>CM020063.1:21393055-22673055 GCA_009769605.1 Bucorvus abyssinicus
GTCTTAACAAACCTTCTGTCCACACCTTTAAGCTTCTGGTTTAATTTCACATCTCGAGCTTCGGCCCTCTGGGTGCAAGCAATCAAGAGCAGGCACCCTGGCAGTCCACATTGTGCCAGAAGGGTGCAAAAGGCAGCCAAGACTCAAGTCCTGTACAGTAGCATCTCCTAAAGACTCATGTGAACTCCTGTGAACACCAACTCCAGAAGACAGATTGTTTACTCACCCCACCAATCCCCCTTCGCATTGCTACCATGCCCAACTTTAGAGAGGAATGAGACTTCCATATCAAACCAAAGCACTCTTTGTTCTACCTACCTCTAGCTTCACCTCCACTGAGAAGTGTTTTCTTCACAGCTACCTGTTTAAAGCAGAACCTAAAAATGCAAAGGGATGTATCAGAACTTTGACAGCAAGCAGCAACTCCTTGTGCAGTCTCAGTGCACTGGTATGTGAGGAAGACCTAAGAAACCTTCCTTCCTGGGGAGCCTGCTGAGGCATATATGTTTTGCAGTTATGTCTGAGCTATAATAGGAGAAATGTATAATAAGAAATTAGGTGGAAGGATTCCTACATGTTGATTTAGTCCAAAAGTCCTCTGAATTAATTGTATGAAGCAGATAGGAAAGCTGATTGAGTGTAATAGTTGGACAGTCACTTTCATTCGTCTTCATGGAGACTGTTGATGAGACTTTAGTATAGTACTGCAACTGTCAACAACCTACAACATTGCTGTTAACACTAGAGAATCTCTTGCCATGTGGTTGGGCTTAACATGGAACGAGCCATATGGTTTGACACATAGCCTATTTAAAACAAACAAACAAAAAATGCTCAGGAGCTATAGAGTGTATCCACACAGCCATACCTGACATCTCTGCTGTGAAGCAAAAACCTATCACCCTAGCAATAAGTTATTTCTGACAAAAATGTCTTCAAAAAGCAAAAGGTCTCTGATCCTTGGAAACTCTATTCTCGTAGCTCTACTACCCTCTCAACATCCTCACTTTGCCCTAGCCAGCAGCCTATGTAAAATTTTGGGTGAAGAAAAAATATGTATAGTTACTTATTTCTGAGTAGACAGTAAAAAGAAGCCTGTGGAAATAAGAAGTCTTTGTGATCTGAAGTATTATGGAAAAGTAGACAAAACTGCAATTCTATTTTTTCTAGGTGCTCAGAAGAAATAAGTTGGGGCAAAGTAAAGCCTCTACTAATTGCCCCATGTAGAGTGAAGCAGCAGGGCAGCAAGGAGTCACAGTTGTATGGGACTGCAGGAAGGACCATTATTCACATCAGGTGAGATCATGTTATGCTGCATTGTTGAGACCATGTTGAAGGATTATTTCTGTATTGTTTTCCTGCACCCTGTCTTTATGAGGTCAGGCTGTTCTGAGCCCGTTGATTTACACCTAGCTAGAGAAAAATGCATGATTAATTTTAAATTGGTTAACTGTGTCGAGGATTGTCCTTTCATGTTGCTGAGCTCAGTGTTTGGTATAGGGTTTGCTTTTCTTTTTTTCCTTTTTTTCCTTTTGTTTTAATATACTTCTGGCATATGGACAGTTTGTCTAAAAATGCTGTAATGCTACACATTCCTAGACCTGTACTATTTGCTTTTTGTATTGTGGCTGGTAGATAGTATGTAACTGATCTTTGTTATTTCTCTTTAATGTTTATGGTCTTTTAATTGCAAATTGAGAACTTCCCTGCCCAGCTTCCCTGGATCTTATACTAATTTGATCCTTGTTTAACTCCTTGGTAGGCATGCAGTTAAACTAGCTTTTCAAATCACAAATCAAAAAAATCATTAAAAGGTCTGTCAAAGACCATCAGATAGCACAGGATTGGGTGATCTACAGCTTCGGAGGTTCTTTGTTAACTTGGGCAGTCATCACCTGTTGTGTGTAGTGCTATATATAGAGTTGTTTATAGTCCAAATATGGAGACCAGATAAAAGTGTAAGGGGAAAAAGAGATGGGTTGTGTCACTCAAAGTGACATGTTTTGCTAGTGGCTGATCTAACAGCTCAGATTTCCTGCTGCTCAGTCTCCGTTTTGCCACTCACACTAAATTTTGTACAGCACTGCTTGAGTCAGACCCAGGGAGATATTGAGGAGTCCTCCCCCTCATGCCAGTTAGACTCTGGATCACGTTTTCCCCTAATGTGATTGCACTGATCTAGATGCAACTCCAGCTACACTAGAGCATCCAGGAACTCCACTGGTTTTTTGATGGATGGTGTTTTATTTGTCATACTATTTTTTTTGCATCGTATCTTTTTTCTGTTTCTAGCTGTGGCAGTATTATTCCAGCCTTACTTAGAGCCTGCCTCAGATGCTGAGCCCACTTGTCCTTAGCTCTGTACAAGCACAGGATGAAAATATACTCCTCATAGGCATCAAAGCCAAGCATATAACCACGTACAGATGGCGGATGAGGACAGGCAGGTAAGGAAATATGAAGAAACTACTACTGAGGGCAGACCAAGCCCTGATCTGGTCTGTAGAGACAGGGGGACTATGAAGCACCATGGCGCCAGAGGCCTCACAAGGAGATGGTCACGCATAGAGGCAAGGGCAGCATCAGTGGGAAGGTTTCAGCTCTGGGCTCTCCTCTGTACCTATACACCTGGCCAGCTGGCATGGCGTTTCACAGACATTCACAGTGTGACATTTGGCAGGTATGAGTCACAGCAAAGGAGAGGAGCAAGATGAGACTCCAAGGAGAAAAATGGATGTTTTAGGGGAGTTTCTTCCCAGCACCATCAGAGGCAGAATAACAGGAAATACCTGGCTGTTTGCTTTAAAATAAAAGGGAAAATTGCAACAGGCAGGTCTGGCAGAAACAAGGTCAACAACACTGCCTTTGTAGAGGGAACAGAGACGGAGAGGAAGGTCTGATATGATGGAGAAAGGTCAGACAGTGGTTGCACACAAAGTGCCTCTGCAAGGTATTACCTTGACTGTACAACATGTGCCGAAAGAAACCCAAGTGGCAGCTCAGCTGTCCGCACTGAGGCTAGGATTTCAGTGGGACCTAAATGAACTGGACTTTTGAGGGGAGTTGGCTGGTTAATAGACTGGAAAATAACAGCCAGCTCTAGTCCTATGCATTCAAGATCACCGAAAATCTCCAACAGTGGAGGTGATCAAAAGACCAGGGTTTTCTTAACTCAGAAAGGTGACTAAGAAGGGGCAAGATAACAGTATAGGAGTCAGTGATTGGTTTGCTAAAGGGAAATAAGAGCACTTATGCTCTCTGCAGTCTCCAGGGAGAAGAAAGAGATATTCAGCTAGAGCAAAGGTGGAAACAGGACTAAGGAAACCTCTGCGGACAGTACTTTTAAAAGAACAGGTATTTCTGCAGATATCAAGAATTTCCTTTGATGATAGAGTTATCTAAAATAATAGCAGCAAATAGCTTGTGGGGGACACTTAATCCAATAGAAATGTGCTTCTAATGACACCTTTATAGACAACATCACATCAGAGGAAGGGTAGTAGGCAAAAAAAAAATTCTGCTCAACCCTGCATGGCAGCCTCAGGTTCCCAGGGTGACAGGGCTTTCTTGAATTTGTTTCTTGTTGGTTTCCACTTTCATTGAATTCCCATAGTTCACTGATACCATCTGTGGAGAATTTGTTGTCATCCCTCCCCAGCGTTAGAGCTGGTAAAATGCCACATTCCTTTAGATGTTTTTGACATGGAGACTCCTTCATGTTTCTTTTGTATTTGATTACCTCGGCTTTTCTGGAGCATCTCTCCACCAAACTAGTCACTGCACTGACTGATCCCAATTGCAGTAGATTTTTCCCAGTATAAAAGAAACCCGAAATAACAACAACAGCAACAACAACTCCAAACTCTGAAACTAAATCAAGCATATAATTTTAACATAAAACGGTGTATAACGTAATACCTAAATACATTTAAGTGGCTGATAAGCCGTTACAGAGCTGGACAATACAACCAGTAGTGAAGAATTCTCATATGTTTTAAATCACAGCTTGTGTTGAGAGGTTTGAGATCACTGGAGATTAGCAATTGCAATGAAATCTTTAGATTTCCATTTTGGAATTATGTCCATTAGTAAGCCAGAGAAATTAAACCACTTCTAAAGAACAAGAAGTCTGTCAAGGTATATATATAAGTACATTTGCAGACACAGTATATGAGGCAGGACTGAATATAATAATTTTCTCTCAACAATATATATAGATACAAACTTTCTACATTCAAGTGTGAAGATGTCTTTGAAATGTATTCATTGAAGCTAATTATAGAGGCTTAACAATTCCCTTCATTTTATGCTGTAAAATTAATGGTCCTTCATTTTTACCTCCAATGCAAATGATCATGTAACCTCCAACTGCATGCAGCTCATTTTCTCAGATGACGAATACGATTAGTTTTCCTTAAGCAGAATTAGAGCTTGTGATTCTCCGAGGTTAAGCAAGAGCAATGTCTTCTGGTGCTATTTCAAATGTCCTGTTATGATGTAGTATTCCTACAAACAGGATTTCAGAAGTGCACACTGCAAAAATTTTAGACAACTGAGTTCTAGAGGCTGTGGCCTTCAAAGTGCTCAAAACCAATGGCAAGTCATAAATCTCTAGCATCTTCATGTGAGATATTACAAAAAAAGCAAGAAAAGGGAAATACAGCTACTTCTGAAAGAACATGCCATGTGGTTTGATAATACTTCCACAGAGCTCCATCCAGCTCCAACTGAAGGGAATGGCTTGAACAATTTTAATAGGAGCCAGACAAAGCCTGTAACAGTCTTCTTTTTTTTTTTTAAACCAGTATTCTACATTTGACTAAGAAAGAATTTCTCAAAATCCAGACAAGCATCACCTAATTTTCTAGAAGTTAGACAGCTAAGCTCAAAGCACGAAAATGTGCACGCTCACAGCATATATTCATTTTCTTCCATAGTAGTTGTCAATCAACTGCTTGTGCGTGAGGGTGTCAGAGCAGACATCCACCACTGAAGAGTGAAAACCAGACATAATTTTTAACATATGTTTCTAGCTGTTAGATCTTCTGCTTGCAAACATGGCAGACAAATGCTATAGTCAAAACAAAATTTGTGATTGAATGATTTTAAGATATATCCTGGATACAATATATCCAGGGGGGAACTCTGAGTACCTACCCACCTCCTTTAGTTAGAAGGGATATTGATGGAAGGGGTATTGTTGCAGAGGGATCCAAAGTGAAGAAAAGTGAGTTAAAATCATAAAAAGGATATATTTTAACCTTAAAAATATTTTCTTCTTGTTGTTTTCATGCTCATTATTCTATCATGGAGCTTTTAGTAGACAATGGATATGATAACCCAGAAAAGTCAGCATGCAGTCAAGGAGGAGCTTGTCTCACAGCCTGGAGCTGCAGCCAGGTCCAGCCCAGACTGCAAGTCTTTGGTGAGCAGGAGAGGACCTGGTGTTAGGGCAGTGACTGGGATAGTCAGTGTGCTTGTCTAGCAAAGGACTACTGGGAGAATGTCTTCAGCTCTCTGGAACAGGAATAAAACCTATATTAGTCTTTAACTGAGATTTCACCAAACAACTCCTAACCTTCTCAATAGGAGTATGAAAATATAAGCAAAATATCCTGGGGAAGCATCCCAAATTTTCTGCCATGCTGGGGCTAATAGATTTAATAGCTCCTGTCAACAGTGTTTGCTCTAAGTCAAAAACACAATGAAGCAAACCAGGAGTGCAAAATAATTTGTGACCAACTTGTGGATGTGTGCCAGCTGCCCTAGCAAGGTTTATATTCAGTTGCCATCCTTGGAAATTCACTCCATCTTCCTAATGCTAGGTGAAAGCAAAGAAAGGTCTTTGGTTGTGCACAGCAAGTTCCCACAAACAAGTGTGTTGTTTAAGCAACGGCAATCACAAAGATTATACTTTCTTTATTCAACCAAGACAGGAGATCTTGAGACCACCCATTTAAAACATAATAAAATTAGAGAAACAACAATACTTCTAAATTGTGCCTTGCAGGTATCACCTAACAATTTTTGGCTTCATTTTCAAGCTGGGATGATGAACACAAGTAGCTTGGAAACAGGATATGCCCATTTGCTAGTGATGGTGCAGTAGTTTGTATCTGAAGAATGATGAGGGGAAGTTGATTTTCTGTGCTTACTCCCTACCATAGCTGAAGTGTCCTGTTGCTGTCAGGACCAGCTCTGAGCTGGGCAGCGGTGACTGTCCACACACCTGAAGCATCGACAATACTGAGGAAAAGTTCCCTTCATGGCTCCGTAGATAGATATATTTTTGTGGGGGCTAGGCATCCAGCTGCAAATGCCAGGCAGCTGCACATCCCTGAGTGCAGAGGACACCTGCACTCTGTGAGTAAAAAGCACTTTGTGAATGAAAAAGAGGTTTTACATTTCAGCCTTCAATGTTATCTCTGTAGTATGGGCCACAGGAAATCAGGTTCACTTTGTCTTTTTCCTTATCTTCAGGGAAAGATTCTACAACTTCCACTTGTCCCCAGTCATTTCAGACACTGCTGCAGTGTCCCTGCCTGAGATTTCTGGTGAATGTGCAAAGGAATATTCCTCCTGCTTCAAAACGGGTGTTGCTGCTCCCTCTGAGTTCCCCAAGAAATCTGGACTTGAAGTCCAAGATCTCCCCAGGACAATTGCCATTTTGTGCTCCTGTGTGAGCAGACTACAGTCCTTCTCCAAACAGGTCAGCTCCAGTTTTAAACATTACCAATACTTGTGTCTCGTTCCCAGTATCATTTTGTTGATGGTTGGTGAAAGAACACCTGTAGCAGCTGATGATTTTTCCCAATTGTTTCAATGGTTGCTGAGATGGCTTCACATAAGACCCTTTCTTTAAGTATTCAAAACTCAAAGTTGTAGAGTCACTCGCTTTGCAGCTCCACAAGCAGTAGGCCATGGGAGGTACTTTGCTCATGTTCCTTGAGTAGTTTTTAATAGCCTTTTTGATAAAAGTAAAGGTACATTGTCAAGAATCAACATCAACGTTTGCGTTCTTTGCTCTATACAAGTCTCCTTTGCCACAAATCCTTTACCTGCTTTCTCAGTGTTCTCAGGAACATTGCAGTCTGTCATGCATTAGATCCAGATTCCTAGAAATTGAGTTAGGTCATTATAATCTGCTCTTTTTATATAAATGACACAATTCTTCTAATGTCTTTTTCCTTCTCCTTCTTAGATGTGTTTTGAAATACATGTATACGTGTACTTATAGATGGCAATCGTATTAGTGATTATTAAGCTCCTAGAGCTTAAAATTAGTACAGTAAATACCTGGGTTGAGACAGAAGTCAGTTCTCAATGATCTGTGTCACGAGTGAAAAAGCCTGCTGAAACAGAAGCCCACCAGAGCTGAGAGGTAATCCAAGGGTAGATATCTACTTTGCATATGGTTTTAATCATTATAGAGAAACAAACCTTTGAATCACAGCACCTCTGTACTTTTGGGAAGACAAGATCCAGATCTCTCCTCTGTAAAGCCCTCTGCAATGCCACACCACCAGCAAGGAGTATGTGTTTTTCTAAGGCACTAACAGTTCATACTAGCTACATCTGCATTTTCAGTCAGTGTGATGTGTACTCAGAGGGCTGAACTTAAGTTGCAAATTTAAAAAACCAGAAGAGCTAAAAGCTGAACCAAAACTATCGAGACCAACAGATTTCATAGAAGCTGTGTGAAGCTGAGAATTTTGCCTTGTTTTCACCGAGAATGACAGATTTGCCTGTGGTCACTTGGAAAGGCTGCAGACCATCAGTGAATTAGAGAACTACACTGTGCACTGTGTGTAGTGTTTACCAAAACTTGAGCTCAGGACAGCAGGAGAATGGATGTGAAAATGCTGCTGTGCATGGACCACACTTCTTGTCAGGCAGGACTCAGGAGAAGGTAGCAGATGCTGTACCAGGGCTCTTGTCTTAACTGAAAAGGAGATCTTACAAAAAGCATGATCCTGAGAATGGTATTAACAACCTGTGTAGGATGCCTCCAGGTCTAAAGCTCAGATGTGTGTGGGATGCACTGTACGGAAAGCTGTGGGAATCACTACAGGATTTCTTTGTAGAGCCTGGAACTGGAGAAGAGATGTCCAAAGAAAAAGAAAGGAAGAAAAAAGGGGGGTGGTAGGGCAACAAGGGAAAAAAGCAATGAACCCTTTCCAGCTTAATTTTAAAATCATCTGAGAGCTGCCATTTTGTACCAGTCTCTCTGATGCCTTTGTCCTTTATACTCTCCATGGAACAATCTCTAGTAAATTGCTAGGAGTTGAGTCTCCGATGGTCACATTCTTATTTCTATTATTTGACTATGCTGATGGTTAAACGGAAAAAATGACCGATTTTGAATCCTCTTCGATTGCCTCAGTCCTCTTGCAGCCTGTCTACTGCTTGATTGTTGTTACACTCTCTACTAGAGACAGACAGGATCCCCATGGGCTTAAAATGTTTCAGCAGTAACAACAGGAAGGTGCTACCCTGAGAAAATCTCTGCACAGCAGCCTGTAACATGGCACATTGTGCCTCAGAAAGAAGAAAGATAGCCCAGAATTTGGGGCGGCAAGGTTGTTTTAGTTATTGCTGACAGATGCTATCTTTGGAACTGCATCCATCCAACAACATGGTCAATTATTTGACATGACACAGATGATATTATTTTATATTTTTCCCTTATAATTCCCGAGAAAGCTGTGATGGAGGGAACCCTGGTCTATGGAGCATGTCCCTATTGTGAGAGCAACTCCAATCCCAATCTACATCATGGTGCTGCTGTCTGGGCAGCTGTAGTGAAGCCTGGGAGAGTCACACTACCATGAGATGAGCTTTTTGTCAGGATGGTGATGGGCTTACATCTTTTCTTACCTGCTTAAGGCTTTGGAGGAGAATTTGACTAAAGCAAGGGGCTGAGGTTACTTTGTGTAGCTGTTTTTGCTCATCCTACATTTTGGGGATCAACATGTTGGAATCTGAGGGGAAAAAAAAAAAAAAAGAAAAAATCCTCTGCCTACCTGCTCACGTTTGGTGTCTCTAAGAGCCACCAGGCATGGTCAAGCAAGTGCCAGAAGGCAAAGTTGTGCAGCAGATCGCTGTTGGGTGACGCACCAGCAGCCCTAGACAGGTTCATAAGTGAAGTGTCCTGTTCAGCTCCGTGTCAGAGTGACCCCTGGGAGCATGCCCTTGCTGTATGTAGCTGTCCCTCCCAGGGCTCCTTCTGAATTTGTAGGAAAACTGCAGCGATGTTAACAACAGCTCATAGAGCTCTTACAGGGTTAGTTAAGATTAAACAAAACAGGCATCTTTGAACCCATTTAAAAAATCATTCTTGTTTCTGAGATGAGTTCTAGCAAAGACCAGTTTCCACTGAAATCAGAGAGAATTATCTGCCATTAAATCAAAGGAGAGCTGGTTTGACAAGAAGATATCTATGTCAGTCCATTTTCTCTTGCTGCCTGTTGGACATCCCAATGGTGCCAAGGGACCGATCTGACAGAATCACAGTATCATTTTGGTTGGAAGGGACCTTTAAGATTGTCAACCATTAACCCAGCACAGCCAGGTCACAATAAACCATGTTGCTAAGCACCACATCTACATGTCTTTAAATATCTCCAGGGGTGGTGACTCCACCACTTCACTTGGCAGCCTGTTCCAGGGCTTGACAACCCTTTCTGAAGAATAATTTTCTCTGACATCCAACCTAAACCTCCCCTGGTGCAGCTTGAGCTGTTTCCTCTTGTCCTGTTACTTGTTATTTGGGAGAAGAAACTGACCCGCACTTCACTACAGCCACCTTTCAGGTAGTTGTAGAGAGTGATAAGCTCTCCCCTCAGCATCCTTTTCTCCAGGCTAAACAACCCCAGTTCCCTTCAGCTGCTCCTCGCTGGACTTGTTCTCTAGACCCTTCATCAGCTTTGTTGCCCTTCTCTGGACATGCTCCAGCACCTCAATGTCCTTCTTGTAGTGAGAGGCCCAAAACTGGACACCGTACTCAAGGTGCAGCCTCACCCGTGCCCGGTACAGGGGGATAATCCCTTCCCTACTCCTGCTGGCCACACCATTTCTAATACAAGCCAGGATGCTGTTGGTCTTCTTAGCCACCCGATCACACTGCTGGCTCATCTTCAGCTGGCTGTTGACCAATACCCCCAAGTCCTTTTCTGCTGTGCAGTTTCCAGCCACTCTCCCCAAGCCTGTAGCATTGCAGGGGGCTGTTGTGGTCCAAGTGCAGAACCTGGCACTTGGCCTTGTTGAACCTCATACCACTGGCCTTGGCCCATCGATCCAGCCTGTCCAGATCCCTCTGTAGAGCCTCCTGATCTTCAAGCAGATCAACACTCTCACCTAACTTGATGTCATCTGCAAACTTACTGGGTGTGCACTTGATCCCCTCATCTAGATCATTGATAAAGATGTTAAGGAGAGCAGGCCCCAGTACTGAGCCCTGGGGAACACCACTGGTGACCGCCGCCAACTGGATTGAACTCCATTCTCCGCCACTCTTTAGGCCTGGCCATTCAGCCAGTTTTTTATCCAGTGAAAAGTGCACCCATCCAAGCCACAAGCAGCCAGTTTCTCCAGTAGAATGCTGTGGGAAACAGTGTCACAAGCTTTACTAAAGTCCAGATAGACAACATCCACAACCCTTCCCTTATCCACTAAGTGGTTCACCTTGCCATAGAAGGAGATCAGATGAGTCAAGTAGGAACTGCCTTTCATAAACCCATGCTGACTGGGCCTGATCTCCCAGCTGTCCTGTAGGTGCTGTGTGATGGCACTCAAGATGATCTGCTCCATAACCTTCGCCGGCACCAAGGTCAGTTTAACAGGCCTGTAGTTCCCTGGATCCTCCTTCCAGCCCTTCTTGTAGATGGGCATCACATTTGCTAACCTCAGATAACCACATTTTTTGACCCCAGTTAATATCTTATCTCATAGCAATGCAGGTGGTAGGGTGGAGTGAAAAGTCTCTTCTGAGCAGGACCTGCCCATCTTTGCTAGCAGGAAAAATTTTGAGCAAATCTGAATTCATTTACATATCTTCTAGCAGCAGTAACCACCACCTCATTTTACAATTATGCAGTAACCAAACTCCAAATAGGGAGTTTAAATGTAGTTAATTTCTGAAATGGCTTATTTATAAAATCAAAGTATCTCCAGTATCATTTGGGGCATCATAAATTACTTGGAGGGATGTGAGTCATGCCTACTGCCCATTCACTACTTGTTGCTTGCCAGTCTACCAAAGGTTATTGAAAAGGCAAATTGTTTTCAACTTTATCTTTTGTAACGCAGGTGTTCTTTTTCTTATTTTATTTTTCTGAAAAAGTTTCAATGCTGACGTCAGTTCCCTGATGCCTCACAGCTACTTGAACACCCAGTACTAGTCAGAATACACGACCCTTAATCCTGAATGTTACTGAACAGTCTGACCTGATCCAGGAAAATACCTAACAGAAATACTCAATTGCTTGAGTATATATAGACACATTGCATAACTAAACCTTTCCATCAAGATCTTTTTTATTTTCTAGACCCAGCATTATTCAATAAAATAAAGGTTTGGGTCTACTGAAACTGTTCACTTGGACTCAGGATCGAAAAATAAACCTTGAAAAGAAAAAAAAATTTACTTCTTTTCTGATTTGAAAAAATAAACATATGTCTTGAGGAGATTGGTATATTCTTTACATTACACTAGAAAACAATTTAACATTACCCGTTCTGCTCTGATCAACATCTATCTACTCTCTCTGGAATCATTTAGGCCAATATAAATAGGAAGGAAAAAAAAAAGATGTGTTACAAAGTAAAGTAAAAGAAAGTGAAGAACCTTACAGCTGTTAGATTTGTGAATTTGCTTTATTTATAGTGGTAAATATTGTAGTATTTCCCAGGCCCACATCCATAGCACTATTTCCTTAAAGACAAAGAATTGCAGATTATTTTGCTAGACTGAGTTTTACTACTTCATGGTGCTACCGAAAGAGTGGGTGGCTGCCAGTTTCTTCATGCATGTTATTTTGGGCCTTGTTACTAGCTGGGAGTCTTTCTAGAAAGGATTTTATTCCCCCTTAAATAGCTGCCTTAAAAGGGAGTATTGTTTGCACTAGTAAGTGTGTAAGCACCTTCATAATTATAGAGGTATAAGTCTATGTAAAGTGATCTGTATTTATCTCCTCCCTAAGGCTGTGTGTACATTCATTTTACTTAACCGTTCTTCTCGTCCTGTGCAGCCCCGTACCTATTCCAGAGGAAAGACTTAGTGATAGCTTTCAGATGTAACTCCACAGATAGAAAACAATGCAACACAGAGAGGGTTTGGGGTTTTTTTTTGTCTGTATGGGGTTTTCAGAAGTGGAGGAAAGAGGGGAATCATGTCCAACAGCCAACCCAAGCAGAGCTGCTGCTGACTGGGGGAATTGGCAGCCTGCAGAAGATAGTAGTGCCCACCTGAACTCCAGCTTCCCTCCAGCTCTAGATCTAACCTGAGACTGTCTCTGTGATTTGCCTTAGAGAAGCATTAATTTTAAGCAACATGGGTTAAAACTCTCTTCTTTGCATTATCGTGTTTATTCTCTGAATTGGTCTGTAACTAACCAGCTGCAGGTATTGTAGTCCAAGAAGTGCATGAGGTTGAAATGACAGAGGAGTGCAGAAGGAGACTGATCACGATGTTATAAAAGCACTTTCCTATAATTTCAGGATAAAAAATTACTTGAGCAAGTTAAAAATAATGATGTAGAATAAAAGCATCACCTTGAGATCAGTTTGTGATCTCATTTACACCATCAGCACCCCATCACTGGTGTCATCTTTCCGGGATTTGTACCATTTCTGGAAGAGTTCACTCTGCCACACTGTGATGAGCAGCTGGTCAGGAGGTCCCTTGATGACAACAGTAGCCTGCTCCTGGCCCTGGGGTTCACAGCTGGACCACACAGGGACCTGTGGACCTCTGTATGCATATCAGCCTTCACCCCTCAGTGCTGGCTGCTTGTTGCTGTCTGAACTGATGGCTTTGCCAGATCCACCATTCCTCAAAGTGCTCCACTTCTTGTGTGATTGGTTCTGGGTGTTGGCCATCAACAGAGATGCGAACAAGCTAAGCAACCTGTAGCTCTTTTTTGAGTTGACTGATCTAGACACCCACGCGCCAAAGGACCCACTTCTGATGTGCTTTTCTACCTTGTTTTCCTTAGCGCCAACACTATTTGTCCTTTCTCTGCTGTCAGCCAGGCTCTCCTGATGACTCCTACCACCACCCTTCCCTGCCCAATGAGCTGCTCACCCAGAATTTCTTTCAAACCACGCTGCACAGTGTTGCTTGAAAAGGTGACGCTGGTATCACCAGAGATAGGTTTCTACTGCAAAATTCTGACATCTAAATGAGTTTAGAATCTCTTCTTTCTCTGCTGCTGACTCGGTGCAAGTTGTGACTGAAGCAATAATTGACAAGTTTTGGCAAGCACAGCATTTAAGTAACTATTAAGGATGCTGATGCCCAGAACAACTATATAAAACAGTAAATATAAAATAGTTTAAAGAGGAATTGAATGAGTCATGCTTATCTTTTCTAAGAAGAGATTAAAAATGTCCATTTTTGCAGACTTTTCTCATCTTACAGAGAGGGAATATGCAGATCCTTGCATGCCATACTCTGCCATCAGTTAGTAGGGAAATAAGCTCCCTTCAGCAGGGATCTGTGAGTATAACTGAAGGGCAAAACTCAGGCCTTTATCTCCAATCTCACTGAAAAATGTGTTAATTTATAAATAAAACAAGGCTCTGGGAATTTTTCAGGATCCTATTAATTAATTTCAAAAGTTTCATTAGTTTGATGGAAGAAAGGTCACACGCTATAATCATCTGCCAGCTGGTGACTCGTGATTTTGACGTAGATTTAGGGACATAGTCTCAACCTCTGGCTTTACTGAGCAGTCAGTGTCTAAAGGGGTCTCCAAAGACCCTCATGCATATTGGCTTGGATGTTGTCCACAATTTTCCCACTCGTGTCCTCACATCTCAATGGAAAGGGCACATCCGATCTCCCTGGTAGGTACTCCACCACTGGCTCAGCGTGGCAAAACACATCTTTTAGGACAGTCCATAGTCTGCTATAAACTACCTCATACTGCTTTGGCTCCAAGAAAAGTCAATCATGGGGGAAGAGGACAATGAGCTCTTCTGTGCCTGCACAGCTGCCCAGAGCACCACATTAATTTTGATTGGGACACAATCCTGCAAGGATTTTTTCTGAAGTGGCACCATGACAATACCATCACTGGCTGCCAGGTTTGTCGTGTCTCCCAGACAAGATTTGCTTGGTGTACAAATAAAACCCTGTCTTTCCCCCATCCTGGCCTTGAAGATTCAAGTGAATCTGGCAGTGAGTCTGGGTTCTTTTATCTTTGCTTTTTCCTTTCACTTTATGAAAGTGGAAATTAAAATTTTCCACAGAAATACTGTCCTACATGTTTTACTTTTCTTCTTTATTTAGAGATGTATCCAAACTGGGAACTCACTGAGAAGTTGACTGTACACTGGGAGTCACCAACACCAGGGTCCAGGACTTTGTAGACGCATGACTAAGAGAGGACAGAGCTGAGGCTGGTGCTGTTCCTGGTTCTCCTGATGAAACCAGTATCCAAATCACTGCCATGCCAGGACCAACGCAAGGAGAAGTGTGGGGCAGTTGGAATGGGAAGCAAAGATGAAATAACATGAGACATGAAGAAGAAAAGGATAGAAGCAGAGAAGGACAGGGTCTGCTCATGGCCATAGAGGAGAGAGTGGAGTCCTGCAGTTGCATGGGACATGAGAATCAGGGAATAGTTTGGTTTGGAAAGGACCTTTTAAGGTCACCTAGTCCAACCTCATTGCAATGACCAGGGACATCTTCAGCTGCGTTACTCAGAGCCCCATCCAAACTGACCTTGAATGTTTCCAGGGATGAGGCATCCATAACCTCTCTGGGAAACCTTTTGTGGTGTTTCACCACCCTCACTGTAAAAAAATTCTTCCTTATATCTAGTCTACCCTCTTTTAGTTTAAAACCATTACCCCTTGTCCTGTTGCAACAGGCCCTACTAAAAAGTCTGTCACCAACTTCCTTGTAAGCCCTCTTTAAGTACTGGGGCATTAAGATCTCCCCGGAGCCTTCTCTTCTCCAGGCTGAACAATCCCAACTCTCTCAGCCTGTCCCAATAGCAGAGGTGTTCCATCCTTTTGATTAATTCTGTAGATTTCCTCTTGACCCTCTCCAATAGGTTCATGTCCTTGAGCTGAGGACTCCTGAGCTGGACACAGTACTGCAGGAGAGGTATCACCAGGGTGGAGTAGAGGGGTAGAAGCACTTCTCTTGACCTGCTGGCCACACTGCTTCTGATGCAGCCCAGGATATTGTTGGCTTTCTGGACTGCGAGCACACATTGTTGGCTCATGCCCAGCCTTTCATCCACCAGTAGCCCCAAGTCCTTCTCAGCAGATCTGGTCTCAATCACATCATCCTCCAGCCTGTATTGATACCAAGGATTGCCCTGACCCTGGTGCAGGACTTCGCACTTCGCCTTGTTGGACCTCATGAAGTTCATGCAGGCCCACTTCTACAGCTTCTCCAGGTCCCTCTGCATGGCATCCCATCCCTCAGGTGTGTCAACAGCACCACTCAGCTTGGTGTCATCTGCAAACTTGCTGAGGGTGCACTCGATCCCGCTGTCTATGATATTGATGAAGATATTAAACAGCACTGGTCCCAGTACAGAGCCCTCAGGGAAACCACTTTTCACCAATCTCCATCTGAATATTGAGCCATTAATCATGCCCTCTGGATGCAACCAGCCAACCAATTCCTCATCTATCAAACAGTCTACCCATCAAACCCATACCTCTCCAATTTAGAGAAGGATGTTGCGGGGGGACTGTGTCAAAGGTCATACAGAAGTACAGATAGATGACATCCATAGCTCTTTCCTTCTCCACTGATGCATTCACTTCATTGTAGAAGGCCACTAGGTTGGTCAGGCAGGACTTGGCCTTGGTAAAGCCATGCTGGCTGTCTCAAATCACCTCCCTGTGCCCCATGTGCTTTAGCACAGCTTATAGGAGGACCTGTTCCATAATTTTCCAAGGCACAGAGGTGAGGCTGACAGGTTGGTAGTTCCCAGGGTCCTCCTTTTTGCTCTTTTTAAATATGGGCGCAATCTTTCCCTTCTTCCATTCATCTGACTACCAGCACTTCTTAAATATCATGGAGAGTGTCTTGGCAACTTCCTCAGCCAGTTCCCTCAGGAGTCTGGGATGCACCTCATCCAGTCCCATAGACTTATATATGTTCATGGTCTTCAGGTGGTCACAAACATCGTCTCTTCCAGTGGGAGGGACTTTGATCCCCTAGTCCCTGTCTTAACCATCCACTTGAGAAGTGCATCAAGAGAGGTTGTCAGTGAAGACTGAGGCAAAAAATCTGTTGAATATCTCAGCCTTCTCCTCATTTGTTATTATCAGCTTGCCAGTCTTGCTCATAAGAGGATGTATGCATTCTTTGACCTTCCTTTTCTGGCTGACATACCTGTAGAAGCCCTTCTTATTGTTCTTTGCATTCCTTGACAAGTTCAACTCCAGCCTCACCTTGGCCTTCCTGACCCCATCCCTACACAAATCAGCAGTGTCCCCATACTCTTCTCAGGATACCTGTCCCTGCCTCCACTGCCTGTGCAGTTCCTTCTTGCCTTTTAGTTTAACTAACAGGTCTCAACTCGGCCATTTTTATCTCTTCCCTTCCTTGCTGGATTGCTTACACCTGGGGATTGACAGCTGTCATGCTCTATAGAAAGTGTCCTTAAAGATCTGCCAGCTCTGTTCTGCTCCCTTATCCCTGAGGGTCATTTCCTAGGGGATCCTGTTGACAAATTCCTTCAAGAGCTGAAAGTTTGCTTTCCTAAAATTCAGGATCCTGTCTTTACTCTTTGCCTGACCCTTATCCGTATGGACTGTGAAATCTGGTGTGTGATCACTGTAGCCCAGCCTGCCTCCAGTCTTGACATTACTGATGAGCTCACTTGCATTGGTGATCATGAGATCCAGTATCGTGTGCCTTCTGGTGGGACTGTCTATTACCTGGCTTAAGAAGTTATCCTCAATGCACTCCAAGAATCTCCTGGATTGCCTACAGCTCGCTGTGCTACTTTTCCAGCAGATGTTGGGGTGGTTGAAGTCTCCCATCAGGACAAGACCCTGAGAGTGTGAAGCCTCCCATAGCTGGAGTAAGAAGGCTTCCTCAACAGGTTTTCCTTGATCAGGCAGCCTCTAACAAACAACAACCTCAAGATTCCCATTGTTACCTCGATTACCCATAATCTTTCAACCTGCTGATGGCTATTTTTCAGGGACAGCTCTTCACACTCTATCCATTTCTTGATATAGAAGGCAATGCCTCCTTCCTCACCTGTCCCTTCTGAACAGGCTGTAGCCATTGACAGCCACAGTCCAGTCATGGGATTCATCCCACTGAGTTTCAGTAATGGCAACCAGGTTGTAGCTTTCTAGCCGCATGGTGGCTTCCAGCTCCTCCTGGTTGTTGCCCATGCTGTGTGTATTTTTGTAGAGGCACTTCACCTTGGCTGTTGGCTATGTGACCTTTTTAGAGGACACACCTTAATTCCTTTGAGGTATTTCATCGATCTTCCCCTGTTGGCTCTGCTTACCTCAGTAGCCCCTTGCTCATCTCTGTAAGACTATTTCATTTTAACCAAATGTCATTCTTTTTACGAAAGTGTCATTGTTATCTACGATATATCAGGCACATCTTGGCATATCTTTGCTATCAAAAGGTTGAGTTGTACCCTTAAAAATTAAGAATGGCTTATATATAAGTCAGCTTGCCAGTCAAAGAAGTCTTATGGCTGCCAGCCATGAGCTAGCAATATTTACCTCTAGATTCAGGAGTTTTCCAGTCACCAGCTATGGACTGCACACTTAATTTAATGAGTTAGTTATACAGAGAACACAGGGCCAGTTTAGTGACATGCCACCACCAGTCAATAAATAAAATAATAATAATAAAAAACATTTTTTTCTTAAAAATACCTGCTTAATCAATAACAATGAACATAGAGAGTACCTAAGAGATTACATTGGAGACCATTCATTTTAACGCTTGTCACTGACTCTGAAACAATGTCGCCAAAGCCAATTCATCAAGTATATGGATACACCTCACTTAGGCATGTTGATAAGAGCATGTCCAGAACAGAAAGAAGGGCACCAATTTCACTAAGTAAAACCCATTAAATAATGAAGATATCTGCCGTACCGCCCTTCTCCTCTTGGAGGCTTCAGAGGATTTATGTCACTGACTTCCAAGATAACACTATCCCAGTAAAATCAGTAAGTCCTTGTCTCCTGCATCAGGCATCAGTATCTAGGCACTGTCAGAGACTGAAAAAAAAATTAATGTCTCAGCATCACTAGAAGCTGGAAAGAACCGAGACAGGACATCGCCGAACCACGAAACACAAATATCCCATTTTACTAGAAAAAGCCTCTATTTTATTCTGAAAACCTTAGTAACTGTGAGACAGGTATCCTGTTTTTGTACACCTTTCCCACAACAAAGTCAGACCCTGTGCATGATCTCGGGCCCTGGACGGTACCAGGCATGCACACCACCACCAGGTCACCAGGCAAAGAAGGTCAGTTCTAGAAGATGCAAAACATCCCTATGGACACTGTCTTGCTGGACATTAGGTAACAGCATGCCTCAGATAACCGCACAGCTTACAGGGAAAAAGCAAAATTTGCATTTGCATCATATTGATAGTAGAGATAACAACCACTACCATGGAGACAGACAGGCAGGATGCTGTAACCACAATCTCCTCTGCATATGGCTAAGTCTTCAGAGGTGTGATAAACCACAGGTGGAAAGCACCTGTTTTTCTCCCATCAAGAAAGATGATGGAAGATGAAGGCTGACATCTTACGATCACCCAAAGACCCCCAAAAGTACTTAGCGCAAGTGCGCTGGAGGAGCACAGAAGGAGGGACTTGTGCAAAAGGCCTCTAAGAATCCCTGCCTAAATACTGAGAAAAGGTGGGGACACGGACAACAAAACGGGTCGCCACACTGACCCATGTTGAGACATCTACCCCACCCACTCTGTAAGATGGACTTTCGGGACACCGATTCTCCACAGCGATATTTCTTTCTGTCTCCTCTCCTCTCCTCTCCTCTCCTCTCCTCTCCTCTCCTCTCCTCTCCTCTCCTCTCCTCTCCTCTCCTCTCCTCTCCTCTCCTCTCCTCTCCTCTCCTCTCCTCTCCTCTCCTCTCCTCTCCTCTCCTCTCCTCTCCTCTCCTCTCCTCTCCTCTCCTCTCCTCTCCTCTCCTCTCCTCTCCTCTCCTCTCCTCTCCTCTCCTCTCCTCTCCTCTCCTCTCCTCTCCTCTCCTCTCCTCTTCTCCTCCTCTTTCTATTTCTCTTTCTATTTCCCTTATTACCCTTTTGTGTGTGAATGAAATAAAGAGCAAACATATGCGTTTTACACCGCTGTGTCTTAATTCTGTCCCTGAGAACTCACACCTCTCACGACTGCATTTTTACTGGTTTGTGACAGGCACTTTTATTGATATGACTCCTTTGCAATCAGTGACAGTGTAAGGATGCTGGATTGAGAAGAATCAAACCCATAAAATGATTGCTGCTGTAGAAAATGTAAGGGAAAGCCTGATGTGGAAAGAATAATTCAAAAAGAAGATCTCAGCTAACCCCGGTCTAAACTGAGTCCATCAGTTTTCCCCATCTTTGTGTCATTCCCGTGCCTAGAAACCCTGAGGAGCCACAGACTGAGCACTGGAGTTAGAAGCAACGAGCACAGAGGATGAAGGGCTCCTGAACAGGGTAATTAGCTCCAGCTGGCTCAGACCAAAGCCTCTTAAAAGTATAATTCTTCACATCTTCCTTCTTCAGTCATGACTGACAGTAATAATTAATAGAAAACTTTATGGGCAATGCCTCATTTCAGATACTTACCAGCCATGTCTACCTGCTTTGCGGTGTGCCCTTCACTGTCGCATTGGTCTGCAATGGTAGGGTTCTGGATGCTGCTTTTGTGGCTGCTTGCCCAAGGACTTCTGAATCTTCCTTCCCTTTTTGGGCATGGATTTGCTGTGATATATTTCCCTTAGAGTGATAAATTAATGTTGCCTACAAGGCTACTTCTTGTAATACTACCACTGTCTGCAAACTGTGTTTCCTGGTCTAGATGCTGGAAGAGTAATTTCAGAAAGTGGACAGAAGCACAGGGTTTTCAATGTACAAGATGAGGATTTTAATGTCACCTTATATATTTGCTAGTTCCCATGGACTCTCACATCAGGTTCAAAGCATGCCAGCATTCCAGCTTTGGGTGCTCACTGGGACAAAATATTAGGATGTGACATCTATGCTTCATTACTCACATTCAGCAATGCTACATGCAGACTAGACTCCATCTTCACAGCCTGGTGCAGTTTGTCAAAGTCCTGGATGTGGGAGTCCCGTGCTCCCCAGTGTGGAAGTCATTGCAGAGATCTCCCAAAGGCTTTCCTGTGCCCTGAATTCACCTCGTCCCTGAAGCACTGCTGGGTGCTTAGGAGGATTCCTTCCCTCTGGAACAGAGCTGAGAGCTGTTAACAGAAAGTAGAGGGAAAAAACTCCTGCTGTGTTCAGCTAAATTAGAAAATTAAAGTAAAGACAGCCAAGGAATTTCTTGACTACTTGGTGAATTCAAAGGTCTGATCACTTGGGGATTTTCTTATCCCGAATAAATGTAGTGTATTTTAAAACATTTCTCTTTCCTTTACACCTTTACACAAGCATCTTAGATACACTGTAGAAAAAATTATCCTGTGTTACTGGGGACACAGGAGTTATTAAGGAAAGAAAATTGTCCCTTTTAACTATCATTACTAATCAGGCAAGAGAAAGATCCATCCCTCCATGGATTTAGATCGCTCCCTTAGTTTCAGTATTATTAATTACACAAGTTATTGTACACCAGCTTAGTGGCAGCTCTTTCTCCCCGATCCTTTGAGTTAACTCTTTCATTTACTACTTCCCACTGGAGATCTGAAGTCAAGTTTCTGACTTTGAATGCAAATAGTCACCATGGGAAGTATCTGCAAACCAGAATAAAACCAGAGGAACCAGTCGCTTTGTTTTTATCTACTTGTGTATCTCTTCCCTGGAAGGAAATCAGAAGACACTGAAGATTTCATTTACACAACAACACCCAATGCTAGGATTCTGACTTGTGCATATTGCGCATAAAATAGAAGGGTTAATTTAGTCCTTTAATCTATTGTTATAGTCTTAATTATTTTACATGTCTTCATTTCATTAATGAATTGCTGCTTTTTACATGCATCTCCTTCCCCATTGCTTTTGTTTAAACCTCCTGATGGGAAGAGATAGATTAATTTTGTTGTTCCTTAATGAAACTGTATGCTACATTACATTTAACCATTTGGCATGCACTGCCAACATCACCCTTATCCATAATGAATTACTTGTGAGTCCCAAACTAACACAGACCTTTGATGTTCCTCTGTAGGTATAGCAACAGCACAGCTGGCAGAACGTACCAAGTTCAGTCATTACCTCGAACTTACATGGAAACTTAGAGCTTGACACAAGAACACAGCTTTTGAAAAATTTTCCTGAAGAAATGGGAAGTTGACTTAAAAAAATGCAAATGCTTTGAAGAGAAGATGTAGAAAGCTCATTAAGCTTTGCTGTTTTCTGCCATTAACTGTGTTTGATATATATAGGTATGTGGGTGGACGTGTATGCCACACACAGAACCCACAAGGAAGCAGTGCATGCTTCACACCGAGACCAGCCAACCTTCCTGCCCTCTATGTGGTTTACCTGTGAATATACAGATTAACATCTGTTTCAGCTGCTGAAGCTTTTAACACATGAACTCTTTGCCTCAGCAGTCAATCCGATGACCCTGACAGGATTTCTCTTTCCCAGCTTGCCGCCAGTGAAGTGACATTAAGAAGTAATTGATTAAACACGCAAACCAAGCTCCCTTCCCCCAGTCCAGCATCCTGTCATTCTCAGTTTCTTTGCTGTTCATCAGATGTGCTCAGCCTGTTCATCACCAGGGCACCATATGCAACTCTTCAACAGTCAGACACTTGGTAGCTCCTTTCACCACTCCTCCAGTCACCTGAGTTATCCACAGAATCACAGAATAATTTTGGTTGAAAGGGACCTTTAAGATCATCAAGTCCAACCATTAACACAGCACAGCCAGGTCACAATAAACTGTGTCTCTAAGCACCACATGAACAGGTCTTTTAAATATCTCCAGGGATGGTGACTCCACCACTTCACTCGGCAGCCTGTTCCAGGGCTTGACAACCCTTTCTGAAAAGTAATTTTTCCTAATATCCAACCTAAACCTCCCCTGGTGCAACTTGAGGCCATTTCCTCTTGTCCTATGCTTGTTCCTTGGGAGAAAAGACTCACTACAGCCACCTTTCAGGTAGTTGTAGAGAGTGATAAGGTCTTCCCTCAGCATCCTTTTCTCCAGGATAAACAACCCCAGTTCCCTTCAGCTGCTCCTCACTGGACTTGTTCTCTAGACCTTTCACCAGCTTCTCTGGACATGCTCCAGCAATTCAATGTCCTTCTTGCAGTGAGGGCCCCAAAACTGGACATAGTATTCAAGGCATGGCCTCACCCGTGCCCAGTACAGGGGGATAATCCCTTCCCTACTCCTGCTGGCCACACTATTGCTGATACAAGCCAGGATGCCATTGGCCTTCTTGGCCACCTGAGCACACTGCTGGCTCATCTTCAGCCGGCTGTCAACCAACAACTTCAGGTCCTTTTCTGCTGTGCAGCTTTCCAGCCACTCTCCCCCAAGCGGCTCTCCAAGAAGAGAAGAACTAAATATTGTCCCATACACCTGATCTTGCACCTTGTGCCAGATCCACTTAATGTCTGGCTGTTGCAGCCCAACCTGCATCACACCCACATTTTTCATCCGATCCATCCAGGCCACCCCATTGTCAGGAAGTAACAGAAGTTTGAACCAAGACATAAAAGTGACATATCCCAGCATGTGTCTGTTAATTAATAATTGGGCGACCTGCGGTGAGGAACCTCTACTGATAACACCTGCCTTGGTGTCTTTTTTGCCTCAACCACCATCACATACTTTCAGCCTCCATGTCCCCAGCTCTGAGCACTCAGATCTGCCCCTTTCACATGTGTCCTCTCTGAGCTCTGCTCACCATCCTGTCCTTGTTGAACAAAACAGAGTTAACCCTGAAGCAACACTGAACCCTCATGTAGAGAGCTGCAACCCTGCATGCCCTATTTTATTTGATACACCTAATTCTTCATTTAATTCATGAAGGACTTAATGTACCTGTGAGAGAAGTTCACATGCCTAAGCAAGAGAAGGAGCATTTGGACCAGTGTTTCTGAAGCGAATTGAATGTAAGAGCGATAATAATGTGTTTATAATACAAAGAGATTTTCTTTTCTCCCAGTAGCAGAAGATGCTTTCAGATTCACCTCATTGATTATTGTCCCAACCTACCTTTTAATTCTGTTAACCTTAAAATCCTCCTAGAAGTTCTGCATCTGCAGAAAACCCTCTCTGCTGTTACGGGGTTTAGTTACTTGAATCTGACTTTGAAGCTGACCCTGCTCTGAGCAAGGCCATGGTGGTTTTTCAGAGGGTCTTTGTAGTTACACAAGTGTCCCTTTGACCTCCAGGGGACAATATCCAACTTCTGACCCAAACATACAGAGGTGGTTTCTACATACACATAAAGATAGCTTCTACTTCATTAAACATCTGGAGGTAAGAGTTGCTTCTTTATCTTCTCTGTCCTTGCAGAGTTATTAGTTCTTTCCCCAAGACCCACCTATAATTTCCACTTCTTTCTTAGAGGATTCATTTCCTTTTGAAAACTGAGCCTTAACAACCACAGCGTAGGATGTTTTTGGAAGAGGTTAAGAAGAGGGGGTTACCATAATGAACACTTACAAGGAAGGCGTGGTCTGTAATAAGAACACCATGGATTCTCATTCATCTTCTATCACTATTGACTTATTTTATGGAGCCAGTGCGTAAAATGCATAAACAACCTTTAGAGGAGGACTAGGCATCAGCCTTCCACCTCCCTCCCCAATACCTATCCATGTCACCCATTCTGCTCGTAGACCTTCATGACTGTTTGCTCCCCTTGTCCTGCTGGGGACGCTGAGCTTCACCAGGGCTGACTGTTTCTCCCATGATCCGATGCAGACAGGTTGGATGCCTCTTCTAGCTTCTGGATGCCTAAAACAAAGAAGGTGTCTCACTTTTCTGTGTCAACAAAGTCTTTCTTAAACATAAAACTTCATATATTTAAATATATAAACACACACACATATATGCATATGTATGTATATATTATATGAGAATATATTTTTTTAATATATGGCCATACAGAACATTTCTGAAGTTTTTCCCTTGCAATCAATGACGGTACCCTTCTAATTGGGGAATATTTTTCTCCTTTCTGAGCAGACGTATGCTAGTTCAGCCTTGCAGGTGCCATCCATTGCTTCTGAACATGTGTATGGAAGACAGCCTTTTTAATCTTCTCCTGTAATCAGTTCCCAGGAGCCCAAACTGAATTTTTGAGAGGTACAAGAATTGTACACTGAACCAGAGCAAACATAGAACTCTGAAACACTTCCTGTATCTTGTCTATGCCAGTATAGCTGTTATAAACACAAATATAAGCTGATAAGCTGTGATAAGCTGAACAAGGTTCTCAGACAAAATCTGGCACGAGGCAAAACAAAGCATAGAGACAACGAATCCTGTGAACTCTTTACTGATCAGTGTTTAGAACTCATCAATTAAAATTAGGAGCTATCTATCCTGCACATACTCACTGCAATTTTTAATTACAGACATTGAAACTAATGAATACAGCACAAGACTGCAAGCAGGGACACTGGCTATAAAATTTGCAGCGATATACTTTTGTTTGTTCCAATGTCCTTGAAAAATACAAGTAAAACTGCTCGACAACACCAAGGCAAATCAAACATTTTCCTCAGCTGGAAAGGTTCTCTTCCAAGAAATCCTTCTTTGTTTGCCAATAGACAATAATAATGTCAAGGAGTGGACCTGAAGGAAGATAAGGCACAAAAACTGCATTAAATTTACATTAAGGGGTACATTGTAAAGTCTGATTTATTTTAGATCTGTGAAAGTAATGAAATTTGTTGTCAAAGCTGAGTCTTTCAGCTGACATTCTATTTAACTCACAACAGACTGCTCCATCACTGAGGATTTGGGGATGCGTAACTTCAGGCCCTTCTCTCATTGTCTCATGGTGTTCAGGCCCAAAAAAGCAGCTGCATGCTGCCTTCATTGCTCTGAAGAGAAGTCTGCCAACCTTTGTGCAGAGCCGTGTGTGGTGTCTGGGGCAAATGACTCAAGAAGCTAATCCATGCATTTGTAGAAACTTTGCACCACAGTTATATCTGCTCTAATTTTTTTACCTTCAACTTTAAGAAACAGTTGGTGCTAGCTGAAGAACAAGATAAAACATGAACGTCTATGACTTTAGTGCCAGCAAAAGGGCTTGGCAGAGTGCTCTGCTTAGCACCCTTCATCCTGAGAAGCTGCAGAGAAAATAGGTGAGCATCCAGTGAGTGCAGTCTTGCCAGGTAGATGCACCAGGATAAGGAGGTTTGGACAAAAGATACTGGTGTGACAGCCCTGCTGAATGAAGTTCTCAGTCTAAATACAGAGATGAAGAGGTTTTACTTCAAATTAGGGACTACTCCTTTGGTGAAAAAAGCAATAGCTTAATTTCCAAGGCCTACACAGTTCTGCTCCATCTAATGGAAATAATGGACTTAAAGCCTTCAGAAACATATCACATGCAGGAGCACCTATGTGATTATGCAGCATGCAGAGCAGTCATTAGAGATCCATACAACATATGCTGCATCTTAGAGATAAATTAGCTGTGTGGGAGCCATGTGTAACGTTGGCTGTCAGGGTACTTTGGTTATCTTCTTAGTCTAGGAATTAAATTTGGGGTTGGAGATCGTGTAATCAGGAATTTAAATTTGGCATGCAGAGGGAATTGACTTAGATACGACACATTACAGACCTGGGTTATCTTCCCTAGCAGAAGAATGTAAAGCCTGGCTCAGTAATGACAGTGGTGCCTTTTGGAAATATAAGCAACAGTCTTTGGAAGTCATATTCATAGAAATTCTGGCTTTCAGCCCAATATTACTTTCCTTCAGTTGCAGCACACCTTTTTTCACAGTGTGGTGCCTGCTGTGAAGCAGCAAAGCCCACACTCAGGCTTGTGAGGCAGTCTTAGAGGGGCTGATTGTTTGGCTGCCTCACTGGTTTCTACAGGGCCAGAAAGATTCATATTTTCATATTCATAATCAAGTCCCATATTTGTGACCAGATTTGAGTCACTATCTACTCTTTGCACAAACACTACTTAATTGTCTGCATTTCGAAGGACAGATGGGCACAACCTGGTGCCCAGGCAGTACAGGACCCCTAAGCCAGCTTCCTGAACCACGCCACTTCTCAGCTTCATCATGCACCCCAATGGTAGAGTGCAGATGAGCTGGAGAGAGCAAGACTGCCTTGTTACAGCAGGCTCGCTTGAGTCATTGCATGACCCTCACAGGCCCACTCCAGACTGTTTATCTCTCAGCCTCAGATTTGCCATTTCCCTTCTGTTGTATCTCAGTAACCCTGAACTTATTATTGCACAGAACCGTGGATCAGCATCACATCTGGCTTCAATCTAAAGCTAGTAATGAGTGGCATGAACATACTCTATCTAGCTGTTTTTGTCAGGCTGCTAATGCACAAAGTGGTATTGAATTAAAGTTTCAGTGGATAACAATAGTGGATAGTGAAGTGCAGGCGGTGAATCACCAGTGTTGAGGGAACATTTGCCCCTTATTCTAAGGTGCTTTAAGGACTCCGATCAGGAGGAGCATCAAGTGTCTCCTGAATAGTTAGATTAAGGGACACCTCTGAGCTTTGATTTTGGGGGTATGCAAACTAGGCATAGCTTTATTTCATTTCTCCACCATCACCTTTTTTAAACTCATGCTGACTGTTTTGGAAATTGGAAATAAAACCTTTTACTTAAATTTTACATGAGTTGACTTGAGTTAGCATGACTTTTACACAGCTAGTTAAAATCAAGCTGTTCATCCTGCCAACAAATGTGGCAAATCTAAAAGCAGGAGACTAGGACACCTTAAAAGTGCTCTGATTTTCTAAATGCATTTAGTAGCAAAGGAGGTAGTCCATCTTGCCTTCCCTACCTCTGACATGTTCCCAGCCCCTCTCTTGCATCAGATTTCAGCTATCGAATTGTTGAGAAATGTGCCAAACCAGCCTGATGACTGAGTAGAGAGCCAGTTATCAAAATAAAAACACGAGTTTTCCTCTAAATGGGCTACCCTGCATAAAAAGTGGTCAAACTTACACAGGTGCAGCAGAGTAGCACGAGGGTCCTTAGGATTTTGGGTAGCTAAAACCAAGGACCGTGAAAGCATCCTGGCCATATCCAGAAGCAGAAGCTTCAGAGCTGCCCAACTCCCAGACTTTGCACAGAACACTGAGCTATAACAAAATCTTTAAGTTTCCTGATTTAATTGCAGGAACAGTTTTTTAAGGATCATCTATGCTTGTATTTTAAAGATATGGATGATGTTTCTTGTGGTGTAACATTCTTCTTAGGTAGCATAAAATTTAGCAGAGGGCCAGAATAAATCTCTTTCAAAAACATACAAACATTAACATTTATTTCTCCAGTAGACCATAGCCAGAGCCATGCTTTTATGTTCACTCAGGTCAGGTATGTACATACAGTAGATTATTCTTAAAAGTCATATAATGCATTCAACAGACTAATGCTTCTTTTTTACCACTGTTTCGTGTATGAATGCAAAAGATGCTGGAAAGCAGTTCCAAGAATGAAAAAGGAAAGTCCTGGAAGTGAACCAGTACCACTCCTGTAGCAGGAAAGGACCATCTCCACTAACAGACCTGGGCTTTCTCCATTAGCTTTGTTCTAATCACAGGAACAAACAATATATTTTCAGTGTAGTCCATCAGTGACTCTTTCCACCTAAATTGATTTCATTTCCATTTCACATTTCTATACAAGATGATTGCTATAACAGACTCTGAACATCTTTTTTCGGGCCCTACACAGAAATTTCCATTGGGTTGTTACAGTCTAGTGAGAGAGGACCTGCTCCAGGGAGACCCCTCCCAGCTCCAAATTGGAAGTGGGAATTGGGAGTGCTCAGCTCAGCCCAAGGTGATGAGTTCCCCAAACTTTGGGTCCAACACTTGATAGAAACATGAGTAATCATCACTGTGTGTTTTTCTACCTCTTTGCATTTTCGTCTAACTTGACTCCCACAAAAGTCAGTATGATTTAGAAGTTAATTTCAGTGGGATCCTTCCTGAATCTTTCCTGGTCATTGCTGGGACAAGATGAAGAAATATAGAAACAAAGACATGAAGATGTGAAGGAAGAGAAGAAAAAGAGCCCTGGCCCACTTTACTCAAGGTCCTAGATGTGCTCATGTTTTGGTTTGAGTTAGAACGGAACTAATTCTGTTTTGTGATCTTATTTTTCCACTAAGTCTCTTCTAACTTACGACACTTTCTAAGTTAACGATATATTTTTGCAGACAGTGCCTGCTTCTAGAAGTGATAACGCTTGATATTTAGAGTTAGTACCACGGATTGGTGTGCAGAAAGGCTCTTGCTTTTACTTGCTCCTGTGCAGACCAAGGTCACTGCTAAATCATGTGTACCATGGTAGGGCTGCAGTAAGTTAGAGGCTGCACCTGTGGGGAGGGGTGGACAGGACAGGTGACCCTAAACTGACCAACAGGTTGTTCAATTCCATATATGTCATATTCGGTGTAAAGCTGAGGGATCACCAGGGTCATGTTCTCTTCTTCAATGGCTGGCACCTGAGGACGACTCTCGCGATTCTGCCTTCAATCCTAATCCATCCATTCCTGAATCCAGCTCCTGCATCTGTTTCCCATCTGCTGCTGAGCCCAGCCTGGGCCTTACCCAGTGTCTGCCCACAGCATCAGTGGTGATGGTGATGTGATTGCCATCATGGGAGTTGGGTTTGGTATTGGTATTTTAGGTATTTGTGTATACTTCATTTTATTATTATTATTCTCATTAAAGCCATTTTAGTTTTATTTTCCAATCCATAAGTCTCTCTTTTTTACTCCTTTTCTCTTGCCCCTCTTTGGGAAGGGGGAGAAGGGGAGAGGGGGTAATAGAGAACATCTGTCATTTGTCTGTGGCCAGCCCAGCCATAACCCTTGACAGCTCCATATAGCTTTCCAGCATTTGCTTGTTCTGACGTGACCTTGCACACCTGAGCAAGGAGTACTATAACCCACACCCTTCTTCACAAACACATCATTTTGATGCAGGAGCTGGTGTACCCCTATTGCTAACAGCCTTTTTCAGTGGAAAAGAGTGAAGAGAAAATGAAAGCTTGAGCCAATTCTTTGCCCATTGATGTCATTCAGTGTCTGCCACACAAACTGGCATTTCATATAGATGTCAACCAGAACACATCCCTTTGTCAACTGTGCTAATGCAAAAATTGTTAAGGGAACTGTAATGATCCCTGTAGGCTCTCACAAGTTCCCAGCTGCCATAGAAATCATAGCAGGTGAAAAGCGAGGGAGATATGATTTTGTTCTCATTTCTTCCATAATTTTTCTGTCTTTCTTGATACTACTTCACTACTGTTATTCATCAGTGCTGTGATGTTAATCTCTGATCCGGGCACACCTGTGGTCAGCCCGTTTGTCTATGGCTATGGCTATGTCTGTATATCACTCATTTGTATTTATATAATTTATTTATTGATATTTATTTCTAAATAATACTATTTAATATATGTCAATTTAAATTTTCTGAGTTTTTTTTTTTACTAGGTACATCCTGACAAGTCAAAGAAAAAGAGAATCAACACCCGTCCCCCCATTTTAAATACAGAGGAAAAAATATTATTAAAAACAAATGAGAAATCATTCTGACATGTTTGTCAGAACTGTAACATTTGCTAATAAATGGGACATTTTTTCCAGTAGCCCAAGTAACTTACTATTCTTTTTCAAAGTACTGGATTCACTCTGTGACAAATATGCTTATTTTCTATATTAAATGCATTATTGTGAGAAATAAATTTCTGTGATTTCTCTGCTAAATTACAGATACCAGTAGAGAAATTCGGGTTTGTATTTCTTTGGTCATGTAGATAGCTTTTAGACAGCTATTTCAAAGTTTTCTTGGCAAAAAATGGGGTTTTATAATGTGTGCTCATTATTTTAGAGTCGATGCTATATGTGTTCCCTGACGACTTAGATGTCCTGGAGTATCTCATCCAAGAATAAATTTAGGAACTTTTTATTTCACCAGACAGGACATAAAATAACTGTCATTGTCAGAAACTGCTTTTGTTTTGGTTTTAAAAGTGTAGCATAATAGTTATGCACTTTCTGTCTCTTACCATCCAATGAGTGTCTGTCCAAATTACAGGTAGTTTTATTGCTGGCTTTGCCGGGTGCAGGACCAAACCCTTGGCAAGCAATACTGCACATACAGTTCATTGCAGCTGTATTTCAGATTAGCCCTCACTGAGGAGGCGACATCGTGGTGGTGATGTGGGACAGGTGTTACAAGCAATGGGGCTGGAGAGGCAGAGTGGTATCATCCATGATCCCCAAACTTGGGATTGCCATCCAAGCACTTGCTTCCCCATAGCCATGAGCATGACTGCAACTGCAGCAGAGATTCCAGTGAAGGTCTTTGTTACAGAGCTTCTCTGTCAAAACCACACAGCAGCCGGTGGTGGATTGCTGGGCAGTGATGCTACTGGAGGAAGTTATGCCCTTGTCGGACAGCCTGCATGGTTGGATGGTGCTCAGAGGAGTCATCAGTCAAACTGCATGGGGAAAGAAAACTTAGAAGTATAAGGACAAGCAGAGAGGTATTTTCAGATTGAAGAGTGAAAGAAGATGCAAAGAAAATGCTGCAACAAAGGATCAGGCTGTCTGGGTTAACATACTGTTTTTCACATTTTCAACCAATGCATTATCAGTGGTGACATGACACAAGAAATCTTGCAGCCTCATGCTGCGTGATGCAGTGAAAGCAGCAGCATGTTCAATGACAACAGAAGCCTAATTCCTGCGGTATTCTGGGGGTGGGGACTGACAGCACAGAGAGAAGTGATGCTCCAACACCCCACAGCCAGCTTTCTGGGAGGACCTGAGGCGGAGTGAGACCGCTACCCTGCAAGCAGCTTCTGAATTAAAACGTTAAGTGGCACCTTCAGGAGCAGACAGAAGGATATGGGATGCAGGATGGGAGGGGGAGAAAGGTAGGAATAAAAAAAGAGAGAGAGGAGAGAGCAAAAGAGAGCTTCAGCAGCAGCAAGAAGAACCCAATTCCTCAAAAACATGGAGTGGTGTCTGAAAGAGACATAGATCACTTAATTTTCCTAGGAAGAGTATGATTTTACACAGAAACCACTACCCTATGGATACCAAACAGGAATCTGGTGAGTGCTGCAGCTTATCAGTCATCCCCAAGGAGGGTGCAGTATCAAACACAGTTAGCTACTTGGACGTACATCCACACTGTGGAAAAAAAAGGTCTTTTAACCATCAGATTCCTCTTCAGGCAAAGAACCTCATTCGAAATGACCTTCAGCAGCAAAGGCAGAGGCAGTTTAAGACAGCATTGGCTAAACAGAACCTCTCTCCTTCTTCTTACAATTCTCTCCAGGATGTCATACAGGAACAGGAAAGAAGTTCGAAGAGCAGGTTTCTGGGGGATGTTCTCTGATCCATCTTTTTCTCTGTTATATAATCCCTAAGTGACCTGTCTTAGTATTTTCAGCTATAAATTCTTAAAGACAGATTCTAATGGAAATCTGCATCACCAGAGGACACATTCCCTTTTCCACACTTCTAAGTTAGAAAAAACCCAACCAAACCAACAAACAAACGTGGAAACTCTTTCACTGTGGAGAAACAGACACAATGAAGTCAATTACTTTTACAGCATTTTCTTAAGCTGTTAAATTATTAACAAAAACAGAAATTGGGAATTAACACCTTTTTTTAAAAAAAAGCTTTGGTGTGTTAAAATAATAGGAACTATAATTTTCAGAGATGTGTACTAGTACCGTATGTACAGAAAAGTAATACTTCTTTCCATTAATTTTTAAATCATTCTCCTTCCTTAGTCAAGGCGCTATTTTTCAGGCGGTATCATTTGTATTGAAGCTATCATGTTGCCTGCTGTGCAAAAGAAGGAGTTGAGAAAAGAGAGAAATAAAGTCAGTAGGGGCCAAATCATGCTCCCATAAAACTAATGGAAATTTGTTCCATTGTCTTCAATGGAAGAAAAACACTGAAACACAAACCCTAGTAATTTTACCTTCTGTAAATGTTGAGAAAATCAGGCATGACTCTCATTTTAGGGATGGAAGGCTGCTTGCTCATGTCTCTAGTCATGTAACAAATTTTCTTCCATTTAAAAAGAGTATTTCAAAACAGTACATAGTAACCTGCTGATCATTTCCCCTTCTGTCTGTAATAGTATAGCCTGGTCAAAAGAGAATTGACATAGCAGGTTCTCAGCAAAACCTATAGTTCCTGAATTCAAGCTCTCTAGAGTGATATGAGTGAGAAAAGAGTGTGTTTTACCAACGAGAAAGATTCCATATATAAATAGTTTGTTTACTTGCACTGAAATAGCTTTATCTGCTAACACTAAATCTTTAATGTCTCGGTTCTTAGCTGAAAAAAACAGGCTACTTTTCCAATTTTTATCAAAAATGCTAATGGTTGAAACGAATACATATGAATATATCTGTGAAGTGGGAGACAGCAGAGATCTTTTAATTGACTCTGGTGGCCTTTGTAGCAAGGATTGGACTAAAACCATGACACCCCAACCCCAAGAAAACTCCTTGGCCCCACGTATCTTTAAATACATGAGTTGTCCCTTGGGCTTAGATGGGGTGACTTTTACACCTGAAGCTCAGCCGGATGTGATTCTGTCATGGCTTCTTCTGTCTAGAGCTACAGAGGCGCAATTGCAGCGAGGACCATGGAATGCAGTTCCTTCCTCTCCCAGCCCAGGCCGTCACCAGATGGGCTGTGGGTCTCTGCAAAAGCACCATCCACACCCACCTCTTGCCGGGCCTTTAATCCAAGCAAGTTAGAGGGAGACTACTGAGTGAACCACCTTGATGCTATAGTTAAAACCTGTCAACGAAAGGAAGTTGACCCAGTTATGTCTAAAAACCACCAGTGCTGCAGCAGACATTGCAGCAGCTGGTAGTGAAACTCTCAATTATTAGAAAGAATCAGAAAAAGTAAAAATAAATAAGATTATAATTACACTATATCAACTAAATATGAAATGATATAATTTTGCTACAAGGTTGCCAAATCCAGGCAAAAGTGGTGACCCACATTTGCAAACACTTCTGTAAACTGGAGTGATTATTTTTTCCCCTCAATTAGCATTCCTTACGTAATCAGACTCGAAGAATATTTGAATAACATACACAAGCCAGGCAAACTTTAGATAAGGTCATCAAATACACGTGCAAGCAACAGCAGTAGCAGAAAAACACTGATTGTCACCACTGGCATTCAAGTGGCTACTCAGTTTTAAATTAGAGAGAGGTGTAAAATTTAAATTTGTTAACCACAAATGCCTTTGATCATCAAGTGCGTGTCCTACACAGGAGGAATATTTATAGCTGTGTCCCACATATGGCTCCTTAGCAGCCATCCCTTGGACAGAAGGAATCTTCCCCACGCTTGAAGAAACAACAGTCTGCGTTAAGTTTTGAAAATAGAAGTTTGAATATAGATTATCAATTGATTCTATTTTGTTAGTCCTAAAAGCATTTGGAAAGGCTAATATTATTCTTCTACACGTCAGTCATCAAGTTCTAGAATTCCAGCAGAAATCTCTGGCAAGTAGAGAGGGAGAGCTGAGTATCTTGTAGGATCCATGATTATTCTATAGATAGCCAAGTAATCAGCCTCCAAATGAAGGTACTTGTCAGATCACAACAGTCAGAGCTGATTAAATCATGCTTCGTTTATTGGCATTGTCTCACCATCACACTGATTAAAGCAGAAACTAGCTTAATAGGACATGTGAACAAGATGTGACATCTTTTTTTAAAGACTGCTAAAATTGGATGTTTGCAAACAGGGTGTGATAAACCAGACCTGACTATACTTGACAAACATAATGGTATATTAGGATTTTTAACAAGGTTCTCCAGGCTCTCAATTATTTTTGATGGTCATTTATCTAAGGTGCAGTTCCCCTGAAGGTAATGGCAAAGTCCTTCCAGGGCAGGAGTTTGCCCTTAATCTGTGAACGATCTGGACCAAACATAACTACCAATAAAGTCAGTTGTGGATCAGCGTATACATCTAAGTTAGCTTCAGAATCACAGACCTCATAAACGCAATAGCAAATATAAATATCAACAAGCTTTGTTTGGGAGCAGAATACAGTTGACAAGATCTCTTTAATGTCAGGCAGGTGCTCCCTGGGGTGATGATGTCTTCTTCACAGCCCCAATTGTCACAGCCCCCAATGTCCCTCTCAGAACTACCCCATCTCTGCATGGGCGTTTGCATCTCTCCAGGAAAGTCTGGGACAAATCCATCTCATGAAGGAAGATAGGAAGTTACTGAGTAGAAAAGAGACAAAGTTTTAAAGATAATCCAGCGATGTAAGAATCTGGAAATAGAACTCCCCAAATTTGCACAAGCATCATAACCTCCATTTGAGTTATGAATCACAGTTCCTTGTTCACAACACCAAGTTATTTAAGAAGCCTGCTCCACCAAATACTTGCGTCTGAACCCTTTCTAGATAGTTTAATGGGCCACATGTGGGACACAGACCTCCTTATCTCCAGATTACAGACGGAATTCAACCCAGGTCAACTAGCTGACTGCATCTGAAAACACACTGAGAGCAGGAGGTAGCATATGGTATATAAAACAGAAGAGGTCAACAGTTTAATAGCAGTATTGTGGTCACTCTAAAGATGGAATATGAACCGTTTTGAAGGAAGAGTAGTATCTTTTCTTAGGCAAGTTGATGGGGATGGATAAAGGGGGTAAGTTTTAGGGCTTACCATTCCTTCACCTGGTCTGACCAAGCAGTAACAAACTCCAAGACAAAACAGGTCAGACGCAAAAAGGCAGTGATTCAGTCTGAAAGAGACACTGGTCTAAGGTTTGTTAAATTATCCTCATTTCCCGTTGTCTCCTAAGCCTCCTCTGCTCTAAAGATGAAAAAAATGCATTTCACTCTCTGTTCTTGGGAACCGCAATGTCTCTCTGCCCCGGCTAACAGCCAGCTTCTCCTGTCAGTACCTTCTCCTATTTTTTATCCATTCCTCCACCACTGTTGCTGTCAGCAGACTCATGTACAAGTGCCTCCTGGGTGAAAGAAGGATGGGAGAAGACAGCACTGACCACCCTGTTACTTATTTTCACAAAGCCCCTAGAGACTTCATCTCTAAGGCCTTTTCCCTCCAGCTTGGTGAGGAGGAAAATTATCAGTGAGTTGGAAAGTTAGTGAGAATGAGGAGAGAGAGACAGACATACCCAGAGCAGGCCCCCAGATCACACAAGGCAGTCTTACGGAACCTTGCTGAAAGAAATGCAATGCTTGATGTTTTTTTAGATTAAGTACTTCATATTCATCTTCTCTAGCGTTCATGGTAATTACTGTAGCACAGCTGAAGCTGCTGTTTCCACTATCTGCCTGAAGAACTGGAGCTTGCCTCTTCCTTTCTTACACTGCTCTCCTGTATGTAATAACTAATAACAAGCAGCCCTACCTGAGTTTCAGACTAAGAACTTCAAAGACTTTATGGCTGCATCTTGGACTTTTCCTAAATGACGTTTGGCAAGGTTCTATTAAACTGACTTAACTACACAAACCTCTCTACAGGCACAGCACCCCATATCACGTGTTCCCATTTAGGCTAGATAAAAGATGACATTAGGATATTCTCTCACAAACCTGCATGGAGCAGTTTTAAGTACTGCCCTGCAGCTGTTTGTTACTCCCTGCAGTGCAAGGACTACATCCCTACACTGAAGCAGGTGCTGAACTGAAACAAGTGGCTCTATACAGAGGGAAACTCCACCAGCTGAACCACCATATTTTAAAGACATTATGACTGATGTTGTAATGAGGATGTAGATAGGCAAGACTTGATGCACGCATTGGCAAAATCAGAACTACTAATATTTAGAAGTTCCCCACGTATGCCGAGCCCAGCTAATGGTCTTTAAATGTATTCTTGCTGTGAGGCGAGAGATAGCTTTTGTGAATTGAACAATCCTTCAGTACTTTTTTTTTGTCTGAGAGGCTGTATGTAGCATGCGTCATGTCTTTCCTGCAAATTTCATAATCTTTAATTTGTTGCACCTTCTTTGCTCTGAGGGTACAGGAAGATGACCATGTTGTACTTTGTTGCCACTCAAAAACCTTGAGGGTTCACAGCCTGCCATGGCTTCTAAGGTGCTGTCAGTCACCTGGCTACCCCAGCTGGCACTTCTGCAAAGCCCGACCTATTGCTTCTCTGTGCCAGGGAGCTACAAACCTCCTCGGAGAAGAGCAGCCTCTTCTCTCGCTTCTCATTGTCTCAGGGAAACGGGAAGTGAATGGCTTAGTGAACCTCCAGAAGGAGCTCTCACAAGCCCAGTCTGAAAAACAGAAGGAGTGGGTCATGCTGGAAGAAATAATGGAAATACAATAATATATCAGAGAGGAAACAGTCTAGGAGGTTCCTGGAATGTGTGGAAGACAACTTCCTGACACAGCTGGTGAGCAGGACAACTAGGGAAGGCTCCCTGCTGGACCTGGCTTTTGCAAACAGAGAAGGTCTTGTGGAGGTTGGAGGCCATCTTGGATGTAGTGATCAGGAAATGGTAGAGTTTTCAATTCTTAAGGAAGTAGGGAGGGGGTCAGTAGAACTGCCAACCTGGAAATCTGGAGGACGACTTTGGCCTGTTTAGGAGACTATTTGACAGAGTCCCTTGGGAGGCAGTTTTAAAGAATAAAGGAGACCAGGAAGGCTGGTGTGATGGGTTAAGACGGTGCCAGCGGGGGGTAAGCCCTTTGTCCTCCCCTTCTCCTTTCCCCCAAAGTCCACAAAAAATTTTCTCGCGACTTTTGGGAAGCGAAGCCACAAGCCTCTTTGCTCCCTGATTGGGAGTGGAGATATTCAAACACGCCTCTGCGAATAAGTGCATATAAAGTGGAGTTTGAGACACACCCCCCCCCTCCAGGGTGAGCCGTGGCACTTTTGATTTTCTGCCCCAGGACTGAGAAAACTTTTCACCAGCGAGAGAAAAAACATCTGCAGTTACCTCAATATGCCTGGAGCAGTAAAAAGATTCCTCCCGCGACGCAGGTAGACCTTTCCGCTCTGCCGCTTACCAGTGCGGGTGGCTTTTGGACTGAGTTTAACCCAATAAGGGGTAAAAACTGGCTGTAAGCCCCCCTAGATCCTTCGTCAAAGGGACAGAAACCACTGGCGAGGGGGAAAGCGACGAGGGTTTAGATGCTCAGCTCGGAGCTCCTGCATGCAACACGGGAAACCCACAAGCATTCCCTGAAAGTCCAGTCCGTATCCCGCTCCACAGACAGGGAGAGCAAGAAGCCTCAGAATTTTGCCCCCAGTAAACTCAAGTCTTCTCCCAGCTACCCTGGAGGAAGAAGGACTACGTTCTTGCACAAAGGTTTGCTCTAGGAGAAGTTTTTCTTGGACTGAAAACTTTGTGAGGTGACGAACAATGACTTCTTTCCCCCCACCCCCACCCTGGCGGTGCAACCGCGTGGTGGGTTCTTTGTAAATGGTATATGTGGGTCGAAATGGGAGGCTGTATTATACATGTAGACTCCTATTGATGTATTTATCAATCTCATCCTCTCTCTCTCTCTCTTCCAGTCCTGTTCAACTTTAAATGATTGATTTATGGCTTGAATTGCGTTCACTATTAAAACTATTATGTTTCACCCCCTTTAAGTTAAAACCTGTGTCACATTCTTTTTTTTTCCCTTTGCCTTAGGGCAAAGCCTAAACAAAGTCTTAACGAGCTACTGACCTCTCCTTTATGTAGTTTTCCGTGGGTTTACATTCCCTTCAGACCTGTTCAGTCCTGAAACCTTCCGAGACTTACAGATGATCATTTCAACCCACGACATCTGGACATTCCTTAAGAGGGAAATCTTTAAGGTGCAAGAACAAGCTGTCCTGGTGTGCTGTAGGACAAGCTGGTGGGGCAGAAGACTGGCCTGGCTGAACAGAGAGCTCTGGCTGGAACTCAGGAAGAAAAGGAAAGTCTATGGCCTGTGGAAGAAGGGGCAGCCACTCAGGAAGACTACAAGGATTTTGCAAGGCTGTGCAGGGAGAAAATTAGAAAGGTTAATGCCCAGCTATGACTTAATCTGGCCATTGCCTTAAAAGACAATTTAAAATGTTTTCATAAATACATTAACAGCAAAAGCAGGGCTAAGGAGAATCTCTGTCCTTTGGTGGATGCTGGGGGAAGCATAGTGACCAAGGATGAGGAAAAGGCTATGGTCCTGAATGTCTTCTTCACATCAGTCTTTATTAGACCAGTTGTTCTCTGAGTGCCCAGGCCCTTGAGCTGGAGACAGAGACGGGGAGCAGAATGAGGTCCCCATAATCCAAGAGGAAATGGTCAGTGACCTGTTGCACCTGTGCACAAGTCTATGGGGCTGTTGGGATCCACCCAAGAATACTGACGGAGCTGGTGGAAATGCTCACCTAGCCACTTTCCGTCATTTACCAGCAGTCCCAGCTAACCAAGGAGACTCCAGCTGGCTGGAGGTTAGCAAACATGACACCCATCCACAGGAAGGGCTGGAAGGAGGATCCAAGGAGCCCTAGGCCTGTCAGTCTGACCTTGGTGCCGGTGAAGGTTATGGAGCTGATCGTCTTGAGTGTCATCACACAGCACGTACACGACAACCAGATCAGGCCCAGTCAGCACCAGGAGATCACGTTAACTAGTTTGATCTCCTACAAAAAGGTGACCCGCTTAGTGGATGAGGGAAGGTGTCCTGGTTTGAGATAAACAGGGTTAGTTTATCTCTGATGGACACATCAAACAGCCAGTAGTGTATTCCTCCCATGTACGTCAGTTCAACTCACTGGTTGTGGAGTTTGTGGTGGGCTGAGGGCTACCTTCAACGGGCATGCAGGTGGGACTGCACCCCTTTTTCCCCACCACTCGGAGCTGCCGTGACCCCTTTTCCCCATTGTTGAGCGCTGCCACCTGCTCTCTCCTCCTCTCCGCACTGTGCCGCACCTCGTTGCCCCGTTGCTCCCTGCTGCTGCTGCATGTTTCTGCCACAGCTGCTGACATCACTTTGCTGAATGGCCCAGCTGCTGCTTCAGAGAGCTCCTACCATCACTTCGCTGGCTCTGCCCTGCATGTAGACCACCGCTGCCCCGCTCCGCAGCGCCCAGCTGCTCCATGTGCTGCTGCTGTTTCTGCTGCCTGCACAGCCTGGTAGCTTTTACCGCTGTGTTTTCTTTAACTGCTGTTTGGGTTCACATTGTCCACATCCCTCCCCTCCTCGCTGCACTGGTTCTAATCCTGTATATACTTGCTAATACCTTGTTCTTCTGTATATAATATCTTTCTACTGTTACTAAAAATGTCTTAGTTTCCTAAACTTAACAGGGGCCTCACAAACTTTTTTTTTCTTCTTATCCCTTTTCTTAAGCCTTTCTCCTGGAAAAGGGAGGGAGGCTAATTAGAGAGTTTGTCTCGTGATTGGCCAGCCTTGGCCAACCAGTGACAGAAGGGCTGTGGACGTTGCCTGCCTGGACTTTACTAAAGTTTGTGACACTGTTTCCCACAGCATTCTACTGGAGAAACTGGCTGCTTGTGGCTTGGATGGGTGCACTTTTCACTGGATAAAAAACTGGCTGAATGGCCAGGCCCAAAGAGTGGCAGAGAATGGAGTTCAATCCAGTTGGCGGCGGTCACCAGTGGTGTTCCCCAGGGCTCAGTACTGGGGCCTGTCCTCTTTAACCTCTTTATCAATGATCTAGATGAGGGGATCAAGTGCACACCCAGTAAGTTTGCAGATGACACCAAGTTAGGTGAGAATGTTGATCTGTTTGAAGATCAGGAGGCTCTACAGAGGGATCTGGACAGGCTGGATCGATGGGCCAAGGCCAGTGGTATGAGGTTCAACAAGGCCAAGTGCCAGGTTCTGCACTTGGACCACAACAGCCCCCTGCAATGCTACAGGCTTGGGGAGAGTGGCTGGAAACTGCACAGCAGAAAAGGACCTGGGGGTATTGGTCAATAGGCAACTGAAGATGAGCCAGCAGTGTGCTCAGGTGGCCAAGAAGGCCAATGGCATCCTGGCTTGTATCGGCAACAGCGTGGCCAGCAGGAGTAGGGAAGTGATTGTTCCCCTGTACTCAGCACTGGTGAGGCCACACCTTGAGTACTGTGTCCAGTTTTGGGCCTCTCACTACACAAAGGACATTGAGGTGCTGGAGCATGTCCAGAGAAGGGCAACAAAGCTGGTGAAGGATCTAGAGAACAAGTCCTATGAGGAGCAGCTGAGAGAACTGGGGTTGTTTAGCCTGGAGAAAAGGAGGCTCAGGGGAGAGATTATCACTCTCTACAACTGCCTGAAAGAAGGTTGTAGTGAGGTGGGGGTCAATTTCTTCTCTCAAGTAACAAGTGATAGACAAGAGGAAACAGCCTCAAATTGTGCCAGGGAAGGTTTAGGTTTAGGCAAAGTAATACAAAGTAAGTGTAGCAGAAAATCAAAAGAAGGTGAATAGCCAGGCAAGCAGGGAAGACCAGAAGTGGGGAGGCAAATTGGCATGTCTAAGGGGTCTGGGTACTGAGAGTCATCTGCAGAGAATACGGGGTACCACAGATAAAAAGACAGAGTAGCTGGAAAGAACAGGACACAAATTACACACCCTATGGACATAGAGGGAGTTGGTTGGCTCAGAAAGGTTTAATAAGGCAATAAGCAAACCAGCTTAGGCCACTAAAGTCTTTGGAACCTCAGACAATATCTGAAACCCACACTGGACAGTGCTTTCATTAAAGATTAGTTGGGGTAAAGAGCCCCTAAGCTACTCTCTTTAAGATTTACATGCCCTCATCGCTTACCAGTAGTGAGAATGTATGGTAAATAGCAGTCACTGAGTGAAGGAGGTCTCAGAGTGAACTCAGAGTGAGCCTCTTGCAATGAGAGGTCAAGGGAGAAGGTGCAAGCCAAGCATGCCAGTCTGGTGAAACAAGGACCAAGGTGGAGGAGCTGGAAGGAGAGAGGCATAAAGCAGGTCAGATACTTCCTGAATAAGCACGCTTACATATAAGCAAATCAGACCCCTGGACACAACCTTATGGCAGTGCTTTCAACATGGTGGGAACAGAAGATGGGCCTTGAAGACAACTCAAACCTGGATGCTGTTCAGAAGAAGCTTCTATCCCTTGCTTTAAGGAAGAAGCTTGCCAGCACTCCTGAGAAGGGATTAGACTATGGTTACAGCCAGCACTGTTCTGAAATTTATGCTCAGCCTGGGTTCCTCTTCTTGCTACAAAGGTGCATTCCAGCCCTTCACAATCACTCAAGGTTTATTTCTGATCTACTCAAGAGCAGATCTTCTCAGAGACAGACCACTCACACTCTTTTCCACCAACAGAAAAGTTCTGTTGATAAGGCTAAGCCACAGAGGACTGGAAGTGTCTTTGTTGGTGTAGCTTTGTTCCACAACAAAATAATTAATAATTAAGGCCTTTTTGTGAAGATCTAACCACCTTTAAGCTAGGTGCAATTGTGCAATATGTCTCCCGTGGTTTTGATTTCTGTCAGAGGGAGGAAAATGAAGGGGATGGCCATGTCCACATCTCCTTTGATGTCTGTAGCAGCTGTGGCAGTCCATGTGTCTGTTCAGGCTTGCAGACATAGAGAAAGTAGAGACTGTGGGACTCTGCATGAGTACACCACTTAGATGGGAAAAGTGGCTATCTCAACATCCCTCTTGCTGTTTGTTTATACCCAGGCAGAGCCAACCACAATCCATACCCAAATTATAAAATATTCACAGTTTTCTTCAGCATGATGCTCCAAAGGGCCACGGCAGACCTCGATGAACAAGACGGCATTTATATCCGATATCGTACCGATGGGAGCCTTTTCAACCTAAGGCGACTGAAGGCCCACACCAAGACCCTGAATCACCTTGTCCGCGAGCTGCTTTTTGCTGACGATGCCGCCCTTGTTGCCCACACAGAAGCAGCTCTGCAGCGCTTAACATCCTGCTTTGCAGAGGCGGCTGAGCTTTTGGGGCTGGAAGTCAGCTTGAAGAAGACAGTAGTTCTCTACCAACCAGCACCACAAGATGATTACCATCATCCCCACATCACCATTGGCGAGTCAGAGCTTCAGTCAGTCCAGCAGTTCAGCTATCTGGGTAGCATCGTCTCCTCAGATGCCACGATTGACAAAGAGATAGACAACAGAATAGCAAAGGCAAACAGAGCTTTCGGAAAACTCCATAAAAGAGTCTGGTGCAATAAACACCTGAAGAAAAGTACAAAGATCAGTGTCTACAGAGCCGTGGTACTGCCTACTCTTCTGTACGGGTCTGAATCATGGGTCATCTACCGCCACCATCTGCGACTCCTCGAACGCTTCCATCAGCGCTGCCTCCGCACAATCCTAAACATCCACTGGACTGACTACGTGACTAACGTTGCTGTCCTTGAACAGGCAGACGTCACCAGTATTGAGGCCATGTTGCTGAAAACGCAGCTGCGTTGGGCAGGGCACGTCTCCAGGATGGCGGATCACCGCCTCCCTAAGATCGTGTTCTATGGTGAACTTGCCACCGGCTGCCGCAAGAGAAGAGCTCCAAAGAGGAGATATAAGGACTCCCTGAAACAACACCTCAGCCTAGGCCATATTGACCACCATCAGTGGTCCACCCTGGCCTCCAATCGGGAGATTTGGAGACACACCATACATAACGCTGCTGTCTCCTTTGAGAGCACGCGTAGAATCAGGCTCGAGGAGAAAAGACAGCGCAGAAAGAACCGTGCCTCGACTATACCACCCAAGGAGACCCTCCGGTGTGCTCTTTGCAACCGGTCTTGCCTATCCCGCATTGGCCTTTTCAGCCATCAACGCGCTTGCAATAAGCGTGGGCAAAGCCCTTCCCAAATCTTCGTCCGCGAAGCCAAGCCATGATGATGATGACTAAGGCAAAAGTGAATGACATTTCTTGGCTAATGTAATTAGATTTCAGGAACCTCAACCCACAGGACAGTACTATCCCCTGCAGAACACGAAGTCCAGTATACTATATAATAGTAATACTATAGTAACACAGTAGCATAATAAATAATAAATACTGTTAATATTGCTGTAAATAATGTATCATACTAGATTTGTGTAATAAATAATACGTAAATATGTAATCATCCTTTGAAATAATATAAAATTAGCAATTGTGAAGTGAACTTAACCTATTAACATGCTTCAGGAGAAGAAACCTACAAGTTAGTTCAAATCTGATTCACTGCAGCACTGGAATAGCTTAGCCAAGAGTAACATCAGCAGCACCACATGAGAATGCAAAGAAGCAGAGCTGCCTGCTGCCTCACAAAGCAAATAGTAATGCTCTTACCAATTTTATGTTCAGGGCTAAAGGTCAGTTGATCTACTGGGTGTGCCATGTTTTTTTGTTTAAAAAAGTTAATTTATTGCTGACTCAAGGACTTGAGCAAATTGTTTTCCAACAACTAAGATGAAATAAAGCAACAGAGGCAGCCAGCAGATTTGAGAGAACATAAAGATCATTCCTCTGGTAGACCAACACAGAAATACTCTGGGCTGCAGCAGGAGGTCATGTTTTGCCTCTATTCCCAGAGTCCTCATAACACTTTTTATCACAGAATCACAAAATCGTTTGGGTTCAAAGACACCTCTAAGATCATCAAGTCCAACCATTATCTCCAAGTATGTTACAAACTTGGGCCAATTAATATGCATACAGTCCCTTAGGGGTCAGCCTGCTTTATTGGCTCTTGTTTCCAGAGGGAGAAAGTGGTACGCAGGTTTTTGGGACAGATTGCTAAATATTTCCACTCTGCTTTAGAGTGTGTTAGTATAGACTAGTTAGTGATGCCATCATATCTGTGGTCAGACTCAGTATCAAAACGCTTTGTACTTTTCAGCAAGCTGTGCCACGTATTTCAGGGCTAAATGACAGAGAAGCACTAATGAGAATAGTCTGTGAATGACTAATTTGAAATCACAGTGAGACATGGGTTACTAGAAGAAAAGTTTTTATGCAGCTTAAAACAAACACAGGTAGCTTTCAAAACCGTCCTATGAATTTTCAAAGGCATTTGAGCTCTAAAAATAGCAAGTGTGTACTTGGCAGTATTTTCACAAGCATGTAAGTTAGGGAAGGAGCTAATTCCTATCTCTTAGGAACAGCTGTTAATTATGGAAAGAACCTGCAAGAAGCTCAACAGCTAACCTTCTGAAAATACCACTAGTCATCAAAAAGTAGGAGGGAAGCATGTGCTACTCTCTTAAAAGAGCAGTGGAGCCTAAGCAACAAAGGGAATGGAAACCTCTGGTATTGCTTTGAGATGTTTTCTTCGCAGCCATGGAAAGAAGCAATGTCCTTTACAAAATTAAGCTGGAGGTAATAAGGTGACTTCAGAACTTACTCACTAAATCCCATAACTCTAGAACCGGTGAGCACTAGACAAAGATCAGTTTAAAGAAAGTGAAACAAAATATTTCTCTACACAGTTGACAGTGAGATTTGTTGCTACAAGACACGATAGAGGCAGACAGTGCTGATGGGCCCCATGCGGGGCGGAGCAAAGTAGTGGACAACAGATCCTTAAAAGAACTGCTAGAAGAGCTGCGTCAGGGGGGTACTCTCTTCTGTCCCTACCACCACAGCTCTGGCTGCTGGGGCCATGGGTGGAAACGTACACATTGATTCAGGTGTTGGCCAGGCAGGTCATAGAGAGGCTCACAAGCTCTCCCAGTATAACATCTATGTTTGCACCACAAAAAAAACCCCAGAATACAGGGAGGGATAAATTGTCTCTTGGACCCAGGAGGACATTTCATATGTCCTCGTGCCACGGTGCAAGGGAGGTCAGGTGAGGAAGCACCAGAATACCCACCTGCAAGAAGTAAGCAGCTATGGCTGGGTACATGTGGTATAGCCCCTCATTCAGTTGGACAGACAGTGTTTGATGTCAAAATCCAGATCAGGAATGTAGCAGTACTGGAGAGGACTGCAGTGTCAGAAGGCAAGCCTCACTGACTGGGGAGGGAGTGTGAGTCCTGCCAAGGATGTAGCGAGTCCTTGTGCCAACACCAGCTGCCTGAGCAGCTCATGACCCCACAGGTCTGTTGGGGAGTCCTGATCACAAAGCAGGCTCTCTGCTCTCAGCCCAAATTCCTGCGTCTGAGCAGAAAGGGAAGCTCTGCTCTTCCCTGGTGAAGGATGCATTTCACCTTACTCACCAGGAGCTTGGTTAGTCCAGATGCAGTCAGGGTTTGCTTTGAGGGGAACCAGGCTCAAAGTCTTCCCGCTGAAGGCTTATTTCTGTCTCTCATGAGCTGAAAAGCTTTTAGTTGGCCAGAATGTAGCCAGCTGTGGTTGACTCTAATCAGCCTTGGCTACCTGATATCAATCAGTGAGTTATCAAATGAAGAGCATTACCCAGATTTCTTTGCTTTGCCTATCAGTCACTGATAAATAAAACTGGTGAGTTTTTATTCCATATGAGGCAAAACCAGGCTCCTAATGTCAAGGTTCAGTGGCAATTACACAGTGTGTCAAGGATGTTCCATTCAAAGAAATCTGCAATCCACAGATTTCTTTCTTGGAAGCTCCTCTCAGGTATGATTCAGGCAGCCATTCCTACAGGGCAATGAAATGGTCTTTTTCCCTCTGTAACTATTCCAAGTAGGTGTTGAGATTGCTGAGTCTCTCACTGATTAATTTTGTAATTCCTGCCTAGTCACTTACTATTTCATCAGCTCCAGAAAGCAGAAACAAAACCAAATAATTTGTCCTCCTCTCATTTTAGTGTGTGAAGCAACAAAGCATCTTGGAAGGCTGCAGCAAGCAGAGGAAGGTTCAGCATGATCACCTCTGCTGCTGTCTCAGCAGACAACCACCTTCTCACCACAACCCCAAATATCCTGATAGTCAGGAGATAAATTATGTCCTGGAAGGACTCCTTGAGAAAAGTCTAACAGGCAGAAAACTGGTGGTGGAGTGAAGGGCTAAATGCCATGATATGACATTCATCCAAGGCTGACCTGGCAGCTGGGATGCCGCTCTTGGACAGTCAGGAGTCACCACAACAGGCAAATAGCCTTGGAAAGGATGAAACTCTGGAGGCCAAGAGTGCTTGTGGAGTCAGGGAAGAAGCAACACAGGGAGAGAAGACCCTTCAGTCAACAATCTCTCCAACATGACCTTGAGAGGTTGGAATGAGGCACGGACTTTTGCAGAGATGCCAGATGTATTGAAGTTTGTACACTGAGCAGTCAAACCTTGAGAAATTTGAACCAGATCCACCTGAATCAGCTTTGCTAAGTTTGGTAGGTATTTCCCACGGGGAGCAGTCAGTAAGCTGCTGATTCCTGGCAGCTCCTGCTACTCTCTATATCAGAACCCACATGACATGAAAGAGGTCAGATGGGGATTTGTATGGTTGCCATGAGTAAATACACAATACATCCAACTTCCTTCCACCCCCCACCAGCCCAGAGCATGATTACTGACACTGTTCCCATGAAAAGCAGAGGCTGTGGCCCTAGGCTGCCAGTGAGGTTTATTGCAGCCAAACACCAAGGACGCAGCCAAGCTGTAGCTGTCATGCCTCAACAGGTACAACTGTGACTTCCTCGAGGGTTATCACACAGTACAGGCAAGGCCCAGGACTTTCACTTTTCCAGCTTTCAGATTTCAGCGATAAATTAATTCAGCTGCTTAAGGCAAACCCTAGCCTACTGCAGTCGGCTGAGGGCTTTGCCACTGAATGAACTGGACTGAGATCTCACCTAATGAATGCAGATGTTTTGCAAGCTAAATCAATCCTCTTTTTTTATGAGCTGAGGATTTCTAAGTGTATTTTAAAAGGGAATCATCTTTGCAGGGAGAAAGCAAGAAAGGAAGAAAAAGAAAACCTTGATACTTTTTTCATTCAGGTCTCTGTGCAAATTTATAATTAACTTTTAAGAACTCCATAGCAAATAACCCTGTTGTGAAACACCTTGGGAGATATATTAAGATCCAGTTCTAATTTTTGCTTACAGTGATGATTGATTTTTCTGGGTTTTTTAGCTTACTTCCACTGAGTTCATAAAAACTTGGGTATTGTCCTTGCATTGTAGTTTTGTTCCTTTGTTAACTTTGGACTGAGTCCTACAGTGTAGGAAAATTATTGAACTTGGTTTTGCTTAGGTCTCTAATTCCTGTAGCTCCTCTATTACCATGTGGCAGGGCACCCTATAGGCACAATAAATAAATAATACAACACTGAGAGCTGTAACAAATCACAAAATACATTATTAAAAAATTAAGAAATAAATATCCCCCTCTTACTTAAATAGAGATTGATTTTGTAATGTGGAATGCTGAGGAGAGCTGCTGGAAAATATATGTGGGCCTAGGGACACGGAGAATACACTTTAATGGGTGATTTGCTCCACCAATCAGAAAAATAAAAAACCTCTAGTGAATGGATGTATTTGCCAAACAGAAACTGAGCTCCTCTGTTCACAGCCCAGGTAGGATGTAGTGCTTGCTTCACCTCCCTCCTCCCGTGCTTGTGCAGTGAAAACCCCCAAAAGATGTGAGCTGGTACCCAAAGCTTACTCTCTACATCTTAAACTGCTCAGAGGGATGGAAGAAGAGGTTTTGGAAATGAGGAATAGGCAACGGCCTCCCTTGGTTGCAAAGACATCTCTCATCAATGCTCCCCAAACCTTGTGAGAAAGTCCCTGGACAGAATGCTAACCTGCCTGGGACATTATGTGCTGTGGACTTGGTGTGCGTCCCTGGCCCCACTGTTTCACTGCATCCTGGACAGAGGTTTGGTCACTGCAGGGCACAAGGAGGAGCAAGCAAACTTTTGGAGATCTATTAAGATCCAGTTCTAATTTTTGCAAATCTTAAGTTTGCTTGCTTTTTGGTCTTGTCTTTCCCGGTTGTCTTCCCATGGACCACATTTCCAAATCCCTCCTTAGCTGGGTGTCATGGTTTCATCTCAGTTGGCAACCAAGCACCAGGCAGCTGGTCTCTCACTCCAGTTGGAGAAAACACATCAAAGGACTTAAGGGTCAAGACACAGGATAGGGAGGGCTCACTCACCAGTTATGGTCATGGGCAAAAGACAGACTCGACTTGGGGAAACAAAACCAATTTAATTTAAACAACAAAATCACAACCAAATCATCAGTCCAATCAGAGTAGGACAGCATGAAAAACAACAGGATCTTAAATACATCTTTCCCCCTACCCCTTCTCTCTTTCTGGGCTCAGCTTTGCGGCTTCTGCCATGCAATGCAGGGCGGGGAAGAGGATGGGCATCACAGTCAGCCCCAGTTCACTCCACCCTGCTTCTGCCACTCGCACTTCTTCAAGGGAAACGCTCCTCAGATTTATCACTTGTGGCAACTCTCGCAAGAGCCAGTCCTTCATGAATTTCTCCAGCTAAGATGAGGGTCTTCTGCCATTGGCAGTTCTCCCAGCAATGAATCTCCCCAGCACAGATCTCCCGCAGAGACATGGCCTTTTTCAGGATCAACTGCCTGAAAAAGCGTGGGCTTCTCCACAACTCTGTTCCAGTGTGGGCTTCTCCTCAGGTTTCAAACTGACGTTTTCTTCACCAGTGATCTCTAAATCTCTGAGGACAGCAAGGACTCAGCCTGCCATCTTGCCACGGGCTGAAGGGAAATGGCTGCTCTGGTGTGTCTCCTCGACCTCTTCCTCACTAATCTGGATGACAGCATGGTTGTGTCCCATGTGGTTGTCTCTCCCTTTGTCCTACACCCTCCAAGAAAAAAAGAGACCTCCCAAAACAAAGGTCCTTGTCAAACACTTTTCCTCTCATAAATAGGTTTATTTGTAGAGGTGATACATCCAGAGGTGGGACCAAACTGGAGCCAGAGAAGCTTTTCACAAAGCTTCTTACAGGGGCCACCCAGCAGCCCCATCCCCCACTACTGAAACCACACCAAACACAAACCCAACACACTGGGCTCTATCCTGGGTGAGACCTCACCAGTGCTGAGTAGAGGGAAATAAAATCAACCCTTGACTGAAAGCCATGGTCCTCCTAATGCAGCTCAGGGAGCATCTGGCCTTGTTCACAGTGTGTGTGCCCAGCTAACTCAGCCTGTAGCACACTGCAAATACTTGGGTCCCCTTCAGGCAGGTGGTGACCCAGCCTGTCACTCCCCAGCTGTGCCATGGTTCTGCTAGTCCTGTCCAGCAGCCAAACTCCATGCTTCTCCTGGCTAAGCCTCATGACATGACTGCTGGCTTGAATCTTTAGTGTCTTCTGGATTGATACCCTCAGATGTCTGAATCTCAAGACGCTTCTGGACTGAAGAGCTGCCATTCCCTGTATAAGCCATTCTTCCTCCTTTTCTGTAATCTGCAAAGTTGCTGGGAGGGTGAGTTTTCTGTGTCACCATCCAGGAAACTAGACCTTTCTCACGACTGAGGATCAAGAAACCACATTTCACCCTGTTATCCATATCAGAGGGAGTAGAACAGCAGCACAGCCTCATCATCCTGACCAGAACAGTGCCCAGTTTTACCAAACACAGCCCTCTATTTTCCCTGTTCCCCTCTCACTCCTACTCAGCTCTCATGCCCTGCACAGTCTTTCTCATTGTAAGTCAAGGCTGGGTTTTGCGTCTAGCCTTCCCAAGCTTTTTGCTGAGACTGCCATGGAGGGAGCATAGTGTGGTGGTGAGGGTAGTCTTCTGTGAGAGGGACTAACGTCTCAAGAAAAAGACAGGCACTACTTGCCCCTAGTCAGTAAGGGTTACTGACCCGTTTCGCCTGTCCATTCAAAAGACAGAGACTACCTCTCTTACATAAAACTATTTTGGGCTTGTACTTCCATTGGGTCTTCATATCAGAGTTGTTTTTTTTGGTTTACAACATGAAGTAGTGCCAGCTGGAATGCACGTAACCGAAACGGGGAATGGTGATATGGAGGACCATTTAGCCAAACTGGCCTACCTCCTATTCACTGCTATATGATTATGAGTTGGAAAACACTGACAGATATATACCCTAAAGTAGAGCTGCCTGCAGGCTATTTCTGTTCTGCAATTTGTACAGACAGCCTGAGCTAGCTTTAGAACAGCCAGCTTGGTTATTGCAAACATTGCAGTTGTGGGTGGATGCAGCTCAATGCAGATTATTCCCACAGATATTCCCTCATCTCCTGCATGAGTCGCACAAGCCACACTGACTCCTTCACTGCCCCAGCTACCTTGCCAGCAGCACCTTGAGCAAAGCTGGCTGGTGGCTCCATGGCTGCACAGCATGGAGCTGTCTCCTACTTTTAAAGAGGAGGAATATGGCGTCCCCACAATGCAATTCAGCTTCCATTTTTGCCTAGGAGCATGCTCTGAAGAGGTGGCCATGAGGCAACTGGAGCTAGGGGGGTTATGAACAGTTGCCACTATTGACCTCACTGGACTCTCTGAAGATGTGGATAGCCAGTCTGCATAGCTCCTTTTCATGTCCTCCTTTTCACAGTTCCTTTTTCATCTCTTCTTGAAACCACCCCTGTGGTGAAGCTACGTTTCTTCCTGTTGACGCATACATCTTTAGCATTGCTTATGCATATTGGGTTTTCATATTATCTACCAAGAAAGCAGAAGGAGTAGGGGGACTACTTTATTTGCTGTTACTCAAATGCTCCATATCAGTGACAGCATCTTTATGTATTCATAAGCTGCCATTTAAGCGCTTGCAGACAGTTCCTATACTTGTTAGAATTGCAGTGTATTTTACAAGAGAACTGCTGCTGACAGGACACCCATCCTGGCAAACCTTATGGTTACACATTATGGCAACAATTCACCACAAATGTCGCTTTGTTATGAATCCATTTTGCTCTGAACTCAGTGTATTGCAATGCTGAAGCAGCGTGACACATACTTCTTGGGAGCTGTGATTTGATGTGCATTTCCCCTTTCCTGTTTTCACCCTCCTGTTGTCCTGCAGGGAATGTGCAGCCATCAGCATCTGAAGGGATAGCCATAGTTATTTTTGATATTGCAAAAGAACAGAAAAGAACACATTACCCTTTGTAATGTGAATAATAACTACATAAGGTATCTGAAAGGGTATTTATTCAATACACAAATTAAATTTCAGGGCATCAAAAATAAACATCAGTGGAAGTTTAAAAATATACTTTCCCAAGTGCTATTTTTACAGGGTTTTTATTTGCTGAAATACTTTTGCTTTTACAGGAGATGACATTTAGCTGTGATAGGAATATATTATACACTTTTTAATAGGTTATTCTAAAATTAATTAACAGCTTAGATATAAGGCATTTATCTAAGGGCCTGTCACAAAGGACCACACTCTCTTAGGGCAGTTTGTCTGCTTCATCTCACCAACGTAAGAGCTGGGTCAGATGATTCTCCATGTGGTGGAAGCCTGCAGCCCTCAGCAGCCTGCGGCAGAGGTTGTCATTGCAGGAGCAATGGTATGGCACCATGTCCCACCCACTTTTGGCCATGTAAACTTTGGGACCTTGGCAGCAGCACGTGATGAGTTTCCCGGGTTAACCACCCCACCAAGCGTCCTCCTGGGGCATGGGGGATCTGTAGATACCAAAATTGCCTCCCATTCACCCTGTCCTGATGCAGCGGGGAAGAAGGGCCATGACTGGTGGAGAGACAGACACGTGTCTTCTCCTGATTCCTCCTGTGGTCCCAGGCTGGTGGCTCTGGCTGGCATGATCAGGGCAGGTCAGGACCACGGCAGAGGTGAAGAATTGTAGAGAGAGACAGACTTCTTCACATCCTGACTTCTGCTCCATGAGAGCCATCTCCACACCAAGATATGGCCTGTGAACCTCACTCCTCCATCGTAGGCATGGTCATACATGGACATGGGACTGGAGGACATGAGCCTGGAGCACGGGCTGATGCAGCTGCAGCAGCCACAGCTCTCTGGGGCAGGGGCGCAAGGGTCTGGCATGAAGGACAGGACCTTGCCTTTTCGCACTGACCCCTCTAACCAGTGGAGCCAGTGATGCAAAAGCCTATGTAGATCAACATCAAATTTTAAGCATTATTAAAATTTATGCTGATGGCTAGGTTAGCTAAAAGCACCCTTACAGCTCTTGGTCTTTCTGTTGTTTGGGTCCTGCATCCCAGTTTGCAGCCTGAGAACAGGCCTGGGTTTCAGGCACCCTTTTCCTTCTGCCTCTGCCCACCCTCTCTGCTGTTCCTGTGTGCCAGGGCAGCTGTCTGGCAGCTTCTTGCCTTCTTGTTCCACGTGAATCCCTGGAGTCCTGCAGTCCAGCTTCAGGGTATGTGCAACACACAGAGGTGTTAAGGGGTCTCACACAGCAAAACCAGCTACCAGCTCTTCTCTGCCTGCGCCACAGTCCTTTTCCCTTTGTAGGCTCACCCCCCTGTCTTGCCCTTGGCTTCCCTTTCCCAAGGCAGCTCTGAAGACAGTGGTGAGGTTGGCTGATACTCTGGTGTAAGTGGCAAGACAGAACTTTTCAGCCTGAATGGGAGACAACAGTAGCAGCAAGGACATTTGTAGGATGTGACTTTGTTCCAGGGAAGCTTGAAGCTCACCTTTGTGCTTGCCTTATCCTGTTGGCTGGAGGGGAGACCCCAGACTGACATGAAGCAGAGAGACCAGGGAGAGAAGACAGCAGATCCTGTCCTTTGTTCTCAGTTCTGAAAGATGGCTAAATGCCAACTCTTAATTATGTTTCTGTATTTTCTCTTTTAATGTTAATGCTAGTGTTAATTAAAGAGAAACAGTGCCACTTGACTTATCTGAACTGAGACAGCCAGTCATTTTGGAGGTAAATAGGTAGAACAGGCCTGGGCTTCAGCCACCCTTTTCCTTCTGCCTCTGCCTATTTTACCAGAATTGTATTCACTTACACACTGTACTTATTTGGCCCGCTGTCTCTTAAAAATGCACTTTGAGGACAGAATAAAATTTTGTTTAGCAAATTGCATTTGAGTCACTCTTTTTTTTTTCAGAAGCCAGGCATACAGGTACCTTTATGGACTTCTCCATCATGGAATGATGCATGAAAGAATACACTAAATAATTTGATCCAGCAATTAAAAGCAACGCATGAATTACATTAACAACTATCATGGAGAGAAAATTAATTCTCTTATAGCTACACTGGTACTGTAAGTGAAGTATCATGGGTGATTAAAAACCAATTGTGATGAGCCAAACCATCTCAGAAAAGTGTGAGAACTTTGCAAACATGCTGACAAGCATAGAACTGCACTCCAGTTGTGGAGAGCCTGAGACATTTCCTCACGTGTTAACCTGCAGTCACTGTGAGCAAGGGCAGGGGATCCTAGAACCACTGTGTGAGCAGATTGCATCAGTATTCACCTTTATACATCAGTGGCAACTTCCTGTTAGCTTTTAAGAGCCTCATAAAATGTGATGCTGCATGGCACCAGATAAAGTTCCATATTGATTCTGAGGGCAATTGTGAGGAGGAACTTCTCAAGTTAGCAGGTATGAGACCTTATTTCTGAAGTTTTGATCCATGTTCACACCTGACAGCCTTTATGTGAATTCTGACATTCTCTGACAAAAAAACGCCCCACCAAACCTATTGAAAACACAATTACAGTTTTTGCCTTGAGCGATCCCCAAACTACATTTCTTAATAGGCTGTAATAGGGCAGGCTGGTTTTTTTCCCTAACATCAGAATACTGGATGGGAAAAGTCAGTACCAGCAGCACGGATAGCCTGATGCTATCACAGACAGTCGCATCACCAAATCCATTTCATTAATTCACAGTACAGAGAACATATGAACTTCATTGACTGAGAAAATTTACTGAAGGGTGGTGAATGAAGAGACAATGAGGCTGAAATCGTAATTCATGCATGTATAGCAGAGCAGAAACAGAGCAGTCTTTATGATTATGGGTTTGTCATACGATGCATGAGAAGAACAGAACTAGCAGGAATGATATGCCAGTCTTCCAGGTATTTACTGGCTACCATAAAAGTGTGCTTCAGAAGTAGACAACAAGCACTGTCCTAAGAAAGTTGGTTTGATGGTCATGAAATCAAACTTCGTGTGAAGGGGCAAGATTAGATTGTCAATCTGCACAACCCAGACACCCTGGCAGGGCAGATCAGGGTAATGTCTTGTGGAGAATCTTGCTGGCTGGCTGATGTGACCTATATCAGACCTCAGCTACACGGAACTCACATGTGCTTCCCATTTGTGGCTAAAGGCAGAACAAGGATTTCCTTTGCTGCACGCGTGCCCACTCTCCTGCTGAGCAGCACATGTTGTGGTCACTTGACTTCAGCTGACTAGGAGCACACTAAGGAAACTAGCCTTCATTCGCAGCAGCCGGGTCTGTGCTGGGTGAGTTTCCTCCCTTTAATGTTCCTCGTTTAAAGTAATTTCCTCAACAAAGGTGTCCCTTACCTTATAATAGAGAGGGTGATGGCTAATTAGGAAAAGTTGTTCTTGTGGACCAAGTGGCTCAGTTGGATGCCAAGCTGAGAGCAGGAGCAGGCTCCACCAGCACACTGCAGTGACTCAGCATCCCCACCAGAGAACTGGGACAGCAAAGGCCCCGTTTTTGGTGGATATGCATGAGAAAGGGTTGAAGAATATTCTGCAGAATTCTTCTAACTCATTAAAATTAAAACAGTACTTTGGAAAAAAAATCTGCTGCCTTAATTTTCACAGGTTCACAGAACAGGAAGTATTTTTCAACCTGAATAAGCTGTGAAAAGTATTTTTAACGTATTTAATTACAATTGGCATTCCTGCAGCACAGCCGAATGCTAGAGGTGGCCAACTCTCTGAAGAAAGTGATTGTTATGACACTGGCACTGTGGGAGCCCTGTGGGGGAAACTGTAAGCCAGTTTCCAGCTCTCTTTTATCATTAAGCCGTCTTTAAAAGCTGAGCTATCTGTTTTAAGTGGCTGAACATTAAGGATTTTACTGAAAACAGCTCTGAAAGCAGCCCGATTGGCCTTCCACTTAGTGATGATAAGAACACATTACCCTTGCCAGGGGATGGTTATCACCATCTGATTGCAGTTGTAAACTGCATAGATACACATACACACATACACAAAATCCACTTGCACTCCTCAGGCTGAGAAATGTGTATTATCTTCCAAACTCTCAGAATGAGACACCAAGTCCTTTCTCTTCATGGAATCACAGCTGGGCATACTCAGTGAGGGGCTAAGACTGTGATGGATTAATAAATGGTCATGGAAATAGATCCTTTTGGGATTCACCCCTGTATGTATCATGATTCTAGGATCTCCCTCCCAACGCCAACAGGGAAACGTGGTTTGCTTTAGTCTCCACATCCGCCCTTCCTCACCTCAATCCTGAGGTAAAGTATGATAGACAACAGAAATGAAAAGCCGTGCGTTACTATCCCAGGCAGGGATTCCTCGGCACATAAAGTTGGATCGTCACCACCATTGCAAGCTGGCTCTGAGGTTGGAAACAATGCTTATGTGCATCCGAGATCAATCTGTCTACCACAAACCACGGTGAATTTTTGCCCTTGAGCTGGAGTAGCTACTCATGCCAGCAGTACCCACAAGGTCAGCCTGGAAACTGTTGCCATCGCAATCACTGACTTTTCCCCAGGTTCAGTGTTCCTTACTGGCATCCATCATTACAGACTTTCTTTCCCTTTCAGACTCCCTTTTTCTTATTTCAGATTTAACACTTTTCTAAAAAGGGAACTACTATACTACTACATCATGACCACATCAGTATCTTTCTAGTAGCTCCACAGCAGTTTTTCTATTATACTTGTTTTCTACAGAAAAGCAGTATGTTATTCAAATAAGACCATGCCTCACAGTTAGAAGTTTGCCACTACGATTAATTCATCTTGCTCCATCCTCTGTCCTCCTTACATTTTTATTAAAAGAATTAATACATTTTTCCATTTGCTATTCTGGTTACAATCATGAAGTCGTGAGAATGAATACATTTTGTACCACTTCGTCCTTGTTGTAATTTTAAGATGTTCTCAAGAATGGATTAATTCAATGCCACTTTTCACTCCTTATCCTGAAAAGGAAAATTAAAAGAGTTACGAAACTTCGGCAGGCACTGTTATCTAGCTCTTTGGTTATCAGTCTAGAGATTTTATCAAGAAGAAAAATAATAATAAAATGTACAATTGTGATTGAGAGAGAATGCAGAGGGAATGAGCAAAATGATGCAGATGACCTACTCCTTGTGACTGTCTCAAGGTCATAATCTCAAGTCCTGTTCAGATACTATAATTCTAAAGATATAATTTTCATTATTCACTGTTTTCCAAGTGAATTCAAAACAGCTGTTTAAAAATTAACAGTAGGAATAGCTATTCCAAAGATTATGTTACCGTGTGCTACAACACAGCCTCCATCTCTGTCTTTTTTTGCCACATGCTGTCTACTACAGGTTTCTACCTTATCTATGGAAGAAGAAGAGTGTGAAGAATAGTTGCCATGTTTTTATCAAGATGAAACTGGACAAGAAATGCAAGTTTTGGTGCTTTGGGCTTTGGAAATCAGTTCTGTCCCCTCGAAACTCCAGCTTAGATATGATCTTAACAGCAAGCGGAACCTTTTGTTGCCTGCAGACTGCTTCCTTTTATCTGATGTATTAAATAAACCTGTGATCCTGACTAGATATGCATGGTTGGCATCTTTTTAGTAGCCTATTATCGAACTAAAAAATAAATTCTTTTCGTGTACTAATCCAAGCATCTCCTTTGAACCAAGAGAAAGATGTTTGTTTGGACAGATTGGAGATGCATATCCTATGGCCAGGGCTGCTCTTAATCTCCTCTGTGGCTGGCTCAAGACATTTGCCTGGCGTGATGCTCCATGAACTCTAAATTCACTTGTAAAAACAACAAAAGAAATGTCTTTTTCCACGTACATAAAAATCAAGTCCCTTATTTTTAACCTTTCAAACTGTTAAAACGAGTTACAGGTTCTCTAATGAGTAGTATTTACCATTTAAAATTGTTACACCCTAAAATTGCACCTGGTTTCCTGCTACACAATTTGGAAGATTTATAGGCCCAGATTTTCAGTGCTCTCTGGATAAAAGGGAGAGAAGAGAGGGGGAACAACCAGAGGAAAATAACCACACATTGTCAGGGCCAGCAGTGCACTGCCAGCTCTTACCATGACTGTCCATCCCATTCTGGTCCAGCCGTATCCCCAAGGTGGTGCCTGACGCCTGGGGCTGGCAAAGCAACCCCAAGGTCAGCTCTGGCACCCTGAGAGACACCCAGAGCATCCAGAGATGTCCAGTGCAGCCCTTTTGCCCCCAAGATTCAAGGTTCTGTCTTGTGCTGGGCTGAAGAGCTAAGTGTGTGTCAAAGGCTTTGCTGGAATAGAACTTTGTTGTTGCCAATGGATGGGAAAATATTTTAAATGAGCAAACATGATTCATTTGATTTTGCATGCCTGCTTGCTTTGATGGAAACCTTTTTTTTTTTTTTTCCCCCTTAGATTTCTTTGTAGATATTCACAGAAGGCATTTTGGGTCAGCATACAATTTAAAAAGAACACTTGTGGCATGAAAATATGAAGGATGCTATTGGAAGTGATCCCATTTGATCTTTGAGCATAAATAACACCCCAGCGTAGTACCACATGGTCTGCTCTCTGCACAGACAGCTACATCCAGGGAGTCTTCAGTCTGTGACCCCGTACGTGAGCATGGGGAGTTTGCCACAAACAGTCACACCCTCACTGTTCAGTCTTGCTGCTTGCCTTTTCCCCTGTCTTCTGTTCAGCTGATTGTTGGGTTTTTTGTTTGGTTTTTAATAAACATTTATAATTAAAAATAGATATAAAACTTTGTGGAAGGCGGCTTTCATAGGTACTATGAGAAAATCAAACGTAGCTCCAAACTACTTGTGAAGATAATAGGATCTGACGATAGAGCTAAAGCTGTGACTCAAAGCAAGAAATGCACAAGTTCAGTTAGTTAAGTTAAAAACATAATACAGGTTTGGCCATCTGTCTGTCCTGTAGATATGTAGACAGGAGGAAAGGAGCAAACTGTCAGCTCTGTCAACTGTTATTGCACTCATATTCTGTACTGGGTTTGGCCTGACACTGGTACTATATTCTGTCAATATATGAGATTATAGTTGCCAAAGTGCTTATTCACATGTAGACTAGACAGTTTTCTGCATTGAGTCCGAATTTTAATTGATTTTTCAAACAGAAAAGATTATTTGATCAGGAAAATGGGCATGGAAAAAGAGATTTCAATATGTAATTTTAATTTGTATTCTACTTACGTTTCATGTTGCTATTACTTATTTCAACCTCTCCAAAACCTTTCTAATTCTTTTCCTAGTCTGAAAACCTTGCCTCAGATGAATTTGGGGCAATCAATTGGTTTAATTACAGAAGCTTGTTATGCTCACAATTAAGTCCTCTCATAAGTTCCTTTATATTCTCTCTACGCATATTTTTATGAAGCTTTTATTAGTGACGAGATCCTTCTCTATCTTCAGTTTAAATTTCAGCAGACCCTTTGGGGGTCCATAAAAAGGAAAGAGATGTTCCTGGAGTATGAGGTAGTGTTTCCCCGGTGCATCAGATTCACTTGCATCTGCCACATCATGATTCAGTCATGCACACAGTCATGCAGTGTGATTGACAAAACAGATCAATCACACTCTGCGTCATCACAAGGTGATGGAGTTGCCCAAGATGGTTGAAAAGATGCTGGCGCCTGGGAGAAAATTATTTTAAACTGAGTGGCTCTGCACATCTTTGGAAAGATGGGTCTCCCCTCACAGGGGCCGGCTGGCGCATCCGATGAGATAGCTTTGTTACAGAGCCTGTAATTAGCAACTAATAGCATCCCCCCCATCACCAGCCTCCCTATAGGCCAGCAGCAGGTGCTCCTATTTTCAGATGTATGCGAAATATCTGCCAAATCATTTGGCACATTTCAACTAGAAATGTGCCAAATTACCTGTCATAGCTAAACTGCCTTTTTACAAGAAAGATAAATGCTCCCTCTGCTCAATTTGTGTGGAACGAGAGTGCCCTCCCGTGGAGCCGGGCTGCCGGCGGGGCTCCCGCCGCCGCTCCCGGTTGGCCGCCGGCACCGAGCACCGCGGCGCCCGCTACGAGCAAAAGTCTTCTGGCACCAGGTCGAAGCATCTGGGTTTCACTTATGGTTCCAGCTAAAGAAATAAACGATCCTTAGAGACCGGTGGTGCTGCTGCAAAGGCCAGTGAGTCGCTACCGGGGGACTGCGCTTTGCCTCCCAGACCTGCGCAGCTGCAAGAAGCTGCGAGCAAGCCCCGGCGAAGCCACGGCAGAGGAGAGGGAGCGAGTGTCTGCCCTACACGGCCACAGCTCAGAAAAGACACCGCGGTGGGAGGGAAACTACTGAAATCTCGGGACCAGAAAAATGCCCCATCTCAGTAGAAAGCATCTGGGAGTGGAATGAACTTTCTGGAGGACACAAGAAGAGGGAGGTGTTTTATTGTTAATAACAGCTAATGATGACTGATGAAATTCTTCATCTGCTGTTTCAGAACTCGTTCTTGGATTTTTCTTGACTTTTTTTTTTCCCCCTTTTATAATGATCTTGGGCTCTCTCTTTGGAGATTTTAATTATCTTACCAGTATGAATAAATTAATATTTTATTTATGGCCATCTTTCTAAAAGATACTCCAAAACCTGAGCTGTCAGAAACTTAACAGCTCCAAGCCTCACTGCAGCCAGTAATACTTGACAGTGTCCTTGCTGTCCTCTTATTCTCCCACTAACACATAGACTCTCATATGACCAGACTTCAGGGGTAATAGCAAGGCAGGGCTGATCCAAACTTCATATCTCTGGAAAAGCCTTCACTCCGTGTTACAAAGCGTTGGCTTTTCAACGAAAGGAGCAGCCCCCCCAGGGTAATAGTGCAATTATCCACAGCTCAGCTATTGCAAAGCAGAGTGCAGCCTGAGCTCACTTAGCGACTTTTCACTTAACTGGGATGATTATTTTAAATACAGTGAAGTTCCTAATGAAAAAAGGAAACTATTTACTCCAGTCCTGTGACTGCACCAAGCAGGGCTCTGGACTGCATAGCCTTTATTGTCTCAGTCATCTGCAAAGTCACTGAGCACCTTTTGGTCATGGATGAAGCAACAGGACCAGCATCTGTCCTGTTTGCTTTTTCCTTTTGCACCCAGGGGAGAACCATCTCTGTGACTTTGGTCCATCAATAGCTTGCTGAGCCATCTAGCAGTTTCTCAGCCTGATGCCTACTCGTCTTCATTTCTAGTAGACAATTGCTAACTACCTCAGAGTGTGGCTGGCCTCAAAATACCTGCCATGCGAAGCTAACATCTGCTATCATTACCATCATCATAGCAGCTTACCTTTCCATGGCACCTGTCAAACAAAGCAAGACAGTGAAAGAGCATTGAAATACCACCTTCTTGGGGCTGAAGAGTGGCTGACACTGCACCACATGCTACATGACTAAGGGAGAAATGACATTTAGACAAGGACATATGGACCAATTCCCCTAAGAAAAATGTCTAGCATGTGCACTGGGAAGATTGCAGAGTGCAGAAAGGTCTCACCCCAAAGATGCTATCACGTTGTGTGACATGGAGCTTAATTGCTTCAGGAGGTGATGTTCTGGGATGCTCTTAAAGAGAAACCCATTCTCTGGACTTTGGTATAAAGGCACAGCCATCCGCTCTGTGTCTTTTCACTCTCCTCCCATGCTGACAACTCTACCGTTGGTGAGCTGAAAGGCATGGGGTGGCTGTGTTCAGGCGTGTCTATGTGAGTGTATGTGCACATGTGCATGTGCACATGTGTGCGTCTGCATGTGTGGGAGGCACCCACAGGCTGCAGGAGATCTCCAGTTGCTTTTTGCAGATAAATCCAGAGCTGTGATTCAGCACTTGGCAGCCCATGAACCTTTTCTCATGCTCACTCTCTCTCTCTGTACTGAAATATTCAGTCTTTCCAATTTTAGGACATGTACCACGCTATCCAAATGCACCTTGTGACTAAAGAGATGACAGTATTTTGCTGCCTGCCCACCCTGCCTTCAGAAGAGAGCCGTGGAGTGGCTGACAGTGGCACAGTGAGGATGAAGGTGCAGCTATGGGAGAGCTTGCACAACAGTCACCTTGAACTCTAAACCACGAAAGGTTTATAGTTATTTTTCTTGGCTGTGACATACAGAGGTGTAACTGTTTTGGCTTTGTATAAGAGGGCAGGAGCGGAAGCAGGAAGGGCCTCACTGCGGGAGACGTTAACCACACATCATGCTACCCTTGAGGCTAGTAGGTCAGTCAGGGCCAGAGATCATTCACTTTGCAAGCACAACCTGGGGCTCAGTGTGCCTTGAGATGTACAGACCAAGACAAAATGGCTGGCCTTGGCCCCAACCATGACTGTGAAGGATGGCATGTTTCCTTCCAATTTTTTTCCCTTTGGGTGGGGGTACTAGGCAGGGAAGGCTCGCAGTACCACCTGCAGCAACACTCATTCAGTGATTTGACATTCCGTGTGGCATGCCACACACCTGCATCAGGGTAAGTCACATTTCCATTGATAATTATTAAATAATAATAGGTGTGGCATGGTCCCCAGACACCTGAGCAGGTACAGCACCAACAAGGCTTGCTCTCTCCCTGTGCCCCAAGGATATCTGCTGCAGAGGAATCTCTGGCAGGGAACAATGAGCAGCAATAAAAGGCAGGCACTTGCCATTTGTGAGGCAAGCCAGTGATTTTGTCACTGAAACAGCAGTTCTGGCTTTAGCCCTTGTTAATGAAAACGGGGAGGGAACAGCACAACAAGACTGTAGCACTGAAGTGGAAGATGAGTAAATGTTACTCCTCAGCTGAACACATGTAATCACTTCCTGTGCTCCCTCCTCCCTCCATCTTTATCACCCTCTTCCTTCTCTCCTCCTAGCTTGGAAGAAAGCCTGGGAAGGCAGGGAGCACAAGCCCTTCTCCTGTTTGTGTAAAGAAGAGCAAACAATGAGGTGTCTGAATGGGTTTTTCCACACCTCTAGTGAAGGGTTCGTGGTGGCTTGCCTCGCCTTAATGCTGGTGTCATTAGTTAATCAGCTTGCTCCCCAAAGGTGAAGTTACAGGTCTGGCAGCAGAAGGCAACACTGCAGAAATGCTCTTCTACTTTTCTTGCACCAAGCACTGCAGTGAGTAATCGACAGTCTCTGCCGATGTGAATGGCATTCATTATTTTTAAAAGCTGCGGCTGAATTTGTTACACACACACATACAAGCTTGCTGGCTCTAATTCTGTCCTGAAGCACCTGGCACATTTTCAGGTCCTACCAGGCCTGGAAAACACACCTGAAGGAAACAGTACTGCCAGTATTTCCACACTTCAGTGTCAGGGAGAGGGAGAGAAATCAGAATCAATAAATACATTCAGTCAAAGTGAGATTTGGTAGCGTATGGATATTACACTACCCAGAATGGCCACAACCACTGATGACAAACAAGTTTTTAAGCAATGCTAATCACACTTTCCAGGCTTAACTGCAAGTGAGCAGGATCGCTATCTCAGATCCCCTAAGTGAAAGATTCCTACTGCCCTTCCTGAAAACCTGATATCAACCATAACTAAAGATGGAGTCTCAGCCTCAAATGAACCTTGAGTCTGATTGAACATGGCAGCTCCTCATCCAGCAACGCCAGATCTCCCAGGGTTGCAGAAGCATAGCAGACCAGCCTTTAGGCAGCGAGGTGGGGATAGACACCAGTAACTAGAAATGGTAGCCAGAAGTGTCCTGATAGCAGTGAGAATGCACACAGCCACCAGCTGAGGGTTTCCATCCTCTGGGCGTCCATTGGGTGCTTCACAAGCCTATAGCATAGGGAATAACTTCTCCAACTGATGGTCTCCATAGCTGCCGTGGTGATGGATGGGAGCTGTCAACTGAAAAAAAACCCTTGACACTGGAGGTATTTTACTGCAAAGCAGGGCAGCTTTTAGGAGATTTATGCTGTTTGGCCCAAATGGGAAAGATCCCCTTTGCTCCTCACTGTGGGGTCGCCTGGACAGTGCAGGAAGGCCATAGCATGGCTGGAAAAGCAGCTCCTGTTGATCCCCATTGCTCTTGCTCCCATCCCTGCACAAGCTGGGAGTTTCTTTTGTGCAGCACTGTGCTACCGAGTGTGGAGAGATCAGATTCAGGGTAAATCTATTCCATCATTTGGGGATCATTTTTCCAGCCCCTTTTATGGTACCAGACACATGAGGTAATCCAATTACCTGTGAATAGATTTGTGGTACTCAGGGTTATTTTGATACTGATGTGCCTCTGTTCCTTCCTGCAAAACATGTCAAAGCAATTCATCTACACATTTGAATAAGTCATCTAGGCAATCACATTCCTTCAGGGAGAAATTTAATTTCTTCCACAGAAGGGTTGCTGTTGCTATACAGACATGCGGTTAATTGCATAGCTATCCCTGTACTTTTCTTTTTAAATCTAGAGAAGTCATCTGAAAATATCCCTTGATTCCCTAACTGGAACCAAGATTTGGTAAACATTGGTATTAAAATGAAAGCATTAAAGAAGACTTCTTCAGAGTGTTCGTATCTTTAAAGAGGGATGTTTCTCCTACAAGTTGTCTTTTCCCTGCTCTTGCACAGCCAAAAGTCTCTCATTAGGACTATCTTTTGGAAGTCGCATTAAGCAAAGCTCCTACCTTTCCCTCTTGTCTATGCAAAGCTTTGCTCATAGGAGCGAGCAGAACAAGCACATTATTCTGCAGAGAAATTATGTAAATATGGAGGCCATCTCAGTGCAAGACTAGGAATTAAAACAGGAGTTTCACATAGCACGTGCTGCCTTCACTGAAGGGAAGGAAGGGCACCAGGTTCCTGACCTTACCGACCAGGTTCACAGTTACAACCCTGATATAGGCTGATGGCAGGTAAAATGTGATGTCAGCACGTCTTAAAAAATGAACTGGGTGAGGTTAATGGGCTGTGGACTAGGGCAAGGGGCTGTGAGAAATGGCTTCCTCCTGTTGTTCCTTGCAGAATGATGTCTCCCGAGGGGAATCTGGAAAGAGGTTGGTCTCAAAGCCTCTCTGGTGACTGGTCAGCAAGGATCAGACCAATGAGGAAAGACAGCCTCTAAAGCAAAAAGAGGAATTAATGATTGTAGTTCCTGTGCGGCTAAGTTTGATTATTAACTATAATAATTACTGCATTACACCTGTTTTTTACAGTCTTGTCATGGCCTCACTTCCCTAGTTGAGGTGCTGATCTTGCAATCATTGCTCAGGCTCCACACTTACTGTCAGAACCCCTCTTCCTCCCAGTCACTCAATTGGCCCCAAGTGCAGTTTCTTGCCCCGCAACATTCTGGCTTGAACAGGCAACACGGCTGAGAAATGACTCCAGCATCTGATAGGGTTGCTGAGAGCTGGGGTACCCTCTGGAATGGGCTGTGACAGACCAGGGCTGGGCTGGATTGGTGAAATATAGCAGTACCCGTTGGTCGTAAGCAGATACAGCAAGACAGGACTCTCTGGGGTATAAGTCACTCAGATGTCTTCCTAACATCTAGATCAGTGTGCATAGGCAGCTCTTCTGTGTTTCCTTCTCTGCCTGGGACAGGTGTGAAAATATCGTCTTGTCATACCACCAGGGAGATTGGTGTAGGGACATGATGCAGAACCAAATGCTCTGGCTCCCTATCACAAGCGCGTCCTTCCGGAACGCTTGAGAGCAGTCTTTTGGCTAAGGATTTGCTGAGCTGTCCCACAAACTTTGCCCTGTATTCCAGACCCTGGGCTATAGATCATTTCAGTTATGTTCATTTCACATGGGGAATATCCCAAAGGAAACAACCCTGTGGCTTCATTTCTTTTGGTGCATGGACAATAAGTTTCCTGAAGTTTCATTGACAGTCTGCTGGACAGACTACACCTGCTCCATGTAGTGGATGAAAGCATGAGTTTCATACCCAGATGTCTCTTTGCTGCCTTTTCTAGCAGCATCCCTTGTCATATAAAGTGCCTTGTTTAAGCCAGCATATCTGGCAGTTATTGGAGAGTGAGCCAGTGCTATGTGTAAGACAGCAGCGTGAGGTCTGGAGTGGCTCTCAAGATACAGGAGCAAGATAAGAGGGATGATCTTCAGGTCGCTGGAGTGGAAAAAGCCAAGGTACCAACTCATGAGCTTTCCTTTCTAAATACAAGTATTTTCCCAGAAGCCTACTGGCAGATCACAGACCTTGTAAATGCAGGAAGCACCAAAAGTATTCAGTGTTGTCCTTGGATAAAAGGTTGGGCAAACTGTTGCCACAGAGAGGGCTTAGTCTCAATTAGATTCTTAATAGGGCGTTTGGGCTAAAGAGACCCTGCCACCAGTCCATAATTTTGTTTTCCTTCATACATATACCTCATTATTTCAAAGAATGTCCTCTGATGCAAAGGTAGAAGCAAGCTACCACCAGCAGGCTCTCTGAAGAGGTAATCCATCAGAGACATGGAAAGCACCTCAGCTTTTCCTCAGGTGTGTGACAGAATTAGGTTCCCACAAGCTCCCTCCATCCACTGCCTGCACATCTTGTTCTTACTGCCAAGCATCCTGCCTTGTTCATGCACCCCATGGCAGCTAGCTGTTACATATGACATCAATCACTGAAACTCACCTCTGTCCATCAGTACCTACTTGAGTCACATGTCATCTGTATGGTGTTTCTTGAACATGAGGTGGTGCTCAGAGACATCAAACCTCTGCTCTGGCAGCTGCTTTTTCCACATTCAAAGGAAAAATGCCCACAGCTGTTGGCAGCTTGTCGCCGGTTGGCTGAGGCAAGCCAATCACAGGGACGTGCCTTTTCCTATTCCTGAACCCTTCTCCTCCGGGAGAGAAAGGGTTAAAAAGCAGAGATAGAAAAAGGGAGAAAAGAATTTGTGAGACCTCTGAACATTTGGAAAACTGAAACAAAGTTTAATAACACCAGAACAAAATATATAGTATGCAGGGAAAAACCAATGCAAAATTGGAGGGTTTATACGGGATGGAGAAGCGAGGGTTAAACGCAAGAGAGAGAGAAAGGGGGACGGTGCCATGCAGGGTCCAAAAATGGCGCCGGCCACGTGGATGCTCCTGTGCCGTGGAACAAAGGAAACCGTGGCTGTAACAAACGCAGGGCTCCAATGTGCAAACCCCGAGCTACGCTGTTCCTACCGTCTGGTCGTGCGAATTAAAGGAAGCAAAGCAGCAAGAAGCGGCAGCGCTGGCGGCAGAGAGAGAGACAGCCCCGAGGCGCGGGTCTCCAGCGGCCAGAGCAGTCTGTCCCAGGCGGCGCGGTGGGGGCTTCCCCGGCACACAGCTCTGCTCCACTCCGGCAGCGCGGGGGAGCCATAGCCGCAAGCAGGCAGGCGGGCAGGGTCTGAGATGAGGAGAGACAGCCTGTAAGGTCCCCGGATCCAAGCCGCGAGTCTGGAAAAAGCCTCTTCCCGGAGCGAAGCTGCAAGCCTGCGACGCCCCTCGGAGTGCAAAAGCCAGAGGTGTCCTGGAGAGCGAAAAAGACCCAAAGCTCCAAAAGAGCCACCGGCAAATGCGATACGCGCCTTCTTAAAGGGGCAGTACGCTCGCGAGAAACTTTTACAACCAATGAGAGTGCTAAACGTAACATGGAAGGGAATAGTCCAATTGGTCAGTTCAAAACAAAACCTTTCGAGCAGTTTTTTTCTCAAACTGCCACACAGCTATTGGTGGAATTTAAACCTCAAGTTTTATCACGGGATGGGGATGGGGATCAATATGGGCCTCACTTTGTTACTTCATCAGTCTGCACTCCCAAGAGAACAAAACGAGGAACTGACACCTGCAAGGCGCATTCCTACTCCTGCCTCCCTACCTTCCTTTGCACTCAATTGATGCTACTCCAGTGTACAGCCCTGCATTCACCTGCAGTTCAGGGACACTGTAGTGACATGAATGTGTCCAGAGGAGAGCAACCAAGATGGTGAAAGGGCTGGAAGGAACCTCCTGTAAGGACTGGCTGAGGACTTTTGGCTTGTTTAGTTTGGGGAGAAGGACATTGAGAGGTGACCTCATTGCTCTCTGCAGCTTCCTGAGGGGAGAAGTAGAGAGGGAGGTGCTGAGTCTTCTCCCAGGTATCCAGTGACAGGACTTGTGAGAACGGTTCAAAGCTGCTCCAGGGAAGATTTAGACTGGACACTAGGAAGCATTTCTTTACCAAGAGGGTGGTCACACAGTGTAACGGGCTTCCTAGGGAGGTGGTCGATGCCCCAAGCCTGTCCGTGTTTAAGAGGCATTTGGTCAATTCCCTCAATAATATGCTTTGTGTTTTGGTCAGCCCTTAATTGGTCAGGCAGTTGGACTAGATGATCATTGTAGGACCCTTCCAAAAGAACTATTCTCTTCTCTTCTATAGAAACACTGAAAAAAGACTGTTCTCAAAAATGTAATTTTGAAAATGCATGGAGTACCCTTTTAAGGCTCCAATGACAGTCTAGAAACAAAACAAAAGAAACCTGAAAAGCTATCTACTCTACACAAGAACCAGGTCTCCACTCTTAGAGATGAGCCAAAATCAGAAAGATCTATACAGATCCTACCAAACCTGATGCATAAAAAATTAGATCAATTATCCATTCTTTAATTTGCATAATCCAAACCCAACTGGGAGAGTCACTTGTAATGTGATTCTCTCCACTCATGTGTGAGAAGATCCAAGGATCCTAAAACTTTAGCAGCACAGCTAACACCACCTGACAAACCACAGCCAGCATTATTAAGTCAAAATCCAAACTACTGGGTTAAAAATTACAGTCATTAGTTCCCCTGGCCCATTTTAACTCAAAGACTTTGTATTAATACAAAAAGCCCATGAGGAGTTTCCACCCCAGTGTTTTTTACGATTTCATACCTCCTTCCGTACCTGCTTTTTTCTCTCATTAAGTACAGAAGAACATGCTTTTCCATGCTGAATCACAGGATACATTACCAGCAAACAGTTTCTATGTAATTATAGCCCACAAGAACAGTGTGAGAACTTTACAATAACGGTGCCTAACAGAGATTAAACTGATGGTTTAGGATTATTATTTTTTAAAACTATCTAATGATTTTTTGGATGGCTGTGCTCTGAAATAACCATTTAATCATACAGAATACCAGTAAAGCTCTATAAAATAAATAATTTATTATTAATATTATGTTAAGTAATCTAAGCAGTCAACCTAATGAATTGTTTGGACAAAAATAGGTATTAACCATCAGAAAATAACAAATGTTACTACTTAATTGTCAAGGGTTGCTGCAGATGCAATTTAGGCATTTTATTGCCTTTATAAACTGATGAGCAGTACTTAAAGGATCGATATTCCCAAAACCCCACCACCACTGTTGTCCAGTGCTTGGAGTTGGAATAGTGAAAAAAAATCTAGAAACAATTTACATCTAAGTCTCCCAACAATTAAAATGCATTTAAATTATGATGCTCCAGGAATTCATCACTCCGACAGATGGCTGGTAGCTTGTTAATGAGTGAGGCAGACATTTGTCTTTTTTTGGAATCCCATACCTTGAAGACAACAGAATGCCAAGGGACAACCAAAAATGTGATTGTTGCAGCAATTAGTAAACTAATGATTAAAATGATCTAGAACACCAGAGACAAACTATTTGGGTCAATTTCAAAGCAATTTTTCACCCTTCCTTTTTGTCTGTTTTCCTATGGCCTTGAATCTAAACAGCATTAGCGAAAGAGGGATTTGGACGTGGACCCTGACTCCACAGGTTGGCTCATGGTTGGGATAAACAGCTATACTAACAGCCACAGTGACTTTGGACTGTGTTGTGGTTTAGGATCTTGGCTCCAGGGCAGGGGGGCCGTTCCCCCTACCTTGTTTGGGCGCGAAAGGAGGTTTTGCATTTGTTATGGTGTACGTGGGGGAAGGAGTACCAGCCCCTGTAACTGGCATTGCAAAACTCAGCCCTGGCTCCAATTTTATACCTGCCCCTGGAGCCAAGCCACGTCAATCAACACCTCTTTGAATAACACTGTAAAAAGTCACAACCACGTTGCTTCCTTTGGCACACCTTTTTGGTTCAGAAAGAGAGAATTACTGAAGCAGTCACCTCAGCAACAGGAACTTGTCTTCACTACACTGGGACAGTAAAGGTCTTCCGTGCGGCAAGTAGACTTCTTACTTTGCTGATTACTGGTGGGGTGGAAAGAAGAGGCACTGGGAGGCAGGAACCTGGAGCCCACCACCACCCCGTACTGAGAGCAGCCACTGGCAAGGGAGGAGAAGAAGGGTCAAAGCACTGAGAAGGAAAGCCCTGCTGAAATGCAGAGAGAGACCCAGAACCTCTCCTGTAAACTGGGTGACTCTTAAGTTTTGCAGCCGGGCTGAGTGCAGTGCTGGAGCTGTTGGACCAAGGGATGCACACCCCCTCCCCACATGGAATGGAAAACGGCTGTGCCGAGCCATCTCCTGTGGGAGAGAGAGAAACTACATATGCAGAGGAAGTTTGTCCCAAAAATCAACCTGGAACTTAATGTAAGAGGTTAAATGGATTGCGCCTTTCCGCTCCTGTTTCCTGCCAGGTTCTGGCACAGACTGTGTGAGGGTTCATAGCAAGTGGGGGGGTGGAGTGAAAGGAAGGCATATCTATTTATGTATTTAAGATCACTGTTCACTCTTTCTTTCTGTCCTACCTGAATTTAACTGATGATTTGTGGTTTTCATTACTTTGAATTAAATTAACTTTTGTTCCCCCCTAGTCAAGCCTGCTTTTCTTTGCCCATAAGTGGCCATAAGTGGCGTGTTAAGCCCTCCATTCATTCCCAGCTCAAACACTTTAGTTTATTTTGTTTTCCTCTCAGAGGACATAAAACTGCTCTGAGAGCAAACTGTGACTTTTGCTGCCTTTCGGTTCTTTCAAACGGTGACAGACTGAGAGGTTTGAAGAGGCAGCTCTTAGATGCTGGGAAGCAGAACTTCAGCTTGCTCTCAGCAAAACAGTTCAAAGTCAGCCTTTTTTTAAAGAGTGTTGAAGATGAACTTCCTGTAAATATACCTCTGGGGATGAGAGAACGAGGCGCTGGAGGCCTAGAGAAATGTTCACTCTGTTGTGTACATATACACACGCACATATACATGTTACATACTGTGGTTTGGTTGACTCTGATTATCGTATATAGAACATTTTCACAGGCCCTCCAGGCTCTCAGCTGTGCGGTGTGAAATCAAGGGGCACAGGACCCATCCGGCACAAGGGAGTGCAGGTGAAAGCCTTAAGCCTGAGCCACCACCATAAACAACATCAAACCATCACCATGGCAGGGCAGAGTTAATTAGTAAATTAGCACGTGGATGCCTCTGCACTGCTTCTAGGATCTGACCTCTCATCTTCATTGATCATGGTCTTGTTCTCTGTAATTTAGTATGGGATACTATACGTTTCTGTTCTCTCTGATTGGACGCAGTATGGCTGTGTATTCCAGTTACAGACCCCAGTGCAGTGTGGTTGTGCATCTCAGCTTTCTGCTCTGCGCACAGGTCGCAATTTCTAACACATTATTTTCCAAATTTAAAAATGCAGAAATCTACTGATGCTGTGAAATGAGTAAACCAAGACCCGTAGTCTAAATTAAAGACTGTGAGCGATGTAGGACAGAGCCAAATTCCAATAAGTAACTTACCAAAAATAAATTAATAAATAATGCACCTCTGCAAATCCCATCTTGCAAGATAGGACTTCTATCTTCTTAAATGACAGCTAACATATAAATATCACTGTAACAGTCTCTCTCACACCATGATGGCTGTGGTTATTAGAGCTTCCATTTAGTCAGCACTCCCAATGGAACCTTGTAGAATATACAGATTTTATAGGTACTTAGGCCATACTCAAAAAGACCAGACTGTGACGTACCATTTTCAGTGCTGTACCACTGGAGGTAGGCTCCCACAGGCTCTGAGCCCTGTCAGTGACTGCCAAAGGAGAGCAGTCAACTGGCCGAGGTTCCACGTCTGAGAAGGAGAGCTGCAGAGCTGACCTGATGGGACATGAGGGGTCTTGGCAAATTGCAAATGGTGTTGGCAATCTCAGAGGCCCTCTGTGCACAGTGGAAGATCCAGTTGTGTCTACTTACCCCAAAGAGAAGCTAGAATGATTTAAAAAGAAATAGGATGGGGGCATATTTGAACATAAAAGGAACAGAAAGAACTTTCTACATAAATTACTAGCCGGGGCTGGTAAATAAGCCATCATGTTTCATATTCCTTCTCTTTCCCTTGCCAAGACTTATAATGGTGAGAGGTGGTACAGGAGATGTAAAAATCCTTTTCAGAGCCTTCCTTGATGCACAAGATACTTAAGCCTACCTTTAAAATTATAAAGTGAAGTCCTAAAAAACACACACTTCTGTAATATAGCTGTAAAATAATCAACAGGAATTTTCTGCTGCAAAATAAATATCCTCTTTCCCTCTTCCTAGCTCCTTCTGCATCTCTGATCTTCAGTCCTATACATCTCGTGGTTTAGTTTATAAACTGGCATTTGGAATGGCTGAACTTACCTTGGTTTCACCAAAATACATCTGGAAGCATTGACAAAACCCTGGTAAACTATAAATAAAACACCTACTGCTTGAGAAAATAGCAAAGACTTTGTATTGGGCTCTTAGGCGAGTCAATAGGAGAACATCGCTCAGTTTCTTGCACAGCTAAGAAGATTGCACAGCTTTATACAGTATAATGTAACATGACTGTAACAGCCTTTTCTTCTATTCTGGTAATTTCTGGATTCTTCCTGGAATATAAGTATAATAATCATAATATGATATATTGATACATATAACAAAGCAGTGTACAGCATATTCTTTACTTCACCCTATACCTGCACTTTACTAGAATTCAAATCCAGTGGTCAAACATCCAGTTGAAATAACTTGCTATCTTCATGCTCAAATTGAGTTTCTTCTGTGTTGAGTATATCAGTAGACATCTGAAGTTGAAACCTAAATTCAATTGTTCTTGTGCACCATATCTCAATCTGAATCTGACCAGTAATATATGCTCCACAGATGGTTTAGAAGAATAATTCATTTGCAGATTTCCTCAGTTCATTAAAGTTTCAATACTCTGCTAATCTATAAAACAGCTATGTTTTATGAGAACCAGGAAATGGCATTTCTGAGTGGAGAAAGCCATATCAGACCATCGTATCATGTTGCCTGCTTGACTGAAGGGCATTTGCATTGGAGCAAAGCTCAGAACATTTTGAAAATGTAAACACAGGGATCACTCCATAAAAATTATACGTATACTCTAAACTAATATGTAGCTCTTGGTTGCATGTTATGCAGTAAGGCGTTCTAAAGAGGTTATCATAATGATATATGAATGACAGCACGACCAAGACTAAAGGGCAAGGTATTCTATTAGGATTTTTTCTTATTGCATAAAAAAATTACTTCCCACCCAGAAAATGCTTCAAAATCTAATTATTTTGTATAATATGCCTCTTCTCCTCTTCCTTCAGGCTGTATCAAATACTGGAAGAGGATTCTCTGCTTACATGAATTTTATCTTAATGAATTGCCTAATCTTCTCAAGAAAATATGTTTTTTATATATAACTTTTGAGCACAACCCATTAATTAAGAGCAGGAATGCTTGTGGCTGAAAACAAAGCCAGTTATTAAGTCTCGAAATTACATTCAGAGCCAATTGCATTGGCATTACCATTCCTGAACTGAAGTCAATATCTAGTTCCTGAATACAGTGCAGTGCCACAAGTAGCAGGAAGTCAAACATGGAATAAAAGGCTTGAGATACTGCATTATCCAGGAGCCCACTCTGTACATGACAGGATGAGCCTCCCCTCTGTGACATAGTACCGCTTCTCACTCTCCTTTTGTTCTCACAGGGTCAGGGAGGAGACCACGGGGAGAGGGTAGACAGTGGCCTGAGGATGAGGACACACACATTCTCACAACCTTGTGACTGTCCTTTCAAGGATCAGGAGTGGGGGCAGTAATCCTTCAATTAAGCCCTCAAAAATATCCACAAGTCTTTCAAACAAACAAACAAACAAAAAAGGGCTCCCTGGGGCCCATTGTGTCATTTCAGTTCCTGCATTTTTAGGGTCACTCACATCTTTATGTCATGTATTGAAGGTTAAGTATCAAATCTGCTTCTTTCTTAAAGATGTTTTTAAATGAACCCTGTGCTTTTCACCTGCTCTTAAGAGGCAGAGTTTTAGGAAACATGTCAGACATCCCATGGCAGGTGATGTACTTCAGACCAGTTGACATTGCTGCCATCACTGGCACTACTTGCAAAACCAGCTTTGTCAGCCCGTCCCTGGACCAGGAACTGGGTTGAGAGCAAGAAGACACACAGCCTCAGACTGAATGCAGCACATCATCCTCAGGTCTTCAAGGAGACTCCCTGCCACCTATTCTGATCTTCTTGCTGGAGACCCAGAGGGCTTGCTGATGCCCTCCTGGCTGTCCAAAATGAACTGGCCTAAGAAACTCAAGGCTATAGCCTTGATTAGGTCTATAGATTTTGCGTTAAGAAGGTGTGATTTCCATCATCGAATGCAATTGAAATGATCCATGTGTTTCTGTTCAAAGGATTATCTCTATCTCTCTCTCTGCATGTACAGAGAGAACAAGAGTGGCAATGGATCCACATCCTGTTCTGAATGTAATGAGAAGGCTCAAAGTCCTCTGTAGGAAATAAAATGCAGTATTTAAGAATGCAGCTGAAGTTGATCTGCAAAGATATCACTCCTACACATCCAACATAAGCAAATTTTCTGCTGGATGCAGTCAGGCTTGAAGGGTCTGTTCTACACAATTTGACAGTGGGGACTCCCACTGCAGTGACTGGGAAGGGATCACCTGGTACCTTCTGGGGTCATTGTCTTTGTCTTAGAGAAGGCAAGTTGTCAGACACCCCCTTAACTTGTCTTCCACTTCCCCATTACCTCTTCGAGCCTTTCAGGACTAATATGCACTTCTAAATGCGAGCACCTCTCTCCTGCTGCAGGTCATCAGTATCACTGCACTATCAACTATTCTCTTTCTAAAGAGCAAGATTCTTCCTCAAAAAAGGGCAATGATTATTCTTTGTTCCAGAAACAATTATATGTTTGTTTATTTCAAGTAGTTATTAAGACCTCACATTATTTTCACACCATTTATTTAGCAAGATTTAACACACAGCCCTTTCTGTAGAGGGTAAAGTCAGCTTTGACTGCTTTTACTAGCTACTTTTCTAGAGAAACTCTGGCCAACTAATTTCAGATAATGCTGTTTCCTCTTTCTTGTGTCCTTTGTGCTCCATCTCCAGGCTTCTAAGCAACAAGCTTTGCATTTTTCCCTTTTCTTCAAGAGGGCAAGATAGCAAATTCACTGCTGACATAAGTAGGTACAGGTCTAATTAAGTCTATGTGCCTATGTCAGCAATGAATTTGGCTCAACATCCCTAGTGAGCAAAATGTCACATTACCTTTGCTGAACAGGACATTTCAAATAAAACATTAGCAAAAACAATTAACTTTAACCTATTAATCCCACTGAAGCTACTTTCAACCTCCAAAGGATTGAAGTAAATTCCCAGTAAATGACTTTGGCTTAATAGATAGTGATGCTTTGGTATGAAATATATTATTGAATGACATTGAATTAAGCATCATCATATTGTATTTCTACATATAAATTATATTTCAGTACACATCTGACAACTTTTTAACTATAATACTTAACAAACTATTAGCAATGGAGGAGATCATACAGAACATTTCATTATAGAATACCTATGAATTTTGCAAATGAATTATGTATAGCTCTAATATTACGCTCAGATATAACACCCTTTTGTATTTCATTAGCATCCCATTTTACATCAACAAAGATGGAAGGTCTATAAATAGCATTTTTCCCTTTGGCACAAAACAGGTAGTTAAAAATCTGGGTGGGTGAGAGGTAAGAATGCAGTCTTGCTTCCAACACCTTCATTACAGCTACAGAGGGAAAAGGGTCAAGGTATTCTATAAAGAATTTGAAAGCCCAAGTTCATCTCCTTGGTAGACTTCCCTGAACGGTGCACAGTATCTCGCAGCCAAGTGCATATGGACCGGCAACTTCACTGTTGTGCTCTTGGGTGCTCTTTTGCTTTGTGGTGCTCATAAAACCCAGGTGTGGTGCATGGTCTCCTGCTTCAGAAAAAGGGTAGCATTGCCAGATTCTTGTAGGTCAAACCTAGAGCAGAACATTAACAAAAGACTTCAAAAAAATACAAGATAACAGATACATTTGTCCATCAGGTGATGAAATATTGACCCAAAGTTAGAGCATATGATTGATGACCTTGAATCTCTGCCTCATCCATTTTTAATCATTTTCCCAAGGAGAGAAGACCCTGGCTGCCTCAAGGTCCTTTCCCATGTTCCCAGAGAGGCACAGGCAGAAAGGAGGTTTGCACATATCATGTAGCAGGCCAGGCAGGAAAACTGGCTGGCTCACTTCTGTACTCCAAGATACAAATACTTTTGCCTCCTGAAAAGGTATGTGAATATGATAATCTCCAACTTGTAATATTGGCCTAAATTTCACCATCCCTTAACCATGACTTGAGTACAGTTCTATATCAAATCAGTTGAAGCTAATGGCAGGGATATCAACAACACCTAAATCCTATAGTATAAAATGTATTTCACAGCAACTCTTCCCACTCAAGGAACAACTGTCATTGCTGGTGCTTGCAATGACTGTTCACACACTGAAGTAAATCAAGTGTGAGTGCAGGTGGGTGATTTAATGTCACAGTAAACCCTATAATGAAGCAACACACTACACAGCTCTCCTGTTAGAAATTCAGGACTATTACAATTTTCAATAATCATATGTATTTTGCTGGGATGCTGTCAAGGACAGATGTACCCAATTTGTTTTGTTTTAATAATTATTTCTGACATGTTACTTATCAGATCTTATGATTACTCAGAGGATAGATTAATTGTCAGTCTCTGCTAGAAATACTGCTGGGGAGTGGAAAAACTCTAAACCCTGAGCACTGCTCTGGGCTGGACCATAAAAGTTTTTACAGCCAACAACTCATGATGAATTCAAAGAAGGTTTTGCTGGTTTGAAACATTTGGGAACAGAGAGAGAAGCTGCTTCCCAAGTTCAGGGCCAGTGTGTTCCACCTCAGCTCCTGAGGTGACTAGTGGAAGCCTTCCCGGGAAACCCCATGGCAGCATCATTACCCAGCTGAGTTGGAGTGCAGAGGAAGGAGAGGAGCATGTGGTCTCAGTCTGATCCCAACATGCACTCGTTACTGGGGGCCATGGTCTGAGAAACACTCCAAGATACCATGATTTCTGTGCAGCCTGGCAACACAGCTCTGTCCAGTTCAATCAGTGAACATCTTGCAATTGATTTCCAAGGTAGCTGCTGCCATAAGCTGTATGGTTTCACCCATCAATTGCTTCAGTACTCACCTCATTTTAAGTATATTAGCAGCTTGATTGAAGTCAATGGTACAGACCAGATACTTAAAATTAGTTATGTTTTTAAGTATTTTGATGAATTGAGGCCTTAATTAACATTGTTAATGAAAGTGTGATCCTCTGAGATTTGGAACATCTTCAGATCTCACACTTCCTTGCACAGCCACTTGAATTGAACAGAAGTCCTTGTTGTCACCAGAAGTCGCTTCCCCCTTTCCCAGACGCTGGTCTTTACCATGTCTTTGGTGCTGGGACCTGCAATCACATGGCTGTGCAGTGTGCCCATCCATCATTACCAGTTTGGACCAGCTTCCTGCACAGCACTATGCAGGCAGCAGAAAGAAACAAGCTGCTGGGGACAGAGATAGAGATGGTTTGTGGTAACACCTCTTCTGGCAGCAGCACAGACATATGACCAATTGAAAGGACCATATAACCATAGCACAGCCAAATCAAGGAAAAACTGACTTATTAAACCATTGGAGCAATTATCTGATAACTAAATATATAAAGCATGCTAACATTCTTCACCAGGGAAAACTTGGAGACTTCAGCAGTGGCATAAACTGAGTGCATTCAGACCAAATCTTATCTGCCAACAAAAGCACATGCAATTAAGACAGAACATAATGTTTTATGCAGGTACCAACCAGTGGGAAAGGGCTGGGATTTCTATATGTTATTTTTGATGGAAATAATATCCACATTCTGGAAAGAAGATCCTATTAACCAGGTGCCCATATATTTTGGATTTCTCTGGACTTTGTGTTTAAATCCATTAGCCTGTTTCAAGCTGCACGCCTAAATCCCACACTCAAGTTGGAAAGTTTCCAAAAATATTTTAATGGTTCTAGAGACTCTGAGTATGATGCTGACCAAAGGCTTTTACAGTGGGGAAGCAAATTAGATAGAAATGTGGCACAAGTAGAGAGGGAAACACACACACAAGATAATGTGATGAGGCATGTACAACAAGCACAGTGGTTTCAAGGTCAATGCTGCTGCACACCTATGATTCACCAGAGGCACAGTTCTGGATGCCCAGCATCTCAGATGCAATGCTATGAAAATAAGGGAGAAAGCTCAACTATGTTTTTCAGCTGGATGAGGGAAGCTAACAATGTGATAAGAGAAATTCTATTTTCTGTGTCTTAGCCCTGTGACTTGTTGATTTATCTGGTGTCCTTTGAACCGAAGGGTGAACACCGTGTTCTTTTGGGGCCTTTGCAATAAAATGTAGTGGGATTTTCAAGTGGAAAGTACACAGAGGAAAAAGCCTCTCCATGAAAATGCACCCAGACATGGCAAATTATTACCGAGCCAAGTAAAGGCATAGTGAGATCGTAACTCAAGAAAAAGCTAATGCCATCATATTACAGGCATTTTAATTGAAAAATGTTCCACTTGGAAGTTGTTAGATGTTAGTTTTTATAAGCAGTACAATAAACTTTTCAATTATAAAAGGCATAAAAAACTGTCACAATCATTCAGTCACTTTATTCTGAGCAGGGAGCCCTATGCCCACTCTTTGGCATGCTTGTAGCAGCATCAGCTAACCAGCAAAGGGCCACAGACGGAAAAAGTGATGTAGCAATGAGCTGTCATTTGGGTTTGGAAGTGGGCAGGATCAGAGCAGTTGTCCCTACCTGTGATGAGGAAACCTACAAGCAGACCAGTTGGTGGGAATCCCATTGCTCTGCTCAGCACCAGTTTCTCACCACAAGTAAGTTAGCAAATAGTTCCTCCTAAGGCATGAAGTCCTGCCTGTGGTGAAATCAATACCAAAACCTCTGTTAATTGAACTTGTGCCACTATTTCACCTGGTGTGTCCAGTTATTTATGTCACTCAAGAATAGGGTTCTGGATTGATATGTTTATGAATCTCAGAAAGTAGATTACAAAGACAGGCTGCTCAAAGGGACTGTAGTGTGCATTGTATGGGGATTATTTCATACCAGTTTCATAATTTCAAACCTATTGTTGATTATCATGTGAATATTTAATTAACTTCAGCTTTGAAACTCTCGTAATGATCATGACTCCTGAAGCCGTCAACTAATACTATACCTATTCACTTTGCACGGACCTACATATCAATACATTGGAAATACCCGGGAAAATGAAGAACAGGAGAAGAGCAAGGAAATAAAATAAACAGCTTTGCAACAGCCTTCTACCACGTGGAGGGCTAGCAGCAATAACAGCAGTCTGCGTCTGGGAGTGGAAAGGCCCTTAGACAGCTATGGGTGACAGTGTGGCATCCTGGGCCAGAGTGTCAGTGCAAAGAGCTATGGCACCAAAGAGAGCAGAAAGGTAAGAAATTCAGCTCCAGGCGTAGGAAAGGCCCACCGTGTTTCACCTTAGACTAACAAGAGTGAAGCTCTCTACCATAACCCTGTCTGAAAGTGATTTGTCATTAATGACCTTCCTAAGAGAAGCAGATCCATTAGTGACATATAAACTGTGCAGTACAAGAACACAGTGTATTTTCTTCTGTAACACTGAATTTCAGATCTACTTAAGTGTTACACAGTAAATAAAAGCTCTTTGAAAATAAACTTCTCTGAATGCTTCAGTGAAGGAGGTGAAGTCCAACCACCAGATCAGCTCTCCCACAATCATCTGCAGCCTATCATGTGGATCCCCACATGGCTCACAAAAGAAGCTCTCATACAGAAAGAAATCAGGCTGAAAAAACAAGGGCATATGTAAGAAACATTAGTAAAACTCTTGGCTGGGAGGTTATACACTGTTGATAAAAAAACCCAATCTCATTTTCATTTCTTAAAGAATAATGAGAGGATGAAATTAAACACTTGTAGGAATAAAGTGTTTGCCTTCGTTAGCCATGTAACAGGAAAACGTGACTCTTGTCTGAGCCTCAGAATGACTGAAATCTGGCAAGCTTCAGAAAATTCAGTGGGTAAGGCTGCCTTGCAAGCAGATGATAGGAGACGTTTCTGCATTGATTTTTCTTAAGGTGGATTTTCCTAAATTTGGTCACTATATGAAGATTTCTGCTTTACAGGCAGAACCTCTTCTTGCTCAGCCCTGATGTGTGTACCATTTGCCTCCAGTCAATGGAGAGTGGATTGAGTTTGTAGTGGTAAAAGCTGTGGCTAACCTTTGTCCAGACTCATCAAAGTGATCCCATTGCAGGCTTCCATGGCACACATACATTCCTTTATGCCCTGCAATAAACTACATCCAGCTTTCTGCCCAGATCTCTGGGCAGCTCTTTGCCCAGCTACATGCTTACCTTGTTGTCTCCTTTTTCTGCTATTAAAAGTATAGCGACTTATCTTAGACCAGATAGCATTCAAGACCTTAACATCTCTGAGACACCCCCTCTCCCAAGTATCCCACTTATGTAAATGGACATATCCACTGTATTTATTCATTTGAAACAATAAATTCTAAGCAAAAACAGCCATGCAGAGTGTAGAGTTTTTTTAGAAAAAGTACTACATGAATGTATTTAGTGGAGCTGCACTGCAACTATCTGTAATGATGGGAAATAGACAGATTGATAAGGTGTGACTTCTGAACTGCTCACTCCAAGTATAGAAGAAAGGGTCAGAGGAACCCTAATACTTACTTCATATTCCTGTCTTCGGAAAAAGGTTCTTTCAGCAGCAAGGGACTCTCCATTTTTCTAGACTAGGACCTTGAGGTGACTGGACTGTCATCTTCCTCCTAGCCACCTCCAGTCCAAGCAAGTTCAGAAACATCTTTCAAGTCAAATGTCAATATTGTCACTTCATTATTTGGCTCTGTCTGTTCAGCACCATTTTTTATTTTCCAAATAAAAATAAATGTTTTATAAACTTTTGCTCTACTCAGTTATGTATGTGCATTTATTTTGCTTATAACTGATAGCTTGCTAATACTTATGCATTTTTTGCAGAGCATTCTGGCTGGTTAGATTTTCACCCAAACATATGATTTGAAACCTCAGGCAAAATGAGAGCTGTCTTTCATACCTTTTATAGACTAACAAATAGTTCTCACCCTGTTAATGCCATTCTTAATTGGACTACGCTGTGAGGAGCAATTAAGACTAAATGGCCACTTGCTGAGAGCTGGTGAAAGAGAAACTACAGCTTCAGGCATTCACATTCTCCAAATAAAGTGCAGTTGCCTTACTTTGATGTTAAAGAAATAAGCTTAATTTTTAAGTGGCTTAGAATATTTAGAAAGGAATTATTCAATTCACAGCACAGAAATTGATTTTAGGAGGGATTATATATTTTTTTTTAAACCACTTTACAGATTTAAAGTCTTCTGACTGACAGCACTGGAGGTGGGACTCTCCCCTCCCATAGAGAAGAAGTGATAGCTACAGCTGCAATAACCTTCCTGCACTGCCTCACCTGTAGCTTGCAGAAGCCTCCCAAGGCTAGAAAAAGATATTCCCATTTAGCCTATGCCCTGCCAGTCTGTCAGATAAACACTGGGTGCATGATTTGGCAGTGCAAATGAAATCTAGATAACTATTCACATCTCTTCTTAAACAATCCTGAAGGGCCTGTCAGCTCATGAAATGTCCTCACTCCTCAGATACAGTCCAGTGTGAGCCATATCTGCTGCACCTTCTTTATGGCGATTACTATAAATGCACCTGCAGTGAAGCGCAACCACCTTGAGGAGGACCACAGGTCCTTATTTGAGAGTCATCCCACTGACTGGCAACAGAGGGCGGCATTTGCTGCAGTTATAGAAAATTTTATGTTCCAGAATGGTTAAACCTGAGGAGGGCCCGTGTCCCTCACAGTTGTCAGTCTGCTGCCTTTCACTGCCTTTCACTCATGCTGAAGCTGGGATCCTGAGGGAGTTTCACCTTCTAACCTCACCACCACCCCACCCATGTGCATCCTCCCGACATGGATGCTAAGCACGCTACATCTCACCCAGATACTCGCATCCCTCGGGTGCTGCAGAAAAGCAAGTGCCCAGTCACCTTGTCTGGGGTTTAGCCACCACAAGCCACAGCAAGGCCACCAGCTGCCGTCATCTTAGACCTGTCTGAAAGGGTTTTCTCACTAGAAGCCTTCTGCAGTCCTGTCTGACTGGGAACAAATCCCCTTGTGGGAGCCAAGCTCAGTGCAAACTGGCTGAACTAAGTTATAGGAAGAGTGAGAAAGGCAGCTGTGGTCTCAGCTGCTTTGTCTAGCCCCATCCAGAAAATAAGCTCAAGAGGATATCAAGTTTTCTGGAAGGGAAGCCTGTATTTATAATGGTGGATAAAGACTGTTCAACTGAGGTAACAGCTGCATCCTCCATGTACATTTCTGAACTCTGAATTACAAGACTTCCCAGCTGGTTCCAACAGAAGGAGTTTTCTAGGAAGGCCAATTGTTCTTCCAAAATATCCTTACTGAAATGAGGTCCCTGCAACTCCCAGTGCTCACATCATTTCTATACAGACTTTAAAAGCCTGAATGCCTAAGAATTTGTCTAAACTTCTTTATTATCACACACCAGGAATTTTCAGCATGAGTTTTTCTTGGTCTGAAACATTTGAAAATAAGTAACATATCATTTCTCGAAGTTATCCGTGTTTACATTTACATCCTTTTTACTTTCTATGTCCATTCTCTCCCTCCAAAGACATCAAGATCTGAACTCCTTTCATTCACCATTGCAGGCAGTCTCAGTATCATTAGCATAATTTCATCTTAGTGTATCATCTATCTAGTGACTTAACCTCATGAGATGACACTAGCTAACATTAGTATTTCATTCTTCCATTCCCCAAAATATATTTCTTTTCAGTTTAGCTACTACCTGACAGAAATATTGCTGAACACCTGCAAGAGACAAAACAACAATAATCCAATCTTTTTTTCACAGGTACTAAGTGCAATGTTCTTCTGCCACTCATGTAGCTTATAGTTCAGACTTCTGCACAATTCAGATGAGAAGCAATTTGTTTGACTTGTTTGTGGGAGTGGTATAAACAAACGTATTCTGCCCTTCACTGACATGGTGTGCCTTGGAGAGCCCAGTGCTTACCTGAGGGAGGAGGGAGCACAAGTGTCTCAGAGAAGTCAGGTATAAATCAGTACCAAAGGAGGAAGAAGCAGCTTCACTGTCGATTCCTGTGAAAGACTGTGCATCTGAGGCAAGTCATGTCAAAATAGAAAAACCAAAGAGAAAGCCACTTCTGAACGTAGATAATCCACTCTGTGAGCTCGACTCCAAAACAGACTCCATAATCTGCTGCTTTGACTCACAGACTAGATGTAGCTAGTTGGCACAGCTCCTTAATTAGCAGAGAGCTGCCATGTCCACAGACGGTAGAGAAGGACTGTGCTGGCATAGGTCACTGCCCATGTCAATGGGGAGCCCTCTCCTCCCATAACAATGCCCCGGATGAGAAGGTTGTTCCTGGCTAAAGAGCAACATTAGAAGCCAAAGAGGGGAAGCTATGAAGTGGGTCTTCCTTAACTTCAAAGTGTTTCACAGCAGAAAAGTCAACTTGCGTCTTTCTAGGCTGTACCCCAAGGAGGCTTTTCCTGGAGGGCTGAGAACAGAAAATCCAGCTTGCAAGTGGTTGCTTACAACCCCCTTCATACAAAGAAAAGACACTGGTTCTTCACTTAACATATTTTCATGTTCATTCTTCCTTTGCATTCAGCAGTGCAAGCCTTCCATGCCCTGGGATGGGTTGGTATTTTCACCTCTGACCCACAGAGTTCATTGCCACTTCAGTTTTGCTAATAGTAACTGCAAACTGTTGCTCTGACCACTACCTTTGAATAAAAGTTTGTACCAAACTATTCATCAAGTAGTGAGCAACTTTTCCTGAGAATAATATATCATGATATAGATAAGGCAGCAATTGTTTCTTAGCTACCAAAGGAGCCTTAATCAGGTAGATCACCAATTTTTTTTTTTTTTTTTTTTTCATTTCTTAGGCTGAGGAGAAATTTCCTTATTACTTTGCAGAATAATTCTGAGGTTACATTTGCAGAAATAGTTATATATCTCAGTATGTTCTGTTGTCTAAAGGGATTCATCCAAAGTGTCTTCTGCCACCTCCCTTTTCATGATCACTACTCAGTCTGCAGCTGCTGAAGAAAAAGGGTCTCCTGAGAATTACAGTGATGGGCAAGGATGCAGAATGGTGATGCTCTTAGCATGAGGTCGCCTCAGTCAGAGCCCAGCTATGCTGCAGGAAAGCCAGAGGGATAACTCTAGTCTAGTTAGGTTGTCCCAGTCATGTCTTAGGAACAAGACACAGAGACACACAGGCACATGCATAACACATATCTTGGAGGTCAAATTTTGTTCTCTTGTTACCAGTATCAAACTGCTTTAAGCCAGCCTTCAACATTTAATATATCAGTCTGCAGGGTTATTCTGGATGGATGTCACTGCGTGAAAATAAAACTTCACCCTTAGTATAATGTATATTTTTATACAGAGGACAACAGATGTCAAAAATGCAAATGTATTTGCTGAAAAGAGAGCTGTGCTCTCCTTGAAGATGTTAAGATGACCCCAGGAAAGCTTTAGATTATGATAAAGCTTAAAATGAGATGAGACCTTCTCCATCCTTCTCCTGGGAAGAGTCGAAACATACAATTACAATCCCATGACTGTGTTAGGCCCAAACAGTTTCCAGTATTTGCAAGTCTATGTGCCATTTGTGTAAGCAGATTTTATATACCAAATACCAGTCTTTGTAGCTTGTCCTGGCATTTCTAAGATGAGGTGTAGAGTTGCTCTTCAGCAACCTTTATCCAGAAGAGCTAATGCTGCTAAGTTAACGAGATAGCTCTACGTTTTTCATTAGTTTTCCAACACACCTTGCATTAGCAGGCAATGTAAACATGAAGTTCAAAATTTTCATGAGTCTGATTGCTTCTGTTACATTTGCACAGATCCTCATACAAACACCTTTCCATCCCTACACACAAGGGTACCCGCAATGGCATATCATACATAAGTCCTAGGAGGTATGTGCATGTATAGGACTGCAGGAAGAGAGAGACGAGTTTTTTTCAGCCAAGAATCTCCCAAAGTTAAAAAAAACCCAACCCTCAGGTCAATCCATTTGGCTATGACTGTGCATATATATATTTGCAGACAGCTCATGTAATTACAGCAATTATGCTACAGCCCTAAAAACTTGGTGCTAGCTGTGTTGCTCTATGTCATTAATTACTAAGTTCCTAATAGACATCTCCTTTCCATTCTGTTTCTAAATCCTCCTACTCACAGCCTGGAAGGGTAGATACGGATAAAAGGACCTGCAGCTGTATGAGGAAATGCATGAGAAAATTCAGCAGGAGTTTTCCATAATTCGAACAGCTTGGGTTGCTCTCCCTTATCTCAAAGGGTTCAGGTGACTCTGACCAGACCCTGAGAAGGGAAAACAAGGCTCAGGGGCATAGGAAAGGCCTGGCTAGTGATGGGCTCCTTCAGATCCAGTGCCAGGTCAGGCTGTTTCGGCATTTTCCCAGTACCCACTTCCTCGCTGGGAACCAGTGATCAGATGTGGTTTTTCATAGTCTCTTGAAATGTTCACTGTGCTCCCATACCCTAGACCATATGGTACATATTAAGCTGTTTTCGTAAATATACAAATTCTGAGTTATGTCAGCCATGCAGCAGTATGTCTCAGTTTTTCATCAGCAGAGATACCTGGCATAAAACCAGTGGGACACAAGGGTGAATAATATCTTTTTCACTGGCATATTGTTGAGGATTGTGCAGATTGTTTCAGCTGGATGACAATAAGATGGCAAAACCACAGACATGATTCTTTGCTTGGCTGAGAATAGTGAAACATGTAGACTTTGCAGGGAAAAGATGAACTATTTCACATAGATTAAAATATAAAAGTCCCTCTGGGGTCCACTACATCTTCCTTGTTAATGTTTTATATTTTTTATTCTGCATTTTAAAAAATTTGACATCCCAGGGTGGGCTAACTTTACAAATGTCACTTCCCGGGTGGGCTTGTCATTATGCAATTAGAACTAAAGCACAGAACATCCAGAACAGATGGAACTGCTGCACAGAACAAAATTCGTCTCTTTAGTCTCATCCCAGTGCCCAGCCCCCACTCACCCCACCCCCCCGCCAAATTCTGTTTTGCACAGAAGATATTTAAAGTATGGAATCAAATTAATCAGCTGGAGCGTTTTGTAACTAATAAGAAGGTCACATCCCATGTGCAATGGTGGAATTTTACAATCCATCACCAAGCCTGTGGCTTTTTCACTAGTTTATTTGGATCAGACTGGGAGCAGGTTAAGTGAGGAATAAATCCATTCAAGCCCACAGAGTGACTCCATACTTATATTCTAGGAAAATATGTACAGAGCCTTTGTTTCAAGTAGCAGATGCAGAGTCAAGAGAAGTCTAGTGCCATGACAGCCCATTACAAAGCACCACACCATGGAGGGGCTTGACCCTGCTGCTTAGGCTTGGTCTCTTCTGAATACTCTTGCTGGCATCACTACATACTTATAATGTCATTACTCCTGCTGGCCTCCTGCTCTGTAGCAGCAACAGGAGGCAAAGATGTGGCAACTACCTCTGCTAAAATAAAGCCCCTCTAAAGCTGTAGGAAGATGCTAGAAGAAAGGAGGAGTGTCCCTTGCTCCAAACTTCCCATGTGAGCGGTACCAAAAGTCTCACTTCTCTTGCAGCACCTGCAGAGAATTACATCTCATTTGCTCACTCCCTCAGAGGTTCCTCCTACAACCCTGTTTTCTCTTCTTTTTTGCTGTCCTGAATAGATATGAAGAGTGATATATCTGCTGGTGCTGATGAAAAGCAAGAACACTGACGGCTTCCCTAAAGTGAAGCCCTACCAGTGTTGATCACTGGTACAGAGACTAATCTATCTCTGCTGCCCACAGAAACCTGAAATCTTCCTTGGGGTTTTAGCCCTGCTACAGACAATCAGTCCAAAGATGCTGAGCCCTTGCAGTTTCCTCAGACACAATTCTTGACCTGACAAGCAACTCTGGGATTTAATCGCAGTCTTGGAGAGCCAAATGCTGCATACTCCCTCCCAAACATTTTCAAGGGACTTTCAGATGCAGTAATCACATGTACCATGGGTTTTGTAAAGGAACAATGAAGTTCAGATGATGGGAGTGAAAAATACTTGAGAAAAGATTCAAAGCCTTTGAGAAATATTAAGGCAGAACCCATCTGGTAAATCTTCAGACTACTGAGTATGATTATTGGCATGGATTTTTTTTTTATATATCTTTTGCCTTGCATTGTCCAGACCACCTTTTTCTGCACATGGAGGAAAACCACCCCACTGCATTGCAGTGATTTTCTTCTGGTGGTTTGTTGGGTTTTGACTAAGCAGAAGTCTGTAAGCAGAAGCAGATCAGTGGAACTATTTTGCAATGTTTAGTTTAACACATTCTGTTCTTTTATGTAAAACAGTTAGAAATTATAGTAAATTGGCATTACTTAAATGCTGTCGTCACACTTCTCCCAAGGCTGGTAAGTTTAAAATATTCTACCTGAGCTGTTTCATGGCATAGCTGTGATAACTGCCTGAGCATGAAGATACACCTTTTTCTTTGCCCATGGATGATACTGTAAATGTTTCTTTAGCTTATGGAGAAGCAAAAAGCACATGTTCGGTAAATAACTCTTTTTATACCTATCTTTCAGATAAATAAACTAAAAAATAAACTGATGCACAAATGGCTTTGGTGATGACAGATTTATTGAACAGTTATTCCATGGTATGAATGAGACCAAAGCTGTAGATGGCTTTGCCCCTTACTTACTTAAAGGTAGAATCGCAGAATCATCTGGATGGAAGAGACCTTTAAGATCATCAAGTCCAACTGTTCACCCTGCACTGACAGGGTCCCTAAACCACGTCCTTCAGTGCCATATCTACACGTCTTCTAAATACCACCAGGGTTGGGGACTCCACCACCACCCGGGGCAAACTGATCCAGTCCTTCACAACCCTTTCTGTAAAGAAATTCTTCCTAATATCCAACCTAAATCATCCCTGGCACAACTTGACACCATTTTCTGTCATCCTGTCACTTGTCACATGGGAGAAGAGTCCGACCCCCACTTCACTACAACCTCCTGCCAGTAGTAGAAGTTTGCTTATTCACAGAACTATTTTCTCTAAAAGACCCTCTGATTTTTAATAACAAGCTAGTGTATGTTCTATTAGATCAAAGAACACAAGAAAAAAAGAAGCCCTGTCACATCAGTTCGTATTTAAAATGCGACATCCTATACATAAATATGTACAGAGCCAACAAAGCAACTGTGTTTTATGCAAGAGAGATGAAGGAAGTTATTAGAGAACTGTCATTCTGATGTACTACATTTCTCAGCATCTTCAGATTCAGTACTTCAGAGTACTTTATAAATGGATAGAGATAATTACTAAAATATTGTGTGACTTTATTTAGTGCCCACCATTTTCATGAGTTTTCTTACTGAATTTAATGGGAACTCTGAATTTAAACTACTAGTTTCAAAGTACTCCCAGAGTACCTTTGCTTTTTAAAAACAATAAGCTCTTAAAATCAAATTTATTTTCTCTCCTGATGTGTTACACAGATTTTTGCTGTGTCTACCGCCTGGCCACTGCAAAGATCCCTGTCAGTCTCACAGCAGTGCCTGGAATCCTGATACACCAGGAAAATGCTGCAAAACTGGCAGTTGTATTTGTTTCTGCAAAGCCCTTGCCTGAATACAAATCTAATTATATGGAGTAAAATATATTATAGGGCTCCCTAAGTTCTAGGGCGGGTCATTTTTCCATGTCTACATCTACAGCTTTTATACTGGGGTCAGTGCTGCTCCTGGTGCACTAATAATAGCAGTGAACCTGCGTATGGCTGTGTGTGTTTGCTGCAAGAGACAGCAGAGCTCCTTCCAGCGATCTCTGCCATTTGGTGGCTGCAAAATGAAATGGCCTACATCAAGCTCCCAGCAAACAAGTGTCTGTCCTGTATAACCACCACCAATGCTGACATGGGTCTTCAGACGTTTCAGAAAGGCCAGAGGAATCAAGTGACTTCCTGCTCCTTCTCCAGTAGGATCCTTCTGCACAGACATGCCCACATCTCTTTGGCATCACCATCATCAAGCAAAAAACATCAGGAAGTGAAAGAAAAGTTTAAGAAGGCTTCAGGAGAGGTTTTACACAAAGCTGAATGCTTAAGGCTCCCCTGGTTTAGGTGAATAATGGAGATAAATAGGGGTATTAAAGCATGTCACTGTGAACTACAGGGAAAACACAGCTAAACAGCATGAAATTTAGAGAAAGAGAAGTTGGGCTCTTTATCTGGATGCTTTGGTACCTGTGATGAGGGGACTCGTCTCAAGCTGGGGTTGGGGAGACCCCAGCCACCCTAAGGGTGCTGAGCTTTGTGTCCTCATCCAAAGCACAGAGTTTTGGTATTTAGCCAAGCAGAAACTCCTTACGTGTAATACTAATGTGGGAAAAGACAAAATAAGGAAAAAATCGTGTCTAGATGGAGGGCAAAGCAGTCTTGAAGAACAGGCCATCACCAAAGCCGTGGGACGAGGTTCCAGCACCTTTGTGTTTGAGGCTGTTTTGTACAGGACAGATGGTAATTTCCCACCCTTCCCATTCAGGACCAGCTCTGGTGAAGACTACAGGCATTAATTATAGATGCACGTTAAGTATTTTTTTATGGCACCAACCCACAGCTAAGTTTTCATTGCAGATTGTGACTGCACCAGAGGTAGCTCCTATGGGGAAGGAATTTGGCTCGTAAGAACCCCGCTGGTGGTCTTGTGCAGGCACAGAGCATCCAGGCAGAGCCCTTTTGTTACTTTTATATTCAAACAATGGGCAGAGAGAAGCAAGAGGACATGCACATCTTCCTCCATCACCTCCATCAAAAATTCTGGAGATGATACCTCCTTGAAGAGAGTGTGAGCTTAACCTGGTGTCACAGTTTTAAGATGGCTCCGGCCATTTCCGGCCTTTGTTCTCCCCCTTCTCTTTTTCCCTGAAGCGCAGGAAAGATTTCTCAGGACTTTTGGAAAAGAAGCGCTGGCCCTCTTGGTTCCCTGATTGGGAGTCGAGATATTCAGACCCGCCTCAGCAAATAAATGCATAAAAAGCGGAGTTTAAGACACTCCCTGGGGGCTACCCACGACACTTCCAATTCTCTGCGCCGCAGGACTGCAAATCTTCACCAGAGAGAGAAAACCATCCGCAGTTACCTCAGTGTCCCTGGAGCACTAAAAAAACTCCTTCTGCAAAGCAGGTAGACCTTTCCGCTCTGCTGATTACTGGCGCGGCTGGCTTTTGGACTGAGTTCAACCCAATAAGGGGTAAAACCGGCTGTAATCCCCCAGATCCTGCGTCGAAGGGACAGAAACGACTGACGAGGGGAAAAGCGGCGAGGGTTCTAAAGGCTCAGCTCGGAGCTCCCGTGCGCCATGCGGGAAACCCACAGGCATTCCCTGAGAGTCCGGTCCGTATCCTGCTCCGCAGATGGGGAGAGCCAGAAACCTCAGGGTTTTGCCCTCGGTGAACTCAAGCCTTTTCCCAGCTACCTCGGAGGAAGAAGGCCTACATTCCTGCATGAAGGTTTGCTCTAGGAGAAGTTTTTCTCGGACTGAAAACTTTGCGACCTGACGGACAAGGACTTCCGCTCCTCCCCCACCCCCGGCAGGGCGACAGCGTGGCGGGTTCTTTGTCTGTAAGCAGGTGTGGGTTGAAATGGGAGACTGTATTTTACCTGTAGATGCCCATTTATGTATTTTATCAATCTCTCCCTCTCTCTCTCTCCTTCCAGTCCTATTTATATTTAAATGATTGTTTTACAGATTTGATTGTGTTCACTATTAAAACGCTTCTGTTTCTCACCCCTCTTAAGTTAAGCCCTGTGTTTCACATTCCTTTCCCTTGGCCTAAATAAAGCCTAATGAGCTGTTAAGCTTTTTTGTGTAGGTTTGGGTGGGTTTACCTTGCCTCCAAATCTGTGTAGTCGCAAAACCTTTTCGGCTATAACAGCCTCATAGTTTTAACCTGAGATACCTGGGAGATCAAACACTGTGTTGCATCAGGACAGTCTTAGATTTGCAGGAAGAAGTGAACACCTGGTGCTCCCTTCCCCTGAAACCTCTGCTTTTCATAAGTCAAGCTATCTTGGATTGGTCATTCTTGAAGTGCCCAGAGAGGATAAATGAGCTCTTTCTAAACAACCTACCTGGCTTGTGTCTCTCATCATGAAGGGTATGATACCATTATATTTATAACATTCTGCTCTGAAGAATATCCCAAAGCCTGTATCACAGGAATAATTTTTTAACTGAAGTGGAGAAGGGAAATGAGTACAAAGGCAAATGAGCAGGCAGCATTCTTGACTTTCAGTTTACAGGATTGATGTCATTGAAGAAAACAAAATTCATCCAGATCTGCACCACTATAATTGAGGGCAGCACCTGACCCTGTGCTCCACTCACCTTCTCACATTTAAGGGGGCAGCGTGCTCTTCTCCAGCTGTTAACATTTGTGATCTTAAACTCTAACAGAAGTAGTCTGTCAAATTTGGAGGATATTTTCTGGTCCAAGAGGGTCGCATGCAAGAAAAGCAAATTGGTAATTGAAACAGAGAGTAGGGAGGCAGGCTTGTGTTGGAGGTAAGAGGGGATGGGGCCATTGACTACCCAGTTAATGAGGCAGCTCAGTTCCACCAAGTTACTGGAGCTGGATTGAAAATTCATAGCGAACCTGAAAATAGAAGGCAAAAAAACCCACTTGCCATTTCAGAGAGAGAAATATTATTCCTGTGTCATTCTGACTGGGCCATGAGATTAACTGTACCTGGCAGAGGTCAAGGACAACACAGCCATGATACTGTTGATCTTTTCCAAATCTGGAATGAAATCCATTTTATACACTGCAATGCAGTCAACAGTGAAATTATTTACAGTGGGTTTGCTGCTATTTCTGCTAATAGCAGCTAGGGTTTAGCTGGCTGTTTTCTCCTGAAGAATCAGTGTAAAGAGGGGGAAGATAAAACACTGATGAAAATCACTGTTTCTGTTCAACATCCCATACTCAGTAGGTTTTGCTAGGATCCTCTAAATATAGAAGTGCATGCTTGGTGGCGGATGCCGCGTTCTCTGTGCAGATTCACAGACCTGTGAGGGAACGGTGACCTTCCCAAACACCTTGAGTATAAATCACTTCCACAGCCTTCCTCATCCTCAGCTGCATCAGTTTCTTCTTTAATTAGTGGGAAAAAAGTGCAACAGGGAATTAATTTCCACTGGCTATGTTCTTTTTTTTTTTGATTCATGCATTTTTCAATTTTAAGAGCACAAGTAAATAGACAGACTTGAGTAATTAAAGTGACTGAAGATCCAAGGAGAATTTTTTTCTGAAACACAATTTCCACCAGAAACACCAGTTCAATGTATCTAAATATCCTTCTTCAAAACATCTTAGGTTGACCCTTTTTCTCACCCCACAGCCAGATTTGGTATTCCTAGCAGCTCCTGTCAGGAGACATGGAGATGAGCAGGTGTCCCTGTGAGGTGCAGCAAGTGCTGCTGGCCTGTCCGTCCCCAGCAAGGGATGCCAGAGGTGCTAGCTACCTCTTGGCAGCATTTCCTGAGCCATGGGCTATTTCCAGAGCCCCTGCCCACAGCAAAGCTGACAGCGACAGTCATTTCAATGGCAGGCTGTCAGGTTGAAGGAGGTTCTAGTTCATGTGAAATTTGGGTTAGAGAAAGGTTTGCACTCAAAGCAAATTTGTAAATCCATGAAGCTGCACACCTGGTTTCAGACCAGTTCTTGTATCCTTCCAAGATACGTAAATCACACTGTCTGCTTTAGCTGTAAGCTTTAACTTTAAGAGACTAAGGGGAATCCTATACCCACATGCAAACACTTATGGCCCCGATCCTGCCATTTATAGCGCTCAGGCAGACTGCTGCGCTCAAGTGGAGCACCATTAACTTTAATGTGGATTCCAGCCATGCATTTTAAATTGCCAGATCAGAGGTTGAAATATGCACTCAGTGGCAGGTGTTGTCTACTGCCTATCTTTTACAATGCCGAGCAGACAGTGAGTATTTAACAAAGGCAAATAAAAACATTCAAATATCATAATAATAACAATAACAACAGCAATAATAGTGATGATGAAAAAAATAATACATTATACTGCATCTACAACATTAATTTCCAATTTTCTTCAGGAACAAAACTCATATCATCTTGGATTGGAGTAAACTAAGATTTGTGAGCCATGATGCAGCAAGTTGAGCGCAGACTGAGAAAATTCTTCCAGGAATATTGGATTATTTTACCCAAGATGAAATAATTTTGCATAGAGTTGTTAAAAAAAGAAATATTTTTATTGCTCATGCAACTCTCAAACTGTGATTCATAGATAAGCAGTGTCCTTTTTCAGGGCTGGAGGGAGCCATCTCAGATTCACCAGGTTCACAGCTCTCTCCTCACCACCTAAGCCTGGTCCATTCACCCTCCCTGGGGACTCTGGATCACTTTTGTCCGAACTCTAGGGGCAAGTAGGCAGCCCTGAGTGAAATCTCTCCTCTAAACAATTAAGAAGCAAGTATTTGGAGCCATCCCCCTCTGTTGTGAACCATCTTCGCTATTAAAAATCAGCAATTTGAATTCAATTGGTTTCAGCATAACAGTATCTATTTATTAGGCCTTTCCCTGAGAAACTTAAGCAACCTATAATATTACGTATTTTATCCTCTGTAGACATCTATAAATTAAACCCAAGTAATTTTTCACCATTAATTTTGGTAAGATAAGTATCTCAACCTCTTGAAGTTTCTCACTTCTCAACAGTTCCTCTGAGTATTTGCTGGACCTGTTTCCATACCCGCTTTGCCAATGCTCTTCCCAGATGGATGCAACCAGGCCTCCACATAGCCCCGGCAATGCTAGGCTCCCAGTTAGGTTTATCCTCTTGCTCATACCTGATACTCCTACACTCGTGTATAAAGAACAGCTCAGGGTAAAAGACCTCTTTTTGTGGCTGTCATGGCCACTGTTTTATTTATCACTAATTGTTTTGCCTTCCACAAATTTTAGATCATTGTAATGCTACACTTACCTCCAGTTCCCTAAGGAAAACATTAAATACATCAGATATAATCCTGATTCCTGCACAATTACCCTAGAAACTTCCATAAAGGGAAGATCTAGAAACTTGTAGTGATCCGTTTCTTTCTGAAATAACCAGGACCTTAAGAGAAGAACTGCTATTTTTCAAAATTGGTCTTAAACTAATAGATTTTTTATAAAGATCTTAGGAAAAAATCCGTAAATTCGTGACCTCCAGTCTGGATAAATGCAACGTCCTCATCTTTGGGCTTCAGTAGAATATTACTTAGAAATACAAACTAAGACAGAAAGGAGAATCCCTTTTAGCCTAATCTAGAGTTTAAATCCAGAGAAATCTTTCCTTCTTCATTAATACATTTTAGCTTATAAATGTACTGGAACTGCTGATAGGGATTACATCAAATCCGCCAGAGCAATTAAAATTTGAAATCTTGAAAGATCACTTTTCTAACCACATCTTATCACAGCAGATTGTGATACCTTACAAGAGACTCTAGATATGATTGCATTAGGTCTTTCTCAAGTGTGGGATCTAAAAGGCTTCATAAGTCATTATAAAATACTAGAAATTACTTAAATCCCTTAATATTTGACCTGGAATTTCTATTCCCCTCTTGAGTCCTGAGGGCAAGCATGAGGACTTATATGGAAAGGAATAAGTCAAATGGGAGAGGGTTATAATTTAAAAAACAAACAAACAAAGACACAAACAAACAAAAATACCCGGGAAATACTGTTAAGATTTCATATTCTTGGCAAAGACTATGACTCAGGAAGCCACTTCCTCAAGGATGTGACAAGTGCCACTGCAACTTGCTTCAAAGCAGCCCTCTACATCCACTCATATTTTCGCTTCAGAGATCTCTGGGCTTGTATTTTATTCTTGCTGAGAGCTTTAATTCCAGGTTGCCCACCATTTTACGTTGTTTCAAATTTCAGGAGAGCCTGGTATATTCTGTTAATTGCTGGCTGGCTAATACTAATGTGTTTACGACATGCCAGTTGTTTATAACATAAATGTGAGAAAGAAAAATTTTTTTCTAAACTATCTGTAAACAGGAATAGATTATACTTCATAAATTATCTGTGGGAGTAAAGTCCTTGAGGACTATCACCTTTAAATAATATATGGTATTTTCATAGGAGCATGTTGCCTGTTACAAATTTTTCTTTAAAAGCCGTAATATAGCTACCTCAAAAATCCAGCCTAACTCTAGCGTATGTCCTAACCTTTGAAGAGAGCAGCATGACCTTAAAGGATTGAAATTAAGTCTGCCTGCCATTAAACAGACTTCTATATAAAAGCTGGTTTGATAAGGGCAAGCTACACGGAATAGTGTGTTTCTATAAGCACAAAAGCAGCACAACACACAAAAAGAACTTTCAAAAACAGTTCAGGCAGTTGAAGGAGCAGAGACCCCTTTCAGTTAGAAACTCAGCCTGTCTGGTAAGTGCTATAGATTTATCTACATTTATTGTGCACCTTCCTGTAAGTATAGTTAGCTATAAGTTTCCCCGCTTTACTTAATGACAGCACTAACTTACAGAATGCAGGTCTGCACTTGGATTACTTCCTCCAAACCACTCAGAATCAATTACTCTCTGAAATACACACTCTTCCCTTCCTCTTTACAGACTACATATTCTTTCCTCTAGATTACTAATATAAAAGAAAAACAGTGTAATCTCATACTGATGAAATAGTGGTTTACTAGTAACATCCAGCCACATTATTGTTTCCTTAATATTTAACTATTTTTTTCATTTTTTGCCTTAAAGAATTTTTTTACTGAGGTATGTAGACGTATTCCCCTGCAACATATTGACTTTGTGAAGCAACATATGTTAACTATTTGGAAAGATATATCCATAGCTTCCCCTTAAATAGCTTGCAAATAGCTAGTGAAGGATTCTGCTCTGTTCAGATTGTAAACCTCAATACAATGCCAATGCACCATCTAGGAACTGATAAAGGAATGGAGCTAACTGCCCAACATCTGAGGATCCTTTTTACATTCTTCTCTGGGATTAGTTAGTCAAACCATGACTTGTTTGATATATTATTGTGATTCCTTAGGTTAACTAATATGTTGGGGCTCCTTGCCTATAACATTCCATTCATTCATTCATTCATTCATTCATTCATTCATTTAGGTAATTTCCAGTCTTGTCTCTACTGAGCTTTAAACACCATTACAATCGTTGAGTGGGGAGAAAGCCCTCAGGTTACAAAGACCATCTACTTCACCCCAGTACATCAGTATAGTTTTTGCTAAAACACACACAGCCAGAAGTCACCACTTCCCATTTCTAGCTCATTTGGTTCAGGAAAATTTTAACTGCCTGCTGAGGTGATACTGTAGCAGAAATACAGTGAAAGGGCATAACAGAGAGGGAAATGAGACTGGGCTATCATGACCACCTCTTGGTCCAAGCACATGTCCCCAGCAGCCAGCACCTCCCTTAAGATAATGGTCGTCTGTTGGGAAGAGCAAATCTGGTTGTTTTGGTAGCTCTTTGAAAGCTCTTGAACTTTTACAGAGTGCCAGGACTCTGCTGAAAACTTGCGGCTCAAACCAAACTAAGGCAAAGTGGCAGTGGTCCTGGTGTACTTCACACAGTTTGTTTCCAGCCTCTTAAATAAAAAGGAAATTACAAATAAAGCAAATATGATTTAGATTTGTGAACTTATGTGGTCAAACATCGTAAAATGTCTGACTTAAGGTAAGCATGCAGTTTTATCCTTTGAGATAGGTCCTATGAAGAGGACAGATGGTCAATGTATGGCTTCGGAGCAGGTGGGGCATGCAGAGCTGGTATGGCACGAGCAGTGTGCAGTACTGCGGCACATAGACTGCAGTGCACAGTGCATGGTGCGAGGTGTGCGGTGCGTGGTGTGCGGTGTGCATTCCTGGCAGCGGAGTAAAGTCTCAGGGTGCACCTGGTGCTGGTGGAGCATTCTTCATCTGTCCTTACTGTCTCCTGCCCTGCGGTGTGGGGGAGGAGGCTTCGTTCCCCTCCGTTGGGGCTGTGTGATACAGATGCAATAGTGCCATATGAGGATTTTGATGCATGACCTGTAACCCGTAGGATCAAGATAGGAGTGTTAAACCTATTCAAGTGATTTAAGGCCCTAGGCCCGTTTTTATCACAAGTTTCTATCTCCAGATACAACTCTTTTGTCAGCTTACGCCCCATTCGGTGTACAGGAGGGATATACAGGCAAGGGTTTAAAGATCTCAGTGTTCTGGATGTTGAAGTTCCTATTTCTCATTTAACTTTACAAGTAAAGCAAGGAGCACGGAAGTGCAGAATAGGTATGATGATAGTTGTCTTAGTAAACACAGGCTGCACCTTGCTTAGGGCTCCCTGGTATTAATGACTGTGCAGTCACAGAGATGGATATAGCCTCTGCTTATGAGCAACTATAAAATATGACAATCTCAGAAGAATATGTAAGTGAATGTAACAAAAAGCAAGAGACAAGAAAGGGATTGAAGTAACAGTAAAAAGAGTAGCGTTATACCCAGATCCATGGTGTTCTTCCTTCAAATCTCCCTATGATTCATGTAACACAACAACCTTTAAACACTGCTTATTCCTAGTTGAGCACTGATAAACTAATATAGTTATGTTTAACATGTTCCTTTGTCTCTGCTAACAACATAGTACAAGCTCTTTATCTGGCATACATCACCAGCCTTCCCAAAAATTGGCTGTGTGACTATTGGATACCACTGGTAACTCATTACCTCTTGAGCCTACTTTTGTTTCAACTACTACATCTTGCCTTATGTTAAGGTTATAAACCCTTTGAAGAAGAGGTTTTCTTTCCTTTTATGTCTGCATATTGCCTCAGTCCACTAGAAACTTGAAGATGTATTAATGCAAAATGAGAATGTTTATTTATTTGAATGTGTTTATTCAGAAAATACTCATCATTGAGCTACAATGTCCTTGGCATACTTTTAACTGCACATGAACAGGGAGGATACAAAATAAAAGCTAATTTAACCAGTAACACTTTTTTCTCAGCCTCCACAACTTGATTATCATCACAGTTTTAAAGGTCAGCCTCAAATAGTGCCACCTTGTTTTAATTTTAACTTAAAACCCCCACTTTCTAGAATGTTAACTTCATCAGTAGATGGTCACACAGCTGGGTGTTGCAAAATATTTGGAAGCTAGACAAGTCATGGCGCATAAGACAGTGGGAGAAAGCACAGCTGTTAAAAGGACAGCAATAAAACCTGGCATGCAACCTCATCATTCTGAATCATTTGAAAACTCTGAAGTAAATAAACCTTATATACCACTCATATTCCTTGCCATGGAGCCACTGCAGATGGCTTTGTTGTTTTTTTTGTGTTTTTTGTTCTCATTTCAAGTGATTGAACTAGATCTTGAACCATATATCTGCTATGCTTTCCTCTTTAATTTAAGACAGCAGTTTGAGTGCAAGAAGCAATAAGCGGAAGAAAGTGAATGTGCTTGTGAATCAGTAGGAAATTGAACTTTCAAAGCAATCACCACTGACACAATGAACATGAGGGAGATGATGCAAAACAAGAACTTTCATGTGATAGTGAATAGACAGGTAAGAAAAAGATTCACGCAGATGAAGAAAATTAATTTATCTGTTCTTTGAATGCTGAAGGATGATGCCATGAGTTTGGGAAAGGCCAGGAGGAGGGTAATGCATCCAAGATGCATGCAGATGGTGATCTGTCTGGAACCGTTAAATGAGAAGAACAGATAGGAACGATTACAGTCTAGAGAGTACTAGGAAGATAAACATGGCAAAAGGTAGACATATAGAGCAAGGGATTAGGAAGTGTTGAAACTTCCAGTCAATTTTCAGAGCAACAGAAAATTAAGTGATGTTGTGATCAGTGATTGAGAAAAGCATGGGAGTTGGTGAAGGATTGAAAGGAGCTTAGTTCTGGCCAAGTTAAGTTTAAGCTGATGATCCAAAGAAAAGAAGAAAGAAATAGGGTATTTGATCAAAGGAAACTACTTGGTAACATAATAGGGGGGTTTCTTTAAGGTTAAATATAGTAGATGAAGCATATTAGGCAGATGATACCATTGAAAGAAAGGTTGTACTGTGAAGGACTGTTCCCCAGAGGGGAACAGGGGGAATACCTAAAAGAAAACTCAAGAGTGGTGCTAGGGAGGAGAAATAAACACGAGAAAAGACAGCACTACAGATAGGAGGGTCAGCAAGAGCTTCAGATTGGAGCATATTCAACAACACCAGCAGGAACAGGGCTGGACCTTCCTGGTCCAGAGCCCTCATGGCCTGACGGGACCTCCATTGCCCAACATTGTCATGTAGCACTGTCTACCATTTTTGCCACTGACTTACTCTAAAATTCACTCGAAGAACAATGTTGTTTTTCACTGGCTTCTTGATCATATTTTGAAACATGCTGGGACACTCAATCAGATAATTTAATTAACTGTACACAGTTTGACAGCTTGAATAAGAAATACTGTAGCCCACATTATTTGGATTCACTTTTTAGTGGGATGTGACCCTGTTCTTTTAACAACTGCAATGTATTTTCAATGGTATGAAATAATTTCAGGTACCGTATTTATATATTAAGGAGTGTTTCTACAGAAGACACTCAACCTGTGAAGATGTCATCACATTGTCATTTTGGAAGTTTTGTTCCAGAGGTTTTCTCATGAGCTGTTTTTTGCAAACAGGGTTAATTTGCTTTTAAACTCTTCCTGTTGTCTCACAGTGCCTTTTATTAACTTATTGCCCCTGTCAGTAGCTAGTGTTCTGCTTCATGTTCCCCCCAATTTTGCCCTGCTGCAAAAGGGAATGTCAAGCAAATCAGACATGTCCTTTCCAAATACAACAACTTTGTGAACAAGTTACTGATGTGAAGCACAGAACACCTAACACACAAGACGACATGCCTGTCTGTAGCTACAGAATCCGTGAGTGAACAGCTAAGGCAGGAGCTGAAAAGATCCAGCTATGCCACACCACAAAAGGGACAAAGATTAAACTCAGACCAAGAAGTCTTTCTGAAATGCTCAGAAACCCCTGAGGCTGGGAGGCTTGAATTTTAACTCTCCAGGAAATGCTTTCTTAAAGTGGAGGATTCCTCGGTTATGTACATGTGGCTCTGTTTTCTGGGTAGTCCTCTGTTCAGAGCAATAATTTGGAATACGAGACACAGAAAATGCAGAGCTAAACAACGAATCTTATTGAAATTCATAGGAAAACACCTGTTCAATTATAAAGAAGAGAAGCTGCATTTCCAGACAAATTTATTGCTGTCATCAGCAGTGGCATCAGGAAGAAAATGAACTTATCTTGGAAACTGCTTTCCCCTAATTTGCTATTCTGTGGATGGGAGCACTTCTGTATCTTTATATGAAAAGAGGTGGTGACCTAGAAAGTAATTAGCACAAAAATAGGAATAGCAGAGTTTGCTTTACTCTTCATTGCTTCTTTCCAGCAATTTCTCCTTCTGTTCACTCAAAAAATAACTGCAAAACAATAATAGTGTATTTCAGATAAAAATTAAGCTGAATAAGGAATTATCAATGCAAATATACCTCACAGTGGAATAAGATTGGAGAAATAGGAAAAAAGTCAGAAAAGCTAAGTGTTTTGAAACCTGAATTTTGTCGAGAGGTATTATTGTTCTCTATAACAAGAAATACTATTATATAAATATTTTGTGAAGACATAAAGTAATGTACCAATACATACTTTCAAAATTTATTTCCTTCTGTTTATAATGCTTCAGTGGAAACACAGGATCCACAACACCGAAAAAATATATGAGATACGGATTGGGGCTACACCCAAGTATTCAAATGAGTTCTGGTAGATTTCCTACCATAAAAGAAATGGCAAAATCACTTCCTCTATTACATAAAAGCCATTACTATATGCCGGTCATCAGAATATTGATCAGTGAAAAAATATCTAATTGGCTTAATTAGTTGCATTTGGGTTTGACCAAACTTTCATTGTGAATCTTTATCTGAATTCAAGCTTCGTGTTTTACAGACTAGAAGGCTATGACAAGTTATTACCACGATTCTCTTACACAGTAACTTGCACTACATTTCAAAACATAGGTATTTTCAAATAAAGGAAGTTCCTAACATTGTGCAAGCTTTCACACAATACAAAAATCACACTGTGCTCGCAAATAAACATTGATTTTTCTGTTACCAAGTTATTATGGTATACTGCAAGGGAGGGAAATATTCTGTAGAAGGCAGCATAAGCATTCAAGTGGATTTGCAAAAGCACAGGACCTTCACTCCTGCTCTTCTCCTTGGTATGCCTGGAGGCTTAACATTGTCACCCACCACCTTTGCCTCCCAGTGCCTTCCAAATCAAATTTTAAACAGTGAAATTCCTAAAGGGGACTTGGGAAACCTTGGTTGCATTAAGACAAGAATTAAGTCAGGTGTCTGTTTCTGAATGTCTTGATTTTATACAGTGCCACTAAGGTTTAGGAATATTTTTGTCCATGGCTGCTACTCTATCGTGAGACAGTGTGCATTTGCCCCCTGCTGAAGTTGATTAGAATTCCTAGCAGTTCTCACACATAGGAAAATAGGCTTCCTTTCTCATTTTCTTATTTCTTGAGCTGTGTAACCTGCGCAAAAGAAACATATGGAATTAAATTCTCATTGGGTTAAAAATGGTGCATTCTCATAGCATTGTTTTCTAGCTGCTGGATTAGCCAGAGACAGCTACATGAGCTGCTTGTGTCCTGCATCTGGAATTCAGTAACATTTCATTCAGTGCAACCCGATTCTTTCCACTGTCTCCCCTTAAGGCCACTGCAAATGCCTTAAAAATAAAGCTTATAACTACTATGCAAGATAAAATATTTACAGTAAGAAATACCTTGACTAAAAGCATTTCATTTAGAAGAGGTCATTTCATCTTAGTTCAAACATCAGCTTGTGAATTTACATTGAGGGTTTCAGCGTTTTTTGTCTTTTACATCCATCTCCTGTTATCCACCTTTATAATTTCAGGTACTTATATTCTAAAAAATATTCACATGATATGAACTTGAACCAGGACCCACAAAGGTGCAAATGTTATATTCTTTAACGGTCACCAGTGATCTTTATTATTTAATCCTACAGGAATACCATGTTTTTACAGCTTATCGGTTTGCCAAATGAAATTAATGAAAAGATTATCCTAAACACAGGATACCTGGAAACACCACTGGAGAAATTTCATTTCCTCAGTATTTCATTTCTGGTAAAATTGGCTTGGTTGTACCACACTGCAGCTGTGATTTGTGAAGCAAATGGCAAGGCTAAATTTGCTGAAAATCTAACATGTTTCCTGAGCAACAAAGGGACTAAAGGCAAATGTTACAGTATTACTGACCCCACCAGTAGTCCTTGTTTATGCATTTGCTTCATAAACCACAAAAAGCAGCATTTAAAAAAAGAAAACAAAACAAAACACAAAACCTCCTATGATTATCTTTCTTTTGCTGTTTCTCTTTATTCTCCTTTTAATTAAAGTAGTGGCTTATGAAGCTTGATATTCTCTGCAGTAGCACTTCCTTCCAGACACCCTTGCCCTTGAAGGTTTTCTCCTTGATATAAGGAAGATTTTTATTATTATTTACCTTGCAATATCACATCCAGCTCTCAGTCACTGCTCAATGAACAAAAACCCTCTGCCCTGAAGACTGTACAGTCCATCCTGTAGCACCACAGAAGAGGCACATTATTGGCAGGAGAGGGTGCTTGGTTTGTTTGTTCATGGGATTTTGTGTAGATTTGTATTTTGCCCAATTCACTGTCAAACCCAGGCTAAGGGTCCTGTGAGACCTGAAGTCCCATGGCCAAAGTGACCTGATGTACAGCTTGCCTGGCTTCAGGAAGTCTGGGAGAGACCTCAGATACCAAGAGCCTTTGTCTCCTGCTCTGTCCCCAGGGATTCCTTTTCAGATTACATACTTCTCTGACTTCTCATTTTCCTCACTTTATATTTTCCACATGTTTGCATTGCTCCCACAAATAAAATCTTTTCATTTTAAGCAGTCTTCCTTCTTCCATATTTTTAAAAGGAGCTGCTCTCCACTTCCATGTAAAATCGTTACCTGTAATCAGCCCTGGAGGTCCTGCCCTCTGAATCCCCAGGTGCAGTGAAAACATGAGGCAGTGCTCAGCCAAGTCTTCTTGCAGCTGCTTTGGTTTTAATTGTGTTTCCTCGCCTTCTTTCTGTCTCTTGTCTGTTGTCTTTCCTGCAGTCCTTAATGGCAGCTAAATCAAGAGAAGCTGTTAACTGCAACCCAGATCCAGAGCAAAAAAAAAAAAACCCTATCTCCCCGTTTCTCTTTGGTTCTACTTTGGTGACCTCAGCTTGCAGAGGTCAGGTGAAATCCTCAGGTTTCATGGTGTAACTCTGGAGTAGCTAAATCAACACCAATGAGTTTACAGTGTTGTGTTACAATAGTAAAGTGAGAGGCTGATCCGTGTTGAGCATCCCCTTGAATTTCATTCTGCTTCCATTTCCCATTAGTTCTGTCACTATTCTGTCTTCAATATCCTTATAGATTTTATTCAGCTGGCAGTCATGCAAGAGAAATGGTGGAGAGCTTGCTCTCTCCTAAGGAGATGTAAGTGTCGTAAAACCTGGGGATTTTTGCAAAGATAACTGGCAGCAGAGTTCTGACTATTATTTGAAATGACAGAAGGTAGACAAAGTCGCTGTGGTGGCTTGACTTCACACTGTCAACACTGTAAAGAAAGTACGACTACTTTTTCCCATGTGAGTTTTCGAATTTCATAATCAAGAAAAAGCAGTCGTAGCCAAGCATCCACTGGTGGCAACTGCATACGTGCCTATTTGCACCCATGGGAATTATTAGGGAAAGCTGGAACAGTAAACGTCAAGAGTGGGGAGAGATGTATCTTAAGAAAATAAAGCTGCCTGTTACCATGAAATAGATTTTTAATGCCCTGAAGGCTTCATAACCAAAATGCCCTTTTGAAGTGCCTGAAATACAGAAGAAATAAAAGCTTATTTAAAGTGCAAGAAAATAAGGTGAAGGGTAAGATGTATAATCCTTGAGATTTACTGAGTCTCCAGGCTGAAAAGCTGCATTATGAAGCAGCAACTCTGTTCGGGGTTGGAGCTGTGGCTCCTTAGAGGAGCCATCCTCATGACAACCAGCACCAGGGAGTGTGGCTCACCACAAGAAACACTCTGTGCCAGAGGCACCTACAACAGCACACAGCTGTTGGGAAAGTGATTTTTTTTTGTTCCTTTCATATATTTTTTAAGAATAATATTGAAAGTTTATTTTCTTTTCTATCCACCAGGAGGATGATTGATCAAAAAGTTTTGAAGGGCAGTGTTAAAAAAGAGGAGGAAGCAGAAAGCAAAACATTTGCTGGAATGTCTTTTCCTAGCATCTCTCTAGCATTTTCGGCCAATGAAGAAGTAGCTACAGCACTAATGCAAACAGTAATTGGAGTGATAAGGAGGGCATAAACCCGAGCAAATTAGGTATTATCCCAAAAATGTTAAACCCTGGAAAATCAGACATCCCATAGGTATAAAGGGGCTAAATCTCCATAGCAAATCACTACCAAACATGCTGTGTGCTTGCAGGATTAGCAAGTGGCAAAGAAAGGAAGGGCTTGTAATACTCCCAGTTGCAGAACTCAAGAGCAAAATCAGGAAGAAAGAGATGAAAAGCAACTAGAAAGGCACCAGTGGTGTAACTCTGAGCATGCAGTGCAAGACCCTGATGGACCATCTCAGTTATTTGATATTAATATATATATATTATTATTATCATATATAATAGTGTTCAGAGACACCAAAAGGTTATTCTGGTTTTGATAGCGGTGATAGTCTCTTCACCTCCAAAGACGTGGCTGCTATGACTTTCAGGATGACATACCAACAACTCTGCAAGCATGGCACTAATTCTGTTGTGTGAGAGGACTGGTCTAATACTGATAACATGTTCCATCAGCTTATACACCCTGTAAGACACAGTTCAGCTTCTGACTGACAATGTTTCTGTGTGTGGCCTGACAGTTAGCTGCAGTTCTCCCTTCAAAAAGGAGTCCTGGATTATTACTCAGCAATGATGAACTAGAAATTCCAGACATTATAAGAAAGGAGGGCAGTCTGTTTATTTCAGTCATTGAAATAAATTGAAAATTTGTTTAAATTTCCAGTGAAATTTCATTTAATTGAAATCCTTTGGAATGCTAGCCCTGCCATCTAAAATACCGTAGGAATTCAGGTAGTTGCCCAAGCAGTAAGACGAAGCAAATAGGAGTCCTTTGCGAATCTTTAAATGCAGCATTTGTTTTCTTCTGTGCTTAGTGAAATCAAATATGATGATCTTGCTTTGAAGTGATCTCTATTTAAAGATAGATGTATTAATTCAGACTAATGACTGGAAAACCTACTGGGAATTACAGAATTTTAAATAACATGACAGCAAAAGAAACAAATAGTTTGAGGTTTTTTTCATAGAATCTTAAAAGTTAGAGAAAGATAATACCTGTGCAGTAATCTTTCTCACTACCAGGGAAGATGGGAGTCTTCCTTACTGAGGCACTGAAGGATGACAGTAACAGACTGTTGTTGCAGGTTAAAATTAGAAAAGAAAGGAATTCTGAAAGGTTTGTGACTTCTGCAGTCTTGGGGAGAATGCAAACTTACCCGAGAACTAAATAAAAGAGATTTGAAATAATTCAGCTGATAAGATACAATGGGCTTATCTGGACTTAGGAAAAGAAAACCAGCGAAAACGGGTTTTAAATTAAAGGGGTGGAACAAAATTGGTTTAATGTGCAAAGCAATTAAAACCATAAATCAATCATTTAAACTTAAACAGGACAGATGATAGAAAAGAGAGAAAGGAGAGAGATATTAATAAATACATAAATAAGTATGTACAAATAACTATACATCCTCTCCCATTTATCTCACATCCTAGGTTTAACAAACAAAGTCCCCACCACATGGTCACCACCGGGGGGTGAGGAGGGGAAAACGGGAAGGGGGAGGGAGGAGAGGGGCGCAATATTCTTAACCTCAAAAGTTTCCATCCGAGAATGAACTTTATAGCAAACTTCTCACAGTAACTTAGTTCTTCTCTGAGCTGGCTGGAAGAGATTTGAGTTTGCAAGTCTGCCAGAGGCTGCACTCCGGCTTCAGGCTCTCCCCATCTGCGGAGCGGGGTACAAACTGGATCTCTGGGGAATACTGTAGGTTTTCCCCTCGCCAGCGGCTGTTCTCTTGGTGCAGGGTGTTGGGGGCTTACAGATGGGTTGCCCCTTCCTTGTGGTTAAAACTCAGTCAAAAATGAAAATTTATTTCAATTTTCAGTGAAATTTTATTGCATTGAAATCCTTTGGAATGCTAGCCCTGTCATCTAAAATATTTGCAATCCTTCCCAGTTTAGATTTATATAAAAATACAGCAGGCATCCACTTTCATTTATCAACCAAGTCTTTATTCAACAGTAGCCAACATAAGACTGATATCCATAAAATCCCACTAGATACATATACCCAGGCTGATTATGAACTGGTGATCACTGTTTCCTCAGGGAGGGTTTACTCAAGCCCCACGTGCTGGCTTTCATCAGTTTCCCCTGGACAACATTGAACTAGTCTGGCGCTGAGTGCCATGGAGACAGTGCAAAAAGACACGCTAAAGCCAAGATATATCTCGTCTCTGGTTTCTCCCTTTAGAACAAAGCCACTTATACTGTCATTGAAAGAAATTAGACTGGTTTCACATGCTCTGCTCTTAACAAATCCATGTTGGCAGGTACTTACTGCTTTGTGAACTTCTTGGCACTTTGCTAGAGCATGTACATTAGCAAAATGCAGATAGTGCAATTTGGCTGTATCTCAGTGGTAGTGACGTAAAGGAGGACTTTCAATATCCTTCTGTTTTCCTGCACTTATCTTCTCTATCAATATAATAACTCAAAAAGACCCCCTACTGAATCCCTCCACTCTCTTTGAAGAAGACCAGACAAAGAGTTGTGGCCAAAAATTGTTGCGTGACTCCCTGCTTCTCTCAGCTGAAGGTGCTCCCCTGCACAAGGGGCACTTGTACTGCTAAGGGCATCACTGTTTTCTGTGGAGACAACTTTGTGTATCACTGCTTCAGAAAAATTGCTGCCCACACTCTGATCCTTTATAACATTAAGAGTTTGACTGACCACTTTATTTCATTTCATGTAGGTGGGGATTGAACCAGCTATGCAAACTCTTTTCTGATGGCTCAGGAGTAAAGATGGGAATGAGGAAATATGAGGAGAAAGGACAGGGTAATCAAATGTTTGGGCACATGAATGTGATGGCAAAACCTGTGGGTAATGTTGTGCACCATTAACAGAGATATCACAAATGCCTATGGAGGGCACATGAGAAGATAAAAATGGCCGGATCTGTATGTGAAATGCAGAAGTGCAGTGACGGCACACACTCATATACCTTATGTTCATCTCTTTGCCTGTTCAAAAAGACATGTGGCCCAAATGTCTGGCCTTTATGCTTCTGAAGAGAAGAGAAACAACTCCCTCTGAACCCTTGTGGTTTTGGGTTTTGTGTTGGTTTTAACTGTAACGGCAGACAAAACAAAGTGGCTCTGGAGATCCTTGATCTGCTTTCTTCATTAAACAGTTTCAATCCCAACAGCAAAAATGCCAATGTGTTAACAACAGATTACATTTATGCTGTAACTAGTCAGTGAAAGGCCATGGGCACAGCTTGCAGGATTTTGATCTTCTCAGGCAAGCCTTATGTCTTCTTCCAACTGAGCACAGCACCAGAGCCATGGTGGGTACCAGCACACCACAAGAACAAAACAGCATTGTCTCCTCCCTGCTGTCATTCCCCTCGTTAAAACAAAACAGGTCATTTAAATGTGATGCTAGTCCCCTAAATGAACATTTTGGGTTTTTGGTTTTTTTGGGTTTTTTTGGTCATACTACAGTGCTTTCAACTTCTTCCCATCATTAAGCCATTTTTGTGAAATACTGAACTGATTAATGTGGCATTTTCCACTAAACTGTTTCAGGAAATGCTGCATCTTACCAGTGGGATGCTTTTGAAAAATGTAATCTCCTTAGTATAATTAAAATAAGTTCTGAATTTAGTATCTTTTTTCCCTAGAGACACTTATCAAAATGTCAAGTGTTCTGTCTAGTGGAACTGCAATCCCATAGTACAAACAAATATATTTATTCACTGTTTCTTGCAAGCAGGAGACCTTTGCCTCTGTTCTTTGTCTCTTCATTTTTTAACAGGAGTAAACAGCGCATGAAATAATAAACAGTCTCTATGTATAGAATGACAGAGTATTTTTAAAAGCTTGAAAAGAAATTAGGCACCATAGGTAATAATAGTAAGAAGTCCTTGTTTTGCTTTGCTAATGCTTCTGTACAAGTGTGACTCTTGAAAGAAGTTCAAATGGTTATTTACAAATCGAACAAATCATATGAACATTTGCTTCCCCTTGACTTCTCAAGGCATTTTATTTGCCTTATTGAAAAACAGGGCTGGGGTGCCACCACCTGGAGAGCTGCAGCAATATTGTTCACAGATTTCAAGATTCTGGGAGTTACTGGGACTCCACAGATTTACAGTCGAGTCTAGGGCAAATCTCCAGTTAAAAAGGTAGAAAATCACTTCAAATTATGTTTGCAAAACTCCACAGGTAGGAAAATACATTTTAGAAATTGATCGCATGTATTGTTACACACACCCCAAAAATCCTGACTATGTGCATCATATGCCTAGAGGTCGGTATATTAGCTTACTCTCCTCTCTTGCATTGCTGAGATGTTCTGAAAGTGAGGACTGGCCTCAGCTTTGGGCCACATGTGTGTAACAACCTGTCCTGAAATGAGAAAGCACCAAGTACAGCATAAGTTCACAACCACATTGCTTTGCACTGTCTGCCATATTTTATAGAACCTATTTGAGATTGTTTGTACTTTCTTATTTGCTTTGCTTAGTTTAAATGAAAACCCAACTAGAAGTCATGGTATGTATTTAGAAAACGGAATAAATTCCAGATAAAAAGTACATTGTATTTGTAGGACTGGCTTCTCTTCAGCATTTTCTTATTTATAATTGCTCTTCTTATTGAAGTTGGATGTAAAGTACACTGCTAGCTAGAGATAAAGATAGGAGAGTTAAGTATCTGTTCTTAATTAGCTTCCTCCTGCTAAACTGTCATATATGGAAGTCATTGAAGTTATTATAGGAAACAGTGTACGCTTGTGCAATAAGCACAACAAGATCAAAGCTTAATATTCTCCTATCTAACTTAGGCCATCTGGGAGGTAGGCATCAAGTCCAAGCTAGTCAGATAGGATCTTTGCATGATCACTGGAGGCAGAGATACTGCTAGCGAACTTCTCCCTGGAACTTCCTAAACCTGATGTAACCAACTACCTCCTGGAAAAGCCCATCTGTCCTAACAAACCCTAGGAACAGACTGGATATCCAGGCACAGTAGATACCTCAACTTGTAGGTGGCCAATACCTCAGCCTGTTCCTAACATCGTAAGAGGACTCACAATAGGCCTAGTGGAGGTAATGTTGGGCTTATATGCTGTTTAACAGAAATTAAATGAATGAGACTTAACAGATGTATCTTTGAGAGAAAACAGTTTTTCAACCAAATCCATAAACTTGTTGCCTTTATTCTCAGTGGTGGCATTTACACATACATGCACTAGCCACAATTACTCTGCACTTCCTACAGCTAACCCTTCTGTTTATCACTTCACTTGCAACGCTTCTGGTATAAAATCACCATATACGGGGGGAATGTATGCCTGACAACACTGATTAGCTTAAAGCATAACATAAATTCATTAGTGTCTTGTAAGGATGTTTAAACAGTCCCATTTCCTAGTTTACAAACATTTCAAACCTAGCACATCAATGCCGTACATGGTTAATTGCTTTTACTAAGCCACTAATGGAAACCTATTGCTTTTGTATATAGTAGAAGACCATAATAAAATTATTTCTTTCATTTATTGGACTAACATAACAAGCATGCACAAGTCTTCAATCTGTTAAGAAAATTTTAAGCTGAATCTCCTTAAAAACCTGAATGTTCTTACTTTGTGTATGTCCATTATTGACTAAGACTAAAGCCATAGCATTCAGCAGTGGCACATGCACAGGCAGGCAGATGGCAATGTAACCATCCAGTCATCCCAAGGCTGACCTCGGGTGGCTGCACCACCAACACACACAGGCTTTCTGTATTCCAGGAACGCCAAAACTGTCGAGGATGAGTTTTCCTGGGCTTTTTTACTCTTCCTTTAGCTAGAAGATATATTTCTACGTTTTCAATTGTTTAGATAATCTCAAGGGTGTCAGTCACCCTATTGTGAACCATTACAGCATCCAACGGTCTATAGATGAGACAGTTCTAATGGGTGAGTTACCTCACTACATCTGAATTTTAAACTACCAAAAAACATCCCCCAAAACGGAAGGTCATCTGCAGTGATAAGCTGTTACAAGAACACCTGGTGTATATCAGACCTGAACTAGCCTGCACCCTCCTGAAGGACTCCTGGGCAGGTTTGGGAATCGCTGCAGCCACCCTGCTATGCCCCTCAACTGCTCCTGCTGACCTGCACCAGAGCCAGCTCAGTGAGCCAGTTCTGGCTTGGGCATCACTATCCCACACCTCTTCTCACCCTGCGTGTACAGGGTGTCACGAGAGAACAGCCCAAGTGGGGCAATCCACTGAAATACAGATAAATGCAGAAGGAGAGGTTCTTAATAGGGGATCCTTTCATCACCCAGCCTCATCAGATGAATAATGTAATCATTTGACAGCATTTTCTTTAGCCATAGAATGAGGTTTACAGTGTGTCATACTTACAAGGTTCGTGTGGAGAGCTGAGATGATAAAATAGTGTACCTTTGAAGAGGGTATGCTGTGGTATGGTATGCTGTGGTATGGTATGGTATGCTGTGGTATGGTATGGTATGCTGTGGTATGGTATGGTATGGTATGGTATGGTATGGTATGGTATGGTATGGTATGGTATGGTATGGTATGGTATGGTATGGTATGGTATGGTATGGTATGGTATGGTATGGTATGGTATGGTATGGTATGGTATGGTATGGTAATGACGAATCTGAATTCTAGGGTAGGGAACAAGTTACTAAATAGAACATTTTCCTCTTTTTGTCTTTCAGCAGTTTGGCAATAGTTGCTGGAAATGCTAATCTGACTCTTAAGTTTAGAAAAGCCCAAAATAACAATGTCACTGTCACTCCATATTCATAAAGATGTCACTGAATGTGGTGATTTAACTGTGATGGAAAGTAGCCATTTGCAGTGAGTAGGAATGGAAGTATTAATCACCTGCAATAGTTACATTGTTTTCTCCAGCAGAAGAAACCTGCTTTAAGATAGGTCTACCATACTAATGTGAATGAATCTCATCCTTGGGTCTGTGGTGGAGTTTGTAACAGCTGATCCTGCCTATTTTTTTACAGCACTGTACACAAGCTATTAGGAGGTCACACGTACAGGTTCACAGTATGTGGAGAAAAATTGCTGAAACTGCAAAACATAATATCAAAAGATCAAGACATAGGAAAGATACACCAAAATTAACTAATTGTAATTAATTTGATAAATGGACAGTGTATAAAGTACTCTTGGATGCTCTGAGAGCTACTGCTAATACATATTTATAATCACTTAAGTGACAATATAGAATGGGTAATAAGGAGTTATAATGTAAAAACTTTGAAGGTAGAAATTGTTGTTGCAGGTGCTGTGGCAAATATACCTTTAGTTTACTTGTTGTAATCAACAAGTATGATATGATAGTGTTCCTCAGAATGGACTCAGAGGAAAAGCTAGTCTTGACATTTTTGTTTTGAGGGGAAATTAAAAAAAAGGAATTATGAATATTTTTATTAGGAGCACTGAAATATATTTCCTCTAGAATCAGGTGAATGCCTATTTGCCAACATGCAAAAACAACTTTTCATATTTAAAATATTTAACTTTCACCTGGGTTTGGTTTGTTTGTTTTTTCTTTCTTGTGGGTATTATTCATTTTTAAGCTTTTAATCTCTCGAGGCTAATTGATGGCAGATCTGCACAGCCTGCGGGAACGACAATGCTGGGGAGCAGCAGGAGTGATGGCAGTGCTCTTGCAGCTGGCAAAGAAGAAGGTCATGATGGACATAATCCCACCCATGAGCAGAGTATGGTGCTGAATTATCACAAAATCTGTACTGGCCAGTTAGGGAGTCACTTTTTAAACACCTTTCTTCACCACTTCGGCACTTAGCAGTCAATGTAAGGCTTGGAGAATGAGTATAACTCATCCAGTTTTGAAACTTCTAAGGCAGCAATAGATGCTTGCACCTAAAGAAATACTGAATACTACCACATTACTCCACTGCAATGGATGTCTGTGTTAAACTAGGGTCTTTTAAGCTGGATAGAGGGAAGCAGATAATTTTAACTCAAAAATTTCACACATATAATACGAAACAGCATTGTACTTTTTTGGCATTTTTTCCTCCTTGTTTCCTACCCTGACTGCTTTGAAAAGGTGGTTCTTTTCACAGCACTGCAATGTCTGCCATATTGTTTCCTCCACCCTAAAACACCCTCCTTGGTTTAGAGCTGAGCATGGATGAGCATGCTAACTCAAACTGGTTGAATTCCTCTCCCTGTCACGGACACCTGCCCGGACATCCTTGAGCTCTGCTCCCTGCCCTCGGCTACTCTCACTCACTCTGAGTCACCCACACAAACTCGCACCTGTGTTTAATCATTGCTCAAAGTCCTTTAATTTGAACTGTCTGCCCTTTGCACTGCCAGGCACAGATTTACCTGGGCACAGCCAACTCCAGGCATCAGGGCTCCTGCACCAGGCACAGGCAGGGCTGCTTGCCTGCCTCTGTTTACATCAGCATTTGCCTTTGCATGAACGCAACAGTCTCCCTGTATCACCTTCCTCTCCCCGGGGAAGCTCGCAGTCTTCCTGTGGTAGTAGGTTGTGCCTAAGGCTGGTGGTATGGCTTTGGTTTGTCCCAGAAAAATTTGTCTTGTTTGTGTGTTATAAATCAGTGCTTAGGTACTGCGTGGATGAACGTCATTAAAAAATTCATAAATTATCATTGAATTTGACCCACTATTTTTTACATGACCTGTTGTAAGACTTAAAGCTTAAATCTATTCCTTCATTAAATTAAATGTCTGTGCTAGTTTATTTTAGCACTGTTCATGAGTGTTTAGACTATTGACATTTAAAAATATTTATTAATTTATTTTAGGAAAAACAAGTCTGAATTTGAGAAATGAACCTTTGAAAATGAGATTAATTTTGCATTAATACATTCACATAAAAATATCTTTGGCTTTAACGAAATTAGTTTAATAAGAACATGTACAATTAAGTCATATATTCAGAAAAGAAAGCTGAAATAATTAATTGGCCCCGAAAACTCAGCAAATTGTAAGAATGATCCTCAAATACCTAAGTTTTCACTGTGTTGCATTTTTTTGAGATAGAGCTAAAGAAATGCTTTCAATTGTTTATAAATCTAGCCTTCCAAATGTTGAATTTAGCTGTGAAAAATGGCTTTTCCTCAAAGGAATATGGAAGAGTTTCTGAAAGCTGAAATGAGTATCTTTCTCAGCTCCAAGTATAGAATACCACAAGCAAGCACGTTTGCTTGAGTGCTTATCAACAGCCATCCTGTTCCAAAACAGCCATTTTCTTCCAAATATGAAGTCAAAATGAGAGAGGTCTGACGCTTACTTTGACAGCAGGTCTGTATGAAGCACCACAAATGGCTGTGAAATATACTCATTTTCACTCATGGGAGTTTTAATTTGTTCACTGTGTCTATGAGGGACAGGATGCCATCCAGAGCCACACGGAAAAGCTGGAGAAGTGGGCCTGTGTGAACCTCATGAGGTTCAACAAGACCAAGTGCAAAGTCCTGCACCAGAGGCGGGGCAATCCCCGCTATCAAAACAGGCTGGGGGATGATGTGATTGAAAGCAGTCCTGCGAAGAACGACTTGGGAGTACTGGTAGATGAAAAGCTGGACATGAACTAACAATGTGTGCTCGCAGCCCAGAAAGCCAACAATATTCTGTGCTGCATCAAAAGAAGTGTGGCCAGCAGGTCAAGGGAGGTGATTCTACCTCTCTGCTCTGCCCTGGTGAGACCTCTCCTGGAGTGCTGTGTCCAGCTCTGGAGTCCTTGGCACAAGAAGGACAAGAATATGTTGGAGACGGTCCAGAGGAAGTTCACAGAAAGAGCTGGAACACCTCTGCTGTGAGGACAGGCTGAGAGAGTTGGGGTTGTTCAGTGTAGAGAAGAGAAGGCTCTGGGGAGACATTGCAGCCTTTCGGTACTTAAAGCGAGCTTATAAGAAGGATGGAAACAGTCTTTTTAGCAAGGCCTGTTGCAGGACAGGACAAGGGGTAATGTTTTTAAAGTAAAAGAGGGGAGATTCAAACAAGATGTAAGGAAGACATTTTTTACAATGAGGGTGGTAAAACACTGGAACTAGTTGCCCAGAGAGGTGGTAGATGCCTCATCCCTGGAAACATTCAAGGTCAGGTTAGATGGGGCTCTGGGCAACCTGATCTAGTTGAAGATGTCCCTGCTCACTGCTGGTGGGGTTGGACTAGATGACCTTTGAGGGACCCTTCCAACCCAAAACATTCTGTGATTCTGTTCTATTCTAACCAAAAATAGATGTTAGTCTCTTAAAGTCTGTTTTGATTGCAAGTTCTGTAGGAGGAAAAGAACTTGAAGTGGCTTTTGAACCAAATCTTTTGCTTTACATCTGAAAAGATTGTGAGATCTTGAGTTTAATTGGTATCATTCAATCTCTATATGGCCTTATTACTCATTGACTTAGTATATATTAATGCACGAAAAGAATGACAGAAAGGTCCTATACAACTACTTCCTGAAAAATTTCTTTAAAGAAACATAAGAGAAAAAATGCTTAACTTACCAAGCTTGGACTTGCAGGGATTGGTTTGAATCAAAAAGAAACAGAGAATTACAGAAATCAAAAAGATTTATCTTGGTATATTGTCTTTTTAACAATAAGTAGCATTTACACTAATAAAGACTAATAATTTTCAGAAGAAAATACTATTAATAGAGTTGAAAACTGAGATTAATTCTGACATAAGGTAATTTTCACCCTGGGCCAGATAATGCATCTTCCTTTTCACAGTGTGGAGCCTACATGGTGGGTGATACTACAAACCTGGAACCAATTATGTGCTCCTGCTCACCTGACGCCAGCTCTCATTTGGTACCCACCCAGCTTCTTCAGGATGGGTGTGAAGCACGCCTCCAGGTACTCGCTCATTCACAGAGCTAGAGACTGCCAGCTTACCTGCACGCCTAGCACTGTGTACATTATCACAATCCATCACTTGCCCCACAAATTCTCTGACACTGGTGAGAAATGCTGACACGAGGACGGAGCACTCAGGACATCATGAATATATTTTGAAACCATCACTGCAGATGTCAGGGCTTCTGGGAGGGATGACCATGCTTGGGACTAGCTGTATTTCCCAGTGTCAAAGTGCATGACTTCTGAGCCTATGCGGCACACATATTGTTTCTCTGGATGGGTCTGCTCAAGCCCCTACATGCTTCCCACTTCCGCAGCCCATCCTTTTCCCTAGCATACTTTCAAAAGCTGTGCAATTTCACAGATCCACAGGCAGTTTCTCTTCTTCCACATACCTCATGCCACCTATGTGCTTTCCTGCTGTATGTCCTGCCTCTGTGATCCTTATTCCATAGGATGGCAAGATTGATGGTGAGGGAAATGGTAACATTAAGGCCCCTATAAGGTTCCAGTAAATTCTGACAGGACAAATGTATTAATTCCTTCAGGAATATTACAAAACTGACCATTTTTGGCCTACACCAAAAGACAAACAAAATAAGGAAACGTTAAGGCAACATGCACTTTAGAAGCCATCATAGCAAAGTAACAGCAACAAGATAAAGCCAGAAGAGGGCAATACCATCTCCTTAGGAATTGAGGAAATAAATGTTTTCAACATCAATAACCCCCACCACCTTCCCTTGAGGAATCCAGGCTATAAAAGTAAATATTTTAGGGCTAGGATAGGCTGCATATTGTCTACTACAGGAGAACAAGTCAATAACATGAACTTACATGACTAGTGTCAATTTGCCTTTAATAGGTCAGATAAAATCAAACAGAGGTTTCTCACCTTTACGCAAGACTAAACAAATCAAATAGAGGGCTCTTAGCCCTTATTTAAATCCAAAGAAATCAAACAGAACAGGTTTCCAGCCTTTTTCAGTTTGCAGATACCTCTAGAAGCTTCCCATGGTTTTGTATATCAATGTAAGGTGCCTGGCAATAGTACTATTTCTCTTAGTTACCTATCAAAGACAAAGAGAAGTTATCCAGGGAACATGGACCCTCATCATTGACAGGTCTCACCCCTATCCAAGTCCAGAGAAATCAAACAGCGGAATCTCTTGTCCCAGATTCTCCTCCAACTTTTTCTAATAGATGTAGCTGGCACAAAAATTTCCCTTTTCCAGGGTCTTAGGCAGAGCTGGAGCAAGGCTGATATTAAGTTGGGCAAGGTTAATCCTTCTTGGTGGTGTGCTGTCAGCCAGCTCCCTCTGTCCTGTACACCAGATATTCCCATCAGGAAAAGGCCAGTGGCCCGGAAGAACTGATTCAATTCTTCACCTTAAAGTGAATATCATGGGGTTTTAGTGTCTTCTTACCCTGGTCAGCCATTACTGCTAGCCAAAACCCATAAGTTTCTACTCCATGGCACCTAATCAGGTGGCTAACCCCCAAATATACTTCTGCACAAAACCCCTCAAGAGGCAAACTAACATGCCAGTCTCCCATAACTGAAGTATCTCCCCCATACTGTAGGCATGATGGCAGAATTTACCTCCTATAAGACTGCTCTGCACAACAGTAAGGTTTTGAGCCTTGAAGGGTGGTCAGTATAGAGGTGTATGGGAGGCAGGAGGAGCCTAGATAGCCAGCCCCTTGCTACAGCCAGGTTTCCTCACTAAGGGAGTCATTTGGCTCACTCTGAACAAGCTAAAATTGCAGTCATGTTAAACAGCCAGTGATTATGGACTAAAGTAGGAGTTTGATGCAGGCAAAGATGCGTTATCTGAAGATGTCGACTAAAACTCTGACCTTCTCCAAGCGCAGCTCTGCAAGCCAGACCTTAGTTACGTACTCCAGGAGCATTTCCCAAGAACCAAGAGGTCTATTTCAGTCAAGCATTGAAGCAGCTCTTGTCACGTCCTCTGAGTGCCCAACCGTGGATCTCCAGATCAGGCATAGAAAAGCATCCAGTATTTATTCTCCTGTTTAGAAAGAAATAATTTTTTTCATTTTTCTTAAGGAGATCTATCACTGTAAATGGAGTATTACCATGCTACTCCTAAACTGTAGGTGTGACAGAGAGGAAAAGATGGACCTGTTTGGTGATTCTCAAAAGAGACATGTCACTGAGGGAAGGATGTGTTCTTGAAGCAGGAGCAATTCATAAACAGTGGAGTTGCTTTCAAGTATGCACCAGTGATCTACCTTCTTTTTCATTCAGTTGTACTATTCACTATAATTCACATATGACTTCTTTTCCCCAGCAGCATTTAAGAGCAGATTTAAAGCCCTAGGGCTTCTCTTCAAAGCAAAGGAATACATTTGGCTGATGTACTACATATTATTAAAAAGTTTAAATCAAAATAGAATGGTACATTTTCTTTTAAAGCGTATGACTTGGAGAAATTTTATTCTAGCAGATGATTTTATTTGACTTTTTGACCCATATAGAATGAATAAATGTTGGAAATATCTGCAGTTCCCACAAAATACAGGCATTCCAGGGTCAGGCTCTCTAGTTCCAGAGCTGCTGTGGTCTCTACTGACCACGACATGCGAGCATAGAGTCCCTGATATATCATCAGTCTGGGAGGCTTACGTACTGAATGTTTAAATGCAAACACCACTTTTTCTAAATCCCCTTCTAATGTCTCTCTGATGAATATGAGCAATAAAAATTCCAGTTGCCCTATCCAGTCTAAAATGTATTTTCTTCATGCTGAGCAAAGAATATGCTCTAGGAAGAAGCCTGCTCCTCTGTACTTTATTTAAGCAATTTCCTATTAAACTAGTTTAGTTGACAAGTGCAGAGTGATAAGTCTAACATTAAATTGCACTCAAATCAAATCATTTTGTTGTAATCACCAGCTCTTTTGAATTGTGTTTTTGCGCTGTGAAGATCTTCCCTTGTTTATTTTAAAATGTTTGCTTAAATCAAAAACCAAATTAATCCAGGATTTTTAGCCAGCAGCAGCCACCACTACAGGTCCCAATCAAAAATCCTTAAAAAGCAACACAGAACAACAACAGGGACGATAGCTGTATTAACATCTCAGTCAAATATTAATGTTTCCTTGTGAGAAGCAATACAAACCCAGTTGTATTCCTTGTAATAGAGTCATTTCTTGGAAGCAGGATTATCCAAAATCCGTTAGCCTGAACGTATCACTGAAAACAGAAACTGCTGCAGGTGTGATGGTCTCCTTCACTAGTTAATTTTACAGGAATGACAATCAGTTTGAACTAATCAAGGTACCTATACCTGGACCCAAGAAGAGCAGAAAGTCTTAGGTTCTGGATTTTGATGTTTTTAAATCCTTCAGATCAGTGATTTCCAATCTCTCTCAAGCTATGGAATGCTGCCAACACTCAGCTTTTCTCAGGGAGCTTCAGATATTGACAGGAGGTGAGCTTGAAAACTGAACTTGAGTTGTAGACCATTTTCTATTGCCTTCTGCCTGTCACCCTGTAGCCACTACTCTGAACTCTTGGAACCCATTATAAAAGTGGCAGAGAGCAGAGAGCTGTTGGTTTTCTGTTAAGCCAAGATGACATCTGTCTCTGTAAGGGTTCACAAATGAACAAAGCATGAAACTGAGCAAAAAAGAGGCATTCTCATAGACATAAGAAAGGATAACATATGCTGGCTGAAACTGAAGTCCTAATAAGCATAGTTAACGTTTTCTGGAAAACTTGTTGATCTCGTTAATTCACACACATCTGGGGCTTGTCTCTGAGAGAGTAGCAGAACACTTCCTTTATTTTAAAAAATTAGTTTAATTACAAAAAAAATTTGATATAGGTCTATATTTGCCCCAGCAAGTGCACGAGAAAATGATGGGCACTTTTAAAATCAATGAAGAGGAAACTAGGCTTGCAGAATTATCCTGATAATCGTGCATCTGTTTTTTTACCAATCCTATGATGTTTCCAGATGTTTGGCTGAGTTGCTTGCTTGGCCATACAGATGCCCAACATATGTCAAGCGACCTGACTACACTTCTTTAAAGAATCCTGCCTGAAGAGCCATGGCCACAGCTCTTCATGCCCTGCTGCTGCTACTATGTGGGATTACAGACAGCTCTTTATTACCCGTGACTCATGTCATGATGGGCTAATTGTACAAATGCAGCCAGTGTATTGTGTGGCACATGTGGATCCAGCTCAACAGTCCTTTGTTCTGTGCTCATGCCAGGGCTGTTGTCCCATCTCTTGGGTGGTCAGCTTTGCATACAAATACCTTGCTTTATGCCACAAATTCTGCAGCTGAATTGCTAAATATGAGTGCTGAAATCCCAGTTCCCTACAAGTCAATAGGAGTTTTGTTACTGTTTTCAATGGGGTCAGGTGCTTGTGCACTGCTGGATGGTTGTTCCCTATCAGGCAACAGTAGATTTAAAAATGTTGCTGTCATTTGTAAATTTTGTCATCTGTCATTTTCTGGAAGTATCTGTCTTTGTACTCATATAACTGTTACTACCACCTTAAGTATCATTTCTCCATTTCAGAGATCTGCAGGTTGGTCACCAAGTCTTCAGAGCATTTGAGAGCAGGAATGGATTTTTACCAGCAGAAGAGTGCCTGAGGGGTTTGGGAGGAGAAACGTGGCTACAAAGAATGGGAACAGACTTGAATATTAATGGGTAATGTGTTTTTTCCACTGCCTGGTGACATTTAACAGAATCTCTGAAGTCACAGGCAGTTCCTGGAGTAAGTTACTCTTTTAAAAGGCAGCATTCATTTTCAGTAGAGCTACAAAGTGTTGCTCTAGGGTCTTTAGCTTCCTCTTTCCCAGTGACAGTAGTGATGCTGTCCAATAAATTGGGCAAGTAGAGCACTTAAGAGAAATTTTAGGTCACTTTTTAACAAATTATTTTATGTCCATATTAAAGCTGAGTTGTTACAATCAAGAATATGCATTGTGTATATAAAGCTGTGGCATCTCGCTGAGGATATTGGCCTGTACCTGTCCCCAGCGAGATGATCAGTGCCTAGGGAGGGGCTTCCTTACCATCCCCCACATCCTGCCCGTCTCCTTGGCTTTGGGGTGGGAGAGCCCTGGCTGCAAGGTCCTGCCCTGCTGCCTTGGGAATTCCTTGTTCTGGCCTCCAGGGAGATGCTGTCCCCTGCAACGCCCTACAATGGGCAGAGCACAAGAATAAAAAACCCTCACAAGAATAAAAATACCTCACATTAACCCACTGCCCATTATCAACCCTTACCCAGCATCTCCAGATCAGTTTTCTAGTAGCTGAAGTATGACAAGCCCATGTGCAGCTCAGTGGTGCCAAGCAAAGCACACTTAAAGGAGAGGAGTACCCACTACACTAGAATGGCTGACATACTATACAAAACATCATGTTCCCAGCACTGCTGCTAACTCCTGAAGAGCTACTAGATCCTCAGTAGATCAAAGCAGGAAACAGGCATGGGGAAAATGCTGTTCAGGAAACAGCAATAAGGGTTGGAGGCACAACCCATCTTAGGCAGGAGGTTGCATATCCCCTTTTATCGACAGTGTCCAAATCCAGCCATGTATGCCTCATTACCTGATGAGTCAAAAGCACAAGCTCAGCCACAGGTCAGTGCCATACTTAAAGAGGGATGGCTAAGGTCAGCCTTACCAAATCATCCAGAGAAGAGGCTGGGTTAGTCTAATCTGCAGGGCTGGCAGATGGGAAGCCAAGTACTTCTGCCATCGTCATTACTACCATGGTGTCACTTGTGTGCCAGCTCTCCAGGGTGCGAACCAGCTACTGTGGCTGTGCAAGAGACAAAAAGGCCAGTGTACAACAAGGTGGATGGAGAGAAGCCACAGGGCTGAGGGGTTTGTGTCCTACATCTTCGGGGTTCATTCTACCCAGGACCACCCTCCTCTGGAGGTGCTACATTGACTTCAGCCTGGGCCACCTCTTGGCTTGCCAGCAGAGCTAATGCCCTTCAAGATTTACCCAATCTTCATTTTGATGATACCTTTGCACTTTATATGCAATCCTAAGCATGAAAAAAAAACCTTGACAGAGACAGAGGATGAGGGCAAAGCCCTTACTGGGCAGGAGCCACATTGTCCTTCAGATGCGCTTGCCCAGCCCCCTCGGAAAGGAGATTTCACAGCACCCAGAGATAGCCCATGTTGGTGTTTCATTGCAATGACTGATGAATTACAATGAGTTATCTAGTGCCAGGCGGTATTTACAGATGAATTAAGAAAATGATGGATTAATTAAATTGCTTTACTCATCTCTTCTCTTTCTCCTTCCATAACTTGGATAACAAGCAAACAGAAAAGAGCTAGTCTTGGTCCTTTATTATCACTTATTTTAAGCAGAGCCTTTTGCAAAGGATCCAGAAGGACATCCACACATCTTTCAGATGTGGGACTATCAAACAATATAGTCCAATTCAGCTTCACAGGTTTGCAGCCTTGTTTTAAATGGTGGTAGCTTTCTGACAAAGCTTCTGTTAATGCCATAAAATATGGATTTCTTAGACAGGAAAATAAAATATTTAGCATTCCTTTCTCTTTGCTACCAAGTCACAGTAAGAAGGAAAAAGCAAGCATTATATTCTCAAATCTTAGACAGAAATAAACCTCCATAAGAAAATCTCAGAAAACTTCAAAAAGATTCCATCTGGGGCATTAAAAAATCTGACAGTCTCCCAGGCACTGCACATTTTGTTTTTAAGCTTCTGAAGAATACCTATTAAGTTTTTACCAAGGATCAGTACAGAGGAGTAAAAGGAGACTGGTTCCAGTCACTGGCTCTTCAAGTTGACTCTTCAGAGTCAGCACTGGGGAGTGACGAAGGGCAACAGCCTTCTCACTCAGCCGCTGATGCCAATTCAAGGAAAGTACATGTGATCCATCCCACATCTTATGAACTCTGGTGGTGACCAGTAGTGAATGTATGGCCCTGCTTTTGCATCTTTCTTCATTAGGAACTAGACAGGAGTGCTAATAGACAGTGCTGTCCTGATGTTTCACGTAGCTGTTCTGGAGCCTCTAAAGAAGGCATAACCCAACAGGCAGAGCTTTTCTCCTGGACCCAAATACCGAGTCAGTTAGGAAGACTTCAACTGAGTACAGCGAGTGCTGAATCACAGACAGGTGTGCTCAGACACTAGAACTTCACCTCTTCTGTCTCGGCCTGAATCTGGGAAAGGAAAAGCTGGATATTAGCCTTTCTGAATAACTGGGTCTCTCCCAAATGATGTAGGGAACCACCTTGAAGCCTTACACTGTTACTACCAACACAGGGAATACGGTGATGAACAGAGAATGAATGAGTTAAAGTTTTTTTCCACATAGGACTAAAAAGCTAAAACTCTTACTTTATTCCTCTATTTACCATAAAAACAATCTGTAAGCCACAGTTTTGGAGCCCTTTTACTTTTGTGATAAAACAACAGTAGTCTTTGGGGACATTTGCCAAAAAGACATTGCTACCTTCTACCCTCTTCAGAAATTAAGTCTTCCTTTACAGCAAAAAAAGACTCCAACTGAGTCTGTGGTAATTTCTGCATCATTAATGTCTCCTTCTAACAGATTGCCTCAGCTACCAGGTAACAGCTCAGGCCAGGAGAGGCAACAATAATACCCATATAGATTAAGCATCATTGATTTCCTCTTCATTCCTTTGAACTTATTCATGATTGTGGAGTTTTTCCATATCAATCCCAAATCTGCACTTGTTTTACTTTGAACTTTGTCAGAAAAAAAAAGGACAGTATAACAGAAAAGAAGAATAAAACAATCAGATTCATTAAAAAATATAAAAAAGAGAACTGAGGCAAGCTAGAAGTAAAACTGTGTGCTGGACCATGTAAAAAGTCCTAAGAGAGCAAAACTTGTTAATTTGGCAGTAAATCTCAGTGAATCTGAAGAGTAAATAAGCTTCAGATAACACTAATTATGAAGACTCTTCAAATTCTACTGCTGCAGCTGCCAAAACACCTTCTATAGCTCTATTCTATGACATTTTTATCAAGCATTAAATATGAGTAGCATCATTTCAACATGCTGACTTCAATGTCCATGTAGCTATATTTAAACAGATTTCATCAGTCTTCTTTCCTATAGAAAGTCAAGAAATGTACAGACTTCTGAGAGATAAATGAAACTCATAACAAAAATCATAGTTGAAAATAAAGACCTTTTTATTAAAAGATACTTGTTCAACAAAGATCCACTGAGATACAAGCGCACGGGCATATTTTTGTAATCCTTGGCCTAAAGAATATCTGCCGGGTTAAAATATTCTACCTGAATGGATGTGAAATAGAAAAGTCATTGCAAAAATACATCTGGGCAGCTGGGGTCAATTTCAAATATCAGATGAGTAGGTTTACAATGTACTGGGTAAAGAAATGGCTCAAGGGCAGGGCTCAAAGGGTTGTAGTGAATGGTGCCACATCCGGCTGGTGTCCAGTCACCAGCAATGATCCTCAGTTCAACTCTAGGGCTGTTTCTGTTCAATATGATTATCAACAATCTGAATGCAGTAGTTGAATGAACTGTTAGCAAGTTTGTTGATGATGATACCAAGGGAGGTGCTGTTGACTCGAGAGAGAGACAGGATGTCTTGCAGAGAGATCTAAATAAGATTGGAGCACTAGGCAGTGATTAATGGGGTGACATTTAACAAGCCGAAATGACAGATTCTGCACCTAGGACGGAGTAACACCGGGCACAAGTATAAACTGGGAGAGGAGTGGCAGGAGAGCAGCCCTGCTGAAAGGGCTCTGGGGGTCCTGGTCCACAGCAGCTCAACAGGAGTCAGCAGTGTGTGCCCTGGCAGCCAAGCGGGCAAACTGCATCCTGGGGTGCATCAAACACAGCATGACCAGCAGGCCAAAACAGGTGATTATCCCACTGTATTCAGTGTTGGTGCGGCTTCGCCTAGAGCTCTGTGAGCAGTTCTGGGGCCCAGAGTTTAAGAAGGATGTGTAGGTCCTTGAATGTGTCCAGAGGAGGTCAACAAGGCTGGTGAAAGGGCTGGAAGGAATCTCCTGTAAGAAGTGGCTGAGGACTTTCGGCTTATCTAGTTTGGTGAGAAGGACACTGAGAGCTGACCTCATTGCTCTCTGCAGTTTCCTGAGGAGGGGAAGTGGAGGGGGAGGTGCTGAGTCTTCTCCCTGGTATCCAGTGACAGGACTCGTGAGAATGGTTCAAAGCTGCTCCAGAGAAGGTTTAGACTGGACACTAGGAAGTCTTTCTTTATTTGAGAGGGTGGTCATATAGTGTAACGGGCTTCCTAGGGAGGTGGTCGATGCCCCAACCTGTCCATGTTTAAGAGGCATTTGGTCAATTCCCTCAATAATATGCTTTGTGTTTTGGTCAGCCCTTAATTGGTCAGGCAGTCGGACTGCATGGTTGTTGTAGGTCCCTATCAACAGAACTTAGTCTGGTCTATTCTATTCTATTCTATTCTATTCTATTCTATTCTATTCTATTCTATTCTATTCTATTCTATTCTATTCTATTCTATTCTATTCTATTCTATTCTATTCTATTCTATTCTCCTCTTCTGTTCTATTCTCCATCCATGCACTAGTTAAACCACCTCTTTATGCAGGTGCTTAACAGCAAAGCACGCATGCAAATCTGTACTAAGTATATAATGCCCTCTTGTTATACAGACTACTGAAATCTGTGGTTTCTCCCACTACTCTTTTTCTTGCCATATACCAGGTGATTCCGAAATCAGATGTATTGAGAACAATGAAAGTGAATTCCAAGTTCTTCCTGTCTCAACAGCTAGTTATTTAACCACAAGTTTTATTAATTATTATGAGACAGCTAACCAAGGACAAAAAGCAGGAAATGGAACTTTCCAGGCTTCACTTTGAAGACTTTTCTGCTAACACTGTACAAAACAAATAAGCTCCATTCTAACAGAAACAGAAATAGACTCTTGACTACAGGACCTTCATTGTGCTGTGCTTTCAGGGAAGCTTGTCAGCAGCTGTGTGATTGACTCTGATCTTGCTTCCCACTGTAAACATCAAAGATGCTTTTTGTGGCTTACCATAAAAATAAACGTCAGACTCCAGCATGGTTCTTTTTGGTTGCTGTCTTCTGGGGAAAACAAACTGCGGAAATGCTGCCTGCAGAAGTGCTTGAAGAGATGCAAACAGTTTCTGCAGTTTCTGTTTGTCTGGTTCCAACAACTCTTCTTTGCTCCTCCCGTTTCTCTTACAAAAGTTGTACCATTTAGTATTCTACACAGGCAAATTTATCTCAAAACTTGCACAGTGGCTTGAGTGCCAAACTTTAAAAGTTTAGTATTTCTGGGTATACTATATTATATAATTACAAATATGTTATAAATTATAATTACCATGTATAATTATATATTATAGTTACAGTATGTTATATATTGTTATTATTATATTCTGTTATATTATTATATTGGTATGTTTTATTATGTTATATTATTATGTATTTCTGGATATAATAATTCTGAACATTTCAGGCTGGAGACGATCTAGAGAAGGCCCACAAAGATGGTCAAAGGACTGGGAAGCTGCCACATAAGGAAGGGCTGAGAGAACTGTGTTTGTTCAGCCTTGAGAATAGAAGGCTTAGGAAAGACTTTATCACCATATTCCTGTATTTAAGGGGTGTCTATGAAGAAGATTAAGACTCCCTTTTTACAAGGAGTCACATGGAAAAGATGAGGGCATATGTTAATGTTGAGGAGATTCTGATCAGATGCAAGAAAATATTTCACAAGAAGGACAATCAGCCATTGGAATAATCTCTCCAGGGAAGTGGCGGATTCCGCAACATTGGACACTTAAGATTCAGCTGGACAGGGTGCTGGGCCATCTTGTCTAGACTGTGCTTTTGCCAGGAAAGGTTGGACCTGATGATCCTTGAGATCCCTTCCAACCTGGTATCATATGATTTTATAATTCTACGAATATTAGACAATCATCATCAGTCCACCTTTGTTTTTACATACACTAGAGCAGATCTTCAACAGACTCCCACAATGCAATGACTCTATGGATTTTGAGTCAAACTTTGTTCTCAGTTACACTGGTAATGTTCATTATGTCAATCCACCCACATTACAGAGTAAGATTTGCACTGATGCGAACAGAATACTTTCCACAACAAAACACCAATTTTAGGATTTCTGAAAGCCTTGCAGCTTCCTTAATTGTCTCTTTGGCAAAGAATAATTTTACTCCTATGCTTGATTTAGTCAACAGTTCCAGTCTCTACTGCTGACATTTGATTCAGCCCTCAGAGAAGTCAATCAGAAATCTACATTAGCTACGAATCATATCTCTGATGAAAGGTCTATCCACAAATAATTGCCTAGGATGTGACTTGCCCTCTCTCCAGGTACCTTCAAGGTCCACTACCTACGTGCAGAACCTTTAGAACAATACACAACTAAATATCACTAGATTGTTGTCAAGGTAATAGGAAAGCTGTCAGCATCACAGGACATAAAAAGCTTTTCAAAAAGATTAATAATATGTGTACTCCAAAGACCTGATCCAAACATATTAAAGGCCATCAAAACGGAATTTCAGGTGGGATTATCTATTTTCTTTTTAATATGCACTCATGTGTAATCTATTTAATAATGTCACTCAGATTAATGAATCACATTTTGTGTTAAGTAAATGTAATATTATATATTTTTGTGTTAATTTGTTGAAAAAGTAGTGTCTGGCACTTGTCTGGTATCTGGTGAGTTGTGACAGTGACATACAAACATGAGCGCACTTTACACAGTGATTTTTCCAAGTTCATCTGTATTCTTAGAAAACATTTTAAAATTGAGATCCATATAAAAACGGCATAGATTTTAGGTACTAGTGAGCATAAAAATCTTTAAAATAGAATTCACTCATAAAGAGGACAGAGTAATCAGTGCTAGTTTCAGTGGATTATAAGTCAATACACCTTTTTGGTACAGTGATCACTTTAGATAACACGATCCAGATACTCATGATGTCCTAAAAATATAGTTGCTCTGAGGTATCCTATGAATAAGTTGCCATGAAAAAGCTTGCACTGAGACCAGTTTTGCACTGCAGTGAGGGAGCAGTTTAAACGTACTCCCTCTATCCCAGAAGGAACAGCTGTGAGCTGGGCTCACTGATAAACCCCAGAGTAAGGGGCTGCTCTCCAGCACGCCTGTCAGATGCACCACTGGCATAACCACCTAGCCCCGGAGGCTCCCCACTCAGCATGCTGTCCTGAGTTGGAAATCTTGTGATGACTTTCTGAGGCAGGCAGGAAAAATGGGTGGTTAGCTCAGGGTTCTAGATGTCACTGTTGGGCCAAGTCCCTCAAAGACTGATTTGTCAATGATTTTCAGGAACCAATAATCTGCTGTGTATACGCATACCAAGCTTGTAGGGAAGTAAATAAAAAAAAGTCTGTGCAGCCCATCATCAGACAAAATAGGAATCTTCTTCTGTACCCTTCATGGTACTTTGTTGAATGTTTTTTTAATAGTTTTTGATGTTCAGAGTTCCAAAGTACTGCCGAAACTAGTACAATTTTGTTGTATGAAGCTACTGCAGTTACATTCATTATTTCTGATTATCAAAAAGAATAGCTTTAATCTAAAACCCTGTACTAAGTGTTAAAGAAAAATCTAGGGCACAAAAATATTCAGAATAAGTTTAAGCTATGAAGCAATGACAGTTTCTGCTTCATCTATGAAAAAGAATTTTTTTCATGTATCCAAGAAGATACCATACTGCTCAGCTTTAAAATCCAACAGCTTTTTCTTCTCAAAAAAAAAAAAAAACAAACCAAAAAACAAAAAACCAAACCCGAAAAAAACCCTCTCAAACTCTTCCCTAAAATATTAACTAGTAAGTGGACAGTCTCAAGGTTCTCTGAATTAAGTCTAAGAAGGTACCATGTCTTCCTATGCCACACTGCTTCCACATATATTTGCCAAGTAAAAGAGGAACAGGTGCCCGCATCCGGTAGTGGCATTTCATCAAAATTTACCACAGCAGTGGTTAATGTTATCACTTTGGTCAAACCAGTTTAATGCAATTTAAACATTTCGAACTTCTAAAATATTAAAAATCAATAATTTTTGAAGATGCTGAATTTTTATTTATTCCTTAAACTACTTAGATATACATTCTATAAACTTTTCTTCTACATCTCTCACCTCTTTATGCTTCTTATATTAAAGCCATTATTCTATCACCTCTCTAGTAAATGCAATTATCTGCCATAGATTGTATGAATAAGGACTCTAATTCCTACAAATTATTTTTCTTCCTATTCCAGCCACTGCCAAATTCCTTTCATGATTTTTTCCTGTAATGACACCAAAATGGTAAGCCACACAGAGTTAAACTGTCCTCAATGACTGCAATTACAGACTTTATAGTATTCAGAAGTCAAATCTAAACACTTCTTTTCAGTGTCAAACAATGATGCTAAAGGAATGCTTATTATGAATATGTTTCTCTTTTAAATTGGGCATGTGAAAGAACTGCACCAATTTATCCTTCACCTCTCCTCATGCATGAAAATCACTGTTGATTTCAAACATGAAACTATTGGTGTCGTTTGAGTTTAAATATGTAAAAATACGCTATTTAGCTTGCCAAAATTCCTGTTATTTTTATATTAAGGGATATGGTTTCTTTCTTTAATTCAGATAGTTTTTTCTTTAATAGTGCTTAGACTATGCCTTGCAAGTACTATCAAATTCTTTAAAAGACAGAATTAGCACACTTCAAGGATTAAGTTTGAATTTGAATATTTAGCACTTCTCATAAAAGTGACCCAGTTTCAAAAATATTATCAGTAAAATTCCACATATGGCCACAAAGCTGGCATCAGTTTCTATGCATGATTACTTACATTGTGAGCATTTTCAGATCTAATTTGAGAGAATCCATGAGAAAAACTAGGAACATTTATTCCCATACATCTTTTAGGAACCAATTAAGGGAATTTCACAACTGTGTAATTAAACAGGAAACCTATCTTTAAAAAGCTTATGAATTTTGATTGATCAAGGGGACTAGCATCTTCATTTTGAAGGTGGTTTGTGAACCTTTCAAGGGCATAAATTTCAAAGGGTAGTGATACGTGGCTGATGTATCACTGTCATCACCATGTATCATTAACCTGGTTAGCAGTTAAACCAGGAAGACTCCCATTTCAAAAAAAAAAAAAGTATCTTTGATGATGGCCTGGCTGAAGCTAATAAAAAGAGTTTTTACTTCGAGTAGCTAGATTTGGAGTTGAAAAATTCTCACATGACAGGAAATAGAAACCATTTACTCCATTCTTTAAAAAAAGAAGAACATTACAAAACTGGAGTTTTAGGAAATCATGTATTAAGATTTACAATGAAATTTGACAAGCACTACTGCCAGGGTCTTCAAAGGGGTTTGTCTGGACAATGGCTGGATCTGAATTACAGAAAATGGGATGGAATGCCATTCAGAGGGACCTGGGCATCTTTTAGACACGGGCCCATTTGAACCTCATGAGGTTCAATAAGACCAAGCGCAAGGTCCTGCAGCTGGGTGGGAGCAACCCCTGGTATCAATACAGGCTGGGGGATGAGGGATTGAGAAAAGCCCTATGAAGAAAGATTCGGGAGAACTGGATGAAAAGCTGGGCACGAGCCCACAGTGTGCGCTCACAGTCCACAATGACAACGATGTCCTGGACTGCTTCAAAAGCAGCATGGTCAGCAGGTCCAGGGAGGTGATTCTGACCCTCTACTCTGCCCTGGTGAGACCTCTCCTGGAGTACTGCATGTAGTTTGGGAGTTCTCTGTACAGGAAAGACATGGACCTGTTGGAGAGGGTTCAGATGAGGGCCACAAACATGATCAAAGAGATGGAGCACCTCTGCTGTGAAGAAAGGCTGAGAGGGTTGGGATTGTTCAGCCTGGAGAAGAGAAGACCAGGTGAGACCTTATTGTGGTCTTTCAGTACTTAAAGGGGGCTTATAAGAAAGATGGGGACAAACTTTTCATCAGGACTTCTTGTGATAGGACAAGGGGAATGGTTTTAAACTGAAAGAGGGGTGATTTAGACTAGATATAAGGAAGAATTTTTTTACAAGGAGGGTAGTGAAACACTGGAACATGTTGCCCAGAGAGGTGGGAGATGTCCCATCCCTAGAAACGTTCAAGGTCAGGTTGGGTGGGGCCCTGGGCAACCTGATCTAATTGAAGGTGTCCCTGCTCACTGCAGAGAGACTGGACTAGCTGACCTTGAAAGGTTCCTTTTAGTGTGCACAGTATGCACACTAGTCACCCCAGTGGGGTTCCTGGAGGAAGCACGTTTGAGGATTGTCCCAGTTTGAGCCAAGACTTCCTTGTTTTGGAAATGTGCCCAATAGAGTATCAGGATTATTTCATACAAGCTCCATAAACCCGGCATCCCATTGGCTAAAAGTGCAGGTCAAAAGATTTCTTCCGGCAGATGCTCCTTAAAACCTGCAGCCAGGAGGAGTCTCCTCCTCTTTGGACACCGGACAGCTTCGGAGAAAGAGCCACAGCGAGAGGGCTGGCTGCCGTCCAGGCTGAAAGCCTGCGGCCTGCCCCCCCACCCGGGGCCTAACTCAGAACTGTGTCTGTCTATCGGCGCCCAGCTCTGCTGTGAATTGTTGTGGGACTCAGTCAGCACCTCTCTGGTATCGGGTAAGAGAGGAGCTATTTCTCACTCGGTGAGAATCTACCGCTGGATTCGGACGTGGGGGAAGCTCACCCCTCTTCTTGTTCCGGCTGCGAGGGCTTCTCTTTTCTCCGTATTTGAAGCCGCTGACGCTTCTGTCAGGAAGACAGTGAAAACAGTCTCCCTGCGAACTCGTTAAAATACTTGTCTAAGCTGTTCAAAACTTTTCATCACTTGGCCCGATGCCATTTTGGATAGACGCCATCTTCTGAGCTACCATCCTGGCGTGACGCCATCTCCTGGCCTGTGGCCATTCGGCCATAATTGTAGTTTTTTTCCCTTTTCCTCCCTTTGCAGTGTTTTAACTCTTACTGTATTGTTTCTTGTTTTGCATTTAATATATAGTTGTGTGATATGATAGTATTTTAGAATTTTTATTAAAAGTTTGTTTCAGTTTCCCATCCATACATTCCGAGATTTGAGTTTTGTTTCCCTTTTCCCCTATACCAGTAAGGGATTTAAGGAGCGTTAGGGACCTTGAGTTCTACTTGGAAACTCAACCCCTAACAAGGATTTAGCAAATCACTGTGTTTCCTTAATTAATGCAAAATTGCCTAAAGAGGACAAAAATAAGGTCATATGGCATGTTATTGAAAGGACATATTGCTGGATCTCAGGTGCACATTTTCAAGAAGTGAGAAGGCTCCAAATGCATATGAAATAATGACAGACTGTAAGGAGCATAAAATGAATATGCAGAGTTGCTCCTAGCAGGTGTCATAGAAAGGGACTGGGCAGGCTTTTTGACAGGGCTCTTCAGTACTCTTTAGGTAAGTGTAAGCCTGTCACACTTTGCACTGGAGAGGGGATTGTAAGATGAAAGAAGTAGAGCTAAGAGCCAAGAAGTCATATGTAATGAATCTCTAAAATTTACTTTAATCTGTGAGGGGCATACCATTAACCTCTTTATTTTCCAGTTTTATTACTGGTATTCCATAAATCATTTGTTCTGTCCAATACTAGTGGGTTTGTAAGGGTTGAAAGGTGTTTGTACTGTGCTTTGGATACTTCTGATCCTATAAAAGTACTGTCATAGTAAAAATATAAAAGCAGGGGAGATACATGTGCTATTTTAAAATTATTTTTCCTTTAAATACATGTCCAGGAAATGAGTTTATAAGGAAAATCCTATATATGATAGCAGTCACAATTAAAAGAACATCAAAAAGTTCACAGCCCTGAAGTTATTAATTTACTTTTGAGAGCGTTTCAACAGAAAATGCAAAGAAGGATGAGTAAAGGAAGATAGAGTTACATTAAAACTGTTTTAGAACAGGAGAGGATACAGGCACTTTTAGGAGTTAACCAGGTACGTACAAAGATGGATTAGTGGAAAAGATAATACCATTCTTATAAGTCCCTTTTCTTTCCTCACGGGAAAAAAAAAAATCAAGCTTGTGATTCTTTATTCTTCAGATGACAACAGCTCCTTCTGTTGCTTCCCTGCAGCGCTCGTATGTCATCATGGCTTGGCTTCGCGGACGAAGATTTGGGAAGGACTTTAAACGTGAGTACACCCTTCAAGCCTGCGCGGTGGATTTTTTTAGGTGAGGCGCAGCGTGCGCGAGACTGGCCCCACCCTTTACACCTGAGGTTCATCTGCCAGGGCCTAGCGAGCTTGGACGGTGACAGCGAAGTCCTCAGGTCATAGGTTTGGTTAGAGTATCCTTCTCTTAGATGGATGGCCTTACAGGGCTAAACGAGCTCCATCTGCCCGCGTTTGGAGTTAGAGTTGTCCTTCTCCTAGGATGGTTGCCCGAAGGCTAGTGAGCCCATCCTGCCCGTGGACACACTTTGTCTGACCCTTCAGTTGAGACCTGTCTGGCTTGGGAGACCCTACCGGAGGCATATGCCACCACCAGCATAGCTCTCAACTTCACAAGGGCACGCAAGCTCTTTCCCCATGGCAAGGGGGTGCCCATGAAAGAGAGCGCTCGTATGTACCTCTGTGCAATTTCCTCAGTGGTTTTTACTAATCTGTTCTTAAGCGAGATGTGCAGGGTAGTTCCTGTCTCCTTCATGCCTCCTGCTATGTCAGTAACCAAGCTTTGGGGTAAAAAAGAGGCTTAAGACCAGAGGGATTCTTTCAAGAGAGGAGTCTTTTTTTTTTTTCTATCTGGTTGAAATCTACATTTTGTACATAAAATTGCCACTGTTTGGAAATGCATTCCTGCTGATGCAGTCTAATAGCAGTAAGAGAAATGAAAGCCACAAAGAAAAATTTGAGATGAGGACGAAGCTGAAGGTTTAGATCCACAAAATGACTGTGAAAGAATGGCAGAAAATGCAATTTGTCAGTCAGAAATAGGTTTTGCAGAGAAATCTTTGAAATGTTTACAGAATTTTAATTAAAAGGAAGGATACTATCTTACCTTAATGATGTAGTATGGCAATATTCACTACAAACTGCTGAGTTTTGAAAATGGCAGCTCTTCATAAGGAAGAGAGATAGAAAATGTGAAAAATCTCTCAGGTAATAAATCACAGCCTTGAACCAACAGAGTTACTACGTTTATCAACTGGGACTAGTGAGATTCCTTAGTAAAACACAAGACTATAATATGTATTTATCTCAGCAAAGAGTGCTGCATTCATTGCATTATTTCTATTACTGACTGTGTGACATAGGTTACATCATCACTAGGACAATCACAGTCTTTAACACACAACTTTCTATGTAACAACAATTCCACACCAAAGGACATATCATCTGGTAAACAGAGTTCTATGGTTGCTCAATCCTGGGGACAAACCCATATAGCATAAGGAATATGTAAAATGCTGGCCTTCTGCATATACTCTTACTTGGTGTATTTAGATTGGAGGAATCCTCATGTCTCAGGTTCCCTGGGATACAGGAAACAAATTTAATAATTAGCTTAATTTTTCCAGGTGCCAGTTTAGATTAGAAAGGCCAGTTTCTCCTAGCAGAAATATGACAGTAGTGATAACACTAACATTAATGATCTTGTGTTGTCTAGCTCCATGGAGGTCTTGTTGAATGCTGATGTTATAGTTGGGGGGCATAACTCTGCACAGTCCTGATGTCCTAATACCGGTTAGGATCACTAGTTTAAGTGTCTTTGGTCTAAGTCGAAATCAGCTTGTAGAGGTTGTCTTAATTTTATATTTTATCCCGGCCTAGTGAGCACTCTATTTCCACAGAGTAACAATATTGAACTAGGCTTATCTACCAGGCAGCTTCTTGGATCTGTTGGTGCTGAGCCATCCCCTTGGTACAACTTGCTTTAAGCTGTCATTTTGTCACTTATTCAGAAGCAGCTTCTCCCATAGTCCAACACTGTTATTATCACAGTCCTCCAGCGCGGCAGGTGCTTTGTAGTGACCCAAGTTTTCTTCACAAATTATTCTGAAGCCAGTGCTTTATGCTTATGTGTGCAGTGACATGTCATTATAAAAGATTATTACAAATAAAATACATTTGTGTAACACACTGGAATTTTACGCAAAAAGGCTGTATGTTGTTGACCATGGGTCAGCTAACTGCCATCATCATCCAGAGTCATTCTGTTTGCCTCTTTGGTGAACACTGGGGTGTGGTGGAAAGATGACTTAATAACAATGTGACAAGCTGTAAGATAGAAATGCAATGAAGTTGTGAATTGATTTTTAAACTTTGGGACACGTAAAACTAAACATGTAAGTACTGCACCTTATTCTCAGACTGTTTAGTGCCCACAGTTGCTTTTGTTAGACCTGTAAGAATTAAATACTTCAAAGAGGTTGGTTTTTTTTTCTGTAAAGCAGGTGTTTTTTAAATAAGTAATCACAGCAGAGAACAAAAAGTTACAGTTCCTGTAAGCTAACACCTGGAAATTAAACACCATTCTTTAAAATATGTGGTAACTTCATTGGTTGTAACCTGCACAGTGGAAGCCCGTATGACCCCTATTTCATTGTTTCTCAGTGTGTTGGTTTATTTCACTAATTCTTCCTTCTCTGAAGACGAACGATTTGCAAAAATCTTCACCTCTTTCTGTAAACCTCTTTTAGAAAAAAGTTAATATAACAAATTTGTAATTTATGAAAGGAGGAAAGTTACAGGATAGGGATTTGATTCTCATTGTAACTGGGTCCTGTTGTTTTCCTATTTGCTTTGTATTGGTGTCTGCTGACCTGTGAGCAACAGAAAACAACTTATCAGGAAAGTTTCTGATATAGGTGTACATGTACTGCGTATCCTGGAATTGCCTGGGTTTGTCTGGTTTGCCTCCTCTTTCTCATTTCGTTAGATGAGGTTATAACCTCAGAATTAGAAATGAAGAATGATAGCAACAGTAAAAACCCCAGTAATCACTATGAAACTTCATTTTAAAGCTCCTGAAGGGCAGTTCAGTGGTTTTGTACATAATCATTCAGAAAAAAAGCCTCCACCTCTTTTGCCAACATATCAAAAGGCAGAGATTCTTTCTTCAGATGTCTTAGTGCAGACACACCCAAGTTACCAGGTAAATAATTTGGGTGGTGCCTGAACACACAATATTAAACTCATTGCTAAAATTAGAATGGCCATGAAGTTCAAATGAAATCTGTTAATCCAGGAGGAGTAGAGGGTTTAGGTAGGAGGAAGAGGATTTGTCGTAAATGCAATAGAAATAGAAGGCTGTGAGGATCTGAAAGAGGTCATTTAGCCCATCCACCTGCTCAGAGACAGGGTACGTACCATCCTAAGAGATATTTAATCTCTTCTTGAATCACCTTCACCAGAGAATTATGACAAATGTCCTGTATAATCTGATCCTAAGCTGTGCTTAGACTATGTTTAAACAGCAAGGTTCTTTTTCTATAATGTACCCCCCAGTACTCTTAATGAACACATCCAGTCTGCACCAGCTGCTGCTTCTGCAAGGCCATGATGCCACGTTATATTCAGTGTGGTTACTATATGAACCAGGGGAAGTTTCAAAGCACTGTTACTGTGTCCTACAGTAGTACATTTGAATATTTGACTTCTCATTTGTGAGTCTAACATTGTCATTATCACATTTTACCTATCAACACAATTTAATGTATTAATTATTGGGAATTGTAACTTAATTCCACACACCCAGTATATTAACAGGCTGCTTCTGCTAGATCAGCCTGCCTGCCAGGCCAGCTGACACCATCCAAATAGATATTTTTCAGCTACTGTTAAAAGCAGTATAGGACAAAGTTCCTCAAGTTTGGACAAAGCTGCTCTTCAAGGCTACATTTTTGAGGTAATCACAATACAACCTGCAATTATGTCATTGAACCGCTCCCTCTTTTCTATCTACAAGTTAGGAAGAAAGACTGTAACTTTAAAAATGAAACTTCAAAAGAAAATGTGTCTTGTGGATGGGCTCTTCAAGGTACTCCACAGAGTTAGAAGCAAGTCCAAAGGGGATAAAATTAAACTTATCTTTCACAAGTCTTTCTACCATTTGCCTGAATTTGCATCAATGCTGCATTAAAATAAAGATATTTAGTTATACCTTTGCCAGAGGAAAGAAGAAAAGTAAGAAATTATCTTGCTTATAGAAGGCACTCATCTGGCACTCAGATGGCACTCTACAGCACTCCACAAGTATAAATGTAGAAGTTTAGTAACCAGAAATTAATACAAATACATTTCTTTAAGCTGAAAGAACAGCTTCAAACCATTGCCTACCTATTTTCAGAGCTAGACATAAAAAGCAGTTTTCTTCCCAATATGCTTTCACTATGTAAGTACTACTCAGTACAAGTGTAAAAAGTTTAAACATATTTAAATATATTCCAGTTTCATTTCTTCCTTCACGCACTTAATCCAGTGAGCTTGGAAACATTTGAATTCAATTACAAATATTCAGGTGAAAGAACTGTACACTAGATTCACAGCCATTCGAGGCATGCTGATATTTCCAAATAATTCCTCTGTCTCTGACCATATCCATAGCCTTTCAGCCAGGCACCATGTCTTCTTTGAAGGCCACAACTCAATGTGACAGCTTTTGTGCATTTAGCTTCAGAGAAACCCAGAGATCTTGCCACCAACTCTGAACAGAAAAAATACTTGTCTGCTGGAGCCTTTCCACACCAAAGTGCCAACTCAACCCTTTTGTATTTTGATCCTGTTGGATGTCTGTGACACGGAATCCAGTCCAATGGATTCTAAGAACTTAGAAACGGGTAGGATATCAGTGTTTATCCATGTCCCCTGCCATAAAGACACTGTGTTTTTTCACTCGGAAGGCATTGCATGTAAAGGAAGCCTGGAGTGGTTCATCTGTAACTGTACTGAGGTTAACATCTACTTTTACAGGAAAGTTGCTGCAATAATTTCTCCCAATCACAATATTTCTTTCTCATTGTTTTGGCAATGTAGGATGTGGTAAGACACTTGCCTAGGACTGGAAGACAGTGGGGTTATTCAGTTTTGTAACCTTCACCATTTCTGAAATCCAGGAAAAAGAAACACAGTTTGAGTATACAACCTTATTTATTTTATAGAAAAATAACTTAAGGGATAGCTTACAGTAGAAGACAGGGTATTAATAACTTCTAGCTCTTCTGGTTATTATCATAAGTAATTACAATGTCTGGGATTTTTGTTTTTTTACTTTAAGGACAAAACATTAGGTTTGCTGTGCTCATAACTCACAAGAGCTCCCTAAACATAAATAGCCTGTGTTATGATATTTCCAAAAATCTTTATTATGATAAATGCAAGCAACTTAATTTGTCAAATATACAACTGATTGGAATAGTCTGCATATATCATTTCTGTCTAGTTTCCAAGGTGAATGGATAGGAACTGCAGTCAGATTTGCAAGGGTATAAGAACTGATAAATCTTTTCAACTTTTATTTTTTTGTTCTCTGAAGACAAAAACATGCATGAATCCATTGGAAAGCAAATTTCTTATTTTTTCCAAGAATCCATCAAGCAAGAGTAAACATTTCTTTTAATCAAATTACTAGATAACAACTGTATTTTTAAAAAATTTCTATTTAGTAGTGATTTCTTTTATAAAACCACTTCTACACCTCTTCTTGTTTTAGAAGACTTGATGTAAGTTTGTCATATGAAAAAACACAGGGAACAAAAATGCACCTGATTGCATTAAATTGTCTTTTGTAGGAGGGTAGGGATGAACAGTACAGTTTTAATTACTTTGATTAAAAAAGAATTGTCTTGCTATTTTTACTTCGTAAAAGTAAACATCATTATAGTTAGAAATGTGCTCCAGCTGCACAGTCAGGGTACTAGCAGCAGAAAGAGGTCTACTGTCAAAAGGTCTATGCCAGTGCTTCGAAGGAAGCTTGGGATTGCTGTATCATCATCCTTATTTCAAATGTTTTCTATCTTCCAGGATATGTGGAAACATTTTTAGGTTAAATTTAAGTCCCAAATGCCTCATGACTGAGGAATTGCAAATAGCTCTTTCGGCAATTTTTTCAGTGTTGTGTGTTGAGGAATGAGCATATTCAGGACTGAGTTCTATGTCCTCTGGGTGTGCTACAAAGCCCAGTGCCTGTTTGGGTGTTGCCATAGCATTACGCAATGCAGTTCTAGCTAATTACACAGAGGTTACAATGGATTTATGAAAGGGCTTTAAAAAGGAGTGAAATCATGAATAAGGACATTGACAAGCTAAATGAATTAAATTTTCAACATACAAATGCACTTAAACATTGTATGTTAGGACAAAAATACCTCAGGTATGACTATGTGGTTTTGCTGATACTGTGCACTAATGATGCAGAAAGACATAAAAAGCTACAGGATAACTTCTAAGAACAAGTAAAGAAACCATTCAGTTTTCACAAGGCAGATTAGGTCTACATGACTTGCTGCAGTAACCTTACTGGTGGGGGACAGATAGGATGTAATTATTAGCTACAAGGCAGATGCATTCATGCTAAAGTTATTTTCACAGTTAATATGATACAGAATATTTCTTTCTGACAGAGAAGTTACATAGCATAAGGATTTAGGAAATGTGTATTTATCCCTCAGCTGAATAGCCTGACTAGAGCTCCATTTTACCACGAATCCTCTGAAATTTCCCTTAAAGACTGGTGAGGGGAGAGAGGCAGAAAAGAAAGAAGAGGTGGATGAAGTCTAAATATAGATATCCATGGTATAGTTTTTCTGTAGAGAGCAAGTGGCTTGGACAGATATCAAGGTTCGTCTGCTTTTGCTCATGTTTTTTTCTGAAGCAGATTGCTATCTAGTAGGAATTCTGCCTGCGTTTCATACAATCAATAGCAAAACATAATGAAATGCAACTCCAGATACATAGCTGCCTTGGGCCAGACACTCAGCAGCAGCATATGGAATGAATAAGAGAAGCGGTAATGTGTGTGCCAGGTCCATAATGACCACACCACTGTCTACTGCAATATCCAGCTTTGTTACATGTCAGCGCTTCTACAGTTTTGTGACTTTTGAACTAGTGTAGTTTTCCTGGACTGTCGTTTTAACCTTAGCTACATGTTACGACTAATCCAGCCAACGAGCACAAGTTCTATCATCTTCAGGGAAGAGCAAAAGCTGTCACTGTGGCTACAAATGTACTGCTGGAGTGAAGGGCATAGTAAGAGAGGGAGGTGTGCTTTTCCCTAATGTACTTTGTTTCTCTAATGTCTTCTGCTTTGATGAGATGGGAATACATTCATGCTTTTCTTCACTTCTTGATTCTTTAACTAGTATCTAGCAATGCTCCACTTCTCTGCATGCAAAAGTTCTTTAGGAGTGCAGCTCGTTCTGCAATAAAGCAGCAACAATTTTATTTGTTAAGTTGCTTTGCTTCCAGGGCAAATTTGCTCCGTAATTACTTTTCACCACATTTTTGTCTGACCCAGAACAGTAGAAGTGTACCAAAACTGGCAAATGTGGAGTAATGTTCCACAACAGCAGAGGTCACTGAGTCTTACAGTTTCTTACTATCTTTGGCCTGATCATGCATCCTTATGCCCGTCCTATGCATGCTGCTAGAAGGATTTGTATAAGACAAGATCTAGAATTACCCTGAGAAGCCACATGGAAATAAAGTAATAAAAGAAAAGTAGCTACAACTGCAAAAACATACAAACAGATCTCTTTAGCCCTCTTCACGCAGATGAGAGGCTTTTAGAAAACCTGATCTTCTTACGGAGCACAGAGACAGCTGACCATAAAAGACATGTTAGCAGTCATTGAAGTGTTGTGGCATGACACTGGTGACCAACAGAGCAATGATAAACTTTTGCTTAATTTTGCTCTGCTAGCAAAACACTGCTGAAGAACAATCTCACGCTTCCAATTCAGATGACGGCATGAATATCAGTAGCTCACTGACTGCTCTCTTAAGGCAGACATAAGAAAAACTTGTTTCAGTTTTAACGGCAATATTTTCAGCATCTGCACTGTCTAACACAGAGAATCCTATTAAGAAACCTATTATGTTTAGACATATTTGTTTAAATCAGGAAACCTAACCATGTATGTTGCTTCTAACATATAATTAGTTAATTATAATCCCTGAAGCATTGTTACTCAAATGAGTCATCAGTTCACTTGTTGCAGATAACCAGCAGAATTTGTATAATTTTAATGCAATGCAATCTAGAACACATTTGTGGAAGACACATTTTGACTCTCAGAGGAGACAGCTGCCCAAAGTTATGAATATATAAATAATTTATTATTCAGACGTAGTTACATGGAAATCAGATTTTTATATCTAATAAAGCAGTGGGAAATACCTTAAAATATTTTATCTCTATAAGTAAGGCAGTTCTTCTATTTTTATCACTTTTGATACTATTGTATAGCACTACGACTCATGAAGTGCTGTGTCCAGCAGGGGGTACTTTTAAATAGCGATACAATACAGATGAAACAATGCTTAAAAAGAAAAAAGAGCCAGAAGGGATCTGTGAGACAGCTCAGCTGTTACTGTTTTCACAAAGGTACTCAACTGGACAAGAAGAGTCTATCAGTCTAAGTGGGCAACTGGGGTCTCAAACTACTTCATGTTCTTCTACATATTTACTGATTCTTAAGTGGACGATGTCATCTATTATTAATGTTGCAATTTTTTTTATATACTGCAACAGATTCTCATGAGGACCTGAGAAACTACAGTATTATTGTGGGTCCTTTTAAAAATAGTTTCTATGTAATAAATGTATTGATGAAATTTTTTTAATCTTACAAGCAAACACATGTTCCTTTAAACGGACAGTTTACTGCCCTACATACACATTTAATACTAGTTGCATTCTGTAACTAGAAAAATAATTTACAAGCTGACCTTTAAAAAGAAAACATTTCCTATCAATTACTACGATTACAAATGTGTACTATGATTAATCATATTGGTTCCCTAGTGTTATGAATAGTCCAAATACTTAATAATGAATGACTTTTAAGTTACCGAAGAGGTAGATTGATATTCATAACTTGATTTTTACACAAAAATACAGTGAATTAAGAATTTCAATTAATATGATTGTGTCTCTGTTAAATGCAAGCAGATGCTAGAGTTTGTTGAAAACTGAATTCCCACTGGCAGTTGAAACATAACTGGTGCATGATCATTTTCCACTATATTGATACCTTACAAATCAAAAAGCAGCCGAAGTTTTGAACTGAATGCCAAAGCTTCAGTAATTGTATTATTTATCCATATTGTCAAAAGCACCATTTATCGATGCATATAAAGTAGACACATCTATTGAGAATATTGAGTAAGAAAGAGCTGGTACTCAGGAGTACAGTTCTGGTTGCGTTTGCTTCAAAAAAAGGAATACTTACTTAAAACCCCCCCAAATTATTAGAGAGCTTTATTTGTATAAGAAAACTTCCCATAATGCTTTGCCATATTTTAAAAATATTTGCATTTATTTACTACTACCACTGTTCATTTTCTAGGCATACACAAGCGATTTTCTGGCCATTGGTGACTTGCTCTCTGAAAGCCTTCATGTGTGCTTTGTGAAGATAACATGAGACAACTTCAAATTTGCATTTAGAATTTAGACTATTCTTAAACTATTTGCTGTACTATAACCAAAGTATTTCAAGGGTTTCAGGATTAACTCCAGATTGATATGTGTTTAAGGTCTATCTTATTTTGGAAGAGCACCTGATTTTGTAAATACGTATGGTTGTACATGTATGTTTTTTTCTAAGATACACATTCTTTACCTCAGTGGGATGACTTGAGTGTAAAAGTAATCAACTATTTCTGCAGCAACAGGATTCAAATAATTCTCCAGAATATTATACATAATTTTCCTCTCACCTTTAATGGAATATATAGAGCAAATATTATGAAATATAATTTCTTTTTTAACTATTCCAAATGAGATGCTTTTCAATTAATCTGCATCTAATTTTAGAATATGAATGTTTTTATTTATACATTATACAAAAACATTAGAAAAGGTTTAAACAAATTAATCAAAAATATAACAGTTAAATAGAGACCAAGCAATGGCTATCCAAGTCTGTCATAGGTGCTTATCCAAACCAAGCTGCACTATAAAAAGTATGTCTATGCAGAAGAATTTGTGTAAAAAGAACGTTATAAAATACTCAGTTCAAGTCATTGAAATGCTGTGGAATTATAGTGGGTAGAATAAACGTTTTTTAAATTCAAGGTTAGTTCCTGCCTAATTCTTATGTAAGTCTAAAACATTTGTTGTGTTTTGGTTTTATTTAGAAAACATGTACATGTTAAAAAGAGCATATCTTTAATTCTCTTGTAATTAGAAGAGGCCTCTTTGTGGTATTACTTGCATTGGATCTTTCTCAAACAGATATTCCTTCCCAGTGTTTGCCAGTAGACTAAATTAAATGGAGAGTTACTAAACTAAAAAGCCACTGTAGTTTTGCTGGACATATCTTAATACCTTTAATATTATAATTCTACCATAGTAAGAAATGCCTTCCATGAATAATGTGCTTTGGACCTAAAATTGTCGTGTAAAAAATGAAGGTCAGCAAGGACAAGACAGTAAGACCCAGTTTTTAAAAGTGTTAAACTTTCACTCTTTTAATTTTTCCTTAATACTTCATCAAAAGGGTGATTTATACCCATTAGAGCCAATACAAGAAGCAACCAAGTTTTGCAAGATGGTTATTGCTGTCTAACTTTCTGCCAGTTCCTCTTCTGGCTCTTTTGTGTGTGCATATATAAACTCATAGAATGGTTTGGGTTGGAAGGGACCTTGAAGATCATCTCATTCCAACCTCCCTTTCTTCAGGTTTTCCTGCTTGATTTCTCCCACTTCTTTTCTCAAACACACAGTCTTTCAAAATTCGCATATTTGTGTTACTACAAGAGATTTGTCACGTAGTCTCTGAAGGAATGAACACCACAGGGTGGGATCCGGGTTGGATTTTAGAAAAATGCCTCACACTTTTGTCCCCTGGTACCCAACTCCACATGCTATTCCCCAGGTTTCTTTTCACCAGGATTCTGCAGACAGATAGAGATTTAGAACCACACTTTGGTCTGCCGTATCTGGGATCATCAGATCCTCCACGCATGCCGATGTTGACTTTGCAGACTGAATTTCAGTGAACACCTACAAGCAAGCAAACCAACCATTTCTTCCTGCAGCAAAGGGAATGTTAAAGCTCAAGGGCTGCAGCTCTTTGGCTGATACCTTGTTATGCCAAGTTGGAGTGCAGAGTAAATTTCTTACAGCCGAGTAAACGCTGTGCTGGTTGTGGCTGGGATAGAGTTAATTTTCTTCCTGGTAGCTAGTATAGGGCTGTGTTTTGGATTCATGCTGGAAAGAGTGTTGGTAACACAGGGATGTTTTCATTATTGCTCAGCAGTGCTTACACAGTCTCAAGGCCTTTTCTGCTTCTCACACCACTCCACTAGCGAGTAGGTTGGGGGTGCACAAGAATTTGGGAGAGGACACAGCTGGGACAGCTGACCCCACTGACCAAAGGGATATGCCATACCATAGGATGTCATGCTCAGCTTATAAAGCTGGGGGAAGAAGAAGGGAAGGGGCAATGTTTGGGGTGACGGCATTTGTCTTCCCAAGTGTCTGTTATGTGTGATGGAGCCCTGCTTTCCTGGAGATGGCTGAACACCTGCCTGACAAGAGGAAGTGGTGAATGCATTTCTTGTTTTGTTTTGCTTGTGTGCACAGCTTTTGCTTTACCTGTTAAACTGACTTTGTTTCAACTCATGAGTTTTCTCACTTTTATCTTTCAGATTCTCTCCTCCATCTCTATGGGGGGCGGGGGAGGGCAGTGTAGGGAGTGAGTGAGCACCTGTGTACGTCTTAGTTGCCACCTGGGGTTAAATCACAACAACTTCCAGGGAGGGGGCATCCACAACTTCTCTAGGAAACTTGTCCCAGTGTCCTACCACCTTTATCATAAAATATTTCTTCCTTATATCTAGTCTAAATCTATCCTCTATTGGTTTAAAACCATTACACCTTGTTCTATTGCAACAGGCCTTACTAAAATGATTGCCCCCATCTTTCTTATAACCCCTCTTTAAGTACTGAAAGGCCACAATAAGGTCTCCCCTGGGCCCTCTCTTCTCCATGCTGAATAACCCCAACTCTCTCAGCCTGTCCTCATAGCAGACGCGGTCCAGCCTTCTAATAATTTTTGTGGCCCTCTGGAACCGTTCTAACAGGTCCATGTCTTTCCTGTACTGAAGTTTCCAGAGCTGCATGCAGTACTCCAGGAGAGGTCTCACCAGGGCAGAGTAGAGGGGCAGAATCTTCTCCCTTGGCCTGCTGGCCACACTCTGATTCAGCCAAGGATACAGTTGGCTTTCTGGGCTGAAAGTACTCATTGCTGGCTCATGTACAGCTTTTCATCCACCAGTACACTCACCAGTACACCCAAGTCCTTCCTCACAGGGCTGCTCTCAGTCTCTCTCTCCTCTGTAGGAATTAGGATCCATAATTTCTTGACTCTGACTTGCCAGGTATCATATTAATTTCAGTATGAAACCGATGGTGGAGGCAGGGAGAAGTGAGGTAAGCAGGATGACAGGCTGGGTGGGAAGGCACAGCTCTGACGGGGGTGGCATGATGTTAGCTGCCATTACATATTACCTGTTGACATGTGGATTGGGGGATTATTTTTAATAAATTTGCTTTGCTGGGCAAGAAGAGGGTGTGTGTTTAGGGTATTTACTTTGATGCCACTGAAGGTGACCTGGAAGCTGTGCATGAAGGACAATTTTAAAGCAGTGGTGGCTTCATCATGTCAGGAACTGCCCTCGGAAGAGAAACCCAAGGGACAGTGTTTAACGAAGTGGCCTGCCTGAGGTACAGAAGTCATTATAAGAAAATGAGGAACATCAGGTATGTTTCGGTTTTTATTTAAGTTGTATAAAGGCATGGGGCAATCATGAGGTGAAGATAGATGGATGCTATTGACGGCAAGGCCTTCCTTGGACCAAAGAGCTACTGGCAGGTTGGGGAGCATAAGGAGTTCTTCTAAGCTGCTCTACTTGGCACACGGGAGCCCTATGAGCAGATAGTAGGTAGATAAAGCTATTACATTAAAACTTCTGAGCAGCTCAGTCACCATCTGGTGCCAAACAAGGCATGTGTGTGTTTCTAAGGGGACAGGTCCAAGAGGTAGATGCTCTCACAGGTATCCCGTGGCTGGGACAAGCCTCTACCAGCCCGGGCCTGGGCTAGTGGGGAGGCAGCAGGGTGGCCAAGAGCGAGGCTCTCCCGCGGGGCGCCGGCTCCAGGGCAGCAGAGGCGCACACCTTGTGCCAGCCCGGCCGAGGTGCCACGAAGAGCGGCTGCGAGGGAACAGCTGCGGCGCCACAGGGAGGGGAAGCGGGGCAAAGGGGAGGCGGGACTCCCAAAGGCCACGGCGGAGGGACATCGCGTGCCCCTGTGTCGGAAGATACAGCCGGGGACCGGTCACCGCGCCCCCTTCCGCCCAGGCACGAGGAAGAGGAGAAGACGGCGGCGGGGACCGCGGGCGACTGACTAAGGCCGCAGCAGCGCCTCCACTCCCACCTCCTCCGTGAGCTGGTCCTGCCGTGACGCCGCGGCGAAGCGCGCAGGCGCAGCAGCTCCCAGCGCCTGTTGTATCCGGCCGGCGCCTTTTCTCTCTTCCCCCTCCCCCCTATCCCCGTCCGCCCGTCCCTCCCTCCTCCCCTCCCTCCCAGAGCAGCCGCGGTCGGTGCCGCCGCTACAACCGCCGCTGTGCGCGCCCTGCCTGCCCCCTGTGCGCCCGGCCGGCAGTGCTTCCGATCTCCCCGGCTGCCTCATGAAGCCATGGCAGCGGCCAACTTCGGCAAGATCCAGATAGGGATCTACGTGGAGATCAAGAGAAGCGATGGTCAGTGGGGCAGGGGCGGTGGCAGGGGCCGGCTCGGCGGCGCGGCCGCAGACCACGGCCGGGCGCCGCCGCTCCGGTGCGCGGCGCGCGAGGGCGCGGAGGGGGCTGCTTGCGGGGCCCATTGTGTGCGCGGGGCCGGGGAGTGGCCGGGCCTGGCGCGCGCTGCCGATGTCAGGGGAGTCAGGGGAGCGCTCGCGCTTGGCGGCGTAGGGCGGTTGCGCGGAGCGCGAGCGGCCGTGGCGGCGGCCGCCGCTGGGGACGGGGTGGCTGCGGCAGGGCGGGGAGGGGCGGTGGCGGCGGCGGGGCGGGGGGCTGAGGGCAGTGAGGCGGTCGGGAGGGTGAAGCAGGGGTGGGCTCATGGGGGAGGGGAGAGCGGGAGAGGTGCGAGACATGCGGGGTGGCTGAGGATGATGAAGGGATTTGGGGGGAAAGGGGCGTGGGTGGGGAGGAGAGCCCGCGGAGGTTTGGGCAGGGAGGTGGGAGGGCCTTAGGGGAGGGGATGAGGTGATGGACAGAGAAAAGGCCTTTAATGTAAAGAAATAACTTCATGTTTGCTCTGGTGTACGAGCCATGTTATGAAAAATTGACACAACAGCATGTCCTGATAGAAATGCTGTTGGACACTTCCATCACTTGACGAAAAGCTTGATGTTATCATTTCACATGTTCTCTACGATTAAAATGTAAGAAGAGCACTTGCTATTTATGCCCATGGGTTGTTGTTTCTCCACTGGGGATCCAGCTTAGAAATCATCTTGCCTGGCATCTCCTGGCAGGAGAATGTATGGTGCTGTCTAGCAATACACGTGAATAAAAGAGGCGTGTATGACAGATTTAGGGTGCTAGTTCATATTTGTCTGGTAGGAGAGAACTGAGGTGGGGAGTTCACTGGCTGAATCAATGGCAGGTCACTCATGATTTCAGCTCTTTAATTTGAGTCAGAATATGTCATCTGTTCTCAGCCTCTGTGAGGTCTGTGAAGCCTGCAAAACCAGGGTGGGGTTCTGCTGGGATTTTCTGGAAAGTCTTTTTTTTTTTTTTTTTAATCCCTCTCCAGAGTTCAGGAGCTTGCTAAAAAATAAGCAGATGTTTCTAAGGGAAGAAAGATCTGGTGGTCAAAGGCACTGAAGTTAGTGTCATTTTGTCATGAGGCAGGAAAAGAGCGGCCGACAAGCTTTATGCAGCTTGTTCTTTCTTGTGTCCCATACTGCAGTTCAACCCTATGGTAAAATAATGGTTGGTGTTGGCTGGACATTGTTCTAAACCTAACCTCACAATTTGTGCTTAATGGCTTGTGTGTCACGTGAAGAGTCTGATAGGTCTGGCAGTTACTTGAGTATCTCCTGCAGATCCCTGTCTGGGCTTTCAGAAAACCTCACTGTAGCAACTTGTAAAACTCTTTTTCTGAGGTCTCTGCAAACTTTAATAAGAGATACTGTTCAGTTTGTATGCCTTTGGAAAACAAGGCTTGAGAATGCTTTGCTTTTCTTTTTTTCCCCTCTGCAGGGTTCTGCTCGCTTCTAAGGTCAGGAGTGAGAACAGTAACTCTTAGATGTAACAGTACTTATTTTGGTTACTGTTCATGGTTTATGTATTTTGCTGTATCACACACGTGATACAGCACATTGAATATATTACAACTCAGTAATATACTAGGGGCATGCCTTCACAGCTGTCGCTCAAAACTGTAGGGTTTTGAGCATTTGTGTTAACTTGGTCCTTGTGTGAGCAACCCGACTGCAGTGTTATACCAGTCAGTGGGTCCTGGTTATTGTGAGGTTTGCTTGTTTTTTTGTTAAGAGTGGAGGAGGAGATGCCCGGTTCTGGCTCAGGCTGCTGCAGCTTTGTGTCATTCTCTTCACATTAAGCTGTAGGAGAAACTGTCATAGGTATGTGGAAGGGAGCATTGTGAGAAAGATACCAAAGGACAAGCTTGCATTGTGTTTCAGAAGGTAGGTTTCCAACCTGAGCTGTGGTTGCACAGGCAATGAAAATTGATCAAGCTGCTTCTAACATGGGGAGGGTCTTACTGCCTGTGCCTCTCTCAGCTGTGTTGTTCCTACAAACTCTCTCTCTTGCAGTGTGGCCAATGATTTTTTTTCTTGATGATTCAATACATTAATTGGTGTGTGATTCATTAAACACCGTAGAAAACTTTTCGATTTGCTAGTTGTCTACATGATTAGTGAGTTCCAATAGCTCACAGAGGGATGTGTGATCCCAGCAGTTTCAGTGTATATGAAATGCATGGCCAGGGTGACGTGGAGGTCTTCCGATGGGATCTTCTGGTTCAGTAACAGGGAGCTACCTGGAACTGCCCTATCCAGAACTGTATCCTAGGTAGACTCAGGGCTGTGTATCATACCAGCTAACCTTGGCTGAAAGCATGAAAAAAACTGTTTAAGAAACTTTTGGAGAAAGAAGTGTGATGATCTGGTCCTTTTTACATGTCATATCTGTAGGGAATCCCTTTTTAAAATTAAATATTATTTTGAGAGATTGGTGTAGTAATTCTTTAAAATTTACTTATTTACCTGTTTATTTGCTGAACCCAGAGAAGAATAAAGTTTTACTTTGCTAATGGGGTCATGTGAAAAAGTATGCATTTTTCCCTATCTGTCCACCAGTTATGTTAAACACGTCTCTCAACATAGAGTTCCATTAATTTCTGCTAACGCTATTTTGCTTTATATATATAAAAAAAACCCTGTCAGAGAAGCGGGTTTTTTGGTGAAACATCAATGTTACAAGTCAAACTTCATCACTAGAACAAATCACAAAGATATGCAAAACACAATAAATGTGAGAATGAGACCAGAACATTCTTGAAAGAAAAGTTACATATTCTGTCATTTCGATAAATTTTAATTAGGCTTAATTGTTCCATGAGAGATTCCTTATAGGACTGAATAGGAAATAGATGCTGTACAAATGAAAGGCATTGTTAGAAATCGTGGCCAAAACCACGTGAAAACCAATGTTTGGATAAAACCCAACATTTTCGAGGACTGACGCTGCGGAGCTGCTTGCTGTGTATCTGTTTTTTCTCAGTGGGTAAACACTGATATAAATGTTGCCTAGAGTTGCAGATAGTATTTCCAGTTATAACTGGAGTAACTAGTTATTATGTGCATGTAATGTAAGAGTGTACTAAGTGGTCAGCTAGTTTGACTTTTTATAATTTTTTCTGATGCTGAAATTTACTAATTTTAGTACAATTTATGAGTGTTTCTTGAAATATGCCTTGGTAATCTATCTTGGGATCAGGAAAGAACTCCTTTGTTTTAGGTTGTGAACTGCTAAGAGTGGACTGCATTTCCACTCTTGAAAAATGTGCCTTATCACACAGAGGCTTTGGGAAGTGGAGAGGGAGCCAGAAGGTACCTGCAAAACCCGCTGAAATGCTCCTGTCCAGAAGATGCTTCTTGATGAGATCTAAAGATGGTCATTTGTTTGTTGACGAATTTCCTTTGCTCAAATAACGGTAACAGCCTATTGCTTTACTTGTGAACTTACACCTGCATCTCCACTTCTTATTCTTTATCCCATTAATGATGGTAAAGAGCTAAATAACTGGTTGGAGAAAGAACATCTCACATTTTTTCCCTGATAAATTCCGTCATCTGCTGAAATAGGTTAAATCGCTTATGCCCTGCAGCCCTTTAGTAGGCTGATTGGTGTTTTTCTTTTACTTTTTCAGTCCAATTGTATTCTGTCCATTTCCTCCTCAGGCTGTTCCTATTCCCTCTGTCTTTGCAGATCTGAAATACTACCTAGAAAGACGGCAAAATTAATTATATATTTGCTCATTTTGAAAGTGGGGTTGGAGTGGGTGGGTGTGTGGAATACAATTCTGATCTCACTGTGGCAGAGATAATGTAACAGGCAGGAGAAGGAACATTTGTGTAACTCGAACAGTGACTGAAGGTTTGACTGAACTTCCAGGAAAGAAAAAATGCTAAATTTTTAGAGATTAACCATCAAATGGTGTAAAAAAGAAAGATCATGCAATTGTGCCTATTTTTTCTTAACACAGGAACAGGAGAGCTGTCAGTGTTTGAAAGACAAAAGTTAAAACTGATAAGGGAGAATAGACTACGCACAGTTACAACGTGGAGTTTTTTACCAGAGATGGAGGCTGGAAGCATAGCAGAATTTTAAGAAGGATGGTGGGAATATCCAGTTTTACACTAAAAATAAAAAAAATATAGTGGCAACTGTAAGAGGTAGTTTCTGTTCTTCCTGAGTATGCAGTTTAAATAAGCTCTAGCTGATGGGAGGTAGATGGAAATCTTGCCTATGGCTGTGTTATTTTTAATTGCCTACTTAAGAATTCTCTTCACTTGTCTCTGAAGCAGCTGGAAATGGTCACAGTTGAAGATAATTCACGTAGTCAAAAAACATGTTGGCAGTGCCTCTCTCCTTAGGCTTGCCAAAACATCATGGTAACTGTTTCAACTTCAAACACAAATGAGACTAAAGGTTTAAAGGTCTGTGCTGTTATTTTTTTCTTTAAAGCCCAACCTCAGTGAAATTGATGTTTCTCAGAATTGAGAGGTCTCTAGTGTCCTCTGTCTTCTGGGTGGTGCTGTGTGATGATCTTGAGATTTACGTACAACACCTGATAGCAACAATGATTTTGTAACAGGGTAGAATGTATAATGATGCTTATAAAAAAATCTGTTCATTTTTGAGTAGTCACCCTATTTTACAAGCTCCGGAGGACAGATTTAAATGGTAATGTGCTTTCACTCCTTCCTTTGATGACATATATCTAGTTGTTTGCTGTGATTAAGACTTTTTTTTGTTACCACATATAAATGATTTGACTCAATTGCCTAATCCTTATGTAAGCCGTAGAAAGACAATGTGTCTTTGTCCTTCCATAGTGTCCAGATCACATGCAAGGTTTCAAGTCTGCTGTTGCTGTTTGGGCTAATGGGTCCAACACAAAGGGTTGGTTTTCTGGTGTAGGTTCCTGTGTTGTTACATTCAGTGTTTCTGGAGATTGTTGCTACAGAGGTGTTGACCAGGAATATGTGTTAAGTCTTCTGTGTCCTTTTTGAAATAACTTTTTAAAGCATTCAGCTTTTGTTATGAAGTAAAGGGGTGTTCACTGTAACTTGCAGATTCTCAGATATTTGTGTAGGCTTTCTGTATTTTGTATAAATAGCTTTTGAATGACAAGAGTTGAGTCCTCATCTTCAGAGAATCTTCTCGTCTGTCTTCCATAAGTGTGTTTAATACAGCGCTACACACTGTCAATGTCTTTAGAGCTGTATGTGGCTAGTAGGATTATACAGCTTGTGTTGCTCGTTTTTCCCCCTCTAATCAAGTTGTGGGGGAATCTGTACTTTGTTTGACAGGTAAAGTTACTGCTCTTTCCACCCATGCTCTATGAAGGCCTGTTGCCTGGGCCTGGTTTTACTTGTCTTTTCTCTGTACAGCTTTATGAACTGAAGATTTTCCTTGCTGCTATGGCACCAAGCACGGCTTCCCACCTTATCGAGGTGGGAAGAGATGATAAATCTTTGGGAAGAGGTCATGCCTGAGTGGAGAGTAATGACATTGCAAAAGTATCTCTTTCTATTGCTCTAGGAGATGAATCATCCTTTTGACTTCTTTTAATACATTCAGTTACCATAGGACAATGTAGAGAAATGAGGATGAAGTATTTACCAAGTAAGCTTCTTTTCTGGAGCACAAAATCTGTAGCATATTTGTTGGCTTGACCTGTGGAATATACCACTGTGACTTTTTTGTTCTTGAATTTACTCCATTGTATTACTTATTTCTCACTTCATTGCTTTGTTTTTAAGTTCTTCTCCTGTAAACATGTACTGCTTATACCATAAAGTGTGATTTTATTTTGTTTAAAAACCTAGTTTCCCATCTTATTGTTTGGTGGATTATTTTGTCTTCCTCACTGCACTGTGGGACTGGACTCGGGTTCAGGAAGAGAGCACTGTGGTCACATGGTAAAGACTAAAATGTGGTGTTTGTTATAATTGTTCACGGTATGTTTAGTTCATAGAGAAAAAGGATTCAATGACTTCTGATACATTAAAGGTTTATGTTAACTTTTCAGAGTTAAGTTAAATTTCTAATGTAATGCAAAAAGTACTATATGGAAGTCCACAGGAAGGACTATCAAACAGTCTTTGTCCAGTGGTTAGAATGTGTAGTAAACAAAATATGTGGTCAGGCATGACAATGTTCGTAATTTAGAAATGAAGAGTTTTCCAGAAGACCTTGGCTTTTAATAGTCAATTTCTCTTTATGCCTCTGTAGCATTGTTCAATTATTTGAAAGCGTAGATGCTTCCAGTGTGTGTTTCCAGATGTAGTGCAGAAGGTTTTTATGGAGCTGTAACAGATTCTTTGTTACATCTGTTCATTTATTTCAAAAATATGAAGAAGCTTTCAGGTATATGAACAATTCTTTTTGCTTGCATGAAAGCTTATGTATGTTCCACTTTTACCTTGTGTGTCTTTTCAGTAATCTTTTGTGTTTTTGGAAGGGAATAGTTACAGTTTCTTCTAATGTAATTTTAAAAAATTTGGTTGCAGTTGTATGTTCCAAACATCCAAGGTTTTATTGTGACTTGGTATTTGGGGTTTTATTTAAATTGTTCTCAGTACTGAACTGACCATAGACTAAAACCAATATTCCTAGGTGTATTGTTTGGGTTGATTTTGCCTGGGTTTTAGTAGAGATTTCTATTCTGTTGGACTGTTAGACACTCATAGTTAAGTTAGGTGCAGTTAATTTTGACTATTAGTGAGATTCCACAGCTGTTGAAGATGTTTAATTCTCAGCTGCTTTTGTCTGTCCACTGCATCAATGTTAGTTTTTAGTTAGAGGGAGGTGAGGGAAGGAGGGAGAGCAGGAAACTAAAACTATGGTAATCCAGATGTAGACTGTTTTAAACTGCTATTAGCTATATCCTCAAACCTTTTCATATTTTGTATGTACAGGCACGTGTGTTGTTCCTTCTTTTTCTGTCCTTGTTCCTTTCCTTAAAAGGTTCATAGCTTTATATTGCTGTTTGAGTACTAATTTTTTTATTTTCACTTGAAAAATTAAAAAGCCCATCATTTCCTATAGTGTTCCCTGAACAGAGATAGGCAGGGAATTGACATGGTTTTCCTTCACCTTTGACATCTGTAAGGGATGCTCTGAATTTTGTAGAAAGTGTTTAGCTATGAGACAGCACTGGCTCTGTCAGATACCCTGGAAATGCATTTTGTTCATGTCCCTGGAAGGTATTATGATAAACAGGTCAGTTGTGGCTTAGAACATCCATACACCATTGATTTTCTAGAAGTCGGTGAAGTACACCTGCCTTGTTAAATGCTTTTCTGAAGTGGAGCCACCGTTAGAGGTAGAACAGAGCGTTAGATGTTCTCTTGTGCTGCTCTTCTCCATGCCTGGTTATCACTTCTGGGAAACAGACAGATACAGGTAGTGGTTCCTTGGGAGGGTCTTACAAAGTATGCATTGTCATTTTTCTGTTAAAAAGTGTTCTATGGAGTTAATTTTGCTGTCTTTGAATTTGGTCATTGCTAAATATGTAAACCTAGATTTTACATTTGTTAGACAAAAGGTAATAACGCTGAAAAATTACATTAGAGTTACCTTTCCTGGAAGAAGAATTAATTTATCTGGCTTATGCTTCTTAGTTTCTTTGAATGTGTGTAATGCACTGAATCATTTACTTGAGCAGAACATGCCTAGAAGACTTTTGATAACTCTACTATTACAGTTTAAATTCAGTTGTTTCATGTTGCTAGGAAGGCAAGTTAATTTTAGAATTGCTTAGTTAAAAGGAGTAGGTAGATGTTCTTGAAGATAACTCTGTAAAACTGTGTGTCTAGCCAAAACAAATGACTTTTTTAAAAATGTGAATTATCAGTTAGATTTAGTAATTAAGCCACTTGCTCAGGTTTTCGGCGTTTTTTTGTTGTTGTAGTAATTTTTTGGTTGTTGGGTTCTTGTTTGGCACCACTGAGTCTGATCTTATATTTGACTCTTGAGAAAGAGTGAGGGATTTTGCCTCTTAAAGGTTTGCAATGTGGTAGTAGAGTTTTTTATTTTGCTTTATTCAAATAATATACTTTCAGTATAATTTATTAGTTCTACTTAGTGGCAGTTATGGTTGCATCAGGCATAAGCTACTTTTAAGTTTCCCAGACTTGTAAGGGGAACAGCACTTCGTCCCTTGACCCTCCTTCATCACAGAAGTTGTTCAATCCCAAGCAGTAACAAAGTAACTTCACATAACTTGCAGATAACAAAGTATCCTTTACTGTGGTTTCCTTTTCACCCGTTTGTGGGCATGCTTTTCACACCCGGGACTGTTGCTTGCTGTTAAACTATCAGTAATCCCATTGAAGCTTTGTCAAGTGTACCTTTGAGTTTCTCACAGCTTCCATCAGGCACTGACAGCTCTGTGTAATCCTAGGTATCGGGAGTGTGAGTATTTTCAGTCTTTTCTGTTACTTACAGGATAGTGTGTTAGGAGTTGTCTTCAATGGGTGAACACACTGAATGCATGAGGGGTGGGAGGTGGAGTGTGGGCTTTGTTTAAAACTTTCTCTTTAGAAGCAAGGTGTGTAGCCTACTTGTGCCCTTGCAGAGTTTGGCTTTAGAATTTTTGTTGCAGGGTGCTGCACATTTTGCAGTCACTAAAATATGTTACTTTATCCTTGTGACTGAACTACCTATGGAATTTAAGGTGTATTTCCGACTGATCTATGAAAGTGTTCGCTAGAGATATGGGCATGCATAATGATGTGGTGATGAGGGTCTCTGAATGAGGATCACTCCTCTCTAGGAAGAGGGCAGTGGAATTTAATTCAGTTTGAAAAGCACATTTAGATTAGGAATACTCTCAAGTTTCTGATTCAGTTTTGGGCTATGTGTGCATGTTCTTCTATACTTCTATTAGTTGAATTTCCCAGTTAATTTTGACATTTTAATGGGATAGGAATTCAGGTGATGATGAATGAGGTGAATATAAATCATAACCTGATAATTTTTAAGTTACACAAGAAGAATTAAAATATTAGTTGAAGTTTTCTTGCTGGTTTGATCTTTTAGAACCTTGTTAAGATAAGGGAAAAATACAAGCTTTAAACTTGTATGAGGATAAAGGCTTCTGACTGTTAACAGGAGCAACAGTCGGCAGCTGTGTAATAAATTAAGTAATGGTAAATATTCTCGCTAAAAATAACATTGTAAAGTAGGGGAAATGAAAAAAACCCCCACCAAACCCCAAACAACAAACCAGTATTTGACAGGGTGCTTTATGAAAGGCAAATGGTACCATTTGAAAACATCTATGGAAACTGCTGGTAGAAATTTTCTGTGTGATGCAGGAAGCTGTTGTTTCTAGGCAGTTACTGTCAGCTTCAGAGAAAGTACAGAAAAACATGAAAAGGAGATCACTGGCATTTATTCAAGCAGCAAACAAAATGAGAAAGGGGAAAGAGAGAAAGAAGATGGGCCAAGACATCTTGATCTTTTGGCAGAGAGTATTCACCACACTGTTTGAATCCACCACAATCCTAAATCCTGTTGTTAAAAAAATTTCAACAACCGCTAAACCCCAGTGCTGTTTGAAAGAGATACTTGACTGAATCTATTTTTACTCCTGCATACCATCACTGTATTGAAATTTATATTAAACACAGAGGACTTTGATCTGCAGAAGTATACAGCAAAGTATACAGCAGAAACAGTTTTAAAAGATTTTAAAGAAGCTGCCTGCAAAATTGTCCTAAAAAACTCCAAGAAACTGCTGACTAAATGTACAAAAAGATGCCAAATTTTGTTAAATTTTTACAAAACTAAAAAAAAAATATGAAGACATTGAACTATTCCTGTAACTTGTTTACAAGTTGTCAACTCATAGGAAGGATATGAATGTCATTACCAGGATTTGAATGAAAACCATCACTTGTGCAGTGGCAGTAAAAGAAAAATGTGGTAGGGGACAGAAAATACTATCATGGCATACATTAATGTCTTGTTCTTATTTCAATAAAACTTCCAGCTCTGATTACTTAATCTTCCTTAAATCTGGGAACTGGATGGCGTTCTTGTGGGCCATGGAAGGGACAGGACTCTTTACAGGAATTTTGAAAACAGGTATCTTATTGATGTTTCGGTTTGGTCTTTTTTTACGGTTTGAAAGGAAGATTGCTATGTGAATTTATGATAAACTGAAGATTATTTTATGAAAAGCAAATGAAAACTTCTTTTTTCCCCCCCTTTCCCTTTATAAGACTTTTACTGAACTTGAAGAATGTGCTTTTTTTTTTTTCCTCAAAAAAAAAAAAAAAGGCTCGTGAAGTGTTTCTGCTTTTTTGGAGGTTCCTCTGTCACTTTCAAGTACTCTCACCACTACCATAAGAAGTACCCCAGTGGATCAGACTGATGGTTCATCTAGAACAACAGCAGCAGGATGCAGGAGAGGCTATTTAGGGAAAGCAGGTCTGCCTTGCCACTGTCCAAAGTCTTTGTTTTCCCCAGTATCCAGAGTTATATCTGGGATATTAGAAGTACAAATCTGCCTAGTCCTATTAAATATCCATTTATAGACCTATTGTCTGTGAATTTATTGAATGTCCTTCTGACCCAACTTACACTGTCTGCTTCCACAACCTCTTGTAGAAACAAGATCAGGAAGTCCCTGCTTTCTGCTTAGGAACTCACATTATTACTGTTACCTGCCTGAAACCTATATGCCTTAAGAGACTGCTCCCAGTGTTAGTGTTCCAGGATTCAGTGAACAATTTCCACTCATTTCGTCCTTTTCCTCAAAGGTCAACAGTCTCACCAACCTTAATATCTTCATTCTCTTTCTCTTCTTAGTTGTCCTTCTCTTTACCTCCTCTAATTCTAGTACATCTCTTTGGAGGTGTGAAGACTAGTGCCATGGTACTTGAGATGTGGGTGTACCAAATTTTTATTTATAGTTTGAAAATGGTACTGGCTTTTATGTTTTACTGTTTTTTTTTTTTTTTTCTTGTCACAGCTGTATGTTGAGTTGATATTTTTAGAGAACTGTAAGTGTTAACTTAAGGATCTCTTACTTGAGTTGTAACTTCTAGTTCCAGTTTCAGCATTGTGTACCCATAATTTAGATTATTTTTCTCTGTATGTGTTATCTTTTTTTTGTCTAGGTTGAAGTTCATCTGTCACCTTTTTGTGTACTCCCTTATTTTTGAGAGGCCCTTTTGAAGTCATGGCGTCTAACTCCCCAAAAAGCTGTATTGCCAATGGATCAGACCCCAAATTTAGTGTGATTTGGAGTGTAACTGAACACCAGGCAGGAAGATGATGCATAAGTTTCTAGGTAATGTGTCAAAAGGCCTATATCAGAACAGTGATTGATGTTCTCAGTCCCCTCCTTCATTAGCACTTGTTTGCGTGTAATCTTCTCATATGGAGTTTTAAAGTATTTCTTGGTTTGGATTGTTGATTGTGAATTTATTGTGCACCTCTTTTTAGTCTAGCATCCTGGTACCATGATCATTCTTATTGCAGATGTGCTAGTTCACTTCCAGGCTTCCATCTCCTACAGGAAACTTAAACTTCCTGACTGGTTCTTGATAAGAGATCTGAACTGCATCTTTTTGGCTATCACTGCTTGGACAGTCCTTCTTCATTTTAGTAAGCCTGACACTTCCATATTCTCATGCATGTCCCTGCGCAAGCTGCAGATGCTCCTGTTCAGGCTCTGAAAGCATCATAGTGGGAGACTGCAGTGCAGTTTTCTCACTTTTGTGTAGGTCAAAGTGAATACACATAAAAAAAGTTTAAGAGGTCTTAGGGCTCTAGGCATGCTGCTTGGGACCACAGGGCTGCACCTGTGCAAGGATTTCAGTTCTTATCAAAATGGACTTAGGACATCATCTGATCATGCCTTTGGTCCTTGTGCCTTGTGCTCCAGTTACCTTTGAAAGTGGCCTCAGAGGCCACTGAATTCCTTTTGGATGAATTTTAGCTGGAGTGTTCACTCCAGATACGTACATTATGCACTGCAGCAAGGGGCGTTCAGCCTGTGGCACTAGACTCCCACCAGTACCCTCCAAAACTTGCAGTATGAATGATCACCAGGACTACCTGCTTTACTCTGCAGTTCTTCTCCTGTTGCAGTATGCTGCTTGCTACCATAGGCACAGTTGAGGGACCTGGGTTGAGCACTAAGTGCTGTAATTGTGAGCAATGTGCCATGAAAGGTGCTGTCCCAGGCCTGTTGTGGACATGAACCAAGCTGTACCAGTTGTCTTAGGGTTTCTCTCCATGGTGTGGTCTGGAAGAAAGGCATAGAGGTGATCTCAAGGACTTGAGGTTTTTCTATTACAACCTAGTATTGCCCACTTGAGAATGATAATGTTGGTCATGGGTTATGCCATGTTTCAGTAAAAGCATGACACAATCTAACCTGACAGCAAGTGATAGATCCTCCTAGGAATTGCCTCCTCTCCCCATCAAAAAAAGAAAGACAGTTGCAGTACCTGAATGACAAAACCAGCGTAACTGAATAAAAGGATTTTAGGTCATGAAGCAATTGGCAATCACATTGACATCAATTTCAGAAGGGATCACAGGTCATCCTGCTTGATTTTGCACTAAAAGAAGGGGGAAAATTAAAAATCTAATTGAAGCATTCTAGGAATGTACAGTGCCTTGTCTAAAAGTAGTAGCAAACAGTGGAGGACAGATGCTGAAGTGCTTCTAGTCTCTGTGTCCCAAACTAGTGTTCCTAGAGTGGGATCAGGTAAACGCGGTGCTGAATCCTGGAGCTGACTGTGGGGTGACCTGACCTCAGCTTGGCTCTGCTGGGACATCAGTATGGGGAAGGTGTTGCGCAGCATTAGCAGTATCAAGGCCAGCTGCAAGATTATTTGAATTTCAGTAAAATGTTCCGTAGACTATGAAAGAAGTTTAATACAAGAATGGTAATGTATTTAAAACAGGTGATGATAGTATAACTAATAATTTCTACCTAACAGCGTGCCTTCTGGGATCAGTTTTGTGACTGGCTGGCTGGTTTTTCCCATCCATTATAGTTATTCATTCCTGGTCATAATACATAAAGTAACATGGTTCTCGGGAAACTTCATTACTGTGCTACAGTGGGAGTATCATCTCTTTGGAGTGGTGTATCGTGCAGGAAGATTGGGAAGTACAGAATGAAACAACTGGGGTAAAATGTGGTACAAAGTAAATGTGCTTTTTGTTACAGGTTGGAAGATCATAAACTGTAAATGACAGGAGTAAAACCTTGATATTCTAGATAATCACAAAATAAGAGTGGACTACCAGGGTAAAGTGACAACGGGAAAAGGGAGTAAAATTTCAGAATTATTGTTATTTGGCAGAGTGCTCCCGTGGGAAGCAGTCTGGAGCTCTTGTCAGATATTGCACCTTGTCCTGGTTGACAGTGTTAGGAGATACTCCTAAAAGACTGAAACAGGTAGGGATAGGCTCACTGTTCTTGTACAGGGGTGTTTATACAAGCCATGAAAGAAAGCACAGAGTACCAAATGACTGAGAACACACGTAATCCATAAAAAGATTTGTGTATGTTTATAGCAAGGTGCTAGTGTGGCTTTCTGGGGTGAATAGCAGAGACAGACCAATTAATAAAGGTGAAATGTGTTCAGTTATTGAAGGGTTTCTAGGGGACTTATGGCAGTATGTATTAGAAGTGATTGGGCAGATGCTTCCTTCCAAATATTTTTTTCTCTGGCTAAGTTATATGTGGAGAACTTATCTGCTCTTAAAAATGATAGGATGACTGGCATGGTACAGCTGAGATAACTTTCTGAGAAAAATCCAAGTATCAGTGCATCTGTTTGCCATAGTGATGTGATACTCCTTTATGAATTGAGCTGCTTTATAAACAAATCTCTCTCCCTCTGATGCTGACACCTACACAGGCAGTATGTAGCCATAGCTTCTGAATGCTGTGGTGGTGAGATGCTGTTGACAATCTTTTTGTGAAGCGGGTGGCATGTCTGCTGTTGGTTTCACTGGCAAGTGAAGCTTCTGAAGGCAAATAAAGGGAAGATGTTTTAAGAAGAGCTCACTAATGTAAAATAATGGCCTTTGAAATGTGCTTAAAAGAGTAGTAGCTCCCCACACCCAGAAGAATCTGGACCTGCCTTGAAGGGAGGTAAAAAAGTGGTGTTCCTCTAAGTGGGGAAACCACAGGAAACTTGTTTTGAATATAAAGGGAAGTTTCAGAGATCGGCTTGCAAAAAGAAAGGTCAGTAGAAAAACCCAGTGAATCACAATGTGAAAAGATTGGAGATTTGACAATTATTAGAGAAGCAAAAACCCTGACAGCAGCACTGGGATGCAACTCGAAGTAACTGCTTTAGAGAAGGTGCCTCAGTGTGGACAGCTAACAAGTTCAGCTAGGCTGAGCACGGAGAATTATAACTTAGTGGTTTGGATTGGAGGGGCATGTTGCTGTTAAATGTAAGAGGAACCAAAAAAGTGCTTGTGTCCTGTTTGCTGTATTTTGAAGCTAAATATTTTACACAGTTCAGTGGTTTGTCTCTGTGTTGTTTTTCTCCCTGCTTGTGATTTGTTAGTGGACTGTTGGTAAGGTCTGTGAACTTTTTTTTCTAAAGCACTACATTTGATTGGTTTTTGTACAGAACTTAGATACATATTTTAGACAGGGATTTTTCTGAGTTGGGTACTTTCTAGATGGTGGCAAGAGTAGATTAAGTGGATTTTAATTCATTGCTGAAATATACAGGATCATTCACAAAAATACTAAAATGTATCTTTATATATATTTTTTAAAGATTTAAAAGCTTTCTTTAGAAATGTGTCAAGTACTGTGTATGTTTAGTGACCCATTTGACAGTGTGATAACACTATAACTAAGGTAACAGACAAGACAATAGGGAAGGCTGGCAAAACCAAAATAAATCTATATGATTAAGTAAAGCAAAAATGAAGTGTAACTGTGATAGATACAAAGAAAATATAAGGCTACTTGTTTGTGGATAAATGAAACTTTGAAACATATTTAGTCTTATGGAGAAAGAAACATCTGTCACTAGTAACTGCTGGATTTTCTTTGGGGGATTAGCAGCAGGATGGTCTGTGTAGTGCAGGGAGGACTGTGACAAGTGCTAATCACCTGAATAGGGACATCATCACAGTTCACATTGTTGGAGATGCTGAGTCTGGAATTCCCTTTTCCCTTGGGATTTTTTCTTTGAAGTTTGATATAGGCATTTACCTGTGAGTAGAGGATTACTTTTCACCTCTCTGAGCTCTGTGAGAGCAGGAAAGCCTTTCCACCACAGTCACTAGGATTGGAACCTGAGGTGCAAAAAACAATTTTCTGGACCATGTAATCCTAGATGATATTGCTTCTAGATTTGCAGGCTCATGTTTCTCCTAAATATATGTATTTTCAAATGTAGTTTGTATTTTTAAGAGAGTGAAGAAAATTCTACTTTTTACAGTTTTTATTTTTGAATATCAAGTGGCAGAGTGTGAAGGTCAATCCAACATTTCCCCATCACTGGACACAGTACTGGGCCATTTTATTTAAACCGTACTTTTGCCAACAAATGTTGGACCAGATAATTAATCCTTGAGGTTCCTTCCAACCTGGTATTCTATGAATCCTGACCAGGTGTCTCTAGAAGAAGTAACATTTATGTTAGTCCCTCATGAACATGATTAGAAAAATTATGGCTATATAACAAATGCCTGTTATAGTCCTTTCTCTTTCATGGGCACCCCCTTGCCGTGGGGAAAGAGCTTGCGTGCCCTTGTGAAGTTGAGAGCTATGCTGGTGGTGGCATATGCCTCCGGTAGGGTCTCCCAAGCCTGACAGGTCTCAACTGAAGGGTCAGACAAAGTGTGTCCACGGGCAGGATGGGCTCACTAGCCTTCAGGCAACCATCCTAGGAGAAGGACAACTCTAACTCCAAACGCGGGCAGATGGAGCTCGATTAGCCCTGTAAGGCCATCCATCTAAGAGAAGGATACTCTAACCAAACCTACGACCTGAGGACTTCGCTGTCACCGTCCAAGCTCGCTAGGCCCTGGCAGATGAACCTCAGGTGTAAAGGGTGGGGCCAGTCTCGCGCACGCTGCGCCTCACCTAAAAAAATCCACCGCGCAGGCTTGAAGGGTGTACTCACGTTTGCAAAGCCCTGTAGCGACAGGCAAGGGACGAAACGGCAGGTGGAAAGATGTCACTGGAAGCCGCAGACCCAACCCTGCATGCAGGCGGTTCAGGACATTGGTCGCTTGAGACTGACCCGGGAGATGACAGTCTCGTTCGGCAGCATCCTGAATGACCAAGCAGCCTTTTTCAAGGAGAGCACTGCTTGCTCCACATGGAGAGGGGCCTAGAAAAGGTGGCCTAACCAAGCTCATCTCCCCTTCCAATCCGGTTGGCTAGCCGCGGCCAACGGACATCTTCTTCTGTGGTCAACCAAAGACAAAGAGACAAAGGCATACACCTGCCTCCAAAGGTGTGTCCAGATTGACACTCGCATGTTGGAACATCAGAACCATGCTCGATACAGCAGACAGTGGGCGTCCTGAACGCCGTTCTGATATAATTGCTCACGAACTGTCACGACTCAACATCGACATTGCTGCTCTCAGTGAAGTTCGCCTTCATGAGGAAGGCAGCCTTAAAGAACATGGTGCCAGCTACACACTGTATTGGTCAGGCAAACCCAAAACCGAAAGTCATCATTCCGGAGTTGGCTTCATGATTAAAAACTCCATCGCCTCTAAACTTGAAAATTTGCCAACAGGTCATTCCGATCGCATTATCTCCTTACGCCTCCCGCTACACAACAAGCAACATGTTGTTCTCTTCAGCATATATGCCCCAACTCTCCAAGCTGACCCTACAGAAAAAGACAAATTTTACACCGATCTGCGCCGCCTTACTCAAAAGGTTCCTGCGGATGATAAGATCATAATCCTTGGTGACTTCAACGCCCGAGTAGGTAAGAGCTCTGAAGCCTGGAAAGGAGTACTAGGCAAGCATGGAGTTGGAAACTGCAATGACAACAGTCGCCTCTTGCTAGAGTTTTGTGCTGAGCAGCAGCTTACCATCACCAACACTATCTTCCAGCAGAAAGACAGCCTGAAGACAACCTGGATGCATCCTCGATCTAAACACTGGCACCTCATTGACTATATCTTAGTGCGCCAGAGAAACGTTCGCGATGTCTGTCACACCCGAGTGATGCCTAGTGCAGAATGTCAAACAGACCACTGCCTTGTGCGCTGCAAACTTAACCTCCATTTTAAGCCCAAACCTAAGAGGGGCGGCATTCTGAGGAGGAGGCTCCAAGTTAACAATCTTCAAACAGCTGCAGTGAGAGACAGCTTCCAGGCAAACCTTCAAACTAGGCTTGAAGACTGTCCCATAGACTCTTCTCCTGAAGCGCTTTGGCAACATATTAAAAATAGCATCCTGCAGTCCTCCGAAGAATCCTTAGGGTTCTCCACAAAGAAGAACAAAGACTGGTTTGATGAAAATAATCCAGAGATCCAGGAATTGCTGGCAAAGAAGAGATCTGCTCACCAAGCACACCTCGCTCAACCATCTTGCCATGTAAGAAAAGCAGCCTTTCGTCTTGCATGCAGTAAACTCCAACAGAAACTTCGAGACATCCAGAACAAGTGGTGGCTCAACCTAGCAAAAAAGACTCAACTATGCGCAGATTTGGGTGACCACAGAGGATTCTATGAGGCTCTGAAAGCAGTGTACGGACCCACACACCAAGTTCAAAGCCCCCTACTCAGCGCAGATGGCCAAACGCTTCTCACAGATAAAACCACCATCCTGAATCGATGGTCTGAACACTTTCAAACTCTCTTCAGTGCCAACCGTGTAGTCCAAGACTCAGGAATCCAGCTCATCCCAAAACAAACGGTGAAAAATGAATTGGATATAGCCCCTACTATGGGAGAGACCCTTAAGGCCATACAGCAGATGAAAACCGGCAAGGCAGCTGGAGTGGACGGAATCCCGCCTGAAATCTGGAAACATGGAGGCCAAACGCTCCATGCTAAATTTCACGAGCTAGTTGTGCGCTGTTGGGAACAAAGCGAACTACCACCAGATCTCCGTGATGCAATCATCATCACCCTGTACAAGAAAAAAGGAGTAAAGTCAGACTGCTCAAACTACCGAGGCATAACTCTGCTCTCCATTGCTGGAAAAATCCTCGCAAGAATACTATTGAACAGATTGGTACCCGCTATCGCAGAAGAACTTCTACCTGAAAGTCAGTGTGGTTTCAGAGCCAACAGAAGTACCACAGACATGGTATTCGTTCTTAGACAACTGCAAGAGAAGTGTAGGGAACAGAACAAGGGTCTCTATGTAACTTTCGTTGATCTCACCAAAGCCTTTGACACTGTGAGCAGAAAAGGTCTGTGGCAGATCTTGGAACGATTAGGATGTCCCCCCAAGTTCCTCAAAATGATTATCCTGTTACACGAGGGGCAGCGCGGCCAAGTCAGATATGGCGATGCACTCTCTGAGCCGTTCCCAATAGCCAATGGTGTGAAACAAGGTTGCGTTCTCGCACCCACTTTATTCACAGTTTTCTTCAGCATGATGCTCCAAAGGGCCACGGCAGACCTCGACGAACAAGACGGCATTTATATCCGATATCGTACCGATGGGAGCCTTTTCAACCTCAGGCGACTGAAGGCCCACAGCAAGACCCTGAATCACCTTGTCCGCGAGCTGCTTTTTGCTGACGATGCCGCCCTTGTTGCCCACACAGAAGCAGCTCTGCAGCGCTTAACATCCTGCTTTGCAGAGGCGGCTGAGCTTTTTGGGCTGGAAGTCAGCTTGAAGAAGACAGTAGTTCTCTACCAACCAGCACCACAAGATGATTACCATCATCCCCACATCACCATTGGCGAGTCAGAGCTTCAGTCAGTCCAGCAGTTCAGCTATCTGGGTAGCATCATCTCCTCAGATGCCACGATTGACAAAGAGATAGACAACAGAATAGCAAAGGCAAACAGAGCTTTCGGAAAACTCCATAAAAGAGTCTGGTGCAATAAACACCTGAAGAAAAGTACAAAGATCAGTGTCTATAGAGCCGTGGTACTGTCTACTCTTCTGTACGGGTCTGAATCATGGGTCATCTACCGCCACCATCTGCGACTCTTCGAACGCTTCCATCAGCGCTGCCTCCGCACAATCCTAAACATCCACTGGACTGACTACGTGACTAACGTTGCTGTCCTTGAACAGGCAGATGTCACCAGTATTGAGGCCATGTTGCTGAAAATGCAGCTGCGTCGGGCAGGGCACGTCTCCAGGATGGCGGATCACCGCCTCCCTAAGATCGTGTTCTATGGTGAACTTGCCACCGGCTGCCGCAAGAGAAGAGCTCCAAAGAGGAGATATAAGGACTCCCTGAAACAACACCTCAGCCTAGGCCATATTGACCACCATCAGTGGTCCACCCTGGCCTCCAATCGGGAGATTTGGAGACACACCATACATAACGCTGCTGTCTCCTTTGAGAGCACGCGTAGAATCAAGCTTGAGGAGAAAAGGCAGCGCAGAAAGAACCGTGCCTCGACTATACCACCCAAGGAGACCCTCCGGTGTGCTCTTTGCAACCGGTCTTGCCTATCCCGCATTGGCCTTTTCAGCCATCAACGCGCTTGCAATAAGCGTGGGCAAAGCCCTTCCCAAATCTTCGTCCGCGAAGCCAAGCCATGAGTTATAGTCCTTTAAGGGATGGGTAGCTTCTGTTGCAGTGGTCATCCTCAGTAAGACTCTGAAGCAGGTGTAAAGTTGAAATGTATTTTTGCATTCATCTGAAACATCTGCTGTTGATGTGCTTAGAAGATTTAAGTGCTCAGTTGATGGAGCACTTAGACACTTGATGTTGCCAGAGCTAGTACAACACATTTGTGCTCCTAAAGATGTGGCAAGTTCAGAGGATGTAACATCAGCTGTGAGTTTCCTTTACTGAATACTGGGTCTGTTAACATTGCCACAGCCTGGTCCTGGTAAAAATAATTGCCTGGATTTGAGTTTACAAGGCTTAAACAATGGTGTCACGATCATAGCGTAATGCTGCTGGGCAGGATCCCGCTACTGTTTTTGAGGGAGGAATGAGAGGGTCATAATGGAAATTATGAACTGTTCTTCGTCATTGCCTGATCCAGAGCTTGTTTGTAAATTTTAAATTATTACAGCTCAAGGATATTTCTAAGACTTCACAAAACTTTTGCATGATACTTGAGATGACAGTGTCTTCTGGGGTGGGTGCATTTTAATAATGTGGAAGGCTGTGGTCTTTTTTCCAGCCTTATTTCTTGAGTCACTTGGGAGAGTGCAAAGGGATTTGAGTCATATGTCAGCTGTAGCCCAGACTGTAATTAGAATTAACACTGATAACTTCATTTCTGAAAAATGTTAGGAAGATGAAAATGCCATGGTTTTAGTACTGTCATTGATCACTGCTTCAAAACTGTGGTGGTTTGGAGAAGTTTAGCAGGTAGAAATTGTTCAGTTTGCTTAGAGGTAAGGATCTAAGCACTGCTTGGTATTTACGATCAATTGGCACTGCTGCCTAGCTTGAGGGTTAGTTAAAATATTTGATTTAGCCCTGTTTATTTGCTTTTGCTGCTGCTTTCTGAAGCTTTTTTTGCACCAATAGCTACCCTAAAGATTCCTACAATAGAGGGGATTTATCTGATACTTCTGCAGATATTTACGCTTCCTTTTTTTATATTGGTCAAATGTTCATTGGATGACTAGAAAGAGAAGGAGTGGAGAGTTGATGTTCTTCACTTGTATTGATTAGGATGAGAATATTGTAATATGTGTGTATTTAAGGTAATAGTAAAGTGTTGGTTTCACATAAGTTCATGTCATATTACTGTATTTGCAGCAGTATTTTCTGCATGCTCTAGTTAGTAGGAGATAAGTCAAATGCCACATGCTGTATGAGAGAACATTTTTACACAAATAATAGTCTTTTCAAATAACTTCTCCATTAGTTTTGAGTTGTGTAGCAATGGAGCAACTTCCCAGAAAAAGATTTGGCTGTGATGTGAATTCTAATCATGTGAGGCGAGGCACTGGAAATTAAACACTGAGTAAAGAATCAGTTTATCGGCACCATGGCTCTACTTTTCTTTTGTTTTTGAGATGTGTGTGAAGATAGTCTTTCTTGAATCACTTGTTCCTTTTTCAGTTTGTCATAATGCATGTTCATGTTTACAAGAACATGTTTACGTTTCAGATTTTGATACCAGCTCTAGAAAATGCACCAGAAATCAGAGATGTTGCTTTCAACCACTCTGCAGATTGCTTTGGCTCTTAGCTTTAGCATTTTCAGCTTGGTCTTGCTTTATATGCTAGACGAGGTTTATGCCAGCCTAGTTGATTGCTGGCATTCCTGATTTTCACAGCTGCTGTATTCAGCTGTGTACTAGAAAAATATAATGGAATACTGTTTGCAGAGAGCAAGAGGCAATTGTAAAGATGTAAATGTGCTTTCTGGCACTTCAGTAACATGTAAACTTTTAGCAACACAAAGAATTTTTAGGAACAAATTGTATGGGTACATTGTCAGTTTAAACATTATACTATATATTTTCTATTTAAGCTGAGAATATTTGGAAGACAGATGTAACTTTTTTTTTCTTTTTTTTTTTTTTTTTAATTCAGTCTTGACTTTCTTGGCCAGGAAATGGATGAAATCTGGCACAGAGATGGAAGATTTATTGTGATTCTTTTGTTACAGCATGCTGGATTACTGTGTTTGTGAGAGTGTTCTGTATTTTCTATTCATTCATCAGCCTGCTTTGATCTCCTTTCACTTGTTATGGCAATGGTTAAACCTTTTTTAATTATTATTCATTCTATGTCAAAAGTGATAGACTACAGGAGCAGGTAATAGGACTTACATGATGGGTCTGTGACTAATACAGTGTCACAGGTTTCAGTTGTGGTTGGTGCTTTTCTTCAGAATTTAGAAAATTTGGTAACATACTAAAGATTATTGTAATATTATATAGAATGTGTTTTGCTAACCTTAGATTTTTCATGTATCATTTTTCTCTTTCTTCTGGGTTGACAGCTGGGCTAAGCCTTAAAAGAATAGCAGAAGATTATAGCAATGTAAGCCTGAGAATTCTTCCAGTTCCCACAGTTCTGTGTCCTTGTGAGCCCAGCATGCTCTTTGTGGAAGTGGCAGGAGTGGCACTGCTAGAGGAACACGGTGGCTTCTGTTGTTACTTTGCCAATGGACCAGGTAGCTAATTGAAACAGATCTACAACAGGGTGTTGTTGCACAAAATGAAGTCCCTAGAGGTTCTTAAATGCAGAGAAATTAATCGAGAGGTGTATTTAGGACCTTGCACAAAGAGAAGTTGCACAAAAATACTCATTGAAGGACTTAAGGTGCCCAGCCACCAGCAGAATTCAGGCAGGGTCCTGAAGGCAGGATGTGTGCCTGCACAATGACCTTTGGGTGAGGGGAAAGGGAGGATTGCCCGTGTGTGGAGGGTGCATTTCCTGGGAGTGCCTTGGTGGGGAATGCAGGCCAGACTGTCCCTGCAGAGCACACAGCTGGGGAATGGTGCTCAACAAGCAAAAATGGGAGGGTTTGTTCAGGCAAAATGTGTGTCAGGGAAGGAAAACCTGGCAGATGCTCTAGGAAAGGAACCAAGTGAAACCAAGGTTTTTTTGTTTTGTTTTGTTTTATGTAAAAAACTACTTAACCTTTCTGTAGTGATAGAGTGAATCTTATGCTTTGGGCAAGGCAAGACCAAATGTTGTACATGCATCTGTAAGGTATATTGCTGGCAAGGTGAGCACTGCAGATTTGAAAGCAGTGCTGCCCAGGGGTGCTGGCTACACTGTGAGTCCCCCAAGTGCTACACTTTGCCTGAATTTGAGGTAGTCTCTTCCTCTCCATGTTACATTAGAGTACATAGATTTGCTTTACCTTCGATGATGCTTCCCACTAGTATCTCTTCTTGCTTAACTTTAACTAGATGTGAATGTTTGGGCAATAAAAGAAGTATTAAAGTATACATTTGTTACTTGTGCTGTTAGTTGAGGTAGTTTGGGATAGACTGTATTAAAACATTAACTTCGGAAAACTCTCAAATTATCACCAAAAAGACTAAAACAGAAGTTTGTGGAGGAGAAAACTGGAGTAGTTCTAGGGAGCTGGGAGCTTTAAGAAATGAGAAGAGAAGCTGCAAAGTGGAGGAGACCCAGACCAGAGTGGATGTATAAGGTCTGTGCTGTGTTTCTCCCCCAGTGAGTGCCCAGGCCAGTAGCAGCAGCATATGCATGGACTGCTCGGACTGCTCGTGCTTTGGGAGCTGCATGTAACCTTTGGGTACCTGGAGCTCAAGGTGGCTGGAGTGAGGGATTGCTTGTTTGTGCTATGGCTTGTTAGAGGAACAGTTGCATTGAACTCCTTTTCTTTAGAAACCCCAGTTCTTGTTTCTTTTAGGGCAAAGCACGGATGTAAAATCAATGTGACACCTGTGTCTTCACCCTTTTGTGTCAGTGCATGGCTACCCTGCTCTTAAAATTGTTCCTTGCTACTGTGCATAGGAAATAGGACATAAAAAAATTGCTGTGCCCTATATATTTAAGAAGAAAAATCCTTATTCCTACTGAAATGTTACTGGTTTTATCATACTTTAATGGGATCTTGCTGGCTTTGCGTCTTTCAGCAGAGAAGCCAAAGCATCGGCACCTTAACTCCAGCTCAGCAGTCTGTGTAAGCAGCTGTTTTTAAAATGATGATTTGTATTACTGTTGCAGACAGTTTAGTTTTAGTTTAATTACCAACTGATTGGATGCCCATAAGAAGTGGATATTAGAATACAATTTCGGAGGGCTTCACTCCTGTGTTGGGGCATGTAATGTTGTATCAGCCTAGAAGGGGGACAAACAAGCCTTTGTGGAGCGCACATCAGGAGTCTTTACTGCCCGTGGGAGTCTCGTGGTATTTGTCTTCTCTCAAGAAAACAGAGTCTCAGTGGTGTGGCTTTCACACAGTGTTCTGTTTACTTACCACTCAGTTTTCTGTTCATTGAGCTTTTCACTTGTACACTGACCGTTAGAGCCTCCACTGGTGGATCAGGTCTGAGCCACTTCACTTGTGTGGCCAGGAATCTTCTTCTGTTTATCACCTCATTTCTTTTACCCTCTTCTTTCTCCCTCTCTCTGCCTGTGTCAGTACAGGGATGAAAATAACTTCAGGAAAAATTCTCTACCAGTTAATAAATGATATTTGTATTTGCTTTCTAGGCCGAATTCACCAGGCTATGGTAACATCCCTAAATGAAGATAATGAAAGTGTAACTGTTGAATGGATTGAAAATGGAGATACTAAAGGCAAAGAGGTAAACTTAATTATGATGATTCTTCGGCTGTTTTGCATGACAGCTGTTGGGCAAATGCTGGTTTCTGTTGTATTAAATTTGACTTCCTGAACTCTGTGCCATAGCTTTTAAGTAGTTCTTTTAATCTATTGATTTTGAACCAGATTACAAAGGCTGACCTTGTTATCCTCTTTTTACATGTAGAAAAATCAAGTTTTTGAGAGGGAGAATGACTTCCAGTTCAGACAGGAAACTACTGGGAGAACTAGATTAGAAATATTTTTGTGTTTGTATTTTTGAGGAATTTAACTGCTAGTTTGTTTGCATATTTATTTATTTTGCAATAATTTTCCAGCCTGGCTTTCCTTGAGTAACTGTGTCTTTGTATGTAATGCTTTGCTATCCTTCTTCCTTTAAATTTTGGACCATGTTAGGCAGTTTCAGCTGAGATTTGGCGTAGCATTTCAGAAATAATAACACTTCACTGTTTTGTGAAAACACAGGAAAAAGAAAAAAAAAAAAAGGTGAGAAGGCCCTGGTGATCTCATCCGCTGAGCTCATTCCTCTGGACACACAGAATCTATACAGTTGTGAGGTCTTTGAAAGGTCCAGCTGGGGAAATGGCAGTCTATAGAGACCACAGCTATTTTAGATTTTTAGGAAACCAAGTTTCAATAGACCTGAAGCCAGGTATTTCTAAGATCCTGCCCCTTTCCCCTTACATTTTACAGCATTTTGAATGAAAAACACTTAAAAGAAAACAAACAATAACATGATAAATCTAACATGGTTGCAATTGTGTTTTTGTTTTTTGTGTAAGTTATATTTCATCTATTTCTTTTGCACCATCTGGGAAAGTTGAAATAATTGAGATATCTTTCATTTTATGTTACAGAATGTCTTATGTATTTTGCAGTAACGATCAAATTACCACAGTAATACTGACTACTATGTTTTAAGTTAGCCACTTTAGAAAATTATTAATATCTATTGGTCATTTTTAATTCGTCCCTTTTCTGAAGGGTGTGTTTTCATCTAATACAAAGAACAAAGCTTATACTATATTCAGTGAACATAAGACAAGATAATTCAAGTTTTTAGAATTAACAAGTTTTCAGGTAAAACCACTAAATATTACTGTTTATTCTCAAACATAACAAGAGAAATGGAGTGGATCAATATTGTTTTAAGATTTACAAATGCATTGTATATTATTTTACACAGATTGACTTGGAGAGCATTTTTTCACTTAACCCAGACCTTGCACCTGATGAAGATATTGAACCTAGTCCAGAGACACCACCACCACCTACTCCATCTGCCAAAGTAAACAAAATCGTGAAGGTTGGTAATATCTAGGCAACATGTTCATGTTAAACTTACAATACTCCTATGCATGTTGTTATGCTTGATTTTTTAACTTTTTTGTCTGTGAACCTATTTGATAACTCTATTCCGTTTTCTTATGGTGAATAGGGGTTTCTAAAAAATGGTTAAGAACAGGTATGGCAGAGACGGAGTTGGGAACTAATATTTATATAACTAAACATGCACATTGCTCTGAAAGTAATGCATCCTATTTACATTCCATGGAAACTGGAACAGATACAGAGAGCACAATAGCACTGTTTGATAGAGCAAATTCTCAGCTACAAAATGCTGATTTTTGACACAGTCCCCACCATGGGCTGTACATTGTCACCAGAGATGAGCAAGACCCTGCGTGCCGTGTTCATTTAAAAAACTGCACCAGGGGAGGGGATCCACCGTCACTGTCGACACTGCTGAAACACACCACCCACTTGCCCCACTGTGCTGTCACCCACTGTTTGGTCTCCATAAATGTTCAGCAAGTGTTGGTGAATGTCAGTGGGTGCAGTTTTTTCCACATGGAGGAATTCAGTCACACCCCTTTGCTTCACACACACTCCCATGTCAGATACCGTGTTGTCAGACCACCCCTCTGCTGCCGTCTGTCGCACAGTAACAAAATTTAATGGGATATTGGTGGGAAGGTTCAGCCTCTACTGCCGTACCACCAACATCCCCCTTTGATGTTGTGGGCCAACATCATAAAATAGGAGGCATTACTTTTGGAGCAGCCCTTGTATATCTCAAGGAAAAATATAGAAAAGGTTTTGGAGGTTGTTTTGAAACAGTACTTAGAGTTCAGGCAGTTTTCACCCTAGGCTCTTCAGGGAGGGATTTGGCAGCAATCACCTCTCTGTATTGCTGATGTCGTGTTATTTTCATTCACTAGAAGGAAGCAGAAGTGAGGCTGCAGTTTACATTTTCAGTAATATGGTGAAATACAGTGATCGAATAACAGAGTTTTCTTTCTTTTATAGAGTCGACGAACTGTGGCACCTATTAAGAATGATACCCCTTCCAGAGATAACAGAGGTAAATATTAATCTCTTTCCATTTCAAGTACGTAAAAAGTATGGAAAAATTTTAACCTCCTGCTTATCCAACATTCCTTAACATTTTTCGTTTGGTAATAATGTATATGACATGTAAAAGAAATGGTTCGTCATTCCTAGAATTAGTCCAACGTATACATAGGAATTCATATTGTATGAATAGTATTTATATGCAAGTTTAAGCAATACAGCATTAGACAAGTTAAGCTGAATGAACTGAAGATACAAAAATTTGAAGTTAATTAATTATGCTACATTAAATTGTGTGGACTTTTCCAAGTTAAAGCATCCTCAGTTTGCTTCAGCTTAATTGAGCGTCTCAGTATACACTAGAGTAGTGCACTTAAAATTCTTACACTTCCTGTTTTTAACTTGGTTTTGTAGCAGTCTGTGTGTAAACATTCATTTGAAGAATACTTAATCGCTACAGGTTATTTCTTACTCTACAGTTAATAGCAAAAAATCTACAAAATAAATGCTGAAATACCAGAGGAGGATAGGTGAAAAATATGTATTGGATGAATACAGATGTAATGCATCTATAACATGGGAAAGAATAGTTACTGCTTGATGTTTTCTTTTTCTCTCCTGCGCTAACTAACTTGTGATGGTGATGGTGTTGATTATTCTTCCACACAGTAATCTACTGTCATTAATTCAGAGCAGATTCCAGTCCATCTGTTTAAACTTGAAAAATAAGGGGGCTTGCTTACTCTTCTGGTGCATGATTGGGACCACTTTTGACCTTCTGCCATATGCCTCTGTGGTGTTAAACAACTAAAAATCTCCTGAGGAGGAGATAATTTTTTGGAAACTAGTATTGTTTAAATTTGAGACATCTTACCGATGGGCTCTCCTCACATCCATGCATGTTGTCATTTGTAGTAACTGGTCTCTTTGATATGGAAAAACCCTGGAACTTATATTTTAGTAGGTCCTATGCATCTTTCTATTCACAGTCGGCCTAAGTATTTGTTCTTTATTGGCTTTGTAGTTCGACTTTTCTCATCACACTGTCTTATTTCCTGTAGTCAGTTTGTGCTATATACTAGACCTCCTATAATATTTTGAATGATCTGGGCATTTGTCTTCTCTGTCCCACTCAATACCTGTTTCCATAGTTGTCCCCATGTTGTGCAGTGAGCTGGCCTTCATTTAGAGTCATCTCTGGCTGCTAATCCAATCTGATATCTTCACCTCTGTACTCTTCTGGCAGACTCTGTTAGGAGAGTGTGCAGGAAATGGACCAGATGAAGCAGAGCTGCTTGAAGCAGCTCTTTGAAAAACAATTTAAAGCATTCAGCTCTACCAAAGAGTCTTGCATGCTTACCACTAACACTGCATTCGCTGGGAACAGACACAGCTGCATCTTCAGAAACAGGCATCCTTAGCACATATAGAATCAATGCATGTTTAGACATTGATTCTATCTGTATCCGTTCCAGTATAGTGTCAAAATGGTTTGTTTCTTTCACTCACAGATTGAGCTGCACTTTGCTGCCTTTCATTTGTATCTCTTTGCTTCTCTAGACAAATGAAAGGGATACAAATGGTCTTTTCAGCCCGTAGGCTCAATGAGGTGGGACCATTTTGTAACGTCTAGAGAACGTGAAACAGTAGGGCTTCTTACTCAGTATTTGGGTATAATGACAATACAAATAAAATTTTAGCACTTTAAACTTCAGGACTGCATTGTACTAATTCTGCAATAGTATTTAAAAATACGCATGTGCAACATTGGTGGTTATCATTATGTTGTGTTGTTGTATAGCACTGGAATAAAAAAGGCTGCATACCAGATGTCTTTATTAATAGGCCTTCTACATGTGGGGCTCCCCCTCACCACCAGTAAATGGTATCTGGAAAGGGATCTTGTTTTTTCTTGTCGTATCAAAGCATTTCAGAATCTGGTAGAAATGTTACTCTTCTGTGTCCAGATGAGTTTTGTGCTTTTACTTTGCAGTGGTTGGTTCTGCACGCGCACGGCCCACTCAACTTCCTGAGCAGTCTTCCTCTTCTCAACAGAATGGTAGTGTTTCAGATATATCTCCGGTTCAAGCTGCAAAAAAGGAATTTGGACCCCCTTGTATGTAAACCATGTATCAAGGATTCATTCATTCTGGGCGTTACATGTACATTCTCTTGGATTATGTTGTCCATAAATGTCCATAAATGACAAATGGTTTACATGTGCAGTTGTCTGGTGGCTTCCTCGGGGAGCTTTTTCAGAAAGCTGTGGCTAAACAAATGTTCACTATTGTAATAGTTGTGCTAGTATTTGGAATTTGGTTTTCCTTTACCTTTTTTTTTTTTAAACCATGGTGGTGTTATTTGATTTGTTTGGTTTTTGTTTTTAATTTGCATGGGCTGTCTTTTAATTGAGACCAAGAGATCACATGTATCTGTCCAAATGTTTTTTGAGGGTCATTGTCCTTATATTTTTGGTTGTGTCATTATTGTCCCATTCCCTGACTTTTTTATAATTCGTTTATCTTACGAATTTTAGACATTAAATTGCCATAATTATTCTGTACCAATACTGTTTTGGTTGAAAAAACAGTTGATACAAATGCATTTTAATTGTTGATAAATTAATGTCATTGAAATATTATAGTGTAAATACTAAATCAATGCAACACTGAAAATGTTCTAAAATTATATAATTTTCTTTAAGCACGTAGAAAATCTAATTGTGTAAAAGAGGTTGAAAAATTGCAAGAGAAACGTGAAAAAAGAAGGTTACAGCAGCAGGAACTTAGAGAAAAAAGAGCTCAGGTTAGTATTTTTAGCTTGTGTGGAAAACGTATGTCAGCAAGAGAATTTCACAAAATCATTGTGCTTTTTTGGTCTTAAATAATTTTCATGACTTGTAATAATCTTGAAATTAAATGTTTTAATCCTGCATACAAGTTTGATCAATATTTTGGTGCTTGGTTGCATTGCTTTTATAACAATTACTTCAGAGAGTTTAGCTCCTCTTTCTTCCTGCAGAAATAATTGCTTACAATTGCCTATTGTGCCATGTGTTCTTTGAGGATCAAGTACTGATGATAGCTATTTCTTAGGGAAATATGCATTGTTGAAAAATAATCAAACCTTTGGGTTTTAGATAGGTCTGTTATTCTACAGGAGGTATTAAAACATTATTAAAAATTATTCTTTATTACCTTTGATGCTTTAAGATCTATTTGAGGCTTAAGTTTGAATAGTGACTTCTAATCTTTTTTTTTCTTTAAACCAATCAGTCTATGCGTTTATGATTTAGCTTTGCATCATGCAAGCAGCTTGGCGGGAAGTTGTTAGAAACTTGTGTGAAAGAAATTAAGTTGCTAATCCTATAAGAAAAAATCTCTTAATATTAAACGACTTTCTGTCACAGTGGCCTATAAGCTTCAGCAAAACTAGTAGCGTAATCTTGTTGGCAGCCCTGTACAAATGTGTTAGTCTCTGAAGAGATAGTACCAATCTGCTACTGACATGAGAAGTACCACCACCAACTAAATAATTCAGTCACTTTACTTCATGGTTTAGCGATGTTTTGAAGATGACCTTAAATCACCTGTGTGAATTTATATTCTCTAATTTCCATCCATTTACACAAATGGAAAACATTACTATGTTTTTATCTGTAAGGAACAAATTTTTTTTGCTTTATATATTAAAATACTCTGACGTGGTACTACACCTAAAATTTTCTTTGTATCGCTTCTATGAAGACTCCCTTTGCATCTGAGTCTTGAACTTCTATATGAGGAAGCTGTTTGTCTTGGTGACCTGTATGTAACGGTGCTTTGTGTTGTTTTATGTATTCTGGTGGTGGTGGTGGTGTGAAATACATCAATAATTAACCAAGCACTGTCTTCTAGTGGGCAAGACCTTTAAATGGGATTTGAAGAATATTAGGCAAACACTTTTTCCATAAGCAATACTCCTTTCTGAATGTTAGAAGGAAATGTTTCAGCAGAAATACATTTTGTGTGCACTTACTGTCAGCAGTTTTTAGTTCATTGTAGTCATGGTGACAAACATCAAGGTACAGTCAACTTCTGATTACCAGGACACAGTTTTATCTGAGGTGAGGTGAGGATTAGCTGTGTCACGGGTCCAGAGATGTGAGCTGCCTGCTATTCAGCTTGTTAGCCTAATGCAGTGCTTACTGAGAGTGCCTTCATGGTTTCCACAAGAAACAGTGATCCAGAAGGAGTTCTGTATCATTTAGGGGGAGCTATGCAAGACTTTATAAGGTCTTAGCACCAGAACTGGCTATGTGTGGCATCAGCAGCATGTTCTGAAATCATGTAAAAACTGACAGTTGCGGGGAGAAGTGAAAGGAAGAATGTTTGATTGATTCTGCAGAGAACCAGCTCAGCTCACAGTAGGCTCAAGACTTAGCAAGGCTTGAGAAGGGCTTCGTGCATGGCCTCTTACGTGTCCATTATCTCTGGTATTGCTGGCTCCAGGTTTAGGGATGGGAGGTCTTCTGAGCCTGGATATAGCCTCGTGTGTATCCTTGGGATTGCTTCTGCTCTTTAGGGGGTCTAGAAGTGTTAGAAGAGTTTCCAATGCACCCAAGTGCAGGAACTGTAGGAGCTAACTTGGGAGCAGTAGGAAGGTCAAGCTCCTTAGAGCTTGGATCCAGCACGGTTGTGTTTAGAGCAGCTGGGGTGCCTGCACTGTCCTCTGCGGTATGTGTTGTACCTGTGTAATGGAGTGTATCCATTCATCTGTTTGACTGCCTTATCTCAGATTAAGAAGCATTGACTGTATATGCTATTTGGTGTTGTGCAGTTGTTAGGGTGTGTTTCTTTAGTGTGAAGATTCTGACAAAGTCAGCAGTCATTTCTCTTTCTTGAGTATACTGTTAATGAGTCTTCAGTTAAGAAGTATTTTCTATTACATGCCAACCAAAAACTTGATATAGAAAGCATATAATTATTTTTGCTTTATGATCAGTAAATTAGTTACATCAGGACAGAAAAAGGCATTAAACTTGCATTTAAGGTATTTCTGGCATTTTGCAGAAAAAATAAGATTTCAGTTACTGTGTATTTTTCTTATAAATATTTACAGAAGATACTGATGTCAGTCCATATCAAGCAAACAAGTATATTAGAAATTCTGTTGCTTACTTCCCTAGGATGTTGATGCTACAAACCCAAATTATGAAATTATGTGTATGATAAGAGATTTCAGGGCAAGTTTGGATTACAGACCACTGACAACTGCAGATCCTGTAAGTACCCCAGCAGCATGGCAATCTTTTATCCCTCTGTATTTTTGCTGTTTGTTTTCAATTTTTTCAATGTATACTTCTGTTTGTAAACATGAAAAATAAGTAGTTTTATATATATATTAGTATTCATTATAATGTGGGTTTATTTCTTCAGTAATTTGATGATACTGAAATTAGTAGGTATTGAATGTCCTAGGTTACTAAGTTATTTTCATGTTATTTAAATATCTTTCTACTATAAAATAATGCTACTATGTACTAAGTAGTCACTCAGCCTCTGTATTTTAAATTTTCCTGGGGTGCTAGGGCATGTGCACACAAAACCATTATGCTTCTCTGAAAAACTGTGTTGAGTATAAAAATTAATACTTGACCTTTGAAGGTGGTGAAGGCCTTTGATTTGCGGAGAAGTCAGAGGAACAGGATCCTTACATGACAAAATCAGAGATTGTGACAATTTCTGTCAGTAGTGTATCTACCCTTTTAGAGCTGGATTTCCTTGCAGTATTCCAAGTGGTACCTGATACTCTACAGGATTAGATCACAGTCTGCAGGGAGTTTTGTTAATGTTTGGTTCTCTCTTTTTGGTTCTTGGCTATTGCGCAGACACAAGGGGCTTTGACATGTTCAGATGATTCACTGTCTTGGAAATTTCTCTTTGTTTAAATGATTGGTTAATTATTTCAAGAATAGAAGTAAAATATAGTGTAACTGGAATTGGGATATAACTCACTGAGAGATTTCCTTTGCAGATTGATGAGCACAGGATATGTGTTTGTGTACGAAAACGACCACTCAATAAAAAAGGTATGACCATCGAAGAGTTTGCTGAATTTTTTCTCTGAAATGCTGCTTCTGATAGTAATATTATTTGAGTTAAAGAGATCTAGCAATGCTGATCAAAGGTGAAACTGTTATACTAGACAATACCTGTGACAGACCCAGAAAATTCATAGACTTGTTATAACTTGGATAAAGATGTGGAGAAAAGTAATTGAACTGTCACCATTTTATGGATTGGGAGCTGAGGTGCAGAGAAACTAAAATTTTTTTCTAAGGTTGTCTAGGATGTATTCAGTCGATCTGGGAATTAATTCTACTGTTATTTCTTCAGTATTCCTATATTGCGTTAGGATCACATTTAAACTATCTTTCAAGTTTAAATGATTCTTTTTAATCTCCAAGTGATCTGAGCAGAGCACTACCCAGTGAAAACTTTCATACGCATTTTTCGTACTTGTATTACTATACTTTCAAGTGGTCTTGAATCAGACATCAAGCAAGCGATTCAGATGCCTAAATGCTGATGTCTTACGACATGCTAGGTGCCCTAAAGTGTCCAAGACACCCTCAGAGGGCTAGTGGATTACAGACAGATTGGAGACTTGGATCCCCTGGAGCCACTGCTCAGGGCTGGACAAGATACCCTGGGGCATATGAAATACCACTAAAAAACTATTCCATACTGGACTGACTCCCTAGTGACTTTTTTAATAGGTGATTAGTATCAAGGCTTTTTTTCTTACTGAGTGCTCATCAGACTGGAGTCTGAATTAAAAAGAAAATGTTCAGGCTTTCAACTCCAGTTAAATTCCAGCCTTCCCATGAAGTTCTTTACTTTCAGTGGGAAATTAAGAATGCAAATGCTTCTGGATTACAGTTTGTCTGAATCCAGTGCTTAAGTAAGCTGACTTTTGTTTTGAAAGATGTTTCTTCTCTTTCTATTATATTTTATTTAGCTAAAGGACTAAAAGAGCATTGCTCTGACTCTGAAACAACAAGGGATGCATTTATTATTTTTGTACTGTCCGAACTACACATTGAGGATTAACTGCAGCATATCCAGAGGAAAATGTGAGAATTGTATGGGAAAGGGAAAACATGTTGATACCTGTGTATAATTAGTTTTTACCTTATTTTTATCCTCAGTGTTGCTGCTTTCCCTACTTTATTTTCTTCTTCATTTTTACTGTTTTCTTATTCCCTGTGGGTTTTTTTCTTTTATTGATCTGAAAAGAATGCATAATCTCAAAAATTGTTTCATTGAAACTATTTTACACCACCTATTTAATAAGGGCATTCAATGTACAAGTCTGGTAGCAATTGAATTTCTATTTCAGCATTGGAGGTCATCGTTAATAAAATATGACTTAGAAATCTGATACATTTTGGGGAAACATCACCTACCTCCACTGAAGGTGGACAAAGTGAAATTACAGTAAATGAGAGCAAGCTGTCATGGGGCATGAGTTGGGATTCAGGAGCGGGATTTGATTTTGTGAGATTAGTGGTTTGGAGCTATTAAAAAATAGTTCAACGATCTTATAGGAAGATGAGTGTCTAAGTAAAAATGAGGTTGGCCTTTTTAAGAATGAGCTATACTAAAAAGGTATTAATGAATTAATCTATGCAGGGGATGAACCATGCAAATACCTTAGTACCCACATGATGCAATCTTCTGAAAACACACACTGCTTAAGAAACTATTTCTAATGCCAAGTTTTAAAATTGAAGAGTATAACAGAATCAAAGATACTGCTGTGTAACACCCTGCAGAGAAAAAGTGAAAATAGCTTGTTTTGTAAATTTCACAAAAACAGAATTATCACCAAAATCTTTAGGTGTTCTCACCACCAATTGTTCTGTGGCTTGAATTTACTGGAAGTATGTGTTCAAATTACCATTTTAAGATTTTATTTCAGTGACATATCTTTATAATTGAGAAATGTGTGGTGGGTTTCAGAGACACTATTCCAAATATTCATCAGCAAGGAATACAGGTTGTCATAACAAATACCTGGGAGGATATAAATGTCTTATTCCAAGCAATTGATTAAGAAAAATCAGCTTTCAACTGCTTAGACTAAAAAGCTTTTGTTGCAAAGAATTGACTGTTATACATCTCTCTTCATCACTGTTCCTTATTTCTTCTGTGTGGTTACTGCAGAATAATTGCATTTTATTTTATTGCAGTGCAGATGAAAAATTGATTATATAGTGACTTGAATGCATATTTCTGTTGGTGTGTAATGTCATACAGTGGTAACCATTGTACTGTTTGATCAATATGTAAACCTATGAGAAGATTTCTATGTGATTGTACAAAGCCACATCAAATTCTTGAACTGCATGCCTTAAGAAATTTTATATAGAAATGCAAGTAGGACACATTAGTGATCATGACTATATACACAAAGGATCTTTGTTTTTGTGCATATTATAGATCACTGGGTTCTCTGTTTTGCTGACTCAACTCTCATACAACAATTAGCAGTAAATTGTAGTGCTGTGCAGTAATTATAACCTGGGATCTCACTGTTGAAATTACATCTAGACAGCTTTTGTTCCTTCCCAGTGATAGGAATAATCATTAGCATTTTCAGCTTTTTCTGTTTACAAGGTATTTTTAGAGAGGATTTTAGTTTAGAGAAATTTGGTATTAAAGATGTGTACTTTAGCTTCCAGGGAGAATACACAAATGAAATGTCTGTGTAGAATAACAGCAATTTTTTTTTTTTTTCTTTTTGAAAGCTGTGAACATATGACCATAATGTTAAGGATATAGGGAAAATTAAAAGACAATATTTTAAAATAAAGCAGATTTTGGAAAGGATACTAATTTCTTTGTGTTTTCAAGTTTGACAGTCCAAGCAGTATAGGACTTTCAGTGTCCAGTTTCTCCAGTAGAGAAGTTATTTAAAAAAACTCAAAGGATATGACACTAATCTGTAAAACAGTTAAAAGCCCTGAGGAAAAAGAATGACATAACAAGTTACAATGACAGCGCTATAATTAATGTTCTTAGTTTTTCTAATCAGCTTTGTACAACCTCTCTTTAATTTCTAGCAGTTGGTAGGACAGGATGACTAGACTTCCAAATTTAAATCTTTAACTTTGCAGATTGCTATCTAGGCGTTGGAAGCCCAAATCCATTGCAGTGTTATTACTTGGAGGAGCTGTGTTATCTGAGATGTTATAAGAGTGTAAACAATGAAAAAATGTAAAAAAATATTATATGTTGCTAGTTAAATATATATTTCACTTATTTTATAGAAACTTTAATGAAAGACCTTGATGTAATAACAATTCCTAGTAAAGATGTTGTGATGGTACATGAACCAAAACAAAAGGTGGATTTAACAAGGTACCTAGAAAACCAAACTTTTCGTTTTGATTATGCCTTTGATGACACGGCTCCTAATGAAATGGTTTACAGGTATGTGTATATGCTTTTTTTTTGTGAATCTTTTTCTCATGTTTTTCCCATATTGATAACTGTAGGCTTACCTTGGTCATGGACTTTACTCCTATTCTCTCTGTTACTGGATGTGTATATTGCTACCTCCATTCTTTTGTGTGTTTACTTCTGTTTTAACTCTTTATCCTGAATTCTTCACCTGCAATGTCATCTTCACCTCCGTTGACCTCAGTCCAGCTCCCACTCCTCCTCCAAGCCCTGCTGGTTTCCAGACTCCAGCCTGTATTGCCTGCCTCCTCAGCTACTGAATATTTGAACAACTTCATGAGCTCTCCATTTGCCTCAGAGTTATTGTCTTATTAATTAGTGTGCATGTACCTGAGGGACCTGAATCATAGCTTTTGGACTTCAGGAAACTTGGAAGAAAAGGACAGCCCCAGCCTCAAAGAGCTTGCAGTCTGAATATAAGATAATTAAGAGATGGAAACAGGTCAGGAGAGGGCGGGGGAAAAGTACAAAGACAGTGAGAGAGGTTATATTGCTGTATTGCTGATAGAGCTGAGCTGGCTTGGCTGCTGGAAGCAATCCAGCTGATGTAACATGGAGGTGCATGGAGCTAAGTTATCTTACTCAAAATGCTGAATCCTTCTGATTTAAAAAACAACAGTAACAAAGACGCACATCCACTTCCAGCCCCAAGGCATTTGGATCTCCATTTTCTCCTTTATTATTCTCACTTCCACACCTGGCACAGAATAATGCACACAGCACTTTTAAAAACGTGTTTAGAAGTAGCTATTTACCTTGTAAAAGTCACTACATGGAACAGATACAGTAGCAGGCAAGGTCAGACAGCACACCACCTCATAATCTTGGTCTGCAGTCTAAATACTATGAAGCTTTTTGCAAGGACTGTTGATATTAGAAAGGAATTTGGTGAAGATAATTTTCCTTATGCTTCGAAAGTGCTTCCCATAGCCTTAAGGAGTAGTGATAGAGAAATATCTTAATTATTGTTCTTAATCCAACAACTAGAAATCGAAAGTTAGGATTGTGTCCTGATTGATGTTAGGATCTTGTTAGATTGATGTTGTAAAGGAGTTATTAAAAGGCCTTGAAAGTTAAAACTTCTGTCTTACACTTGATGTAATTAGGAGGAGAAGGGTGGTAAAAGGAAAATCTGCATAGTCTGTTAGTTTACACTAACAGAAGACTTCTATACAGCAAAGCTCTGCATTTGGAGATTTCTGTCTCTAATGGTTGTCTACTGGTAGCATCTTTTTCGATACTGAAGAGCTGTTGGGAGAGCTGGTGATGTGCGCCTCTTGCAATACCTCTCCTGCTTAACAATCAGTTCTACTCATGCTCCTTCCTGTTATTTATCTTTGTGAGCATAGTGTTTAAATGTGAGAGACATTTTTGGCATACGATGCTGTTGTATTTTTGTATGGAGTTTCCTTCAGACAATTTTTATTAGTTATGTAATACATTAAAGGCAATCCAGGAAAATAGTGAAAGATGATTGTATTCATACTGAAATAGTAAATCTCTAGTCCGCGTAGTAGTACAGGCTTTCTCCTTCTTCCTCATATGGCACAATAATGATTATTACTTGAAGGGCAATCTGCTTCAAGGCCTTGTGTAATAACTGCAGTAAGAGCAAGATAGATATTGTCATGGGATCTCACCAGAACTTCAGGGTCGCGATGGAAAAAAAATAGTGTGGCAAGTTACTCCCATTTTCTCCAATATGCTAAAATTGCTCACTGTATTTCTATACTGAAAAACATTCTTAGTTTGCGGGAGAAAAGATCTTTTTTTTTTTTTTAAATAATTATTACTATTAATTTGCTTAAGCTGTATTTAAGTATTTTTAATCCATAAGCTGCAACTTCTGAGTTGCAAGTTTTTGTTATAGTTAAAAAACATGCACTGGTTTGAAGGGGTATGCATTTTGAATTTTAAAGGAGAACCAGAGTTTACATTTCTGAAAGATCAAGATTGCAAATAAGGTTTCTAGGAAAAGTACAAGTTGGACTCTTTTGACATTGGACCATTTGGAGTTGTATAATGCTTTATTAAAACTTTTCTAGATATGTTTGTATTTTGCTGTACTTTAAAATAGATATAATGAAGTCCCTGTTTTTATAAATCAACAAACTAAATTTCAAACTCATTTAAACAGCGGTATTGAATGTGCTTCTTAGGTGGATAGGCTTTGTGAAAGTTTATGTTTGATATATAAAAGGAGCAAACATCAAACTATGAAAATATCCTCCTGAGGACAAAGGAATTATATGTATAGAAGAATTAAAAAGGAAAGTCCGAGGCTGATCGGAAATAGTCTGGTATATTTTTGATGAAAGTTCATAATTCAGTTAAACATTTTGCAAAACCCTTGGCTGCTGAATGGCTCAGCCACGCCCGTATTATTTTTTCAGTCATTTTGTGTTTGATCAAAAATGGATTGAAAGAAAGTTATAACACCTCCATGTATCTGTAAACAATTGTTCCTGTTTCTATCGCGTGAAGGTACTTTATGTGTAAGCATCTGAAAAAAATTTAGAAAGAGACTTTTGTCTAGAGACTTACCTTCATTGGTAACTCTCTTAGTAGTTTACCCTTTGGTTTTGGAATTTTTCATGTAGTAATGCTGATAAGCAGCTGAAGTAGGAGCAATAACTTTACGGTTTTTAAAGTAAAGATTAATTCTCTAAAATAGAAAAATTATACTTTGGATAATATTTTTTGACACATCAAATAATACTTCAGGGATAACTAGATTTTTCTGTTCTGAAGAACTTGGGTATCCAAGAACGTGGGTATTTTCTTGAGCCTTTTTTCTCAGTGTTGTTTTGGCCACTTGTCTTCTAAATTTAAGCTTGGAAGCTAACTTGGGGGAAAAAAAATCCCAAACCAAAACCATAGCAGAATTTTAGTATTGGCAAAACCTGGGTATTTATCTGCTCCAGTGTCCTTCTTCCATGTCTTCTGACTCTGTCTGCTGTAGGGACCTATAGATAACATGTAGTAAGCTGTGCTTGTGTTGCTTCATTAAAAAAAGGAAATTTTTTTCCTTGGGGTTTTAAGGAGTATAATATTGTTGTAAAATAAATAGGAGAGACCTTGTAGCTTTTATGTAATTGTTTGGGATATTTTAATGCCTTAGAGCTGGTTGTCTCTTTGATTGAACAATTAACATGGAGATGTCCTTTGGCTTCTCAAAGACCAGGACCAGTTTTGTTACTTCTGGCCTTAAAAATTATAGCATTCATGTGGTAGTGGCATCTTGAAGTAATGCAGTTTCTTACGTACTGCTGTTTTTTGCGTTTAAGGTTTACAGCTCGGCCGTTAGTGGAGACCATATTTGAAAGGGGAATGGCCACTTGTTTTGCATATGGACAAACAGGAAGTGGAAAAACCCATGTAGGTATTTCTTCTTTCTAAACTTCTTGTATTTATTAGAACTTAGATAAGTTCTAGTAAGTAAAAAATATGTAAGTTACAGTTCTGTTATTTTTATATTGTATGTTTTAGCTTTTTTTTCTTTTTTTTTTTTTTTTTGTAAAATTCAGACTATGGGTGGTGACTTTTCAGGAAAGAACCAAGATTGTTCTAAAGGAATATATGCACTTGCAGGTGAGACTTTATTGGTGTGTTGACTTTTTGCAGATTAGTTGAGATAAGTTTTCTGTTTCCTGTCATACAAATATAAGGGTTGCATTACAGAGCAGCTTTGGTAGCATCAGGTAGTTCCTAGATGTGCAGTTTTTACACAGTAAAGTAAATGTATGTATAGATTGCTTCAAAAAATGTAATAAATATAACAGATGATTAGTTACGTTTATGATCTTGTAATGGGGCAGTTTACAGTACAATTTTTTAGACTTGGTTGACTGACCCTACCTGTTATACTTGGAAAATACGAGAGATGCAGTAAAACAGACTGTTATGCATTAATGAGTCTTCACTAAATGAAAATACATAACAAGATTTCTTTTTATGCTGGAAATGTATTCACAGCTCGAGATGTCTTTTTAATGCTAAAGAAACCAAACTATAAGAAGTTAGAACTTCAAGTATATGCAACATTTTTTGAGATCTACAGTGGTAAGGTAAGTACCTGATGTTTCTCTGAGGAAGGGGGAACTTCTCTTTCACAAAGACGATTTTAAGTTTGTCACATAAAAGATTTTTTCCTCTTTGTTTCACATAATTCTTTATACTTCCTTTCCAATCATGTTTTTCCATGGAATGCTTTGCATATATTGATACAAGATTTGAAACAAAAATGTCTTTTAAAGCTCCTCTTCATCTGTTCTGTTTCCCCAACTCCCTAAGGTTTTTGACTTGTTGAACCGGAAGACAAAATTAAGAGTGTTAGAAGATGGTAAACAGCAAGTCCAGGTGGTGGGATTACAGGAACGGGAAGTCAAATGTGTTGAAGATGTTCTTAAGCTTATCGAAATCGGCAACAGCTGCAGGTATCTCCCATAGCGTGCACCATTTTTTCATTGTACATTAAAGAATCAGAACAAGATTTTTTGGGGGTCTCTTCATAGTGATGGCTTTTTAATATGCAGTGGCTTTTTGATGATGTTGGCTGCAAGTAAGGAATCTGCCTACTTTTTAAATAAATTCATTTAGAGTTTCTCTGTCTTCTAGAGAGAAATACTGATTTTTCTACAGCATGTGAACACCATGCATTATGTAAGCAGTTTACTGACTAAATTCGCATCATTTAAAATCTGGAATGCTGCCAGATTCTTCAGCTCTAAAAGGCCTTGATATGTAGTGACAGAGGTTAAGCATAAAATTTCTATTTTTTTTTTTTTTTTTAAGAATCCAGCTTCATTGTTTTTAAAATTAGCCCTGTGCATGGACTGCTGCCTGATCAGATAAAAGTGCCATCAGCATTTTACATGTAAGCTTTCTGACAATCTGAAATCTTTGAAGATCTGATTATTCTTGCTTTTAAAAGGGAGGTAAAATGTTACTAATCTTCCATTTCTGTTTGAAGAGGTTGAAAAAGAGGTATAATTGTACTATGTACATCCAATTATTAGAGTTCTATCTCTAGTGTCCATAAGAACATTAGACGTGCTGTCAACAAATATAAGAAAATACAGGACTTTGCCCTGAAAAAGCCAATGTTCTGAGGTTAGTGTGTTTAACAGGTATGGTCCTTTGCTTGTTCATGTGTCCTTCCCTTCTCTCCTTTTGTTTAAAGGACATCTGGCCAGACATCTGCAAATGCACACTCATCTCGAAGCCATGCAGTGTTTCAGATTATTCTCAGAAGGAAAGGGAAATTGCATGGTAAATTTTCTCTGATTGATTTGGCTGGCAATGAAAGAGGAGCAGATACTTCCAGTGCAGACAGGCAGACGAGACTGGAAGGTGCAGAAATTAACAAGAGCCTTTTAGCACTCAAGGTAACTGAAATATTTCCATTGCCTCTGAGTAGGTGGAAGCCTGCTACACATACTAGCAATGACTATTAAAATGAGTGGTTTTGCAGGCTTTGCTTGTCTACATTGTCTCCTGATATGACAGGTAAAATAATGTATTGATCTTTCCTCTAGATGCCTGAAGGAACATTTGGTAATTGCAGAAACATTGTGCTATCAACTTGCTTGTAGTTTAAAAAACAAACAAACAAACAAACCAACACGAAACTTCAACAAAAAGTCCCCAGTGCTTGAATTTGAAGACTTTTCTGGTATATATCTAAAACGGGAGGACAGATGACTTACTTTGGTAATGAAGGTCTGAAATCCTAACAGGAAATATTCTTACTGATCTCAGTATTTCTTTTTTTAATTAAAAATAAATTAACCTTTACAGCATATTTATATACTGCTGTTAATTAATTCACTAAAGCAACACAACAGTTACAAATCCAGGGAGAACTAATAGATTAAAGTAACCCTTGAAAGTTAGAATCTATTTTTGACTACTCTTCTTTATAGCAATTTGTCTGATACGGTCATTTTACAGATTTTTGTGCATTAATCTAGGAGACAGCCAAAGCACTAAGAAATATTATTTTAATATTCATATGCCCTTTTTTGTTTGTTTTATAATGCTTGAAAGAGGTTCAGTCTAAACAGGGGAAGTAATTCTTTCATCTCAGCTGGGGAAACAGTAGTTTGTAATGCCTCAGAACTTACCTCTGTTGTTGGTTAGTTTGGCTTAGTTTTACTACTGTTGTTGCCAGCGCTGTGGTTTTATACAAAGAATATGAATCCCAAAATCACCATGCTTAATTTTTTATCCCCAGTATAAACTTGGGAGAAGACTGACTTTAAGCAGATCTTACAAAACACTGGAAAATTGTCACATATAATGTGTCATTACAAAATTGTATGGCATGTTGAAAAAGCATGACAATGTTTGGAATCAGCAGTTCCAAAACTGTGACCTATTTTGATTTAGCGTCAAGGTAAATAATGCAAGCAACACTGTCTTGATGTTATCACAAATGTAATTGAATAAAGGTGGGTTTGTTTTGGGTTTGGGGTTTTTTTTCAGTTTACTTGCTGATTTTGTATTGGCTAGTGCCTTCAGTGCAATGCTCATGCCACAGACTTAGTTAATTTTCATACAACTTGTCTTTTTAATTGTAGTGAAAGTTTCTGCTGCTATCATACTAGTGGTTGTGATCTAAATTATATGGGGAAGGGGAAATAAAAATAAGTGGAGGTCTTGCAGAGGTCTTAACAGCAGTGCAGTAAGATATAATTTTTTCAGTGGTGTGTTAGTTTTCCATTTTTCATCTATCCCCAAAAATATTACACAGCTTTTTCTGTTTGTATTCAAGACCCTTGAAATTATTGTCAAGTTTGAATTAAACTAGTGTGTTCTGGGCAGGTCTTTGCTGGTAATCCGTTATTTGCTATTTGCATCAGGATATCAGTCCTGTCTTAACCTGTTCACATTTTTGGTACAGGAAGTTAGTTCTGTAATGTCTCTACGTGGAAATAGTGTTGTCATTTTGTTACCTGGTTTTCTGAGCTGTAATGAAAAGCAAAAATAGTTAAAAACTCCATTAATTTAGAAGCTGGCAGTGTCCTTCTATAATCCTTTTACTAATAAGGAGATAGTAAAATTCTAATTTTTCAGGAGTAAACAAACGAAAAATCATTAAGAGTAACTTAAAATACCTTAAACTTGTTGGTTGCCATATCAGTAATTCAACGTACACATTTGTCACCGTTTTTAGTTTGTAATGTTTTTAGTTTTTAATGTTACCTCTTGAAAATCTGTTGCCCCTCTTTCTGCCTAATCTGCTTTTCTCCCCATGTAAATATAGTATTAATGTACAAGTTCAAATATTTCAAGGAATGCACTGCCTTGCTCACCTACAAGTATTGAGTCATTTTTCGTGTTTGCATGTGAAGTTCACATTCAACAAGCTTCAGTCTTTCTGTTTATCTGAGCTGTGTCCATTGTATAAAATTCAACTGGTGAGTTTTTTTAATAATCACTTCAGTTAAAGCTCACCTGCCATTGTGTTTGTTCTGTTCTGTATCACAGCAGTTTTATTCTGAGCCCATTTTTAGTTCTGTTTTATGCTGTTTCACAGGTGCAATGCTTTCTTAGATTATCATCCAACAGTTTCTAGCCTAGCTTCTGGTTTATAGGAAATTTCAAAAGGCCGCAAGGATATGGCTGCAGCTGGGGGATTAGCTAAACTACTGTAGAACTATTCATGTAACACAAAAGCTGTTCCATCTGTTAGTGCTGCTAAAAGCAAACCTCTAATTTGAAAAGCTTTTGAAATACGGTTGTTTGAAGCAGTTCTGTGTTAAAACTATACCAAGGAAGCTGTGCATCCGCAGAGATGCCTGTATATAAAGTGTTAAGGGAAAGGCAGAAACTGAAATTAATGATCAAAATATGACAATGACAACAACAACGACAGAAATCTAAAGTTTGAACTTCCTATCCTATGGGCAGAGTTTGAACTTCCTTTGTGTAAAAATTTATTACCTGATGTTAGAGCATTAAGTGAGCAGAAATGATGTTTAGATTAGTGTTTAGATTGCACTGTTAGTTGCTGCTGTAACTTCTGTAGTAATTTCATATTTACAACTGTACTGTATTTCTCTCTGGAACTGTCCAACCAATTGCAAGTATTAGTTTACCCTTGTGACTGAAAGACCTTATCTCTGTTTTTTCACATGAATAATATTTTAAAATACGGAATGACTTTAGTTTTCAGATGTCTTCCAGTATTGAGTACATCAGTAGAGAGCTATACTTACTTAGGTTTGTGATCTGTGGAAACTTTCAGAAAGTTCGTTGTCTCCTGAGCTGTAGAGAAAGTCAGTGCTAAAGCCAGAATGAAAGCTACTGCTTTTAATTGATAGAGTTAATATGTATCCCTGTCCCCGCTGCTTCTGCTGGCAGAGGATGAAGGTGAATCATTCAAGCTTTTGCACCTGATAATCAGAAATATTGTTACTCTGGGCATTTAACATCAATACTGATTTTGTGTTTTGTTGTTGTTGAATGAGAGTCAGAAAGTTTTTAGGCTTCTAAGTCCTTTGTAAGTTCCTACCTCTCTACTGAACTTAATGAGAGGTAAAAGCCTAACACGTATTGAATCCAAGCTTTAATGGTAAATTTTAATTATATTTTTGGGGACAGCCACATAACTAAGGCATGTATTTTCAGATTTCAAATTCCGTTTGTATTATATTTATTCAACCCATGTTAAAGAAAAATGCTTTCTTGTTCTTGCTTGTTCTTTCAGGAGTGCATTAGAGCCTTAGGCCGAAATAAACCTCATACACCCTTCAGAGCAAGTAAACTTACTCAGGTGCTAAGAGATTCATTCATAGGAGAAAACTCCCGTACCTGTATGGTAAGTTGATTCAGTTAACTGTTTGTTCTAACAGTTACAAAGAGAAGAGATGCTGGGAATTGTTCTGGTTTTGGCTGGGATAGAGTCAATTTTCTTCCTAGTACCTGGTACAGAGCTGTGTTTTGGGTTTAGTATGAGAACAATGTGGGTAACACACACTGATGTTGCTAAGTAGCGCTTATCCCAAGTTAAGATTTTTCAGTTTCACATGATCTGCCAGCAAGCAGGTGCACAAGAAGCTGGGAGGGAGTATAGCCAGGACAGCTGACCTGAACTAGCCAAAGGGATAGTAACTACCATAAAACATCATGCCCAATACATAAACTGAGGGGAGCTGGCCAGGAGGGGCTGCTTGCTGCTTGAATATCAGTCAGCAGGTGGTGAGCAATTGCATTATCTGTCACTTTTTTGTATATTCTATTATTAAAATAATAATGATAATAATAGTAATTTTATTTCAGTAATTAAATTGTTTTCGACTCAGCTTATGAGTCTCCTAACCTTTACCCCTTCAACTCTCTCCCCCACCACCCAGGGCAGGGGGATGGCGAGCAAGTGGCTATGTGGTGTTTGGCCACTGGCCAGGTTTAAAACACAACAGTTCTTTAAATGACAAAGACAAATTTAAAGTTGATATCAAAGGCATGAGAATATGCTCTAGACTGTTAAGGGGGGAAGTAGATCAGATAGATGAGATGAATAGTTATGTATTGTACAAATGTGCATTTGCATCGGTCCGAAAAGCAGAATTTTTCTATCAGATGGTGGAAAGGACAGATAAAAGCACTAATGTCCAGCTGTTTCATGTGTGCATCCTTAACACGTCTCCTTACGGGAATGCAAACTCTGCAGTGGACACCGACTGCGAGGCTTGTTTTGTGTCGGTTACTTTTTACATACTCCTTGGAATTAGTCTAGAGGCCACAGAAGTGAGCAGACCACAATAAAAACTGTGGTTTTATGGCAGCCTAGTCTTCCCTTCAGCTGTTAGGTGTGGTTCATTTGAAAATGGTGGTAAAATAGCAATTTTTATTAATCTTTTTTTCTCCTTCAGTTTTCTAATGAAAAGAGAGGATTGTTTTCTTTCCCACTAAGACATACCTGATCTAGTAGAAGATGTCCCTGCTCACTGCAGGTGGGTTGGACTAGGTGACCTTTAAATGTCCCTTCCAACCCGAAGTATTCTATGATTCTGTAACTTCATCAATCCTACGCAGGATCAGAAAGCTAAATTGTGCTTCTCTAGCTAGTGAAGAAAGGCTACGCTGTGCATCTCTACACTGGTGAAGAAGGTTTGGAAAGTTAGCCTTTTGGAAATTACATGAAATAATTAACATTTGTGAATATTTCATGAACTCTCACCATCACCATTACCTCCTTAAAATGCTAACATCCTGTTTTTGTTTTGGCGAAGCTTTGTTGTTTAATTATTACCGTTCTTATAGGGTTGTCATAACATTTTTTACCATTGAAATGTGTGAGAATGCCATCAGGAGTAATCCGTGTTCTATGGGTGTTCGATTTCTGATACAGTTTGCATTCCTTTATTATGCATCCAATACCGTTCTAAATTGAGGAAAAAAAAATCCCCTCTGAAAGTGAGTGGAAATGTGCTTGAATTATTTTTTTACTTTCTCATTCATATAACTACAGTCATTTTACAATTAAGAATAGGAAAACCCTTTCATGATGAGATATTGCTTTTAAACTCATTGTTGTGTTACTTTTTCACGTAGTTTCTGAGTACTAGGACCACTTGTGACATTCTGGTTTTAGTCTTTGTTTACATGTAATTTTTATCAAGAATTTCATCAGCAACGTTTTTTCTTAAAACACTGATATGGAGAGAACACTTGGATAGTTGTGTCTTACTCTGAATTATAGTTGAAAGAAAGTTTGAATTGAGATCTCACATTTGTAGCACTTGTTCCTGTGATAACTAGGTGGATGGAGAATAAAGCTGCCTGTCTAGAGATCTGACAGGTTTCTCAACAGCATATATTGAATTGAGAGAGTAGGAGATATGTTATCCTGGAATTAACTCCAGTCCTCCCTAGTTCCCTGGAAAGAGGAGAGGAGATTTGCAGTCCAGTGGCCAAGTGCTGGGATTAGTGGATAATTATTTACAGTTGACTCCTTGGCAAGTGTGTCTGTTTTGTAAGCATGTTCATGTATAGGTTTTATATATTAAACTGGCAAAAATTTACTGATGAAATTTACAGCGAGAGAAGAGAACAAGGGTTATGGTTTATGATAGCTAAAGTTAAACTATGGTTTATTAAATTAAAAGAGTACTTATCTTGCAGTTGTGCTGACTGATAGTTTGCATCAGAGCCATGTATTTAATGTGCTGCTACTAACTTACACTCTTTCATGGGCACCCCCTTGCCGTGGGGAAAGAGCTTGCGTGCCCTTGCGAAGTTGAGAGCTATGCTGGTGGTGGCATATGCCTCCGGTAGGGTCTCCCAAGCCTGACAGGTCTCAACTGAAGGGTCAGACAAAGTGTGTCCACGGGCAGGATGGGCTCACTAGCCTTCGGGCAACCATCCTAGGAGAAGGACAACTCTAACTCCAAACGCGGGCAGATGGAGCTCGTTTAGCCCTGTAAGGCCATCCATCTAAGAGAAGGATACTCTAACCAAACCTACGACCTGAGGACTTCGCTGTCACTGTCCAAGCTCGCTAGGCCCTGGCAGATGAACCTCAGGTGTAAAGGGTGGGGCCAGTCTTGCGCACGCTGCGCCTCACCTAAAAAATCCACCGCGCAGGCTTGAAGGGTGTACTCACGTTTGCAAAGCCCTGTAGCGACAGGCAAGGGACGAAACGGCAGGTGGAAAGATGTCACTGGAAGCCGCAGACCCAACCCTACATGCAGGCGGTTCAGGACATTGGTCGCTTGAGACTGACCCGGGAGATGACAGTCTCGTTCGGCAGCATCCTGAATGACCAAGCAGCCTTTTTCAAGGAGAGCACTGCTTGCTCCACATGGAGAGGGGCCTAGAAAAGGTGGCCTAACCAAAGCTCATCTTCCCTTCCAATCCGGTTGGCTAGCCGCGGCCAACGGACATCTTCTTCTGTGGTCAACCAAAGACAAAGAGACAAAGGCATACACCTGCCTCCAAAGGTGTGTCCAGATTGACACTCGCATGTTGGAACATCAGAACCATGCTCGATACAGCAGACAGTGGGCGTCCTGAACGCCGTTCTGATATAATTGCTCACGAACTGTCACGACTCATCGACATTGCTGCTCTCAGTGAAGTTCGCCTTCATGAGGAAGGCAGCCTTAAAGAACATGGTGCCGGCTACACACTGTATTGGTCAGGCAAACCCAAAACCGAAAGTCATCATTCCGGAGTTGGCTTCATGATTAAAAACTCCATCGCCTCTAAACTTGAAAATTTGCCAACAGGTCATTCCGATCGCATTATCTCCTTACGCCTCCCGCTACACAACAAGCAACATGTTGTTCTCTTCGGCATATATGCCCCAACTCTCCAAGCTGACCCTACAGAAAAAGACAAATTTTACACCGATCTGCGCCGCCTTACTCAAAAGGTTCCTGCGGATGATAAGATCATAATCCTTGGTGACTTCAACGCCCGAGTAGGTAAGAACTCTGAAGCCTGGAAAGGAGTACTAGGCAAGCATGGAGTTGGAAACTGCAATGACAACGGTCGCCTCTTGCTAGAGTTTTGTGCTGAGCAGCAGCTTACCATCACCAACACTATCTTCCAGCAGAAAGACAGCCTGAAGACAACCTGGATGCATCCTCGATCTAAACACTGGCACCTCATTGACTATATCTTAGTGCGCCAGAGAAATGTTCGCGATGTCTGTCACACCCGAGTGATGCCTAGTGCAGAATGTCAAACAGACCACCGCCTTGTGCGCTGCAAACTTAACCTCCACTTTAAGCCCAAACCTAAGAGGGGTGGCATTCTGAGGAGGAGGCTCCAAGTTAACAATCTTCAAACAGCTGCAGTGAGAGACAGCTTCCAGGCAAACCTTCAAACTAGGCTTGAAGACTGTCCCATAGACTCTTCTCCTGAAGCGCTTTGGCAACATATTAAAAATAGCATCCTGCAGTCCTCCGAAGAATTCTTAGGGTTCTCCACAAAGAAGAACAAAGACTGGTTTGATGAAAACAATCCAGAGATCCAGGAATTGCTGGCAAAGAAGAGATCTGCTCACCAAGCACACCTCGCTCAGCCATCTTGCCATGTAAGAAAAGCAGCCTTTCGTCTTGCATGCAGTAAACTCCAACAGAAACTTCGAGACATCCAGAACAAGTGGTGGCTCAACCTAGCAAAAAAGACTCAACTATGCGCAGATTTGGGTGACCACAGAGGATTCTATGAGGCTCTGAAAGCAGTGTACGGACCCACACACCAAGTTCAAAGCCCCCTACTCAGCGCAGATGGCCAAACGCTTCTCACAGATAAAACCACCATCCTGAATCGATGGTCTGAACACTTTCAAACTCTCTTCAGTGCCAACCGTGTAGTCCAAGACTCAGGAATCCAGCTCATCCCAAGACAAACGGTGAAAAATGAATTGGATATAGCCCCTACTATGGGAGAGACCCTTAAGGCCATACAGCAGATGAAAACCGGCAAGGCAGCTGGGGTGGACGGAATCCCGCCTGAAATCTGGAAACATGGAGGCCAAACGCTCCATGCTAAATTTCACGAGCTAGTTGTGCGCTGTTGGGAACAAGGCGAACTACCACCAGATCTCCGTGATGCAATCATCATCACCCTGTACAAGAAAAAAGGAGTAAAGTCAGACTGCTCAAACTACCGAGGCATAACTCTGCTCTCCATCGCTGGAAAAATCCTCGCAAGAATACTATTGAACAGATTGGTACCCCCTATCGCAGAAGAACTTCTACCCGAAAGTCAGTGTGGTTTCAGAGCCAACAGAAGTACCACAGACATGGTATTCGTTCTCAGACAACTGCAAGAGAAGTGTAGGGAACAGAACAAGGGTCTCTATGTAACTTTCGTTGATCTCACCAAAGCCTTTGACACTGTGAGCAGAAAAGGTCTGTGGCAGATCTTGGAACGATTAGGATGTCCCCCCAAGTTCCTCAAAATGATTATCCTGTTACACGAGGGGCAGCGCGGCCAAGTCAGATATGGCGATGCACTCTCTGAGCCGTTCCCAATAGCCAATGGTGTGAAACAAGGTTGTGTTCTCGCACCCACTTTATTCACAGTTTTCTTCAGCATGATGCTCCAAAGGGCCACGGCAGACCTCGACGAACAAGATGGCATTTATATCCGATATCGTACCGATGGGAGCCTTTTCAACCTAAGGCGACTGAAGGCCCACACCAAGACCCTGAATCACCTTGTCCGCGAGCTGCTTTTTGCTGACGATGCCGCCCTTGTTGCCCACACAGAAGCAGCTCTGCAGCGCTTAACATCCTGCTTTGCAGAGGCGGCTGAGCTTTTTGGACTGGAAGTCAGCTTGAAGAAGACGGTAGTTCTCTACCAACCAGCACCACAAGATGATTACCATCATCCCCACATCACCATTGGCGAGTCAGAGCTTCAGTCAGTCCAGCAGTTCAGCTATCTGGGTAGCATCATCTCCTCAGATGCCACGATCGACAAAGAGATAGACAACAGAATAGCAAAGGCAAACAGAGCTTTCGGAAAACTCCATAAAAGAGTCTGGTGCAATAAACACCTGAAGAAAAGTACAAAGATCAGTGTCTACAGAGCCGTGGTACTGCCTACTCTTCTGTACGGGTCTGAATCATGGGTCATCTACCGCCACCATCTGCGACTCCTCGAACGCTTCCATCAGCGCTGCCTCCGCACAATCCTAAACATCCACTGGACTGACTACGTGACTAACGTTGCTGTCCTTGAACAGGCAGACGTCACCAGTATTGAGGCCATGTTGCTGAAAACGCAGCTGCGTCGGGCAGGGCACGTCTCCAGGATGGCGGATCACCGCCTCCCTAAGATCGTGTTCTATGGTGAACTTGCCACTGGCTGCCGCAAGAGAAGAGCTCCAAAGAGGAGATATAAGGACTCCCTGAAACAACACCTCAGCCTAGGCCATATTGACCACCATCAGTGGTCCACCCTGGCCTCCAACCGGGAGATTTGGAGACACACCATACATAACGCTGCTGTCTCCTTTGAGAGCACGCGTAGAATCAAGCTTGAGGAGAAAAGGCAGCGCAGAAAGAACCGTGCCTCGACTATACCACCCAAGGAGACCCTCCGGTGTGCTCTTTGCAACCGGTCTTGCCTATCCCGCATTGGCCTTTTCAGCCATCAACGCGCTTGCAATAAGCGTGGGCAAAGCCCTTCCCAAATCTTCGTCCGCGAAGCCAAGCCATGATGATGACTAACTTACAGAAATTATTGCAGAAATAGTTTAATAACGAGTAGTTTCCTTTCATGTTCCTACAGTTGACTGTGTAGATCATTGCTATGTTCTCTAGAAGTCTCTACTTTATGTGAAGCAAATTAAAGTGTAGAAGAACTTTTTAGTTATAACTGATGTAACTGTCACAAGGTAACATGTAGCTAGATCATGATACTGTTTCTTTCAAAATACTTTAGCCTGTTCACAGGCAAAATAAATTAATGAGTTTGCAACACAGAAATAATATTCAATTGGAAAACATTATTTATTGAACGTATAAGACCTCTTTTAAGATGCTGTTAGTGCTTGTCAGTGAGGAGGCATTTATTGTAAAGGGATCCCTCACAAAGACAAAGATTTGATCCAGTGTTCTAATATGCATTTTGCAAATATGTGGTGCTTTTCCATATGGAATGTATATAAAATGATGTAGTAAAAACTTGTAAATATAACTTTCTAAGAGATTCTTGAAGTGTCCTGGTATAAAATACTTGCTGGGCCTTTTCCACTTTCTTTCTGACATACTAATCCGTAAGTGGGATATCTGAGTCAAATTTATTTGGTTATTTCTACACTTCATTTTCATTTGACTTTTCCTTTTATCATTTATGGACTTCCTGTTGCAATTTTAGAAGTTACATATTTAGGGACGGAACATTCATTTCTGTATATAGCATTAAATTATGATTTGGAAACTTTTTTTTCAAATTTCAGAAAAATATTTTGAAAATAACTTCATAGTGTAGACAGTTATGACGAGGTTCTGCTTCATTCTAAAGAAATCCAGAGACATACAGTCAGCATAATAGGTTCTTTTGAACTTTATTAGTCATTGTAGTTTTACAGAAATTCTTGTCCTTAAATAGTTTAAAGTTGTTTTAGAAGAGTTAAACATTATGATAATGTATCATAATTTGAAATTTGCAAAGTCTCATTTTTTAACCTTGTTCTGCATCTTTGACGTGTTGCACCCTTGGCATGCTGCAGTCATAGCTCAACCTTTCAGGGTGGGAGTAGGAACCTGCAGACTTCAGTGCCCCAAAATTGATCCCACTGTGGGGACTCATAAGTGGTGTAGACACATTCAAAATAGGAAGAATGGTAATTATGGGTCTTAAAAATATTCCTGTCTTTAAGTAGTGCAGCTTTTCCCATCCTTGATTGGAGTTGCAAACAAGGAAGCACGTGACAGAGAGGTTGGAGTCTTCCTGTCCTGCCTGGACTGGGCTTTTTAGGGCATGAGGATGTGTGATGTAGTGGACATTTGTGTTCAACGGACTGAGTCTTTTGCAGCGGTTCCTGTGCCCTGAACAGGGTATCCACGTGGCTGACAGCAGCTACAGTGGCACTTCCCTATAGCAGCTGTACCTTATACACTTCAAAATCTTGGAGGAGTCCCCTGGTGTTAAGGCAGTTGCCGTGTGTGGTATGCTCTGAACATTAAAATGATGGAAATGATGCACGCATCTTTCATGTTAAATGAGTTTGAAAGGATTTTAGGAACTTCCAGGTTTTTGTTAGTTAGCACCCAGCACACTTTATAATGAGACATGCAATCATATGATCTTTTAAAAAATACCCGTGTTGTTTTCATTAGTAACTGATCTGTACCAGTATTAGGGGTTTAAACTTAAGTCTGTATGGGAGCAGGCTCTTTAGACTTTCTAATACCCTCACACCATATATTTTCCCTTTCTCCTCAGTAGGAGAAATTCCCTTCAGGAAGACTACCTGTGCTTTTATATGTAATGTCAGCAGCAGGATGAAAGAGAAGACTGGGATTGCCTAATCTTCCTCAGTATCAGTCTCCTGATGCTGTGCTGCCACCAAATATCTTAGTGTGTGGGATCATAGAGGTGTTTGTCCTGGGTAGTGACTTTATGACTCTCCTGAAAAAAGCACAGATAAAAAAATTGGGCTACTGAGAGAAGCTAGCACAAAGAGTGATGCCACTGTTGACTGATTGCGATATTATTCTTTTTTCTAAGTGCTGGAAAGAAGGTGAGATCTTCAGGGTATTTTATTTAACTGGAAAAGGAAATACTCATAGATACCAGATACATCTGATAGTAAGTTGGCTATCAAGTATTGTTTACAGATAACTTCCAACTGAGAAAAAAAATATCTTGACTTAGGAAAATAATTAAACACATGCTTATCTTTAATATTATTAAGTACAGTTTTGAACTGTGGCCAAAATAGATTTCTCAAATCTGTATACAGTCTGCTTGAATGGAGAACAGCCTACAAAGATATATACAAAAAATGATCGGGTAATTGATTTAAAGATATATTAGACTTACTTTCTACTAAGCTGCAGATTTCCTTTTTTGAGGAGTCTATTTTTTCAGTTAGAGTTTTGCATTTACATATGATGTTACCAAGACAGTGAGATGGGGTAAATTGACTGAATTTCTATAAATTCTTAATGTTCCAGGTATGGTTAAAAAACATTAAATTGTAGCTTTGACTTGACATCTGTCTCCTTGAGATGTTATTGTATAAGGACAGCTGTACATAGTAGACAGTTTTTGTAGATCTCAAATGAAACTGAAAGTTAAAAAAAAATGAAAGTTAATTTGAGTTCACCTAACCTTTCATCTGAACAAAATGATTTATTAACATGTGGTTTGTTTTTCTCCAGATCGCTACAATTTCTCCAGGGATGGCATCATGTGAAAACACTCTAAATACGTTGAGATACGCAAATAGGTATGGAAAATGTTATTGCTTATAGCTGTACTGGCTGTTGATCACTGACATTTTGAATAGTATTGTTCCATGATGTATAACTATTCTAGCTACTTGAGTAATTTTATCATACTTGTATTTCTTAATAAGATTAAAACCAAATTACTGATTCAGGGTCTCATTTAATTTAAATTGTCACTTTTTACAACCATTACAATGGAATCAATAGAAATTACATTTAAGCCATTACCCAGGTATGGATAATGTGGATTGCAAGGACTGTGGGAGTTATCACTATTAGTTTTGCCCCTGCTCTGGAGGCACCACTCTTGCATTAGGCGGAGGTGGTATTTGTGATGATTCCCTGGGTGTTAGCTGAAATACCTTTCTGCAATGTGATTTTTTTTTTCCCATCCCCTTGGTGGAATTGTGTGCAGTTGCCAGTCTTCATACATATATATGAAATTTTATACTTCCCAACTTCAAGCAAATATCTGAGACCCCTAAGTACAGAGTCAGGTAATCCAACAGTGATTTTACAATCAGTGTGGAAAAATTAGTACTTCCAGAGGCTAACGCAGCACCTCTGAGACCTGTACTGCTCTCTGAAAGTGTTCATCTCTCTTCAGTGAGTGCGAAAGGAGCCTTCCCCTACTGCAGTTCTCCTTCATTAACTGTGTGTTGGAGATGGGGTGATCAGGTTCTGTGCATTCCTGCAGTCAGACCTACTACCCAAAGACCACCCATGCTTTGCTGCAAAGAACAAAGGAGGCAAACACACATCTGGGCCATCAGAAACCCTGTTTTTTTCATAAGAGGCTACCATCTAGTGGCCTGTTTGCCCCAGTGAAATAGGGCAGACCCATGTCTGCTCCTGCTTGGTTGGGCACCCTGGGCAGTCAGTGTTTGTGTACAGAGGGCTGCTAGGAAAGCTTACCACCAGTTCCTCTCAATAGCTGAATGCCTCTGTGACTGGATCAAGGGAGCTAATAGCAAATCTGCCTGGCTTGGACCAGTCTGTATGATTTCCTTCCTGGTGATGAGGAGGCATCTACTCTTCTGCTTACAGTAACATATTGAAGGACCATGCACGTTCATCAAGACTGCTTGGATCTTTTACCCTTTATAGAATATGTGTTGATGAAGTGACTCCAGAAAAAGACACTACAAAACTAACTAAATATCTATTTCTAGTATACTAAATAGTTGCACCAAAACTGTTTCTTTCCCTTGGTGTTAAATTTGTATGTTGTAATGGAGTAAATGCCTGTCACTGTAAAGCTGCTTCATGTGTTTTGTGTAGTATTTTGTTTTTTCTAGCAACATATCATTTTCATAGCACAATTAGCCTTTAAGTGCTGGACACCCATGTGTGTGCAGTGTAAGACAGGGGACAGAATAGAGTTTAAAGTTTTCTAACTGTAGTGGTTTGATATTTTAACAGGCGACATTTAGTGGGATATTGAATGCAAGTTTTATTAACTGCATGCACTGAAATCTGGAATTACTGTTCTGAAAGTCCCCTCCAAATTAGCAGCACTGGTGTGTTAAATTTTGTTAGTGATCTGTAACTCTTGTTTGCAGAAGGTTTAAATATGTTGGCACACTTGTCATTTAATATATAAATAAATCTATAGTTAAACTAGTAAAGAAGTATGCTAAACAAAGAGTTGTGATTTTAACTGTGTTTACGAGAACATTTTCTTTTAATTTGCTGCTGTATTTTGCTGCTGCAGAGTAAAGGAATTTGGAATTAGTCCTTCGGACATTCCCTTCTCACAGGGTAGTGGCAGTCGCTCTGATCTCTCTCCTTCCTATGAGTATGACGACTTTTCTCCTTCAATCACCAGGTCTACTTCATTCTATACATGGAATCTTTATTTTTAAGTTTTCTTTTTGGCTATGTAATTTTACAGACCAACCTTTCATTAGTCCCCTTGCCTTGAGTCACATATACTTTTTTTTTTTATTTTGTTTGGCAGGTGATGGTTCTGCATGATCTGCAATCATCTTCCCAGTATTTTGTTCACCTTCCTTAAACATCCACACTCTGTATCCAGGCTTGCTAGTTTCCTTCATACATTTAAAAAAAAATGGTGATGTCACCTTTGTACATTTAGTGGATCAAATCTGAGAAATCTATGTTTAGGTTAATTGGAATATCTCCAATTAAAAAAGAAACCAATTTGCATACATAAATATTTTTAAACTTTTCATCACTCTGAAGATGAATGGAAAACAGTTTCCATTGTAGTACATAAGTGCTCCTTGAAAAAACATTTTTTCCTTTAAAAAAATGAAGAATATGTTCTAAAACTTGCTATACTTTCAGACTTTGATATGTCTGTTTCATAAAATTGCTTTTAAATGAGTTTGGGTTTTTTTTGATAGAATCGTTATCAATCTTTTAAACTATTTTCATGCTGCAAGAACCTAACATTTTAATAAGGTATTTTCCCCTCTGAAATTATTTTAATTAAAGGATCTACTAATTCTCAGAGAGACTTGGTTGAAAATTGTTATTTTCTTAAGAGTTCTTGGTGGATTTGTTTGTAACAGCTAGTGGGATGCTGATTGACTTAACTTTTTTAAAGCACAATTGTGTGCACAGAAAAGAAAAAGAAAGGTGGCCATGTTTATAGCGCCGAATGAACTTTTCTGTCAACTATTACTCATTGTTAAGGAGTTAATATTGACAATTTGGAGATTTTTGCCCTCTCAGTTGTTAATGAGTATTAAAATTTCAATCAGAAAATGCCTCTTGCTAGAAGATGGACTGTAATCCACCTGCAAGTACATGTAATTCAATGGTCCATGCTTTTTAGGAGTTGAACTAAATTTTTTTTGTCGTTGAAAGTACATTAAATTTGTGAAGCTGACATCATCATCCTTATTAAATGACTTAACTGTGCATAAACCCATAGAGATTTATTTTTGGTTGTTACACTTTTGCACAGGAAGTTACTGATTTACAAATGAAACATTATCTGCTCATAGGGTGAAGGAGCTGACGGTTGATCCTAGTGCTGCAGGAGATATCCGTCCCATTATACACCATGCTCCCAATCAGATTGATGACTTGGAGACACAGTGGGGTGTGGGGAGCTCTCCTCAGAGGGATGATCTCAAACTGCTTTGTGAACAAAACGTGAGTGGTTTACAGCTTTACATGGAAAGAGATGATAATAAATACAGTGGCAGAACACATATGGAGTAATGTGTCTCTGTAGCCTGTTAGGAAAATCATTAAGTAAATGCAACATGCCTCTTCACCTTTTCAGTTTATGGTATTATGTTCATTCCCATACAAAAAAAAGACCCAAACCCATAAACATTTCCTGAAGGGTGAGAGAAGAACACTTTTCTTTATCTTCCTTGCTGATTAGGGCTTTTAATGTCTGGGCAGGGTCTGCTCTAGGCTCTGGTGTTCTTTAGTGTGCGTTTTTTCCAGTATAGCTTCATGGTTTTTTGGGCATAATTTGTTATCCTGAGACACTCGTCTGTTTTATTTTACACTCTTGTGTTTTTCAGCATTGTTTTTCCCTGCTTTTGTAGCAAGTTTGCCTTTCTCTGTGTTTAGAAATCTGGCTCCCCATCAAGCCTCTTCTTGACATCCTGATTTTCATGGGATGAACTTCAGTGCACGGTTTGAGAGAGAGACACATCATGTTCCCAGGATAGTCTCCCTGGGCTGCAGGAGTGGAGAGCCAACAGGCATCTCCTAAAGGGCGTTTTCCCCTCATTGCTGATTAGTAGCTCTAGTCCTTATTCCTTAAATGTTCAACAGGCATTAAAACTCTATTTGTGAAAATCCTGATGAAAGATAGAAAAATCCTTACTATCCTAACTTACTTTTCACAAGATGCTCTGCCTTCTCAGGCACTGTTTCATGGTGTCTGCTGTATTTCTCATCTCAATAACTGGCTCTTCTTCCAGGACTCTGTTTTATAATAACATGCTAGTCATTCCTAGAGCTTCCCACTGGACAGCCCTTCCAGCCAGATATTCTTTAATATCACACTTTTTCATTGTTCATGTGGAATTAAATTAAGCTTTACAATATGTTTTGAAAAATATTTCAAAGGTATCATATAAGGAGCTAACTCTTTTGCTAAAACATTAATTACAGCCTGCCTAGTGCTTTGCCCTTTGATTGTTAACTATTAATTTCTAAAGAAGCCCTGTTTGCCCCAGTTTGTACATCCATGTTGTGCATTCTTCTAATGTATTAATCACTATGTACATTTTAGATTTTTCACTTTACAGTTATTCCGCTTTTTTCCCAAAAGATTAATTTTTGATTTCCTGGAAGGTATTGAATGCAGTTGCTGTTGTCTTTTTTTTTAAATTGTTGTCTGTCTATTGTGATATGCACAACAAAAAACCCTGGCAGAAAAACAGAGTTTACTGTAGGCATTAAAACCTACTAGAAATTAGAATTTTTCCCTTATGACTTCCTCTTCCCACTATTTTAACTTGGGTTGGGTTTTTTTTTTGGTTGTTTTTTTTTAATGTGGAATATGCTGTTTTCTGGTATTCGCTAGGATTAGTGGCTGGAAACTTTTAGTGAATATGACTTAAATATAATTCTGTGAACATTTTGAATTTATTGCTCTCTCCACTCATTTCTGGAGATTTTCTTTTAGAAGTATTAAATTCTATTTTTGACAAATTCTGCCTTCTGCATATTTCTTTTTGTGTTCTGTGATGAGATGGATCACATTCAATTTATTTCCTGTAGCCACAAGTTCTTTCCAGACTAACAAGCTTAACTATTGTTTTTAGGAAGAGGAAGTTTCTCCGCAATTGTTTACTTTCCATGAAGCTGTGTCACAAATGGTTGAAATGGAAGAGCAAGTTGTAGAAGACCACAGGGCTGTCTTCCAGGTAAAAGATGGAGCTCTGATTTATCCTAATCCATGAGTTCAGGCTTTCCCAATGAAAGTACATACTCTTGAAGATGTAGGATAACATCTGGTTGCTCTGCTGCTAAATAGTTTTATTATGTTAAGCCCATTGTAGCAAACAAATAGGGATAGATCCCATAACCACTCATCTCTGTCCTCATGATGAGCATATTTATGTATCAGCTGAGAAATTTAGTGGAAGTTTCCTTTTCTTCTCAACAAACATTTCTAAATAGTGTTGAACTTAAGAAAAGTTGCTGTTTTCTTTTTTACTGCTTTTACTATTCACTATATTTTCTGTTGTTGTCCTTTTCCAGTGTTACTGTGGTTTTTTTTGAAAAACTTTTTCAGATTGGTCTTGAAATTTTCTATTTCACTGTCTAATCTATGTCAATATTCCTGTGCCAGAACTGGCAATTAATAGTAATGTCTCTGTCAGCACCGTTTTTCTTTGGTCATCTCTGTCTAAGATTCTGCAATACTCCCTCCAAATACCTCATCTGAGTGTCCTTTCTGTCATCTCCCTCTGAGATACTGAGGTCCAGAAGAGACACATGTATTTCTAACTGCCTGTTTGCTTCCTTTTTACAGATGCGTGAAGGTTTTTCACTTGCTATTAGTCAGGATCTTTGGAAGGAATACTGCCCATGCAGTGTGATGCTTCTTAGCACCACAGAGCCTTTTACATTCATGAAACAAATTGTAGTAATAAGTATGAGTTACTAGTTTTCAGAAGGAAATGTGAGTTGCTTCTGTTCATAATATTAGTCTTTAGGCAGCTCTCCATTTGGCTATGGGAGAACAGCAGTGCAGTAAACCTGTAGGGTATACACACATCTCCTCAATTTAGGTATCTAACTTGCTGGAACATTGATGTGTGTTCACAATACAGTAGGATGCTAAATAACAGATTTTACAACAGATGTAGAGATTTAGTTTTTATGAAACATTAGCCCTGAAGTAAAACATGCAGAAGTGTGAAAGTCATGTGCCATATGCTATAGCTGTGTCCTAATGCTTGTGACTTCTGGAGGCAAGCTGCATTAGTTTACGATGTTACTGCCCCTGTGTGTCCATCTGCCCTTCTGCTGGAGATTGCTCCTCCTCCCAGCAGTCACTGGAAGGGAATGCGTCCGAGCCTCCGCTCCCTTTGTTTGCAGCATGGCTTGTTAGTTGATGCCATGGGTGGAGGTGGGCCGCACCAATACAAAACCGGCCAGCTGTACCAGACAGAAGTTGTCTTCTGTCAGCCTTCTCATGGAAGCTGCTGATAGAAAACCTTCTTTTCCAAAAAAAAAGTCTAAAATAGATCAACAGAATTAATCGTGCTCTAGAGGTTTTTGTCTTCTTTTGTGTCTCAGGTGGATGAGTTTACATTAGATGAGATGAATCCTATCCCAATGTAAACTCCATCTTTCTTGAAAGCCAAAAAGCATATGTGGGGTTTGGACTATGCTTTCAATAAATACTACTTGGGCTCCTGAGCACAGAAGGAAAGACTTGATTTAGTATTTCAGGCCCAGCATGCCTAGAACTGTCAGCTGCTTGCTTTTTTTAAATCAAAGCATTTCCAATGGGACCAGTTCTCCTGATCACAGCTTTGCATGGTTCTGTAAGCTTTAAACTTCTGATTGAATTCTTCTTTGCTGCAAAACTCCACCCCCCCACCCCCAACCCCCCTTTTCTGTAATATTCAGAGGCGAAGGTGCCTCGGAGCTGCTTTAACCAACCTTTACTGTACTCTTACCTATCTGGGGAGGCAGCTCATGCAATAGCGAGCTTAAAATAGACCTTGTATAGAGCTTCTCTCAAAACTGGTTCTGATTGTGGACAGATTTATCTTGACTTCTTGACTACTATAATGACAGTATGATTATAATCAGTGGAATCCTGCCCATACTTAAAATTGAAGCCTGATTTCAAAGTTTGATACCTGCCTAAGGGGACATAATCATGACATAAAATTCTGCTCTCTGAGTTTCTTAGCTTTACAACCACCTAACGCTCTGAATTTGAAGGGAACTGGGGAAGCTGGGGTTTACGTGTTGCTGGTATGACCACTGGAATTAAGAAACAATGTGGCAAACATAAAATTTTGCTGAATTAGGAAGAAGGTTTCAATTCAGGAATGAAATGTTTTATATTGAGGTGACTAGGCAGTAAAAGCGTGGTCATCTTGAGAAAAGGTCTAATTAAGCTCTTTATCTTGAAACTTGTCTTGAAACTTTGCTAATGTATTTAATTGGGGTTTTTTTTAACTTTTATCTAGGAATCTATTAGATGGCTGGAAGACGAAAAAGCTCTTCTTGAGATGACAGAAGAAGTAGACTATGATGTGGATTCTTATGCTACCCAACTTGAAGCAATTCTAGAGCAAAAAATTGATATTCTGACCGAACTGAGAGGTAAATTGGATTGCTTTTAATCACTTCCATGTGCATTATTAGCAGTGTGTTTTCATATACCATGGAGACTTGCAGTAATAATGAAGAGAAAAAAAAAGGTGTGGTTGTGTTTTAGGGTCTTCTTTCCCCTTATGCTGCTCTGCAATGTCCTGTGGAAGGAACATTTATTCTGCTGCCTAAAAACAAGTTCACATCTCTGCTCAGTTCATCCTAGTTCAAAGGAAAAATCTCTGCTTTACCTCCAGGGTCTTTTCCTTTGTTCCAAAACAGTACAGGAAGGAAAAACAAAATCGAAATGAACTGAGAAAAAAAAAAAAAAAGGGCGGTAATGCAATGAGAAAAAGTAGTGGGAACTCCCAATTCCTTCTCTGTTGCATTCTGTAGTGTAGCAGGGAGCCTGCTGTCATTTTTAAGAATTTGGTTTGGTTGTCATTTTTCGTTTGGTTGTTTCTTCTTTTTTTCTTCAGCAGCCTTTCTGTATGAATTTTGTCAGCCTTGCCTTGTTGAAAAACAAACTACAGATAATTCTTAGTGCCCCAAATTGACTCTTCCACTTGTTTTTTAAAATCAGCTTGTTGGCTTGGTATCTCAGGGAGAAGAATTTTTCATTTTAGTTTCTGTAAATATTTGACTCCAGGAGACACGATATACTGGTAAAAATTCAAGGTAGGGGTGGCAGGTTTTTTTGATCTGTATTAGAAAACTCCTTATAAGATAAAATCTTACAATTTACTCAGTCCGAGTATCTGGTTTAAGTTAGAATACATCGAGCAAATCAATCAGATGTGGCCTGCTTGCCTTGTAAGCATGCATTGGCACCAGTATACTTTAGCAAAGAATTGGAGGTACATTCCTTTGCTTTTTATGGGTGATAGCTTCCTCTTCAGAAGATGACAATTTGAGACACCAGCAGTGAAAAAACACAGTTCAGGTGACTACCTGTTCTTCAAAAACTTACTAGATACTCCTTTTGAAACAAAGTACTGGAGGTAAAGGCTATCTAAGAGATCTTTGCATCTTTACAGGCAGCATGATAATGTGTATAGCTTTACAGGAGGGAAGAATTCTTAAGTCAAAAATTCTGTCTCCCAGTATCTTCTGTGTTCTGCTCATAGCACAGAATGGTCACTAAGTGTTTCAGCTTTTATTCCTGTCACTGAGGGACTGACATCTTTATGCTGTCATTTTGCTTTCCTTCTTCCCATTTTTGGGCATATTATTGGGGAATGGAGGGGATCAGGAACAGAAATATGAAAGGATGCCACACTTCCTTTCTCAAGTTTCTCCCATTCTTGTTACAGTTATGATGAAATGTATGTTGCTTTTATATATTTAACGGTGAATAACTTCTGAAATTTAAGCACAAATGCTTTTCACATTCACAGAAAAACAGAGGGGAGTAGAATTTACTCTGCCAAGTTTCAGAAGTGTTTGCTTTTACTCTAAATACAATTTTGTAGGCCTCTAAAGATGTTCTGAAAGGTGCCAGGAAGGAAAAAGATGCATGTGGTGTGTATCTCCGGTGCTCTGTAAGTTAGAAGCAGAATTTACGTGTGAACGGGTTACATGCTGGGAATGCAGTTGTGCAGTTTCCAAACCTATTCTGCCTAGAGACAGGGGTAGCATCTAAGAAGGGACTAAGTTGCTAAGCAACTTGTTTGTATGTGAGTATTGAATGTAAGCTTATCTCAATCCTCTTGTAGTTTGTAGTGTCAGCTATTTTTGTGGAGGAACGTTCTTTGTTGTGCATTAGGGCTGGGATGTGGAGCATCACAGCTTAGTTTCAAGATCTCTGTTGAGCACAGGCACATCAGTACTCATTCTCTCTTTTTTTATTAAAGACAAAGTGAAATCTTTCCGGGCAGCTCTACAAGAGGAAGAACAGGCCAGTAAACAGATCAACCCGAAAAGACCACGTGCCCTTTGAAATGGGCCTTTGCTGCTAAAGGAATCTGTGAACCCGTACTGCTGTAGCACACATTTGTTACAAAACCAAGTGGCCGTAAGAACTCAACTACTTGAAAGTGTAAAAACGTTAGAAATGTCTGTGGAAATGTCCTGTTTGTTATTCACCTGAATGACATTTTCAGTTTTGTGTGAAATGCTCCTATGATGTCTACAAAATGCTTCTAGACCAGACAGCACAACCATGCAGGGTTCAGATCTGTGAAGCACTTTGTTTAAAATATTTCATTTATTCAAATCGTGAATTTTATGTTTGGAAATATTTGCCATGTTTCTAATAATGAAGTAAAACTGTGGCCATTAAAAAGTCACAGTATTTCCTTTTGACTATGTTCAGTTTTGTTACAAAGACCAGCTGTGCAGTTTTAAATTGTGTTTGCATGCATGCACACCTCACTAGTCGTTGTACATAACTTCTACAGACAGCTGTGCTTGCCTCTTCCTCTTCTGTGCCTTGATGAAGGCTACATAACCCTAAATCCTCTTTCCAAAGCACAGCCTTAATAAACAACATTCCTTATTTGTTAATATGAATTACTTTTAGTGCGTGTACACTTTTAACGTGTTTTGAGAGGTTTTTTTTTTTGGTGGCTAGTTTCATTTCACAGGATGTGCCATATCATTTGAACAGAAACTGCAAGAGCTGTTAAGAGTGGACAAACAGCTGGACATTCCATCCTCCTTGTAAAAATCTGGAATCTAGATTTATTTGAATACCATAAAGAATGGTTATATAATTCTAACACTTTTCTCTGTAATAAAAAACAACAGAACAAAAAAACAAAAATATAAATTAGTGGATGTATAATAAAGGGTAATGTTTAAGTACTGAGGAGAGTTGTGTCTTAGGATAATGCAGATATATAGTATGTGGTATGGTGTGATAATGCTGTCAGAGTAAAGGTACGATCTGACCTCTGCGTACAGATAACTGTCAAAGTTTGGGGATCCAGCTAAATACATATATTTTGGCCTTTCACATACTGTTAAATTTGGCTTTTGATGCATGACAAACTTACATGTACATTAACTGTAGTTTGCAGGTAGTTTGAGTAGCTCTGTTGCTTTAAAAGAAGTAGCTAATACCTATTTTTCCCTTTGTACAGTGCCAGCAGCTGAAAAGTGGGGTGAAATTGCATCATTTGAGGATTTTGCACAATACCTCTACCTAGCGCTCACAGAAATCCCATGAGTACCTGAATTCTCACAAATGGTGCCATGTCTACCAGCACTTTTTAGGTGGTGGCACTCAAGTTATTTTTGCAAATCAGTATCAAAAAATGATTGACCTTTCATATAAGAACTTCTTGTCAAATGAAGACTTGTAGACCTCTCTAGGAGTTCTCCCTGTTTCCAGGAGTTCGTATCCGCAGACTTTCCCTTGGAACTGTTTAAAAATTACTTTTGGATTACAAGCCTGTGTAAGGGAAATAAAGGGAAGGCAATGAAGAGAGAGTTAAATGAGCCAGGAATTCTTGTAGTGTTTAATGTTTGTATCTCCCATAGGAAGGTAGGCTATGGGAAGCGCGTCGCATCATGGTTAAAAACAAACCCTTCTGTGTGTAAACATGAAAACTGAAACAATGTAGATTTTACATAATGTGTTTAATAAATTAAGCTATTAAATGCATTACAGATGAGAATTTACTTCTGTGAAAGTTCTGTTGTGCTTGGGGAAGGGTTTCACTTTGTAAGCACATCAGTTACACTTTGGAAAAGGCCTCTGATTTCAGAATGAATTTTTACTTCTGGAGCTCACTCTTCTGTACGTATTTGTCATTTAGGAAGTTACCCAGAACACTCTCCTGACTTTAGTTTTGCAGCATGTCCTAAACCAAACATCACACATCTTGCTGAGCATCATCCATGACAGTTAAAAGAACAAAATGATTAAATAGAAGGCAGCAACTTTTGTGAGCAGGTGATAGTACAGGTTATCATATAATACCAGAGGGTTTCTTTGAAGGCGCTCCAGGGAAATCTTACTTTCTGAAAAGCCTCTGAAGATTAAAACACCCTTCATGAAAAAATATGGCTTCCCTACTGTCCCTCCATGCAAGCCCAGAGCCACAACCCAGCTGTGGTTCACAGCAGGTACTGGAGAGGTCAAGAAGGACAGAGGCAGTTAGATTTCAGCTGCTTTTTACTAAGCCTTGCAAATGACACGTCCTATCAGGCAGCAGATGCATGCTGAAATTGTGTCTGCTGCAAGGGGACTGTAAAGAGACAGCCTTTGTGACAGAGCCTGCAGTAAAGGTCAGATCCACACAGATACTGAAGCAGTGAGAATCAAGATAAACTGGTATGGCCAGTTATAGCATTGCATTCCTGTAGCCCGCTGCTGTGATGGCCTGGAGTTACTTGAACAGGACTCAGAAAAGCTTATCTTGATTCCTGTCCTGTAAAACCAAAGCAAATCTCCAGCACTTGTTCCACCTGTATTAGTCTTGACCGTATTGCTGTGGCTACTTACCTCACTCATGAATTGGTTCTGTATACAGTGAAGCTGCACCAGAATCATTAAATTATAACATAAATAAGCAATTCTGTTTTCCAGCACCTCTCAGGATGCCTGCAAATTCAAATGTGTATTTCTGTATATGCTTCTGAGCTAGTGACTTTTAAAGAATTGACATAGGATATGTAAAAAATGAAGTTAAATCTTACAGGAGTTTTTGCTAATTTGCCTCTTCTCCACTAGGAGTGGTCTTAAGGAAAGAGACATGCTATACATGAAAAAATTACTTCTGGCAGTTAATACACAGTCATATCTTCACCCCTGCATGATGGTACAGAGTTAATAGTTACCCTTTTCCTGAATCATAAGACAGACCCAAATGGATTTTTCTTTTGACAGCTGCTATGCAGAGTTAATGCAACCTACCTTGGGAAAACTCTGCCTTGTCTTTAATAAATATATATAATCCAAACTACATTAAGACACATCAGTAAGTCTTTCTGTCAGAACAGAGGTGCACAAGCATTGCCCTAAGACTCACTGAAAGCTCTCATCTATGCTAACGCTCATCCTTGCCTTGAAGGGTGAAGTAGTTTTCTTATAAAAATAGCTGCTTGAATTTATAGTTGACAGAAAAACCCTTCTGTCTATGCTTAAGAACACTGTCCCTTTGGTAGTTTTCTGTTGGTTTGTACAGTGGTTTGATGGCAGTAAGGAGGAGGTAAAGGAGATGATACTGGTAGTTTCAGATACCTTGATTATGTTTTTGTAAGGGACACCAAGCCCACAAGACAAATGCTCGTTTCTGAAAACAGGTACTGGGATTTCTCCAAGAGAAGCAGAATACTAACAGACTTGGAATGTGGGTAGCTACCTGAGGACAAATGGCAGAAACAGGCATTTCAAATCGAAGTGTTTAAATACACTTTAAACCAAACAAAAAAATCCCAAACAAATGGAATGACTACAACTGGTTTTGTGGCCCAGACCAGACTGATGGGTTTTACTGTTGAGTATCCTGCAAGAACATATTGAGATGAAGTCCATGACCAGAGAACACAGATTTCCATTATGGCAGCATCAATTCATGTTGTTGAGTATATTTAAAAATACACTGTCATTTGGAAGTCCAGCACCTCACTTCAGTCATGGAAGAATTTATCACTTTAAAAATAAAGAGCAGCAGCTTCTTGCCTACTAACTTTGATAAAATTGCATGTAAGTTTTTAGTAAGAACCAGAGTTTGAGCACAGTGTTCTGTTCACTGCTTTTGTGAGAAGAGCTTGTCCCACTGCAGTCGCTCTGTCTTAGGGAAGACTTTGGTGACAAGATACAGAACATCTTTCATTCTTCTAGTAGAATCTATGAGAAATGGATGCCTTCTGAATTGAAGCCATGCAGCAGTCTGAAAGAGTGAAATATTTATGTTACAATTTTTACTACTTTACCCATCAGATTAAGCCGTTTCTAAGACGTGCTGGCTGGCAAAGAACATAGCATGAAAGCAGCCATCACTGCTCAACTTCAATTAAGCTAGAAGTTACTAGCAGATTAGCCATTTTAGAGATGCAGGTATATTTTCAGTGCAGTTAGTTATATTGCATCCTACCAGGTTTACTATGTTTCTTTGAAGAGCAGTAGCTGTAATAATTGTCACACTAAGAAACATCTAGGATTTTTTAATCTTGTATTAGGAGAGGATTCATGTTGCCACTTAAATTTACTGACCAGAAGCAAAAGCAGAATATTGCAGTTAATTACTCAAATTTTAAATCATGCTATAGGCTACAGCCTAGTCCTCAAGACAGAGAGAGAAGGGCTGTGTAAGTGTCCAAGGAAATTTCAATAAGCAATTCCATTATTAAAGCCGTTTTTTGAGGAGACATAGAATGGTCTAGTACACAAATACCAGAAACAGGGACCTTTAGCTAGTTGCTTCTCAGTACTGTAGGTGGCAGTTAAATTACATACAGGGTTTAAGTGTTTGTTCATGTTCAGGACTGGAAGTGAGGAGTGTCCAGTATTGAGAGGAAAACAGAGTTATTACTGTTTCTGTGTAACCCAATATTAATCTGTGCCACACAGATACAGAGGCAGATAGGATTTGAAGCAGTTTAAAAAAGGGAAGCAGCTTAAAAAAGGGAGGCATAAGGAGTAAAAAAAATACCTAATGAAATCATCTATATCCATGGAACGGGCTCGTTTGTCAGAGTAACCTGTATTTTTTAGGACTGTCTGTATTTTCTCTGAAATTTTGAAGTTTTCAGGTATTTCCTGTCAATGGAAAATAGGATACAAATTCATTTTCTATTCATAGCATAGAAAAAGGTTCATTTATATCATCTATTCTTTTCCTGCTTTTAGAATAGTTCTTATTTCAAGCAATAGAAATAAGTTGTATGTTTGCTTGTATTGTATTATATTCTTGCATTTGAACGTTTATGCCTCAGCTCATTCCCTATAAATTAATCACAACAGTATTGCTATGCAGACACAAGAAGTTTTCTTACTAGATTCTTATTACCTTAGTAAAAGTCCTTGAGACATGCACAGCCAATGTATTATCAACATACTCAGCTTTCAGCTTTCTCACAGTAATTTAGTGACCCTTTTAGATTCCTCTGTAAGAGATAAGTTCCTCCCTCCCTCAAACTCTTTCAGAAAAAACATAAACATGTTATGCTTTTCAATGTTAATTTTTTACTCTTATAAAAATCAGTATATAGGTCACAGTACACAGAAATAGAATTTAATGCATTAAAAAGGAACTTACTGTATTATGTAAGGAACAATGAATTCGGTAATTATGATCCAGCAACTGCTCTACAGCACTTGATCTGAAAGAAATACAAGTTTAGAATGAAAACTTGAGGTTTAACTTTTTTTTTTACTTGATTGGTTGTTAATATTTGCTATAAAAACCTGTGACTACACAGACCTGTTCTTTTTAAACATCTGCCTAGTTGTCTTCTAAAAGAAAAAGCCTGTGACCTCAGCATAAATCCTTGATCATGGTTTATCCCAGACTCTGCTGGCATGCATACAACACTGCTATGCATTTGCATAAAGAAATGGTTAACTGGATGGGCTGTTAAACATTGAAAATATTTCCTTTAACAGAAGTTACTTACTTAAATGCTGCAGAGAGTGTCTTGTTTTTCCTAACAAAGGCTATCCTTACCAGACCATCCCACTCCTGAAATAAAAAATTTCAGAATTTACAGGAAGGAACATACAGCTACTGCAAAAAAGAACAGTCACTACTGACAATTTCACAACAATATTGAACATAAACAAAAATCTTTCAGGGGAGTATCTTTCTAAACAATACCAAACCAGTCCTGTCTTAGACAAAGCAATACAAATGGAGAAGAAAATACTTCACCCACAAAAACCTTTGAATTGTTCTTTTTCGTGCCTAGGTAGTATTTACCATATCTTAAGTGCTGAGAAGGCAGATACTTGAAGAAAATCCATCTAACCTTTGGCAAGGCTGAAATCTTCTTGCAGATCAAATATTTTTAAAAATTAACTTTAAGAATACTATTCTATAACATCTGTCTTCTGAGATTATATCCACTCATCTGAACCTAAGACTTCTCACAGATACTCATAACCAACAAAGTCATCAGCCAGAAAGGTCTCTGGGAAATATAAACTGTGATGAAAGGGACATTACTACGAGCAACTCTCTGACACGGAGATGGTACCTCCGTCTTGTCAGAAACACTCTAAACAAAGCTGCACCAAAACTGATGGTGGCACATTCAGGTAACATCCAAACGCAAGCCCGAACAACAGAGGAGTAAGTATTTTGTAATTATGTAAATGCCAACGGTACTTACTAGTGAAAACAGCACACAGAACTGAGTAGTAAGTAAAAAGAAAAATGACGTTTACATATTATCACTCGTATGATATGTTGTTACTAGAGTACACCATGCTGACCTGGAAGTTGATAGGTGGCGGTGGGTTCTTCGGCTCTATTCTGACAACACTGGATTCAACTTTGGGAGGAGGCCTGAAGTTGTTCTTTCCAACCTGTTAGTCAGAAGAAGTCAGGCAGCTGTATGAATAAGCAGCAAATCCTCATATTCCTAGAAACATTCTCCTATCTTTTGACAGCTCTGTTAAGCTTATACAGAATGACCTACCTTCATCAGATGGTCCACTCGAGCTAATAACTGAGTATTAATAGAGAGTCTGCAGTAGAGTTTAGTTCCTGGTTTTGCAACTAAACGAAGTGCAAATTCCCTTTGAAACATAAGTATTGCACACCTGAGAATAACAGAAATGAGAAAATGAATTCTATGTAATCCGCTTTTACATCAAAAGCCAACTAACATGCTTGGAAAACACAGGATGTGCCTCAGCGCTTAGAAGCAATAAAAGTTTGTCATAAACAATCTCTGCCTTAAATAGCTCAGAGTGTGTTAAAAAAAACCCAAAACATCACAAAACTTCTCGAAACCATCTCAATTTCCTTTAAACTACAACAGAATTAGGTTTTTATACTGCTAAATAGTTCAGGACCAAAGAAACAGAAGCTAGTCTAAAGAATTTTGTGCCTGACTTTAACAAATCATTTTGAATAATTCTATGACGAGAACTTCAAAATCTCTAGCTTCAAAAGTTGACCTCTAGGTCACTAACAGTCTTTCTTCAGTGAGAGAAATCAGGAACTGCTGACACGCTGAACAACAGACAGAAGTACCTGGGCATTTATATTTTTAAACCAAACAACAGAAGTGTCTTGGTTTTGAACCTACCATTTCCACCCTTCCTTTCTTGGGTAGGAGGGCATTTGAAATGCTACAATGCCCTACTTATCCCTGGAATAACAATGAGCTATAATACTAGTGTAAAGAGGTGCAACTTCTGTTTTCATCAGCTGGACACCTTCTGATGCCAAGACCAAATTTCCTCCTTGTGCTTAATACATTGATATAAACTAGTTTCCAGGCACTGGCAGGTTTCATATTACACAAAAATTTTGATGCATCTCTGATCCATCAAACTGATATTTTAAGAACTAAAAAAAAAATAAATTTGGAAATATTTTTACAACTTTTTTGTTGTTGTTCTTATATCAGGTAATAGAGAGTTCTGTTCTTTCACATACCTGAAGAAAGGTCTATGAAGCAACAACTTGAAAACAAAAGGTGAAGAAATCTGAGGAAAAGAGTAATAGTATTAGTATAATTTCTGGGCAATTATCTTTGAAAATGAAAAAAGTTTTGCCATGTTATTTAGCCTATACCTGGTAAGGCAAGTTAGCCACACATGCATCAAAGAACGGTAAATCTGTTTTCAAGATATCTCCAACCTTGATTTCAAGTTTGTTTGCCAGACATCTGGGGGAAAATACACTGTGGTTATTCTCAAAGAAGCACATTGTCTAAGCTTTTGCCAAGGCAGGTCCCCTGCTTTAAGGGCTTGCTATTTCCACAGCTGATACTTACGTGCCCTGGACTCTCTTCTGAAGTTCACCAACAAGTCTAGGGTCAATTTCACAAGCAATAACCTGAAAACAAAGCATGTATTTGCAACTTCATACAACTCCTCCTAACTGGGATTCAAATTTCAAGTGGAAGAAAACTCTGCATCTATTGCTACAGGTTAAAAATTCCCCATTTGGCTGTGCACTTTCCTCCCTCCCCAAAAACAAGGAAGCCTTACCACATCTGTGGGTAACAGCAATATAGTTTGATAAGAACCATACAGGATTTACATTAAGAGCTAAAAACTCACTGAATTACGCAAATGTTAAGAAAAATAACCATACAGTAATTCTTATTTGAATGAAGCAGATGAGGATGCTTCTGTTTGCCATAGTCTAAGCCCCAATGTGGTTAGAGTTTGGGAATAAGCCACAATGTGATCAGACCTTGGGAAAGTGGTGGTGGGGGAAACACGCACTTACTTTTTTTACTTTCTCTAACATCTTTACTGTCAGGTTACCAGTTCCCGGGCCTACTTCCAGAATGACATCTGTGCGCCGTAAAGCAGCCTAAGAACAAAATGACATTTTAGTTATTTTTCTAGAACCAATTTCAAGCAATCATTTAATTTTGAAACAAAAGGTATGTGCAGCTCAGTAAAAAGCCAAAATCAGCTAGCAGAGCAGAGTGAATGTAGTTTAGAAAGGGACAAGAGGGAAACAGTAAGAAGAAAAATAAATAAGCTGTCCCATTTAAAAAAAAAAAATGGCAGTATCAAGGCAATAACTGCACTACAGAAAGAAGGTCCATCCACAACCATAGAAATAACAGAGTCAGGGAATAGGGCCGTGCATCAGGACACGCTTTTCCAGGGAACTCTCAGCCAGCAATTCCTGGTACGGCGGAGCCGATGCTGCGGTGTAGGGCCACAGCGGCAAGCCCACTGCCCCAGAGCAGCTCCCAGCCAGCCCTCTTCTCCCGCCGCCTGCCCAGCGCCGCTTCCAGACACCTTCTCGATGATGCTGTTGACGACGAGGGGGTTCTTCAGGATGTGCTGCCCGGCCCCGGTGTTGAAGAGGATGCCTACGGCAGAGGGGGGCGTTACTCCCGCTTCAAGCGCGCCCCGCGGAAACGCGGCGATAAACTCTTAGGTTCTTCTCTCCCGTCAGTGTAGACCCTTCTCCCAGAGCAAACTGAGGTCCCCGCCGGGAGCTGCCCACCCGCGGGCCTCTGCCAGGGCCGCTCCCGGCACCGAAGCGTCCCCCGAACAAGGGCGAGCGCAGGCCGCGCTAGGACGGCAGGCCTGGCCCCGGCCTCCGTTCCCAGCGGCGCCACCGCTCAACCCGGCCCACACTCACCGGTCCCGCGGCCCTCCGGGCGCTCCTGCCGCGGCCGCTTCCCCGCCCGCGCCTTGGGCATGGCACACACCGGCTGGGCTCGTCCCCGCACCCCGCGCACGTGCCGTGCGGGACTACCGCTCCCGGGAACCGCCGCGGCCGGGCCGGAGCGCTCGGGGCGCCAGGCCGCGGCGGATAGCGCCCCCGCGCGGGCCGGCGGTGTTTCCGGGGCCGGGCTGCGCAGCCTTGTCCCGCGGCAGAACCGCCGGACCTTCCCTCGAAGGGCAAAACCTCCCCGCCCGGAACGAGGTCCCGCAGGGGTGTGGATGTGCTCTGCGGCAGCGTCACCCTGCTGGGTTAGAGCGGCCCAGCTGCAGGGCTGCCGGTACAGCGCGTGGCGTCAGCTCTCCCTCATCCCGAGCTCCCGGAGAACGGGCCATTTGGGACGTGTGAGAACGTACACGGTGGCCTGAACGGCGTTCAGAATGACAGCACGCTGCCCCGGCTAAAGGCACGTCCCTTAATGGACAGTACACGGCGAGTCCATCACATTGGCGTTTCCGGCGTGGTTTTTATTGGCGAGGGGCAGCACGGAGAGGTCGGTCGGCAGCCTGGAGTGACATCCAATCCAGGCACCTGCAGGCGAGCAGAAAGGAGGAGGAGAAACCCAGAGAGAATGGATAGCAAGAGGAAAAAGGAAGGGATCAGTTTATTGGATAGACGATTTTCTCTGGGTCAGGGTGTTCACCGTAATGCCACTGTTTTGAATGGCCAGAGGTGTTTCTTCTTCCGCCAGTCCTGGTGGGATCTCCTCTTGTACCTAGTACAAACCCTAAGGTTCACCCTTGAAAAAAGTTACGTAGAAGGCGATTCTCAGCAGCTTTGCTGATACGCAACAGGATTCTTTAACTCTCCGAGTTGAACTCACCAAGTTGATGAACTCACCGAGTTGTTGAACTCACTCACTGAGAGCCATACGCTACCCACGTAGGGCCTCAGCAGCCCAGTCTGACTGGTGGTCAGTTCATCACCCGAACCCGTGGGGTGTGATGCAGCCTTTCCTCACCGCTGGTGTCGGGGACAGGTGGGCCAACTGTTGTTGCCCAGTCCCCAGGCTGTGGTAGGAGGAAGGGCCCAGGCTGGTGGTACCACGGGGGTCTCAGGCTCTGGCCTATGGGTTTCACCAGGCACTTTTTTGATATTTGTTATTGCCCAAAATAAACAATAAAAAATCGAGTTACTTAACATTCGACAGCTGACCTCACCAGGTCTCACCCATGCATGGGTGATAAGACCACACATTTCTACGGCACCCCCTTCGCACGCTCCTCCTCGTCGTTAACTGCTCACAGTCACCACCGAGCGCATCAGTAAAGCCCTGTCAGAGGTTTACATGTCCCTTGGTTGTGTCCCATCGCTCGCACAGCCACCTCGCCGGGAGGGAGCCGTTACCCGGCCTGACAAGCCGACACACCGGAAGCACCGCAAGACCGCGAGACACGCCCATCATCATCATCATCATCATCATCATCACCATCATCACCATCATCACCATCATCATCATCATCATCATCGTTCCGTGGCCCGCTCAGCCCGCAGCGCGCTGGCTCGCCCGGGTACGGCTGTCGGCGGGGCCGGCCCGGGCGGAACCAGTCCCTCGCGGAGAAGCCGCTAACGTCAGGCGGTGCAGCGGCACAGGCACCCCGCCCACACCGCCCCCCGACGGAGACATGCGGTTCGGCCGCGTGTCGCTGGCAATTGACGTTACGGCGGCGCGCCGGGAGAGGCGGGGTGCGGCAGCGGCAGCGGCAGCAGCTGGTCCCGGCTCCTGGCGCGAGCTTCGGAACAGGCGGTGGTGGGGGTCTCGCGCCCCAGGCCCGCCCCGCTCCGTGGCGCCGGCAGCGGTGAGCCGCGCCCGGGGGCCACCGCCGCCGCCAGGGCCGTCCCGCCGCCGCGGGTCGTCCTGACGGGGCCCAGGGTTCGGCTGCGAGCCGCTGCCCCGGCTTGGCGGGCGGCCTCCCGCCTGTCTCGGCGTGGTGGGCGGGCGGGCTGGCGGCGCGACGCGGAGCTGGTCGGTGCTGGGCCCGGGCGGGCTACAGGGGCGGGCGCGGCGCCGCGCTGTTGCCTGCACGCGGGAGTGTAGGCCGGGGAAGGGGATAGGGGAAAAGCGGCTTCAGCGCAGGGCGAGACGGCGCTTGGGGAAAGGAGCCCCAGAGCTGTAGGGCAGCGGGCGGTGCGGCCCTGCGTCACCCGTGCGGGCGGCCGCGCTCCCTCCTACGCCTCACCGCTCTGCCCGGTGCTGTTCCGTGCCAGCGCGGCAGGACTTTTGCGCTGTGTGCCACCTTTCGTGCTCGCTTGTTTAGACAGCTCAGGATAAATCAGCTCGGCTTTACATTTTATATTGTTTGGCAGTAGCAGAGTGCTTTCTCACAGAAGAAAAGAACGGTTACCTAATTCCAGGGAGCTCTTTCCTTGTTTCTCCTTGAAACAGTTGTCATTGTGAGTGGAATTGGCGGGAAGGCATCAGAAGGATAGGAGGCATTAAGTTGCATGGCTTGTTGGCAGAAATTGCTTTTTGTAGGAAAGGGCAAGTATTTGGACCTTTATGAAAGGTTGTTATTGTCTTCCTACAGATTGAAAAACAGAAGCTGAAGTTTTGCCCTAAAGGAGATTCTTCCCTAAATCAAAGGCAGGGTCAGTGCAGCAGTGGTGAGTTATTTCTCTGGTTTGTTACCCTAGAAGACACAACATATGCAAAATGTAAGAACGTGGCCCTAAATACAGTATTGATAGTGCATCTGCTTCTTTGAACATTGCTTCTTACGTCTCACAGATTGTTAAGGGTTCTTGACGTGATGTCTGTAATGTGTTGGAATAGTCCCACTCTCTTCTTTTACTGCCTGTTTTTTCTGTTGGGAGTTTTTGGTCAATTCAGTGCTTTCCGTTTAACCTGAAAGACCCTCCTTCTCCTCAGTATTTTTAATATAATCTGACTTACTTCCGTTAATATTATTGTCAGCGTTGCTCACTGCTCTGTTCCACCTTGGATTTTGGTCTTTTATCCTTTATGTCTCCTGCATGCTGATTTTTTTTCAGAATTAGGTTTTAGTTTCAAAGTCATGTTTTTGTAAAAATAAATTTGTAGAAATTCTGTTCCTCTATTTCTGTCAGTAGCAATAACTCTTCCCTACGTAGACATTTTTGTGTTTCTACTGTGGCTTAAATTGCGCTAAGCACAGACACCTTGTTCATTTATGTGAAGAAAAATTAGAATCTGTTGTTTTTTGGCAGATATTGGTAATGCCTGACATTAGTCGTTGTAGTGATTGCAGTCATTACTGTAGTCATTAGTGGTTCTAAGTGGTACCTTGAATAGCCAGGATACTCCTAGTTCTTCTGATTTTACTGCTCAGTAGAAATACTAACATATGACATGATTGATACAGGTGCTTTAATGTCCATGAGACTCATGGGAAAGTTTATAGAAGACTGCAGAGAGATTGGTATAATTACCAACTGTTACCGAAATTATCTGTATCCCTAAAAGTATTGCTAATATGTTGTATCGATATCACTATGAAAGCCAGCTTTTGTGTTACTCATTTCAGAAGGTGACCTCGTAAGTGGTTCTTGCAGCTTTTCTGAATGCAAATTTTGTTTTTCCTGTTTTCCTTAAAACAAATGTGCTGAAATAGACAGTCTCAAGTTCTACTTGAACCTCCCAAGCTGCAGTTTGTAGCTTTATAGTCGTTTTTTAGTTATAGAATCTGCTGACAAGAAGTGTTTGGCTCTGTCCTGTTTCTAAGTGCCCTTCAGGGGAAGTTAACTGTGACTATGAAGTCTTCCCTTACGTTCCGCTCTACTAACCAAGTCCTCAACCTTTCCGCATAGGTACTTTGCTTTAAACCCCATCCCAGACCATCTTAGTAGCTCTGGCCTCTCTAGTTTCTACACTTCTTTCTTGAGCTGGGGAAAGGGAGAGCGATGGTTACAAAATTAAAGACCATATTCTACAAGCAGTCTTGGATCCTAGGTGCTAAGTAGAGGAGGGTAACGACCTTCCTAGAGCTACTTGTTGGTTCCTCGTAAAGTAGCCCATTATGTATTTGCATTGTGATCAATGAGAACACACTGTATTTGGGTGATGTATTTAACACTTTGTCTCCTGATTTCCTATAGCATCTTGACCGAATCCATTCTTGCACCTCATTACACTGAAAAAGAATTTATGGAATTCTTAACAAAAGATATAAAAAATGTACAGAATTAATTGCACAGGTATGAGTGAGTTGTTATGCTGCATTCTTTGAAGCCCAGAAAAAGTGAAGTATGAAGGGGTTTATTGGGAAATCCTTTGTTCTGTTCCCTTGCAGATGTGCTTTAATTGTTTTCATAACTGACCTGATTATAGAATTTGGATGTATTTCATTGTTATGGGAAAAGTAACTGGGTACTCTCTTGCTTGTATCAAAAAGCTTGACTGCTCAGGAAGAGCATTAAACCTGCATGGTAGAACATTAAAAAGATTTGGAATATTCTCTGAAGTGAACTGTGTGCAGATACTTCTTTAGAAAGGAAATTAAAGAATGAAGAGTAGAACAGAAGTGATTCAGTGTGGCCTTCTCATGGGGTCACAGCCTCCTTCATGTGCATCTGCCTGCTCCAGCATGGGATCCTCCATGGGCTGCAGGTGGATATCTGCTCCATCATTAACCTTCAGGGGGAACAACCTGCTTCACTGTGGTCTTCACTGTGGTCTGCAGGGAAATCTCTGCTCTGGTCTGTGGAGCATCTCCTTCCCCTTCTTCACAGGCCTTGGTGTCTGCAGAGTTGTTTCTCTCATATTTTCACTCAGGAGTTTTCTTCCCCCTTCTTAAATATGTTATCACGGAGGCGCTACCACTGTTGCTGAGGGGCTCAGTGGTGGGTCTGTCTTGGGGTCAGCTGGCGTTAGCTCTGTTGAACATGGGGGCACCTTCTGGCATCTTGTAGAAGCCACTCCTGTGGCCCCCCCACTACCAAAACCTTGCCACACAAACCACATACACAGTGCGGTTAAAGCAGAGAGATAAAAAGATACATGGGCAGTGTAAAACAGGATGAGTTACTTTTTCTGTTCAGTTACTGCTGTAAAGAGTGATCTGATTTCATGGTTCATAGTTTTGAAAGTACACTTGCTTTAACCATGGGACCTTCAATTTTTAATCTGTTTTTGTTAAGTATTATTGGAGACTTATAGATCGAGAGTTTTAAAATTTTTTCCTTATTGTACAGGGCTATTACTGGTATAAAAGGTCTTTAATCTTCTTGCTAGTTTTGTTGCTAAGGTGTTTGTTTCCTCAAAAAGAAAAAATTTTAAACCTATGTCAGAATAAAATTTTACACTGTAACAATTTTACTCCTCAATTCTTCTTTCCTGAAGATTGGAAAAATAAGGTTTCTTTCTAGTGTCAAACAGAAGCAAATCCTTAAGCCTCCTTGTTGAAAAGAAACTGTGCTTGATTGTTTATTGAGAAGACTTAAATATGTAAATATTTAAGATGTATCTGTATTACAAAAAGTTTACATAGGTAATAAACGGAAGTTTTTGTCGACAGAAAACTGGTTTTAGTTGTCACACTTCATAGTTGCTTTTATATAAGTTTCTCTTCAATTTATGTAATGCTGTATCTGTGGTCATTATAAAGGTAATCTCTGCCTTGTCTGGAGAGCAATGTTTAAATTAGAGTACAATATTATGTTTATGTTGGAAATAAAGCAATTGACATTCTTAGTTCATCTGCTTAGCATTTTGTATGCTAGGTAGATAATGAAGGAATACAAATACATTGAGAAAAATTCAATTTTATTTAGGACTCTAATTGCAAAACTATAATTCATCCTTTTTTAATTGATATAAGATATGTAGGTCCATTTGGATTATAGAAGTTAACTATCTGAAATGGGTAATTTTCTCTTTCGGGGAAAAACTATTCAGAAAATACAAAAATGTTAATACCCTGCATCTTTGTTTCTTTCAGACACCTCATGATTTACTCTGCCTATAGGTGAAGTCATCCCTAGTTGCGGTTTTGCTCTTTGTGTACTTTGCTTCACAGGAGAGGTAACTGGTATAAAATCAATATATTTCCTGTAATTCCTCAAATGTAGTGAATGTGCTTGTAATGATAAGTTTAATGATTGCTTTTTCTGCTGAGAGATTTCTGAAAGCAAAATAGTTTCATCACCGTACTTTGACACTGCTAGTGAGTGGGTGTAATGCACTCTTACCCAGTGTAGTCTAATGAAAAATTAGCATGGGGTGTTTAGATAATATGTATGGAAAATACCTGCCTGTATTTGCTGTCTTTTTTACCTAAGTGTTTTTCCTCCTTTCTAAATGTTCTCAGATTTTCATGGATCTCAATAGTGCGAGCACTATTGTTTTGCGAGTCTTGACTCAAGCTACTAGTCAAGATACTGCAGTGTTGAAGCCAGCTGAGGAGCAACTGAAGCAGTGGGAGACGCAGCCAGGTTTTTATTCAGTCTTGTTGGTAAGATACAGTGGAAAAGTGCTATTTGAATAAACATTGAGTAGTTTTGAGTGTGGCTCTCTACAGTAATGTTGAACCATGACCTCTGGCTGAGAGAAGCCTCGAGTCATCATGGTCCAGCTACTAGTATCCTTACGCTGTGCTGTGGTAGGCATTGCCATGACTGTTGTCTCAAAGCAGGCTCTTTTCCCAGGCATTCAGGAGAAGGAAGAAATCCAACTTCTAGCAGCATGAGGGAGTGGGCTGTAGTTCTAAATCTGTTGTTGACCTGTTGTAGATTGTAGATAGTAGAAAGCCAGGAGGAGCCTTGTCAAAGAAATTACTAACCCATGAGGCTGGGATGCTTCTATATACCAAGGCAGCAACCACCTTTTCTTATTGTGGAGGTGGTGCATTATGACTTTTTGACAGAAGTTCCCCATTGCTTTTCATTGCTTAGTTTGATACCCAGCTGGGGTTGCTTTCCTTCTTGTCAGTGGAGAGGGACTCTCAGGATGATTAGCTGACCAGGCTGATAGTAAGGTTCCTGAAATGGGAAAGGTGGATACTTCTAAAGATACTACAACCATTTGTTAAACAGGTGCATTAATATGGTGCAAGGTAATGGAAACATAGTCAAAGAAGGAGACCCAACCTGTTTCAGAGAAGACAGTTAGAAGTTAAGTGTTGTTAATCTGTGATTCTTATGCATATATTTATAGTAGTCCTAAAAACACAGGTAAATTGCTTTTCCTACAAACATCTGTCTTCAGTGCACAGAAAGAGTGATTCAGAGTTATCAGCTGATGTATTCTGTTCTCTGTAGACGCTCTGTTCAATTTGTTCAGAAAGTTGAAGGCAAGTCAGGGGATTTAAGGAAAGAGATAAAAGCAAATCTGACTTTCAAGCTGTCAGATGGCATTTTAGCCACTGCCTTTGCCATAGCCTTTCTGTAATGATAAAATATCTTGATAGGAAAAAGCAGTAATTGCCACTGACTGGGCATTCTTTATTTTCTGTATGTTTGCTGCAAGACCTTACAGCTCAGGTCGTGGACAAGTTGAGCACTTACAGTTGTCGTTGAGGTTGATGTGAGTTAGTTTTAAATGTAAGAGCCAAAAGCGCAGAGTTCAAAAGGATCAAATGCTGTTAAGTCTGTTAATGTGGTTAAGTAGCCCTGTTTGGGGGCACTTCAGCCTTTATTTAAGTGTGAAATACAAATAATAATCTTCCAAACTAAATAGAAGTAGAGAATCTCTACTTCTTTGTTTAACTTGAGTATGATGGGGGACTGCCTCGGAGAGAAGATAGTTGGCACCTTCTTGGTGGATCAGAGAGGTGCGGGAGGAAGCAAGAGATTGTAATGGAGAGCTGGTAAGACAGTTAATCTCTGTGGGATGTAGAAAGTAATATAATGACTTACCATCAGATGCATTTGCCTCTGGAATGATCAGGATAGAGAAAATTATAAGGAACCCTGAAACAAGCATCTTTGAACCTACAACTTTATTACCTATTGAAGTGAATAACATTGGTTTCTGTGCTTCTCTTGAAGGTGTTATGTACCTCTCTTCTGAAGAAAGGAGCTGAAAAGTCAGAGATGGAGTGGTTGTTTTTGAGAAGAATTTCTGTTCTTTACCAGTTGTGTCAGTTTATGTATTGTTTAGCTTGATTTCTGTTATTTCTACCATAGCATTAGTGTGTTATTTGAAATACTTTTATGTTTTACGAAGTTCATATATAGATAAAGACAATAGAGAGGTTTTGTTTGTTCTTGTGTAGATACGGTGGCTTTTTTTACATTTCTCATCTAGGCCCAGTCTAGATTTACGGTATTTTGATCTGATAAATATTTGCTCCTGATTAATATTTTGCTTCTGATAAATATTTTAGCAAGGAGAGGAATGGTAATTTGAAGGCTTAGTGAGTGTTTCAGAACAAGTAGTTTTCTTTTTCCGTGATGCATTTGTTTTGCAACACTTTTCATGGGTGAGGCTAAAGTGGGTGTTCAAAGTTTCCTCCTTGTGTTGTGAAATGCTTAAGTTACATTTGGGAAACATCAAGTCATTCAGAGATTCAATCTCTCTTCCTATCTGATATTCAGGGAAGTAAGATGTATTGCATACAGATCATTTTCGTGTTCTGTGGTGTTTATCAGTGGACTACAACCTTCTTTATGTTTTTCTAAAGGTTGCTAGTTTTGGAGTTGATACCCTCGTCATGTAAGTCTGTTTGCTTTCTAGTGATTGGCATTTGTGAGGGTTTTCTTGAGTTGGCTATTGTATCTAGAACGCTGTTACTATTACAGAAAGAGTTTGAGAGAAGGTTAAGATTTTAATTCATAGGGAAAACACTTGATGAGGTCCGGGATTTCTATAGTGTTGAGTTCTTTGAAGGATTTATTTATACGTGGCACCCAAAAGTAACAGGTGGCCTTGACCTGAATCCCTGCATTTTTCATGTCCCTTCTTAGTGGGCTTCTAAAAGCAATTGATAAAAGTGGTGCATTCTCTTTCTACAGTGTACTGTATGATAACACCACTGAGCTCACACCAACTAGCCCCCTTGATAAGGATCCATCTGATGCAGTGGAAAACAAGAGAGCTGCTGTTCAGAGTAGTACCTATATTAAGATTCAACAGCGTACATTTTTTTTAGCTTTTCCTGTTGATTAATTTTACAACATCACTATATTAAATAATCCCTTCTGTGTTTGTCTGTCCTAAAAGCGGCTTTAGCTAGATACAGATACACGTGTATGCACAGATATATAGCTCTTCAGAAGTAGAAAATAATTTCGTAGAATAAGCATAGGTAAGTTTGAGAGTTGCTGTCCTACCAGGTCACGGTTTTGTAATCAACGTTGGTAGTCAGGACGGTTCTCAGAACATGTGAAGATAATGAAGAAATCTCCTGAAAGAGATGAGAGTAAAAGAGATTAGATAATAAGAGCTTAGAATAAAAGACCAGAATAAGAAATTATTCTGTATTGTGCGGTGCCACAGACTTCTGCGAGCTACTTCCTGAGAGAGTGTAATAACTGGCTGGTGCTTTTAATTATTAGCCTTTTATTCCCTGCCACCCGAATTAGATGTGCTCTGTATGTTGGGGTTTTTTTAATAAATCAAGTATTAGGGCTAGTGATAAACTTTTTTTTTAGTTTTTAGAAATTAATGTTTAACACATTGTTTGGAGCATTGGACTTGTCTGTGCAATTCTGACTAATGCATTTTGTTTATAGACTCCCGTACATACCAAAATACACGTATTTATACATATGCCAGTGCATGTGTTGGTACAATTTCTAGCCTGCCTGGTGTGTTGAGCAGTTTTTAATTAATCTTCTTTTTTTTAAACAGAATATCTTTACAAATCATACCTTGGACGTGAATGTAAGATGGTTAGCTGTGCTGTACTTTAAAAATGGAATTGATCGTTACTGGAGACGAGTTGCACCTCAGTAAGTTAGGATTTTCTTCTGCTTAACTTTCTACAGCACGTTTTGTTACACTTGCCAAACAGGAAAAGAGAAAATTTCTTGTTTGATAGAAATTAATTTGGAATTCATGGTGAAACTGATAAAATATTTCAATGTCAGGACTCGTTAATGAACCATTTTTCTGGTTCTAATTAACCATGGATTATCTTATAACTCTGTTCATGTTTTAATTCTCAAGACTGAGTTAGAAGACTGTTTCAAGTGACGTGGTAAGCATTATAGCATTAACACCTGTACTTCCTGATAGTGGCAGAGGTTTTTAGGGGGACATTTCACTTCAGCTGATTCATAATAAATATTGAATGTGTACATGAGGAAGAGGCAGTAGCTATCATGATAGCAAGTTCTGGTCTTTTTTTGTTGTTCTCACATTCCGATAATGCATGACAAAAAGTTCTCCAAAGAAGCTAAAAGTCTAACCAGTATTCTTGAGCACCACACCATTTACTTAGAAGTTACAGACAGTGCCATTATGATTTTTAATACCTAGAGAATATATACTTCTCAGTGTTCTGTGTGAAGTTTTTTCCCTTTTCTTTAAAAAGTATGTGTAATTTCAAAAATGGTTTCAATTTTCCTTCACTGTTTTCAGCCTGTCTCTTAAATGCTAGTGATATAAATAGGTGAGACATCACTGTCAGGTTGTGTAGGATGTAAATTGGAATTCCAGGTCCAGTTTTTAAGGTTTGTGAATCTAAGCTGGTTCACAGAGTATGGCATGGTTTTCACTGAGTTCTTTGTTTGAGATAGTTTAATGTATTTTGTCTTATATTTTAAGCTTTTCCAAATACCTACCAATAGAGGGAGAAGTGAAATTCTGAATTTAAATAGTGTAGTTCTCCATTATTATGTAAAGCACTGAAGTTTTTGTATATGTGGGATAGTATACAATTGCAAAACATCTGCAAGCATTTGGATTCTCTTTTATGTGAGAGGAAAACACCATTTTTTGCGTGGAAGATGGCATATATTTTTGATATTTCTGGCTAAAGTGATGAGGTATAATGCTGCTTGCTTTACTGGTACTTAGCAAGCATTTTTTGAAACAACTAAAATATACTGTTGCAATTTGTTAATATTTTTAGATGTTAGTAGCACTTCTGGTGAAAAACATGGTTCATTTTCTGCAGAAGTAATGGCTACAATTTTATTGTTTGAACTAAGGTAAAAATTGAATAACTATCTTTCAATTACTTTTCCTCCTGCAAATTTAGTGTGATTAAAAAAATAGATAACTACTTGGCTATTGTTAAAGATTCCATAGAAACCTATATGTATTATCTATAAAGATAACATATATCTGTATAGCTATACATAACTATGTAGTAGATCTGTATTAAATTTCCACTACAACTCCTGTTTTTCCCCATTTCTAATACCAATGTTTTTGAAGGTTTCGTTGTATAGACTGCATTTTTTGTTGTCCGTGTAAAATTCTTGTCTTTCATCTCGTTTCTCACATCAGCAGCTGTCCCATGTCCATCCCTGGTAGTACCTCAAAACTTGTTCTGATCTACCCAGCCTGTTTGGTAGAGCAGATGTTGGATATCGAGGTGACTAGTTCGGCTGCCTCTTGAAGAAAAGGACTGGCTTTTTTACATGTGCTTTTCTCAGTAGGATGGCAACTCAAGTCTTTTTGCTTTAACTCAGCTGTTGATTCTTACAAAAGCTAACGGGAAAAACCATACCGTTGACATTTCTGCTCTTTGCCCAATGTAGCTGAAATTTGACAGGTAGTTTGAAGAATTATGAGAATCGGAGGAGAGTTCTTGCAGACAGATAAAATGTTCGGATAGCTTTAATTCCTTAGTAAATCAGAGCTAAACATACTGTTGCTGTTTGAAAAAAAACCTGCTTCAAAGGTTTATTTTAAACTGACCAGTTGGACTATTCCCTTCCATGTTACATTTAGCACCTCTCATTGGTTGTAAAAGTTTCTCGCGAGCGTCTGTCCCTTTAAGAGGCGCGTACCGCGGGCTCTTCGCGTGCTTTTTGCTCTCTGGGACCTCCCGTACACTTCCTGCTTTGTACTCCAAGGGGCGCCGTGGACTTGCAGCTTCTCTCCGGGAAGAAATTGTGGCTTGGCTCCGGGGACCTTACAGGCTGTGTCCCCTCGGCTCGGACCCTGCCCGCCTGCCTGCCTGTGGCTGCTACTCCCCCGCGCTGTCCGAGCGGAGCTGTTTGCTGCAAAAAACCCCCTGCGCCGCTTGGGACAGACTCCCTGCCGCTGAGATGCCACGCCCCGAGGCTGCTTTTTCCCTGCTGCTAAAGCTGCTGCTTCTTGCTGCTTTTCTTCAACCCACGTGCACCCAGACCGGTAGGAACAGCTCACTCGTGGTTTGCACGTTGGATCCCTGCGTTCGTAATAGCCACGGATCCTTTATTTACTCCACGAGAGCGTCCACGTGGCCGGCGCCATCTTGGACTCTACAGCGGTTTTTATTTTTCCTTATCTCACTCGTGTTTAACCCTCGCTTCTCCATCCCGTACAAACCCTCCAATTGCATTGGTTTTTTTCCCTGCATATAATATATTTTGTTCTGGTGTTATTAAACTTTGTTTCAGTTTTCCAAACGTTCAGAGGTCTCACAAAATCTTTCTTCCTTTTCCTATCTCCGCTTTTTAACCCTTTCTCTCCCAGTGCAGGGGAGAGGGGTTTTAGGGATAGGAGAGGACATGTCTCCGTGATTGGCTTGCCTCAGCCAACTGGTGACACATACTATTCATGTACTTGTGGAAAACTTTCGAACTCCAAGGACTTTCCCAGCACTGTTGTATGAGTGTGCTGAAATTATTTTCAGTTGAGTCAAGCAGGACAAGCTTTACCCTCCTGCTGAACATTCATGTTTTCTCAGCTGCTATCACTACAAAGCAGGAAAATGCCGAGAGCGTGAGTTCTTTGGACAGGACAGTAGCTGAATGTTTCATTATGCTAAAATACGTAGCAAGAGAACAGTGCATACAAACAGGTTGGCTTTTTTTAGGATAAAAGATCCTTCTGAAATGCTTTGGTCTTTTCATATGTTCATGGATGCAGTCTGTCCCATTTCCACTTATTATCCATTTTTCTTGGTCTTAAAGCAGCATTTTCCAGTGAGAATGAATTTTAGGGTTGGGCCTATGAACTTTCTCCTTCCTGCTTTCTCAGGCAGCCCTCCAGATTGCTGTGGGGAAGAGCCTAGGGTTGTCCCTTCTTCTCAGGAATGGGTTTGCCTATTTTTTGAAATTCATTGGCAGCCTTCTCAAAAGGTAGTCTTACTTTATGATTTTGTACGTGTTTTTATTTTCTTCAGAAATGACTTTTCTTCTATTTTAGTATTAATAGGACAAGGAGTGTTCCTTGTCTTGAACATATTTTTGATTTTTACAGGTCATTACTGATAAATCCTGTCTTTTGTGGACTTTGTTGTCCAATTTGGTTACAGTTTTGGCAACTTTAGTAATACTTCTCTATCCATGTTTTTATTTATTTGAATGATAACAATAAATAACTCTTCAGACTGGGATTTCTGGTTTATGAAATAATAGACTTCTTTTAAAAAGTACCAAAATATTTAAATATTTGGATACGTTTCCCCATACCACAAACACAGAAAAGGATCAGAAACTTCAAAATTTCAATTTGTGAGAGACCTCAACATAAATACTTAGTTCATCTGTAGAAGAGCTTGTTTTAATTTTTGATTTGGTGTAAATTTGTCCTGAAGGGAAGTAGCCTGTTGAATCAATGACATTCTTCCTATCTTCTAGCCTGCCTGTAACTTTTGTGTGGAGTTGTGAGCCTTGCAGTGTGCTAAATGTGGATAAAGATGCTGTGGCTGTGACCCTACAGGGATGAGCATGTCGCGAGGTCTGGTCCCCAGCAGGTGTCACTGCTGTATTATCCAATTGGTGATTCCTACACCCGCACTCTGGAGAACTGCTAGAGACCCAGTCACATCATGCAGTGTGCCACTTGCATCTGCACTGATTCTTCAGATTGTTTTCTTTTCATTGCTCTTTGGCAACTTTGCTTGTCATAAGCTTCTCTATTTTAGACATTCATCCTCGTGAATTTATTTCTTTTCTCTTTATTTTCTTTGTAATGGCAAAAGCTTAATTACAGTGTTTTTTGGTAGAGTAACAAATGTTTGCTACTCTTGGAATATGCATATGATATTATTAATAAAATTATGAAAAGTAGTTAAGGCAAGGGGCCTCATGACCTCACAGACAAGGTAAATGAAATAATATAGTAGACCAGGCTTTTTTTCTTCATAAACCAGATTTTAGGTGTTCTCTGTAATCCCTGAAAGTGAATTATTTTACAAGCTACATTTAATTGATATTAGATTTCTTAATGGTATTTACAGTAGCTTTCAAGTTTTAGAAACCACTTAGAGTATGCCTGTATGGGTAGAAGTTATACTGCAATTTTGTATTGAAAAAAAATAACAAATTTATTTCCCTAAAATGTCATCTGTGGCTTTAGAGTAAAAACTGAATCAGTTCCCTGCAGAAAAACTTTTATTGTCGCAGAAATCTTTGTAAACTTCATCCAAAATGTTTTTAGGTATAATTTAATTTTGTGTAAAAATACCTTAAAGCCTAAGTCTTGGTAAAATGTAGTTTAAATGTGGTTCCTAACTGCTGTAAATTACCTTTGAAAATAAGACAGTGTGCACTTCTGAGACACCAGTGAAACAATAAATTGCCCCTTTGTGTACTGGGAATGTTAAGTTTTTGATTTAGGAAATAGTGAGTACTTGCGTTCTATTGAGAGAGGAAAAAAAGTGAAAGCTAGAGTATTGTTGCAAATGTTTGATCTTTGGGTAAATTCTACCTCTTTTTTTTTATTATATTTGAGATTAATGTTTAGTATTCGTCTAGACTAGTGTAAAAGCTGTGTTTTAGGGTGCTTTAGGCATAACTTTAAATCTGTGTATAAAACTAGTAGGTTAGTATCTGTGCCTATGGTCAGTCAGAAGGAAGTGGTTGTGTTGGTGCATTTATTCTTCTTAATTTCCAGCAGCTAGAATTCATTGAGATGTGATGCATGCATGCTTCTAAATCATTGCAATGTTAGATGAGAGAATTTCATCTGAACAACCTCATGTGATAACTTAAGGTTTTTTATGTACAAGAAACAGCTTTCTAGGTGCTACCAGTAAATGAAAGTGGTTGTGGTTTGGGGTTTTTTTTTTTTTTTTCTGACTGTATACTCTATAAATACAAACAAAGCATTTTTAAAAGCAGTTTGTTATTTTTCCTGTCTGGAACTTAAAATTATGTGGGTCATATGAAATCTGAAGTAGTACAGGACTGTTATGATACTGTAACTTGTAGTCTTAAACTGATAGAGGTCACTTAAAAGGATGTATAAAGATAGTGTAAAGCTGCACTTGAATGAAGATTCACCTTCGTGGCTTAGAATTTATCCTTCTTAATAATTTTCCCTGCATTTTTGACCACTATATCAATACCTTTTTCACTCAAAGATATAATTTTCAAAAGATCCATATTTTCAAGCATAGCTATGTGACTTGCTGGTAGAAATGGTTTTGTAGTAGAAGAGAATTATTTTGCAAAAAGAGCTGTCATTGGATACCATGGTGGCCTTATACTGAGCACCTTTTTGTCATTATTCACTAGTATACATAGACATGCTTGAGTCATCAATCCCCATGGTAATAACTGTATTATAATAATTAACAATAATTTTATAGTTTGTACAGTTTTCTGTTATTTTCATAATATGTCTGCATACCTTACTCTGCAAATTTTCTCTTGCCATTTGTTTTTGCAAAGGTCACATCAAAACCTGAGGTTAAAAGGTCTCAAATACCTGTCTACTTCCATGTTCCCTCTTTTCTAATACCTTCGAGATAGTGGAAAAACAAGGAATGTTCTGTTGATAGTTTATCAAACTGAAATACATTAGTTTCAGGAAAATGTTGCCTGAAAATAACCTTAATCCAGTCAAACACAGGTACACAAATGGAAATTATAATTTAACTTCTGTGTCTACTAATAGTGAGAAAAGAATGCTAAATACAAACTAGTATGCTTTTATTGAAAGTTAAATAATAGTCTAATAAATATATCTTGACAGCGCTCTTTCTGAAGAAGAAAAAACAACATTGCGTGCTGGACTTATCACCAACTTTAATGAGCCAGTGAATCAGGTTAGTGGTAAACCATTATTACTCTCCCAGCAAATGCTTGTATTGGTATATAATTTGGTTTCTCTCTTTACATAGTGTTTAATAATAGGAATAAAATGCAAAATTTGCAATTTACATGTTGCCTTTTAGACAGATCTGAATGTTGAAGCGATGTATTTTTCCATAGATCATAATTCATTGAACATAGAAACATTTAGGTTGGAAACAGCATGTTTTGTCTCTGTTTTTTGCTGCAGTGGTAGTTATGTTTTCCCTCACTGTTTATGCAACTGTTTGGTGAAATGGTTCAGGGAATGGCTGTAGCTCAAAAATCTCTCAGGCAAAGAATGTTATTTTTCTTTCTTTCTCAGCTGAATCTGTTCTTTCATCTGAATTCCAGTACAGCCATACAAGGAAGTATGCTGGTGGTGTGGCAGTAATGAGCTGTTGAGAATGCTGCTGTATAAACCTACCTAAGCAGAATTGCTGTCACATGCCTGATCACAGCATTAATGAATTTAATTAATAGGCATAATAAAATTTCAGTATGATACAGTCTTGTCTTACAATGACTAATTTAAAGCTACTGTTTTGATTAGAATATGGATTTATTGTTAAATTTGGTATAGAGTTAATATTAAAAGGGCTCAGAATATGCCTAATAGATGAATCAGACTTCCTTATGCTAACTTATTCTTGCTCATGTAATTACGAGATTCTGCAAGGAATTCTTTGCTAATATTTTAAGCTATGTCTTTAAGAGCATTTTCAAGAAGATACAGAAATTATTTGCATAAGGTAAAGATTAAAAAGAAGTATAGCAAACAAACTTCCATTCTGCAGACGGTTCAGTTTCAACTTTTCAGGATTTCTTGACGGACCTAATGTTATTTGTAGGATTAGATCAATATATCAAACTTAGTGTAATTATTCTTTGTAGAAGACCTTTGTGCAATGACAATATTGACTAGAATTTAAAGGTTTCCTTTCAAACGCAATTTTTAAAAATGCAGGTAAACATAGCGAATATCTTTAAATTTGTAGTGCAGGTGTAGTTTCAGTGTAAAAAGTGTGTCCAAATGTTACTCGTTTCTTTATTTCAACCAAACAGAACTAAGAAATGCATGTCATGTTGGACCATAAAGTGTGTGTCCATTATGCTTCTACTAGGTAATATAAAATTTATCAAGCTTTTAATTTTGAAGTGATTTTTGCATATTTACATTTCTAAATACTTATTGTTAGCTGCATTTTACATATAACAATTCAAACTTTTTATCAATAATTTTTCCATACCTCCATTAGTATTTAATCAGTTTGCCTGCTAAGACAATAGTATGGTATATTTTATAGTAATAAATTCGACTACTGATGAACAGTTCTGAGGCTGTAGTTGCAGGCTAAGATTAGGACCTTTTAAACTGATATTTTAAAGACTAACAGCTTTATGTGTTTGTTTATGTGTCTGTACGATATTTTTGGGATGTAGTCTTTTAAGATGTGGGGGATTTGTTTTATTTTGTGCCAACAGCCTGCTCCTAAATGTTTGCCCAAACAGTTGTTGTGATATTTAAGTATGTTTACAGAGCCTGTCTTCCCTTCTTTCTCACTTGTTCCCCAATCTGTGTTGTATGTATCTCGGGGTTTCCTTTCAGAGGCACACCTGAGTTTTGATGATGAGTGCTCTTTTCCACTTGCAGATACTTCATAACACAGTTGCTATCTTGTATTTTCTGCTTGTGCTTTTTGCATCATTGAAGATAGAAAAATTTTATGACCCTTGTATTTATAAAAAGAAAAAGACAACACCAAAATGTACGAACTAGACATAATATTGAGATGTGATGGTAAGAGTTGACTTCAGGGGAGGGGGAGAAGAAAAACAGAACATACCATATGTTGGGAGCATAATTTCCATGCCATCTGAAGGTATTTACCATATGGAGGGAACAGAGGAACAAAATACCACTTGAAATGTATGACAGCAGATTTTTTTTCACTTCAAAAGCCAGTCCTCAAGGAAAAAGTATTCTTGGCATCCCTGGGGAGGTTACTTCATGTATCATGTATGGAGAGGTTTTTGTTCCCTCTGCCACTCAACATCATTTGAAAATAATCCCAGCTCATCCTTGCAAATGTCAATATCAGTTTCTGAAGCAATTCTTCTCCCTAAGCAAGTGTGTAGGAATGTGTATTGTAGGGTGGTCAGACTTCAGACGAAACAGCTAGTGCATCAATGAAGGAGGACATGGCTATTCGCTCTTATGCCCAGAAGTTGCTTGTATCCCTTTTGATAGTGTAAGAATGTTACTTCTTCCCTAGGCTGGACGTGTGGTGGTTGTTGTAAGGGTATGTTGAGGGTGAGAGCATCTGCTTCATAAATCCAGTCAAGGACCTTTTCAATGTGAACAGAATAAGAATGGGGAAACAAGAACATGAAGGTTTTTGATTTTTGAGGTGGGATTGTTAGGAACTATAGAAAATTTATTAAGGAATCTTAGTGGAAGGGAGTTGTTGAGCAGCAAAGTGGGGAATAGTCAGAAAGAGGGTATAAAAAGGGCCAGTCATGTGTAAAACATGGCTGGTTAGTCCCAAGTCTTGAACCAACTCTGCACCTAATCACCACTGTCTGTCCTGTCTTTTGATTGAACTCCTTAGATATGTTTCTGTGTAATCTTGCTCTGTTTGTTGTGTATGCGTGCTGCAAGGACTAGGTGTCAGCTACTGGCAAGATTGGTGTGAGTGGAATTTGTTGCCAACCACCAAAGTCAGATGGTGTGGGTGATGTAGGTGCCCCTGGCTTGTGTTATGAGGATCTGGAGCAAGTGACAGTCTCAGCTTCAGCCTCTGGAACAGGACCATGGCTTCTAGGCATGTGTACATGCACCTGGGGGGAACGAATGTCTCTGCCTAAAAGCTGAAACTCAGGTATAGCAGAAATAAGCATAATACATATTCGTTAGACTATGTTTGTTTGTACAAAGCAGTAGAAATGATCAGTAATCAAAAAATAGCTCCCAAACATCTGTTTCTTCATTTATGTGAATTCTAGAACAAATAAATATGGTGGTCTTTATGTAAAATTTAAACAAGGTAGCTAGCTTAGCATTTTATGTAAATATTTACTATAAACATAAGACTTTTTTTCTTCCACATTCATTTGCATTCATTAAATTTAAAAATAGTTTGAGATAAAACACACAAAAATCTAGCAATCCGTACTAGGTTTTTGTGATTCAGGTTGTATTTGGGTAGTAATTTCTGCATTGTCCATTTCCTAAATGATCTTTGACTTTGTGGATCTGTGTTTTGTTTCGCTTTTTTGCAGATAGCAACTCAGATCTCTGTACTGATTGCTAAAGTTGCCAGGGTGGACTGCCCGAGGCAGTGGCCAGAACTTATACCCACTCTTCTAGAATCTGTGAAGGTCCAGGATGATCTTCGACAACACAGAGCGCTACTTACCTTTTATCATGTTACAAAGACCCTGGCATCCAAACGGCTTGCTGCAGATAGGAAACTTTTCTATGATGTAAGTAGAGCCTGCAAACCATGTGTTGTACATGCTTGTCACTTCCTGTGGTTAGCTAGCAGTGCGTTAATGGCGGGTGTGCTAGTTTTAATGTCTGCCTTTGAATCAGAAGTGCCCTTACTTTGATGGGTACGTGTACAATATGAAATAACTGGAAGTTAGTTTCAAGGTGAAGTGTTTTTGAGACATTTATTAATTTTTCGTACTGCTTGACTGTTGTTATAATAACTTGTGTTAAGAAGCAGAGCTTCATCCACAGCACAATGTCTGCGTATCAGCCTTACGTTATCATGCTGTACAGCAGATCTGATAATATATGAATTTGCAGTGGTTTTAGAAGTGTTATCTGGATTCATAATTCAGTATAGTCTTTAAAAATTACTGGATTTTAGGCTTCCATACAACAGTATTTTTATCTTTTATCATCAATGGGAGTGTGTTTTGGGTTTTTCCAGATCAACTTCTTTCTCCAGATTAATTAAAAGGCAAGATGTGAATGCAAATGCCAAATTTTGTCTCATGCAGCTTACATTTTCCATTGTAAGAATCCATTGATTAGAACATAGATTTACCTTTGGCTGTAGGCTGTTGCATCTCCAGTCGCATTTGGAGTTAGGCCATGATGTCGTACAGTTAACTGAATTAAGTGAGTTTAAACACCTTTTCCAAACATGTTACATTTGAATTTTCAAAATTTTATTTTATTCCTCCATTTTAAAGAAGATTAGAGAACAGGTAGTGAAGACTATTTCTGAAGGTTTACCTATATATGTAGAAAAGATTTTTCTGGCTGTGTAATCTTTAAGGTGAAATTTTAGTCATCAGGAGTCTGACGGCTCTTGCAGTAGGACGGGACTGAAATGGTGAAATGTTGCTATGAGATATGTGTGAAGAGGAACAGTGTTTTCTCTCTCTGCCATGTATAGGTATGAATGAATATAATCTCTGCATAGGAAATAATTGTTTCTGTTTTGAAATTTGTTAGGCCATTATACATGAATTGGACAATTGAACAATACAGGTTTTGGTATATTCACAGATATTAATTCCAAAGCAATAAAGGGCAAGCAAGATAATAGCTTCTTTTCTAGAGCTCTCCTAAATCAAGTTGCTGTTTATACGGCTGAAAATACTCTTAATGCTCAAGGATATAGCAAAAAAATTCAAAAGCTCTTGCCAAAGCCCCACCTTCATAAAATAGCCAAATCCGTACCATCTCAGTAGAGGGTCAGAAAGGAGTTTATAAGTAGTAAAGTCCAGTATTTGTTGCTAAAGTTGTCATGTCCAGCAGTACCTTTGCTGCATTTCCACCATTTTACCAGGTTCAAAAAGAGCTAAGTTATCTTCAGCCATTTTTGTGTTTCCAAGAAACCCATCAAGTTTGTATGAACTTTTTCATTCTGGAATGCCATTTTTCCAGCATGATTTTTTTTTTTTGCATATTCTTTCATTTGTAGAATGAGACAACTTCAGATATGTGAAGAAAAGGTTTATAAAAAATTTTTTTATATCTTGTAAAAAAAATCATTGAAGTTTCTTTTTAATAAGCGTACTCTTTAAGCAGGCTCTTTATGTTTAAATGATGGCTTTTAACTTGTGAGTATGTTCAGTGTCCAGAGTTCCTCTATCACATGATTTGATGTGAATGAAAAATTTCAGTGCATCCAGTTTCACTGGCCTGGGAAATCTGTGTATTTTCCCAGCTTTTTTTGAACTTTAAGTGAGAAAAGGAAATTTTCAGAGCATTTGGTGCTATAGGATTCTATTATTTTAATAATGGCATAATTGGACAACTTAGAAGTCTGCTGCTTCTGTCTTCTGTTCAGAAGAATTCACATCTGTCAGGTGGCATGTGTCTTCTCTAAGGCAGTCAAAACCCCTTTCTTATGGAATAGAGCCATTTGAAGCCAAATGTTTTAAAAGCTTAAGCAACAAATCGCAAAATTTCTTCATATTTTCAGCTAAGCAGTTACAGTTTCAACAGTGGGTTTTTTTTATGTAGAGCTTTGGAAATACTTGGTAAGTTTTTCATGTAATATGGTACTTGAGGATTACAAGGTGGTGCTTGCAGATAAGGCATCCCTTATCGAACGCTGTTACCTGAGGTTTACAAAGAAAAATGTTAGATGATGTACGGATGTAATACAATAATGTGCAAATGCAGCTTTATTTATAGCTTCATCTTTCTGGTGAACAGTACAGTTATGATTATAACCACATTAGTGATCTTCAAGGTAGAATTGGCTGCTTTAATACAAATAGAAAAATGTAGTATCTGGTTATATACCATTGGTTATATGCTTATAGACACCTATTTTCTTTTGAGCCTGTTTTTCTAAACTTAGTCTGTTAAATGAGAATGGTGGCTCTTAGAAGTAAAACGAGTGAGGTTTATTTTTTCTATCTAAAAAAAGTACTACTACTTCTAGGAAGAAATTGATTGTATGTGTTAATCTGTAGTATTTGGGATTTTTTTAATAGTAACACATAGTTATGTGGCACATACTGGAGAAGTGATGGGAATTCACTGCAAATCGGAGAAAACATCGGTTACAGTTTTTTCTCCTGATCCATTTGTCATTACGCTTTCGAGTCTTTCTGTTGTTTCTTGGCCCTGGTTTTGAAAGAATGCTATTACATTTTTACAATTTATATTTCTTCTGAACCTGTGAAGTTCTGCACAACTTCTATCTTAAACTAGAAGCACTTTTCTTTAGAGGTCTACTATAAAGTACAAGAAGGTTTTGGGTGCATTCTCTGCTATGGGAAATGCACCATTCAGTTTAGTCTCTCTGTTGAACTTCAGTGAGGGTTTTTATGATTGTTCTGACTTATTTGTTGCTTTGGAAATTGCTGAATCTTCAAAATACGGTCATAAACGACTCTTGAGTAGGAATCCTCATGATCATAGGCAGCCTATGAAATCCACCATTAAACAGGTCTGCCGTCTTTGCTTTTACTATTCATCGTGAACAGTTTTCGGTTATGAAGATACTTCATATTTATTCTTTAGCTTGGGTATCATTTAACAACCACCAACACGCTGTGCCTGTTTTACTGACTAGAGGAATTTAAGGCAGCCTCGCCCCATCACTAGGTCTTCAGGCCCTGCAGTAATACGAATTATAATTTCTAGTTGAATGACTTCAGATGTAAAAATGTGGTGTGTCCTTCTGATGGATACTGTGTATTTTTGTAAGTCTGTCACCCCAATGTTTAATAAAACAATTTTTGTTTTAAATCTATTTAGTACTAAGGTACACTGATCAGATGACAAACAAATGGGTTTATCCAGAGTATATTCTACTATTAGGACTATTATTGCTGCTTTTTTTTTAAATCTGAGTTGTTACTGCTTGCTGTTATGATTAGTATTAGTATATTCTATTCAAGAGACACACTCCCCCTGCCCCAATACCAAAAGTCAACCCCCAAAACATGAGTAGGTTTGAGCTATTGATAAATTATTCAGTGATGTGTTTTTGGAACTCCACAAACTCATCATTGAATGATTATGAAGAGTTTCTACTCTCTTACCTTTACTTAGTCAAAGGAACCAAATAAACAGATCTTATATGCTTTTGTTTCCATTGATGTAATGAGTAGCAAACTAAGTGCAATTTCTTAACTATGAAGATTTGTTCAGTGCTAGGTGCTATTTGTCATTCTGTATTTTAAGTTATTTGAGGCAAAAAGTCAGGGTTTGCAACTGTAAACAAAGTAAGGTTAGTTTCAGTGTAGGCATTGTTCAATACTATTTTTATTAGAGAAGGGCAAGTGGTTGCTTAACTGTGTCCCAGAGTAAGTTGATTTCAGATGTTAACTATGCTGTAAGACAAACAGTTTAAGTCTTGTGGGAGAGGAGGTGGTGAGGACAGCTGGTAATTTTTTGAGGTCTTGTACCATATTATAGACCTGTAGCTGTATTTAACAAAAATTGGATAAAAAAGGAGGCCTAAAGAGTTGTCTTTAAAGTGGTGGAGACATAGACCGAGTACTCATGGAAGCAGGTGAGTCTACTATAACATTTTCTGGAAAGCATCTATGGATCAGCTCATGATAAACAAGAAAATGGATTAAATAATTTAATAGTCTAAACTGGCCTTTAAAATTTGGGAATTTATTATGCTATCACCAAGTTCAGGAAATCAAATACATTTTCGGTTTTTCTTCCTTTTGCAGCTTGCATCAGGTATTTATAGCTTTGCATGTTCCTTGTGGAATCATCATAATGATACATTCCTACAACAAGTTTGTACAGGGGATGAAGCTGCAGCCATAAACTCATTAGAAAGAACCTTGCTGTCATTGAAAGGTAATAATGTAGAATGTTATTAAATATAAGAAATCAAATAAGTTCCTTCACACTGAACAAGTAAGACTTCTTTGTTAGAGTTACATTTTTTAACAAAGCCATGCCCATTGGGAAACCGAATAATCTTAGTTTCTTTTACCTGTACCTTTAGCAAGGCAGAAGGAGGATTGTTCCCGTGAAAGGGGGAGAAGGTATTATTGTTTCTCAGTATGTACCATTCTGATATGCGTGGAAAGTGAAGGGCGTACTGGGATGCTATTTCATGTGTATTGTTATCTAGGCATCTGTCTTTAGGCCCTTAACTCAGGAAGCTGAGCTATGAATTTTTTTGTGTTAAATTTGCCTTGCATTCAGTGAAGAGGTAGCCTTAACAGTCAATTTAGATATTAGGATGATACTCAAGTGCTTATCAGTGGCATGAATACATATCCTTACTGTACTTGGCTGCTTTGAGCTGTTTGTGTGCAGCGCTTGCAGTGTAGACGGTACCTGTCTTGAATTGTTTCAGAAGGTGCAGCATGTGGCTTGTCTGGCTTACTGACAGTGATAAACCAGAGAAAATTCATAAGATGGCTTATAGGCCCTAGCTGACTGTCCTTGGCCCTTTTTTTCCTTCTGCAGGACTTCTCAGAGGTTGAATACTTACAGGCTTTGCAGAATTCTTCTTGATTCTGTAATTCTTAGAGTTCTCTTCATTATTTTACACATAACGTACTGAATTTTAAAGTAATTTCAACAAGATTAGATGCATGTTAGGTATGGTTGAGGTATCCAAAATTAAGTGTATTTTTTAATATAGAGAATTGGAAGAAAGGCACAGCAACTGTAATTGTAATCATGCTCTGAAATCTGTTGGAACAAGAGCTGAGAAATATCTACATAAGAAACTTCTTTTCCCCTAGTGCTTCGTAAACTGACAGTCCATGGGTTTGTAGAACCTCATAAGAGTGTGGAGGTGATGGTAAGTGACATATACTTCTTCCTAGTTCTAGATTAGAAATCTTTTGTGATGATTTCAGGTGTTGTTAGATCTATGTTTAAAAATCGTAGAAAGGCACGCTTTTGTGTTATGTAGAGGAAGATCAAGAAACACACTCTCAGAGTTGTCCTTCCCTCAGAACTTACAGATCCTAGATAGATCCTAAACACTTTGACACTAATAGCATGATTTTTAAAAAAATAAAAACCTCTTCCAAAGTACATGTCACATGAGACTAACACCCATGTTGCTTACTGAAAGATGTCTTAAATGTACTCTCCCTGATGATTTGAAGAGGATGTTTTCACTTAATGATGAATATAATGATGCATTTATCCTATCAAATTCTATTGATAGAATTTGCCTAATTGAGATGAAAACCTGTGGTATGCAGCCCCTGGTGGGGGTTAGGGGGCGTGGAAAATAAAGAAAGAAGAAAGAAAGCCGAGTATCTCCCTTAACCCGAAACCTGCCTGGTTTGCTGATGGAATTGGGTACCTACAACTTACATCCTAAATTAGGAAGTTGAGAACAGGAAGGATTTGGATAAGCAGATGGTAAAGCATATGTCTATATTTATGTATAGCTCCTTCTGTTAGAGTTGCTACACTGTTTGTGTGGTACTAATAAGGTCTGTTTGGATCAGCTATTCAGCCTGCTAGCTATCTAATTATTGGTTTCGTGAGGAAATTGTTTGTACAAGATAATCAGTTAGTTCACTTAAGTGATAAGGTGATGTCTGAGCTAATAACCCATCTGAACTGACTTCAGTTTGACTCAACTTTCTTCTCATAATACAGTACAAAATAAGCTTCATCTTTAAAAGACACATACTTCTATATTTTTCAGGGTTTTCTACATGCAGTGTTTGAACGGCTAAAACAGTTTCTGGAGTGTAGTAAGTGTCTGGGTATTTTTCCTTGCCTTGGTTGTTAAATATTGAAACAGGATGAAAACACAATACAGTTTAGTGATCATCAGTAATCATTTAGGTGCAAGTTATTTTTTATAAGTGCAAAGCTATTATTTTAAATGCTGCTGAAACTGTTAGAAAAAAGTGGTTAAAATGTCCTTTTATACCAGCAGACAAAATCCCACCAAAACTGGTGTTATAATGCCAGAATGCCAGAAAAAACCCATAAAATCTTAAACCACATATTCACAAAGTATCCATATTAGAATATGTAGGTGCTACTAAAACCCAGATCATCTGAGTTTTCTTCTTTGGAAGAACTTTATATTTTCCCTTTTTCCTGGAGTTTGCCAAATATTTTGGAACATGTTAAATTGGAGATAAAGACTACATTCAGCTGTCTGTACTTTATAACTGTAAGAGTAGTAGTCTGAGGCAGGCAACCCAAATTAATGCAGTCAACAACAATATAATCGTAATTGGCAGGTGTTAGTACTTTTTCAGGGAAGTTACCTGAAGCAAGCAAAAAGATATTTGGCAGTGTTGCATCTGAACTCGTCTTTTCTTGCTTGTACACTTGTAGTAGATGTGGCGCAAGCTATTCATTCATTCTTTTCAAGCTATCAGATCATTCTTTTAGGATTCAACAACACTTTTTTTGAGAATAGACATCTAAACTGAGTAGAAAGTATTTTTTTATGACCATACTTAGTTCCAGAGCCTGTACTTTGGTGAGGAGGGCTGAGCTGGCCTCTGAGCCTCCTTTCTAGAAGAGATGGAACCTCTCACTGTGTTCAATGCCGGAATAAAATACCTTTTTTGCGCTCTTAAAATACAAGCTTCATTGCATGCAACTGTTTTCCCCTTGTACTGTGCTACAGTCGTGCTCTTTCTAGCCATTCTTTCATTTTTAGTAAGACAGGCAACTATCTTTAATACACTGAATTGAAGCCCATTGTGAAGCTTGGTGATTATCATAGTGCCCTAGAACATGAGGACTGTGGGGTTTGAATGGTCTAAGATAAGAACTGAACTGAACCTTCCTATTTCCATTTTTTTAACCAATAAGTTATTTTCAAAAGCAAGAACTGGCTACCTTACAAGATTAATGTTTACATTTATTATATCATAATTTTTGCCTGTATACCTTCATTTTGCCTCTTGTTTTTATCTTTTTTATTAAAGCTTTATCTGTTTTTTGTAAACTCAGAATGTCTTCCGTTGTCCATAATAAATAATTTTTAAGGTAGTGTTTCTAGAAAAGCACGTAGTAATATGTAGTAAGGATATACCATCGTTTTATTAAAGTGCATTTTTGTATTTTCAGTGCTTTTTTACTTCTTGTCTATGCTAACGATTGCTTGCGTTATTTTAACTGTTTTTTATCACACAGTTGTCTGTAGTGATGTCCTGACTGTTTTCTTCTGGTCAGCTACAGTGGATTTCATTGCAGCTGGGAGAGACTGTTAAAGATTTTTTTTTTTTTCCTCAGTACTGACTTTGAATTTATTCTGCTATAGGACTTTTTTCTGGTTGATGTAATTCCTGAACTACAGATAGACTAAGTTGTCCAGTGTTAACTTTTCTAAACTTAGCTATCCAGAAAGAAAAGGAAAGTCTGAAAAAATGATAGTTGTTAAATATCTGATTAACAGGTAGAAGTATAAGAGCAGAAAACGTATGCAGAGATCGCTTAGAAAAGACTATAATTCTGTTCACTAAAGTGGTAAGTAAATTCTCCATTCAGCTACTGTATAGTTTACTGTTGTGGAGGAGCAGTCCCCATTCAACAATGTATGTGCCTTAAAGCCAATATGTTTCATATCTTTTAAAGAAGTGGAAGGTAATGCAACTTAAAGAGTCTTTTCTTATGAAATCGATTTTTTTTGTTGTTGTTAATTTTTCTGGAGAGAAGGGTGTCTGTTTATTCATGCTGACATACGTTGCAGGAGTAAGGAATACGTTTCCTTAGCTCAAACAAACCTAAATGCTTTCCATAAGTAAATTATTTAGCTAGGATTTTGCTCAAAAAGAATTCTGGAAGCTTTGCTAAAACATTGTTATCAATATTGATGAATAAAGAAGAGATAAATTTTTCATCCTGTTTAGATTGCTATTTCTAAGGCTCTGTTAGTTCTATTGAATAATTTGCCACTTTTTGTTTTTCAAAAGAAAATTAACAAACTCTCTTACCCTTTTTTACTTTTGTATTATATAATACATTTGGTGTTGTCAGCTCATTCTGCATGCCATTAACTGCATATATTAACGGAAGGTAATTTTAGCATTTTCAGTTGCTCTCTTTTAAAAAGATATAAAACCTACAGAATTCTGATTGTTTGCAGTATCTATTTTGAGGCCATGGATCTTTCTTAAATATTTATCCTAATTATCAGAGGTGGGAGGCACTGGTTGTCTTCACCAAAATTGGAGTGAAGGTGCTCTGAGCCAACATTTTTAGTCTTTGTCATAGTACTTCTTACTTTGAACTAACAAGCAAAGTATGTGAGGCATGTGCATCTTTTTTCATAGACCTGAAGAGAAAGCACTCTCTGTTAATAGATAATTTACCACCTCTAGAAATTCAGATGCAAGAATTTAGGCTCAGGCATTTTTGCAGTAGTAGAGGAGATTGAAGGAATTGACCAGTGCATTCTAGACCGCTTGCTGGAAAAGCTAAGCTGAAGAAGCACGTGCTTGTGCTACATTGGAGGGGGAGGAAAAAAGAATGAAAAGTTATTTTCCTCATGCCTCCATTACTTAGAATACTTCTAATAGGGACAAAAGACCTGCTGAAATGTTCAGAGTTTTAAATGTGGCTGATAAGTTTTATATGCTGTGTTGCCAGCAAGCTGGTCTAGTTGAAAATGGGTATTGTTCCTTAAACTTGAAAAGAGGTAACTTTGAACATGAATCAAGAATTTCAGGGCAAAAGAATGCTTCATTAACCATTAATACAGATCTCTTCCTAATTTCCTGTCTGTGTTGACTTTTCTGTAATTTTATATAAATCAGCACTTGTTTTTGATAAGTAGTTTATGAAAGCATTTTAGTAAGACTTGCATAGAAAGCAATTTGATTTCTTTCTTGCTCTTCTACTTCCTTAATTTTTAGCTTTTGGACTTCCTGGATCAACATCCTTTTTCATTCACCCCTTTGATTCAGAGGTCCTTGGAATTTGCTGTAAGCTATGTTTTCACAGAGGCTGGTGAAGGAATTGTATTTGAGCGCTTTATTGTACAGTGCATGAATCTCATTAAGATGATAGTAAAAAATTATGCATACAAGCCATCCAAAAATATTGAAGGTACTGCTGCTATTTACTAAAAACATTTTTTATGTCTTGAAATGTTTTGGTAGTTGTTCCCAACTGTAAAACTCCTTGAAGGCATTGTTTTCAAACACTTAATGTTTTAATAGTAATGTATGCTTCTGTCTCTATATTGATAATTCTTGTTTTTGTAGTTGAAATGTTAATATAGACATTGATTTCCTAAAGTAATTTAAAATATACAAAGAGCATGAATAACTTTGTTGATTGTTTCAGTTTTCATTGAACTAATTTTAAAAAGTATCGAGGTATGGAATTTTTTATTTGATCAAATGCTTTGATGCATCTTTCCCATGAGAAATCCTTTGATAAAATGGGGTATTTGCTGTAATTAACTAATACCAGTACTCTGAAATACAGAAATACAGAGAATTTGACGTGTAGTTGAATACAAAGCAGTTTGTGTTCTGATTTGTAGGACTGTATTTCATTCTGAATCTTCATACATTGCTGTATATATGGAACTATATTTTAATAAAAAGCAACTCCCTTCCACATTAGTTTGACATTTGGCAGTGACTGGATAACAATTAACATTCTCTTCCTAAGTTTAAAAAAAGTTTCATGAACATACTGGTATGTGTCAAAGATTACACAAACCCAGCATTTAAAATTCTTCAAAATGTTGATGTATTTCAGTGTTATTCATTACTTTTAAAATACATTAGAATGTCTTGAATCCATTGGTTATTCATAGAGACTTCTACTTCCAAAAGTTCATAGTCATGTTTAAGTTTTTTGAAATAGAAATGTTGTCACTTGAGACAAGAATATAGGACATCCTGATAAAAGCTATAGCACTTGACTTTTTGAGAAGCAGGTGATTAAAATAAATTAAAATAGAAAATTTATTTTTCTTGATTTCTGACTGACATGCAGTGTTTGTGTTGGTTGTATACCATACAGTACTTGGTTTTTTGCTGCTTTCTTTAACCAATGTTAACTTCTAAAAAACCCAAGTTATTTTTAAAGATTGTATGTGGATAAACTTTCTGAACAGGTATAAATGAAACTTTGAGTTCTGTTTATGTTTTGAATTCAGTAATGCTAAATTAAAAAAAAAATCAAACCCAAAAGCAGCATGTAAACAATTTTTCTTTTCATCTACATAGTAGCTGAAAAGCATTATAAGTACTTTGTGAAGCCCCAATGACCCTTCAGTCTAATTGTGCTTAAAAGTAAATGAATTTGGGAGTTTAACTTGCTTAAAGTACCACCTTGAAAGGCTGCAATGAGAAACTTTTTTTTTCCTCTGAGGATAAGAATTTCTTATCTATTGATTTCTTTCTAATTTTACTATACTACTGTTTGATCATAAAGCCACTTAATTGTAATTTTTAATGTTCTATGTTTTATTTCAGATAGTAGTCCTGAAACTCTTGAAGCACATAAGATAAAGACAGCATTTTTCACATATCCCACGCTAATGGAAATATGCCGGAGATTAGTCACTCACTATTTCCTGCTGACAAAGGAAGAATTAACCATGTGGGAGGAGGACCCAGAAGGCTTCAGTAAGAAACATTTTGTACAGTTTGTTGCAGTTTATTTAGATATTAGTATAAGAGTTTCATACCCACATTGCCTCTTTGAGTTGATTCCTGCAATATTGGCTGTTTTATTTTCTGCAGTCTTGTTACATGGCCAAATATTCCCTGTAGAGATTGTTTTCATAATTTCTCAATAGGCTATGATACTCACATATCTAAGTACTGAACTTTATTTGAACCGTAGTTGAAATAATACTTTTTCTCTTTCTTTGTGAAATAATAGCTGTGGAAGAGACAGGAGGAGATTCTTGGAAGTACAGTCTCAGAGTAAGTGTTTCAGTTGGAAAGAAAATCCTTTAAATTTCTGGATAGTCCTCTAACCAAGAGAGATGGTATCTGGTAGAAAGATAAGCTTGTGCTTTTCAGAAATATCTTTAGTTAGATTTCATTAGAATTAGTATAAATTAACTTTGTTCCTTTTTTCAGTGTTCAAACATCCTGAAATGCACTAAACTATGCACTTCATATTTCAGGAGGGATTGAAAAGGCATCTACTTCAGCATTTGTATTGTGTAGTATCTGCTGGTGATTAAACTCGTTAAAAGAGACTTTAACTGGTAACTGATATTATCACTTACAACTTTGTTAGCAGACGCAATAAATGAAGTTTTCAGATACATCTGTATCAGCATTTTAGTTCAGATCAAAAGTATGCTGTTGTAGTGAATCTCCCAATTATTACTGCTGTGGTTTGTTTTGCAGAGAGATCTCAAAGTTTATTTGCTTGGTTAGTTTCATTTTAAAACTAAAAACCCCAACCCCGTGCATCTACTGTGTTCCATGTGCAAATGGATATTCAATCTAGATGACTCAGCTAGAGCTAATCCAAAAGGAAACCATGACATTCCTTCGGTGTGGTCACTGGCTCCTGAGCACCAGCTATTTCACTCCACAGATCCATTGCTCTACCACAGAACTGGCCAGTGTAGATACAGCCATCAAACTCTTGGTAGAGTTCAATATACTGTATAGCAGGAATAAAACTAATTCATATAATACTAATTTTGCTACAGTGTATTGCATTTTGAATTATGACCTTTGGTGCAAGGTATTTAGCACTTAATTTTAGCATGAAATGTATTTTTATTGTCTTTATTTTGATAGATTCTGAAACAGATCTTTTAATTTTTCAGCCATGTACAGAAGTTCTTTTCATTGATATTTTCCATGAATATAATCAGACTCTTACCCCTGTGCTTTTAGAAATGGTTCACAGTCTACAAGGTAAGTTCTGTACTAAACAAAGGAACTGTAGTATGTAGAATTCTTTGTTTGTCTTTGTCAACTGTTAAAGAGTTTTACCTTGTGGTATCTAATTTTATATAGTGCAATCACTCTGCATTTTTGAAAGGACATGTTAATAATTTTAGATGTATTTCCAAACCTACCATAAGGAAAATGCAGTGTGTATCTAGGAAGAGGAAATCCTAAGGATTCTTTACTTCTTGTCATAACTATTTTAGATCACTGACAAAGATTAGGGAATTTCTACTTTCATGAGGTTTCAGGCTTTCTTGAAAATGGTAGACAAACCTAATAAATTCTGTAGGTTTTATTTCTTTTTTTCCTGGGAACTTCCTGTTCAAATGTTACAAGGCCATTTATGGTAATTCTGCCATGTCTCTGCAAAAATCTTGGGGGAAAAAAACACTTAAAAGAAAAAGTTCAAGTTATACTGTCACTTTGGAGAGTCCAGAGGACTTTCCAAATCTGAAGAATCTCCTTTATACAGGAAACCACTAACTTTTTGAAGACTGAAGTTGTCATAGACTGAGAAGAGAATAGAAAGAATCATTCTATGATTCTATGATTCTTTGCCCCCAAACTAAATTTTATGGTGGCTGTGAAAGTTAGCGAATGGTAGCTGCCACTTTGTTTTCCCTGTCATTTCAGCTTTGGTTGTTTTCCCAGGTTATATCTTACCTGACTTAAAATACTTTGTATTTGAACTTGCCAGAATGGATTACTACATTCTATTAAACAGAAATAAACACACGTGGGTGGTTTTTGACTTCGCAGAATCTCTTCATAAAATACTTTGTGTACCCAAGTTTCAGGATGGCTTGTTGTGCTCTGATAGTGGAAATGGTAAAAGGTTCCTTGCAACAGGGTTGAACAGTTATTTTGTTTTCCAAGAATTATGGAATTTAATACTTCATGGTATTAAGGTACAAGTACACTTTTATTGTTTTCTTCTGAAGCCCCTAGTAGACATCACTGAATGTTTTCAACTTGAAAGTTACTGTTGAAGTACTAGATGATATTAAGAAGTCATTAATTCTTAAGATTTTGGAAAAATACATCGTAAGTACACAGGCACACATCTATAAAGTATATGGGAATGTGGTCTAGGACTTGGAAATGGTACCATGTGGTCAACAGTCTTCAGCAGTTCTCAGATTTAGAGTCTGTTCCTTGGAAATACATGCTTCTGACTTACTTGCACATTGCTGTTAATGTTTAGCTCCAAAGAAGTAAGAAAAATGGGGCATGACAACAGAGATTTGATTTTAGTATATTCACTGAAGAAAGTATCAAATCTGAAATAACTGAATTTGTGAATAAAACAAAAAAGAGAAGCAGTCTTAATTCACAGCATACTTATTTAAAGTGTATAAGTGCAAAGTTGCCTGCATTCTTTTTTATAGTTGTGCTTTTGTCTTGTAGGATCTACCAACGTGGAAGATACCAGTGCGATACTGATTAAAGATGCTGGTAAATAAAATTTTACTTTACCTTGAGGTAACAGAGCCACTTTTGTGTGTGTGCCTGACTTCTTAAAAATCATATACAGAATTTGCAAGATATTTTTTGAGACATTTGGAAAGTAGGTCCTAAATCCTCTTTTGACTTTCACTTGATATCAGTCTTCTCTTTTTGAAATGTTTATGTAAAAAATATGGTGCTTTCTTCAGCTTTTTTGTGAAACAAACACTTAGACAATCTCCCTCCCTGTCCTCTCCTTTCCTCTCTGCAAATAAATGAGCTATAGTGCTTCCATGGAGATAGTCTGTCCGTTTACAGGTAAGGAGATTTTGTGGCACAGGAAAAGAATTAAGACCTCTGATGGAACCATTCTTGGTATTAGAATAAGATCCTCATTGTTCTTACGGCTTTTAACTATTTTCAAGAGTTTAATTTTCTTCTGTAATACTTCTCTTTTCTAAAATTTCCTCCAGAGTTCCCTTCACCATGGTCTAGTAATATCTTTCTTCAGAAAGATATACTTTAGTTCTATTTTTTTATTATATTCAGGTTATAAAAGATGTTTTGAAACTTAAATTAGTCTGATAATTTAGTATTAAAAATTAAAAGTTTAAGCAAACAATAAGCATAACTATTGTTTTTCCCCAGTGTATAATGCGGTTGGACTCGCTGCTTATGAACTGTTTGATAGTGTGGATTTTGATCAGTGGTTTAAAAATCAACTATTAGCAGAACTACAGGTTTCTCATAACAGGTAAACATCTTGGTTTGTTATGCCTTCATTTAAATATGAACTCTTGATACAAATCTAGTAAGACAAAATAGCTAATAATTGCAGACTTGAAGAATATTTAATATTTAAACTTAGCCACTAAATGTGCAGAGGTATGAAATATATATAGATAACTGATACAGTCACAGAAGTGGCAGTGTTCCTGACAGTTTCTGTTTGTTTAAATTACTGTGTGGTAGATACTTCCAGGGTTCTGTAAAAATATTGTAACTCTGTCCTCTTGCACATATTTTTTTTGACTAAACTTTCTCAGGACAACCACGTTTGCTCAGCTAAAGATAATTAGGCCTCCTGAGACTCCAGAGCTCTTTAGGCAGCAAAGTCCAATTGAAATCTATGGAAATAATATCTGTAAAACAGTAGCATAGCCAAAATAATTATTTTATTGTTGTTTTTGTTCTCTGCTAGTTTAAATACAAGCTTACTGTAGCAATTTTCAGTTAATTTTGCCAGCAATAAAGTGGGAAGTAAGGATTTGGCTTGTGTCGTAAAGTGTGAATGATTACAGTCTGGTTCTACATAAAGAGTATAATATAGCCCATCTGCTATGGGTTTTCCTTCTCACCAGGGTCCCTTTCACTTGGATGGCCTTTACATGATTGCTTTTTTTTGTTTGTTTACCAGATGTTGTAGAGTGTTTTGTATATAGGTTTTGACATCTTGGTACAGACTGAGCTGTCCGTCTCTGCAACTGACTAGAAGACAGTGTTCCTCCTCATTCCTTAAACTGTCAGTCTTCTCTCAGAGAAAGAATAGTGACTTATTGTACATGCTAATCCTCATCAGATGAGCTCCAAATCACCCCCTGAATAAATTTGTCCTATTTTTCTCCTCACAGTCATTAGCAATGACCCTAATGTCTGTTGAAGGATTTTACTATATTTTTCCTCTACATTTGCAATTCATCTTATGAGATGTAATTGTTAATCTGAAATATAAAATTCTTTGCTAATACCCTTAGGAGCTGCTATAAATTGTAAATTATTTTCCATGGGGAGTTGCTGGACAGCTTTTTTTAATTTCCAAATACCAGTTATAGACACTTTTTTTACAAATACAGATGAATTTCATGTAGAGTGGAAGATCGTACAAAACTTACAAGTACTAAACTTTGTCTTTTCATTCCAGTATACTTTGTAAAAAATGAACTAATTTTCTTTTGGATCTATAACCTTACTTAAGAGTCACAGAATAATTACCACAGTTGTTTACCTGATAGTTTCTAGTGTTTTTAATGTTCTTAATATTTTTCTTTTTTGTATAATCTCAACTTGTTATCTACCAGTGGCCAAGTACTCTAATGGTTAGACTAAATGTCAGAAGAGCAGGAAAAAATGAGAGATCTTGTATATATGATTGATCATTTATTGTTGTGTCACACCAGCACTGATCTCTGAATAAAGCTGCCATGATATTTGAAGCAAGTGGTGGCTTTGGTGTTTTTATGCTAGCAACCCATGTAGCCTAAGTAAAACTGTAAAAAGTCTTCTATGATTGGTATAGTTGTATTTACAGTTGGGAATACACCTAATCTAACCACTAGGTTGGCCTTTGTGATATCACAAGATTAAATACCTGCAGGGGCAGAAGCTAGCAGTAGAAGTTGTCCAGAAGTTTGAAGCCTTATTTGCTTGAACTCCTTTTACTATCAGCATCATTGGAGACCACCACATCAGTAAGGGAGACTGTGTTGGTAGTTTGAATGGAGTGGTGCTTTAAGGACAGCTTCAGGAATTCATGCAGTTGAGATTAAGCAGATTAGAGGATATTATTTCCTGTCCCACAGAATGTCCCATGGTGATTAGCGTGCTTGTTTACAAACTGGTTCATGTTTGGGAACACAAACCTATGAGTTGTCAGCATTAGCAGTAGAGTGTGCTGTGGTTTTGTTTCTTTGTCTGTTGATAGTGAGTCTGTTAACCATGACCATAGCAGTAAGGAGAAATACGGGATTATTGACAAAATATTCTTAAAGATTTTTAGAAACATTGCATTGCCAAATTTATGATGTGCCATAGTATTTAGTTTTGTACTGATTAAGGAGGAACTTCTTCCTAATATGAAAATAGCTTACTGAATACAATTTTTTGCAATAATTCAATCTTAGAACAACTACTTCTGCTGAGCAAGTAACAATGTGACCCTTAGTACTTTGTATCAAGAAAGATACTTTTGACTTGAGTATCTGTATGCCATCCCAACTGCTTAAAGCTACATCCTATGATGATTGCAGCAAAGGTCCTTATTTTGGAATATGGTCACTTTTCCCATTTGAGTTTTAGATTGAGACTGCTGGTCCTTCTTATACTTAGTGTGCGCTCTTAGAATATCATTAACTTTTACACTAAGAGGTGAACTTTTTCCAAAAGTAGTGAATGTAGAAAAGGTAGAACATCAAAAAGGAGGACCTATGAGCAGAAGAATTTCTAGGAATCCTACATCCTTAAATCTAAAAAACCAAAACACCCTCCCATGCCCCCAGAACCTCAAAAGCACTCTTATATTCTCTCTACCGGGGGGGAGAGAGAGAGAATGTGAAGCTGCAGGTAGAATATATAGATTGTACAACAGATACCAGAGCTGAAAATCCTTGCTATCAGCAGACGGTTATGTACTTGTGTCATGCCATTTAAAACTTCTCTTAATGTGATGGTGATTTTAAAACTATCCAATGCCAATCTCAAGAAAATTGATTGTTTTTTAATAGTCTGGTTTTTTACAAGGTTGTATATCAGGCATGAGCATTCTAAGAATAAAAAAAGTTGTATCATCACAGCTTCTTGAATACATAGAAGGATGTGGTAGTAAGGCAACATCTTGTGTAAGTCGTGCTTCAGCATGGGTTGTTCGTGCTTCACTGCAACTTGATCTCAATCAACACTGGAATGTTATTCCTCATTAGCTTCGTGTTCCAGTCTAATGAACTGCTACATACATGCTAATTCCACAACTTTCATGTTCTCCTAAGATGTGCTTTGTTAATTATCTTGTAGTTATGGGAGTGTTTAATAAATCACATTTGTTAAATGTAAAGAAGCCTCAAGAACTTCAGTTTATATTGCTGTCTTGATGGCTTGCAAGGCAGAAGTTCATTAAATGAAAAATACACGTAGGATAACAAGGCAAAATAATTTTTTAGTTAAAATTTGTAGAATAGGGTTGATCTTCCCTAACTTCATATGTCTGCAAGTTAAGAGTTTAAATCCAAACTACTCTTCCTGATCAGCTTTTATAATCAGTGGAGAAAGATAGCAGCTCTATGGAATGCTTTTCTCAATCATTGCATTAGGCAATTCGACTCATTGTTCTGGTTTTCACTTCCTCACATTGACTATAAAGCTGTTTGGTATGTGCCTTTATTGTGGCAGTGGTACAGGATTAGGTAGTATCAGTTCTTTCTGAGAATAGGTTTAGACTGATGACATTAAATACTCTGGCAGTTGCTGTAATGCGGTACTTAAGTTTGCATTTTTAAATTGTATCTGATCTAAAATTCTAAGCATAAAAGGAATTACAAGGAAATTGCTAGGAACTATGGCAAACACAGTAGACACTGTGATGTTAGCAATAAAAGTAAGATTTATTTTTAGTTTCTTTTATTTATGTGCTATGTGCAGAATAAACTGTATCTCTAGTGAGACAATCGTAATTCAGTCACTTAGGATGGTTATCTTTTTCAGACTAAGCTGGTGTTTCCTGAGCCTTCTAGTGATGAATTTTGATGAAAAAGATTTGTGTGCTAAAGTTCTAAAACTGGTCTTAGCTAAGTAAATCTTTTAATCGTTGTTCTGGGAAATAATGTTTTCTGGGTGATTCTTTTAGATTTCTTTTTCATCAGGTATTCTAGAACAGCAAGTATAATGAGCTAATGAGTGCAACTCTTTTTTTCCCCTACTTCTAAAGTTATAAACCAATACGCCGACGAGTAATTTGGCTGATTGGACAGTGGATTTCTGTAAAATTCAAATCAGACTTGAGACCTGTGTTATATGAGGCAATTCGTAACTTACTTCAAGACCAGGACTTAGTGGTAAGTATAAGTAATGTTTTTGATGACATATTTGTTTTGTAAACACAGGTGAAACATAAATACCATACCTTGTGTAAACTTGATTGAGAATTTCATGAAGTCATGCCTTGGTTTGTTGTGTCTTGCAAAAGATAATCTGTTGGCAGGTTGTGAGAGTGTTTAATTGTGTAAATGTTGAGCAGTAAGGTCGAAGACATGAAACGAGCCCTTAAGGTGTTACTAGGTGATAACTGCAGTGGGAAAGTGAATGGCAATAGCAAGCATCTGGTTTTTCTAAGAAAGTTGTGGAGAGTCTTGAGATAAACAATTTATAAACAAATTAACATTTTGTGTAGATAAAATAGGGTTATTCTGTTACTAGTCTCTGTGGTATACAGTATTGTTTAAGTCTCAACATAGTTATCTACTAGCAGAATGTGATAAATGGCATTGGTTGATAAATGGGTTGAGTACAATTCTGTGGTTTTAAGCTCAACGGATGAGGCTGAGTTGAGAACCTGGTTTCTTTTGGATTTGTTTTTAAACAGAACTAGCAGCCAACAATTAAAACAAATAAACCTAGCTAGTTTTTAGTTAAATATTAGTGACTGGTAGTCATAGCGGTTATTTCTGTGATTCCAGAAGGCTTTAGCAGACCCAGATGTGTTTCTGTGTCAGTGATGTGATTGTTTTCACTAAATACTTTCTGAGCATCTGAGTATCTGCTAAAGAAGAACATGCTAACTTGTTGAGTTTGATTCTGTCATTTTTGGGTAATGGCAAGCCAAGAGATAATCTTCTCTGCTGCAAGAGTTTTTATCACAGGCTAGCTATCCTTTTGTTTAATTCTGTCTTGACCTTCATGAAGGTTCTGCCTGAATAGTTTCTCCATGTGGTACCACTTCAGCAATGCCAAATAAACTGTAAAGGATACTAAAATGAAAGGAAATGGAAATGTTTAAGTTGAACTAACTACAATTCTTAAAGGATGACAGAACATAGAATGATTAAAATTGCCAAAACAGCAACTGATTTGATATTGTCAGATATTATGTTGATAATCAAAATGTTTAATGGACATGTGTGATGCTTCTTAACTTGTGCCTTTCAGGTCCGTATTGAGACAGCTACGACACTGAAGTTAAATATCCTTTTATTAACAAGATATTTGATTAGTTTTTAAAGTTACTGGAAAATAAACAATTTTAAACTTACTATCTAATTTTTTCTCATTGTAATTTTTTGTGTATGCATGGAATATTTGCTTACTTGAGTCTTGTATCTATCTGCTAGCTCTAGTATTTTTCCTTAATTGCTGTTTACCTGTAGATGACTTTGAGTTCAGAACTGACCAGTTCTTACCGGTAAGAGCATTTATATAGGCATATTCTGATGAGCAGATGGATCTGTAGAAGAAAGTAGGAAAAATATTTTCCAATTTCATTTTAAACCACGCTATTTAATAATCAGTCTGTATGCATGTATTTTATTTTTTTTAGTCTTCATGGGCCAAATCATGTAAAGACTCATACTGCTGCTGTCACCAAGGTTGCTAATGTCCAATATACAGACAGCTCAAAACCTTTTATTATTATGACTATTGCAGCTTCCTAGTATTGAGTCTATTGCTATATATATGTATATACACTGTGTGTTGCCAGATACTCAGTTTCTTCATCCTAAGACAGTATGAAGGCTGTCTTTAACAAATGTCTCCACACCAATATGACTTTCACACAGTGCTTTACAACCTGCTGTTTCATGCGAATATTAAGTATAAATGAGTGTTTAAAGTAGCATCTTAAAAACATAGAAATATCTTGGTCTTCTGTATTTGTGTTCTTTACAGTGGTCATTACTGTTGTCACTAAGTAAACAATGAAACATTAGCTGTAAGTTCAGCAAAGATTTATTTTGATCACTTCGTTAGCAGGCGCTTTTTTTCTCATTTGATTATGACTTCCATGTTAATGAGAACAAACAAAACAAAAATATAGAGTGCATCTACACTGTGAATATTGGAATTGTTTAACTACTGAACCAAAAGCTGGAAGACCATACTTTTGTTTTGACCTTAACAAAGTGCTCCGTATGGAGAGATGGCCTTCAGCTTTATTGTATTTTATCTGTGAAATCACTTTTACACTTACCAAAACATGAAAATGATAGATTTTCAAACTGATAACATTCAAACTGTTATGTAAGAGCGTATCTCAATTTTTTCATCTTGTTTATGCGATGATTGGGTAGTGCACATTTTTCCATATGAAAGAGTAAGATTTTGTACCATTTTAAGTGTCTTTCAAAGTTCATAGATCTCTTAGAGTTGGAAGCCAACAAGAAAATAACCGATTTGTGTAACCAATTGTATTTTTGATGGTCTAATCTGTAGCTGTTTATTTGTCTTTCAGTATCTGGAATCCATGTTTATGCTGCTCTTTCAGCTACTTCAGGAAGTAACACAGTGTGACACGAAAATGCATGTTCTTCACGTTTTGTCTTGTGTGATTGAAAGAGTCAATATGCAGGTATATTTTTATAGATTTCAGTGTTAACTTTATACTAAGAACACAGAGGACGACTTGATGTTTTTAGCTTATACAAAAATAGTAACAAAATATAATTGATTATACTGGTTATTGTTGTACTAGATGCATTGTTTGCATTACTTGGTTCGCAACTTTTCAGTTCTCATTTATCTTCTGTGTAGAACGTTCTTGCTTAGTTGCTGCTTCTTCATTCACAATGTTTTGGTTTTTTTTATTGACTCATCTTTTAGTGTACAGAAATACTTCACTTATTACATTCTTGCAATTCTCTTAATTGTAATTTATTCTAATTTTCTCATATCTGAACTAGTATTTTATTAAATCCTACATCTTAAAAGAGACATTTTTGTGGACTCCTATGGGTTGTGCAGTTAAATTTGTAATTTCTCTTTGGCACTGGATCACAGTTGCCTATACAGCACTTTCCGCTGCATGAAAAGCTTCAAGCTCACATTATGAACTTTTCAGTACTTCCTTCTTAGTGTTAAAGTATATTTTTCAGCTTGTAATAAAGAAATTGAAGATGTTTTTGCAGAATTAAGAAATTAATTGTTGACTGCTTTTGTCTCTTTTTTTTTTTGGTGGTATTACTGTATTAAGGACAGAGGTAATTAATGGTTCTGAGCTTATCTCCTCTTTCTACAAGTAATCCTGTCTGAGAGACAAATGAAGCTTTCCTAATTGTTCCTTGTAGGAAAAGTCAACATGACAGCAGATTTCTCTGCATTATAGATCAGCTGGAGAAGCAGCAGAAAAAACACGATGAGAAAGAACCTTTGAGTCTGTTTAGGTTAATTCCTAATTAAATACTTTAGAAGACGAGTAAATTAACCTTTTAGTATTGTAGTGCCTCATAGAAAAAATTTAGATTGGAACAAAACTCCAGAGGTTATGTAGTCCAGCCCTTGCTGAAAACTGAAGCCTCTGAAACTTCAGAGTTTTTTTCAGCCTTTTTTTTTTTTAACTGGGTCTGTTTCTGGTCCTCTTAAAGAGTACTGTTATTTAGGAGTCCTGTCCAAGTGAAGAATATGTTAATATGAAAATAGGTCTGGTTATCAAATTAAGTATTTTTTTGTATTCTATTTACTACTTAATCCTGATTGCTGTACACAAATGGTACCGTAAGTAGTAACTTCTTTTCAAATCACTGTGCAATCAGAAGTTTCTTCAGTCACAGAGTATGGAAGATGATCTTGAAAGAGGAAAGCACAGTAAATTAAAGCAAAGTCTGTATTTTTACTGTGACAAAAGCAGCTCTTAAATATTTCAGAAATTATGCTTGAGATAAATAAATGGCCTTGTTTCATACATTTAAGAAACAAATTTTTGTTCCGAGTTCAGATACAACCATATGTAGGATGTTTGGTTCAGTATTTACCACTCCTTTGGAAACAGAGTGAGGAGCACAATATGTTACGATGTGCCATTCTAACCACCCTCATCCATCTCGTCCAGGTAAGGGGTCAGAATCGCATAAATCTCAGTATCTCCTACAATTCTTTCTCAGGCATGCCTACAAGTTCTCTGTGTATGTGTATATATATGTGTGTATATATATATTTAAAATAAAGGTATATTTTGGTTTTGTAGGCTATTTCTGATTGCTTTTCAGTCTTGCTATAGACATGGTTCTCTTATAGTGGAGGTAAACATGCTAATGTTAAGCACTTAACTATTTTGTTTGCAGGGGCTTGTTCAGTAAAAGCAGATTTGCTTGTGTTCTGGAGGGTTTTGGTTTTATAATCTTGGAATTAAACCTCCTTTCGTAACTTTAAGTCTATGTGAAAAAGCTTGTCTGGCTTCCTGTATTTCCCAACAGGCATTAGGAGCGTTGGTCTCTTCTTACAATTGTTATATATGATTATATACATATGATTCTGCAGCATTGGCTTATCTGTTTCCCTGTTGCTTTCCATTCAGCTCTCAGGGATGTGGAATTTCTCTTTTGGTTGCAAGCTTTCTGTGAAGATGAGCCATTTTTAAATCATGGGCCAAGATATGGGCCACCACCACAAGTTTCCCTTTGTCTGTTCTTTAAATTTGCATTTTAATTCAGATTAATGTCAAATGTTTCTTTTTTAAACGTAACTGTTAGGTTTGATGTCTCTCAAACGTGTTGTTGGCATTGACTGATTGTGGGTTGTAATTCCAACCCTTTTATTGTTACCATTTTTATCATTACCCTTCTACTGCATGTCCTCTGATACCTCTTATGTCCTTTGCAATGATTTCTGCAACATTTTTATATAGCATATGGGAAAAAACCCCTTTATTTCATCTCTTCCTAAATTCCCTAGCTTTTCTGATGTTCTCTTCTGCTTTGTTCGTATGTTAAATGAAACAGGTAATAGCAGCTCTGAGCTGCCTGCCTCATTATGTAATCGATATGTTTCACATCCCATTATTTGTATTTCAGTCTCTTGAGTTTTTTTTTCTTCTTTTGAGAATTTATCTGTGCTCATAGTTTTCTTTTTACCTATATGTGAGTATCTCCTGTTTTTAATGTTTATTTTAAAACAAAATGGTCAGAATTATTAAAACATCTGTGAGCCAGGGACTACTATCACCTTACCTTTGTGACTGTGGTTTCTAAGTCCAATAAGTGATAGTAATACTGAGTGTAGACATAATGCTTCTCAGACATTGTTTTTCTGTAGACGTTTTAAGACTACTTTTTTTGTATATCTGTGTATTGTAGGGAACTTTTCCTTTCTAGAATATTTCTTGCATTTATCAACATTAGGTTTTATTTACCTTTTATTTGTTTATTTAGCTAAATTTGTTCAGTTCACTTAGTGTCTTATAGTTCTCAAAACTAAAGAAACCTAGGTAACCTTTGGTTCCAGATTTTGCCATATGAAATTAATAGCTATGTTGACCAACATGGTATCTAAATGGAAGTTGCTTATAATCTGTAGTCGGATAGTAAGTGATGACCTTTTAGATCATAGGATCTTCTAGGTTGGAAAAGATTATGTCCAGCTGTTAACCTAGCACTGTCCAGTCATTACTAAACCACGGCCTAAGCACCACGTGTTCATGTCTTTTAAATACCTCCATGGATGGGGACTCTACCACTTCCCTGGGCAGCCTGCTGCAGTGCTTGACAATACTTTCAGTGAAGAAATTTTTCCTAATGTCTAATCTAAACCTCCCCTGGTGCAACCTGAGGCCATTTCCTCTTGAGTTATTGCTTGGTACTTGGGCAAAGAGTCCAACACCCACCTCGCCACAACCTCCTTTCTGGTTAAGTGATAAGGTCTCCTCTGAGCCTCCTTTTCTCCAGGCGAAACAACCCCAGTTCCCTCAGCTGCTTCTCGTAAGACTTGCTCTCTAGACCGTTCACCAGCTTCAATGCCGTTCTCTGGTCATGCTCCAGCGCCTCAACGTCCTTCTTGTAGTGAGGGCCCCAAAATTGAACTCAGTATTTGAGATGCAGCCTCTCCAGTGCTTAGTACAGGGAGAGGATCGCATCTCTAGTCCTACTGGCTACACAAGCCAGGATACAAGCCAGGAAGCTGTTGGCCTTCTTGGCCACCTGGGCACACTGCTGGCTCATATTCAAGCTGGCTGTCAACCAACACCCCCAGCTCCTTTTTCTCTGGGCAGCTTTCCAGCCACTCTTCCCCAAGCCTGTAGCATTGCACAGAGTTGTTGTACACCCAAGTGTAGGATCCAGTTCTTGGCCTCGTTCAACCTCATACCACTGGCCTTGGCGCATCAATCTAGCCTGTCCAGATCCCTCTGTAGAGCCTCCCTACCCTCCAGCAGATCAACACTCCTGCCCAACTTGGTGTCATCTGCAAGCTTACTAAGGGTGCACTTAATCCCCTCATTCAGGTGATTGATAAAGGTATTAAAGAGAATAGGCTCCAATACCGAACTCTGAGGGACATCACTTGTTACCAGCCACCAATTGGATTGAATTCTGCTCACTAGTACACTTGGGACCCAGCCATCCAGCCAGTTTTTTTATCCAATGAAGAGAATACTCATCCAAGCCATGAGCAGCCAGTTTCTCCAGTAGAATGCTGTGGGAAACAGTGTCAAAAGCTTTACTTAAGTCCAGGTAAACAACATCCACAACCCTTCCGTCACCCACTAAGTGGGTCACCTTGTCATAGACGAGATGAAGTTAGTCAAGCAGGACCTACCTTTCATAAACCCATGCTGACTGGGCCTGATTGTCTGATTGTTCTGTACATGCCACGTGATGTCACGCCGGCTGCTTGAGTGTTTTTGATTCTTGATGGTAACTTGCATCTCTTCTCTGTTTTTCTGTATAAGTACAAAAAATACCCTCATTTCTCTAGAGTTTTACAGTAGTACCTTGGCAGAGAGCTTTGAAAGCTTATAGAAATTATTAGCTGCTTGCTTTCTCCAGAGATAATAGTTAAAATTAACTGTATTTCTTATCAGTGAAGGAAAAGGTATTGGTATGATTAATCCTTGAACCTGAAATATCTCTGCTGTTGGCAGTAAAAATGCAAATGAAATTTACTATATTCCTGAGAAAAGATTGATTGAATAAAACAATACATGATTATATTGCCTGCAGAATCTGTGCTATTAAGCACTTCTTTAATAGGAACTATATGCCATCCCACATTCTCCAACCCCTAGGCATCTCAAAGATGTAGCAGGACTAGGAAAGGTCAAGAAAAGTGCTCCTAAGATATAGGATGTTCCATACAAGAACAGACTAAATATGCTGGCAATCTTGAACTTGAAGAAATGTATGACTAAGAAGAACATAAGAGGTTAACAGTGGAGAGAGAAGGGAAGGGGAATGACTAGTCATTACAACTAAAGGAAAAATTAAGGTTCTTTTAAAAGTTGAGTTCAAAGAAAGAGAAAATGTATTTTCACAATAAACAAATTGTGGAAATTCTTGTTATTGGCCCCTGTTGGAGGCTGAATGTATAGGTGGATAGAAAATAATTAGACAAATTTATGGAAAGTTCTTTTAAGACAAGTTTGTTTATCTAAACAACTCCACAAAGAAGCCTTAACTTAACAGTTCCCAAATATAGTAATTATGCAAACCCAACATTCAACTAGCTTCAGTTCTCTTAAGTAGTAATGTTACAAAATAGGCAGTAGTTCTCAATTTAAGAATTCCATTCCTTTTAGGATTAGTCTTAACTTATGATTAGCTTTGGCAATAGTTACCTGTAGCTTATTTTTTAAAATGGAGTTTTCTTACTAAGTGATTACTGAAAAAATTCTTTACTCTGCATTCTTTGGAAGACATCTCTGTGTATGGCTCATGGATCATTTAAAAAATAAATCATTGTCATAGGTCTGTGAATCTTTGTGTAGCAATGAAAACAAACCCTTCACCTGATACTTAGAATATGCGGAAAGATTTTTGTCTGTTATGAGATCCAAGGAGTAATTATTTTCTTGAGATTTAAAACATTTTATTAATTATAAGAGTATTGTTAGAGTTGTGACTTGTCCCAGAAAGAAAATGACCAGTGAATGTTTTTAGGAATGTATGTTGTTTATAATTTTTTTCTTGAAGACCATTGATAAGCTGCTTGTTTTCAAAAATCTATGTAATTTTCTCAAGACATATTGAAAGAAAGCTTGGATGTATCAGACTATTGTTATAAGATGAAATGGATGCAAGTTCAAGCTTTGATTTCTTGAATGCATGTGTACATTATGCGAATAAAACAACGATCTTTTTCAATGCTATTCTTGTCATGCTTGATTTGAATTTTTTGAAGTATTTTACATTTTTTATTTACTTTTGTAGGGACTGGGAGCAGACAGCAAAAATCTCTATCCTTTTCTACTTCCAGTTATTCAGCTAAGTACAGATGTTTCTCAGCCTCCACATGTTTATCTTCTGGAAGATGGTTTAGAGTTGTGGTAAGGATGTTCTTTTATCAGTTTCTAATTTTTAAAGTGTTATTTTTGTATCCCCAGAAGAAAAAAATTTTAAAAAAAGAAAAATTTTGACTGCATTAAGAATTTGTATGTTCTTGTTATCTTACCATGACATCTATATCATAACTTTCTCAGAAGAGATGAGGTTAGGAAGTTAAAAAAACTTGAAATAACTGAATAGGTAATCCATTTTCAGGCAATTGATAGTGAGATACAGTTCTGTTGTGGTTATGAACAGCAAGACAAGAAGTCTAGACTCACTATAATATGCATGCTAAACTAACTCTTCAGTGTGTTTGACTTTGGGAGCACAATGACCCAGTGATTCTCAGAGCTGTTTGCTGGAAGAAATGGTGAGTTTAGAAGGATGAAATGTAGAAGTTACCTTCCAGATCTCAAGCTTTGTGGTGACTGAACATGAAACAAGAAGTGTCATCACTTTGCCGTGAGCCAAAGTGGTTTGTTTCCGGTGCAGCTGACACTCAGGAGGAGGAAGCTGTTACCTGGTCTGAATTCAGCACATCTCTTTCCTGCAGAATAGTGATATATTGAGTTCGTCTTGAAATAGTGAGGGATTTCTTTGATTTAAATTTTAGATGGGCATTTGAATTATAAACAACCTACAAATGATCTCTTCTATGTGCAGCAAAACTAAGGCTTATAATGGTGTTGGAGGTGTGGTAGCAAGTCAAAGTGCAAGATCTTCACAAAATTTAAGACAGACCTTTTTAATCTATCAGTTCAGAACTTTTATATCTTCTTAATAATACTGATCTTGGGGTTGTTAGTCTGATGCCTGTGCAGAAGAATGATACTTTAAGATGTCCTAGAGCATCAGAGGAATGGGGATGGAATGTGCAGAGACAGTTGGGACTCTAATGACTCCTTGAACCAAGAGCAGGAAAACAGCTAAGACTCAGAAATGTCATTTAAATGCAGTAATCCTATGCCGAAGATCTAGGAACAAAGTGGAAAGTGTTACTATTAAGTATGACTTTAATTTATATCTACTGTCCTTAAACCTCAGGAATTTTAAATGGTTGCAAACAATGCTGAGTAGATAGTTATGCTTTTATGTATGGTAATCAATGCATCATTTCAGACCATAAAATAAAAAAAGGCTTGAGCTGGTTGCCACCACAGCTGCTAGTTTGAGGTATAGAGTACTACACATGTTGTCCTTATACCATGAATATTCCCCTCTGCCCACCCTCTCTGTATTCCCAAGCTGGGTACTTGGGCATTCTCACTGCTGCATTTTGGACGTTATGTTGTCTTTATTAAAAGACAGTAGCATGTTTTTCTTTCATTTCCTACCTTAGCAAGACCCATGCCTGTACTGACGGGTGTGTTATAAGAGCTAATGCTGCACTAGAAGTATGCTTCAACTAATTATTACACATTTTTTAAGGATCTTATAGATGTTTACTAGAAGTTACAGTGTTTTACATCTGTCAAAATGATTGTTCAGTCATTTATTCATAGATCATCTGAAATATTTTACTTATTCTGTTCGTAGGTTAGTGACGTTGGAGAATAGTCCATGTCTTACACCTGAGCTCCTGAGAATATTTCAGAACATGTCTGCCCTTCTCGGTAAGATACCGGAGCAGAATGTTGCATTTGTTATCAAGGCTTCATTTCACTTGCATAACTGACATGCCTTCAAAGACTGTGGTGCTATCACTGATGTACAACGATCATTCACAGTATCATGTGAACTTTGAAACTTTTTGTTTTGCTATGAGTTGTGTTTATAGCTGTTCTGGGGCGATTTTTTTAAAAAGTTTTACAGGTACTACCTGAGGACATGTCTTTTTTCTCTCTTTAAACTGCTGCTGTATGCTGTCTCCTGTGTATATCCGTCTCTGAAATGGATATTCCTTCCTTACTGAAATAGTCACGGTATGGCTTAAAGCTTAGTGTATGTCAGTCCAAAAACTGTGGCATTGCAGGTCAGAAGATATGAACTGCGATCTTTATTTCACTCTTTCTACTCAGCATTTACTGACTCAAGTGTGAGAGAGATCATTTGTCAGTAATTGCAGGTCTCTTAAGTACTTGTTTCATTTGTTCTATCCTTAATAACTTCTTACTCTTCTGTCACATCCGAAGCTTGACACTTTTTTTTTTAATTAGCATTGGCTTTTGAGGTCATAGGATTTCTTTTTTTTTGTGCTTCCATTTGAGTACAGAAAGCTGTTATCATCCCTCTTATGTTATTGTCTCTGGCATGGAGACAGAACTTGAATGTTAGTGAATGTAAGGTAACTTTTTTCTTTTTGTAGGCATCTGGCACTTAAAAGCTGTGTGAGGAAAAAGACTTTTAGAAGTGAATTGCTATAGTTGTACTTCAGTTTGGTGATGAGGTTCTGAACTGTGATTTCTTTTTTTCCAGAGCTGAGTTCAGAAAACCTCAAAAATTGCTTTAAGATCATCAATGCTTATATTTTCTTATCGTCATCTGAATTTTTACAGGTATGTTACCATTATGTAAAGGATTCGTATTAGCACAGTAGTTCCATACTGGCAAACTATTTTTTCCTCTCATATTGGAAAACGTACACAAACATTTATACTCTTATTCATTTATGTGTATACGAGCATATTATACTAATGTTCGCTCTTTATGGAATGTGGTGGACACTCAATCAAATCAGATTTGAGAAAGATTGCTATTTACAGTTAATGTTTTCTGGATTGATTTAGTACTTTGGTACCTGAAAAGGTCCTATGCAGGGTAGTAATAGTTACTCTAATTATCCTACTAGATTAAAATTACAATCACAAATTCTAACAAGAATTGAACTAGAGATACTATACTTTCTTCTCACACCTTCATTAGAAACTCTATTGAGATTGCAGGTTTTTTAAGCATTCAATGTAAACAAAACCCAAAACGCTTAGATTAAATTTCAGTTAGTTCAGGAAAGACAAGCATTTTAGCAAATACGATCTTTGAAGAGAAATTTGGCCTTTGGTCATATGTAATCCCTAATGTGTTGGGTTTTGAAATATATACATAGATATAAAACACGTTTGCATAACACCTTTTTCATTTTTTCAGATGTATGCTGCTGACTTATGCCGGTCATTTTGTGAACTTTTGAAGGACATAACTACTGAAGGTCAAGTTCAAGTTTTAAAGGTAGAGTGTAATAAAAATAATAACCACATACTCAGCTCCGTACATCAGTTATTCTTGCTAATGTTTTTTCAAGTTGAAGTAATATTTTCAATATGATAAATGTAGAACATGTAGAAGAAAGCAACTTATTTAGCACTCATTGACATTGGAATCGGTGGTGTTTTAAACTACATATTTAAAGTTCATGAGATTCCAAAGTGGTGTCCTTAAGTAGATGAGATCTAAGCTAGTTTGAGTCCTCTTTGTATAGAAAGATTTAGATTAAGAGTCCCTGTTATCTTCCCCCTTTAACTATTTTCCAGATTGCTAGAGAAAGGAGGTTATAGTGGGGGATTGGATCTTCGTGAAAATACTTTGTTCTACAGCCTGGCAACAGCACACTTAAATAGCTAGGTGACCAATCACTGCATTGTGAAGATAATGCACATATAGAAAATCTTGAGAGCATTGAGTTGCAAAACAAGGGGTTTGTAACTTTATTTAGTCTTTGGCTGTCTGAAGACTCATGGAAGGTACAGAAAGCTAGTCAAAGCTGGTTTTTTCTAGTTGAATTTTAGAATGAAGACTACCACAGTATTACACAGAAGATACTTACACTTCTAATTACAATATAAAAGGGCGAAATCAATCTGATTAATGAGTTTTAGGAGTCATCCTAATTGAGTTTTCAGCTTCGTTCAGAATTCAGAAAGTTTCAGTATTTGTACGAAAATGCAACATTAAGAAATAATTCAAGCTTTAAGTCAAAATTGTCATCCTCATCATCATCATCATCATGGCTTGGCTTCGTGGACGAAGATTTGGGAAGGGCTTTGCCCACACTTATTGCAAGCGCGCTGATGGCTGAAAAGGCCTATGTGGGATAGGCAAGACCGGTTGCAAAGAGCACACCGGAGGGTCTCCTTGGGTGGTACTGCCATTTCGTCCCTTGCCTGTTGCTACAGGGCTTTGCAAACGTGAGTACACCCTTCAAGCCTGCGCGTGGATTTTTTTAGGTGAGGCGCAGCGTGCGCGAGACTGGCCCCACCCTTTACACCTGAGGTTCATCTGCCAGGGCCTAGCGAGCTTGGACGGTGACAGCGAAGTCCTCAGGTCGTAGGTTTGGTTAGAGTATCCTTCTCTTAGATGGATGGCCTTACAGGGCTAAACGAGCTCCATCTGCCCGGGTTTGGAGTTAGAGTTGTCCTTCTCCTAGGATGGTTGCCCGAAGGCTAGTGAGCCCATCCTGCCCATGGACACACTTTGTCTGACCCTTCAGTTGAGACCTGTCTGGCTTGGGAGACCCTACCGGAGGCATATGCCACCAGCAGCATAGCTCTCAACTTCGCAAGGGCACGCAAGCTCTTTCCCCACGGCAAAGGGGTGCCCGTGAAAGAGAAGTCAAAATTGTACTTGTGTGCTAATAAACTAGGTTCATTTTGAGTGTTTCTAATAAAAATGTACAAAGCTAATAATCTAATTGCTATATCTAGCCATCCAGTTCTGAGTTTTGTCTATACCCTAGCAACCAGTATTGATTCCTTTGCTAATACAAACAACAATAATAATAATACTGTATCTACTAATTCTTTTAATATTAGTTTTCCTTCAGTATTCAATACCGATAAGAAAAGTAATCATAAAGTTCAATTTTGTAACTGCATGTTTGAAAAACTAGCAAGATAAGGGTTAAGTAGTAAATCTATATACATAAACTCACCTAAACAGTTTCTATAATGTACTTAAGATTAAGCACCGAATTATCAAGATTAACTTTCTTTTCTGCATTTCTGTATGATCGCTAGAACCTAATAGGTCTAGGGCCAAGCTTTTCCAATCTTTATTGAATATTGGATGTATGTGCTCTCAATCACATTCCTTTGTCTAGTGTACCTGCATTTGTACCATGACATGGTGTTCAGTCTTTGCTTTTGGCATACGTTGCTATTGTAATGGCAACAACTGCTTAAATGGAGTTTAAGGTTTTTCAAAGTACTAAAAAACCTATTTTTGCATGAACTTCAAACAATATTGTGAAAGAGATGTTATGAAAATCATAAGCTTATGAAATACTAAGCATGATGCTGTAAATATGCCTTTTGAAGAATTTCAGGAAATTAAATTGGAGTATACACTGAAAGATAGTTGAGAAATAACTGTAATATGTATTACTACTTATATTTCCAGTGGCTTCACTTGGGAACTCTGTGTTGCTTATAAAAACTTGGACTCTAATTCAATTAATTATAAATGCAATGGAGGAAAAAAATCAGATCTCACCTGCCTCAGATGGGCGGTACAACTGCTTGTAGAATCCCAGGACAGAAAACAACAGGAGGAATTGATAGTCCTTCCTGTTTGTAGTTCCTGCAGTGAAGAGCTTAAGGGCTCTAGTTCTGGAATTTTAAAATGTCAATTCCTCTCTATCAATACTCTTGTAAGAGTCTATAGATGGGCAAAGGTTTGATGTGGCAGCTTTTAATCAGATCTCTAAAATGGAATGATACAGCTAATACAGTATCGTTTATCTACTTGGCTCCCAGTGTGACCTTGCATTAGCCACAAGGTTTGTCCGGTATACTTTGAACACCTTGCTATTATGCTGACTTTCTTCAACGGGGATAACAGAGCTATAATCCACATGGGTATTGTTACAATAAGCAAAATATTTTGTCGGGTATCACGATGCTGACTTGTTAAGTAAAAACCTCTTAATACTGGGAACAGAAACACCCAGAGGTATTCTCTGAAGTATTTTCCTACAAACAGCTTTGGCTGGATTGAAAAAAGATATTAGAACAGTGGAGAAATGGATAAGGTTGAAAAACACTACTTTGGACTCATAAAACAATTTATCACAAGATTGCTGAGGCTTGATGTGACTTGGTTTTTGTAGTTATCTGAGACAGAAAATAAAAGGTTTGATAAGATTCTGTGCAAGCAGCAAGCTGGCTAAACTTCCAGTGCCCAGAAAAGATGAGTGGGGAAAAAGTTATGTTCGTCTCCATATAACAGCATATAAAAGGTCTGCATAATTGAGAGATGTGGAAAGGGGTCAACTGCTTAAGATCTCTCTCAAGGTAAGAAATGGAGGACATTAAATGAAGCTAGTAGGAACAAAGTTCAGAAAGAAAAAACCCAAGATTTAGGGAGACTGAACAAGAGCACAGAAGAGTAGGTCCTTGTGGAAGTCCCTCTGAGCTGGAAGTAGGTGGAGACTGGGAAGAGGGTTTAAGGGAGGTACCTTTATGGTACTTTTACATGCATTGTACACATCTGTGTATAGATGTGTAGTTTCTGTCTTTACTTATATGTAGGAGTGAACAGTACCAGCTCATTATTATCACAGCCTTTTCCCCTCTCCATCTTGGTACAAAGGAAGAGCCCAAACGGCTGGGTAAAAGAAAGCCTGAAGAACACAGGAGAGGAAAAAAAAACCTGCCATACTTTGTGGAACAGCTCATGGGGGGAAAAAAAGAGCTGAGAAGCAAAGCTTAAAGAATGTAAGAACTGGTACCAGAGCAGGATACTAAGAATAGCACATCTAAGAGCATTTGTTTCTTGATCACCTGCAAAGAGATGGTAGATTGTAGTCAATGGTTCTTCAAAGAAGTGACAGGACAAAGGTATGGATATAAGCCTTAAATTGATGGTGCTTCTCCCTGCTAATCCATCTCATCAAGCTGCTTTTCCTGCAGCCTTATCAAGGTCCTTCCTGCCAACACACCTCATCAGCTTTGCCAAGGCCAGGAGCAGACTGATGAGGAAGTGCTTTGCTAGGTGGGTTTCACTTGACATGTCAGTTTTCATCAGGTCCATTATGCATATCAGGTCTGCAGGGTACCTCACTAGAATATGCTTTCAGCTATCCTGTTTTTTTCTGGTATTTCATTATAAACATCCTGTCAGGACTTTATATATAGACCAGTACTTGTAGTTTTAAAGCTTCAGTTAAGATTTTTAAATGTGCTTTTTTGTCTTATTTGCTTTTGTTCTTAAGGTTGTGGAAAATGTCCTAAAAGTAAACCCTGTTTTGGGTCCTCAAATGTTTCAACCTCTTCTGCCATCAATATTCAGGGGGATTATAGATGGGGAGGTAAGAGTTACATTTTAACTGCTCTCTGCTTTTCCTGTTAAATGGGACAATACTTTCTGTTGTCTGTCCCAGCTTTTTCTTACTGAGGTTGCATTTTCTCTTAGCAACATCTGTTAGATCTTTGACATCTATTTAAAAGTCTATAAAAGTAACATAGTAGTGTAAGTGTTTAAAGCAACATAGCCATCCATTTGTCATCTAGTGTTTATTTTAATAAAATAACATACATTTCATTCTGCCATACCTTCACTGTTAATACTGATACAGTGCTATGACTCCATGTTTAGTTAATCCTTTGTAAGTTTTGAGTGTTTTGTTCGGGTTTTTTAAAGACACTTAAAAAAGCACCACTGTAAGAGTATCTCCACCAGAGAAAAACCAACTGAACGAGAAGATTGACCTGACCTTCTTTTTCTAATTCACATATCTGATATGAGGAGCTAAAGGATGCAAGGATGCTTTGGATGAGATAGAAGGGGCTTTAAGATTTTGCTCTCTTAGATGTCATAAATTCTCCCATTTTTCTCTCTTTGCCTTCAACAAATTTCCATGCTGGATAAAAAGGAGTAAAATCCAATATGCTTTAAATGTATTGAACCTTGCAATACTAGCAGTAGATTAAAAAAAACTTCATCAGCAGAATCGGTGGGTGGAATTCTCTATGCTTTTGATATTTTTGATCAAAACCTTTGCTTTTTTTTTTTTTTTTCAGAGTTAAAGACTTTTAGATATCGCTATTTGGCTCCCATTATTATTGAGTTAAATAAGATATTTCCAAGATTAGACCCAAGTAAAATTACCTAGAGGTATTCTTTTTGCTGTACAGAACATGGAAAAATACATTTTGCATTTTAAGACACAAAACTGGAGAGTGGGTTATTGAAATGTCTTCTGGTTTAAGACTAATAAATTCATTGTTCCCTACTCAAAAAGATATTATTGTGGGTTAATGTTTTTGGATAAAAGTTGGCATTTTGTTTTTCAAGTAGGCAGTTGTACCAAATACTTACTGTTATGTTTTTAAATACTGAATTTAAAACAGATAGATCTGTAGCTTCTTTTAAAATTTAAAGTAATAACAAAAGATAATAAACTAATGAGCTTATTACTGGATCTAGATAATTTTGAGAAACTTGCAAATTAGTTACTGGCAAATGTATTATAGTTTCAGCAAAATAAGTAGCAACAATGTCAGAAATACTAAGCACTTAATGTTACTAAAATTGTAAACAGTAATTTTGAACCATAATCAATTTTGAAAGTAATTTTTTAAGAGTACAATATGCTGCTTGTACCTTAAGATGCAGGCTTTTAAATTTAAAGTAAAATCACTTTGCAAGTTGTCTTGTCTGTTTGGAGGAAACTGACTTTGAGATTGCCATAGTTTTCCTGTCGTAAGAATTGAGAAACTCTGGTTTCTCTGCTCAGTCTTTTATTCTTAGAGGATTTTAAATTACTATTTCTAATTTCGAATTTAATAAAATACATAAGGCATGCATGCAAGTATTTTCCATGTGTTTCTGCTCTGTTTATTAAGTTTTTTTCTCATAATTAAACGAAGGCCCTCTTGTTGGTTTACTTTTGTTTCAGAGATACCCAGTGGTGATGTCTACTTATCTGGGGATTATGGGTAGAGTTCTACTACAAAATGCAAGGTTTTTTTCATTACTTTTGAGCCAGATGGCATGCGAATTGGGTCAGGAGGTAAGGATTTTTGTCTTGGTATTTCAACTGGATTGCATGTGAAAGTCTTGCATACTTTGGTCCTGAAAGAACTTTTCCCTCTGTTTTGCATGCCTGTTTCTCTGCAGTCCGCTGTGGAAAGGGTCCCTTTACACTTCTTTGGTCCTCCTCCTAAAATCCTGAATCGAGTTTTACACGTTCCCACAATTACCTTAAAACATCTCATTAAAAGTTTTCTTTCAATACCACGCAGTTTGCGTGGTATTGCAGGGCAAGGGTTTCTTTCCTTGTTCCATCTCGATGGCTCTTGCAGCAGAGATGATGGTGTGATTGATCGCGGATAAGGTTCTAGAATTATTGGGTTCAGTGTGCTCTTGTTACACTGATGAGGTTACTGAGGTTCTTTTGCTGCAGGTGTTCTATGTCTTTAAGTGAAATATTACTAATTTTTCCTGTCTGTGAGTATAATATAGTTTTCAAACAGGTAAAGATAAGGTTTGGAGTTTTTTTATTTTTCACTGGTGAAGGTAAAACAAGGTAAGTTCACGTGCTTTGTAAGTATTAGACTGTTACAGGAAAACTGTTTGAGAAATTCACTGTTCTGAATTGGTGGCCTGTCCACCAATTAAATGCATCTCTGACTTCTAGGTTGCAGTTAATGGTGAGGGGGTTTCAGGGTCTGGAAGTGCTGTCAGAAAATTTTAAAAACTACCTGTTGCTTGCTACATCTGTCAGGTATACATAACTGTACGGTGCCCTTCCCAGATTGAATAATATATTCAGTTGGAAGAGAAATTAGAATAAATTATTTTCTAAATATGCTGAAATACTCATATATGAAAAGGAATGTTCTGATTTCCATTGCAGTTAGACCAAATTCTTGGTAACATGATTGAAATGTGGGTTGATCGAATGGATAACATCACTCAGCCAGAAAGAAGAAAACTTTCTGCTTTGGCATTGCTTTCACTTCTGCCATCACTGAATAGGTAAGCAAATATACAGTGCCTTAAATAAAAATGCTTCAAAGACCCTTAGGATGGTTTTTAAGGTATTTCACAATTCTGCAGGTAAATATTCCAATATAAGCAGTTTTATTGCCTCCTCTTTTGCCTAAAGAAACTTAAAAAGGTAGAATTTTCATACTATCTTGTATTAACTTCTCATTTGCCTTCATAGCAATATAGTAACCTTTCTGTTATTTCATGGAAAATGTCTTTTAAAAGTGAGAGAACACAACTGCATACTTGATAGCCCATTCTCATATTAATACTGAACTATCTCTGATTAAGTAGTTGCTTTAGTTGGCTTGTTAGTATTTTAGTGTCCCTTCCAGGTATCAGTGTTTGTTCAGTTCGCTTTCCTGTTGTGGGTAGATTTGAACTTTCATCCTGGTTTTCCCCTTTATGGCATTAAATGGAAGAGTTTCTGTGAAAAACTGAAACAATTATTGGACTGTTGATATCTATAGCAGGCAGCTCTTACTGCTGTCCTTTTTCTAGCTGTCGTCGTTGCTGAATGTAAACGCAAAACGCAAGTTTTTAATGAAAATGCTCAATGGTGTTACACTGATTTTTGAATTGTCTCTCTTAGAATTTATGTATACCATATTTTTAGGTGAGAGTTCAGTCCATACTTCAGATTATTCTTGTCTGTTTGGAAGTCAGGAAGACAAGATCACATGAGCTCACATTTAGTCTGCCGAATTTCCTGAAATGTCTTAAGTATTGTCGATGGAAATTTAGATGTTGCTCACAAATCCTAAAGCTAGGTTTGTCTCTGTAAAGCTGTAGAATAGGTAGTCACTACCTAAAAAAATCAGAAAACTCTTTTGTGTAAAACTTAGAGGCTTCGTTGGTCTTAATGTGCACAGAAGCTTTCCTTTTTTTGTCTGAGATCATCAGGACAAACAGCTAGTCAAAGGTGATTCAAGCAGCTGCTTTGAGAAGACTTCTTTTTTTCAGTAAATACTACTATGTTATTTACTTAGGAGAATGTTCAGAATGTTCTTAAAGAGGTGTTGTCTAAAATTTAAGGTGCTGAACTACATGTCTCTCTTCCTGTGAAGTTTCTTTTAAAGAGAAGGAAAAAAAAAACCTGGCTTTAGATAACTGTGTTATTTTGTACTACCTTCAGCTGCTCCAAATTTCCTGCTGCAAAAGCCAATTATTTCTGGCAGTCCTTAACATAATAAAACCTTCTGCAAACGACAGCTTTATTTTTCAGATACTCAAATCATTTCAGACAGGCACTTCTCAAATAAAAAGCCTCTCTTTAGTGGACATATTTATGACAAAGCTCTGAAAATTTTTACTGTACAACTGATTGGCTCTGGCAGTCTAACATCCCTTCAGACAGAATGTATGAAATTGATTCTGTCAAGTGATTGTTCCTTCTGCTACCAAGCAATGCGAGTCACTCTGATTTTGCCATTTCATAGGGATTATAATACATACGCTTGCTGCATCTCACATCTCAAACTGCTCTTAAAAATACAATTTTTCAAAAGCAGATTCCTTGTTCAACTCCATTTGCAAAGTTTAAGCAAAGTTTTAAACATAATACAGTATTTAAACAAAATATTTTTATTCATATAAACAACATTTTCAAGAAAATCTTAAGTAAATTTTCCTGTTGGAGTACCTCACTAACCAGGTCCCTGGTAAGATATTTTTTGGAAATCCAAAGCCAGTTCAGGATTTCTCAGCTGCAGAGACAGACCAGACTTTTGCCTCCCAAGGATGACCATGAGAACGGGCTTGCTTGGGAAGACCATGCTGAGACTGAAGTGTGATGGGTCAGGGGTGGTACAAGTAGCAAGCTCAGATTTTCAAGATTATGCACTAAGTGAAAACAGGCATCTGCACTGTGTTTAGCACTTCCTAAGGATTTTATTCTTACTGCCAGTTACTTCCTCTAGCTGGAGCTGTTCTAAGAGCATCAGATTATTGTAGAGAGGAACGGGAGGGAGGAGACAAAAGTACTGGGGGAATAATGAAAATAATATATATTCTCACTCTTCCCTCATAGTTGCTGTAAGGATAAAATATTGGCGAAAATATTAAAGAGTGACTTTTTTGTTCTCTCTCTAAACTCTATAGTATTACTTCATTGTTTTTAAATACTTTTCTGGTTAGTGGTTGAATGTATAACTCTACATACGTGGACTTGGGACTTTCTGCTTTTTAAAGCTCCCATCATTCATTTAAAATGAATTATGACATGTCACAATTTCCTGGCCTAGTTCAGTCATATACCAGTTTGTCTACAATCTTAATGGCTTGTTTGCAAACCTACGGCTTCAAGAGTACTCCTCTAGTATAGTACGGTAGATGCAGTTAGGTTTTATTAAATGTGCCCTTGATTCCCCAAAATAGTGTCTAGTGAACATGGTCAGGAACAGCAGCCCAACTTTCCTTTAGGCCACCATGGAGAGGATGTGGACCCACACCAATATCTCAGTTGCTATGTATTAAGATACATATTTTCAGCATTCTTTGTATTTCCTGAGACCAAAGTGGCTCAAATTGTACCTTTCCCCCCCTTTCTTACCTATATATATGTATAAAGAAATGATTTTAATCAGCTTGCATACTATACTTTTGTCACTTCCTGTAGTGTCAGCATTACAGTGTTTTGCAATGTCCTTATTTTTGGATATTGAAAGCTTTTAATGATTTATTTAGTAAAGTAGATTTCTTTTTTATTCCTCCAGTTATTATCTGTGTATCTTGGTAGAACACAATACTGAAAGATGCCTAAGAGTGATAGGAATATTTTAGTCTCTAATAGGAAATGTAAACAGAATTTGGATAGATAGCATGTCAGTGATTAGCTTAGCTTCGTGTTGTACCTGACTGTAAGCACAGGTAGCATTTGACACCAAATTGAAAGCTAAGTGTTTCCATTTTGGTGGTAAGTGTTACAAATGCTATGCCTGTCATTCTTGAGTGGGAGGTTGCCAAGCTTACTTTTAATCAAAGTCAGTGCTTTCCAAAACAGTCCACTAAGTTTGGTACTTGAGGATAGGTTCATTCTTGGTGGACCTATCAGTGTAGAGTCGTACCATTCCAAAGCAGAGGAGACTCCACTGAGTTTGAAATATGAAGCATTTTAATTGATCTTGTCTATTTTCTTTTTAATTTGTGGTACATGAGGAGTATCCAGATGCCAGTGTTAATTTTTCCCCTTTTGAATTCAGTGTGTTTGTCTGGAAAAAACCTATTGTGAAGAAAAGGTTAATAGCCTAAGAGGTTCTCCAGGTTGCTCTAATTTCTAATTGTTATGTAAATGAATGAATCCTTTTTCTCACTGCGCAGCAAATCTGGTATGTCAGCCAGTATGAGTTCTGCCAATTAGATAATTGGCATTGCGTACTTACAGTATGCAATTATAAATCTTCATTAGGTTATTACAGAAATTTTCTTTCTGTCATTTGTTAAAGTTACTTTGTTAGAAATGTAATTTTCCTCTCAAGAAGTTTTCTATGTGTAATGTTAGGAAATGGCAAGGAAGCGCCTAAATAAAATGTGTTCTTCAGGGCAGTTACGTCCTCTTTTATAAAGTCAGAATTTGTTACATGACTAACTCGTACATCCTCCTTTCTTTATAGGGACAATACTCTGAAGCTGTTTCCCTATCTTTCCCTCCTTTTTTTTTTTTTAATTCCTCTAATCAAATGTGTTGCTAACCCACAAATCTAATAGACTATTAGTATTAAAAGGAGCTCTTTAAATTATGATTTTGCAGTTGTCCTTCATGTTTAGTCTTGGATTCTTTTTTTTTCAGTTTGCCTGCCAGGTAAAGGTGCAGTTTTAATCATATGAGTGGAAAATGTGGCTTTGGTCTTAGTCTGAGTATCAAGAGTCTGCATCATTCAGAGTGTTGCACACCACAACTTCTTTAATTGATTGTCACATCATAACACTGGCAAGAGGATGCACTCTTTAAAAAACATTCCTTGTTTACAATCTCCATTTTCCTACACCTGATTGTTAGTATGGACTGGTCAGAAACAAATTATTATTTCACATAAGAAAATTTTCCCCTTGTGTACAAAGGAAAATGTACCAGGTGATGGCAAGGGATTATGTCACTAAATGCAGATAAACTGCAGAAAACAAACTGCAGTCATGAGGGATTGATTGCTGCTGATACCTTGCTTTTGTTTGTGGCCTATATAAAGAATTTCAGAATTCTTTCCTAAGACTCTTCTAAATGTAATCTACCCTAAAATTTAATATTTTAATTGTATATAAGACAGCAAAAGATTACAATGCACTAAAGAGCTTTCTTCAAACTTGTCTTTGTCCTTAGTAATGTGCACTTCATGTGATTGCAAATTAGTTACTGAATAAACAGTAACTAAAATGTAGCGTATTATTAAGTGTGTAAAAATCACGATTGTAATGAACTTTAAAAAAAATTAACACAGATTTGTAGCTGATTTTCCACCCGAGTTTGTTCTGAGCTATCCCGGTAAACCTACTACTTACCTCTGTGCCCTATACTGTGTGAAATTTGAGGCTGCCTGAGAGTAGCTTAGATTTTTGGAGAGTTATCATAATAGTCTGGCACTGTTAAAAGATACCGGAAGTGGTTAACAACATGAGCGATGTCACTGTGAGAAATTCTGTGAATAACTATTGTCTTAAAAATCAATACTTCACATTCAAACAATTCAATGAGAGATTTAGGATTTAAAACAAAATAGCAGGTTTTGATATTAAGGAAATGCCTAGTGTAAAGAATGCTTGTATTTTTATTGAAGAAGTAGCTTTTGTATTTTGCCTGTGAGTTTTCTCCGAACTAGTTTTCAGGAAGTGCACTGATTGTTTGTTTTCTCTTTTTGTACAAATTTGTAGAAGCTATCAGTTGCTAACACCACGTACGTGCCCGTCCTGTCCCCTAAACTAGCTGACAGTGTGCTGCTGAAAGCTATAAAATTGAATTTTGTTTTGAATCAATTTCTAGAAGGTAAATTAGTTGTTTTAGTTGAATGAGTTCTTTAAAACTTCTGTTTTCAATTGCACTCATTGAATACATTTCTTCTGCTTTTATAGTTTGAACAGTTTGCTAAATACTGCAGTGAATAGTAAAGTCTAAAGCTATAAATATAGTTATTCTCAGTGTATCATATGGATGTCACTGGTGGCCAGCCTTTCTCATGTTACTGTTTTGTCCACGGACTTACTGCTCACTCCCAGGAAGACTATTTTTTGTCAGTTTGCAAGACAAGTGCAGTTCATTGGTGCAATAATTATTTACTGTTAGGTGACAAATTTACTCTTAACGATTTCCCAAATTGACTTCTCAGTTGTGCAAGAGCTTTCTGTTATTACTTTACTAGAGTCTAAAGCCAAATAAGATTCATAGAACAGAAAGTTAGTTTTCTTATCCTTGCTGGGAAAAATAATTCTATAGTTTTGAGTTCTTACTGCTTCTCAGTATGTTGTAAAACCTACTTGATAATTAACAATTAATAAATACCAAGGTTAAAAAGGAAAATAAGTTATGAAGACTTATTCATAATTTTGAATTAACAATGTCATAATTTTGAAATAGTTTTTGGGATGTGTATGTTTACATAAATGTTTAGTACTGTGGGCTTAATAAACAGGAATACTTTTGTTGGGTTATTAATTCGGTATTACAATGTCTGTGTCTCCCCTTTGTAACTATCACTGTGCTATAATTAAGTAGCGCTTGATGGAATAGAGAAAGTTTCAGTAACTGAAGCAACAAATCGAGAAATATTATATACTAGAAAAAAATCTGCAATATTTGAGATTATTTCAAAGTTTCTCATTATCTGGGTGATAATGAGAAAAACAATAAAGGGTCTTGAGATCTCATAAGTTAACCTAAGGTGTCCACAGCAGGTGTTGCTGGATGTAGGTATGTGAAATGAGATTACATGTTGATAAGTATGCTACCCAAGCGGTTGGTTACTAGCTGAATTACTTTAACTTACAGTCATATCTGGGAAATTATGTGGAGCGAAGGTAGTAAGGATTTGAGAACAGAACAAGAATGTTGTATCATAGCCCATCTATGGAGAATACAAGCAGAAGGAAGGAAGACCTGAAAAAGGAGGTATTTGCTACACAGTGAGAGGGCAACAAAATGTTTCACTCTTATGAGCTCAAAAGAATAATTGCAGTACTAAAAATAGTTTTTTCCTCTGTTTTGTGGGTTTTAACATAATTTTGTAGTGATCACAAGAGTGAAATCCCTCCTCAAAAATTGGCTTCAATACTTTTTAAAGATGGATAACTTCAGAACCATTTTTGAACTTACGTGTTTTTCTGCTATATGTAAATTGGAGTTGGATGACTTTTATGCTAGCTAATATTCATAACCTTAATTATATTGGCTTTAATCTAACATGGATCAGTGAAAAAACAGAGGTAGTTTGGAAAGGCTGCATTGGGTGCAGTGCTTGTATGTTCTTTCAGTTACTTTGTCCTGTCATTTAAAGCACAATTTGGCAAATTGCTGTGCTCAGAGTTCATGCTTGTGTTGACAAGGAGTCATTGTTGAATTAGCTTTTAATATATTAAAAAGCAGTGACATAAGGAACTTCATCAATGTTAGCATGTTAAGATAAAATTCACTTCAGGATTCAAAAGTAATTTTCTCTGTTGTCATGGGAAGCAGTATTCAGATATACACCTGGTATTTCTATTACTGGAGAACAAAATTTGCAGTGAATAAAATATACCACTATTGGAGCTGCCCAAGCTTGTTTGAAATAAATGTTAGGTGTGTTTTCCTTACAGTTTTGAACTAGTAATGAATTTTATTGTTTAAGTACAAGCCAGTTTGAGAAATGCTGATCCAAGTTATATGTGTATCCCAGTCTTTCTTACAGTTTTCCCCAAAGTGCTGTCAGTTATGTGACATGTTATTTTGCTCCCCGTTCTTAACAGATTCTGCTTTCAGATGCTTTAACAGTGTGTATTATTTATGAAGCAGTACCTGGAAATCACAACCCGATTGGATCTGTGGGCCTCCAGGTGCCATATTTACAAAGTGCAGGACATGACTCTCTCCAGATTTCCTAGTGCAGATTGAAAGGAGCTGTGGTCTGGATTAAGATTTTTCTTTCTCATTTTGTACATGCAATCTGAGAATCAAAGGTCAGTGATGCACTCAGAACCACAGTGTCAGCTAGGTTTGAGTAGGGTTTGAGTAAACCTCTTAGGAATATTGATAAGGTACCTTACTGGGTACCAGCTTTCATTCACTTGGCCACTACTCCATTGGCTTCTCTAAATTTCCATGCTATCTGATATCCAGTAGAGCTTCAGCAATTCCTTCAGTCTAAATGTGTTAATTCTGGCATTTTGCACAAAGGGAAATGTATTAACATTTGTCTTAAGACTTTTTGTAGGTAGGGACTTGCTTCTTTTAGCCCTATGAGGTTGTTTCACACAGGACATCTTGGAAGAAGTAATTTTTAATGGTTTCTTCACCCAGGTAAATACCAGCATGAGTAGGCTATAGGTAAGAGAAGCTTAGGTAAGAGAAAATTTCCTGTTTGAAGTTAAATTTCGTTTTTGGTGAAACTGTTTTTACCCTTACCTGACTCTATTTGACTTGGAGAATCTTTTTCAATCTTAGCTCTTGTCTCCCCTATATCTGGGATACTTCCCTTATCATCCTGGGAACTGTTCAAAACTATGCAGTGTTCTCACTTTTAGGAAATGACATGTCTTTTTATTTTACTTTCCTTTATATCAATGATTATGTTAAATACTGTGAAAAAATAAAATCTAAACATAAATAGTTAAATCTACAGAACAGTGAGTTTTCCTGCTGGTTTAATGCTCTCAGAAGAAAGAACCAAATGCAATTCAAATTTTGGATTGTAACTGATAAACGCTTTCTCTAAAGTGGCCCATGGACCAATTTTTACTGGTCCTGCTGATTTCTTACTTTAGATATTGTAAGAAATGTTGACTGATAAAATTAAAGGTTGTTAATTTTTGTCCTTTTTTTAAAAAATTTCCTCTTCATCCCAATTCTAGGTAATTTTGGCCAGCTCAGTTTGAAAACTCAGAGGATTGTTTCTTTTGATATTGAATGTTTTACAGATTTCAAACATAAAAAGCCAGCTATATATGTGGTGAAACTTTTTTTTTTTTTGAAAACTTCAGAAATGTAAGTTTCCTCTGGCAGAATATGGAAGAAAGCCTCTTCAAAAGCAGGTCCTTGTCTATTCTGCTTCTTTTGTTCATGTTCTTCATGCATTTCAGCTTGGATTATTATAGACAAAGACATTTGAGTGATAATTCACTCCTTATGTGAAATTGTGCTTCCTGCGTGAGATCACTGTGGCCAAAGTGAGTTGATTTTTCTGCTGTTGTGTCCCTTCTTTGGCTGTCCCTCCTCATGGGCTTTGTCACCTTTGTTTTGCTGAGCAGAAGGTCTCTTTACAGAGATGTAATGAAACAGAAATCGTGATTTTGTAGTTGCATTGCTATTTGTAGACTTAATCTCTAATTTACCATCTCATTTTGTTGTTTCTTCTTTCCTCCTTTGATGTGACTGGACCTTGCAGTTTTTAGTCCCTGTGATGAATAAACTGAGGATGTAATCTCCAGTACTTAAGCAGAGGGGACAGATATTTATAGCACACGTTAGCACTAAGTGTTTGTCTACACAAGGGACACTGCAGGAAATGAAAGCCGTGGACCAAAGGTGTGGTTGTCAGAATATAAGTAGTACTTTGTAGATAAATTTGCTTTAAAAAAAAGTGGCCTAAAATGAGACTTAACAAAGTGCCTAGGTCAAATCAAGAAATACAACAAATACACAGCAGTTTAGTACCATGTCAGGCAGTTCTCATCTATAACATACCCTGGGCTTCCCGGGGATTGCTGACAGGGTGTGCCTTGCCAGAGAGCAGGAGGCAGCAGTGCTCTGCCCTCCAGACCTCCATCCTTTCTCTCTTTGCTGGATTGCTGGAGTGTGTTTGTGTATGGTGGCAGCAGTTTGGCTCTGCAGACAGAGGGAGAACAGTAGAAGTGTTGCTATTGATTTGAATAAAGCATTTTGGATTCCTGCTGAAAAATAAAGGATTTACAGATAATGCAATAGTGCTGTTGCAAAGAGGTATGCTTTATTCTAAAAGTTATACCTAACTTAGGTAAAACTCTTGAGCTTTCCTAGTTAAAGACAGTAGTTAAAAAAAAATCCACAAACCAGCAACTGTTACAAACTAGGATAGTTCTTGGTTTTCTAGAAACAAATCATTGAGATTTCCTTTCCAACAATACCTCTGAAGCACAGATAAAATGGCTTCCTGTCCCAGGGTTTCCTGTATCCATGGCAACCTGACTTTAATCACTTCTTTTTTAGCTTCCTGAGCAAACAGTTGCAAATCCTGGGGCAAAATATGAGCACTCCAGTACTCCTTGCCTTTACAAAGGTTTCACAGATGAGAGTAGTCGGTCAGCTTGTAATGTAGTCCAGTGAGCTGCAAAACAGCAAACTAACAGAAATAATGAACTTCGGATTTGGGGTAAGAAATTGATTTTATTTTTTTAATGTAATTCAGCTCTATAAAAGTAAAATTTAAATTATAAATGAGCTGACAGTGAAGGGAAACTTGTTTCCACTTGTCATTCTTGCATGAATGCTGTTGAAACGTTTCCTAGTCAGTCTTAACTACCAAAAATACTTAAGAAGCAGTATTTTTAATTTATTAGAAGCCATTATTTTGGCAGCCTAGTTGCTTTTATGCTGCAACCAATTAAATATTTTCTGGCTAGGTTCGCAGTACATTTCTTTCATTGTTCGTTTACTTTGAAAATTCTTTCAGTGTAGTTCCAACTTATACTTAGTAAGTTTTATTTTTAAACTGCTTATTTGGCATCAAAGGAGAATATATAAAATGCCAGTCTTGAAAGCAATGCTTGTATTTTAAAGACTGTACCATAGAATCTTTAAACTTTCAAATTAATAATTTTTATAAACTTCTTTTTATCTTTACTAGCAAAGTCAGAGATGAGTGAGAAGGCCAAAGACAGGGATATGTGTGGTCTGCAAAGTTCTCCACCCTGCCCAGGAGCATTCCTGTATATCCTTAATTGTTTTCTTTTCTTGCTACTCCAGAAGGAGGCTCTTGGCTGTCTAGCTGCTTGCCAGCTCTGCACAGGGAGACAAGTTAGCTGTCGTAATTTAGGGCTTTCGAGTATCCCACGGAACTTTCCAAAAACGGCAATTCTTGTGTACCTCAGTGGGAATAATATATCGCATGTTACTCCAAATGAACTAAGAGGCCTTCAGAAGCTTGCTGCACTCTACATGGATAACTCCAGTATTTCGTATGTACACCCGAAAGCTTTTGTGGAACTCCCCAGACTGTGCTACTTGCATCTAAATAACAATAATATTAAACGCCTGGATCCAGGAATCTTTGAAGGCCTTTCCAATCTCCATTGTTTATACCTTCAAAATAATCAAATAGCTTTCGTTCCTAGAGGATTATTTGGTGATCTCCTTTCTGTTAGATATTTAACACTTCAAAGAAATCGTCTCAGTGTCCTTGGAAGTGGGACTTTCTTGGGAATGACAAGTCTCCAAACACTTAACCTAGCCAACAATAAGATTTCACGGATATCAGATTCCGCATTTCACCATCTTGAAAACCTTGTGTGTTTGTTCCTTGAAGGTAACAACTTAACACTTGTGCCATCGAATGCTATTGGAAGGCTCAAAAATCTTGAGAGGCTTTCTTTGTCTCACAATCCCATTGGATCAATACATTCTTTTGCATTTAAAGGACTTAACAAGCTTAAATATTTGTCTTTAAAAAATGTGAAGCTAAGACATATTGCTCTAAATGGATTTTTTGGATTAAACAACCTTAGCCAGTTAATCTTAAGTTATAATGATTTAGAAAATATAAATTCCAGTGCTTTTACGTTATTGAACAATTTAATGTATCTGCAGCTAGATAGAAATAAAATAACCAGTATTGGCAATGGTACCTTTGAAAAAATGGGACAGTCACTTAAAATACTCAGTTTAGCATTTAATAATATTACAGAGTTACAGCCTGAAGTGCTCAAGCCCTTAGTGTCTTTAACTCATCTACAGGTAAATTACAATCCTTGGAACTGCAGCTGCAAAATGCTTGGGTTACTTAATTGGCTAGCATCGTCTCCTGTTTCTGTAAAAATTCATTGTCAGAATCCCCCGAGTATGCGTGGTAGACCTTTGCATTACATTAAGTGGACTCAGTTTGCAAACTGCAGTAGCCCTACTGCCAGCCCAGAAACAGCCTGGAGTGTAGGATCTGTAGGTGTCCTTCACAGTGCTACCACTTTGCTGATGGCCTGGCATAAGGGAAACAGACAAAACACATTTGAACAGTTTGTCGATGCAGAAACTAAATACATTGATTTCTGGAAAGGAACTGCAGCTACATCTGCTAACCGGCTGCCCTATGAAGAAAATGCTGCTGAAATTCCATCACGGGCAACTGTAGTATTGTCAACATTACGAGTGCAGATACCAGCACAGATTACACCTGATAACATAACCATAGAAGAAAAGAGTTTATTTCCAACAGATGCTGCTCCTGTATCATTAAAAATGTCCCTATTTTGTGCACAACAAGTTGAAAAGCTGAATCAGGCTTTTGACATTTTACTAGCCTTTTTCATTCTGGCTTGTGCCATTATCCTGTTCTTAACCTGTAAAATTATTCAGTTTAGGCAAAAACTAAAGGTGCTGGAAAACTCAGGGGAAAAGAGAATAGAATATTATGGTTTTTATCAGCCTGGCAGATACAACATAACTGACCCAGTGCAGTCTCTAACTCGTAATTCAATGGGGCATTCAGAACTTGACCAAATTAGGCTGCTCAAGAGAAGAGCATCTGAAAACCAGGCACAGGTCATATTGTTTGAACATTCATCATTGTAATTTACCTCATTTGATTTGATTTTGACTTCATTGTGATCTGAAATGAGTTCCTGATTTCTCAACAATTTTCTAAAAATACCTTCACTAATTAAAATCAACTGATTGATAGAATCATGGAAAATGGTATAATTTGGGTTCTGGATCATCATTTGCTTCCTGAATGTTTTGAAGTTTGTTGATTTTTAGATGTCATTTAAATCTGACATGGATAGATATATTATCCTCTGTCCCTGTTGTAGGAATCTTTCACCTGTAACTCAAGTATATATATCCAGTATATAGTACATTGTTATTTTGTAGAGCTTAATAGTATAAGTTTCTGTAGAAATTCCATAGCTGACTTGAAGCTTGAAGCAAGCAAAACATCAGTTTTTGGCAGGATCATGAAGCCAAGAAATTTGGAGGAACGAGAAAAAATACAATGCTTCGTTTATTTATTGTAATGCAGTTTCTACTCTGCCTCTGTTAGTCATCACAGTGGTGAAAAAAGTGAACATAATTACATCTAGTGTGTTCAAACTCTCAAGGAAAAGAAAAATTTAAAATTCATACCTAAGACATATTTTAATGTACAAAGTTGTGTATACAGTCTGTATAATGTATATATTAAAGTCTTTTTTGTTAGTGTCTATCTGTATCATTTTATGGTAATATCTGAAACTGGAGTTAATAGGGAAACTAAATTTCTACTGGATTGAAGAATTGACCAAGTTTATTATGTCTGAGTTAATAGAGCTGGTTAATTATTGTCAATAAAAGATAGTTTGTTGTCTATAGAGTAATAGTTCGAGGGAGTTTTTGGCTAGATAAGAGGTATATAAACTGAAGAAATATACTACACTTTAAATACATAATGCTAGATTAATTGCTGAAGATATTTATGTATTTGTGGTGTGTATTTGGAAGTGTCAGGTCAAAGTAAGTTTTCTTAGTGAAGACCTTTTAGGCTTCATCTTCAAAAGATAGATGTTTTACTGTATAGTTCACATTTCTTTTAACTTTTTATTTCTATTTTGATTATTGATGGCCTATTTACATTATTGGGTGAATATTTCTAGTGTGTTGTAGCTTTATTTTCAATCTGAATTTCTGTGATATTTTTCTCCTCATTGTTACTCCAGTAATTCATAATTATAAAATATATGTTCATAAAAGTGTTCCAAAGTCCCATCTTATAAAATATTCAGCTAGCTGAATAGGACTTACTTTGTAGATAATGCTTGTCTTCTACAGGCCTGTGAGCTACAGACTTCATCCACTTGGTTTAAAAGCAACACAATTTTCATTTAGATAGTTTTGTTCAAAGAAAAGTGAAGAACAATGTTTTGATAGTCTGTCCTCTATGGGGTCAATTTAAGTTGTGTAGAAGTGTCTTGCTCTTCTAGGATCCAGCCTGGAGACTGGGGTATTCTCCAAATGAACTAGAACTGCCCTCAAGGTTCTTTTTCTAGCGTGCCTGCTTTCTGCTGGTGTAACTCAGTGTGTGGCTGTGTTGTGCTGCTCCCTGTCATCCTGTTTGTCCACCTCCAGTTCATTGCCAGGAATGACAGACATTAACTGCTACCAGAACATACGTAGACCTTCACTGCACCGTGTGGGTGTAAACATGCAAGTGTGCCTTTGATGTTTCTTCTTACACGTATCTCTTTTGGGTGTAGTGAAGTAGCAATTTACTATATCATAATACTATATTTTACTGTAATTTACGATGTAATAGATCAAATACTTCTATTTCATGGAACACAATTCAGCTACTTGAGCAAAAGCTCAAATTGTTTTGGATTGCTTGAGTAGAAACTATTTTTTGTTATATTTTTTTACTTGTAGATGCTAAGTATAATGAGTAAATGTTTTTAAGGAGGGAAAACATTGACTGTAATTCATACTTTCTTTTTTTTCATGGCTAATTCATTACAGTCTCTTCCTCTTGAACTCATTTTTGTTACTTTCTGCCTCTCCTACATAATTCCTCCTGATAAGTGTTCAATTTGTTTTCATTTAAAAACAACTGTACAATCAGTGATTGCACAGTAGTGGTTCTGCTGTTCTGTGTGCTGTATTTCTAAATTTTCAATTTTATATGGATGCCTTGAGAAATAATGGGCTTTAAGTGGAATCTAGTTAACTAAGTTTTCATTGCTAGAAATGCTGCTGTGCCTTTGTTAGAGAGGAGTTTTGGGAGTGGGCGAACATTGAGACTGAACCAACCTAGTTCTTTAAGAAATCTGACAGGGTACGGCTCTGTTTTAGGCTCTGATTTCCACAGGTGCTCTCTACAGAAGAGCATGAGAGGTTCTCTCTGAAGGTGCATCCTTTCCACTGTCAAGCTGCTGTAGTTTTTTGCCAGGTATGAGTCTCACCATCTGAAGTGATGGAGCATTAAAAGGGAACTGATGCTGTCAGAGCTGTTTGTGCAAGCAAAAAGTTGGGAGTAGTTGGAAGCTATCCTTAGGAGTGGAGTCATCCTCTAATATCCAACTTACCAACAATTTGGATTAGACCAACAATAATGAGAGATTCATTATGCAGTTGTGGGGGAAATGCCTTTCTTTTGCAGTTAGTAGCTCTTGTATTTAAATATTCAGACTAGGAAACAGATCCTTTCATGTACACGTTTGGTTGTATGTTTAACTATTAAAATCATTAGAGAATACATTAGAGGACGTTGTTGAGTCTGCCCTATGAAGCAAAAGAGTTCTTTATGGTTGTCACATTTATGGTCATCCATAGGACTTCCCCGGAAATGTTGTCTTAGCTGCTGTGTTACTATTTTAGGACTTCCTCGGCACTGAGCAGCTCCTAAGGTGGGGTGTGTGTCTGTAAAAATCATTTACATTGCTCGCAGTATGTGCAAAGTAATCTCCATTTGTCCCACTTCACCTCCTTCCTTGGATAATGAAATAAATATCTTTCTCAAATCTGCTGTACAGTAGTAAAGATATTAAATTAAGCTTTTCCCCTTTTTTGGTGTTTACTGCTTCATCCTGGTGAATGTAGAAAAGCAGAAAAGATTTTCTCCTTTCTTTCAGTCTCTAAAAAAAAAAAAATGTTTTCCCATGCAGAATTTTTCCTCTCATTCTGATAGGCTGAGGAAGATGCATAGCAGACATGGGGACTGTTTTATTAAAGTACCCCTAAAAATTCATCATTATATATGTTTTATTAAGCTGATTATAAAGTTTCATTTACAGTGGCTATCTGTGTAATTGAAATCCAAATGCTGAGGTTTTAAAACCTCAGGATAATAATAATTTTTAATAGACAGCTGAGTGTATTAGAAATGATAGAATGAGAAAAAACTAGTATTACTTTTTTCAGAATAGATGTGGTCTGGTTTTTCCTTTTCAAAGCTTTTATTCCTTATCTGGCAAATCATGCAGACTTCAAAAGCAAAGGTTTTGAGATTATTCATGTACAAGATGCCCTTTATGTTTGCTACATTTTGTTTTCATTATATGCAAGAAGAGTTTTATTTACAGACAGCATAAAGGATCCTTTCTGTAATAAAAATTTATGTTAATATGTGTTAATTTTATCTTTGAAACTGGGCTCTGGAGGGGGTTAGATCCTAACCAGTTTTTACAAATTATAATCCTCTAATTCTGGGCCTCTCTTTTGATAATTTTTGATGCATACCAAATGAGGTTTTGTTCTGGTAACTTAGGGAAGCTGGGTAGTTATAAATCCAGTTATAACTTGATACTGTTATTTATCCATTGCTGATCTGGATTATATGCAACTGAAGGAGGCAGCTGCTTAAATGGTGCCTTCCTCATGAGGTAAGATTTTAGTATGGGCATTATTAACTGTTCTGTTTTGAAAGTTCATCTAAATAGTGTCTCTGTCTTCTGAATCTACTCATATGACTTTCTAATGCATTTCTTGAAACAAGCAGATTAATTTTAGTCTCCTTAAAGAGGTAGTCCATTGATTTGCATGGCTCTCTTTCTCTTCTATGAAAATAAGGCCTGAGGCATTTTAGATTGTCACTGAACTTTAATCATTGTTTCTTTTTTTCAAAGCACAATAACTCTATGCTGTCTTCATTTTTCACAAGCATGTGTCTTGCATTCTAAAAATAGTTGCACTGTTTAAAGATTCCATATTTGGTGAAAATTTCAAGGAGTCTTTGTAGGAAAAAAATTCATGTCCCATTTAAAGCAAGGAAGAAGGGGGAGAAAAGGGAAGGTATTATCTTTACTGAAAGTTGCAAAGAACAGTTACCTCATTTTGAAAGGTTTTCTACGTTCTTTAGCTTTGCTTTCCTTAAAGAAAAATTGCCATGAATTTTCTATGTTGTCTCTGAAGAAAGTAGTAAAATATCATTCCTCATTTATGCCATAAAGTAAAAATGTCTTCTCCAAGAAAAGAAATTACTGGGTTTGGTATGTGCTTTGTAGCTAATGAGCAAGAAGAGTATTATGGGTCTTCAACCACTATCCTCAATTTCTTCTGGAAATACCACAGATCCTTAGAAACACAGGTTACTATGCCTACAGTATTAATTTACATGTTGGTTAACTAAAGTAACCTCCCTGAAGAGATTGACTATAATTAGCCCTGCAGCTGATGAAAAGGCTACACCTTCATTGGGTCAAACACCTTTCTCTTCCCTCCCAATATAGTATTTCTGTGGCAGCTAGGTATTCTTCATGCAGCTTGGAAGGAAGAAATATATCTACCAGGTAATGAATAGCAACCTCTATTATTATTCATTAAGTAGTGCATATATACAGGGCATAGTTTATTTCTCCAGGGGGCAAAGCGTTCACATTTGGTTTTGGTTGAATGCCCCTTGTCCTCTGTTGACGTGAATCTGAGGACAGCTGTTTCCTTTCTTGTGTTGGAAAATATTAACCACATTAATGGCAGTTTCCTAGAGGTGTGTTTCCAAAGAAGTATGAGGCAAAAGAGCTTTAGTGGGAGGTGTGCTAGGCAGGAACCTTTGACTCGAGTGAAGAAACCTGCTCTGCCTCCAAGGGCTCATTCTGTGGGCTGCTAAGCAGGCAGCGCTCACTTTCTCAGCAGTGCTGTGTGGCTGGTAGGCTGGTTGCTGTCTGCAGAACCCCACAGAGATGCAGTCTGTCAACATGTAATACTTCGCTGTGCTGAATGAGATGGGGAACCTTTTTCGCAAGGGATAAATTATCTTTTAAAATACATACTTCACAATGATAATGAGAATAATCCAGACAATGGAAATTGTGTCAATTTTCGTTTTGTGGAATTCAGGAGCTTCTAGTTTGATTATATAAAATCCTGGCACTCATAGCTGAATAAAAAAGGAAACAAAAATAATCCTTTGGAAAGAAAATGATCATGAGTTGACTTAAAAGAAATATTTTATATGCTTATTATTCTGTTCTTTCCAAAGCATCCATTACTGCCATATATATAAAATTTTATTTTATGTCTGACAAGAAGTTTTTCAAAGGCGAGAACTAATGTACAAGGAGCTACATTTTATGCAGTTTTTCAGATTTTATCCCAAATTAGAAAAGAAAATGAAAGAATATTAAGGAATAGATTTGTCTACATTAAAACGTAAGTTCATGTCTTGCAGTTTGATCCTTTAATATTCAGTACCTTTAAACAAATACAGAACATATCTGCTCCTGCCTACTCCTGCCTACTAGCAGTGTCTTTTGGGGAAAATTAAGCCTGAAATTCCAAACGGAGTAATAAAAATGCGTCAGTCAATAGCATTCCCAGGAAGAGAGTTGAGTTTACCATCGCCAGTTAGGCCACTTCTCTTTCAGTGCTGATTATAGCTGGAACTTTTGTAGTCTTCTTAAGATGAGTCTTTTCACTTGCAGTATGTCTTCACCATTTTGTAGTTCACAAAGTAGGACCCCATGCACCGAAGTCCCAAAATGGAGCATCTCTGGCATTAGAGCCCCCGTGAGCAGGAAATTCAGCAGAAACAGCAATCACACCTGCTTTCCATTAGCTAAGGAGCTGGTGGCAGGCATCTCCTTTATTCATCATGGGGAGGTCATGTTTCCATACCCACATCAATTCTCTTGGCAGGAGCAAGTGTCTAAATGTGATTGTTTAGTGTCATTTTAAGTGTTGTGGGGGTATCCTGTCTGGCTGTCAGCTCATACTGTGGAAAGGAGCTTATCTCTTAAATGTCCTGAGTGCTACCTATCAGCCCTTTGCCAGTTGTATTAAATGGCCTAATGTTTCAAATGGCAGGAGGTACCTGTGTTTAAGCAGAGAAATCCTACCCAACCTTTCTCTCTGTAGTCAGGGAAATCGTGTTCATACAGAACTAGGTGCAGATATTTTTCACTCTTTATGGAGACTGAGCTACCTAGGAAGACGAAGGATTAAGGCTGGACTGATAACAGGGAAGTGTACCCTCTTTACAAGCTGCACTTTGCTCAAGAGTTTGTGCGTAGATTTTGCATTCAGTAGTGTCGGGAGAAAATGTGTAAATGTGTTTGAATAGAAGCCTCTGACTTCCTTGCTAGTAGGGGCATGCCCTCTCCACACAGCTCTTGAGTTCTGTGCTTATGTGTTTTTTCTTTTATTCCATTTGCAGTTATTTCTAAGTTTTCAGCAGTTGCACATGAGGCTTTATTCTGTTTAAGAACAATGTTTCTTGTATATTTTTGAAGCCTCTATGTAATTAAAAAAACCTATTGAATTAGCTGCTTGATAGCTTGCTGAGTTAAGCAGTAACCAGTGAAAATACGGCTCAGCAAATGTGCACTGTAGTTGCTGAGAACATTTCCTGTTTAGTTCCTTTAGCTAGGTCACTTTCCTGTTCTTTTCCAATGTTACCCAAGATAAATTTATTTTTTTGCAGTGTTATCCAAGATAAATTTTGTGGTATCATCAACATTTCAGTGGAAGGGCTTCATGATGTTATGACTGAAGATCCTGAAACAGGAACATACAAAGAGTAAGTGGAAAATCTGATTAATTTTTGTGGCTTTACGAGTAGTAGTACTGTTTTATATGTAGTGTTTTGGTTGGAAAAATCTGTAGGCAGTTAAGACATGCGTGTTAGAATTCTGTTTTCACAAGAGGGACTGTTTTAGTAAGATAGGAAATTTTTGGTCTTAAGAAAAGATACGGGAGGAGAAAGGGCTTAAAATGAGTCAATATAATTTTATACTGCTCATTAAGTTAGCTACTAAATGATGTCTTAAAATGTTCATCTGCTTAGATTTGCTTTTTGCTCACTGACTATCTAGAATTGCAATCCAACAAGCTGGTATGTTGATAGGGTGGTAGCTCAGAGTATCTTTTGAGTGTGACATCTGCAGTTTAACCAAGATCTTTTCCTAAATGCCTCAGCCTCATTGGGTGGACCTAGTGTACAATAATTCATGACTTGGAGAACTTCAAAACCTAACCCACAAGGACAATTCTCCCCCTTCAGTTCTTCCACTTAACACACCTGCTGCTACAGGGCATACCTCAAAAGGCAGTTTCCAGAGCTGGGAGCAAGTGTTCATTTGTGTCAGGGAAGGTGGTGTCAGGGGTGCTCAGAGTGCGCTGCCACCCAGAACCATGCTTACCTATCTACTGCTGACTCCCACATTACTGGTCCTATTCCATCAAAGCTGGAAAAGTAGAAAAACACTGAATAATAAGGATTTTTTAGGACAGAGATCTTGATGTTGGTTTTTCTCTCTAATGATTACGTAATTTTAATGATGGAATGATAGAGAGTTGTAAGACAAAATCAGGTGCTCTGTAAGATATCCCTACAGACACTACATTCTAATAACAGTATTTACCATATGCTAAGAGTTAAAAATTTTCTACCTTTCAGATAATTACCTGATGATGAAACAGACTGTATCTGAACTAATTCATTAATTACTTAAAGGGATGTTTCTGCCACTGAAGCCAGCTGGCTTGGAACAGCCTGCATGCAATCTATTAAGTTTTCCTTCACTTAGAAGAGGTGGTATGCACACAAGTGTGTGCTGAGCCTGAGCTATGCCCAATAATTTCTTGCAGATGTACTTTTTTTTTTTTTACCGTTTGAAAGATTCTGACATTTGTGTTGTACATGCTGACATCATCTGAAAGTAAATAAAGTGAGAGCACTCATCTGGAGACGTGTGCTACTCTGGCTGTCCAGGTTGAAGAAGAATGATATAAGCCTGAACTGGTTCAGCAAAAAAATTGAGTACTCCACTGATTATTATAATGCCTAATTACTGTAACGCGCGGAATAAAACAATGTGCAGGTTTGGCACAGGAAAATAAAGGCTGAAGTAGTATGGAACTGCAGCCACTAAAGGCTAAAGAGGGGTTAACATGCACAGGGAAAACTGTACAAATTAAGCAACAGTGTGGGCTTAACTGGAAGCTGACCATGAATGCATTTAAACTGGAAATCTGAAGAAACTGTTGTAGTTAGAGCAATGAGATTTTTTAGAAGAGCCTTTCCAAATACAAATGTAGAGATAAAGGGATCACTGGTTTCTAGATGGAATTTTGATCAGGTTACAGGAATGATTACCCAGTGCCCTGGCTTGCAATACTAAGGGATTACACCCAAGTTTCCTCATGTTTAGATTTTGCATTATAGTGATAATTACAAAAAAGTTTTACAGATCTCAGATTTCTGTAAAGGGGAGCATTCCATTGCTCTAGTCTTACTGATATTCACATTTTTCTCAACTTATAATCTTCTCTTTTCTTATTCCCTCCTCTCCTAATTTTTTTAATTACTCTTTGTGATACCTAAAATTTATCAAGGTCTGAAAAAGTTAATTCAATCTTGTATTTTTTAGCAATTGACCCATTTTTGTCTCCTTTAATAAACTGAGTTGCCAGAGATCTTGCCGTTTATGAGGAGAGGAGACTTGAGATTTGCTGTATTATTTTGAAATAACTAGTTCCTTCATTGGAAATGACTGCTGTGTTAGCATTTGACCCTTCTGCAATGCTGTTTAGCAAGTGTTTCATACAGCTCTAAACATGTTAATAGAAAACTGAATATATAAACAGACTACGTCTGAACATTTACACAGAAAATCACGACTTGTTTTCGTTGTAGTGACTTTAAAACAAGTTATTCAGCTTAGCTGCAGGAACATTTCACCTGCTAGTGGAATGGACAGTAGTTCAGGGCTGAAAATGAGCAATAATGTACATCTGTCTTGGTGCTTTGTAATGTGTGGATTGTGTGTCCTTCCTGCCATAAAATATACCTAATACATGGTGGCAAGTTATTGACACCTGGATGATTTTTAAATTCTTCTGGTTTTTAAAGCACATTTTCTAGCTAAATGTTGGTAAAGTAGTGGCATATTTATGTATTCTTTCAATGTAGAGAATGTAAAGTGAATGGAAAGCACATTTGCTGTAGGATAGCAAGTGCCTTTATGAAGTCTATTCAAACTGTTTCAAGAGAGAGAAAAAACCCTGGCATTTAAACTTCTTTTCCATATTTTCAGGTTATACTTCAAAAATAATAGTTAAAATATGGCTGTTACTTATGTGTATTGGTGCCTACTAGCTGAGGGTGGAGCAAAACAAAAGTAAGCAATTTAAAAGCTTTGCTTTACCTGCCTTGAAAAAACTCTGCAAATAAATGACTGTACAAGCCAACTCATTTCTGTCCGCTAAAATGTTATTGTTCAGTGTCTTGCTGATTTTAGTGTCTAGAACTAGCGTCAGTGACCATACTAATTTTCAGGTCCTCTTGTCAAGAACCTCACAGGAAAACATGAATTCAGTGACAAATCTTTGCTGGTTTTGCATATGTGCCACTTTGATTTTTCATGTTGATAGGATACAGAGGGCTTGTATAGCACTTCCATGGAAAGACTGAGAAGTTCTAGTTAGGAACAGTAGGTTTTTCTATATATGTGTTTTTTAAATGCACATACTCTGTTTTCTGTATGCAGAAATACATTTGTAAGACAACTTGAGCTAAAACATGGAGGATAACTGAGATTTACATGAGTGTAGGTGACACAGAAAATGCATTCAGGCTTCACTAAGAAAAAAATTACTTGACTTGAATTGCCTGAGTTGAATCAAACTCTCTCGTATCTGTCCTGTGTTTTTAAAAGTGCTTTAAAATAATTTTTAATGATAATGTATGTTAAAACTACTCTTAATTCCCATTATTAGCTGCATGTTGATGTGTCATTTTGAAGAGCCCAAAGTCACAGAAGATGAGGAACCTCCCACAGAACAAGACAAAAGGAAAAAGATGGTGAGTTTTAGATCTGTTATTCAATTATAGAACTGATTGTCATTCACCTGTGTCAGACTAAATTCTCTGCCTTTGGATTTGATTCATCTATTGTACTTGGAAAATTAATCACTCGAATCAAAAAAGAAAAATACTTTCATGACAAACTGCAGCCACAACACTTATGCTTCTGCTTTCCTTTTGAGTGTTGGAAACTTTTGTCAAAATAAACATAATCTGTTCACAAAATCTGGACATTATAATAGTAAGAAACTTTTGTAAAAAGGGTTTACTGAAAAATGCATGGAACTAAAGCTTACTGAAGTGGCATGGCAGGCCAAATTTCTCGTATTTAAAGCACTACTTATATGAGCAGAAAAGGTCTGTGGCAGATCGTGGAACGATTAGGATGTCCCCCCAAGTTCCTCAAAATGATTATCCTGTTACATGAGGGGCGGCGCGGCCAAGTCAGATATGGCGATGCACTCTCTGAGCCCTTCCCAATAGCCAGTGGTGTGAAACAAGGTTGCGTTCTCGCACCAACTTTATTCACAGTTTTCTTCAGCATGATGCTCCAAAGGGCCACGGCAGACCTCGACGAACAAGACGGCATTTATATCCGATATCGTACCGATGGGAGCCTTTTCAACCTAAGGCGACTGAAGGCCCACACCAAGACCCTGAATCACCTTGTCCGTGAGCTGCTTTTTGCTGCGATGCCGCCCTTGTTGCCCACACAGAAGCAGCTCTGCAGCGCTTAACATCCTGCTTGGCAGAGGCGGCTGAGCTTTTTGGGCTGGAAGTCAGCTTGAAGAAGACAGTAGTTCTCTACCAACCAGCACCACAAGATGATTACCATCATCCCCGCATCACCATTGGCGAGTCAGAGCTTCAGCCAGTCCAGCAGTTCAGCTATCTGGGTAGCATCATCTCCTCAGATGCCACGATTGACAAAGAGATAGACAACAGAATAGCAAAGGCAAACAGAGCTTTCGGAAAACTCCATAAAAGAGTCTGGTGCAATAAACACCTGAAGAAAAGTACAAAGATCAGTGTCTACAGAGCCGTGGTACTGTCTACTCTTCTGTACGGGTCTGAATCATGGGTCATCTACCGCCACCATCTGTGACTCCTCGAACGCTTCCATCAGCGCTGCCTCCGCACAATCCTAAACATTCACTGGACTGACTACGTGACTAATGTTGCTGTCCTTGAACAGGCAGACGTCACCAGTATTGAGGCCATGTTGCTGAAAACGCAGCTGCGTTGGGCAGGGCACGTCTCCAGGATGGCGGATCACCGCCTCCCTAAGATCGTGTTCTATGGTGAACTTGCCACCGGCTGCCGCAAGAGAAGAGCTCCAAAGAGGAGATATAAGGACTCCCTGAAACAACACCTCAGCCTAGGCCATATTGACCACCATCAGTGGTCCACCCTGGCCTCCAATCGGGAGATTTGGAGACACACCATACATAACGCTGCTGTTTCCTTTGAGAGCACGCGTAGAATCAGTCTCGAGGAGAAAAGACAGCACAGAAAGAACCGTGCCTCGACTATACCACCCAAGGAGACCCTCCGGTGTGCTCTTTGCAACCGGTCTTGCCTATCCCGCATTGGCCTTTCCAGCCATCAACGCGCTTGCAATAAGCGTGGGCAAAGCCCTTCCCAAATCTTCGTCCGCGAAGCCAAGCCATGATGAAGGATTGATATATATATCTCAATGGGGAGAGAATTTTTTTTGTTAAACAGGTATAAAAAACAAAGTGAATTTAAATCTACAGTCCTTTTGTGTTCTTAGTTTTCTTCAAATTACTCAAATTTTATTTCTTTCTGGCTGGCTAAAGTTTTAATAACTTTATTGCAGAAATCGTCTTAATTTTTCAGTCACAGGTTGTCTTTAATATTTTGGATAAGTATTTAGGAATTTAGACTTCTTAGACTTCCTATGGACTACCTTCATTGTGTCTATATCAGGCAAAATGAGAAGTAGGGCACATTGTAGTAGGGCACCTGTAGTATTCTTCCCTCCTAAAAGATCAATGCACTGGTATATCATTGATGAACATAGTCATAATGAGGGAACTGTTCTGGGGTCACATGGAATAGAGTGTCAATGGCCATATGAATAAAGAGAAATGACTGTCTTTGGAGAGGAGAAGCCACTATTGATAGGATGTGACATTGCAGGTTTTGATTTATGTGGGAAGTATATACTCTCTTGCATGTCACCTTCCTTTTTCCTCTAAGGAATTGCTTGTGATTTGTTCCTCAGCTCTTCTTTATCATTCAGCTTAAACACCTTTTCAGCCTTTGTTTCCTTAGAAAGTTTACACAGAATAAATTGTCATACATGAACATTGAAGCTTCTCTTTCATTTCGGAGCTCATAATCTAGATGTAACTATTACCATGGTTACTGTGTTTTCTAGAATCCTAAGCATTATGAAAATCCCTTTTTTCTCCTTTCAATCCCCCTTTATAAGAAGAGCTGTCTGTTTCATGCTTCTCATTCATACATTTAGCTGACTGTGCCTGATATATTTTAGATTTGAGCCTTCTATACTGTCATTTTTCAGCTAATTTTAGTATTCACTGTATTCTTATTCCTTTATATGCAATTTCCCATAGCTGTTAAAGCAAGCAATCACTAGTTGTTAGAATGTCTGCTATAAATTCATTCTGAATCCCAGCTGAAATTGTTCAGTATATATTTTCATGGATGGTGCAGAAATTGAGACTTGCCACTTCTCATGGAAGTTCCAAAAATTTCAAAATTATACAGGTTATTTGGGTAGGTCACTAGTAGTAGAAGTGTCAAATGATAATCAGGATTGTTAATCATGGCTTCAAAAGCACAGCTAGCATTTGATTTGAAGAAATGGACTAGAAACAAAACACCACCTGGACCCATTCCTACCCACCTGTACTGAAAGTTTCTTCCTCTCTGTAGGAGCATCAGTGCACACACTGAACTCGTGACATTTAGAACAGCTGCATTAGTAGGTAACTCTGAAATAAAAGAGGGAACAAATATTTGAAGTGAGAAGAGGCAAATCAAGGACAACCTAAAGGCAATCTGCAATTCATGTAAGAAAGTCTCCTGCAAGAGGTTTCTACCCTCTTATATATTCCATTGCTGAATCAGCAGCTTGTATCAGGGCTTAGAGCTTAAACCTCATAAAACAATAATGAAAAGATAAATGGAATTTTCTATTTCAAAATGATAATGATTTGCAACTTTTAAGGCCATTAATATGAGAACAAAGATAAACTGGCATGTTCCATGCTATCACTTCCCAATGTTTGCACGGGGTCTAGATATTTTTCTTTATCCTGTCATTGGTATTTCCCTTTATTATTATGCATAGCTCATAATTATTGAAGAGAGTTTTAGCTAGAACAGTGCTTTATAAGTTTATGGTAATTTTAGGTAGTTGACATTTCCAGATACTGCTATGTTTTAGTCTCACTGTAAATAAATTGAGGAAAATGTGAACAGGTGAAGAATTATTCATGACCTTACATTGCACATAATGTATAGACCCTCAGGTGATTTATGTTCATGTACCCTTAATGTATGTTTTTAAGAACTCCAGAATCATTGCTCAAAAAGAGAGTTAACCTTCTTCAACTCTCTGTTTGAAACTGTGGAGAGGAAAAATAGAATATTTTCCAGTAAAAATCTATCTTCTTTAAAATTGAATTATCCATGCTGGTAAATGTTTTACGTGATGCTTATATGTAAATATAGAAGGGTTGGGAGGTTTTTTTTATTCTACATAGTATGGGAAGAAACTAGATGCATTGTGATTTTATATCTTCAGGAAAATAGATAAATGAGTCACAGTGTAATAACCCAAATGATCAAGTTTCATGTCATAGTGTGGTTTAGTAAAAGTAATACTTTTACCTTCCTTGTTTGGGGTGTAATTTCTGCTTATACATTTAGTCTACAAATTAGCCACAGATCTAATTTGAGCCCCACTGAAATCTCTTAAAAAGCTTAGATACTGGGAGCCTTTTGTATCGTCTGGCTGCATTTTATAATCACTGTTATAAGTAAAGTATATATTCCCTCCTTAAATTATTTTTCAAGTCTTTCCTAGAGCATCACAGTCACGAGATACTAACCATCATGGTAAATATGTATAATTTATGTCCAGCATTCTTGCTCCCTCTTTAGTATCAAACTATCTATACTTAAACTGAAGAGAATCTTTTGAGTTCTGGCAAACTTTTCAACAATTTAATTCAGGTATCTCCAACACACTTATTTGAGTTTTATTAGCCTTTTATTACCTGTTCTTGCATTCTAATGCTATTCCATTGTCTTGTGTTATTGCTTGTGGTGATTAGATCACTGTTTTAATACAGAATAATTGTTTATTGAAAACAGTGTGATTTTTGACTGTAGTATTGTCTAAAGACCTTGAGGAAGGAGATCCACCTAACAAATACTAGTTCAAACAACTGACAGTTACACAGAATGTACTTCATCTGGCAACCAGAGCTTGGAGGGATGGGAAATGGTCGTTCTGTAAAACTTTTAAAAAGTTTTAAAAGCTTTTTAAAGCTGTTCTGTTCAGCTTTTCTGATTTCATCTGCTGTTTACAACTGGTAAGGTGGAAGATTAATTTCTTCAGTCCAGCCCCAAGGTAGGCACCTGTGTCCAGTTTCAAGCTTGAGCTGTGAAGTAACTAAACTCAGAAGCTAGTCAAATCAGATTTTGACTGAGCAGCATAAAGTACATTTCAGTAATGTGTAGTTCCTCTCCAAACTTCTCTTTCCTGTCTGTAGCTGTTTTGACTATAAGAGGTTGTTGGAATTTTCTAGTATTTATTTTTTCCTGGAAAATCAGTGTGTTTTGCTTTTATAAGGAGCAGTTCAGTTAAAAAAAAAAAAAAAAACCCTGGCCATATATCTAGGAATTCAGCATACATGCTTAATACTAAAAAATATGGTCCCTAACCTTATGTTTACAGACTAAGCAGCCAGTGCTATTATGATATGGTTGTGTTCTGTGCTGGACTGTTGTTGGACACTCAGCACTCAGCATGCTGGAGACTATTTTCAAGAGGATGATTTTCCCTCCAAAAAGCAAATAGAATAATCTGAAAACGTCTTGTGGGTCTTCTCTGAAACTAGATACCATTTTAATTTTGTTGTAACGAAAATACAGTGAATAAAGAACAGCGCTTACTGTTCTTCCAAATTTATGGTTTTGCTTGCTTATTCAGCTAAAACTGCAGCTGACTATAATATCGTCAACAAACTAATTATGGCAAGGCATTTCATTTGTTTTGTTCATTCTGAATACAAGTTCCAAAACCATAGAGTGAAAGTAAAGTAAATTTATTATTGTTGCAGGAAGGTCTGTAATTTACCCGAAATGTTTTTGATATCTGAATCTGAATGAAATCAAATTAGTGTATTAACTCCTTAATTAAGTCTGAAGACTCTTAAGTACAATTTGGCTTGCAGATACTAGATGCTGCTTCTAGCAGCAAGCATTAATCATACTACAAAAGTCCCCACTGACTTACGGTGCTGCCGCTGTGAACTGTAACGGATGGGTTTATGCTTGTTGCAATAAACTAATCAGAGTTTTTGTATTGGGTCTGTGTGGCAAGGTTTTGGTAGCAGGGAGCTACAGGGGGTGCGATCTGTGAGAAGCTGCTAGAAGCTTTCCTTACGTCCAACAAAGTCAATGCCAGCTGGCTCCAAGATGGACCTGCTGCTGACCAAGGCTGAGCCCTTCAATGATGGTGGTTGTGCTGCTGTGAAAACATATTTAAGAAAGGGGGGGAAAAACTGTGTAATTGCAGCTGGAGAGAGGAGTGAGAATATGTGAGAGAAACAACTCTGCAGACACCAAGGCCAGTGAAGGAGGAGGGGGAGGAGGTGCTCCTGGTGTGGGAGCAGAGATTCCCCTGCAGCCTGCGGTGAAGGCTGTGGTGAGGCAGGCTGTCACCCTGCAGCCCGTGGAGGTTAACGGTGGAGCAGATATGTACTTGCAGCCTGTAGAGGTCCCCATGCTGGAGCAGGTAGATGCGCATGAAGAAGGTTGTGACCCCATGAGAAGCCCGCTCTGGATCAGGCTGTAGCAGACCCTGTGGACCCATGAGGAGAGAGGAGCCTACACTGGAGCAGGTTTGCTGGCAGGACTTGTGACCCCAGAGGGGACCCACTCTAAAGCAGCCTGTTCCTGAAGTAATGCTGCCTGTGGAAGGGACCCACCCTGGAGCAGTTCATGAAGAACTGCAGCCTGTGAGAAGTTCATGGAAGACTGTCTTCAGTGGGAGGGATCCCATGTTTGGGCACAGGAAGAGTGTGAGGAGTCTTCCCCTTGAAGAGGAAGGAGCTGCAGAGGCAATGTATGATGAACTGACCACAACCCCCGTTCCCTGTCTGCCCATGCTGCTGCAGGGTAGGAGGTAGAGAAAATTGGGTGTTAAGTTGAGCCCAGGGAGAAGGTGGTTTTAAGACTTGGTTTTATTTCTTCATTATTCTGCTCCAATTTGATTGGCAATAAATTAATTTCTCCAAGATGAGTCTGTTTTGCCTGTGACAGTAACTGGTGAGTGATCTCTCCTTGTACTTATCTCGAGCCACGAGCCTTCATTATACTTTCTCTCCCCTGTCCAGCCAAGAAGAGAGAGTGGTAGAGCAGCTTTGGTGGCTACCTGACATCCAGTCAGGGTCAACCCACCCATTTTGTACAGTTTCTCACTTGCCCTGATAGAACATATGTTGGTAAATAGGCACCAGAAGTGTTTCAGTTACTTTCCTATGTAATGGAAAGACTACATTTAAAGTTCACTGAAGTTTTATGAAAATGTGGAATTATACTACTTCTAAAATCAAAGTAATTATGTACCAAAGCTGCAGTGCATACAGTAGTTTTTTCCTATAACTTCCATCATTGTGCAAATCTGGCAACTCCATTAGGATTAAAAAATGTGAGCTTTGAATTCTGAAATATATTAATTTTTGTCATCGCCTTCACTTTGGTTGTTTTTTCAAGATAAATTACGTTTCAGTAGTAGTGCAGAGATGGTTCAGAGGATTACTTGGAGACCTGTTGTCACCTGCTGTAAGGCAGGTGCTAGAGGGCTAACACCTGTAATTACCTGTAAGTAATTAATCTCTTAATTCCTAACAGATGCTAGAAATGGCTCAGACTTGAAGTTCCAGCAAGCTTTGAAAATAAGGATTCAAACCCTTTATTTTCAAAACAATGCAACACTTTTGATCAGAGTTTGAAGAACACCATTGGACTGCCAGAAGAGCATCACAGACATGCTCGTATTCTAGCAGCTTGTAAATTTGGGAAAAAGAACTTGGACTTGAGACTTGTAGTGGACATTGACATACGAGAAATGAGAGGTTTATTTACTATTGACTTAAGTCTGGTTTTATTTCTTGGGTTTTGGTGGGGTTTTTTTTTTTATATCAGGAAAATAAACTGTGTAGTCACTGATTAGATGAATTTGTCATGCTAGAGCAGAAAAAAATTACCTGAAGTTGACATTTTTAGGCAAATTGTTCTGAATTCCAATTCTAATTCTGAGTGCTTTAACTTAAACAAGGACTTATGGTAGGGTCGCATAAGTCATACAGTTAAATTGTAGATTAATTCGTTTGTGGGTTAAAAAGTTGTTAAGGAATGGATTTTTGGTGGTGCTTCCCAAAGTGACTTTGTAATGCATGCTAATATGATTATGCTAATGCTGTTAAAAAAGGATATCACTAACCTTGGCAAACTTGATTAGAGTAACTGTGGTTTAGAAATTTTGTTAGAAAAGCCTGTTTATATCATAGACACCCAATTACGTTTACTGAAAATTATTACAGAATACTAAGCTGTTATTGCAATTACTCCCCTTTTCAAGTAGTAAAAAGATCATATCTTACCTTTGAAATGTAAAATAGCTGGATAGTAGAAAACGGTGAAGGATCAAAGGCTAAAAAAGTCAGTATTAGGAATACTGAGGGAATGATTGAGATTTACAATATGAAAGGTGAGGTGACCATAGCAAGAAAGAACTTGCAAGCACTGATGGAAGAGGCTAAAAGGCAGCCTGCTTTTTCACTGGTGTTATTCATAAAGAGTAGAACTAACTTCTCTTTTGTGGTAATTACAGTGGTTTTGGATGTTTCACTTTGTTATATTTATGTGTATATTTCCTTACTAATAAAATATAACCAACCATAGTTCATGCCATCTCTAAAGTGCTTGTCATGGTAACATCTAATGTGAAGTTCAGGAGTTATGGGAAAGTCATTCAGCAGTAATTAACAAAGCAGCTTTGGAACTGTTGGCTCTTTTAGAAGGGTAAAATCTCACAGCAGGCCGGGTTCATGATTTGAGACTGTTTCAAATAGCATTAAACTGATTCTTGCTTTTGATAATAATTAATTCAGTCTTTGCTGTACAGGAGTTTTCCCTCTTGTTTTTCAATTAAGTACAAAGAAAAGCAGCAGATTTCTTTCTTGAGCTGAGGTTGTAAAAGCGATAAGTAAGTTGCAGGGTAATTTTTAGTGCATTATTATGTATTTTTCTCTTACATGTTTTCCACAGCTTGCACTGAAGGACCCTGTACACACTGTGTCACTGCAGCAGTTCGTCTATGAGAAGCTAAAAGCCCAGCAGGAATTGCTGGGAGAACAAGGTTTTCAGGCACTTATGGAAACCGTGGATACAGAAATAGTGGCACAGCTACAAGAATTTCTACAAGGCTTCTAAATAAGCAGAAACAAGATTTTGTATGTCGAATTTTCCTTTCAGAAAATTATGAAAGAACTCTGGCCTTCTGTCCTCTATGGAAGAGCTTACTGAAGGCAGAAAATAACTTGTGTTAAAAATTAAGTTTCTGTTGTTGCTATTAAACTAACTTTGGTAATGCTTTATGTTATTTTTTAAATAATGTACTTAGGGGTTTATCACCAAAGTAACACTTCTGTTCTTTTGGTACCATTACTGGCTTTTTGGTTCACAATGCTATGTCATAAACAGAGAGATCTGAAGGAACTTAGTACTGTATAATAAAGAGAAGTGTGTATTAATCCAGCAGTATAATTCAGTATGAGGAACTAGTTGTCTTGATATTGTATACCTATAACTTTCTCCCCTTCCTAGTACCATTTCTTGACTGTACATTCAACTATACAAGCAGAAATAGTTGGAAAGCAGTAAGACTGTGAGCAGAAATACTCGTTCATGCAAAAAAGATAATTCCTGTTTGAATTGTCTCAGAGAAAAAGAAGCTTAGATTGTAAAGCTTAAACTGTATTTGAAGACATGTTAGAGAATGTCAATGCATATATCTGTCTTGAAGATGTGGGGATTGATTTTTATCACCAATTTCTTTATTTCTCTTATGAAAAATTCCTTGCTTTCTTCAGTTTCTTCTGTCTCACTTTAGCTGTCATAACACAGAAAAACTCACCAGAGGTAGATGAGTAATTAATTCCAATTAATTCTTGGCTATAGCTGGACTTCTTAAAATTGGTGTTGTTCAGTATCTCAATTCTTCACTTTTCTTCTGTCAAAGGTGTATCATTGGGATACTGCATAATTGTTACTGAAAAGTTTGAGCTCAGATGGTCACAACTGAAATATTTGCAAACGTGAGTTTTAACTATTTAATAGTTAAACTATTAAATAGTTTAACTATTTAAATATTTAATAGTTACCTGGACAGCTGCAGGAATGACAGGGTAAAGCTGCTTCTTTCTATGTGCCTTTGTCTTTTGTACCTTGTGGGTGGGAGGAGGGAGAGAGGACTCTTTTCCAGTTTGAGACCTTCCACCTTCAAAGTTGAAGCGAACTTTGTTTGTTTCACTAAAGGATGATTAAGGTATTAAGACAGATTTATTTATATTTTCCAGAGGGGATTAGCTGTTTAAAGACACCTACATACTTTTGATAACCTTACTAGATAACCAGGTCTTTTAAAAATCTGAGCCTTTTTTCTTCACTGACGTTTTTGGGAGCAATTGTTTTTGAAACCTTCCTTTTGTTAGCCTTCTCCTTTGGCTTCAGTGCCAGAGGCTGCAGAGCTTTCACACTTCTTGAATGCAAAACCTCCCCTGTACCCAGCTGCCAGCATCTGTCTGTAGAAGTTTTTTGACAGCTCATTTTTTCCTGCTTTTTACCTTGGTGTAGGGAGGTTTGTTAGAACAGTTGTTAAAATTTGTCTGTGTGTTATCTGCATGTCATTTCCTCAGTCATCTACCAATGTCCATTCTCACAATTAAGACTTTTGGCTGGTTATATTTGGTACTTGCATGGGAAGGGACTCGGTGTGTTATAGTCCTTTCAGCTGTGAACTACGGTCACCAGAACCAGGCAATGTTTGACACAAATGGCATTTGTTGCATAGTTAATCTGCAGAAACCCTCAGCTGTAAAACTAGCATAGGTCTGGTCAGCCTTGCTACCTTTGACCCTGCACGGCATGACTGCATAGCATAAAGAAAAACCTCAGGTCAGGGAACAATACTTTTCCATCACCATTCGATAAAATCACTCGTGCAGTGCCAAATGGTGCTCCCTCATGTTTCAGAGGGATGGAGGTCCTACCTCCTATAGTCCAACCCTGGCCGTAAGGCTGCTCTCTGCATTTCTGGTGCATGGACAAGCCTCCGAGCTCCCTGTTCAGCATCTTGCAGTCAGGTCAAACTTGTCAGCATGGCTGTGCTCAGCTGACCCAGACCTGCCTGCCTGCGTCATCCTCTGAGATATTCAAGCACCCATTTACCTCACATGATGAAGTGTTAAGTGCAGTTTATTTTGGGGCATGGTCACTAATGGTGACAGACTCTGTCAGGAAGGATGGACATACCTTTGGTTAATAATGACACTGTGATTAACTTTGGACTTACCTTTGGCTAATAATGGCATTGTGATTAACTTTCTGAGCAACATCTCTGCGTAAGTATTCATTTTTGTATGCATTAGGGAACAAGTTAAATTTGTCATTAGGTGATTAGCTTTTCATCTTGGAAGATTTTACTACAAGGTTTTGTCTATAAATGAAAATAATTGTCACCATAACTGCTTATTTGTCAACCGCAGTCAGTTAGTACACTGCAAAACAAGTGTATGTCTGTGCTCAGCAGTGGTCTAGTACTAAGAAAGCGGAGAAATTTCAGTTTAAAACAGCAGAAAAATTATATATAATATCCTTATGTATTAAATCCTTATATAGAGATTAAATTTTCACTGGAAGGTTGTGGATTAGGACTGCAGCAAGCTTTAGCCCTCGTTGAAATTTCTGACTTAGGGAAAAAGGGAAACTGAATACAACAAATTGCCTGACACCAAAGCAGTAAAATACAGTTCCTGAAATTCTTGCAAGGGAGGATCTTTGATCCTGTTGCCCTTTGGGCTTTGTTTTTTCAAGGCAAAAAATTATTTTAATCAGGATTTTTTTTTTTTCCTACAGTACACTGGAATTCCTGAGGTTTATAAATTTTATCAGTTTACCTTTCAGAAGAGGCAGTGACTGTGAATTGAAGACAACCTTTTTCTGTCTCTAAGAGTTAAATGTCTTCGAAGGTGTGGGCTGAAAGAAACTGAGAGGACTAATTCTGCTATTTCCATTTTTAAAAAAATAACTTTGTATCAATGAAATGACCATTTTTTGGTGTTTGGCCTAACTGAAGTTTAATAACCCACATAATCTCATTGCCTTCTGTTGAATTATTTTTCAGCTCCTAAAGGTAATTTTATCCATACTATAATTTAATACTATTAGATAGTCCAGGGGTTTGTCTTATACAAAGCAATTACTGGAATGATTTTCTTTCTACAAATGCTTTCAGGTTAGATAACCCGAAGTATGACAGATAACCTTAAGTACGTTAAAGCTCTAAATTTACAAATAAAAAAAAAGCACAAACACTATATAGGCAAGTGTATAAAATGTGCCTGTAGATAGACATTTATTGTGTATGCGTGGGGCTGGGAGGCAGCAGGCACTTGTGTTGCATCGTGACTTCCCTGTTTCAGCGGGGCCAGTTGCGTGGCTCCCTCAGGTCTCCCTACTCCTGGCATGCCCCCCACTGCGGTGCTGAGGAGAGCGAACACTGCTGCCGCGCTAGGGGTGGGCAGGGAAGGTGTCCTGTACCAGTCAATGTTTCCTGCATTGCCGGGAGGGCGGTTGCGGCTTACTACCTTCACTTCAGTGAAGCTACAGCAGTTTTTTGTGTCATTTGCGAACAAGTGCAGGGGCCAGGGTATTTCCCGATAACCTTGGCCATTGTGGTAGCCTGGGAGGATGCAGGGAAAGTGCATGGTGCAGTGGGTACCTGTAGATGCTGCAATGCCACATGTCATCCTGGAAGTACTTTTTGGGTGAAGCTGTTGTGGAAAACTGCTTCTTGTCACTCGCATGACTGACAGATTGGCAAGAGGCCTTCTGCCAGCCTTGGCTGAGAAGAGGTTCAGTGATTTCAGGGAAGCCTCAGAGGATTTGCAGGAGGGAAACCTGGCTCCTGGAGTGCTGTAGCATCATTGAGGAAGAGCTGCCTGAAGAAAAGGGTGTTAGAGTGCTAAGATTTCATCTTTCCTCTCATGAAGTTGTTCTTTTCCAAGGTTTAAACCACAATTTGTGTTTGAAAAGGGACTGCCATGTAGTGTGTACTCCTTAGCAAACCTGCTCATGATGATCCTCTTTGTTTTCCTGTTGGTCCCAACGGACGTTCAGATATCTTCTCTCTGGGTACCAGGAGTGACAGCCAAAGTCCTAAGCTGAGTCATAGCTCATAATTGCAGATTTTAACAGATGAACTCATTTCTCCAATGGTTCAGCAATGATAAGGTCACTTCTGTAGATCATATTAAAACATACAGACCATTACATTCAATAATGTATGCTTGACTTTTTCTCAAAAAAAAAAAAAAACCAAAAAAACCCAAAACTACTTTAGTCCTAAATTCTTGTGATTCTCCTGAATTGCAGTTCGTGGTGTTCTTTCAACTGCTGAACATGCCACATCTTCACTTGGCAAGAGCAGCATGTTTGTGATTAAGGTACGCATTTTAAAGGCTTTCCAAACTGATTCATTTGTCTTGCTTCAATACTGCTGCTTCCAGAAATAAATGATTACTAATATTAAAATGTTCGCAATTTTTGTCTTACTGCTAGCTATGATTAATAATGATGACCAGTCATCAGGTAATCAGATTTGATTAGCTCTGTGGAAACTTTTGATAAGGTACAGTAGTTTATTCGTACCAGATCTTGCTGACTCTAGGGAAAATGAAATCAAATTAACTGAGGCCAACCCCCTTAAAAAATGTATTGGGGATTCATAAGGAGTGCTTAAATGTCCTCTGTTCTCCACACTGGCTAGACACCATTTTGTTAGGTTGAGTGCATACTACTGCACTGACTAGTATATACTGCTTGCTTAAAAATACTGATCATGAGGGAATTTGTTTTGAATTTACACAGAATGGGTTATCAGTTTTCAAAGAGTGGTTTAAAATGAAGGGAAAAGGAGCAAAAGTGAATTTGCTGCAAATACGCAAATTCCACCACCAATACACAAATGCAACCAAAGCATCCCCCTTGAAAGCTAATTATGCAGAATAAAATCACATCCCACATCGAGGTAGGTGTCATTTCTGAAGTCGGCAGTAGCTGTCGGCAGGTGGCAGAATGTGTCTCCTGAGCTGGAGCTGTGCAAGTAATTGACTTTTTCATTCTCTTTCTGAAGAAGGGAAAAACGGTGGGTTGGCAAAAGTGTTTTACTTGACCTGAGGTTTAATATTGTATTTCTTGAGATTCCTTAACTTGCTTTTAATAAAATAACAAAGCAATTTTGAAGTCAAGCTGTCAAAAGCCTAGGACATTTACAATAAATATTCTTAGGTAAAACAACTTGCTGAACTCATACATGTTTCAGGTGGCAAGAAGCTAGTTTTCAGTTTCTGCATTTATTTAACCTCTGGAAAGCTTATGCAATTCTATTATGGAATGTAGTGCTAATAAAGGGACACACTGGTGTTTAAAACAACAAAAAATTAGTCATGTTGACTGTGATTGCGGGTTGTCATCACTTCCCACAGCAATACTAACTGCTTCCTAGCAAGGAAGATTATTAAAGCAGCATTTAAAAATAAACTGAAAATGTTCAAATGAAGCAAGTGTTTGACCTAAAAAGTTGCTGGTTTGGTTTGGTTTGGTTTGGTTTTTTTCAATATTTGCTCCAGCAAAACCTTTTGTGTTACTCAAGGAAAGTAATGGAAAACTGTGGGGCTTATCTGGTGGTTGGTGGTGGTGGTTTAAGAATGTTTTGTAAGTTTGAAAACCAGCTGAAGCAATTGTACAGCGTAGACAAATAACCGTTAACTTACCAACGTGAGAAAATAGGAATTGCTGATAGGTAAACTCTGAGCAAAGTTAAATCTGGTTATTCTGCTGCATGACAGTGTTGAAAAAATATGCTGTTAATAATTTCTGAATTTGTTCAAGTAATTTAAACCAAATAGTCTTTCTTTCAGTGGGAAGTATTCTATTTATTGTAGTTAGCATTTGATTTTCCTTCTTTTTAAAAAAAAAAAAGTTGTCAAAGGTATCTTGCAGATATTTTTCCAGGATACTGAGGAAAACTAGAAACTCTCATACAGCAGGAATATGGGAATTTGTACCTGCATGCAGCTTATGACTCCTGACTCACTAACTGAGCTTGCAAGAGACCTAAACCCATCACCTTCACTCTGGTGAGGCGGTAGTGCAAGGAAGCACACTGGCATAAACTGTACATGCAGCAAAACCTTTTTGTCTTGTTCAGCTGCTGAAATGCTCTACCCTGTGTTTTCCCATTTTCTGTGCTACCAGAAGTTGCTTTCTGTTTTACTACATAGGAAGCAAGTGCCTGCTTGTTCACCAGCACTTGTGTTTTTAAATTTTTAAAAACATAAATGAAATCCTTGTATGCAGGCCAACAAGCAGTCCAGTCGGGGATAAAACAGGCAGGAGATTGACTAATCCAACAGCTCTAGGTGTAGGAAGCAGTGAAAGTCCTGTACTCGCTTACCTGCCTTCAAGGATGTTGATGCACTTTAGTTAATGATACTGTAATGCAGCATGTGTCAGTAGTCCCTGGAACCCAAGTGTCCTCTTCTGGCTTTTTGCTGCTAGCCATCCTCATTTGTTGAAGCATTTTGATATATTGTCTCCCTTTTTAAATCAGGCCCAGAGCCCTACAAGCAGAATTGCTCTGCTCTGCAGCAGTTCCTGTCCCTTCTCCTCCTCAAATACCTGTGCAGAAAACAAGAGGTTTATTTGTGCCTCTTTCTTGAGGCTCTGCAAGCACAATGTCAGAAGCATGGCTGAGTGAGAGGAGCTGGGCTTTCACAAAGCTGCGGCACAGAGACTGCTAAGGAGGCTGCGCAGTTGTGCAGAGATGAAACTCTAACCTCTAAATAAACGAGGTACAAAGCAAGTAGGTGAATATGCAATTTTGAACCCAGCGAAAGGTTAACAGCAAGATGCTGCAAACTTCTGTATTAAGACTGATTCTTATAAAACTTTTTGTTAATGGTTTGAAAGCGTTGTGAACTGGTGAAAACGATCACTGAGAAGGGAACTGCAAGGAACAAAACTGAGCTGGGGGCAGTGTAGCCATGCAGAGGCAGATGAAGCTTCAGTGCTGGGAAATGCTGATCAGCCTTGCAACAGATGTTCCAAGTCAGCCCTTGCGTCACATGTTCCTTGGAGCTGGTGAAATGGAAACCTAGATGGTCCAGTTGCAGAAGGGGAGGGAGAATTTGAACAAGATCATGTGGCTGGAAATAAGATTTCATGGAATGGTTTTAGTTGGGAAGGACCTCTTGAGATCGTCTAGTCCGTGCCCCTGCTCAAGCAGGGTCAGCTACAGCAGGTTGCCCAGAACCATGCCCACTTAAGTTTTGAGTATCTCCACAGATGGAGACCCCACAGCCTCTCTGAGCAACTTGTTTAACCAGCCTCACAGTGAAAATGTTTCCTTGTGTTCAGATGGAATGTCATGTGTTTCAGTATGTGCCCACTGCCTCCTGTCCTGTCAGTCAGCATTGCTGAGAAGAATCTGTTGCCCTTCTTCATACCCTCCCATGAGGTATTGATACACACTGTAAGATCCCTCAAGATTTGAGTGTCTCTTACTGCAGAGTAAATGACGACTTCTCCAGCCCATCCCTCTAAGGAGGGTGAAATGGTGAAACTCAGTGGATCTTAAGGTTCCTTGGTGTGGAAAAGAAACAGGATTGTTTGTGGGCTAGAACAGAGAACTGAATGTTAGGGTATGGAGACTTCATGGACCCATAGTAACAAGAAGATGCGGATTTCCACGGATGGGAGGGGTCTTACAGAAGTTCTATAATGAGGAAGTAGAAATAGTAGAAATACCTAACCTTGATAAAGATGGTATTTCAGGAGCAAGACCAGAAGGAGGTAAGAACCTCATCAGGAAAGGTGAGGTGGTATTTTATTTGTATTCCATGTAAAGGGGGACTTCTGATTTTGGGAAAGGCTTGAATGGGATTTGGAGAAGACTTTCTGCCTTGAGGCCTGCATCTGGCAAATTAGTTGTGGAAGGAATGATTTAGTCTCATAATGTTTTAAGGTTGACTTTTTTTCACAAAGTCTGCAATAAGGTTGAAGAGTGAAAGAATAATTTTGTCCTGTGTCCTTAGGTGAAACTGCACAACTGGAGACAGATGAACTCTGAATCTGTTGTTTGGCTCAGACCATTTGTAAATCAGTAAGGAAGATATTTAACTTAATTTGAAGTGGGGATATTGACTATTTTTTCATGACAGCATGAGCAGCCCCATGGATCTCACTGTCTCTGGAGCTTAAGGCCAATATTTTAATATGTAAGGATATAAGTGTGAGTTAAACACTGAAGACATACTGAAATATTTGATGTCTTACAGCCCACAGGCATTGAGTAGAATAATCTGGTTTAATTTGCACTTTGTGTAAAATCTGGTTGAAAATAATAAAATAATGACATAAACTGGCTTTAGAAACTTATCAGTGTTGTTCTGTTTTGTCTCTTTCTCACTGTTTTGAGCTAACATTAGAGTGGTACAGATCACTTAAACCTGGCAAACCGTATTAGAGGCTGTTCTATTTTTATATTTTATTTTGAACCTCTTTTATCATTTACTGTGAAGGATTCCAGGGTGCTGCTTCTGATTGACCACTGTGTTAGATTGGTATTTTCCTATTCTATTTACTTTTTTAGAGAAGACAGAGCTACCTTCAATGCATATTTCTTAGGCCATTGTTAACATGCTTCGTTACCTTTACAGACATATAGAATAAGCAAGTTAGTCAAAAGCTGCAACTGAACAAACCCCATTGACATTAGAGAATCCTGCTGGCCCTAGCTCTTGGGCAACTTTGATGGACTGGAAGTTAGAAATTGAGGAAAATATTTTTTCAGGTTTTCAGAAATATTCTCGGCTTGCTTCTATTGGCACTTGAGAATGATTCCAGCTGTGCCTTTTTATTTACGGTATTTTTAAACTAGTTCTCTCTGGCCTAGAGATTGGGATGGTAGCATGGACCTCAGTGAGTCGTTCCTGCAGATTAATTTTGTCTGAATTGCACATTGCTGCGAGTGACTTCCCAGCAGAGTTTGTGCACAACCAGGTTATGTTCTCTACTGCATAGTTTCTCTACTGCATGGTTTCTCTACTCACCTCGGGGTAAGACAATTCCAGCTACCTGCTTGCAGAAAGCAAGTGAGTACGATAACCCTCAGTATGAATTGACGAGAAATGGACTGCCTTAGGGAGGAAGAGAATGGAATAAAAAGTGCCTTCTGCAGGAAAAGTATAGCGTATAATGTAAAGTATAATAGGGAGGTGATAAGAGTTGACATGGGAACAGAGGCAAGAAGTGGATGATACCGAACTATGAAAATGGAAAACAGTAAAAACACAGGCAACAGTGTCAGAGTAATAACGATGTGTTCAGTGCATGTTAGCATGTGTGTGTGCATTCATCTGTGTTTCTGTAACTTACCATGATTGTTACACTTTCCAGAGCTCCCACAGTGAAGTAAGCCCTTGAACCTTATGTCTGAGCACATTCAAAAATTATCTAGAACTTCTCTAGTTTTGGACAATAAAGTTGCTTGGTGCTTACAGCCATATTCACACAGTAGCAGTAGGAATCACGGCATATCGAGTTACCACTTGCAGCACTGGTGTGCTGTTTGTGTGCGATCCCTTCCTGTTTGAAATAGGAAATACAACACATTTGGTTAAACCACCAGGAACTCTCACTAAAGGCACATAGGACGGGAGCTTCAGAGCTGAATAGCAGCAAATCAGTGGTAAGTCACCAAATGAGAATAACACAATTGTTCTGGATCATTTTTGCGCACCTCAAATACAGATGTAAAGCCTTACTGTAGGCATCAACAGTGAAAAATGTGGCTTTGAAGTATGGGTTTTATTAAGAAGAGCAGACAAACAAAAAAAAAACCCCAGTAGGATATTTAACTTCCCTTCAGAGTGTGAGTGTTTTGTGTGATCTTATCTCTGCAGTTGTCAGTCTACAGATACTAAATTCACTCACTTACTTTAACACTTCTTTCAGTGGAAATGATATTGAAATATCTATTACTTAGCCTTGCCCACAGTTATGTTTGCACTTCTAAGTCAATAAAGTCTTACAATAATAAACCCCTAAGCAATCCTAAGTCTGGGCAAGTACAAGGCACTTTGTGTGCAACTTCCAGGTTAATCTGAAGTTCTAACTTCTCTTCATTTTGCAGTAAATTGCGATAAAATAATTAATACAAGCTGTGGAGCCCATAAATAGGATAGATTTTAGTCGAGGTTCTACCCTAAATAGATACACGATTTAAAATTAGAAAGCTGTGACAGACCCTATCACTGTTAGAAATTGTTAAGGATTGTAGTAGACATGAATGATGCCTAACCCAGGGCATCCTTTCCTCTCAAATCTGTCTTTTATGATGAGAAATTACAAAGCGTGTGTCAGGAATAGACTAACTCTTTGTTCCTTGGGAAAGGGATGGGAGGATTTTTCTTTTCCCCATAGAGCTGTTTTGGGGCCCATACAGCAGAATAATTATAGCTTACTGCATGGATGATGTCAGTGTTAAGAGAACATAGTGAGAAATGGTGCAGAGGCATCAGTTGTACCAAGTGGAGCCTTGGCAGGGTTTTAAGGCTCCGAGTCAGCTGGCTGTCCTTGCTTCTGCAGAGGTTCTTAGTGTCCTATGCTTTCAGGACTTGAGTTCTGGGATTCTGCTATCTCTGTGCTGGTGCTGGACACAGCCTGCTGCTTTGTGCTTTCCCAGAACCTGGTTCATGGCTCTGAAGGAACCAGCTCAGCTCTAACCAAACCTAATGATCTTTGTGGCACAGGAGCTGGATTTGCTACAGATAGGTAGCCAGAAACACCATGTTCAGTTCTGCAAGTGCTAGGGTAGGTTCAAACAAGGCCTGCTAGCTATGGCCTCTCATGGCACTGAAGCAGCTTATCTGTCTAAGTTAGCCTGGAATTTATAAATAATGCTCAAATTACTTCATATCTGAGCTAATAGATATAAAGTTGCCAGACCAAGCCCAATCAAAAAATGGAAATTCAGGTATTTCTATACCTGCTGCCTTCTCTTAATCTGCAGCATCGATGTTCTAATGCATCACTGAAAATGGTGCCTCAGCAACGCTAAATCCCAGTTAAAAAATACCTCGATGGGTCTAACTTTTTCACAGTTGGCCTGCACTGGTAGAGGTGCAGAGGAAGTGGGTCTAGATAACATGGAGTGTGGTCCCTTCATTTGTAGTTCACCCAATTCTCTTTGGGCTCATCTTGTTTTCAGAAACTGTACTAAAACTTAGAAGTCCGGCTCTGTACTGTGTCTGCTTGAATGTGTATGAGCGGGATGGGAAGTGTGTGAAGAGCAACCATGATTCAGCTCCTAAGATGGGAGGCTCTTAACGGTGAAAAGAATTAGAAAGTTGCTTCATGGTCACACATATTGGCTCTGTGTGGACCTCTGACTAACATATCATTTATATAGCTGCAAACTGAGTATTTTACTCATTGCTTTTCCCCTTAGGACAGGCAGGTGTTGGGCATTGCGGGCTCCTGCTAGGCTGCATCAAGGGCTTGATGTTGTATTGCACCGTGTGGTGCACTCTCACTGTGGTGGCAGTTAAGGCAATGCAGGCAGAGATACTGCCCTTCTCAATTTTTTTCTGTGCCTCCAGATTCTTCTCGAACCTTGTTACGGTTCCTAGGCATAGTATGTTTTGTTTCTCTCTTGTGTCATACTTCATAAGTAAGGGTTGTTACTGTTAGTAAAGTAGAAGACTCTTCTCTATTTGATGATGCTTCTTGCTTTATATCACATTAAACTGACAAGCAAAAACGAAGAGGTTTGTGCTAACTCAAGAGCTATTAAATGATGTGGCACTAATGATGTCTACCAAACATAGCAGAAGTACCAAGGCAAATTCCTCTGTTGGTTAAATTGCTATAATTCAGAGCAGACACAGACAGTGTATCTGAGTTAAAGGGTGACATATGCATTACTCCTGGGTTTAGCTAGTTGCTGTAAAATTTGCTGAATGCATGTTTGTCTAGTGACACTGTGCATAAGCAGAGGACAACCTTTCTGTTGTAGGAGAGTCTCACTTTGACAAGGCTTCCTGCTTAGGGACCTGAAGAAAGGGAGAACAAAAGCAATATAAATGGGATAATGGCAATTTTTAATGGCAGTACACAGAAGCAGGAGATATAATCCTGTTTGAGTATAGTTATCATAACAGATGATTACACAGCCTCACAGCGTGATATGGTTTTTTCTGTCGCTGTACCTGATGAATGAAAAGACACAACTAGTGGCTGTCTTTTGGGGTCAAATGTTTCTAAATACAGAATGACAATTAAACCTGAGAAGTTATTGCTTTTGATGTTCAGGAAGGACAAAAGGAGGTAAATCTATTGGACTTGCTTACATTAGCAGGCTTTAGCAACTCTTTATTCAACTCTACAGCTGAATACGGGCAATGCCATTAACCCCGAGGATTGCCAATCCATCACGTTATGTGTTCCATTGCACTACTGCAGTGGTGCTTCTGTGCTAATACAGAGGCTGCTAGCGGAGCTGGAGTTCTGCTAATGAAACAAACACACACCATCAGTCCTTGCAAAACAGCAATGTAGAAATGTATAAATACTTTCCTCTAAATAATACTTTGTTTCATAAATTACTTTTATGAATCTACAGTTAATAAATTGGGGGTGGGTGGGTGTGGTTTATTTATTTATTTTTATTGAGAAGATCAGGTATATTAATTGCTTTAACTTCAACTATCCAGAAAAACAAACTGTGAAAACTATGTGAAGGATACTGAGCTGTCTTCCCTCGTGGTATGAGATGTTTTAGCACACAATGAGAATGTGGCTGTGAGTTTTTTGAAGGGAGATTGCAGCAACTCGCTTACTGGACTGCTAACAAATGTCAGTCCTCTGAGCATTAACGAGGCTACAAGTAGGTTAAGAACAAAGCTTTTAGTAATTCTGGTGATATGTTTGAGATAAATGTGAAGGCCATGATGGGTAGGAGTAAGAGATTTGTTTCTCTGGGGAAAAAAAAATTTGTGTCGGAAAAAGCACCAGGCAGTGTGAACTAAGCTGTTCACTCCCTGCATGTGCTTTAGAGAAGCGTGCTTAACACGAAAATAGCACATCGTATCCCACAGGATACAGTGGGCATTGTGTGAGCCTCTGCAATGTTCGGGAGGGATCTGTTTTGTGCAGCCTACATGAAGGCTGAATGCCTGTTAAGTGTACAGCTGTCACTGATCAAAGACATGGTGTTTATTAGGCAAATCATTTTAAACCAAGTTGTCAGGCTTTTTTTCCTGGGCATTCAGGAGTTCGTGATGACTGAGGAGAAGAGAAGGTTGTCACAATGACGAGTGAGTTGTTTTGTATTTTTAGAGAATCATTACTCAGAAATCTCAGAGAATGTGTGTGTATTCATACGTCTTTAGAACCAGTATGTGGCATGTCTGAAAATAGTTTCACTTTGCATAGCATTTTTCCCATCATAAGCTTACAGTATGCAGTAATCAAATAACAACTGTCTTAGTTTATTTGAGTTTTGGCTATGACACATATGGCCAGCCTTTTGAAATGGATGAATACTTCCCATGTATGCAAATACCTGTGAAGTTGTGTGATTCTTAATACAGGCACAAAGAATGAGCTGAGCCTTGTGAAGTATAAATACCCCAGAAGAGATTTGCGTACATCAGAGTTGGTCATCTTAGCTCCCCAGAAAGGGACAGTCTGAAATAATTCAGATAAATGGGATGCAAAAGTAGTAGTTTCTCTGCATGAGCAGTACAGCAGCTTAGATGTAGATAACGTTTGCTCCCTGGGTGAGTGGACTATTTGTACTTAGGGGAATGTGAACTAGCTTTTTGCACATTACACAATATATAAAAAGGCTGCAATAGACTCCTTTACAGATTGCTGTTGCTGATGTCTCTCCAGAAGCTGTTTGAACTGTTCTTTCACATTCCTCTGTGGCTGGTGACCTCTGAAATGAAGGAAAAAGCCAAGTAGCTTCAGGCCCTGTTGACTATTCCACTGATTTGCGCTCTGGCCCTTAAAATGTATGGATACAGTTTTTCATTTTCACTGTACTATTAATGCTGATTCTACACTTGCAAATCTGTCATTGTTGTAGAACTTGCGAGCATTTGTATCTGCCAGGCCTGAAACTAAAAATTAGTCCTCTAAACTTTTGTCAATAAGGGCAAAACTGATAATAAACTTGTTCCAGGTATATCTTTTTTTTTTTTTTTTTTGTACAGCTTGCTTAAATCCTTCCTTGCTGTGTGTGAAACTTAGTGTTGTTTTTCATAATTGTATCATACCTCAGAACAGCCCAGTCAGTTTTGGGTTGACCTGCAGTTCTTACCATGCAGAAACCGAGATTTCCTTGGGCCGGCACCGCTGAAACCTGTAGGTTCTAATACAGGAACAGCAGGCGCTCACATTGGTGAAGTGAATTTGACCACCGAGTTAAACAAGAGGCTCAAATAAAACCACCTTCTGTTAGTTTAGAGAGAATTCTGCAGCAACTTTACTATACTTTGGCTGCTTCACCTTATTTTCTTTTCCTTTTCTGTTTCGTTTGCTTTAAGTCATCTTTGTAAGGCTTTTTGCTGTAAAAAAGAAGAGATGTAATCTGTATGCTGATAGCAGGGCTGATGACATGAAGGGTTTTAGGAGAGTTTTACTCTTCTTCAGTGAATAAAAGCGGACCTTCATGTGTAGTAGCTGGTTTTCTTGATAGGCTTTTAGTGAGAATACAATAGTGTTACAGAAGATTGTGTAATGATGAAAAAGCTTAATATGAAGTGCTCATGGAGATACACAGATAATGCAATGGTTTGGTATGAATGCTGTAGTTCAAGAGTGTTTGTGAACAAAATTGTGGCACAAAATGTTCTTTTAAAAAAATATGTAAGTAACAACTGAAAAAATCCACTTGAGAGGATGGAATTTGTCATCAGTTACTTATTTAGGCCAGTGTGTTAATGTAATTCTTAAAAACAGATAAGCAGGAAAATTTTTGAAGGTTTGCAAGTTCCGCCCTTGTGTTCCTCTACAAACTGTTAATAAAATGATTCATGTCAAGGACTGATCCTTTAAAACACAGGAAATATTTTGGACTTCTTGCCATTTGCAGCTTTCTATAATAATTGCAGTGTGTATGTGTGCATATGTTGAGTGGGAGGTTCATAGCTGTTCCTCAATTACCTGTTAAGGACAGTCCTATTTTTATAGTGTTGCATTTGTTTGCTGGAGATAGTTCTGCAAGCTTCTAAACCATTGTTAGTGCCTTCACTTTATTCTGACGGGTTTTGTGTTATACAGGTTAGAACAGGAGACAAAGAGCCTTAATAAACTGGATCTTGGTCTCATTATTGGTTATCAAATACCAGCAAAGTCCTATTCATTGTCTTCAGTGAATGGTATTAATGGCTGTATGGGCTATATCATGTTCTGTGGTTAACTTAGTTATTGCTGCTGATGTCGTTTAAAAAGATCAGAATAACCTCATTTTGACTGAAGGATTTCAGAGAAAACTGAGTTGAAAAGGCAATACAAGGCCTGATAGAACCAGAACATCTTCGTTGCTGTTGAACTTAATGTTCGCACTGAGCAAAACTTGGGATGAGCTGATAAAATAGTAAAAGATACATTGAGATAAAACAAGTACCGCTTCACTTCTGTTTTCTTTTTTGTAGGGTGGGGTTTCTGGAATGACAAAAAGGATGTTAAAATGGAGAGAAAAAAAATGTAGGTGTGCTGCTTTGGTCCAGTTAATGTGGGATAGGAGAAGTCAGAAATTTGTATGTTGTGTCTGAGTGAAGACAGAAAAAAGAAATTTTTTTATAGCAAATTCTAATAGGATTTTAGTCCTGTTTTGCAAGTCAGTTTGGTTGTGTTGAATTTTAGGTAAGCATCCAAACTTCAGGATCTTTGTCTGGGTGCATTCCCTAAAGCACTTAACTAAGTAAAACCTTGTGCTTTTTTGAAATATGAAAGCTGAGTGATTTGCCTCTTTGACAGAGCAGTTTAGGTCAGCAGCACTCAGGATGTAGCACCGAAGCTTTCTGGGAAAGCCACAAAGGATGCACAAGTGCTCTTTTGCATAATTTTTTCTGAAACAGGAACTAGTTTCACAGCCTCTTATGATGTGGGGTAACTTTCATTCCTGGTTATTTCTATGCTCTGTAATGCTTTTGCCTTGATAAGATTTTATTTTCTTTCTCATACCAAATAATGCCTTGAAGCTTAAAGCTGCAAGAAATTGTTGTTACGGTCCCTAGAGTCAGAGCAAGAAGCATTAGCTAGTTAAGTTATTTATATAGAGATGTATATAGAGATATAAAATTTTATTGATTTTAGAAAACAATGTTTTATAAGTCAAAGGTATTAAAAAAAAAAAAAAAATCAAATGCTTTTCTACTATCTGGCTTATTTGATGCCAGAACATGATATGGGAAGAATTTTAGGAACAAGAATTGTATGGGCCAGAGGTGAATCCTCTGTGTTTCCTTGTATTGATTTGGGCTGCTGGGCTCTGGTCAAATTCTGTCAAACCCATTCTGCTTTGCAGCTGGCAAAGAAACAGGTAGGTGCGAGATGTCAAACTAAGTCTAGACATTACAGAAATTATCACTGCAGGTGGTACACCTCCTTATGAATACTTTGGCATTTTTATGTTGAAGTTTGATCTGTGGCGGGGGGGATGGAGGTAGAAAATGTGAGGGTGGCAGTGCAATTGCCTAGGAAACAGGGGTCGTAAAGCTGGAAAGCATGGCGAGAGAGCCAGGCTGATCCTGCTGTACTGTCTGTGCCTCCGTATTTTCACCCTGGTTCAGCTTAAAGCTCACTTGATTAGTCTGTGATTTTTGCCTTTTTTTTTTTTTCTTTTCCCCCCCAAATAGCTTTGCTTCTGCAGTGCTGCTGATACAAGGGAGGAAGCAGGAAAGTGTGGGGTGGGAGAGACCCCAACTGGGGTTTTGTTGCCCCTGTGCTTTCAGTGTCACTTCTAAATATTCCTCTCTGGATTAGCATGGCTCAAGGAGCAGTGCCAAAACTCAGGATGCTTTTCTGCTCCTGCTGAGATGGCTAACATCCCAGACTGACTGCCCTTCCTCCAGGTGCTCTGCCGCCATCCAGTGAAGGCAGATGGCTTTGTGCCAGGAAGAGCTCCTGGAGCAGACAGCGCAGTAGTGGAGGAAGGCGAATTTGGCTCTTGGGTGGGGGAGTGCCTTTGGCACAGGATCTTCCTCTGATGCTGAAACTGCCTCTGGAGGCAGTGCTTGTCCAGAAATACAGACTAATCAGGACCTTTTCTGCCTTGCTAATACCATGCACAATTTTACTAGAGCTTTAAGGTGGTTGGGAGGCCAGTGTGCTGGGTACATTGAGAGAAATACAGCTTACAGTTAGGTTTCCTGTTCGCTTCCTTACTTCTCAGAGGCAATTTCTCTTCTGGGTCCAAATCTGCCTCTGTTCCTGTATCGAGGAGTCACTCACTCTCCCTATACCCTCTTTTGCTCCCAAATACAGTCTGCTAGTGGGTAGTTGACTGTTGCAAATATTGGTGCTTTCTCCGTACATGTCTGACCACCGACACATCTGAAGCTTATGTCATGCTTGAGGAATCTAGTTGCAGCAAAAGCTAACTTCTTTTCTCAAAACTGGAAAACTCTTTCCTTCATAGCTGCTTTTGGAGAGAGCTAACCAGCAACTTATGTTAGAGATGAATGATTTTTATTGCTGATGTGAAACCAGTAACATGTTTGTATTCAGCAGGTTTTTTGTGGGTTAATTGATCCTATATTTCAACTCAAGAAGCAGAGGTTCCTTATTGTGCCCCCAGGTACCAATTGTTAACTTTCTTTTTCTCAGAAATCAAGCATTTGCATTCATTAGGCATTTGAAATGTTACTTTGACTTTTCAGAAGACTCTTTTGAAATGTAAAATTACACTTAGAACTGTGTCTTTGGTTTTGTCTGAGAATTGCATCTTTGGGTTTATGAGGATTGACTCAGATCAAAGCTAGAAATTTCCCACCAGGCATTTCTTAATTTTGTGATGCCTGCCTTAAGAGCATCCATTCAGCTTAGTTTTCGGTAGTTTTAACATATCTGCATTGTCTGAACAAATTCTAGGTCACTAGGTCCCTTCATTTTGAAGCTACATTTCTGCCGACATATCTTACCATCTTATGTTTCCTATAGCATTTATGCAGATTAAGTTATTAATAAGTGAAAACAAGATTAAATGTATAAACCATGAACCTGAATGAAATACAGAAATTTCAAAAGTGTCTGAAGCAGTGACTAGTTTAAAGGACAGAAAGTAACAGCATGGAAGAATTCAAGTTCCCTCAAAAGATTTTTGATATTTTTTTTCTTCAGCTCAAAAACATAAACTGTAGCAATCATTTTAAAAGATGAGAAAATTATGAGAAAATCGCCTGTACTTTCCTTACCATTTTTCTGATAAACTGAGATTATGATTATAAGAGAGAGCAGATAGTTCTCTGCAGATTAAGTACAAATAGGTTTTACTGTTCCAAGCCATTTCTCCTCAGTGGGTTTCTGACCCTAAAGGTGAATGAAAAAGCTGTAGCAATTAAAGTAGTTAGAAGGAACTGCACAAAGCGGTGGCAAGGATATTGAGTTTTCACGGGAATTATCCGGGATGAATGAAGAAGGCATTATGGCTCTAATCTCTATGATAGTGAGCTTCTAGCTGCTGTTGCTTTACTAGCAGACTCTGGATGAAGTGTTTGCTTCAGAGGTCTAGTGTTTCCTGACCCTTCATTGCCCACAGGCAAATGTATTCTTTACTCACCTGTCTCAGCAGGATGAGTAAGGATAGCTTTAAGTGCTAACTACAAGCACTGCAGATAAATTCCACATTAATGGTGATTCTGGACTGTGCTTCGAAAACCAGTATGATTGGAAGGTATGTCTGCAGTAATATTTATTATCTAGCTGTGAGGATTTTACCTTATGTTACTATACCTATTTTTCCGATATGACAATGAGTTTGCTTTGTGATGATCAGTTTTCAATTGTGAGAAGTAGATTAAAATTAATTTTACATCCATGTTAAGCATGAATTGATCACATTAATATCTAACTTCTTGCAAGTACTAACTAGGATCAATTTATATCTTGACCATCTTTTACTGGCTATATATATATTTACAATGTTACCTGGGTACATCTATGCACATACAGATGTCTCAGTTTTCTGTGATTTTTTTTACTTTTAGGCAATGTTAATTTCATCATAGGTATTACCCTTTGTGGCATGTATGGCTAACTATATCTTTCCTGGCAAAGTGGAATAGAAGTGTGAGATTCTTTATTTTCATTGCCCAGTAGCCAGAAATATCTCTGGTCAACAGACTCAAATCTTGCCATTCAGTGAACTTTTTCTCTTGGCCTGTAGATCTGGAAGAATAATTACTACAAGCTTCAGAAACAGAACACTGAATCAAAAGAACTGAAATGGATGTGATCAGTGGTCAATTTTGTATGCACTTTGTGTTAGAGATTTCTCCTATTTTAGCTGTAGGTTATTCTTTCCTGCCTATCTCAATACTCAGTGATATCCAGCCTTCACTGTGAGGTACTTTTTATGTTAGTGTTGGACAAGGATAAATTCATCATATAAGGCAGAATTTCTATTGCCTTCTCATCTGCAACATGTTCTCAGACTTGCAAAGTGAGGGAGAAGGAGTTCAGCTTTATCCAGCTGAGGGAGGAAAAGCACTGCTTGCCCTCTGACAGCTGCATCCTTAGAGTGACAGTAGTGTCATCATTGCTGCAGGGATCATCTTTACTTGGAATAGCAGAGCAGGCCTTGGGCACCTTTCTCTTGTTCTGCTGCAATAACAGGAATGTGATGATCTGTCAAGTAAATGTTATCCAAGAGACTGCCAGCACTTACTACAGAACTTCTGCATTCCTGCTGGCTGCTTTGGAGCAGGTCACAAGGAAGACACAGAGGTGTCCTGCAGACACAAGGATGGTGCAAATGTACTCTATGGCTGCAGGGAATGACTATATGTTTATGAAAGGGTGACTTGGGGTCAGTTCAGTTTGAACACCAAGAATTGTTCACAGTTTTGTGACGAGGATTTTGTTCCAGTGAGTCCATCAGTTGTCCTCATATTGCCCTCTACAAGAGTGCCATTGACTCCACCAATACTCCCAGGACAGGATGCCTTTTTCTCCATTAATGATCTCGATGTGAAGAAGAAAAAGGTTGACTTGTTAGTCTGTGCTTTTAATAGTGCAATTAAATTTAGAGTGCATCCTGGAGCAGCGCAGCCCTGAGCAGCCTTCCTGAAGGGCTTCCTCTGTGGTGAGAAGCCTAAGTCCCAAAGCATCCTAGTATGTGCTATGGGTATAAAGACTGTGATATATGTCACTGGGCAGCCTATACTGGCATAAGTTCATTTGTGTTAACAGGATTGATAGTATGTTTGCCACTGCAAAACACAAATATGAATAAATCTTGATTAACTAAATTAACTAAAGTAGTTAATTAGGCTGAGCAGATGTTATGGTGGCTTATTAGATAGAAATATTTTAGTTTAGAAAGTATTTTATTTGTAGTTACACAATCAATTTTGCTGATATGCAAAAAAAATTTATAACTTAAAATGCAGAGTGTATCTGAGAGTTAAGCCATACTGTATATCTAAGAAGGGAAGTCTATCCTGGCAATTGTCAGCATTATGTCAGCTGTGATGAAGGAAAGGGTGTTTAAAAGTTCTCTCACTGTTTACTAAAACTATTGGTTCTTACTATTCCGGTGATAATTCTGGGATTTTATTAGTAATACTTCATTATGTTTTCGCGTGTTTGGAGAGTTTTCTCCAAGGATTGATCCAACACTGTTACTTCCCTGCTTTAAGGCAGGACCCAGCTCAGACTTTGGTTTGTTGGGAAAGAGGAATAAAAAAATGCAAGGAGATGCTGGTCAGGAGCAAGTGGCACTGGGGACTAACCCGCTGCCTTGAGGGAGAAGGCAGGGGGAGGTGGAAGGAGTGAGAGCTCACAGCTGGAGAAGATGGTGTTGGCTCCACTCTGGCTACTGCTGCTCTTGAAGTTCCATGTCAGCCCCTTGGAGCCACAAAGTATCCGTGTAATAATTATTTGCATTCAAGCCAAGGTTAACAGAGTGTGCCGAAGAAAGTTCTTAATGAGCTGCTCACTAAGCTTTTTACACTTTACCCTCAAGTCTATCTCAAATGAATAATTGCATATTCCACACTGTGCACTTAAATCCTCAATATTACCAAAATATAAATATTTTCCTCTGAGATCTTCTCTTCAAAGGCTGTGACATTTGTGTAATGACCAAGCTTATATGAGGAAGACAGAAAAAACCCAAATATCTAACATGACACAACCAGGAGTTATTCAGTTGCAAGACATTAAACCCATTTCCTACACCATTCTTCAGAGATTCATTGAACAAGTGCTATAGAGATATGAACTGGAAAATTTTTAATGTTGTTAACTTTTTAGATCTTGAGCTGCTTATTTTTTTCATCTTTTGCAAATTGTATCTTCTGTGACTCCAGTTAAGGAAAGTCATCTCTTGTCTGTTCTTCAGCTGATGTCAAACCTTACCAGCCTCTTTTATTTCTATTTATAGCCTTTTGAAATTTAAAGTTGTAGAACTAATGCATAGAAGTATCAGTGTGTGGTCATGTAGAGCAGAAGCTTATCTAACTTCAAATAATGAAGACCAAAATCTAAAAAATAATGTTTCCAAATGGGAAGATTATAAATTGTGCAATTCTTCAGTGCATATTATGGAGCATGATGTGTCAGACGGCCCCTTTAAACAGTTTGGTCCCAAGTGGAACACTGAGCTTTGCAAGGAACCAAAGGACAGTGGGGAGTTTTGTGAGCCTTGTAGGGAACAATAACTAGCTTTTTTATATTTAGGGAGGAGTGATAGTAGTGGATTAATTGTAACATTAATGGGTTTTTGTATAATAAACTCATAGTCCCGAGACTTGTGGTTGGGCGTCAAAAGGATGTGAACTGGAGAGAAGTTGCAACAATAGTGAGTTTTCCCATGTTTGCAAAGCTCTTATCGAGGAAGAGGAGTAAAGATGAAGTCAAACGACCCCCAAACAGCGACCCCAGTAGTGAAATTGGGCATGCGTGAAGTTATGAATTATGTCATTGACAAGTGGAGTTTGGGGCAGTCCACACATACGTACTGGCCACACGTTATGTGAGGGGCGGCTTTAACCTCTACTATAAAAACCATGCTGTTTGGGCACAGAGGTGGGTAGCTGTACGGAGACCAGGGACCAAGGTTGCCCCACAGGGACGCTCGCCAAGGGTCTGGTACCTACCGACACCTCATCCCAAAAACCATCTATGCTGGGGATGCTGCTGCTTTGGACATCACTCCTTATTTTAGGGTCGGTGTGTATACGAACTGAGGTAACTCCGCCCCCACCCCCCCATCTGTCTGTCTGTCTGGACGACTTGCTCTTGGGCAGATGAGAGTGTTTATATTGCCCTCAACTGTCTATAGAGTGTATTGTTAATTCTTCTTATTATTATAATTTTAGTTGTAATAGTTTATGAGCCTAACTTTTTTTAACTGAGTGAATTTTTATTAATATTTGTCTTAATTGTATTAACAATAACTTGAATTATAATATTTTTAGGAGCCTAACCTTTAATAGTTTATAGTTATAAATATATATATATATATATGTAAGTTAGTATTTAGTCTGTGTGTGAACAAAATAAACGTAGTTATCTTTGGGTGTGTGTGCTTGTGATTTTTAGTGTGTGTCTGTGATTTTAGTTTTTTGGTCACCCCGGGATCCTACGAATCGTTACTAGAACACATGAACATCTGTTCAGGGCTCTAGAATTATTTTCTAAAAAAAAGAAGGGGGGGCGGGGGGGAGGGGAGGCAGGGGAAGAAATCTTTCAGACCAGGACAAAAGAATCTGTGCATAAAAAAGTGAAAACTGCTTTTATCATGGCTGATGGCTGCCCAGGTAGCCTCCCAGAGATTCTGGTGGTACGCCTCTGCAGTAGCAAGTGAAAATTTGGCTTGACAGTCTTCTCATTTTCAAGTGCCAAGTCTTATTCTGCAACTTTCTTCTACAGCCACTGAGGGGACTGCATATTACTGTTTCTCTTATAATCCTACTTGCTTATACAACTTTCTGGTGTGTAACACCTAGGTATTATGCTCCTATGCTATTGACCCCTTGCTAATTGTAGATAATAAAAGAGGTGCTGAGAAGGGTTGGGCTAGGACATGGCTGAGCTTGACATCCCATTACATACAGCCAGTATAGGTTGTGGTCTTCAGCTTTTTTGCTTACTGTCATGAGATGAATTCTTTTATACAGCTGCCGCCAGAGCCATGACTGGCAATCAGCACAGCAGTGTTAATGAGGCACAGCAGCTGAAGTCCCGTCCTTGGCACAGATAACCTGCTGTGGCAGTTTGAAGAAAAAAAAAAACTGCTTGAAAGCTTTTGTTTTAAACTGACCAATTGGACTATTCCCTTCCATGCTACGATTGCACATCATATTGGTTGAGAAAGTTTCTCACGAGCGTACTGTGCCTTTACGAGCCGGGTACCACAGGCTCTTTGGCGGCTTTTTCGGCTTTCTCTGCTCTCCGGACACTTCCGGCTTTGCGCTGCGAGAGGCGCTGCGGACCTTGCAGCTTCGCTCCGGAAACAGGCTTTCTCCAGACATTGCGGCTTGGCTCCGGGAACCTTACAGGCTGTCTCTCTTCGGCTCGGACCCTGCCCGCCGCCTGGGAGATCCGCGCCTGGAGGCTGTCTCTGAGTGGAGCGAGGCTGTGCGCCGGGGAAGCCCCTGCCGCGCCGCCTGGGACAGACTGCCCTGGCCGCTGGAGACGCCACACCCTGAGGCTGCTCTTTGCATGCTGCTGTAACACCGTACCCCCTCTGCCGCCAGTGCTGCCGCTTCTTGCTTTGCTTCCTTTAATGCGCACGACCAGAACTGGTAGGAACAGCGCTTTGCACGTTGGAGCCCGGCGTTCGTAACAGCCGCGGTTTCCCTTTGTTTACTCCACGAAAGCGCACACGTGGCCGGTGCCATTTTGGACTCCACGCGGCGCCGTCCGCCTCTCTCTCTTACTCGCGTTTAACCCTCGCCTTTCCATCCTGTACAAACCCTCAGATTTTGCACTGGTTTTTCCCTGCATATTATATATTTCGTTCTAGTTTTATTAAAGTTTGTTTCAGTTTTCCAAACGTTCAGAGGTCTCACAAAATCTTTCTTTTCCTTTTTGTATCTCTGCCTTTTAACCCTTTCTCTCCCGGTCAGGGGAAAAAGGGGTTCAGGTGTAGGAAAGGGCATGTCCCCGTGATTGGCTTGCCTCAGCCAACCAGCGACACCTGCCTATGCTGATCTAGGTGATTGTGTTTGTAGTTAGTTGTGATTGTGTTTAGAATAAACATTAAAGAGTTTTTTATATCAACTTGTCTTGAGTTACTCTGCACTGGTGTCTTCATTGAAAATTCTTCCAACACAGACCAAGCAGTCTTCTCCTTCAAAACTGGGCTTTCACTGCTTCACATATTTAATCTGAAGTTCTTGCTAATCCCACTGGAATTCATTACATATTGAGTTTTTGAAATACAGCACTTGTTTTCCCTCTTCTGAACCTTCCATCAAACACACAATCTCTGATGAAAGTAGATTTATTAGCAGTTCTTGAGACTTGACCTTTAAAAGAGATAAAAATTATCAGTAATTAATTTTCATAGCTTCTGTCATTGATTTATTAATAGTAAGACCTGTTGGCTTGGCAGAACTTGCAAGACCATCTGTCTTTTCTTGCATATCTTCAGCTTTTCTCTGGTAAGGAATCAGACTTGGTCAAGTGAGCCACCTCTGCTACTATCTACCTTAATTTTTGTTTGAATACTGAATAGGGTAAGTCAGTTGTGGATAACGGTAATGTCCACCTACACCTTTGTAATGATTAGTTAATAACAACAGGTGATGTAAAACCTGTCTTCAGAAACTGTTCACTAGTTGTGTTCTTGCTTCCTCTACCTGTTGGCCAGCTGTTCATGCCAGCAGTGACATCTCAGGCTGGGTGTGCGTTTAAAGTAAAACATCAAGGCCAAGTTATCAGGTACAAATTGAGTACAAGCAACATTATTAACCTATAGCATTGTGAAACTGAGTGCTACTTACACTGGACAGAAACGCCTAAAGAGGAATTTAATTATAAATAACCCTTTTCTGCTTTTAGATCCAGGAAAGACCTAGTATACACAGTATTACACTTGTTTTAAGTCCTCTTGGCCTAAAAAGTGGTTTGTATTGGGAATTAACATTAATTAAATAAATTTTATTAATTAATTAAATAAACAGGGAATTAACACAGATGACTCTTAAAATTTCTTTGTGTTTTCTGTCATAAATTGCACCCAAATTATATATATATGTAATAACTCAGCTCCTTTCCTTATTTTTTCACATTTGTAAGCATTGAGCAAAAGGCTGTTTTTCACAGGAATTGAAACACTTATTGTGCTACCAGTTATCATCACTGCTCAGGATAATAAGCAAGGAGGCAGATGAGCTGGCAAAACAAGGTAAGTAAATGATCCATATTTTGTAATTCCACCTCCAGAGCTCTGTGCAAAATGAAACAAATCAGATAAATTTATGTATACATGCAAAACTCTGTATGAAGTGGTTATGAACAGTGTGTTGGGTGATTCAGTTTTTATGGCAGCAGTAGCACTTAAAATGAAAGCAGAGTCTAAAAATAAATATCAGTGAGACCTTGAAATAAAAATGACGTCACAAGGGTGCCACTCAGTCACGTTGCTGTTATTGGGGAACTTTGTCCATGTGGAAACTCATGGATTTCAACACTTGTGTTAAAATAAAACCAATTTGCATGACCTGATCCTGATAAAATTCATTTTGCATGCAGTCTGCTGGTTGAAAGTCCCTAACTGAGCAGAATGTGGGTACCCCAACCTTGGAAACATTCAAACTGGGTTGGACTGAGCTCTGAGGAAACTGTTCTAGTTGATGATGTCCCTGGCCACTTCGGGGAGGATGGACTAAATGACCTTTGAAGGTCCCTTCCAACCCAAAGCATTCTATAATTCTGTGATTCTATAATTCTAACTCTCCTTTAACACCCCATAAGAGTTCTCAGATAGGCAGACATTTATTAGCACATCAGTCTGAACTTACTTTGGGTTGACAAGGTGGACCAGACATTCATGCCAACAGTATTTTGTAAGACTGGTGATCCATGGTAAGTTACTGAGAACCATTTCAGAGTTAAAATGTGCACCATCTCCTGCATTTGGAAATGAGCTGAGACAGATTAGATGCCACACAGAAATCTTCATGTGTTTAATTTTTATCAGTTCCTGAGTGCTGTAAGAGAAAAGAGTCACAGGTAGGAGATGAAAATGATTTCAGGATTTGCGAGGAAGGAGAACATCCATTCCCAACTATACAACTTCTCCTGTTCTTCCAGCTGGTGTTTGGTTGGTCATTGAGAGGATTTGTGGCAGAGCAATCCATTGCAGTTTGCTCCCCACACTGTCACCGTGCTCAGCTGTAATTATTGTTGCTTCAAACTCATGTAATTTACTGGCTCACCGTTTCCTTGATAAGGGAAAGGATGCCAGATTATTCTTGAGCAGTGCAGGGTAATGTATGTCCTGGCTGCTCTACAGCTGGTGCAGGGATGGAAGGAAGGCCAGGAGCAGCAGTATTGGACGTAACTGCAGCAATTTCTGCCTTTACATGTACATGTGCATTTCTGTTCCACCACATTTGCCATGTGTCTAAAATCATCCTCGTATCTCATCCTGGTGACTGTACGTGTCTTCCAGTTCTCCTGAGCACAGCTTTTGGAAGATAGGCATGACTTCTTTCCTCTCGTGAAGCTGAAATGCTAGAGTGCAATCACTGAGAGGAGACAGCAATCGAACGCTGGGACACAGATCTGGGTACTCTGCTTCTTCATGGGCACTAGGCTAGCTCATATACTGACCCATTTTCTTCTTGCAGCTGTAGCACGTGTGATGCATAACTTGAAATATTATATGATCAGTAGTTCAAAAATAGCTTATAAATGTGCTATTTATTTGACTTGGGGTACATTACATTAAAAAACCAAGATAAAACTATAAAAATCAACTCTATTTCCTAGTTTATAAGACTTCTTTCTTTCAAGTTGTAATACACATTTTCTAGCCTTCTTCCTAGTGGAAGTTTCTGTCAACCTGCTCTTCCTTTCCTGAACTAAACTCATTCTTTACCTACTTATATTTTTTTTTTTCCCTCCTGCTTCTGTTTTCAGAGCTGGAACTGCTTTTATAATGTACAAGAGACATGTTTCTTTTAGGTTTGCAAAATACATTTTGTAGGAAAAACTGCATTTTGGTGATTGCTTCCTTTTTTAAGATCTATCTTACCAGAAGTGTGTTATGACAGTAAATTTATATCAAATAGTTGTCTTTATTGTGTTACTCTGTCCAGGAATTTTTTAATCTTAAGACAACCCTCTTGTTGCTGCAGAGCAGTGCTATAAAGAGGGACTTGTTCCTACAGGCTTGTATTTTCAAAATGTGTTGTCTTTTGTAGTAAAGTTTGAGATGAGCTGAGGGCATGAGATGTCAGAAGTTACTGGTGGTTTTCAAGAAATCCTTTGACATTTCCTTTTAAGAAACATTTTCAAATTTTCTTTTTGTCTACCTCGTAACTCTGTGTTACTGGCTGGATTCTACTGAAAAGTTGATTCTAGATACAAGTGCTCTGGCCCACTTTGCCCCTGGCTTTTCCAGCAACATATGGGTAAGTGGCAGGCAGGTAGAAGGACAGGCTGAGGCTCAGCAAAGGCAGCTTTTAGCAGAAAGAACCCTGAGTCTGATCTTCCTCATTGAAAAAACTAAGACATGTTTTACAAGGGGAAAGAAGACCAAAGGGAAAATTGAGGAGTAGAGAATTCTTATTCAAATTCTTAATACACGTTTCATAAAGCCAATTAGATTATTTAAAAAACCCCAAACAACATAACAGGGGTGCTGTAGTTTAGACCCAGCTGGCAACCACGCACCATGCAGTTGCTCTGTTGCTCTGGTAGGTCGAGACACAGGACAGGCAGGGTCACTTACCGACGGTGGTCACAGGCAAGAGACAGACTCCGCTTAGGGAAACAAAATCAAATTAATTTAAACAACAAAATCACTACAAAATCACCGCTCCAATGATGGAGTAAGACAGTGAGAGAAACAACAGCATCTTTAAATACATCTTTCCTCCCAGCCCTCCCTTCTTCCTGGGCTCAGCTTTGCTACCTCCTCCTCCCTCCCACACAACGCATGGGGGCAGAGGATGGGGGGTTGCGGTCAGTCCCAGTTCACTCTGTGCTGCTTCAGCTGCTCTCTCTTCTTCAAGGCAAACACTGCTCACAGTTCTCCCTTGTGGCAATGGGGTGTCCCTCCACAGGGACTCTAGATAGTGTAGGGGTCTTCCACTGACAACAGTTCTCCCAGAGCTGAACTGCCCCAGCTCAGACTTCCCTCAGAGTCACAGTCGTCTTCAAGATCAGCTGCCTCCTCCAGCATGGGCTTCTCCACAGGCTTCAAACAGACCTTTTCTCCACTGGTGATCTCTGAGGACTGCAAGGGCTCAGCCTCCCATCTTGCCATGGGCTGAAAGGAAATAGCTGGTCCAGAGTGCTTCCCTGACCCCTTCCTCACTGACCTGGGTGACCACATGGTTGTCTCTCCCTCTGTCCTACACCCCTCCGAAACAAAAGAGAGCTCCCAAAAAAATCAGCTGTTGCAAAACCTGTTTCCACTCTTAAATAGGTGCTCATTGGCTCGGCCCTGGCCAGAGGCGGGGCCAAACTGAAACCGGGGGAGCTTTCTTGAGAAGCTTCTTACAAAGGCCATGCCAGCAGCCCCATCCCCTGCTACTGAAACCATGCCAAACACTAACCCAAAGCAAGGGGGCAGAGCTGTGACCGGGGATGTCACCTTACACCAGTGTGTTTGCTTTCTTAGTTTTAAAAGAGGTGTTTTGGACTTAAGGAATATTTTAAATTTGCAGCTTCTTAAAGTTGAACCGCAAAAATCAGGAGGGTTTTCAGTTGGGAAGTTTCTGTTTCACTGGAAAAATCCAGATATATCATTTTATATACAAAGTAAGTGCATTTTTTCCAACGGCTCCTTTCCTGACTTCTCTTTTCGTTTGCATTACTGGCACCACTAGCCCCGGGTGTTCTCACCTGCTACTCCCTTCATTTCTATTCTGGTTTCAATGCCATGAAATCTTACTCTCCTACCCCCAGCTTGCTCAATTCTGAAGATTTGTGTAAGAATTATAGAGCACTGTATTTTCCTTATATAAAACTTATGTAAGACTTATAAAGAATTTATAGTCTTGTTGGAACAATAAGCTTAAAGGGAGAGTTAGCTGTTACTGGGTCTTTGACGTAGTACTACTAGCCTACAACCACAAGAAATCCAAGGTGGGGGGTGGGTGGATTATGGTTGCTTATTCTTAAGGCTAAATACAGATTGCTTGAAGCACTGTGATTTAGTTTTTTCTTTAGTGCTAATGCAAAAGCAAAGTCTATGGGCTCAAAGGCTAGCATCAGAAAGAAGCATGCAGATTTGACAGCTGATTTCCACTTACCGTTGCCCCAAGGAATTCTTGTTCAAAAATACTTTTCACATTCCCAGGACAGGAATGCATTGCAACCATTTGAATTTGGATACTGCTTACTAAATAATTTATTTCCACTTACCTATTCATTCCCAATATCAAACTCTCCATTCCAGTCAGTAGTGGGACAAATTGTTTTTATTACAAACAGAAATACTCTGTGTCCAGGGAGTCACCTGAAGGTGGTTAGATTTTTATTGGAAATGAAATAAAATTACATAGCTGCACTATTTATAAAGGCTTCTAAAAGTCTGTTCTCAGTAGAGGCTGTTCAGAAGTATAGATCTACAGAGATGTTTAACATAGTAATCAGAGGTTGATGGCTGTTGAAATTTTGAACAAAAAGAAAGATTTATTGCTTCTGGTTGTGTCTTTTGTCAGCAATTTAGATGCCTTTTCCTCAGATATATTTATCTAGATACTTGACCTTTCTGAATTTAAATCAAAAATAAAGAAAGTAAAAACCTTTACAGTTCTGAAGACCCGAGCTAAATAATTCAAGCTAAACAGGCTTCTCACAAAAGGGAACATTAAGTAGTGTCAACATTCTGGATTAATGAATTATGTCAACGTTACAGTACTCAGTTAAAGTTGAAATGTTTTCTTTGTTGTTTAATTTCCAGATTGTAAATGCTTTAAATCAGCAAATGAAAGTTCACAACGAAGTGGGTCCCATCTTGATTCTCATTCTTCCAGTTATTTCTAGTCTGTCAGGCCATCATTTTGATTCTTGCTCTGGTTTTTCTTATTAGTAGAAAAGAAAAATTTTGGAACCATTGTATTCATTGTCAACTGTATCGGACTATGAAGCACACAATACTTCTTTGTGATGTCATTTTATTTTTAGAGAGTTTGGGATTTTTTTTCATGATTCGTGGTCGCAATGTTTTTCTGCCTTATTCCACTTTTGAATGACTTTTCTTTATAAAGAAAATAATTTAAAAAATTAGTTACTTAGAAGAAAAAAAATAGCAAGAAGTTTTTCTTTTTTTCTATGAAATACGGATTGTAGTATTTTGTCTGTAAAATGCATCCTGGCAGATGTCTACAGCAACCTTTGAGACAATATATAGTGAATGGTACTGCCTCACTGGCATGTACTGTGCTGCTCAGCATTTCAAATGGGTGCCCAAGCCTTTCTGGTTATACTTTTGCATATAAAATGTGGATAATTAATAAAACCTTGCGGCTAGTAACATTTAACAGGTTTAGAATAATCTTTCTTACCCATAGCTTATCTAAAGCATCTTTTCAGTTGCATGTCCTTCAAGTTTCCTCTTGAAGAAAAGGTATTGGCATGCACTTCTAATGCACATACAACTGCCGGCAGCTCCTTCCTGGTTTAAGTCACATCCAGGTGTAGGCAAGATACATTCAGTAGAACTATTTTTGAGTTCATACAGCCCCCATGCTGGTATGAAGAAATCTTTTCTCTATGTGAGTGGAGCAAATCCAATTGATATGCAGAGGTGGTTTAAAATAGTAAATATGAGTTATCATGTGGGCAGCTCAGTACTCCATCAATATTTATGATTGAAAGATTTGTATTAAGCATCACAACCACAGTTCTGGGCTCCATCATGCTATGAACAGTGCAGTCACACAGCAAAAACTCCCCCAACCCTCTGTTTAAAAACATTTCCTTTTGTATAACAGAGATTGAATTCTAAATACTTCATATGTAAAGTTCTTTTGATGGAGCATTACAGAAATCAGGTCATGTCTACCCTGTAGATGTGGCCAGCAATAATATTTAAAAAATTATACATTTAAATTTTGCTTTGTGTAGGAGAATTCCAAAATTATTTCCCTAGAAAATTGCATAATTGGGCATAGTTGGAATTGTCAGGCTTTCAAATTTCTAAAAAGGAGTAAAAATCTGTGTAAGTATAATTTAGAAATGTGTGTTTCCCATTTATGGAGAAATAAAAGCTGAGGGTATAAACTGTCTTGGACAAGTCATGTTGATGGTAACACTTGAATGAGTGTTCTTTCTCTTGCACTAGTGACATCGAGTTGTTGGACATTGTCTTTTGACAGTAATGACCTGCAGTAAAAATAGTGCACCTGAGAAATATGGCTTGACTGAGGATGGCAAAATTTCCCCTCCAGGGATGACCAGAAGAAACTTTTACAAGGATGCAACCCGCTTTCAAATCAGTATTCACTTAAACTGAGGCCAGAGAGGTTTCATTCTCAGATGGCGTTATGGTGGAGTAATTTTGTTTTCTGTGAGGGTGTATAAAGCTCTGCATTGGTTTCACTGGCTTTTCTTTGTTCTCGCACTCAAGGAATGAACCCTTGCCATAGTAGTCTCCTGAAAAAGTAGAACTTTTGTTGCTGGGATGTTTTTATGTTCCTGGAAAAATGTTCCCCTTCTTTTTCCTGTACAGCCTTTTTACATGGCTTGCTTTATGTCTGTGCATTAGGCTGTTGGAGAATATTTTAAATCCTATATTCATTAATGCACAAATCTCAGCTTTCATGGTTAGTGCAAAGGTGGCAATGAAATAATATGTCAGAAGTTAGGAAAACCTCAAGAAGTTTGCAGTTGTGAGTGACTACTTACATCATTGTGTATCTTCTCTGTAAACTAAGCATAAGCTACAGAGCAAGTCTTGTAGGATCTTAAGGAACCCAGATGCTGCTTGGTGCCTGCAGTCAAATATCAAATAGTTCTGTTATTGCCTGGTTGACCCCATGTAACTAAAATGGTAAAGACCAGCCTTTGAGGAAAGAATGTCCACTAAATATCAGTACAGAATATACAATACTGTATAAAAGGAAGTACACAGCACTGCGGTTTAAAGGTAATTCTGAAATATGGCAGAGACTCTATATCTGAAAATTAGAGTGGCTATTATAACAAGAATGATAATGCATACAGTAAAAATCAAATAATTTTAAAAATTAATATGTTACTTCATTATCAAACCAAATTTTTGCATAAAAAGAGTCCTCCATAACCAGTTCATCTATGAACATCCATGGTTTTACTTCATTACTGTTGCACTACAAAAGATGTTAGCAGGAAGCAGATGAATCTATGGAAATGTGTCAGCTGTGTGATGAGCTCTCATTACTTTTCAAGGTAGGTACAACTGGTAGAATAAAATGCCATTATTCTAGGGTTTTCTTTATTTGCTTGCTTTTGTTGTATCGTGTTATATGCTCCTTCATTTCAAGGATGATCTGCAAGGAAAGAAGTAATTGGTGTGGCATAGTTTTCACCTGCTTTTTGATTTGCAGAGGAAAAAAAATGTTCTTGGTAATAAAAGTTTTGGGCTGTTGTCTGCTTGGTCTGAAATTCAGATTCTGCCTGTTTGGAGGATGCAGGTCCTTGAAAAATGCTTGAAATTATGCCGAGAATGAAACAAAACTGGAACAATTTCTAGGCTAGGGTGAAGGATCTAGCAGTTTTTTCACAAGTGAAACTAATACTCTCATCTAAAACTGTCAGGAAGAAAAAAATATTAACTAAAAAAAAAACCAAAACAAAACTGAGGCATTCCATAATTGCAGAAAACTTCCTCCCAACCCTATCTGAAACATCATTCTGGGGACGATTCTAAGCTTTAGAGGCTGTTATTGAAATCAGGGGGCCAAGGTGCGAGACAGGTACAAGAGAAGAGGTGTGGGCTCAACTGAAAAATTCTTTGCAGATCATTTGAACATATAAATGTTTCAGTGTGGAAAAAAGAGCTCCATAGCTAGTGACTTCCAGTTCAGGAATAAAGATGGGAGAATAAAAATTAATTTATTAATATGCAGTTCTTATTTGTGGTGTGGTCTCTTCAGAAAATAATGTGTCATTATTTTAAACCTTTTGAGTGTTGCTTCTAGCCTCAGTTTCACACGTGCAGCTCTTAAGTGAGGGTAAAATTATGTCGGTTCTTCTGAATCAGGGGTTTGATCCCAAGTACAGAGAGCGTTTGAGTTGGCTCATTGGTTTTAAGTAAGATTATTTATAAATAAATATAATATGTAGTATTATATTTATAACATTATACATACATAAATCTAATACATGGTATAATTAGGGCAAATGAAATGCAAGACAAAACCACTCACAGAACAGAACTTCAAAAGAAGTGCTTTATCAAAGGATGACTATAGGTAGGAGGGTTTTTAGAATTTTTTTGTTTCAGGATACATGTCACAGAAACATGAGATGATGCCAGTGTCCTTCATACAAAAATAATGAAAAGATGATTCCATTGTATACAGAGCATTGTTTTTCTGTATTATAAAAGACTTTGGCTTTCTTGAATAATGACCATTGACATTTCCTCATCTTATGATCAGTGCACTGAATAGAGATCTCTTCATGGACTAGTACTTTTAATGAAAGTCATACATATATGGTAGTTGACTATATTAAAAACCATTATCCTAATAATAGGGTGTAAAAACATAGCATGAACTTTTAAAAACTTGAATAGGTACATGATCTCTTAGTGGGAAAAGCACTGTTAGATAAGTGATTTGCCACCAGTGAAATATATCACAGGATGTCACCAGTTGGCCAAGGCTGGCCAGTCATCGGACGAACTCTCTCTCTAATCAGCCCTCCTCCTCTTCCAGGAAAAAGAGTTAAGACAAGAGATAAGAAGAAAAGAAAAAAAAAGTTTGTGAGGCCCCTATTAAGTTTGGCAAATTAACACTGTTTTAATAACAATCGTCATCATCATCATCATCATGGCTTGGCTTCGCGGACGAAGATTTGGGAAGGGCTTTGCCCACGCTTATTGCAAGCGCGTTGATGGCTGAAAAGGCCAATGCGGGATAGGCAAGACCGGTTGCAAAGAGCACACCGGAGGGTCTCCTTGGGTGGTATAGTCGAGGCACAGTTCTTTCTGCGCTGTCTTTTCTCCTCGAGACTGATTCTACGCGTGCTCTCAAAGGAGACAGCAGCGTTATGTATGGTGTGTCTCCAAATCTCCCGATTGGAGGCCAGGGTTGACCACTGATGGTGGTCAATATGGCCTGGGCTGAGGTGTTGTTTCAGGGAGTCCTTATATCTCCTCTTTGGAGCTCTTCTCTTGCGGCAGCCGGTGGCAAGTTCACCATAGAACACGATCTTAGGGAGGCGGTGATCCGCCATCCTGGAGACGTGCCCTGCCCAACGCAGCTGCGTTTTCAGCAACATGGCCTCAATACTGGTGACGTCTGCCTGTTCAAGGACAGCAACGTTAGTCACGTAGTCAGTCCAGTGGATGTTTAGGATTGTGCGGAGGCAGCGCTGATGGAAGCGTTCGAGGAGTCGCAGATGGTGGCGGTAGATGACCCATGATTCAGACCCGTACAGAAGAGTAGGCAGTACCACGGCTCTGTAGACACTGATCTTTGTACTTTTCTTCAGGTGTTTATTGCACCAGACTCTTTTATGGAGTTTTCCGAAAGCTCTGTTTGCCTTTGCTATTCTGTTGTCTATCTCTTTGTCAATCGTGGCATCTGAGGAGATGATGCTACCCAGATAGCTGAACTGCTGGACTGACTGAAGCTCTGACTCGCCAATGGTGATGTGGGGATGATGGTAATCATCTTGTGATGCTGGTTGGTAGAGAACTACTGTCTTCTTCAAGCTGACTTCCAGCCTAAAAAGCTCAGCCGCCTCTGCCAAGCAGGATGTTAAGCGCTGCAGAGCTGCTTCTGTGTGGGCAACAAGGGCGGCATCGTCAGCAAAAAGCAGCTCGCGGACAAGGTGATTCAGAGTCTTGCTGTGGGCCTTCAGTCGCCTTAGGTTGAAAAGGCTCCCATCGGTACGATATCGGATATAAATGCCGTCTTGTTCGTCGAGGTCTGCCGTGGCCCTTTGGAGCATCATGCTGAAGAAAACTGTGAATAAAGTTGGTGCGAGAACGCAACCTTGTTTCACACCATTGGCTATTGGGAAGGGCTCAGAGAGTGCATCGCCATATCTGACTTGGCCGCGCTGCCCCTCATGTAACAGGATAATCATTTTAAGGAACTTGGGGGGACATCGTAATCATTCCAAGATCTGCCACAGACCTTTTCTGCTCACAGTGTCAAAGGCTTTGGTGAGATCAACGAAAGTTACATAGAGACCCTTGTTCTGTTCCCTACACTTCTCTTGCAGTTGTCTAAGCACGAATACCATGTCTGTGGTACTTCTGTTGGCTCTGAAACCACACTGACTTTCAGGTAGAAGTTCTTCTGCAATAGCGGGTACCAATCTGTTCAATAGTATTCTTGCGAGGATTTTTCCAGCAATGGGGAGCAGAGTTATGCCTCGGTAGTTTGAGCAGTCTGACTTTACTCCTTTTTTCTTGTACAGGGTGATGATGATTGCATCACGGAGATCTGGTGGTAGTTCGCCTTGTTCCCAACAGCGCACAACTAGCTCGTGAAATTTAGCATGGAGCGTTTGGCCTCCATGTTTCCAGATTTCAGGCGGGATTCCGTCGACCCCAGCTGCCTTGCCGGTTTTCATCTGCTGTATGGCCTTAAGGGTCTCTCCCATAGTAGGGGCTATATCCAATTCATTTTTCACCATTTGTTTTGGGATGAGCTGGATTCCTGAGTCTTGGACTACACGGTTGGCACTGAAGAGAGTTTGAAAGTGTTCAGACCATCGATTCAGGATGGAGGTTTTATCTGTGAGAAGCGTTTGGCCATCTGCGCTGAGTAGGGGGCTTTGAACTTGGTGTGTGGGTCCGTACACTGCTTTCAGAGCCTCATAGAATCCTCTGTGGTCACCCAAATCTGCGCATAGTTGAGTCTTTTTTGCTAGGTTGAGCCACCACTTGTTCTGGATGTCTCGAAATTTCTGTTGGAGTTTACTGCATGCAAGACGAAAGGCTGCTTTTCTTACATGGCAAGATGGCTGAGCGAGGTGTGCTTGGTGAGCAGATCTCTTCTTTGCCAGCAATTCCTGGATCTCTGGATTGTTTTCATCAAACCAGTCTTTGTTTTTCTTTGTGGAGAACCCTAAGAATTCTTCGGAGGACTGCAGGATGCTATTTTTAATATGTTGCCAAAGCGCTTCAGGAGAAGAGTCTATGGGACAGTCTTCAAGCCTAGTTTGAAGGTTTGCCTGGAAGCTGTGTCTCACTGCAGCTGTTTGAAGATTGTTAACTTGGAGCCTCCTCCTCAGAATGCCGCCCCTCTTAGGTTTGGGCTTAAAATGGAGGTTAAGTTTGCAGCGCACAAGGCGGTGGTCTGTTTGACATTCTGCACTAGGCATCACTCGGGTGTGACGGACATCGCGAACGTTTCTCTGGCGCACTAAGATATAGTCAATGAGGTGCCAGTGTTTAGATCGAGGATGCATCCAGGTTGTCTTCAGGCTGTCTTTCTGCTGGAAGATAGTGTTGGTGATGGTAAGCTGCTGCTCAGCACAAAACTCTAGCAAGAGGCGACCGTTGTCATTGCAGTTTCCAACTCCATGCTTGCCTAGTACTCCTTTCCAGGCTTCAGAGTTCTTACCTACTCGGGCATTGAAGTCACCAAGGATTATGATCTTATCATCCGCAGGAACCTTTTGAGTAAGCTGGCGCAGATCGATGTAAAATTTGTCTTTTTCTGTAGGGTCAGCTTGGAGAGTTGGGGCATATATGCTGAAGAGAACAACATGTTGCTTGTTGTGTAGCGGGAGGCGTAAGGAGATAATGCGATCGGAATGACCTGTTGGCAAATTTTCAAGTTTAGAGGCGATGGAGTTTTTAATCATGAAGCCAACTCCGGAATGATGACTTTCGGTTTTGGGTTTGCCTGACCAATACAGTGTGTAGCCGGCACCATGTTCTTGAAGGCTGCCTTCCTCATGAAGGCGAACTTCACTGAGAGCAGCAATGTCGATGTTGAGTCGTGACAGTTCGTGAGCAATTATAGCAGAACGGCGTTCAGGACGCCCACTGTCTGCTGTATCGAGCATGGTTCTGATGTTCCAACATGCGAGTGTCAATCTGGACACACCTTTGGAGGCAGGTGTATGCCTTTGTCTCTTTGTCTTTGGTTGACCACAGAAGAAGATGCCTGTTGGCCGCGGCTAGCCAACCGGTTTGGAAGGGGAGATGAGCTTTGGTTAGGCCACCTTTTCTAGGCCCCTCTCCATGCGGAGCAAGCAGTGCTCTCCTTGAAAAAGGCTGCTTGGTCATTCAGGATGCTGCCGAACGAGACTGTCATCTCCCGGGTCAGTCTCAAGCGACCGATGTCCTGAACCGCCTGCATGCAGGGTTGGGTCTGCGGCTTCCAGTGACATCTTTCCACCTGCCGTTTCGTCCCTTGCCTGTCGCTACAGGGCTTTGCAAACGTGAGTACACCCTTCAAGCCTGCGCGGTGGATTTTTTAGGTGAGGCGCAGCGTGCGCGAGACTGGCCCCACCCTTTACACCTGAGGTTCATCTGCCAGGGCCTAGCGAGCTTGGACGGTGACAGCGAAGTCCTCAGGTCGTAGGTTTGGTTAGAGTATCCTTCTCTTAGATGGATGGCCTTACAGGGCTAAACGAGCTCCATCTGCCTGGGTTTGGAGTTAGAGTTGTCCTTCTCCTAGGATGGTTGCCCGAAGGCTAGTGAGCCCATCCTGCCCGTGGACACACTTTGTCTGACCCTTCAGTTGAGACCTGTCAGGCTTGGGAGACCCTACCGGAGGCATATGCCACCACCAGCATAGCTCTCAACTTCACAAGGGCACGCAAGCTCTTTCCCCACGGCAAGGGGGTGCCCGTGAAAGAGTTTAATAACAATAGAAAGATATTATATACAGAACAAAAGAAATTAACAAGTTCATATAGGACTAGAACGGGTGCAGCGAGGCAGAGAGGCACAAACACTCAAATCACAGTTAAAGGAACAGCAGTGATGAAAAGCTACCAGTCAGTTCAATGGTAGTGGCACGTGGCGCAGCTGGGTGGTGAGCGGGACGGGGTGGTGGCGGCAGCGGATGTCCACGCGCGGGGCTGGGCCAGTGAAGCTTTGGAAGGAGAAAACAGCAGCAGCATGTGGAGCGGCTGGATGACCAGGCCAGGAGTGCCCGGAAACGGCAGGGGCAATTGAGAAGCGAGGGCAGCAGCGCCCGGCGGCCCTGGAGTGGCCCCGGTGTGGATTGGCGGTGAGAAAAGCGGCAGCGCTGAGCAGCAGGCACATGAGGGGTAGTGGCAACTCCAACCGTGGGCAAAAAAGGTGCGTTTTCTGTCTGCACACTGTTTTTTAAAGAAACAGTGAGCCCAACAAAAGGTCTACAACCAGTGAGATGTGCTGGCGTACGTGGGAGGAATACACTATTGGCTGATTGATGTGTCCATCATAAACAAACCAACCCTGGTTACCTTAAACCAGGACACAGGAAAATATAAAAAGTAAAACGTCAGTATTTCTTCACCCTGGAAATCTGTGTGATTAGATCCTCAAAGACCTAAGCCTCCTCAACTTCACCTGTTTTCAGTGCCAATTATGTCAGTTTTCTCTTTCTTGAGACAGTTGTTCTGCACTGTGTAAGGTCAAGAAGTTGAAGCCTTGTCACTAAACCTTAGTTTTTCTTGGTAGCAGTCTGGTGAGGGGCAGGAAACATAGAGATTAGCTATTTTCTAATGGATAACTACAGAACTGATCAAGTAAGTTCCATAAAGCCTAGAAACAACTTCTTTATAGTAGCATTCTCTCCATTTAAAAAAAAACCCAAAAACCAAAACCCGAAACAAAACAAACCAACACGAACCTGGTAACGTATTCTTTATTTCTTTTTCAGAACTTTTTATTGGACCTGAATGTCTGCAGTCCTACCGACTCAGAGTTCAGTGCTCCACACCTACAAAGTGTGACTTCGTTTGCAGGGGCAAGGTTACTCTTTTCCAGATCTTTGTCGTGTCTGAGGGGAAAGAAAGAATTTCCTGTTTACAAATTGAATATTCTTTAAAAAGTTTTTCCATGTTCGTAATCTTCTTGGGAATTCTTTTTTTCATCAGATTGTAGGATGAAAAGAAGTGAATTAATATTTTTCTGGCTTGCGTGCACTTGCAGCCCAGCAGTGCTGTGGCGCTGATGAATTGCTGGAACTCTGCTGTGAGCCGTGCTTTGAGGAAGACGAGGCCCTTTGACCTCCCTTCCCTCTGACACTGCTGAATCAGCACAAGCTGGCTCATCTGTGGCCTTGCTGATTGGTCTTCATATTCCTAAAGCACCCAGCCTGGGAAGTGGCATAGCAACTACCTGTTTGCATCAGGCTGAGGTAAACTGAGCTGCTGTTTCCAGCCCATTGAGGAAAATGTTAAAATCCAGTTGTGTAGTGGCTAAGACAGCAACTGTGGTTTCCAAAGACTGTAAAACCATTCTCTTTAAAAAAAGTTGTTGAAGAATAAAACTTCATGATGCAGTATTAAATTATTACTCAGTTTCCTGTAATTTATTACATATTAGGTCTAACTATCCCCTGCCAGGATTCACTTGGAAAGGAGATTAAATCTCATGTGACTGCTGGGCCAGAAACGTACAGCCAGGCTGAGGTAAGTGAGAAAACTTTAAGAAACAGGCTTTGTATTTCCCTTTCCAGTTTTGCAATGTTATTTATACTTAATCGACTTATTTTAATTTGAAATTGAATGCTAAATCAGATGCTGTCTGGAGAACATAATACAATAACAACCCAGGGAAGCATTGCTCTGTTGTCGAACTAACAGAACAGTGCAGCCATGCTGCACTCTTTGCTGTGATTTCCCAGCCTTTGTGAAACACTTGCTGAAAGGTACACATCTTATTTATGCAGAAGCTGCATACGCAGTGTCTTTTGTTAAATCCGAGACACAAGGCAGTGTGGTGGGATTCTGCCCAGTGCAGTTTACCTGCAGGCCTGAAGGAAGCTGTCTAGATCTAGTCGTAACTTTGGGATGTGCATAAACCCAGTCATTGATTCTTGGGCGAATTTTTTTTTAAAAAGCCTCCTAATCATTGGTAACTATTTATCCTCCTAAGGAGTCCATTTTCACTGATATAAGGGAAATTCCTTTATTTTTCATTTGGGTACTTGAAAAGTTTGGGTAAAGAGAGGGTATGAACTGTGTGCAGAGGAAACGAGAGTTCTCTCTTGGTAGTGAAGAGCAGGTACTGATAGCTGAAGGGCTGCTGAGATCAGTGGAGAGATAGATGAAGGGATCAGAGAGACAGGGATAATTTGCACACCAGAAAACAGTTTCCCTCTTTCATTTTTTCCGGAAATGAAGTTGAGAAGCCTCATTTAACACATCTTAAGTGACACAAGTATATAGAAGTATTAAGCAAACTTCTACTTTTCCATGGATCTCCCCGCGTTTGCTTTTAAAATAAATTACTATTGTATCTTTCAGTGAAGGTACCCAGGAGTACAAACCACAATTTGGTTCCAAAACTTTTCACCAAAAAACAACTCTAAACTTAAAAGAAGTGTTAATTTCATGGAAATTTCCCTCCTAAATGCTGAATATGGTCTAGCTGTTCCTGTGGTCTTATTGCTTAAGGGCCTTGTACATAGAAATTGAAAACACCTTGACGCCTACTCTGCTGAATAAATATACAGAAAGTCAGTGTAGAGTTTCAGGAGCTGTGTTGTCCTCAGAAGAACATGGATATGAATCAGTATACAAAATCAAGCTGCATTTATAGACAAGGAATTTCACATTATGATTCAGCTGTTCAAAAATCTAAGAAACATGGCTTTGTTTTCAAAAATTAAGCATCAGCGTGCATAAATATGTACAAATGTTTCATGTACATTTCACACACTTCACTTTGCACCATGGCTGGGGCAGATTCTGATTGATCAGAAAGTGTTTAGGAGAGCAGGGAGTCCTCTGTACCTACTAAATATAAGAAAGCCTGTAGAATATAACCTCTGAAGTTATGTAAGGTGAAGCTATCCAGGTTACAGTTTGTACAGAGTATTGCTTCTAGACTTTATGTCAAATTTCAGTTCAAATTCTCACAACTGAGATTTAAATTCCTAGAAAAGCTCATAGAGGTTATCATTAGAACACTGTGGGTGTTGCCATACTTATATTGATGTCAATATTGCATTAAATCCCTATATACAGGTGTTATCATCAACTCTTTCTGGATTGGAAGTCCCTCAGCTGTCAGCACCAGTCCTGCTTTAATGAAAGAACACTTGGGATGATGGCTAATACCTTGAAAGGGCACACGACGCGAATAGTAGTGAACGCACATTGAAAACCCACAGATGATCTTGTAGCAAGTCATGCTGGAGGTTCTGATGCCCTCTAAAATGTCACCTTGGTACATTGTCACTATTCATTTTCATCTGGTGTGGCATGAGCAGTAAGTATATGGTCCTTGTGATTAAACTTTGATAATAAATACAGTGCAGCACAGAAGGAGGTGGTGTGGTTTCTGCTTCACTGTTCTGTCAGTATGGCTTATTTATTTTCAAGATATTAAAATAATAACATTCAAGGGCACATTGCAAAGTCTTTTTGTAGAGAGAAAGTTGGGGATAAGGGACAACCTAGTGCAGTCAGGTTGGGGACCAGTATTTTCAAGGGTTTTTTGAGTCAAAAAACTTGCAATATCTTGTTTTAGCTTTGTTGTTTTTAAGGAGGGAAAAAGGTAAGCTCTATCATGAGACTGTGGGTTATGACTATGCTGGTCTCCTTGTCTTCCTAAAAAGCCAATGGATGTTAATGGTTCTCAAGTCTATCACAGAGCAAACCAATGTTTTAACCTTTCATTACTGGTTCAAGTTTTTGAAGAATTTTACTTTAAATTTTATTATAATATTTAACATTATATATTATTATTAGTTATCATATATTGTAAGAGCTATCATATTCTTATTATAGTGGTGCAGATGACTCAGTTCCTATACAGGCATGACACTTAGGATTGAAGTATTGCCTAGCAGTGGAATATCGCAGGACTCTCAACTCCTGCCTTTTCCAATATGCCCTTTTGAAGGAATACCTCAAAGTAATTCAGTCCTCATTCATCTGCAGTTGTGTTTCTATCTACTAATAGAAAATGTTGTACAGTTTTCTAATTTTCATCTAACTTTTTTATGTCAAGAATTTCTTGACGATACTGTGAGCTGTTGGGAAGGAGTCATTTCAAATCAGAGATTTACCCAGATCCTTTCTCTCTGCTTTGGGTTACTCTAGTACAACAATTCCTACTAAACTGAGTTACTGAGATTTGATTCAGCTAGCACTCAGCTGATGTATACCAGAGAAAACAACTAACTTATTTCTGTGTTTAGCATAAACATGGTCTAGGACTGAAAGATTGGAATAAAGATTTAAGAACAAGCTTTAGGGGGCTGCTTGGAATTAAGTTCAGCATTTGACCCGTGTTCTCCTTTTTATTGTGGAAACTAAGACATTACTGAAAAAACCAAAAAGGTAACAATTTATTTAATGAAATAGATCAGTGGGTAATAGATGAATGAAAAGCTGCCACCTTAGAGCATCCCTTCTCAATTTATTTTTCTTGGTTTGTTCACAAATTTTCCCATACATTGTATATAAGAATTATTAATGATTTGGGGAGGGGTTTTTTTGGTGGGGTTTTTGTTTTTTTTTTTTCAGTGTTGACAGGAAAGTATCCTGCTGAGAAAGAAGCTTTGATGCCCAGGCTGTATTCTTCTGGGACTGCAGACCTGGAGCAGGTAAAATGGAGTGGCTGAGAGAAAGACTGGTAATATAACTATATTGAAGGGAATATTCAGGGCACACTTGTTGATGAGCCTCACTGCTGCTAGAGCTATGTCTTTGCTCTGTACTAGAGGTCCTAGGGCACAGAAAATGATGGAGAGAGCCTGAAAGGTGTCCTGGGTTCCTTCTGCTCCAGCTCTTTTTATTGCTGCCTCCTGAAATCCTGTCTGCCTCGTGCTGTGATCCCTGGGCATCCTGGTACTGTTTGACCTCCCAGGCTGAGAAGTGTGGTCTCTTGGGGCAGGGCCAGATGCTGTAATATTAATGGAAATCACTCTACATGCTTGACTTTCCATATTAAGAAAAAGTGATGTATATAGGGAATCTTTCTTTATCAGATGCTAATATCTCATTAATTTTGTTTCTTCCCAAAGGATAGTCACTACTTGCTTTGTGTTGGTTATCAGGAAACGAGTTAAAGTACTAGTCCTAATGAGGGCAAGAGCCATTATTTTAAGTGTATTTTTGTATTGACTTTATAAACCCCAATGAAAGTCAGATAATGAAGCCATCAAGCATTTTCAAACAAAAACACTTTCTTGGAGAAACAGCTAACCAGTGAAATCAGAGCACTAGGGGCTTCTTTTGCCAGTAAAACCGGAGGCCCAAACCATTATGACAACATCAGTGATGGTAATAATGCGCCACCATGCTGCCCCGCTGCACCCGCCCTCCCCGTTTCTCTCTCCTTTGGGCAATGTTTTGATAGTAAATTTGGAATGAAAGCCCTTGAGTACCTAAGCATAAAATTACCCATAAACAGTTCCTTGTTTGACTTACAATAATTTTATGTAGATTTCTGAATGTTAGTAAAAGAGCTTTTGTTCTTGTTTCATAAGCATTGGGATTTGTCTTGATATTGGGGGCAAAATGGGAAAGGAACAGATTAGAGATACAGTTGTAGTAACCACATATGTAAAACTTGGTACAATCAAACAAATATACGTTCTGAAAGAGAAATTGTTGTATGTGGCAAATTGGATGTTGATTAACCTATTGCCAATGATGACCTTGTGACCAAGATATCATTGGGCTTTCCAAACCTGATGTTATTCAGATAATAACATGAGGAATAAATTACTATGAATCAGTGATGTATATATCAAAAACGTAAAGCAGAATGTTTACTCTGACTCTTTGTTGATCCACAGAGTGAAATAATTTTGTAGGAATAATTACATAATTTTGTAGGAATCATTGTGCTTACAGACATTTTGGAAGAAAGAAAGACTGGTTAAAAAGCTGACCTTTGAATTTCTGAGTTTGAACCTATGCCAGCATAGAAATATGTTTATCATTGTATGAGTTTCATAGTTCAGATGCAACTGTTTTAACAATCCACTGTAAATATTGCTGGGTTTAGTAGTGTTTTTCCTGATAAAGATCAATATGCAGGTTAAGAAAAGAAACAAAAGTATTATCACAAAGAAACTTCAGGCAAAGTGTTTTGTAGAACACCAGACCACCCTCCATGGATTTTTTTTTTTCTGCACCGTGGCTAGTCTTTTCTGTTTGATTTTGTAGGATTTTTTTTTTAAGGCTCAAGCCCACCTTGGAACCTTGTTCTGATGAAAGTATGTGCACATAATTCTGAAGTTCTAATGTGGCTACGGATTTTTATCATCATGTGGTATAAAACCCAAAGTCTATGGCTGATGTTTTGCATTGACAAATCTCCTACTGACACCTGTGAGGATCTTGTCTGACATAACACTTCAGGGTTTGGTTCAAGAAAATTAAGGAAAAAACCCAGCAAGAGAAGAGATATGCAAAAGAAATGTATTACAGGCAAAAAATTTCTACGTATTCCACAGGAGAGAACTAGTGTGGACCTGGCTTTCCGCAAATGAGATGAAGGAAAGGAATGCTGGTCTCATCATTCCTGTCCAAAGGCTGTGCAGGAGTGTTACAGTAGGGCTAGCGCTGCTTGAAAAAGCTGAGCTCTCAGACATGTCACTTCATCCTTTTATGTCACATATTAGCACAATTATAGGAGTACTAATGCTGCAATCTTTCCACACACAGGCAGCACATATAGCAGCTCTCCATGTAGTAATATTTGCCTTCAATTCTTTTGGCTGAAGAGCAACCGCTTGGTCTTAATTCTAACTGTTTTTTTTTTTAAAGACCAAGCACAATGCACAGAACCCAAAGTTTCATGTATGTTCTGAGTTGATGTTCTGGTGATGTGCACCCAGTTAATATTCTCTGCAGAAGTCTCTTTAAACACCTGTGCTGTCAGCTAAAATGAAGGAACTGAAGCTCCTTTTTTCCATACCGATGAATCTTTACTGGCAAAAAATGTTACATATTTTGCTGTACAAACTCCTCTTTTGGAATGAAATCACCAGTGGAAAAATCTTCAAAAGCTTTCAGTTGTTAATTTACAAAATAATAAAAATTCCTGTTAGTGTCTGAGAAAGCCTGGTAAGGAGTGATGCCTAAAAATCAGCTTTGTGTCTGTTCTGGATACGATAGGATAAGATATTGAACCAATGTGTGTGAATGAAAGGCTCAGGATCTCCCAAGCTTTGTTAGTATGTCATTAATTCATGGAAATTCTGCCCATAATAAAGTAGAATTGAAAACAACATGTAGTACTATCTGGAAATATCTTTACATTTTGTACTTTATCTGTTTTTCCTTTTTTATCCACTTGGAAAATCATGAAACCAGAATATTCTTGGATTTCTCTTGTTCCTGATATTATACATATCAAGTACGAGGGTTTCAGGGAAGAAAGATTGCTGTCAGGCCCAGCAGGAGCAGTAGAACAGGTGGACAAAGGGGCAAGTTACACTGTTCTCTGTGTCCCTGTGCAGTGACTACACAATGTTTCAGATATTGTCATTTCAGTGGGTCAGGCAGTACATAGCAAGGAGTGAGATGGTGGGAAAAAGGTTTTTCAGGGGTATGTGTTGTCTGTGTGGCATGGATCCTGGAACCACTCTGTTCTGTGACGAACAGATGTGCAGGTAACGTGGGAAAATGTTCAGGTAGACTGTAGTTATATGTAAAATATTTCCATTAAAACATTTTAAAGAAGGCTTACTCTTATAGAATGTAGATATCTTTAGAGTACCCTGTGTGTAAAGTTAACAGAAGTGATGAAATCTCAATCAGATTTTGATTGCATTTGCCCTTTTCCTTGCACTGGAGAACTTAGCATGCCATTTGGGTGAAGGGATGAGAACAGGAGCTTTGAGTGTTACTACTGGTAGAAAAACCTTTCTTGCAACATTAGCTGAAGGTCCCCGGAGTTTTAAATCAACTTCTATGGCAATCCATAGCCTAATCTCCTTACTGAAAATGTTTTCTTTCCTTTCTCTTGTAAATATAGAGCTAGAGAAGATTGTACTCCTGTGGTTTGATCTCCAAAATTGATTGAGTATCTAGTCCTTGCCTAAATTTCTGTTGAGCTGAAGTAATTTATTCTGAAAACTAGTGATGAAAGATTTTGTCTTTAACAGATTCCACTGCAACTTTTGGCAGGTTTTTTCAGTTACCATCAGCTGAAATGAAGTAAGCTACTTTTTCCTATTTCAAATGTAATGTGATTTATCCATGGCTTTACTGTCCTGACAGAGTGCAGCTGCTGCAGTGTTTCACAGAGCAAAAATGGGCTCTCTGCTGTTCCTTGAATTTCATCAAATAACACCATTGAAAATGAGAGTTAAAAGCTTTTGGTGTCATAAGAACGTCCCCGGGAAGCAACACAAGCTCAAGCATGTGTTATCCACAGCAGGATGGATCATGAGGAAGTCAGGCAGCTGCATCTGATTCCAAGTGTTATACCTGCATCTCCTTCATGTCTGGCTTCAGGGATGGAGAGTCACAGCAGCCCACAACGGAGACGGAAATGCACAGTCCCCGCCTGAGAGGAGGGGAAAAAAACCACAGAAACCATGGAAACAAAGTAAACCCCAAACATTTGGAAACTGATGCTGCAGCTCCCAATATAGGGAGAAGTCCAGTAGGCCTTCAGGGTTTTGTGCAATACTGACGTGTACTGTTCCTGCCGTCATTGAATGTGGAGATGATACATTGACTGGATCTTCTATGGCGATCAGCCTCAGCCTGCTGCTCACCATCCAAACACTGATTGTTCCCAGGGCATTTGATGATAGCTGAACCAAAGAGAATGATATGAGACTCATCAGCTGGTAAGAGGGAACAGCCAGAACTGCCATCTGTGCCAGAGAACCTGTGCAAGTGTTTAAAAAGAGGAATATTATATAGATAGCACTGGCTCCAGCCGAGGACAAAGATCAAACGTTTCCCTCTGCAGTCACCTAGCATGTCTCTGCTGTCTGGACAGATGTCAGACAGGTAAAGATACGTCAATCTTTATCAACACCGAAACAGACTGATCCTCAGCCTGGCTTAATTGCCGTATTCTGTTTCCCTTTTCCCTTAGGTCTTCATACTTTTCTTTCCTTGAGTTATGATTACTCACACAAGTTCTTTTTTACTTTTTTAACGATTCCTATCTTGACTGGCTTTAGCTTTATTATACTCTGTCTCAGCTCAACAACCATTTTCCAGTAAAGCTAAACCACGGATGCACAGCTGTGCTGTAGTGACCTGGGCCCTGGGTCACAGTAGCTGAACCCCAGACTGGAGGTTACAGTGGCATGACAGCAGAGTTACGAGTTGCTTGAACTCTTTTTAGAGGCACCTCAGGTAAGCCTTCCAGGAAATTAAGAAAAATTATAAAAGGGCACTATTCCTTGTTGGTTTTGTTTTATTTTATAGGTACAGTAACGCCTATAAGCAATGTTTAAAACAAAATCTGGTCTTAACAAGAACGGTGCACCAGCAAGCATATCAACTATCAGAATTTAATTAATGATTTAGAAAAACAGATAAAACCTCTGACATGGGATTCCATTGCAATTTCACTCTGGGGTCTCAGCATGCCACTGCTAAGGGGAAATATGACATCAGTACTTGGGAACAACATTTTCAAAGATTAGGATTTGAAATTTCAAACCAGAAAATCAACAACTGAATTGGAAAGGTGGAGTTCAAAATAATAAATCTCAGGTGCCTCCTTACGCTTGATACGATCTCAGGGGGGTAGAAATTATTTGTATACAGGATCCGATCATAGTCAGAATAATAAAATTGAGTTTCCATGAATATTTTTATTTAAATATTTACATAATTCATTCCATCTTTATTCACTCCTCCTTATGGTATTTGTGAGCATTTTTGTGTATTGGGAATATTTGTAGATAGCAAATATCAGAATAAATTTTGCTGCAGACAGTCAGCAAAACAATCAGCCAATTTAAATTATTAATTGCCCCACATCCTGTATCCCATGAAGTTGATAGGATATATAGATCACATATATATATATATTATATAAAAATAAAATATGATTTTAAAAATGTGTAAGTGATCTGATAAATATTTCCATGCTCCTCACATTTCCAAGCAAAAAGATAAGGCTACTGTCTTCAAAAGCAGTTTGGGAAGTGCCAGCCTTCAGACTCATTTGTCAGTCTTACTGGCTAAATGTATATTTCTGTAGGATCAGTGTACAGGTTTGTCAGATGTATTTACTTGCAGATGGCACATGATGCTGAGGAATATGCTCCATTTCAGAAAAGTGTAGCCAAAGGAAGGAAATCATGCACACTGGCATGAGACAGAAGAGCAGCAGAATAGAAGACAGTGCAGACATGTGCCTCTGGAGGAAGTGACTATTTCTGCAGTTTGATGGGTTCCAAAACCAGTGCCACTGGAATGATTTTCAATGAAATGAAACATGGATCAAAAATCTGAATTACTTCACTGGGCCAAGCTCTTACCTGTTACTGATATTTTTGCTTTAACAATAGTGTGTTCAAAGCAAGGCATATTGTGTTTCCTGTTGTCATAGATGAGGGCATGGATGGATGCTTCTCTCAAAAGAGAGAAGCAGCGATATGTTTTATAGAGGTAAACTAATAATTTGACAGAGTTCAGTAAGTTAGATGGATTGACAAGGTTCAGTAAATTTGAGGGCAAGGTTCACCTTATTAATTACTGCATGGAAGAAACATACAAAGAAAATCTGATTTAGAATCAAGGTAGAATATTTCACTCAGAGGCTGGAGATGCAAAGGACCTGTCTTTTGAGTCAGAAGATTCAGAGTGGAACCTCTTGCTTTTTAAACTCCTTTTGGAGCCTGGGTTCCAATCTTAGCCTCAGGCTTGGTCACAGAACATGAGGGGTTGGAAGGGACTTCTGCAGATCATGTAGTCCAACACCTCTGCTAAAGCAAGTTCAGCTAGAGCAGGTTGCATAGGACCATGTCCATGTGGGCTTTTAATATCTCAAGGATATTGAGAGACTCCACAACCTCTCTGGCCAGCCTGTTCCAGTGCTCCATTACTGTCATGGAAGAACCCAAAAACCAGACAGTAGTAGCTACACAAAATGCAGATGTATTACAACCAAAAATTACCCGGCAGTCTGACAGAGCAAAGTAAATCACAAGTTTGGAAGTCAGGCAGGAACTACACTACACAATTACTTCCTATGTTTTGCGAATATTCTTTTTAGAAAGATGAAACAAAATGTGTGCACTCTCACTCATAAAAGGGAAAACCTTCCACTCGAGGGTACCCAGAAAGGTGGTCACTTGCCTGAAAAGGGAGCAAAGGCTCACTCAAGGATATATCTAGAAGAAATATTCACTCACCAAAAGGGGGAGTTGAGGGCTCACTCAATCGTGGGAAGTTTCCTTGGGCCTGACTGCAGACCCCCTGCTCCAAGGAGGACCAACTTAAATTGGCTCTCCAGCAGGGTTCCATTTATACCGTAGTCGAGTCTGAACTGTGGTCATTCTAATTATTTGGGGTCAAACACAAGAAAAACTTGGGCCAAGAGCTGAAACAAAGTAAACAAGTTTTAATGGCCGTGAAGCCCTGATCTTTATTAGGTCTTTGGCAAGCCCCAATCCTTGTCAGGTCTTTGTCAGGGCCAGGCATCTGCCACAGCCGCCCTCAAAGCAAAGAATATTTTTCCCCATGTTCGGGTGGAATTTCCTGTGTTCCAGTTTGTGCCCATTGCCCCTTGTCCTATCACTGGGCACCAGTGAAAACTGTCCGGCACCATCCTCTTGGCAACTGCCCTTTAGATATTTATAAAGCATTGATAAGATCTCCTCAGTCTTCTCTTCTCCAGGCTAACCAGACACAGGTCCTTGAGCCTTTCATCACAAGAGAGGTGCTCCTGTCCTGTAATCTTCTTCGTAGCCCTTCACTGGACTCTCTCTAGTAGTTCCTTGACTCTCTTGAACTGGGAAGCCCAGAACTGGATACAGTACTCCAGATGCGGCCTCACTAGGGGAGAGTAGACAGGGAGGAGAACGTTCCTCAGCTTGCTGGTCACACTCTCCTTAATTCACCCAACATACCACTGGCTTTCTTGCCTATGAGGGCACATTGCTGGCTCATTGTTAACTTGTCCCCCAGGACTCTCAGGTCCTTCTCTGCAGAGCTGCTTTACAGCTTTACAGGTCAATCCCTAACTTGCATGGGGTTATTCCTCCCCATGTGCAGGTCTCTACACTTGTCCTTGTTGAACTCCATTCAGTTTCTCTCTGTCCAACTGTCCAGCCTGTCCAGGTCTTGCTGAAGGGCTTCACAGCCTTCTGGTGTGTCAGCCACTCCTCCCAGTTTTGTATCATCAGCAAACTTGCTGAGGATACACTCCATTCCTTCATCCAGGTCGCTGATGAATATGTTGAACAAGACCGAAGCCAGTACTGACCTCTGGGGAACACCGCTAGCTGCAGGCCTCTGACTAGACCCTGTGCCACTGATCGCAACCCCCCTGAGCTCTGTCATTCAGCCAGTTCTCAATGCACCTTACTGTCCACTCATCTAACCCACACTTCCTAAGCTTCCCTATGAGGATATTATAGGAGACAGTGTCAAAAGCCTTGCTGATGTCAAGGTAGACCATATCCACAGCTCTCCCCTCATCTACCCAGCCAGTCGTGCCATCATAGAAGGCTATCAGATTGGTCAAGCATGATTTCCCCTTGGTCAATCCATATTGACCACTTCTGACAACCTTTTCCTCCACACGCTTAGACATTATCTCCAGAATGAGTTGTTCCATCACCTTTCCAGGGATGAAGGTGCGGCTGACTGGCTTGTAGTTTCCTGGGTCCTCCTTCTTGTCCTTTTTCAAGGATGGAGTGACATGGTCTTTCCTCCACTCCTCAGGCACCTTTATTGTTCTCCATGATCTTGCAAAGATGATTGAGAGTTGCTTAGCGGTAACATCAGCCAGTTCCTTCAGCACTCTTGGATGCATCCCATCGTGGCCCAAGAACCCCCTGTGGGTGTCTGGTGTGCCTAACTGATCTCTAACCTGATCCTCCTCAGCCAAGAGTCTTCCTTCCTCCAGACTTTCTCTCTTACCTCCAGGGTCTGGGATTCCTGAGGGCCAGTCATAGCAGTAAAGACTGAAGCAAAGGCAGCATTCAATATCTCTGCCTTCTCTGTATCCTCCATCACCAGGGCACCCTCCTTGTTCAGCAGTGGGCCCACATTTTCCCTAGTCTTCCTGTTGCTACTGATGTACTTGAAGAAGCCCTTTTTGTTGTCCTTGACATCCCTTGCCAGATTTAATTCCAAGTGGGCCTTAGCCTTCCTCTTTGCATCCCTGCATATTCTGACAACGTTCCCATATTCCTTCCAAGTAGCCAGTCCCTTTTTGCACATTCTGTAAACTTCCTTTTTCCATTTGAATTTTCCTAGAAGTTCCTTGCCTCTCCATGCAGGTCTTCTGCCTCCTTTGCTTGGATTCTTACTCATAGCGATGAACGGATCTTGAGCTTGGAGGAAGTGGTGCTGAATATTAACCAGCTCTCTTGGACCCTCCTACCTTCTAGAACCCTGACCCATGAGATTCATCCAAGTATGTCTGTGAAGAGGCCAGTTAGCTTTCCTAAAGCCTGGGGTTATAATCCTACTTATTGCCCTGCTTCTTTCATGCAGGATCCTGAACTCCAGCATCTTATGGTCACTGCAGCCAAGGCTGCTCCCAACCTTCACATTCCCATTCAGACCTTCTTTGTTTGTTAGTACAGGTCCAGCAGCACACCCCTCCTTGTTGGCTTCTCCACCACCTCTGTCAAAAAGTTATCATCAACGTTCTGCAGGAAGCTCCTTGACTGTGTCTGGCTGTGTAGCCTTTCCAGCAACTATCAGGTTGGTTGAAGTCCCTCATAAGAACCAGGGCCCTTAATGCTACTTTCAGCTCCCTGTTGAAGGTCTCGTGGACTTGCTCTTCCTGATCATATGGTCTGTAGTAAATACCCACATCAGTGTCACTCATATTAGCCTGCCCCTTAATTCTTACCCATAAGCTTTTGACTCATTCTTCATCCCCTCTCAGGGACAGCTCAATACATTCCAGTGGCTCTCTCACATAAAGAGCAACTCCACCACTTCACCTTGCTGGCCTGTTTTTCCTAAAAAGTACATAGATATCCATGATGGCATTCCAGTCATGCAAGCTATTCTACCCTGTCTATGTAATTGCAATAAGATCACAGCCCAGCTAGAGCACACAGATCTCTAGTTCTTCCTGTTTATTCCACGTGCTGTGTGCATTGGTGTACAAGCATTTCAGAGAGGGAATTGAGCATGCAGGTTTCCCAGGAGGGGTGCAAGAGTATCCACCATAGCCACATGCACTCTTGAGGTAGTTGGCCTTCTAGCTTTTGTCTTGGGAGGCAGTTAAAGAGTATTTGCCACTGCTCTGGTTGACCTGGCTTATTCCTCAGTTGGATGTGATAGCATGAGCATTACCATTTTAGACCCCATCCACCAAGTTGTTCAGTTTAAAGCCCACCTTACCAAATTGTCCAGCCTGCTGTCAAAGATTCCCTTGCTTCTTCTAGACATGTGGATTCCATCCCTCCCTAACAGGTTATAGTCATCAAAGTACGTCCCGCTCTTGTAAAAGCCAAAATCCTTGTGATGGCACCAGTTGCATAACCAGAAGTTGATATGCATAATCACCTATTCCTGTATGGCCCCGTATGTCTGTTTCTGGTTACCCTGAACCCTTTACTTACAATTGAATTATCCATACAATGTTTATAATAATACTGAGTGGCTACATGGATTAGTAATGTTTCATAATATTAATTCAGCACGCTATCAGTCACTTACCAATGATCTGTTGTGGATAAGGTATCTTTCTGCCTTGGGTAAGAAAGAAAGGAACTCTTAGTCTCAAGTAAGGGATCTCTAATCTTGAGAGGTGTCCCTGCTCAAGCAGAGTCACCTAGCCTGCAGTCCAGCTGTAAATCAGGGAGAGCTCAAATTTGGTCTATCCATTTAGAAGTGAAACAGTTGGCTGTTAGTCAATAGTGTAGACAAGACAGATGTCTTCGTTTTAGCTCTGGTACCTTGTTCTGTACTTTGGTGATCTTGCACTTTTGGGTTTCAAAACCATCTCTTGAAATATTTTTCAAGATGTCTTCACTCCCTTGGTCGTAAGCCAGTAACTTTTCATCTCACAAGTTCACTCCAAGGGTGTGAGGTCTCTTCCTCCTTAGCCTGAACCAAAGTACAGCTAGGAATCAAGTGTATCCATCACACCTGTGTTGAAAGAAATGTGTGGTCAACTGCAGCTGTGTACTAACCATTGCCGAGGGCTAAAGGACGGAAGTAAAACTGATGTCAGGAAAATCAAGCGGGCGTGAGATGTACCTTGGGGACTGAAGACAACAGAACAAGACCATCTTATCTTGGTGTGAGGAGGAGTCAGCGAGCTACTGAATCCACTGGCAGAAGCTTCAAGGACTGGTGAAAGAAAATATTAATTATGCTAATTCAGATTGTATAACTGAATGACTGCTTTGATGATTGATGAACCGGCTTTGTGCAATACCACCTAGCTCCCAGATTTGGGCAACCCTGCAATAAAGAAATACCTCGACCCTTTGTGTAGATTCACTTTTTGTACCAGCTAAAGAACCTGCTTTTGGGACAACAAAACAAGATGGTGCATGATATAGAATTTGATGGAATGTTAACTTCAAGATAGCTTTTCTAGCAAAATAGATTAATAAAGACACTGTGATTAAGAATGCAAAGGAATTCTTATATGTTGTCTGAGTCCATCTCAGACAGATCTTGATATTCTGCCACTGCAAATAGTGCTTGCATCCTGTGGCAGCTTGTGTGATAAAGCTTGGGATTTGCAATCAAATATTAGCCTTCAGTTGTCTCTGCACCTTGTTCAGAAGGTGAATTATAGTATTGATGCATCCAGTACCCCTTAGGAATGTGTTGATACATTTGAGCAAGATACAAGACGGGAAAGAGGCTCTTCAATATAAGCTGTTTTTAATAGAAACCCACAGGAGAATAGAGAGACCAATTCTAAAAAGTGAGAGGGAGTTCAGTGTTATAATCTAGTGATATTTATCAGACGAAAGAAGGCTAATAATTATTTAGACAGTCTGACTTCTAAGTTTATGGAATTGTTCCTGAAAAAAGGCTTTGGTTTGATCAAATTATAGGACATTTCATATTGGAAAGGTTGCTTTTAATATATTGCAGTTTATTGCTGGTTCGTCGTTATATCCATGACATTTGAATAGATCCAGCTTTAAAGAAGACTTCTCCAGTTCCAGTATACAGTTAAATTCAATATAAATAAAGACTTTTAAAATTGACTCTGTAAGAAACAGACTTTGCCTGAATTTTGTCCAAATCTTCCTGAAATCTTAGGAAGATGGAGATTATTTTACTATAATCTGGGTAAGGAAGTTTTTAATGCCTAGAGTTTCAGAGAAATTTAAACTTCACATAATTTTTGAGGTTTCATATCTTTGAACAGGTTCCTTTTCAAAACTAGCATTTGTTCTTCTCTTACATTCATGTTGTTTTGCTCATCACATTTTGTATTAGGAGGAGATGTTACTTAGATCCCTCACTTCACTGAATAAATTTTATGTTTTGAATGTTATAACGTATCACGAGAGAGTTTTTGAAGAAAGGCAGTTCCTGTGGTTTTCATCAGGCTAATCTATGGTAACCTTTTTATAACCGTGTAGTTTATAATTTGTATCTCCATACTAGTATTTTGACTGATGAAGAAAGTTGTGCATCAAGTCTTCCATGAGCAGTTACATTTAGTGTAGTGAGACTGCAACTAATTTGCACTTGTGTAGAAAAACATCAGACTCAAGGCCATACAGTATCTGTAATTCACAACAATGGGACAAGCTTTGCAGAAATTTTATAATTAGACTGTTGCATTTCAAAAACTGTAATTTCAGTATGCTTTTGGCTTTCTGTGTTATATTCCCTGATGATTCTTAGTATAGACTGCAGCCTATAGCTTCCTGCTACCCCAAACTCTGCTTCAGTTGAGCGGAAGGAAACTTCCTGATAAAGGTTCTGTCTCTGGACCAAAAGTCCTGTTTTATATCTGTCATGGTATTATGTGGAATACAGGGTAAGTATGGCTACAGCAGGTAATTGTGCCATCAGGGTAAAAACTAGAAACAAACCTCCCTGCTCCCCCCACCCCGTGCCACCTAGGCAGGATTTTAAGTGCTTTGGTTTGCAGCTGCCACGGATGCTGGTTTTCATAATGAGAGCAGGCTTCATTGATAAGGATACTCTCGTATTTTAACACTTTTCCTATTGCTGATGTTATTTAGGCTAAAACAAGACTGGCCTTCAACAGAACTAAATTTATTCAACAAGGATAATAAAATAACTTCAACGACAACGTGCAGATTTATTCATGTTCATAAAGCCTTGCTGCTCCCTGCATGCTCCAGTGCGGGTGTAGCACTCTCCTCACTGAGCCGTACTGCTGCAGTGTGCAGTGACATAGGAGATGACATAGAGCCATGTAAGCCCTCTGAGTTTCAGAAGAGAAAAGAGAGTTTGCGTAGAACATAGCCCTCTGGTGCTAGCCATGAAAACTGTGTTTCCTGGAATTAAGGACAAGTGTTTCTATCTCCTTGGATTTTGTACCATACTTAAGTTCAAGATGCTTAGTAGCTTTAACTTGTTCATGAATACATAAGCATTATGAGAACTAACACAGAGTATAATGCTGAAAGGAGGAAAATGTCAGACTCAAATAAAAGCAAATAGTCACTAGTAAAGCAGCATAATTTTGTAAATTTGTATCCAGCTAAATTTCAGTTTCACAAATACAGAAGAACCTATAACCAATACAATATCATTCATTTACTACGTATGAGAAAGATTTCCGTCATCCTTCTCTGAGGAGTACTGTTGACACATAGACACAAAATTTAATAAAATTTCTCAAGCAGGAAATCTTTAATGCTTCAGGTAAGTAACAAAATGTATTTTCTTGGAGATTATAGATGCCTAATTATAAGTGAAATGCTATTAAATTAGTGAACATTTAGTATTTTTTTAACAATAGGTGACTGTTAAATACGTGAAAGGTGGTTACTTTCCATAAAGGTTAATAGAAGAATCTAAAAAAAGCATTTAATTATTTCAGAAATTGAAAACCAGTACAAATGTATGGTTGGCTTGCTAATGAGGAAATAACATGGAGGTTCCGAGTTGAATTTTAACACGGCAACCATTAAACTTTATTAACATATGCAGGTTGCCCAATTACACAGGGTCAAAATAGTATAGGTTTCATCAGCGGCGTATTCCTCTTTGTGTTCAGAGTTGGCTTTATTTCTGTGGCTGTGGGTTAGCACTCAAGAAGGTCTCTGAGAATGGAAATGAAACGGAATGTGTCGACCATCTTGCATGATCATAGGATGTAATTCCAGCTGGATTTGTTGTTTTCAGAGTTAATTATTGTAGTTCTTGAAGTAAAAAAAAATTGTGAGATGACTTAATTAGAATAACTGTATAATTTCATTTTCTAATGAAAAGAAAAAGGGCCAGTGGAGAATAAGCAAATTTGAAACCCTGTATAAGAAACAAGGAAAGGAAATAATGCTGAAATTAAGCATTGTGTTCCTTATTTGTACTGCGACTGCTTAATAATGATGACTCTAATCTGAAACCCTGTACACATTAATGATGATGTACACATCCATTGCCCAGTGCTAATTTACAAGGGAGTACTTACAGAATGAACTAATGAAGGAAATGATAAAATAATTAAGAAATTGCTCTTACAATACAAGTCAACTAAATGAGCTGCAGGCAGATCTTTGAAGTGCTTCTTTACTAAAACACCACTACAAAAAGGTGGTGTTTATAAGAAGCACATGATTTTTCTTCCCCAAAGTACAGCACAGAAGGTATTAATGTAATTCCTATTCCTGTCTCCCCTCAAGCTCACTGTTCTTCTCATTCAGCTGATGTTTCTGAAGAAATTGGAATGAGATGGGTAGGCTCTACTGAGTGGTATGTCAAGTATTGTAAACCTTTGTTTTTACAGCACTTTGTTCAGAGGTTTCTGGTGCTGTACAGTAACATGTCTGACTAGTCAGCTGCCTTTGGACATTAATGATGACTGTCCAGGGTGGGTCTTCAACTGGTGGTGTGGACTGACAGGTGCTGAAGAACATTGTACCAACCACCAATCTGATTTTAAGAGGAATAGGGAAAGTGACTCAATTTTATAATTAACAATTTCCCTTTCATGTAGGTGCTCCTTTTCCATCTGATTTGCTGGCTCTAAGGTTTATGAAATCCACTGCACAAAGCAGCTGCTAACATGGGCTGCAGACATCAAGTCAAGTCTGAAAGGCCGTGAAAGGGTATGTCAAGAAACACGAGAGGAAATTGAAATGGCAAGGCTTTGGAGATGGTTGATGAGGCTGGCTGTTAACTACCTCTCTGGAGGGAACCAACCATAGGGTGTGCTTTTCCAGTAGGGAAAAATAGGCAAGCAACTTAGAGACAATATTAGTAATGGCAAACATATTTTCTTGCTGCTTATTAATACCCCTTCTGAATGTCTGTGTTGGCGATTGTTAGGCCACTTAGTGATGTTTCGAGGAAATGCAAAAAATCCCTTCTGTTGTAACCAAGGGAATGTACAATTAAGGGATCTCTGAAGTTTCAGAGTATCCAGCTGCTGAGAGCAATCCTATTCTCCTTTCAGCTACCTGTCCGCTGTATGCATTGCATCAAGGCTACTTATGAGAAGTAGGGTACATAAGTGAGAGTTTTGCTGTGCAAACCCTTTGGACAGCTGCTTCTTCAAATGAGCTTTGTGGGATGTTGATCAGAGGTTTCATGATGAATCTTTTCTTGCTGGGAAGGAGCTGTGACTTGTAGAGAGAAGGAAAAGACCTTCCCTTAGCTGTGTGGTCTGATTTCCCAAGCAACAGGAAAGACCAGCTGCATCAGGCAGCTCTCACTCACCACTGAGAGCTGAGCTGCCACTCCTCTTAGGTCCTGCATAAATATCTACTCTCTCAGAAACTAGGATAAGGATGTAATCTTTGTTTCCAAAGTACTGGAATTCAAGATATGCCTATTTCTCAGCAGCCCATACCCAAAGGTCCTGTGACAGATTTTGTGGTAAGGCAGGCATGTTTTTTCCTTACTGTACCTCTGTCCTGCTAAACAGGTCCTCTTCAGCCAACAGTGTTTTTCTTGCTTGCTGCTGATGTGAAGACCCTCCTTGTCCTCATTTAAAGATGGTACCAAGAGGCAGCCAAGTGAATTGCTGCTGTGTAGCAGGACCCTTCCCTTAACATGGTTTTATGCAGTATGTTGTTCTTCAATTGAATTCCGGTATCACTAGTTTAAATTGAAGTCTCTTCAGATATTTTTCTACTGCTAAAGGATTGAAAATAATTAGAATGAAGTCATCAACGAGAAAATTTTCAGTTTGATTCATGAAAAAACATTTTTGGACATCTATATTTGTCATTCATTTGGAATGAACAGGATTATTTTACAGCTTTGCATATAAAATACTTCCATTTACTGTGTAAGTGTAGCGGCAAAATGTGATTAGAGACATGGATGAGAAACTGTAACTGAAACAGTTATTGAACCATCTATTTTTAGCAAATTTTTTCTGATATAAGGAAAAGTACAACTTTTCACACATAAAATTGAAAGTGAAGTTTATAGCCATAGCTGAACTCACTGTCTAAAAATTTAACTTATTTCTCAGAAGATTGCGTCTTCCTTCACATGATTAACTGAAAAAAATAGTCCACCTACCATAACATTCTTTAAAAAGAAAAGTTACAGGGAGGAGATCGGATGACAGCCTGTGATCTGGCAAAGATGCATACAAAAATCCAATCTTGTCACCGATGAGGTCGCAACATGTGGCGCCAAAAATAGGATTTTAAACTTAACATAAAAGTACATCAGCAACTCATATAGCTAAGTAAGAATGATTCTCCCTTAAAATGAGAACAGTAAGGGGAAAAAGTGGATTTGTGGTATCAGGCTGAACAGAGAGAAACTGTGATAGAGAAAGCAGAGCCTTGCAGTTTTGGTCAAGAGGTGAAATGGAAGAAATGCTTCAATTAATACAAGATGCCTGGTTTCATGTGCTGCCTTACAGATCATTCTGGTAAATCCTGTCCCTTGTGGAAAAGTCCTACTGTTTCTTATACAGGCTAGGGTTATTATTTCCACTGCTTTAAGAACTTCTGAAGGTGGGCTGCAAATATAAATCCTATTTTCAGCTTTCTAAATCAGAGAAATAGATTCCCATTGTCAGAAGTAATGAATTTAAGTGATATAGGTAAGCCAGTATATCTGGGATAACATCTCTTTCAATATTATCTCATTACCTCATGAATGCTGAGAATCAGTTGAGTATGCACATATGTATCTGCTTCCTTACTTTCCAGTTAGGATGGATTTTGTTTAAAACTGTGTTGTGGAGGAACCCACAAAACATGCAGTGATAGCTACCCAAAAATGTAGGTTTATTGTAATGAAAGTTGTCCGTCATGCCGACGGACCAAAGTTAATTACAAGTTCAGATGTCAGTTGGAAATGTATTACTACACAACAAATTCCTAAACTCTAAGGAATACTCTTTAAGAAAGATGAACTAAAACATGGGCGCACTCACTCGTAGAAGGGAAAAATCTCCCACTCGGCGGTATCCAAAACCCTGGAGTCACTCAACCAAAAAGCGGCGAGGATTTACTCAAGGATATCCTGAAGAAATAATTCACTGACCAAAGATCGGCTGGGGAGGGGTGAGGCATCACTCAATCTCAGCAAGTTTCCTTGGAGGGCATCCCAGTCCAAGGGGAGAGTCCCCAGCAGCAAACCTGCCACTCCAAGGAGGACCAACGCAATTTGTTCTCCAGCAGGGCTCAATTTATACACTTAAGTTGAGTCTTGACTGTGGTCATTCTAATTAGCGGGGTTCAAATGTAGGACTAATGTAAGGCTAATGGGGCCTAGACTGTGAGGTGCCAAGCAAGAGCTGTGAGAGGTCAAGCTGATCTCAGCGGGTGTTGGAGAAAGCCTATGTCTTTGTCTGCACCCGCACCTGCCACAAAGAGATGGCACCTCATTAAGCTGGCTGCACCTGCCACAAATTGTTAAATGCATTGTCTACACTAGCAATGGTTCTGATACATAATTTTTCAAATAAATAAACTTTGTCCATTTTCCTTTCTACTGTACACCGTAGGATTAATATTTTATGGAAAGAAATGATGTGAGCTTTTCTCTCAGATGTCTCTGCTTTGCATTCTTTACAAAAAAGAGAAGAAAATACTGAAGAAATACATATATTCTTCAATGATTTTAGATTGTTTATAAACTAACAGGGCTTTTGGGTTTGTGTGAGTATGTTATCTTGCTCAAGCAGTAGCTTTCTGGGAAATTCACAAAAAACTTCCAAGCAAAAAATATATTGAAATATAAGAAAAAATGTTGACGTTTTCTTCATTTTCTAAAATGTGAAAAGCATTAATTTTTATTATTCAAAGTAGCTTAAGACCAAAAAAGCCTTCTTTCATGCTATCACTGCTGCTGCCACGCAATGATTACATGCTCTAATTTTACTCTTGTAAAGGTTACCAAGACATGCTGCTACTTAGTAATGATATATTTTTAACTTCTGGATCAACATTCTTCTTTTGCTGTAGTCCCCCAAAGTTTTATAGGAACGAACCTTACATTTAAATATATGATAGCAAAGATTCACAGGGGAAAAAAAAGTTCTTAACAATTATGTCATAATATGGTGGGCTGAGAAATGATGTAAAAATATAAAAAGGGAAATCTTTGAAGCCATTTTGTATTTCATTTCAAATTGGGCAATTTAGATTTATAATTTTGTTACAACATTTTGAAACTTCCAAACAATCCCTTTCAAATCAATACAAACAATCCTGTTTCATCAGAAATGTTGAAAATGTTGTTTTGTATTTCTCTTGAAGTTGTTAGGTTTTTTAAATTTGATATGCTAATATTGTCAGTGAAATTAAACTGAAATAGGAGCAATTTAAAGGGCCAGACTTTCCTAACACTTGATTTTAAAACGTTTGTGAAAAGCCGCCTGTCACCGTCCGGCTGTGCTGCTGCTGTAGATCTGCCCAGGACCCAAAGCAGATGAAACATCAGGGATGCCAATTTTTCATCTGGTAATAAAAGCCTGCAAAATCAGATTCTTGATGTATTGCAACTAGTTATAAAGGCGTATAACATGGTGTTAATTCTTCAAGCTGTGAGACTTGTCCATCACTATGAGCAAAATAAAATAATATTTTTCATCTTCAATGAGAATTTTCATTTTTCTGGTTTCTGTATTCTGAATATAGTTAGAATCCCCCAAACAAGTGCTGTTTGTTAGTTGAATATTGACCTTGTCTCCGAATTAGTAGTGTAATATTGAAAAAAAGTGATGAAGAATTTTTATCTGTTTGACCTCCGATTGCTTATACTGGTTAGTTAGCACTGTTGTCTTCATCTACAGGAGTTAGATTGTTATCTTATCCCATGATGTCCAGCTGTATTCTTCATCTGCAAACGAGCTTGCACATCCCATGGTTTTTCTGCATTGCCCGACAGCTATTTGGCTGTGGTGCTTTGACTGCCTCTTGCAGTGAGAAAGCAAACCTTATACCCTGTATGATTAATTTTTTCCTTTGATTTCCTTTCTTTCTTATTCAGTAAATGAAACTGCTGCTTCAATAGATATTGGTTAAAATTTAATATAGATTTGGGTTCTGATATTGCTAGCAGAGCTGTCATTTTTTCAAAACTGTTAAGGGAGAACTGCCTGCTTGTTTAATTTGGGCAGTTCTCTTCCTCACATCATATAGGAGATAAGTTGAATGATGGGTTCAGTAGATCTGGGAAGAAAGGTACTATAGATAACACTGTGGATGATATTTTGTTGTAGCAGCTCTCTCTGGAAAGCTACCTTGTAAATACCCAAGCACACACAGTACTTCAGGTCTGCTGCAGTGCAAATCACCTTTTCTGTCCCTTCCTTACAGCTTCCACATGACATTTGTTAGCCCCGGCTTACTCGTAACCCATAGGATAATGGTTTATGTCCCTCTGGGACCTCTTGGCACCTTTGTGCATGTCATGGTTTAAACCCAGCTGATGGGCAAGTACCACCCAGTCTATGACTCTGAAAGGACAGAATACAAGAAATAGCTTAATGGTCAAGACAAAGGAAATGGAGGGTTCATGAATTATGGTCGTGGGCAAAAGACAGCCTTGACCTGGGGAAAAGAAATCAATTTAATTTAAACAAAATCACTACCAAATCATCACTCCAATGGTGGAGTAGGAGAGTGAGAGAAACAATGGAATCTTAAATACATCATTCCTCCCAGCCCTCCCTTCTTCCTGGGCTCAGCTTTGCTACCTCCTCCTCCCTCCCACACGGCGCATGGGGGCAGAGGATGGGGGGTTGCGGTCAGTCCCAGTTCACTCTGTGCTGCTTCAGCTGCTCTCTCTTCTTCAAGGCAAACACTGCTCGCAGTTCTCCCTTGTGGCAATGGGGTGTCCCTCCCACAGGAGATTGTCCTCCATAAGCTTCTCTGGCTAACATCTGGGTCTTCTGTCATCAGCATTTCTCCCAGCTCTGATATTCCTCAGTGCAGATCTTTCTCAGTCATGGCCTTTTTCAGGATCAACTGCCTGAAAAAGCGTGGGCCTCTCCATGACTCTCTGCTCCAGTGTGGGCTTTTATATGGGCTGCAAACCAACCTTTTCTCCACCGGTGATCTTTGAGGACTGCAGAGTCTCAGACTGCCATCTTGCCACTAGCTGAAGGGAAACAGCTGCTCCAGCATGTCTCCCTGACCTCTTCTTTACTAACTTGGGTGACTGCATGGTTGTGTCTCCCTCTGTCTTACTCCCTGCAAAACAAGAGAGCTCCCAAATCAAAGGCACTTGCCAAATAGTTCCCCCTCTTAAATAAGTTTATTTGCAGAGCTGCCAATTGGCTCAGCCCTGGCCAGAGGCAGGGCTGAGTTGGAGCTGGGGAAGCTTTTCATGAAGCTTCTTGCAGAGGCCATGTCAGCAGTCCTGTTCCCCACCACCGAAACTGTACCAAACACAAACGTAACAGAGCGCGTATCCAGCGTGTCTTCAGGCTGTTTCTTCCTCATTTCCCAAAGTCTCCCCTAGCTTTTTGCACTCTTCATTATCTCAAAATGGGCTTGCTCCTCGTTTCCAGGAGAGCTTTCAAAAACATAAAGCTGAACTTTTTGTCAGTTTTTTAATCTCTAAGAACTATCTTTAGTACACTGAACTACAGGGAAAAGTGCTGCACTGAGCAGTGAAGGTGGGACAGCAGATGTTTAAAACGAACTCACTGGGGAGCTGCCTAAGGGTAGTACAGGCAAGGAGCAGGGCTTGTCACTGGGCTCTGTAGATAAGTGTGCAGGAATGGCTAGGGATGGCATTAGGGAAGATCATGCCTGCTTACTCTGGGGGTTATGCTGCATCTCTATTTTCGGGCTTGAATTGGCACATGCAGCTACTGGAGGGGAATATTGCCTGAGTTCCCTTCAAACAGGCATGTTTTTCCATCACCATGGGGGCTGATATGCTGTTACCCATAGTCTCCAAGTACTCAGGTACCCTGCGAAACACATAGTTTTGACAAAGCTCTTTGTAATTGAGGGATTGGTTGCTATGGGCTGATTTAGGTTTGTGATGCTCTGAGGTTAGGGAATACAACGTTGTTTAGCTAATGCTGCATGAATACTTTCAAAATCCTTTTAATATTAAACTTTTAAATGTTATATTTCAGATTATAAATTGACTTAACAAAGGAAGAATAGAGTTTAAAAAGCCTTCAGTAGTAAATCTGCAACATAAATCATAAATATTTACCTCTTGTACGTCACTGTAATGTTGAGGTTTAAACCAGGAGGTTTAAACTCAATGGTTGAGGTTTAAACTCAAGCAGGAACTGCAAGTAAGATTTGTCTGAAACGTATCCCCCAGGACCTGAATCCTCAGTGTCACTGTGCTTCACTTCTCACTAGCATGTACTAGGTGTAACCAGAATTGTCAGTGACCTGTACTCGAAGGGCTAAAAACTTGCTTTTTCTCATGTTACTGTGAAATGCAATATAGCCATGGGTCTCCATTCTGCAGAGAAACTGATTTTTTGGAGCACACCTGGATATCTGCAGTCCTGAGACCACATGCAGTGGTGAGAGGGACCAGAGCAGTACAAGCAGACCTGAAGAGGAGCATGACTGGTTCATACCTCTGTCCATTTGCTAAAAACTTTCAGATAGTTAGAGGACTTAAATCTTTGGCACACTTACAGATTAAAGACGGAAGCAGGTTGGATGAAAGTAAGGTGAAGTATGGAGGGTTTTTTTAACATTTTTCTTGTTCCTGGATGGGATTCAGCTCCTGCTGGGATGTTTGGCTGAAACTGTTTGGAGAGCCCTCTTTTGATTGTTGCTACACAGACTCTTTGAAAATATTCAGAGCAGTGTGGTTTGTTTTTTTTTTTTTTTTCTGGCACTCCCTAAAGCGAGCTGAAGTTCCAGCATCCACAGCATCCTCTGGCAAGGAGTTCCGCATGCCTATATACATATGACCAGTTTTGTAAGCAGTCTCCTTTTGCTGTTTTTGAACGTGGCTCCAGTCACTTTTGCTTCACGGCCTCTGTTTATTGGCAGTAGTGGAGGAAACAGCCACTCCCCACCCACGGCTATGACAATTACAATCTTGTAAGCCTCTATCATTTCACTTAAGCATCCTACTTTTTCCAGGCTCTCTCAATTTAGTATGCTCAACCTCTCATCTCAGGAAAGCTGATCCACAGTTTGGAGTACTTTTGTTGCCTGTGTTTGAAAATTTCCCAGTTCTAGTGCATCTTCTTTGAAGCTGGGGGATCAAGACTACTAAAAGTATTCAAAGTATTGAGTTCAAGTAAAGGATTTGTGCAGTGATGCAACTGTCCTGGTTTTTTTGTTGGTGTTTTTGTTTTTTTTTTTTTGACTACTATTGAATTTGGAGCTGCTGGTTTTGTGTGAGAGCCTGTCCCAACTGCAAGGTCTCACTGCTGGAGCATTAATGACCAGCTCAGTCCCCATCCTTTGCCTCTGTGCAAACTTGTAATTTTTCTGCAGTAAATTTCATCCATTTTCTGATCTGCCATGCGGCTTTTTGCTCCTTCTGTTTTCACTTGCCTGGATTGGTCTAGCTTAAGAATGAGGTCCGGGCGAGGCCAAAAGCTTCTTTAGAAGATATACAGCCTCATTTGTCACATCTGTGCAAAGCTTTACTGAGTCAAAGATGTATTTTGCAGAAGTGTCATATCTGACCTCCAGCTCGCTGTCTTCCTTTTTCCCAAAAGGGCAACAGATCTCAGAAGAGATTGATGTAATTCACCCATGCTGACCCTGGCTGCAAAGGTGGTGGGCGTATGCCAGGTTGCGCAGATCCAATTAATGGATCAAGCTTCACCTTGATATTTAAAAAAAAAAAAAAAAGGACTGTGAGCCATAGTCACAGGTCAAACAATACAGATCGCAAGGCCTCGGAGTAAGCCCAGGCGAACTGATTTGTTGTCAGAGGGGTCCACCTATAAAGAAGTACTATAGGGGGTTGCACTTTTAGGGGTTGCTTCTGAATCTTCCCTTTGGAAGGTAATGCAAACAAAATACTAAAAACAACTTCAGTTCAAGAAATCCAGCTATTCAATAAATCAATCATTCTATCTTAAAAGCATTTTATTATCAATGAATGTTACATATATTAAGGGACTGTGCAGGACAGCATTCTTCTGTGTGTCTTTGAAATGTCAGATCCTGTGAGGCGAATTGTGTTTTAACTTACAAATGAGAGGCATTGCTTTGTGGAAACTGCTGCTCTCTGTGTCCAGTGAAAACAGTGGAATCTGTTTTGTTTTGTATCAAGAACTGGCACTGGCCTTTCAAAACCTCAGGTACACATGTGTATCTTTGTGAACTCTGCATTTTTCTTACTTGCCCATAAGTAAAAAGGCAGCAAAGCCTTTCAGGTCTACATACTCCGGATTTTTCTGTATGACTACATACAGAAGACCAAATTTTGGTAAAACCATGCCCTTCATATGTCAGCAGCATTGATGCTACAGGAAGAGTAGTTATTTTTTCCTATTCTGTATTGCAGGTTGAGAGACTAGAGCTAGGAATGTTTTCATCGTTTTTGCAGTTAACAGGTTATCCATTACAAAATGGGAGAAGAAAAGAATTGCTGTCCCGTTTCAAATGCTCAACTTATAAAACTACAGAAGAAAAAATGGCAAGGTAAAATGGTTATCAGCATCTTACACTACTTCTCATGACCTGTGCTAAGGATGGAAAAGGCACATTTGCTTCTTTTGCTCCCCACCTGTATTGGCTTAGGATGGGAAGATATTCTTTTCATCTTCTATAAGGTTTAGAAGGTCTTTTAGTGAATTGTGGCAGTTTGAGGAAAAAAAACATTTTCGGGAGGTTTTGTTTTAAACTGACCAGTTGGACTATTCCCTTCCATGTTACATTTAGCACCTCTCATTGGCTGTAAAAGTTTCTCGCGAGCGTCTGTCCCTTTAAGAGGCGCGTACCGTGGGCTCTTTGCGCACTTTTCTTGCTCTGCGCTTTTTGCTCTCCGGGACCTCCCGTACACTTCCTGCTTTGCACTCCGAGGGGCGTCGCGGGCTTGCAGCTTCGCTCCGGGAAGAGGCTTTTTCCAGACTTGCGATTTGGCTCCGGGGACCTTACAGGCTGTGTCCCCTCGGCTCGGACTCTGCCCGCCTGCCTGCCTGTGGCTGCCGCTCCCCCCGCGCTGCCGGAGTGGAGCGGAGCTGTGTGCCGGGGAAGTCCCCGCACTGCCTGGGACTGGAGACGCCGCTTCCCGGGGCTGCCTTCTCCCTGCCGCCATCGCTGCCGCTTTTTGCTGCTTCGCTTCCGTTAATTTGCACAACCAGACTAGTAGGAACAGCGTAGCTCGCGATTTGCACGTTGGAGCCCTGCGTTCATAATAGCCGCGAATCCTTTGTTTACTCCACAAGAGCGCACACATGGCGGCGCCATTTTGGACTCTGCCGCGGTTTTTTTTTTTTTTTTCTTCTCACACTCGCGTTTAACCCTCGCTGCTCCATCCCGTACAAACCCTCCAATTGCATTGGTTTTCCCCTGCATATTATATATTTTGTTCTAGTTTTATTAAACTTTGTTTCAGTTTTCCAAACGTTCAGAGGTCTCACAAAATCTTTTCTTCCTTTTCCTATCTCTGCTTTTTAACCCTTTCTCTCCTGGTGCAGGGGAAGGGGGTTTTAGGGATAGGAGAGGACACGTCCCCGTGATTGGCTTGCCTCAGCCAACCAGTGACATCAATGTTAAGTGAATTTTCCCATAAACTCCTCCTCTGCTCTCTTTCTGCAGCTGCTTTTCCTGGTTTTCTCCCCATTTTGGATAGCTTACAGTTTTTTAGCTGTCCCTTATACAGACTATTATATCCTTTTTTTCCTTGCGGTGGGCAGATTCTTTATTTGTTCTGATATTGTTAATTCTGTAAAGTTTTAACCTCTTCTCCATTTCTGCTTTTCCTTCAGTAACTCTTTCTCAGTTTTACAAGTACTTTTTCTTCATCTTCCTCTTTCAAGACCCTTCCTAATGTTGTGGTTTGAACCCAGATGGCAACTAAATACCACGCAGCTGCTTGCCCTGCCCCCCAGGAAGGGCAGAAAAGTGGGGAAAAAGGTCACAGTAAAGCCACATGTGTTAATATAAAGAGAGTTTACTTGAACAACAGAGAGAAACCCATGCACTGCTTACTGCCGCTGCCGTGCTGCCACGGCACACAGTGCCAAGCCATGTCAAGTTGAGCTGCCTCATCTCTGTTTGAAACTATCCACCCTCGCCGCTAGCCCACCCCTTATACATATAGTGGACATGATGTCAGTATGGTATTGAATATCCTATTGGCTGGGATATCTGGCTATCCTGGCTGTGGATAGCAGTTCAGGATGCAGCCATGAATTCTGGGCACTGGATTAATGGGTACCTGAGCAAGGGCTGAGTCCCCAGAGGAACCAGACTTGACAATTGCTGCGGACTGTGTGATAAATTAACAGTGCTCTGAGATAGAATGGATTATGGTGTAATATTCTCTCTCCTGTAAACAGTTATATCTTTGGGAACATAATGACATGTGATAAATGAAGGACTTTCAAAGGGCATTGTAAGTGAATTTCTGACATATTTTGGCATGCTGTTTGTGAAGCACATTCCAAAAGAAGCGCCTGGGTACCCTTGCAGTACAATGGAGGTCTGCATATAGACAGGTTAAGGCGTACATTGCTCTTGGAGAGACCACGGCTAAATGTTTTTCTCCCCTCTAATCACAATTTTACAAAATAAAGGTATGTTTCTTTCAAAAATAGTTTCTCTGCCTTGTCTGCATTGAGTTGTAAGGAAAGCAATTCAACTTTATAGATAGGAAAATGCTTTTGAACTTTAGATGGAGATGAGGGGAAAATTGTTACAACTCTTTGAACTGTCTCATTTGTGTTCTGTCTCTATTAGAATCATTTCTACTGCATGAAAATCTTTAACATCTCATGAAGGTATGTATGTGAATTCTCCCTAAACACGTCCGTTACAGCAAGGAAGGCCAGAAATCATGTCTTAGGAACTCCTGCATCTTCCATTACACTTGCAATATTATCAAAAGTGCATGTGTTAACTATGCCATTTTCAAAGAGATAGCCACGTCAATATAAATGATGTTGGATCCTGCTTGATGTAGTCTTCAAGAAAATAATCTCCAACTAAACCATATGTTGCAGCATATTAGATTAGAATCAAACAAATCTCATGGCCCTATACAAGGTCTGAGTGGATCCTCGAATGTATAAGATGAACATACTTACTGCCGTATTGTTAAGTCAGTGCCTTCCTTTGAGCTAGCTTAAGTAGAGCTCAGAGATGAGTAGGTCATAGCCGTGTTTCTTCTCCCCAGTGCTTTGGAGTGGCTGCTGTGGAGGTTTTACCTTCTGCAGAAATGTGGCATGTCTGTATAGGAGCACATTGTACATGGATATTGATTATTAAATGCAAATGAATCTATTACAATAGAACAAAATACTTAAAAGATCAGGACCTGCAGTATTGTTTGCATAGGAACATTATGCAGTGAGCAGTGAGCAGAGTTATTGAGCCTCCAGCTTGACAGAAAATGTAGTGTGGTTAAGCTTTCTATGGAAGTAAGCTTTTAATCTTATGGTTTTCTAATTTCTTTTAAAAGTTTTGTATTTTTGTACTTAAGCTAACAGTCTTGCAGCAATCTGTCATAAGGGTATAAGAAAATCAGGGCTGCTGGGAGAGGGAATATCCTTTGTAGATTGATGGTGCTGTTGGGAAAATTGGCTAAACTGTCTTCCATGAACGGGCCCTGCAGATCTGAAACACGTGGCAAATTTCAACTGGATTTGATGAGCAAGTATACAAATACGGTTTCTAAATAGAATACACACCATAACATTGCAAATACTTATCTTTGAAAATCCCACTTATTCTATTAGTTCTTTCAGACAGAGGCACTATTTTATTCAGGTCTTGTGTTAACCCGTGGTTCCAGCAAACGCTCTTTCAGACAATTTAACTTCACAGAACTGCATCTCATAATAAAAAAAAACAAACAAAAAACAACAAAAAACAAACAAACAAAAGAACAGCTGAAAAATGAGGGCATTAAAAGTATTTAGGAATCTACTAGGATGTGAGAAAAATTACTATGATAAATTTTGGGTTGCAACATAGGTGAGTGAAGTATAATTTATGGGTTTAAAAAAAAAAAATCAATCATCATCCCACACCTTAAGATGCAGACTGGCATTTTCAGGTCCGATGAAGTAAGAGCATTTTCAAGAGAGGTTTAAAAGAAGGGAGGATAGAAGATGGCAGATGTGGTTTTTAAAACAGGGAATTGCTTGGAAGGAAGTCTGGAAAGCTGCATGAGGGAAGGAAATGTAAATTGGTTGGCTAAATTTATAGAATAGCCTTCTATAATAACGTTATAGCAGATGGCATGTACAAATCTGTTATTTAAGAAGCCCAAGAAGAGCTCAATATTATCTTTAGTTTAGCTTATATAAAATCGTGAAGTTATCGTGTGAAAAACAACCAGGTAGGAAAGACACTTCATAAGCTCCTGGAGCACTGAAAGGCTTATTTTCACATGAAAGTCATCAAATTCATAGGGTACTTTCTTCCCTAAAAATGCACTGTTTGTATTAAGAATCTAAAATTAACCTTTCAAAGGGAATGTAATTAAAACAGTGTAACTTAACATTTCTCTTTTAATCTTAGAAAGGTGTGGAATTATCTTTCTAAGTTAGGAATTAAGCTTTGCAACAGGTTGCTGTTAACCAGCTATGTAGTTTCAGTGCATAAATATTTGAGAAGTAATCCTGTTCTTGAAGGAAGTGAGATTTTCCCCTGGTTAATCCAGGATATAAATGTTTTAAAATATCTATTTCTCTGCTGAATACTCAAGGTTTAAAATTTATTATATGAGAGTCCTTTAATTCTCTTACACTGTGTTTAAAAACCAAGGCAAGCAAGCAAGGAAGCAACCAAACAAGAGTAAAATCCTTTGTAATGACTAGTGAGAGGACATTATTGTACACAATATACGGGTTCTGGAATGGGATTCTTAATTCAGCAACCATTAAACACATACATGATTTTGTAATATTATAGAACTCTGTGCAATGCATACAATAAATATTGCATTATGACATTGCTTAGATAAAATGAGAGTTATTTATAAGTGCAAAAGTGAAGTAAAACACAGTATCTGCAGAGTTTTTGCCATAACACTGTACGCACACTAGTATTATGCTAGTGGAAACACCAAGGGCACAATATAAACATCACACCTACTCTGCATTTTTTGAGATAACATGTCATGCTATTTTATGGCAGCTCTAGATAAGTGGCCAGCGATGGTTTAACACAATCTCAACTGAGTACAGCAGTACTGCTGGCATTGCTCTGAGAATAATTTTTGAAGCTGCAGGCAGTTTATGTCAAACAGCATGTAAAGCAGAGAAAGGATACAGCTCACTGCTGTATACTCAAACAAGAGGATGCAAATCCTCCTTTGACAACCTGCTGAGTAGACATAATGTCCTTGGTGGCTTGGAAGTAGCCTTTGACACCAGCCCAGATGATCTACCCTTCTACCACAGCTGCGGAAATTCACCATTATCGATGCCTGCTGGCTGAAGTGACTTCACCAAGTCCATTCTCTGTATGCTACACAGGGCACTTTCCTTGCAGTTAAAATTTGCTTTGTACTGAAGCTCTGAGTGTTGCAAGGACTGAGATGAAGAGGGGAATAATTTGTCATATTTTACGATCCTGTCAGGTTATGATCCACTTCTGGTTCCTGTCACTGGCCACATGCAACTCTAAAGAAATAAGGCAATCTCTTTCAGTACTCAGTACCCATGAGCCAATTAATCTACTGTATTTCTGCCTGTATTGATGATCATATGCATACAAACCTGTTTGGTCCCTTGCAATGGCACTGGCCTTGAGGGCACTCCTGGCAATGTTGCTGACTGCTGTGAGCTGTTCGTTGCTGCAAGGAGCCGGCAGGTATCAAGAGTCCTCATCAGGTGAAGCCGCACAATAAAAGGGTGGTCGTTCTCCAGGAGATGAAGTGTAACAGAGTTCTTCTCATTCCAGAAAGTAAGAGCTTCTTTTTTGGGTTTTGAATAAATAAGGAGATTGTGTAGAGAATAATACAGATGCACACTAACATGCACATGCAGCTTTTAAGTAGCGAGTGCTTTTATATCTTGCTTCATCCTTTTTTATTTTGTTTCTTAGAACGTATTTAATTGTGTATGACAAGAGTCAAAACTATGAAGGTATCCACTGAGTAATGCTGTAGATAATAATACGCCATATGTGTTATGTATTATTTCAAAATCACATTGCTTTATTATTATGTTTCTGCAAAAGGACTGTTTAAGGAAAAGAACAATTAGCATGAATGCTATTCTATGGTCTACACTGCACCTGTGCATGTATTGGGATGTGTGGTTTTATGAGTTGAAATGGTGTACTAACAAGATGCAGACATATCTTGATTTACTACTGCTGGGATGTTTTCTCTATTTGTACCCTGATGTTACAAAAATACAAGTCTTCAACATTTTCCATAAAGAAAGTGCAGATACAGAATCCAAGAATAAGGTGATTTCCTTCCTAAAGATGAAACTATATTTTTGGCTCTATAGAAGCAACAACTGTCATGGTCTGAACTAATCGTCAGGTAGGGTCAGGAAGATTTTATTTTCCTTTTATGGTATAATATCTGATACAACCATCTTGAGAGGGTTGCAGTAGTGTTCTGCCTTCCACTGAGGCACCTGGCATAAACCACTCTAGGGGAAAAAACTATAAGAGGGAGTTTTAGGTGACATCTTCTATTAGAAACCCTTCAATATGAAATGCTGATAAAGTCTTTTCTGTCAATTAAAATGCAATTTCAGCTTTAAGGATTAAGCCTTTAAAAGACTTGAGGGGAGTCTTGTAATTTTACAGGGTATATTTAGAGAAAATATTTTATTGACAGCACTGACAATCAATTCTGATGGGAAATTAAAGGCTCTATTATGTTTTCATAAAAATTTTGTTTAGTTTCTATGAGAACAGGACTAGGTTTTAACTTTTTTACACTGACCATTACAGAACATATTAGCTGTGTGCTTTTGCTCTTCAAATTTGTGATAAACTGATAACTTCAACTGTAGAACTATTTATCAGACTATTGGTGCATTTAAGATGATTTTCAGAGTTGAGATTATTTAACAATTTACTGATACTATTCTAAATTTTCTAAGTTAAAATATTTCTACAGATGCATCCTTTGGGCAGTCATCTAGTTTTACTGAATAGTTACAAAATGGAGGCAGTAATGAGTCTCCAACATTAGGCATACATGCTTTTCAGCATTAAAAAGTCTATTTTGTGTAGAGAGGTGACTAATCAGTTAATACGTATTTTGTCAAGGCAAGGTTCCCTAATAAGCCTTTCTAATCTGAACACCTATGACTGTCAGCTCTTTGTAGATATTATGCTCTTTGTTTTGCTTCATTAGTGTAATTATACATTATTCAAACTGAGAGACCTGTTTATGGAACAGAAAGGAGCACATCTTCTATCTTGACTTTTCTATTGAAGTAGCTGATGGAAAAAGCTATTCTTCAGGAGCCAATAAAAACCCCTCTTAAACTGGATAACTGGATTTCCACTTCCCTTTCTACCATTAACTTACTCTGTCACTTCGGCAAAAGCCACTCAGGTGATTGCTGAAGGTAACGTCAAAAGAATCTAGCTTACTGTGTGCTTGGTTATGCGCTTTATTGTTTGTGTGGAAGTCTTTTCCAAGTCTATCAAGTACGTCTTAGATGTCCATACAAATGCATTTCTTGTATGTTTTTCACAAACTATGCTAGTGGGCTATTTTGCTAAGGTCTGTCTTATCTTCACCTGCTGCACAGAAGGACTAGGGCAGGTCCTGCAACTTGGGATGCCACATAGAGAAGTGCTAATGCGACTCTAAGTGTCCATGACATCTCATTTGGTGAACTGCACTGAAGAAGATACGTGGGACTTTGTGCTGAAGAACTCTCGAGTTTCTCAACCATCTTCATATATGACAGTAGGATTCTCAAGTAACTTCAATGTCAAGAATTACTGAGTGTGTGAAATCTACAGAGTAATGGTGCAGATTTTTTCATAGATGGCTCCCTGAGAAAATTGTACTGTTTCCATAGTAGCCTGTACCTCTTCAGAGGGAAAGCATTAAAAAGGTATTTCTCCACCATTTTGATTTGAATGTTATATAAAGGTTTTTTTGTAACTTTATATCAGGGAGGGTTCAGACCCACGACGAAAACAGCAGTGGGGATGTGCAGGAGGAGATATCTTCCCATGGCAACAGGACTACCAACCTAGAAAAATGAATATTTCTTCTCCTTAAGTGATACACACTTCTATGGCTGAAAGACACTGTGAGATTAAAAAAACCCCCTACATAAAGAAATCTTGTGGACTGAACAGAAAAATATGTTCCTGAAGTTGCGACCTGTGAAGCATGAAGACTGTCTGAGGTCACACAGCCAACGACAAGCTGCTTGAAATAGCTAACAAGCAAGAAAAACTCACAGTAAAATTCTTCAGTTTGCCTCCCCTTCCTTTTTCTGCTGGGTTGAGATGAATCTTCATTTTCTGCTTATTGAGAAACTTTTTTGAATTACAGCTATTTGGGCACTGCTGGATGCTCAGCCTGAGTATGTCATGCATTTCAAAACTATTCCCTGCCGATTTTCCCTTTTATCTATCTCCTGTAACTCTGTTGCCAAAGGCTGAAAGATGTGGTCACCTTGTTCGTTCACTGCAGAGCCGTTCTAAAACTTTTCATCAGATTTTCTTCACACAAGAAGCAAACAGACAAGACTAGCCACTGTGAATGACAGCTGGCCGATAACACCCAATAAAAGCATGTTTTTCAGACAAATTACAAATATTTCTGTAGTCTTCATTTGTCATGGAAGAGAAATATTCAGAAGACCATCCTGAAGGTCTGTATGCAAACAGAGGGTACTTGAACAAGATACGCTGAAGCGTAGCTTTATTTTCCTTAATTTTCCTCTTTTTACTGAGAGAAAGGTTCCTCTGGAATCTGTGAGGTGTGTGCTACAGCAGCGCTGGAAACCTCTGCGTGGGCCAGTGGATGCTGTGGGGTCTGTGGGTCGCTCTGCACCATTTTCCCAACTCCTTCTGCTGGTGTGCCACGACAGCCATCTGCCGTGCTGGTGCAGCAGGTGCAGCAGCGCCCAGCAGCCCCCTGAAGACAGGCTGCTGTCAGTCACCAGTGCCCAAGCTGGTGAGTCCCTGTAGCTGTTGTGCTATTGTTTATCCTCTTGCAATCTGCTTTCTGACCTCCCCACAATTCTCCACCATAGTGCGTAGGCATGTGCCTGATTTTCTGGCACTCTTCCAGCAGTCTGTGTTCATTTCATGGCCCCTGTTTCACTGAGGGAATTTTACGATATGAGCGTTTGTACGACATTGGCAAAACGCTATTCTGACTCTGGGGCAGTCGGGCGCTACCGTGATAGGTATATTTCTAAAAGGCAGAAAGAGACACACAAGATTTCAAGTTTGCTTTGAGTGACTTTCTCATTTATGAAACAGTGACTTGAAGATTCTGGTCCTGACCTGTGTGAGTATTTCTAACTCACATGTTCATTTGTCTTTTATTCCGCTACCGGAGTAACTTCCAAATAGTTTCACCATTTCACTTTTCTCAGGTAAACGAGGCTGTATGCAGCATAAGAACCCATAGACAGCGTACACAGACTTATTACAGGTCTCTGCTACAGGTAGGACCAGTTGTACTTCAGAGTCAGCAACACTACTCATAGGCTGGTTACTATTTGTTTGAGAGATTCATGTAGAGGCCCAAGAGGATTTAATTCCAGGCTCACTGAATGGCAAAGGGAGAAAACAATTTCTCAAGAGAGCATTAACCCTTCTACTTTTTAAGCTAAACTCATTCATGTGTATTATGTACATACATAATCTACGTATGTATTTTACCCTCTTGGAGGATAGAAAGATGGTGAAAATCACATTTCCTTTGAAGCATCATCTTTTTTTCTGTGTTTATTGCAGATGTCAATTGCCTGCTCTGAAGAGCTGCTGTTGTCACATACATAGCCTTTAAGTGTTCCTGTCATGTTTTAATGTTAAGCTGTAAATTTATAATGCACGAAGAAATGAATGTGTTCTCACCAGTTACCTAATAACGAAGTGTACTGCTCTAATGTGACTCTGCTAATGCACATGATTTATGAACAGCAGAATCTAACTTTATTGACTGTTCCAAATTTCCTACACTTTTCCCTGGCCTCCTGTCAGTCTTGGCTGTTCACATGTGGCCTGCTTTTTCCCTATTGGTGATTTTTTTTAAAAAAAAATCATTAATTTGATTAAATTACTGATTTTTTTTTTCTTACTAAGATTTTAGAAAATCAGGCAGGCTGTAGCCTCTGTCTTTTATGTCACTTAAGGTTCTTTGTTTAGAAAGACTCTATTTTGCCATGCGTTACTGCTTCCCATTCTCTCTATTTATCATACTCAGCAAGGTTCATTTCAGCTCATGGTCTGCATCATTGCTTTAGACCTGCAGCCAAGAGTGTGCATGTATCTAAAGATTAAGAAATGCAATGCATAAGAAGTAGCATCCTGTTAAAGGCCTCCTGTGGCTTGGACAATCTCTGGCAGCAGTTGTGATCCCAAGATCCATGGGAAAAGAGTTTGAGGTTCTAACACAAAGATATGGCCAAAGGGAGGACACAGTGGGTTTGATTCTCTAGCTAATGTCTAACTGCAACTGGTTGCATTGAACCCAGATGCATGACATAAGACTGACCTTGTAGCCTGCGCTCTGTGTGTTGCAATAGCACCAGACTGATGCAACTTAGCACAGAGAGCCTGAATGTGACAATTCTCTTTACAGAAGATGGTGGACAACAGAAATAATTTTGATAAAACATTTCATATATTTCTGGGAGAATAACTTAATTGACCATGTGACAGGTTACATAGAGATTATAGGAGTCTTTGTGATGCTGCTGCACTAGTCTGCATACCTTTCCAAGTCTTGTATTCTGAACTGCATGATGTTTGCATGCTGCTTTCTGGTTCTGAGAGAGGAAAAGTTAGTGCAACTATTACTGGTATTATAAATAATAAAAATATTTTATGCATCTATCGTATATCCACTTGTGCCACATTGCTTCCGAAGAAGTAAATTGCCTCTCAATAACATCTCCTGCAGTGTTTTGTTCACCTACATTCAGTCATACAACATATTACTGCAGGAGCCCATAAGATTTACAGTTTTTATCCACTCAAGCAGAACGATGGTTCTTTACTACATCCTCATGCTGAGTTGTTATTTTCTGTGTTGCTGTATACTTGTCAGTCTTTGCCTTTCTTTGCTTCAGGATGAAGCAAACAATGAAAATAATTGTTTTAAAATCAATAACTTTTATTTGCGAATCAGCTTTCAGCTGTTATGTGCTAATACATCTTTTGTTGATAGTTTCTCCCATGCTCTATCAAGCCATCTGACTCTGAAATTGTTGCAACACTGATTTTGATCTCACTGGTGATGTAATAGTAAATATTCATTTGTATTCGTTTTTGCCACCACATCCAAATATCTAGTGTGACCAGGAGATGGAAAGTTCAATACCTATTCTTTAATTTTAGCACGTTTTTGGAAAGATAACCTTCCCCCTGCTGCACTCTGAAAGCAGATGATCTTTTCATTATTTTAACACCATTTGATGCTACCTTCCAGTTTGTTGCTCCAACAATTACAAAACTTTCTCTCAGGAGCAACCTGTCTTCATTTTTTATTAACTGTTTGAATCAAGTCTTTTAAAATCCACTCTCTTTTTAAATAAGAAGGACCTGTTTTTAAAATGCCATCCATTTGTCTCCACCCACATGATAAAGCCTACTCCTCCTTATGAAATTAAAATGTTCAGAACCGTCGGGATTTCCAGGTGCTCTCCCTCATCCTCTCCTCAGGTAGAAAGAGCAGGGATGTTCAGCCGTAGGATATAATGTACCAGTTAAGTCAGTAAACATCCTATATGAAATGCCAGTAAACAAAGTGTTTTAGACCTTTGCTGTTACAGTCAGTGTCCCTACTGAGTGTAAGCCATTTCCTAAACTACCCATTACTTTGAAATACGATGTGTTTTCCACACATTCTTGTGTACTCTGCATTTACCCTCACTCTGTCACTTACTTTGGGTTGATTTTGTTTCATTCTGCAGGACCCAGCACAAACTATCTCTCAGTCTTCAGTCAGAAGATGAGAAGATGCCTGGAACTACCTCAGCCAAAGAAGCCTGAACGCAGTCATAAAGTGAAAAACTCTGAGGAAGATGGGAATATGTGAGGACTACTCAAGAAAGTATGTTTACTAGTAAATCACCCTGACTTTCTCATGTTTGAGAGATCAGTCAACATAAATATTTATGCAATGCATGCTTTAAACAGTGCCCACACATCCATATTTAGGTGAATGTCTGAGTCCTTTGAAGAAATGAGGTCTGCAAACCCAAGCATCATGTGTTGCATCAGCTCTGTGTACCAAATTTGTGGTACATGGCTTCACTACCATGATGGTGTAACTGGAGCACCAGGTGGACACTCAGCAGCTGTTGGAAACAGACGTTTCTCTGCATTGTTACTAATATCCTGCGAAGTGTGCCCTGATCACAGTGTGGAGGCTGCTTGATGGCAGTTTGCAACAGATGTTGGTATCACCTGCTCTGCCTTTTGACACATACTGGGAGGTCATTACTCCAGTGGATCTACCAGCACATCTGGTGTCAGGAATGAGCTGAAGGATCTGGTCCTCTTCATTAGATAAAAACTAACAATAAATAAATAAATAAATAAATAAATAAATAAATTATATCAAAAGATGAAATATAATATTGCTGCTAGGAAAAACTTGGGTAAGGAATACTCATCTACATTTGTTACCTGATTAAGATGAAATTCAGGTTATTACTGGGAAGAAGTTAGAGTGTCACACAGGAATATGCCATCCTGAAAGGATAAATGCTTTTGGCCACTCTTCCTTTGGTGACAAACCCTTCCCATCCACACTACAGAAACCATCATCACTAAGAACAGTGTACCCATAAGCCAGTGTAATGATGTGTGTGTAGGTGCCTGTAGGCTCAGAAGCTAGTCCTGGAAGGATCCTGAGATCCAGATACACAATCAGCCATGGACTGGATTTTCCACAGGTGAGAACAACTTAAACATACCTTTGTGAGGTATTTTAGCATTGTATTATTGGGAAGGTTTGAAATGTGGTGTTCAGAAATGGCTGATAGTTTGATAAATCTGAAGGGCTATTAAATTTCTTCGGATCCAGCAGACAGGTCTAAATAAATGTTATTGAGAACTCTTTTGTAGAGGTAGGTCTCTTTGCTCTGATTTTCCTGGCAAGCACATATCTGAAGCTGTTTTTTTCTGGTCCTTGATGCAGCTGTACCAAAGATTCCTAAAAAGAAGCAATGATTTATCATAAATAAGGAGGTGCAAAGTATGTGGTGATGATGGTCTGTCATCACATAGAAATGCAAATGAAAAACCTTGTGTAGGAGCTACTCTTAATTTTTCTTGGCGTGACAGTTATGTTCCTCTGATACGCAATGCTGGTGAGTGGCCAGGTCCTCCAAACAGACCTCCTTCTCTGTACTGAACTATCCCAATTAAGGCAGATGGACCTAGAGGTGTATCTTTGTGCAGGTACAAGGCAGTCCCCCCTCAGAGGGAGGGATGTCTCCAAGCAGTAGAACTGCAGCAGTCACTCTGTGAAGACAGGTCTGTAAGTCTGAACAGTGTCACCTCTCACAAGGCGTCACAAGTTTTAGACCATGGAGTAAAATAAAGGGTCTAAAAGCACTGCTGTGTTTATTCTCTGCTGGCCCTGTTTTGGCCAGTCACTTGGATGTTCTTTTCACGTAAGATGTCCTTCATAACCTTAGAATCATTGCAAAACCCTCTATCCTTTGACAGTCTGAATAGCAGGGCTATGTATGTATTGGTACCCATGTCGGGGGTTTGTGTATTTCTAGAACGTGAAAACAGAAATAAAGAGAATAACAATAGAAATGGCTAAGGAATAGTGGGCAGAGTTACCATCAAACCTTAGTTTGCAGAGGAAAGGCTTTCAGTTTCCCTGTATCTAGTATAGCCTGCCATCCTTTTGATTTTGGAAAGTATGCATTCCTCTATATGGTGTACAAAATGTTTCTTTATAGCCTCCTGTGTTCAGGACAATATCTACCTGCTGTTAAAGAAAATTCCGCATGTGGCTGTGTGGAGTTAACATTGAACGTTAAACTCCTACTAGGGCACTAACATTACTGCGCTGAATCTTGCCATAGAGACTTGAATTTGTAATTTATACCGTGAAACTTCATTGCATACCAAATTCAGCTAGTTCCATTTGAACACCTTCAGTGAATGTCATTTGCAAGCGTCTGTGAAACAGCTCCCAGGCAGCGACCTCTCTCACGGCTGATTTTTGAAGAAATCCAGAGGTGACATGTCAAGGCCAACACTCCCTTTTCTGTAATATTCACTCAAATTTAGACAGTTCTCACATTGCCGTTTTTGATATTTCTAATCTCCTTCAGTTGAATAGTTTATTGTGTTGCACAAAGTGCCACGGTTAAGTCCTTGGAGACATAAATAGAAAAGTATAGAATCCCCAAACTGTTAACATAAATAGAATTGAGAAAAATACTTTAGTGAACCACACAGATGCACAGACATTACACCTAATTATCACACTTTCACTCTGAATTCTTATTTTGCTGTGCAAAGCAATGGGTGAATACCATATTTTGCCTTTTTTTTTAATACCTAAACATATCATTCTCAGTCAAATGATAAAATACAAAACTAATTATAGTTTTTAAAAGTTATGAATTTTTTATGTAAAGAAGTAATTTAGTCAAACAGCTTTAATTTTGCAGCAAAAGTGGATCTGTAATTTTTTTTTTTTAATATTGTAAGAGGAATTATTTTTAAGGGACTCCTTTGCCAGAGTGAAATCTTCCTTTCAGTGAACGAAGAATACTATAAAGTTCAAGCAAAATGCATTTCTAATTCACACTACATGTCCCTTGGACACAATATCATGATACATAGTTAGTTCTGCATGGTATGCTTAGCTTCTTGAACAAAAATAGTGTGTAATTTCATTTTGGAGGAAGAGTTTTGTGAGCACTTGATCTCTGCTGTGATGTATTTGACAGTAAGTCCAAATTCTGTTTTCTCACATGAAGATCTTCACCTGGTTTGATCTCAGTAGGGAGGTGGAGCAGACTGTGACTATGAGTCTTTCCGAAATTGTTCCTCTCTTGCTCCTAGGCTGAGGGAATTCCAAACGGTGGGGACTGAAACTGCCCAGATGGTTAGGAAACAGTTTATTTGTCTGTATTTGTCTGGATTCTGAATACAGTTGCAAAGCTTGCCACTGGCTCATGTTGATGCTCAGTTCTAGTTTCTTGTACTGTAGAGAAGTTGCTAAGACACTGTTTGTTTTAAAGCATGATCAAAATGTCCATGTTTAGGTAAATGGTCCAATAGTAAATACATGTTATTTCAGGCAGCAAAAAAAAGTCCTCCAGTGAAGAGATCATGTTGGCTTTTATAAAGCTTATCTTCTAAATCCAAGCTTTTCTTCCAATAAGAACAGGATGAGAGTACAACTTTTCCAACATTATAGATTAATGCTTTTCTCTTGCACATTAAATAATTTCCATTTAAATTTATATATGATACATGGATATTTGAGTCTATGTAAAAGGTAATGAAGTCTAAGGAGAGTAGATTTTGCAGCATATTTGCTTTGTTACAGGTTTTTTCCCCTCAGCTTTGCTCTGTTAGCAACACTGGCTATGTAGACTATTAAAGAATTAAGATTATTAAATTTACTGTAAATGATTCCAGTTTAATCAAGATTCACCATGATATTTATTTTATTTTCCATCTGTTTCCTAAACATTTCCTGGGGCAATGTACAAACAAATTAGCCCTAGACAATGGTATGCTCAAGGCCCTATCTAAGATGATAAAAGTCATCCTCGTTACAATGAACTAGACAGGAAAGCAGTCTGACAATTTTGGAAGTTTTTTAATTTTCCCTTTAGAATGGAAAGGGCTCGGCAGACTTGTTTTTTCTTTCTTTTCCCCCATTTGTTTCTCATTTGTGACTTGCAGCTGTAAAATTTCTTCCTAACCTTAATTCTTTAACAAAAATAGCAAAAAAATCCTAGAGCCTCTGACTCTAGTGCGAATGAGGAATCCCAGTTTTGTGGTGTTCCCATGTAAAACGTCATGCCTGCAAATCTGTTTGTAAAATCAGAACCTGAAAGGATTTTCTGATAGCATGGTTACATAGCAAGACTTTTCCCTGGATAGGAACAATTTTAAAAAACTGCCTGTTTTCTAGGTCCCTTGCCTTGCAGATGTAAATTTATGGATACTGTTGTTTACGAACTTGGTTGCTCGTTGTTTTAAATCAGCTAATTATAGCATAGCATACTCTGTTAATTCCAAGCTTTGTTTATCCAGTTACTAGGGGTCATTTGGAGGGTGTTGGGTGTTTAATACTGCCGGCTAGATAGGCAGATCTATTTGAGTCCAGTGGAGTTAGGGTAGGTTAAATAACCGAAAGTCCACCCTGCCAATCTTTCCTCCCACTGTTCAGAGTGGCAGGTTTTGTAACACTGCTGTACAACCATGAGCTTTCAGTGGGGGAAAATAACTCTCTCTGATGTCCCATTATGGAAAAGGCAAATAATTTAAAGTAAGAAAACAAAGACCTTAAAGACTGGTTCATTATCTACTTTTTTCCTTTCCGCCCAAAAGGAAAAATCTCATTTACCAGTACATATTTGCGCACAGCCCTTGGAAGTGAAAAACGTATTTTTTTCTGTGTGTCATGTACTTCATTCAATCTTGTTTAAAAGAACCCACAATAGAAAGGTAAGAGTAGGCAGAGAGGCCAGGCTGATTTGCTGGGAGGGAAGCGTGAAGCAGTAATAGTGTAACATTTTTTTTTCATATCAGTATTCATGCTGCAGGGGTGAGTGCAGTAGAAGGTTACCTATTAAACTGAATAAATGCAAAGTTGCACACTCAATATATTTATGTCACAGAAAAATTCCATTTGTATTTAAAATTAAAAATACCTGCATACATGGAGGGTCATTTAAGATAAACAGATTTAATATTTATGCAAATACACTTCAAATGCTGCTGGTGATATATGATAAATACCTTTAATATCAAAAAGCTTTTTGTTTTGTAGCCACTGTAAGGAAAAAAAAAAAAACCTTTCACTATTTTTTATCTTTCTTCTAGGATTCGAGAATGATAGCTATGTTAAACCTGAACACCATTAATACGCCGAAAGCAGACAAAATTAAGCATGTTTGCAAAAAAAAAAAAATTCAGAGAAGATTTTGTACTGTAGTCAAATTCCCTTCCCTTTTATCTTGCACTTCAGTTTCTGCATCAGTTCATTCCTATAGCTCCTAGAGGTAGCTGTATCCATTTCTGCTGGGTATTCAGGCTCTCCTTTTTCTTTTCTTTTTTTTTTTTTTCTTGTTTCCTGTATTTTCCAGAGGCCAGAAGGTAAGCACAAGAATAAAGCAAGCTGAAAAATCAGTTGTGGGTTAAAAAGAAAGGGAGAATTTAAGCTAATGCAGGCAAGTGCAGCTCTTTCACCTTTTTACTGAAAAAGAGCAAGGGAGAGGACAAACAGCAAGGAGAGCAGCACCAGGTGGGCAGCGAGTGGGGTGTGACCAAGAGATGGATTTTCAGAGTGCTCCCATCTCATCAAACTGGGGGGAAAGGATCGTTGATCTGTATTTTAATCCTAAAGGTGTTACACCAGCTGGTGCTTCCCTGAACAAAGGGAAGAGTCCTGGGAGGAAGTTCTGTCCTTCTCAGTTGTATCTGCTTGGAGAAATAACAGAAATTGACTGCCCATCTAGATGCTGCTTCTTGTGTTGCTCCTCTTCCTCTGGTACCACAAACAAACTCAAGAGGCAAATGAGAAAATCAGTAATAAAAATTACACGTTTCTTGTGACCATAAAAATGAAACAACAACAAAATCTATCAGGATGCGGGAGCCAGATAAAATAATGGCAGCAGAAATGAAGATGAAATAAAATAACACTGTTGGGAGTGGAGCATTTGCACCCTGATGGAAAGCTAGTAGCACATGCTAACTATGTGGTCCTTGCTTTTCATTCCTGTATTTATGGCAGACAAGCGGGGATATTTGATTAAATCTGCATGTTTTATGAGCTCTTTCCTTCTGTAGGAAAAAGTGGATGCAGCCATGACTGCTGTAATTATGTGGCACTATATGATTTTATTACAGTTACAGTAATATCACCTTGTGTTGTGGAGGAAGATTTTCCAGAATACTGAAACTTGTTAATTACATCTATTTCTATATAGAAAGAGAAACATGAGTTACTTTTAGTGCACTTTATACTAAGTATAGAGTGACTCTAGTTTTGTTTCTTTTTTTAAGAAGTTCTGCTGTAAACCATTATAGTTTCATTGCCACAAAACTGGTCATCTCCTCATGCCTGAGAAGCTTCTTTTGTTATTATTTGTGCCTTTTAGTGCCATAAAAAGAGCAGAGGCTTGTGGCAAACTGGTGTTCAGTAGGGATGCATTGTCTTGCTGAAGCTGTTTGTCATTCAGGAAGATCATAATGTGGTAATATTCGAGGTAGGAGAACTTGTACCTGTGAGAGGTGTTGTGAGTCACACTCCTCACCATGGAAGAAAAATAAAAAATAGCTCACTGTTACTGATCTAAAGTACTGCAGTTCTCTTGCTGCTAGAATGAGGCATAATTGTCTTGGGATTTGCTGACTTTATTGGGCAGCCTTGACTCTGTGCAAGTGCTGCAAACAACAAATCAGTCTTGGTGAGAGTCTTTCCCTCCTCTGCTTGTTTATGATTTATGTGGTCTTTGCATTAGAAGCCTGTAGCACCTTATAGTATCTATAAGCTTGAAATGATGCTCCCATTCCAAACTGAACTTATGGTAAAAACGTTTATAGAATTCTAGGAGAAACTGCAAATATCTATACGTGCCTGTTAATTTACTGAGTGTATTCAGCTTGAAGTGTGATACAAATAGTGTAATACTATAAATCAGTATCTTCTAAACTTTGTGCTGCGCAGCGCAAAGGGAGAAACATATAGAATGTTTCTTGTGAGCCAAGTAGAAGAATTGTTAAACTGGAAAGCTGTTGGTTGCCCAAAGCTTCCTAAGTGTGGGACAAGTGAATGGGTTTCTCTGCTTAGCGTGGAAGCATGTCCTGAAACTAGCTAGCTTCTTACTCCAAGTTGAGCAAACCACAGCTTTGTGAAAACACTGGCATCGCCTCTCTGTGGATAGACATTGCAACACATTCCAGTTTAGCTATAAGGCCTACCCAGTTCTACTGACAGCAAGTTTTACACGGCAATAATAATAATAAAATGAAATAGATACAAATATATACAAAACCAATATCAACCCCAAACCTTTGATGGCGATTGCATCACCGTCATCACCAATGCTGTGGGGCAGGCACTGGGCAAGTCCCAGACTGGACTCTACCAGACAGGAACTGGTTTCAGAAGCTGGATTCTGGAGCCGGATTTAGGAACTCAGGGACCTTTTTCTTCTAACATGGATGGACCTTACAGAATGTAACAAATTGTGAAAACTCCAAGATGCACTGAAATGGAGAAAAGCTGATGACAGCTTGTCAGGGATCCCAATGCTTTCTGGTGTGGAGAGCAGTGCCTACAGTAGAGCACGTGGTGACTGAAGACGTAGGACGTGGGTGTGATCAGGAGGTGCAGTTAGATATGATGTGGAATGGGTGTAAGTAATGATCAGCTGTAATAAACATGAGGGTCCATTGGATGTCTCCATTGTTCTGTTTCAATGCAGCAGCCACTCTGTCTCACAGACTCAGCTCAGTAACTCCAGGACGTGGGTTTTAGGATGTTCGGAGTTCTGCAGCAAATAACTTATTTCATGGGATAACAGCATTAAGGACCGCACTGAAAACTGCCCGAATGGCTGCTGTAGGAATTCCCATTTTGGTCAGTGAGGTGATGAGATTCTGGGCTCCCATTCAACCTCAATTATTCTGAGGTTATATATAATAAATATTATAGGTTATATATAATAAATATTATAATAATATTATTAAAATATCATTAAAATTAAAAGTTGACCATTTTCTAAACAAACAACACTTTATAATGAAAAAATGTTTGATAAAAAAAGGTTTCAACTGTTTATCTTGTTTGAAATGTTTTTGGTTATCAAGTATCTGGTCTTCAGTGAGTAAGTTATTTATGGGAAAAAAAAATATATGTTTGGGCAACACCCCAGATATAGAACTCCAGAGAGATCATCTAGAGTGCTTCAGCTGCTGTAACTATTTAGAGAAGCATTGGAGAGAGAATCAGAAAATCGGCTGCCATAAGGTTTAGCTGTTACTCCTGGCAGAAGTACCAGTGAATAATAGTATCTTCTGTCTTACTACTATGAACTAAGAAAACACCTTTCATAATGTAGTAGCTATGCGGATTGCTCCAACTGAGGGAAGGACAGCCATGATTACCTGCATCTTTGCTGCAAAAAAGACAACAGGTGGAGAGAGTAAAGACCAAGTCTTTGTTAGAGGTTGGATCTTCAGTTTGTAATCCTATGACAACACTTAGTGTTATCATTTCATTCATTTCTTTTTATTCTGTTCTAAGTGCTGTGTGTAGTCATCTCTGTTTCTTTATGTTTCATCAGGAAGTGTCAGATTTGTTTCTAATAGGAACTTGCTATAAATGTCCAGGACTTGTTTCAGAGAGTCTTCTCCTGTGCAAGGTGGGAACAGTTAGTTGCAAGTTGGAAGCCACTTGATTGGAAGCTGCAGCTGTGTCTTTGGGATGTGCTCTAGCCCTTGCTTTGGTCTATCCTCCTCCCAGATTTTTTTTGATCCTCAGAGCACACTGAAATGCTACAGGTACAGACAGGCATTTGAGAAGCTGCAAAAGATGGTGGAAAGAAAAATTCTCATAATGTGTGTGTGAGCTGGGCATAAGTTGGGTTGCATTTTATTTTATAGGTGAGCACTGTATTTTTAATAGAATGTAAATGGCCTAGAACTTAAAATAGGTGTCTGATCCATTACAGTAAAATAAAATAAGTAATATTTTTTAAAAAGTTGCATCTAAATTGCAAATTACTTCATGCCACAAGGGATCTGGAGCTCTCTTCTGGCTTCCATTTATTGTTTTAAACAGAAGATTTCCATTTTCTTTTTAAAGAAAAAGACTTTTTTTTTCTGCACTTGGGTGGGGAGAGAACAAAGCAATTCTGAGCTTTCGTTGCACATTTGTTCTCATTATGGAGACGAAACTGGTCTTATGGTTTGTAAAAGGTGCAGGCAGGAGTTCAACAAATATGCAATGATGTGCTTGGACCCTGGAATTGTCAGCCTGGCCTGGACAAGAAATGGTGTGGGAAGAAGATGTTTCTGAATGTTCTGAATTACGGAAACAGTAACAACAAAACAAAAGCTTGTGCGTGATAATTTATTTAAAGCAACTACAGCTGTTGTTTCTGTAGCAGAAAAACATGTAAGGAATATTTTTGCAGCAATTCTATTACTTTCACATCCATGGCATTCTCCTCAAAGAGTGTTAGGGGATTTGAGTACCCAAATCCTATTAAAATTAAAGAAGTTTAAAAACCTGTTTGAAAATCTCTGCCCTCTTTAACAGGTACCAAAATCCAAAAGGAAATGATTAGTGAGAAAAAGCTTACCTGTTTTGAGAATGATTGAGAAAGAAGACAGTTTGTAGGAACCACTGCTCTAAATAGTTAATCAGTCTCTGTCTCTCCTGTTTGGCTGCAGTTTCTTCCATAAGAAATGTCAACTTTGAAATAAGTGGGAGTCCTTGTTCAGCAGCTCCCACCAATAGTTTTTAAATAGGAAGAGGATTTATAACACTGTTCAGCATTTCAGCCCTGTGCTATGGATAACCATCAATCCCAAAGGACATAATTTGTTCAGACAGTGACTTTGCATAACCCCTAGAAAGAGCTTGGATCTCACAGACCGAGATTAAAGGCAGAACAGACAGACTCCTCCTTGGACACCAGCCAATGAAGAAAAGAGCTTGATCTTTGTGATCCCTCAGCTTTATACCCAATATGACATCTATGGGATCGAACACCTTGTTGGTCAGTGTAGGGTCACCTGTCCTGTCCACTCCTTCCTGCAGGTGTGGCCTCTCACTTACTGCAACCCCACCATGGTACACGGTATTTAGCAGTGACCTTGGTCTGCACAGCAGAAAGTAGAAGCAAGAGCCTTTCTGCAAACCAATCCTTGGTAGTAACTGTAAACATAAAGCATTATCAATTCTAGAAGCAGACGCAGTCTGTGAAAATAAGCTGTTAACTTCAGAAAGTGCTGTTACTTAGAAAAGACTTGGCTGAAAAGTAAAATCACTGAACAGAGTTTGTTGCATTTTACCTCAGACCAGGACAATCAGCCAAGCAGTTTTTGAAATATTTTCCTTTCTCCTTGTATCCTCTGTATTTTCGATCATGTAAACTAAACAGCTGTAAGTCTAGCCAGATGGCAGTCACTTAAAATGTTTCTAATGCTTAATGTAGATTTTATGGAATTTAAGTTCATTCCCTGTGTTTAAAAACATGAACACTAACAGAGACTAGGAAAAAGTTCGTAAGATCCTTTTAAGAGTCCTGGATATACAGTTAAATGTTAGCCTCTGTATGATTCTAGTAACAACTAAATAAATTCCTATAAACCTCTGGGAAAATGGAAACTGTTCTTATTGAAGTAGAGATAATACGACGTGCACTTTTCCTATCTTCTCTGGATGTAAGTCTTTAGCAACATAGGACATAATGTTTTGCACTTTCTGTTTTTTCTGTGGATGAACTTAACCACTTGTCTTTTGTCTACAAAGTACTACACAGATCCCATAACAGGAAAGAATGACTTACTTACAAAAATAATATACATTTCAAAGGCAGTATGGAGTACAGCCAGTTGCCTTAGCAAGCACAGAAAGAAAGAAAATCCTCTAATGCTGAAACAACACTGCTGATTCAATACTGAATAAAGAAGAGATGAATAGAAAATTTGCACATGGTCTCTATTTGAGAAGGCAGATGAACAATTTTCTACTTTACATTGCAAATAATTTTTAATTAAGTAAAGAAATAGAGGACTTCATGAATGTATTTGAACTCATTTGCCAAAATGCCATTGTAACATGGTGCAATACGTGAATGATAGAGAAAGAAAATCAAAGAGAAGTATTACCATAATCTATTGCATAAAGAATGATTTTTAATCCTCCCCTTGAAAGCCACCAGGTCTGAGGCTGCTTCTCATAAGGATACAAAGAGGAATGTTGTCCATGTTGCCAAGTCGCCATAAAATCTCAATGTCTTTCTCCCAAATATTTAACACTAGGGAATAAAAAAATAAAAGTCTTTCTTATTTTTGTTGTTGTTTTTAGTTTGGTTGTCTTTCGTTTTTGTTTTTTTGGCCTAAGCAGCTTGTGTAATCAATCACTTTGTTTAGTCTTTGAAACTTCACTGATGACCGACCAAGTCAAGGCCTGTGCATTTGCTTCCGAATAGAAACCTTGTCCTGCTGCCTGGCTGTCGGTGGTTACCATGGAAATACAGCGATACAGCATCTCTGTTCCTTGGCAGAGTGTTTAAACCCAGGTTTCTGGAGTGAGAGTGCAGAGAGAGACAAAAAGGCCATTGAATAGTTGGATATTAGTGATTAATTATGTTAATGTAGCTGGGGTTTTATTCTGCCAGAATTTGTTTCAACAGAGAACCGCTCATTCCTAGAGGAGTTGGAGTTATTCAGCTTGAAAATCAAAACCCATAGTAGTTGACACCGGGCCTGTGGTCTTAGAGCAGTAAGAAACGGTACTGCTGCCACAGGTGTCAGGCGGCTGTATTTTGGCACTCTGTCTATATCACTGAACAGTCTTAAGCTATGTCTGATTGCAGATGGCATTTTGTTAGCCCATAGAGGGTACCGCACTGTTGTTGGTCTGTGTTGTTTCCAGGGGCTCATCCATCATCCTGCTCAGAGATTAAAAAGAAAAATGCCTCCTGGTACACACAATCCACTACGCACATCTACAGCTAAATCTCTATCTGTATATCTCCAAGATAAACCGTAGTATTTTCAAGATGAATAGACTGACTTAGCAACATGAGGGCACATGCTGTCCATAGTGAAACATATAAGGATATTTGGTTATTTAAGGTGTGGGCAGACCTATGAATTCTCTAGAGTACTTTGGCTATGAGTTTCCCCAGTGCAAGATGACAGTTTTCTTTATGTCTCTTCCCCTCTTTCGTATAGTGTTTGTTTGTTCACCTGTTTTCACATCAATTCTCGCTTCAGTCTCCCTTCTCTGCTACAGATTTTACACTCCACTGATGGATGCAAAATGAGAAGAACTTCAGTGGGTTTTTCCAGTTCCTCCCTCTTTCTGCCCACGGTACCTGTCTTACTGTGTCCAGAATCATCCAAGTTCTCCTGATCCACCAGCTAAATCACCTGTGAAATTACGGTTCTAGGGCTTGGACTGTCTCACTTTCTCAGTTGCTTCAAGACATGCCAGATAACAAGGGACAAGAGGCTGGAGTCTGAAGACATCCTGCAAAGAACAGCCCTATAGAAGAAGTAACAGTAGTATGCCATGCCCACATCCAGGTAACGTCAGAAAGCGGGGGCAGTGCGGTTTTATGAACTCAAGGTACTAAGAACAAAGGCTGGTTTTGAGACCTTCCTGGGGAAGTACAGTACTAATACAGACAGAGCACTGGCACTAATCGGATCATAGAGGTGTAAGTTTTGATTCATAAACGTTGAGAAGCAAGACTTCATTAATTCTGCTCTCATTAAATGAATTGCTTTTAACTAGCAATGCATACTTCTGTTGTTGAGGAAGATGATCTTCTAATCATGTACACACTTTTATAGTTGTGAGCAGAGAAGAGATTTGGAAATCGAGGAAGATCATGTTCTAACAGGTAGGAAGCAGGAAACCTACCCATCTATGTCTGTCTTAACCTGAGCTAAGTAGGAAGGGAGAGGGCAAAACTGTCTGGAAGATTTTTAGTGCTTTGGCTATGCTAGTTTGAAGACCATATTTTTCATTGACATGTGAGTTACACCACTAACAGGGTTGCTTGCAAATAAAACTGGCCATGGTGGCAACATTTTCTGGAAGCATGGGAGGCAATTAGAAGCAAGAGGTGGAATTTTCTATGCATTAAAAAAGATCAGGACTATTACTATTATGATTCATTCGAACTCTTGATCATAACTTGTTTTGCAGTCAAAATCACAGGTCTGCAATGGATGAGCACAGTTTTAAATCCTCAACCCCCAAACAAAATCTAACCACAATTGCACAGAATTCTGAATAAATTTGTTTTACTGTGCTGGACAGCACCATACAGGAAAACGAGACAGTGCATTTTGTTAAACCACGCAGAAGAGGAGACCTCTACAGCATACCAGTTTTTGCAAAAAAATTAATCCAGCTTCCATTCTGTGGGAAGTAGCTAGTGCTAAGCCAGTGTGGTGGGTTAACCCTGGAGGGCAGCTCAGTCCCAATCAAAGGGTTAAAATTAGAAAACTCATGGGTTGAGATAAAGTCAGCCTAATGGTTAAAGCACAAGCTACGCACACAAGCAAATCAAAATAAGGATTAATTTACTATTTCCCATTGGTGGCAGTTGTTTAACTATTTCCAGGAAAGCAAGACTCCATCACCCATAATAGTTTATAAGCTGAGCATGACATCATAGAGTATGGCATATCCCTTTGGGCAGTTGGGGTCAGCTGTCCCAGCTGTGTCCCCTCCCAACTTCTTGTGCACTCCCAGCCTACTCGCTGGCAGGTTCACGTCAAGCAGAAAAGGCCTTGATGTTGTATAAGAACTGCTCAGCAATAGCTACAATACAGGTGTATTATCAACACCCTTTTGGCTGCAAATCCAAAAATATACTATGAAGAAAATTAACTCTACCCCAGCCAAAACCAGAAGAGTCAGATAAACCAGAGCCTTCTGTTTAAGGTTCCCAGAACTAAACCTGAAGCCATCCAGACATATAACTGATTCAGGCCCTAATGCCAGTGCTACTGCAAAGAAAATTTATAGCTAATGGAATTGAAGCACTAAGGAGCAGTAAATCTTCAAATGAGCAATAACTACAAAAAATCTAAACATTTTATGGCTTCTGAAAGAAAAAGAAAATTTTACAATAAAACCACACGTGTGTAAATACTTAGATTATTCTATTCACTATTTAATTCTAAGATGCAGTCCCACACGTTTCTAGATTAAGGCAAAAAATAATCTTGATAGCAAATGTTTAGTTGCAATATTCAAGGGTACCTTAAAAGAAAAAAAAAATAAGAAAAATTATGAAACAGGTTTATCTATTTTTTTTTTTTTAATATATGCAATAGAACTGCAGATTCATAAGAAGAACTTGTCCTTGGAAACAAAGAAATGATTCCTCAAAAACTCAAAATATTGGGACATCTTCATGATACTGCTGAAAGAAACAGTTGTATGTTAAAAGCATTTGCTGTTTGTGTTAGCTTCTGTTCTTAGGTCTGATTTTTAGAACTATTGAATGTCTCCAGAGAAAGCTGGTAGATGCAGTTCAAGTTAATTGAACTTGCAGACGATCTGAGAATTGAGAACTGCCGGGTATAGATGTTCCTGTTGATTATGACTTTTAAAAAAGAGAATACCCAAAAGTTTCCCAGAGTGATATAGATTTGCTGTAGAAAGACAAGACCAGAAAATTGCAAAAGGGTTTTATAGTTATCAGCACTACCGTGCGCTGTTTACCTTTAACTCTGTAGGTGCACCTATTTCTATCCAATTCTAATTTTGGTATTACGTAAACTAGTTCAGGAATTGCATATTAACTCTTCATTTTCACTTATAAAAAACCACATTGATTTTTACAAACTGACAGTCTGAGTCCTGATTTTTATCCAAAGGACAAGAATTATCATGAGTCTTGATGTGATTTGTTTTCTCCTTTGCAAAGCTGTAGAGTGATAAAAAGTATTGGATTTTGGCTAAATTATTCAAGTAGTCAATATCTCTCTTCAACACAGTAATGACTGACTTACTGACAAGGGGCTAGTTGCCACTAAAGAACTATTAAAAAAAAAAAAAAAGAAAGAAAGTCAAGCCTTGGGGTAAGAAAAGAGCTTTTTGTTACATTATCTGAAGTTTGTTTTATATACCTGGACAAAAGGGCATCATCCCAGCAGCTTATCTTTCAATCCGCGGTTGGCATACTGGCTTTGTCCTTTCTGATGCTAATAACTGTGACTATGACATAGCTTTTTCATTGATTCTTATGGAATTTTGTGACCTATCATTATAATAAGATATTAACAGCCATGAATTTTAATGCTAAGCAAAGATTGCTTTACCTGATTTAAGCCTTCTCTAAGAATTTTTGAGGAATAGATTTCAGTGGCCAGACATCTAGCATTTCACTGTGGGTTGGATTGGCGGTTTTGCTTTATTATGTGTCATTGCTATCATCTGGAAGTCTGTGAGTCTTCACAACTCAGTTTTCTCATCAGCAGGAGAGCGAATTCTGTGGTCCTAGGCATAGCCTACCGCACAGTTTCATGCTAATTAATGTGGTAATTCACTGAGTGCCTCTGTATGCGAGCAAACCCATATGTGGTATGCCATACCACCTGGAATACCAAGTAGCAAAAGTGAATGTGGAACATTCTGGAGGAGGTTGTTTAACTTTGTTATTGTGTGTCATTTGCTGCATCCATTTCTGCATTATAAGACACTGGTAAGTTAATGATTCTCAGCATCCTTATCCCCGAAAAAACATGACTTTGCCTTCCATCCTTTGTTTCGTTTCCTTTCTTTGAAGTACGCTCAAAAACCTGCTCTTAATTTCTTATATGTCTTAGAATACAGCAGCGGTTTTGATATCAGGAGCTGTTTTTACACGGCGATGTTGAAATTAAGTATTTCAGGATCCCAAGTCATGTTTCAAAAGAGATTTAAGATTTGTGTTCTTGAAAGTAATTGCAACCAATCAGGTGCGCATGTTAATGCAATTAAGCTTCCGCATCAAAGGATCCTTAAGTATCTTTTATGTGGAACTCACATTCCTAAATGGAATTTCAGACCATACATCACTCAGGCCCTTTTGAAAGTGGGGACCATCAAGTTTCCCTGGAGCCTTTCTGTTTTTGTTGTTAGCTGGCCAGAACAATAAAAAGTAAACTATGTAAGAATGCATCATTACTATTACCCTTTAGCATCATTATTTTTCTGTACCTGATTCTTCACACATTATTCATACACAGCCTAATGTCTTGTTTCCTCCCTCAGTGGGCATGAACATTTCCACCCCATTAGGGATCACAGAACTGCTTTAAACAGGGGTATGTGAAGAAAATAGAAATAAGGTAGAATGTAAATTTTTTCTGTAATGGACACTGTGAAAAAACTGGCCTGGAGCAGTGGCAAATTTGAAGCAGGAACTGACCAAACTTAATTTACTCAGTAACCTTGCTAAAGCACATCTATGAAGATGCAAAATTTACCAGGTGGCTCCTGTCTGTCTAGTAGAATTGCTAATACATTTGATATAAACAACCCACAAAATAAAGATCCAGATTTAAACTTTTAGCGATCTAAAATTGCAATCTCTTTATCTAAAGTAAGAGGCTGCAGCCTCACTTCTCCTACTCATCTGTTTTTATGGTCAACTTCCTTTTACAGTTATTTCACTTCTCCTTGATATCTGTAATATATGGAACAAATTTTCAGAATGCCAATTTTGTCTCTTTAAAAGAGGAGACAAAAAAAGCTCTGCAAAATTGCTTGGTAACTTCTTTATTTATTCGTTCTGTTTCTAGTGTGTGTTAAATATTGGATTCCAGTAACTATCTATGTTTGTAACTCAGATCATCCCAGCATTTTTCATTTGGTTAGATTTTGTTTTTAAAGCTATTTTGTGATTGTATTCCTTCTCTCAACAAGTGGAACAAAACCCATTTATTACATTGTGTTTCTTTAGGCATGTTTCTGAATTTGAGAAATGTCTATTTTAGGAATTAGCCTGCCTTGCTGACGCCATAACAATGCATTTTTAATTGCATTTTTCTTTCTTACCTTTATGTTATATTTTAAATTTTTCTGATTTTTAGTCCTTTAATGAGAAAAATAAAGACCTGTTGAAATAGACCTTAAATTAAATATTTCCAAACACGTTTCTGTTAAAATGGATTGCAGACAAATTTAAGTTTCGAAATAGAGTAACTACACTAGCTTACCTCTTAGGAGTAGTTTGGGTTTAGATATGAGTATAATTGCTGACTGATACTTTCGGTTAATTTGTGTTCCAAACCAAATCTTACATTTGAAATCTACTAATTTAGTGGTTAATATGTCAAAACAGAGAAAACTGAGACTATATTTTATGTTCCATGGGTTTTTCATTTGCTTTTAAATTTATTTGGCATGCACTAAACCTCTATTATTAAATCAGTAGCACAGCCTGAAAAAACTGATGACTGAAATTCTGTGAACTTCAGGTTTTCTTTTCCAGGCATTTTAATGTGATTAAAGTCACAGAGTTGAAGATGCAGTGATCTACCAGATGAAGGCATTCTGAACATATTAGTAATACTAACGCAAATCAGTTTCACTTTCTCTTCAGCTTGAGTCATTCATTGCTGCTGACTACATTCATGGCAGTGGCTGGTCTGAAATATTTGTTTCTGAACCCAAGGGAAAACATAAGCAGCCATTTAATTGACAGAATCTGACCCTTAGTACTCAGCTGAGACGGACAAGTTATGCTCTTCTGCTGCAGAGATAGAAGTGCATGAGTTTGAGTCTTCAGACTCCCATGACTTAAGATGCTAGAGGGTGTACTAGATCATCTATCAAAGCCTCTCAACAAATGGTGACATGAGGGCTCCACTCCAAGTAAACTCTCCAATAAACAGCCTCTTCATCTCTTCAGGGCATTATAAGGTGGACTATCAGTGTCCAACCTGTGTGCTTTTTATACGATGGTCAACAAGCCATCATTTAAAGCTTTTCTAGAAATGTATACCTTTATGTGGAATATACAGAAGTATTGCCTGAAGGTCTATAATGATATGTTAAGGAATGTGATCTGCATTCAGCAAGGATAAGAAGAGAGTATGGCCTTTTCATTACAATAGGACTAGAACCCACATAAATGCATCTTAGTCCCAGGCTTAGTTAAGAGGCTAGAAAAGAGCTGCTGTTTAAATTAGTGGATGGTGAAAGTGAACATGAGAATCTCAGTAGATTGTTTATTTGTATGATTGAAATTGGAGAGTATGAAGAAAATAAAAAGAATGTAGTGTGTATTTTGGTCTGAAATGGCTATAATCAAAAGAAAACACATTTGTTAAAGTTTACTTGTATGCATCAGGCCAAGCATGCCTGTTTCCCTGCAGGTCACTTAAGGCTCGATAACTACTGTTTTATTCTCTTAGCAAGAGGAAGAGTATTTTGCTGGAGTTTTTCAGCCATCACCATCTGAATACAGCTGTGGTATTCAGGTGCCTCACTGCACAATGTTGAGGAATCAGCTTTGTGAGACAATGAACACAACAAAGACTCGGTGTTCCCCTGTAAGTGTGAGTAGTTGTCCCACAAAGTCAATGAAGTACAGCAATAGAGAGACGGTGTTTCAGGTCTTCTCAAGGCTGCTGGAGTGTTAAATTTGACCTGGTAAGAGTTCTGTAGAAAAGCTGGATTTAACCAGATGTGTATGCTATACCCATGGGAGCCACGGTTGCTCTCAAAATTAAAACAAACCGTGCTCATAGTAAACATGTGCGTGGTGGGTTGACTTTGGCTGGATGCCAGATGCACACCAAGCTGCTCTATCACTCCTCTCCTCAGCTGGACAGGAGTAGCAAAATACAACAAAAGGCTCATGGGTTGAGAAAAGAACAGGGATATCACTCACCACTTACCACCACAGAAAAAACATGAACTTCTCCAACATGGATCCTTCCCAGAGGCTGCAGTTCTTCATGAACTGCTCCAGTGTGGGTCCCCCGTGGGGTCACATGTACTGCCAGCAAACCTGCCTTTGTGTGGGCTCCCCTCCAAGGGGTCACAAGTCCTGCCAGGTGCTGCTCCAGACCAGGCTTTCCATGGTGGTGTGGTTTGAGTTCTAGATCAAACAAAGCTGGCAACAAAGCATCATGCAGCTGATTGCTCACTTCTCCCCCGCTCTGGTGGGATGGGGAGCAGAAAATACAACAAAAAGCTCGAAGGCCATGACAGAGGACAGGGAGGGCTCACTCACCAATTGTGGTCACCGGCAAAAGACAGGCTTGGCTTGGGGAAACAAAATCAATTTAATTTAAACAAAATCACCACCAATTCACCAATTGAATCAGAGGAGGACATTATCTTATTAATCATAAATCCAACCAGATCTGACATAAATACACATTCTTCCCACCCCTCCCTTCTTCCTGGGCCCAGCTCTGTTACCTCCTTCCCCCCAGCAGAGCAGGGAGGCAGGGATTGAGGGTTGCACTCAGTCCCACTTATTCCCAGTTGTTTCTGACACTCCTTCCTTCTCAGGGGGTAACTCATCACAGACCTCCCGTGCAGCATCACTGGAGACAGTCCTCCAAGAACTTCACCAACTAGCATGAATTCCTTCCATGAGCTGCAGTTCTCCTAGCAATAAATCTCTCCAGCATGGGTCTCCATCAGAGATACAGCCTTTTCCAGGATTAGTCCCCTGCTCCAGTGTAGGGTCCTCCATGGTCTGCAGGCAAGACTCTTCTCCACTGTTGATCTCTCAGTGCAGCAAAGGCTCAGTCCGTCATTCCACCATGGGCAGAAGGGGAACGTCTGCCCCAGTGTGCCTCTCCTCCTCCTTCCTCACTGATCTGGGTGTCCACATGGTTGTTTTCCTCCTGCCTCACTCCTCTCCAAAACAAAAAGAGCTCCCAAAAACAAAGGTCCTTGCCTAACAGGTTTTCCCCTCTTTAATATGTTGACCCAGAGGTGCTGATCTGCTTGGCCTTCGCCAGAGGCAGGTCTGACTTGGAGCTGGGGGAGATTTGCAAAGCTTCTTACAGGGACCATGCCAATAGACCTCTCCCTCACTACCAAAACCCACCAGACACAAACCCAATACACACAGGGTCAGCCTCCTTCAGGTACTTCCACCTGCTCTACAGTGGACCTCTGTCGGCTGCAGGTGGACAGCCTGCTTCACCACAGTCTTCACCACAGGCTGCAAGCAAATCTCTGCTCTGGTGCCTGGAGCACCTCCTCCCCCTCCTTCTTCACTGACCCTGGTGTCTGCAGAATAGTTTTGCTCAGATAATGCTCACTTCTCTCTCCTGGCTGCTGTTGCACAGCAGTTTTAACCCCTTCCTAAATATGTTATCACAGAGATGCTACCAACATCTCTGTTGGCTCAGGATTGGCCAGTGGCGACTCTGTCTTGGAGCAGGCTGGAACTAGCTCCACTTAACATGGGGGCAGCTTCTGGCATCTCCTCACAGAAGTCACCCCTGTACTCCACTTGTTACTAAAACCTTGCCACGCAAACCCAATACAGTATGTTTACTTACTCTTCAGATATGAAGAAAAAAATCCAATGTTTCAGTGGGTTTTTTTAACTGTTATCACATGTAACAGTTATACTCATGTCTAATGCTGAAGAACTGAAGTGGTAACCTGTAGCCTGTTATTCTGTCTGAACTGCCCAGTTATAACAAAGAATTTTTCAGTGAATCACAGAGATGCAGAGAAATGGCATTTCAGAATGAATTCAGCAAAATGGAGAGAAGGTTTCAGAGGAGCAAAAAGTACCACTCAGGCTCTGATTGAAATGAGACTGAAAGCATTGAGCTGTAGTGAACAAAAGAGAGAGATAATAATATTTAATGGGAGACTTGAAATGGTTTGGTCTAGTTGCAGATGTTTTCTGGCAGTGTTCTAAAGGAAAATGTCACTAAAACCTGGTGCCTCTCCTGTTCTCCATTGCTCCTCACACGTGTATCAGGATAGCTTACTTTGCACATATTAAAATCAGAAGGGAACATTGAGATAAAGTGGTGTGTTCAGGCATATTTGTCAGTCAGCTTCAGGCAGTGCAAAGCCATTAATGAAAAGAAGAAGGGCACCCTGGAGTAAAATAGACATATCTTTCACTCTTAAGAAGAACAGATTGCCTGATTTAGGCTCAATTTTGTTTTGTTTGTAAAGCAACTAGAGAGTAATCAGTGAAACGGGAGACAAATTTTAGTCCCACAAAGTCTGGTTTTCAACAAGAAAACAAACATGGACAGGTATATTTTGAGCATTTTTTGTACTTTTTATGTTGTGTGGTCAAATTTATGTATTTAGTTGTGATCAAAATAGTTGTGGTCAAAATACGTGTGTGAGTGGGCTCCTGTTTTGTAATAGAGGGGGAGTGTTTCATGATTTATATTATATATAATAATGCCTGTTGTCATCAGTGAGCTTATTTTGGATTAACCTAAAGAGTTCTTTCCAAAACATACAGTTATACTAAACCAGAATATATGAGATAACAATACAATGCTTTGGGCTGCATTATTGCAAAATATACTACTGTAACATAACCTATTGCTATGTTACAGTCAAACATATGACTTTTTCTTGTCTTTTTAATAATGAAGGTTATTTGAAAACCTGTGAATCCTGTACATTGCAAACCTTATATCTTGAATTTACATACAGTAATTGAGGATGAGGATATATTATTCTTCATGGTAAGTAGTTTATTGGTGAAATATTTGCAAAAAGTACCTGTTGCTAAATGTAAAGTGTTACTGTAACAATTTGATTTCACTATCTTATCAACCTCGAATCAGAATTCCTGAGTTTAAAGGAATGTTTCTCAGGAAGATATCTTAGCACAAAAACTAGCTCAATCAAAACAAGCTGGTATGAAAAGAGCTAAACAAAATTAGTAAGGCCCTGGAGACTTTCAGAGAAATGACTCAAGATAAAATACTCGTATGAACAACAATCAGCAATACAGAGACATAAATAAAGCATTCGTGATTGATGTGCAGTGCCTCTGTTTGGGTTGAAACAAAAAATATTTGTTTGGCAGCACCATGTTTGCTTAATAATGTGGATATTCTGGCATTGCTTAGTAGTCCGGAATGACAGAAAAGGACCTTAGTGTTACACAAGTCGGGTCTAGCTTATTCTTTTGTGCCCTGCTGCATATATACTATACAACAATGCGTGAGTGTGCCCTGGGGGTTATTCTGTTGAACCCCAGAGAGCTGGAAAGTGGAAGCATGTATTGACAACATGGTGGAGATTTCATAGAAATTCACCCCTCATTTCTTAGAGTATCCCGTTAGAAATACCTATTCTAAATTACTAATTTCACCTGTGACATAAATATAATTGCTGCTGCAATCTGATCTTCATTGGATGACTTCAGAAAGGGCAGGAAATTATAGCAATGTATAGTTCAAGCTCTAGACTTCTTTTTGCACAGACATCCCACACTGATGTAGTTCTTCTATGTTAGAAGAATACTGCTCTTGAACTGAGTACTTAGTTTCTTTTAGTTGCTCTTTGATGGCTGTGTACTCAGTTCAGCAATCCACCTGGGCCACTCTCCACAGTGTCCTTATCAGGGAAATTCAGGCACGGATGTGTGCTGGCATCCCGCTCCTGCAAAGCATATAGACCATGTTTGCTGCACAGAATTGAACTCAGCTTGTTGCAGTCCTCCAGGCTACCAGGCTAGAGTAATTTCTGAAGCCATGAAAAAAAAAAAGAAAAGAAAAGGCAGATCGGAAAAACACTGTGTTTTAACACCGGTTCCACATAGTGTTCATCCTGCAATAATTCAGGAATACCAAAAACTTAATACTTCACATCTATAATAACATCACACTGATCTATCCCCAAATACATTCTGACACATAAAAATATCAATAGTAATATTTAGAAGTATATTAATGCAGATATTTTAAGTATGCTCTTTTGTATAAATGGAATTTAGACGTCCATTGTTCTGGCAATTTATTTATTCTTTTATAGTCATTGCAATCATTAGCTTAATATGAGTGTCAATGAAGAGAAAGATAAATATCCCCACTAAAAGTATTATCATTACAAAAGGATTTTTGACCAACAGATTTCAAAGTGGGTTGTAGGTGTAAACAGGAGGTTATATTGAGGGAAGATATTAAATTTTCCAAATGTGCAAATTTTAATAAAAGCCACACTGGGTAATAGCGTGGTTGAAATGAATTGACAGGTCTGAAAATACTATTCCCAACTTTTCCTGTTTTTGTAGAGGCAAATACAGCAATGAATACTTGCAGCTTTTTTTTTTTTTTTTTTTTTTAAAAGCTACCCAGCTGTGTTATTTCAGTGGAAGCTGGTACAGGTGCACAAGAGGCTTATAATGTTTATTGATGATAAATGAATCCCTGCTGCTCACTCCTGAAAGTTTGGCTTTCACTGCTGGTCCTCAAAAGTTCAAGACACTGTTCGGGAACTGGGGTTTATGTTTTAGAGAAAGATCACTCCGGAGAAGTCACCTTAATAAATACCAAAAAGTTCCAACCCTTAATACGTATTGTTTTAGTAGATGTTTTTGATTTCTGAACTGTGTAACAAATTTGGAGAAACAAACTCTGCATCTTTCACTCAGGCACAAATATTTGACTGAAAGCCAAATATTGAAAGGAAGCTCCACTTCCTAAGTGAGAAGTTCAGCAGAGCAAAGCTCTGCCAAACGAAAGATATGTCTCTTTGTCTTATTTTGAGCACTTACAATGACCTTTGTAATATTGTTGATGAAACTGTATTAACACCATGAGCTTGAGAGTTACATCAGAAGCTGCTCGATGTGTGTATGAGGAAACGTAACCCTAAAACCTTCTTTTTTTCCGGTCTTCACGTAGGGATCTAACAAGATTACTGACAGGAATCCTATATGGATGCTCTATTTCCCATGCATCTATCTATCTCTTTCCAATAGTAACATCATTAGCATTAGAGGCACTAAGAATGTGGGACTGGAAAAATAAAAAAAGGTAAGATCTGGCCTAAATTTTTTGAGCTTCATATAGGCTCATTTTTTAGTCTATTAATCTGTATCTGAAGGAATACACAATGGTGGATATATACGAAATTCTTCTTCTGGGGCCTTCTGAAGAAAGAGTATTGAGAAGTTCAAACAAGCACCTCTGCTCCAGTTCTGTCATGTCCTTTGGGCTGGTCTCCGTTCTCCAACGCTGCAGTTCCTCTCTCTCCTTTCTCTTCTTCAAAACTTTCTGCCATTCTACCATCTCCTTTTTCATGGGGCAGTTTTGCCCATCCTTTGATGATCCACTAGCCCAGACTTCAGGTGGCTTCCATTCAGCTCACATCACTTAAGCGAATGGGCGACGTGTTACAAAATAAGGTTTTTTATCCATTTCTACTCCCACTCTACTTTGGGGACTGAGGAATGTGTAGGTTAATAATATAGGAAAAGGTTCTATGTAGTACTTGAATACCCATCACATTTGGGCACTGAGAAAAGAGAAGATCATGGCAATCAACCCCGTAAGAAACTTGTTTTAATGGAAGAGAAAAATTGGATATGAAATATCATATATCAAGCATGGCATGGAAAGGTTACCTGTTTGAAATAAAAAATTAAAAATGTATCCAATATGTGCTCTCAAAGGCTCTATGTGGGAGAGGGGAGGGTTTTCTGGATGGAAGACAATGAAACATTTCTCCCTCTGACAAGTTAATTGACATTTGAAAGTTACGGAATGTATAAAGCAACAACCCCCATACTGGAAACAAAAAAAGGAGTGAGTGTATGCAAGCATGTGTGCATGTCTGTGTGTGGTTGGAAAGGACAAGGAGGTCTGACTGCGCCTGTGAAAGTGAAAGAGAGTGAGTGAGATGGTAAGACTCGGCCATATTCATGCTCACTCTCCCATTCTTTCTTTCATTTTGCAAATCAGGAAACACCAGGAATATTCCCAGCAGGTGGCATGTTTTTGAACTGGGCAGATCATCTGGTTCTGGCATAAGCCCACTATCCTGAGGCAGGACCCAAGTAGTATAACAAAAAAAGTAATGGTTTTCCTGCAGGAAGTTTTCCTAAAGGGGTGCTCTCCCCCCTGGGGGGCTCTCCAGCCACAGTACCTAGCACCGCAGCACAGCAGAGCACAGGAGGGTCACGAAAATTGAGTCAAAGATTTTGCATGGTGCTCCTTGGTGTAAAGAAGAGTTTCCTGATATGTGTTTCAGATGGAACTTTTTTTACTTACAGGTAGTGGAAGATTGGTCAATTTGGTAACCCAGCCCTTAATGCCAAGACAAGACTGAGCAGTGGTAGTGCTAAAAGAGTGGGAGGCAGGGATGTTTCCAGTTGGGCCATTGTAGCTTACCTTAACGAATTGCCTTAGTTTTACTTTAATCACGGGAATAAGAGGTAACAGGGAAAGAGGTTTCAGTGACAATAGCAAGATACTGTCTTCAAGGCTGCCCAGCCCGTACGGGCTCCCTTTGTTCAGGCTGGGTGGAGAACGCCTATAGAGCAGTTTGCGACAGGACCTCAACAGGTAAGGTCTTAAATCACTAAATTCAATACGCAAGAGCTAGTAACTGAAGTTCAGAGAACAGCTTGTGGGAGCTGCTGTGTCTTTGTCTTGCAGGTGAATGGTTGGTCATTCCTCTGCAGGTGCAGCAGTGGCTCTCAGACTGCTGTGTGGATGAAGAGCTGTCTGCATACAAACACAAGAGCTACTCTTAGCCTTTGCAGGCACAAGCTTGTTTGACAGGGACAGACGGATCCTGTAAGTGTTCTCAGCAGTGTACCAGAGATGAGACAGAGTTGAGGTATTGTCCAAAGAGGCAAGGTCCCAGACGCTCTTCAGCAAACAGACTAGAAAATACAACTATAGGGAAGCAAGAGATGAAGGACAGAGCAGGTATCAAGCAGCCTGACTAGTATCAAGGAAAGAACTGTTAAGTGCCAGGGGAATTCCTGTCTGTCCAGCTGATGTATAAGGAAAGATGCCAAACTATTTGGCAGTGTCATTTTTATGGGAAGGAACTTGTGCAAGTATTGCAAGAGTGATCAAGGAAGGCTGATGTCTGTGCTGTCTCCATCACACTCACCAGTGCTGAAGGATGAGAGCCCTGACTACCTTCCTGAGCAGCTGGAGCCTGGGCTGCCGAGATCTGACAGGCGTTTCCCCACAGACTGACTGTCCTACCAATGAGGAAGACTCACATGCTTTATGTTCATACTTCGTCCTTCTTCACCTGTCACAGGAAGGGCTTCAAAGACATCATTCCAACATCTAGAAACACACCTAACTATATTTGGCATGTGCTATTTTACTACATCTCCTGCAACATATCCAGCAGTTAAAAGGTTGTACAGAATGACATACAGATATGGCTTGAGTTCATTTATTTTGAAAAGGGATAGCTTTTTTATTCACCATAATATTCTATTTATAGGAAATTATCTTTAATGTTCTCCTTTAGTAAGTGATAATACAGATAAACAGAAGGCGACTTAGGTTTCAAATGTCTAATATATATGGAATGTATTTTAATTTACAGAGGGACAATAATCTCAGAAATACTCATTATGGTTACAAGATTTTTAGGCAATGTCATGTTGCAAGTCACTCCTCTGATAAATTCTCCTAAACCTGTTAGGGTGCCAGCAAACTCCTGTGGGATGAGCAGCTCCAGGTGCAGGTAGGAATTTTCAGAGCTGAGAGAGAAATGTTGTTTCAGAAAAAAAATGCATAAGAAAGACTGTAAGACTAAAAGGAAATTGATAAAACAGTATTTAATAAAACGTCATGAAAGATTTAGTGGTGTTTTGAGATGTTTCCTGGCAGAAAGGTTTTTTCTTTTTGAATGATTCCTATGGTTGCACTGTCACAATCTACTGTGCAGAGATTCGCATACTCGTTACACAAACCTAGTTTTCATACCAAATGTTCTCCTCCTCTGGGAGATCCCAGACAGCTCACACTAGTGAGCAGCTGGCTGACCCAGAACCTCAGTTGGCCCCACAGGAATACAAATACCACTAAGTTGCTGTAGAAGCAGCAGCCACTGTTCCTAAGAGGAACAAGGGTCTTTTGAAGGATCACCTCAGGTGACAAGCCTTTGCTTATGGAATAGTGCATCTTTTTTCAGGGTAAGACTGGCAACCCCATAAAAATCCATGTGGGGAAGCAGGACATTGTAACGTGTGAAAGAAGTTCTTCTGGAAGAACCTAGTCAAAGCTGTGCTCTAAACTGCGTGAAATTCAGCCTCAGCAGGTAGCTTAGTGCACTGGTGGCCCAGCCTCCTTGAGCATAGCAGTCTCCTGAATGCACAGATGGAAACCGTATCTTTGGTGGAAACGAAAAAATAATATTAGCCTAAAATGGAGGTCCATCCATTAACGTTTCCCTCTATGTTAGTGGTGCTCATTAGATTGTAACAGTGCTTTCCATGCCTATATGGAAAAGAACAAAAGTTGGGTTTTCTCTCTCAAACCTGAATATAGGTAATTAGACAGCATTACTGTGTCTCCAGGCATCCAGATATGATGCAGATATGCTAATACTGATAAGAAAAGAAGAAAGTCCTCATTTTTGCCAGAAAACTCTTAATGTTTCAAGGGTAAATCTCAAACAAGAAGATAATTTTAAATGAGATAGAATCAAATTAAAAGGGACAAGATCAAATACGCTCTACAATCAGATAGGAAAAAATAAATTCCAATTCACATCTCGAAAGCTTTGATACTTCAGTGGTGTTTTTATTTGAAAACTTTTTCTCTCATCCTGTGCTGAACGCAACTTCGATCACAACATCATATTAAATTGCTGAAAAATGAACATTTTGCCTTTTGGCACTTTGCCCAAAACAGTTTTAATTAACTGTTTGAGCTAGTCATTCATTCTCACCTCCACTGTGTCTATTCAGAACTCTCAAGCTATCCTTACATTAGCTATAAGCCCTGGGAAGTTACAAATACACCTTGATATATGAAATTATTTTAGCAGTGCAGACAGAGTAAGCTCTACTTCTTGAATTTAGTAGAGAACAAGGAACGCTATGTATGATAAGCAAGGACAATTTTCTGGATAGTCTCGTAAATCACAATTGTGAAATACTTTCTCCTGATCACCAGTTGTGCAGATTTATTCCTACCTTCACATAGATAAGGGTTTAATAACACTTTTCTAGCATACCTATATCTAAAAAAATTAATGTATTTTGGTGGGATGGCTCACTTCATTGTTGTTTATAACGCCTGTTGTGAAACAATGAAGTCAAGGACTTCCTGGGAAGTCTCTACCCCTGAGGAGAAAAGAGGTGAACTAACCTTTCAGGTGCTGAATACACTCAGCCTCCAGAGGTGATCTGGGTGTGATGAGCACAGTCAGACCTCCTCAGCGTTCTCTGGAATTGTGTGTAATTCTGCAAGAACTATACATGAAAATGAAAACCTGCCTGTTCTACTTTCCAAAACTAGCAAGAAAAAAGATGAATCCTTCAGCTTCTTGTCTCTGGTTCATTTTCTATACCAACTTTTCCATTTTCTTGTGATTAGCAGTATGCTTCTTCTTGTGCTTGCAGTTACTGCAGACTCTGGTCTACAGTAAGTACAGGGCTCTCCTTTCAAGTCCCTCACTGGGTTAATCTATAGAGCTTACAGCTTTAGAGCAGCACTGTTACGCCCTCTGTGCTCTGCCTTTCTGCTGTTTATGGTCCTCTAAAACACCTGCTCATCTGGCAGCTTTGCTGAAGCTCAGCTACTGCTTTGGAGGTGAAGGGAAGGGGAAAACAAGTCTTTTGCCTCTAGATTGGCAGAATGTTTTCAGGTCCTATTTGCACTGCCTGAGCAGGCACAGGCTTTCAACAGGGAAGGTGAGGCAGGGAGTAGGATTTCTAAAACAAGATCTGAAAGGTGTCTCTCCAAACTTCTCTGCTAAGTGAAAAGACTCCTATGTCCAGGCGCAGCTTTGCCACAGAGTTTCTCATGTAGCCTTTCATGAGGGCTGCAGTGCACTGCAGGGTCAGAGGTAGAATTTGCTTATTTGACTTCCTTCTCCCAGATTTCAGAATGCACATGGTCCTGAGTTATGTGAATGTTGATAACCCTCATGGTTAGTAGCACTTGCACTTCTTAAACTGTCAGTGAGTTGCTACCATGCTGCTGTGCAGATTAGAAATCTCAGCAGAAAATAAGCGTTCAGACTACAAAAGTGCACAGTGCTGTAGAGGAGATGTTGGAGGAGAAAACCCCCACCTTCTAGGTAGGCCACAGGTCCACGGTAACTGTTGAGAGACTGCTTTTTCCAAACCAAGAAGGGACAGTGAAGATCCGATATGACTTCACTCTCAGATTAACACACCTGCTGTTATTTTACTGCTGCGAGTGCCCTATCTTAAATGGGGAATCATCTCTTTCAACTACATGCAGGTGTTCATCTATATATATATATATATACATGTATACACATATGCATATAAAAATGTTCTGTAATCAGGACCCTATGCATTAACTGCATGTGCAACCATGCAAATAGCTGCATAATTTCCCTGCCTATTTTGCTGCCTCCACATTATGGAATAATTTTTCAGAAGTTTTCAGTAGTTTTGCATTATCTGGTACAAATGGCTGTTCTGCCATCTTCCAGTTCTTTAGGTGTCAACACACTAATTTTCTTTTGCTTAGCTTTACTTACAGAAAACCATTAAATTTTCTGTGTTTGCTCAGCTAAGGGGAGTCTTGCATCGTCTGCTTCCCTTTCTATCCCCTTTTCCCACATTTTTTCATCTTTCTCTCATGGAAAAAGGTCTTCATGGATTAAACTGATTTGACTCACGTATGTGCCTGAGTTTCTGGGCACAACTTCAGTACAAATACTCCATAATAGTGCTGAAGTGTATCCTTGCTCTAACAGAGCTGATCTTCAAATGAGCTGGAAGATACCAGGGGCAGTTGCAAACTGCATGTGACCTGGTGTACACCACCATCTTTTAGAATGACAATGTAAAATACTAACCACTTACCAGATCACCAACAACACTGAGTTTTATTAACGTATTTTTAAAAAAGCTATGTAACTGATGTTCTCGGTTTATTGTAAATCAATTAATCCACAGATTATGTGTTCATTTCACTTTCAGTAAGAAGGAAGACATCTATCCTGCTTATTGAATCCATGCAAGTTCACGTGCTTGGGACATGCCAGACATAAAAGAACTGGAGGCCAGAAGAGAGGGTTTGATTTGCTTGACATCCTTAAGTGAGAGCCTGAGGAGAGTAAGCTTTAGGAGGTAGCTATACTCCTTCACATGGTTGTAGAAGATGGGAAGAAATGGGGCCAATGCATCAGCTAAGTGTTTTTATGGAAGAGGTAAAAAGATGAATACTCTCTATGACGCAAAAAATCATGAACTCACAATGCTGTCTTTGCCCAGTTCAGAACATTTAATTGTCATTACTGTTATTTAAAGTACATGTTGAATTTGCAGCTCAGACTTGAAGGAGCCCAGACACTGTCACTGGTGTTGAGTGACTGTGGTCACTCTGCTCTGCAGATGCCCTGGGTGCTACCTTCTTCTAACTCTCACTTTATTTTTTGTCTGAAACATTGTTTTTCTGTTCTATAGCCATTTTCCTCTGTCTTTCTCAATCCCCCCTTTTAAATGAAACCTCTAATTCCTAATGACTTTTACTCTGCTTGAAGGAAATTCTTTTCCATGAAACTCTGAATGTTTCCTCTTAAGTCTTCACTGGCTGTGATTAGCAGAAATTAGAGTATTTTCTGTGAATTAGTTTTTGTTTGTTCTGTAGCTGCTATCCAGCAGATGTACCATGTGTATTATTACATGGCTGGTTTAGATATGGAATTCGTAAGCTCAGATCTGATTCATAGTTTGTGCATAGCATCTTCAAACTGTCACAGCATGGAGTAATACACTGTGCTTTTTCACTATGTATTTATTGGAGTTTGATAGACTATTTTTCTTCATGCAAGGCAGGTCTCGGGACGTTATTTAACTTTTCATTTTGAAAAATCGGAGAAAGCTCAGGAAAAAATTAATAAAAAGGTGTGTGAGGTTGGGTGAAGTTAAAGGGATGAAGGAGTGTCAAAGACTTGTTTACAGAAAGATGGCAGTCAGTCTGCCCGCTTTCAGTATGCAGTATAATATTTGTTCTAGTACTTTTCAGTCATTTCAAGAGAACCTAGGTGCCTGTAAAACTAGACATGAAAGCCAACACAGATTTCTCAACAATAAATTACACCAGTGCCACTTAATTTTCTTCCCCACTAGGGTTACAGAACTAGTCAGTCAGAGTCGGGCACTGGTGAGGTTCTTCATGCTGTCTCATATGGTGTTGTGACAAAGAAAGACTTGAAAAGTAGATGCAAAAATCTAATCAGGATGAAATGAGTACACACGTGTCATGGATTAATATATTTAACACGGTTTGATTTGACAAATCAAACTTTATTGCTAGTATAAGGCAAACCAAGAGTTGGATTTTAGCAGCACTTAATGACTAAACAATTTAAGAACTAGGGACAAATTCTCTCTCCAAATCATCCCCTCCTCTGTGCCAGGAGGAAAGGCTTGAAGAGAGAGATAAATGCAAAAAAGATAAAGTGGGTAAGGCCTCAATTAAATTCTGGAACCTATAACTATTTTTAATAAAACAATGTTATATACAACAAACAACAACGAGCTATTTACAAATGTATACAGAAGGTTCAAGGATCTGGTGCGGCGAGGGTGGCAAACTCCCGGGTGATGGCTCCGCGGTGGAGCTGGCAGTCACGGCAGGCGGTCAGAGCATGATATGTCCCCGGGGAAAACTGGCAGGATGAGTCTGTGGCAGGCAGCAGCAAGCGGGATTGCCGGTGAGCAACAGCCAGTGCCCTCAGCAGCCACGTCAGCAGCCGTAGCAGCGCCGCAGCTTCCGGGCGCAGGGAAACGGCACACTGCCAAGGCGCAAGCGGAGGCGGATTCTTACAGAGCCATCGCCCCGCCAAGGAGCTCTGCAGCCAATGAGGTGTAGTGACATGCAGGGGGAGGAACGCCTTAACCGGTTTGTTTCGTATGTCAATCAAACTGGTTGTATATTAGACGCTGGACGGTTGGATTTTAGCAGCACTTAATGATTAACCAATTTAAGAACTAGCAAGTGATTTAGCAAAGTGGAACAGCAACTTGATTACAGATTTGGGAATGACAATGTTCGCACTGACATACCACAAGGTGCCTTAAATCAGAACGTGTACACACACACACAAAACATACTGGCACACAAACAACAAACAGAAACATGAGGAGCCAGAGCACACTCTCAAATGCCCGAAGCAGAACACCTTGAATGGGTAGAGAGGTGGGAGAAAGAGGCCAGCCTATAGCCAACATTTTCCTCTTGGAGTTCAGAGTAGGTACAATACATTGGCGTTACTCAGTGAGTGATGGTTGAGACTCAGAGAAACGGTCCTCACCCAGCCCTTGTGTCGGCCTCGCTGCCAAAGGATCCTGAGAGGTTTCCCAGCTCAGGGGAAGTGCCAGATGCAGCCCACTGTGATCCAGGAGAGCTCAAGGGTCTCATTGTGGATTGCTGTTTATAGGGTCTGAAATAATTTATTTTTGTCATGTCCTTTTCCACTTCAGCCTGACTCAAGTGATGCAATGTTTAGGTCTGCACATGTCTGAAGTCCTAGCATGCCCCTTTTGGACCACGGCCAAGTTCAAGCGTACCAGGTCACAAGAAGGTTCAGAAGGATAGGGAGAGGAGTAGGAGCCAGCTGTGCCAAGGGAGTGCCTCAACGCTCTCATCCACTGCAGGACATAATTTTCTTTACTGTCCCCAGAGAATAGGGACATCAAGAGCCAGGAGTATTAAGAGGGGACCTTAATGCTCTGGTGCGCCACCTGTCACAATCTGCATTTGGCTTTTCCAGCGTATTGTTGTGTGGCCCAGAGAGGGGAGTCGCACCCTGTATTGAGCGGTTCATGAGTGGGGAGGATTGCACCACCACAACAAGTTAAAATCGAAATATTTGAAGAGAGCTGTGTAGAGGAGAATTCAAATGGGTAGCACAGGTATCTGTCCTGGCTTGTGTCTGGTGAGTGACGTGGAAGGTGACACCAAAGCGAGAGCCATTATAAAGTAGAAAAGGGAACATGGTTGGTTGACAAATAAGCTTCATAAACTGGAGACTTGACGTAAAGAAGATGAAATTCAGAGAGGACAAATGCAATGTGTGGCACTGAAAGACGATAAATTAACTTTGCAGGTGTAGAACTGTGAATAACTGGCTGGGGAGGAGACTGTCAGGAAAGTATCTGTGGAGGGCTTAGAGGAGGTCACACACAGTGAGACAACAGACTTGTTGCTGTGGAGAACAACAGCTAATATTATCTTGGAAACAGGGAAACCTTATTTCAAATAGCTCCTCCAGTTCTGAGGAGCACACTCAAAGGAAAATATGGGGAAATAGAGAGAATCTCAGGAAAACCAATAGTAGTGGTAAGAAAGCTGTCCCTTGAGAAAAAGCTGAATGAACAAACCCATAAGAAATGTATTTCTTTTCTCTTTTATCAAAGCTTATTATAGAAGAAAAGAATGACTAATTCTGGTGGGATAATACAAGGCAAAACTGAGAGTGTCTGGGGAATAAAAGAATTGTTAAGAAAAAGATTCCAGCTATCAGGAAATGGTACAGTGGAAAAAAATATGCAGAGAAATTGGTGGCTTGGTTATAATTTACTTTTGCAGAGGGGTGGACAAGATAGGACTTATAGTCCCTTCTGGCCCTGCATTTTTATTACTTTTGTCTCACTCTGTTGGAAAAAAAAAAAAAAAAAAAAAAAGACTTCTCAGAGGCAAGTAAGAAAACAGAGATCTGACAGACTGGTTTGGTGAAAAGATGGCAAAAAGGGGACAGCACATGAACATCAGTGACAAGAGAAAGTTTCCTGCCAGTGAAATACAGAAGGGATTGGAAACCTGCCCCCTCCCCTCACCCTTTTTATACCAGCAGAGACAGATTCACCTAGATTTTCACCTAACAGATAGAATAATCAACCAGGGGAAGTCCTGTGGCTGCTGCTCCCATTGGAAAAGTCATACAGAAGATCTTTAGGGGACTGTTTGGCATTGATTAGACAGAAAGAAGAGGTTTTCCAGCTTCAGCTCCTGGGGCTAAGCAGCTTTTCCACTGTTGTGTCCCTCAGAAGCTGCCAAGTTCCTGGGGCTGGACACTGCAGAAAAGACCAGGTCCTGTCTCTTCTCTTCTGGAGGAGACTGCTTTTGGCGCATAATATTAATTTTTCCTGTTCAGACACCTTGAGCTTTGCTAGGGTTTGTGAGTCAACCACAGCAGTGTCAACTGTAGAAGGGTGTTCTGCTCTGCATACCAACAAAAGCTTATGAGAACAAGCACAAGGCTGTTGTGGAAGCCAGTGGTGGAACAGTCAGTGTCTGACATGCAGAGACTGCTCTTCTGAGTATCAATACAAATGGTTGAAGCACATGTCTTTGTGGAATCTCTGAAACAAGCTATAAATGATGAATGAAACAAAAAAAAGCTCTGCTTGCTTTCTGCCCATAAAAAGTAAGTGGCACTGTGCTATTTGCTGTCATCTTTCGCTCCAATACATGTAGAAACATTAAGCTAATCATTAATATATAAGATTAAATAAGAGGAAGCTTTCCAAAGTCAAATAGCTCTGTTGCTGAAATTGCTTTCTCTGAGATCCACCTGGTATTTGGAGCCCATGCTTAAAATGGGGAAAAAAAAAAAAAATTCTTCTGTTCGTACAGGGCATGATATTTCCAGGCACTGTTTCAATAAAATTATTAAAATTATTCCTACAACCCAGAACACTTCTGATGACTCTCAAAGGTCTGTAGTTTCACTTTAATCTTCAGACATGTTTTCAGGTGACACTCTGATCTTGATCTCAAAGAAACTGTAGTCTCAGAAAGGGTAATGTAATGTCTTTCACTTGGTATTTTCCTTGGGACAAACGTTAGCTGAAAAACAGGAGCAGCATTTTATGGCATGCTATGAGACTTTAAACTGAGGCTTTCTTCTGTATGGAAAGAGGTGGCCTACATGTTCTCCCCTGCTGCTGAGCGATTAGCTCTTCTGGCACCAGGTCTATCTCAGTTTGAGAAAACTTTCCTGTGAAAAATCCATGAGAGGCATCAGTTTAACAACAACAACAACAACAAAAATTCCCAAACCCTGCTTCTTTCGTGACCTAGTCATCATCTTCTCTTTCAAGAGTTTTATGGTTTAACTCATAATACCCAGAAGTTTTTTGCTTGCTGAGTGATGATCTCTGCATTTCTTGGTAAGTGTTGAGGTTGTTTTATACATAGCTGATATATCCTGGGGATCATAAGCTTGTTTGTTCTGGATAAGGTGAAGATAAGTTATATTCAATTTATGTTGCAGTTTAAAACATCTTTTAAGCAACAGAGTAATTGTGCATTTGTTGTTGTGTTTGTTTGTTTGTTTTAAATCACCAATGGGCTGCTGAGTGCTTAGGATATTTTAAATCCTTAGTTTTCCCTTATCCTTCATTCCTTATGATTTTGCCACCTAACGTCTTCTCTCTATTTGATTCTGATTCTATCAGGTTTTCCATTCCAGAATAAGAATGACGATTCACTGCAGAAGGAATGGAGAAAGGGACTACAGGATTCTTTCAGTTTAAGTAAACAAACAGGAAAGATTGTAGAGTTGAGGACTAAAGAACTGCTTGTCTCTAGACAGTCTTGCAGGAAAATCTGAATGCCAGTGTAAACCGGTTATTGCTAAAGATGAGATCAGGTTGGCATCTGAAAGATGCAAATAAGTGTAACAAGCATTTTCTTAACTGCTGTTCGTTTTTGCCTTTTAGAGGAGAGGTAGCGCAGGGATTTTTTCTATTTCCTGTAAAAAACATTTTTTGCTGTTTTGTTTTTTTTACTTCTGCTGTGAGTGACAATAGAATTGTTCCCCTTGTGAAATTTATTCCACTCTACATTAGTCTACATTACCCTCCAAGAAGTCAAAGGTTGGGCTTTATGTCCTCTTACTAATTGCTTTTCTTGCACCAATCGGTTTCCAGTCTCTCAGCAAGGGCATTAACACAAATTCAGTTAGTCTCAATGGGTTAAATTAAAGTCTGTGCACACTGGGATGAATGGTTTAAGATACTTGATTATGGGTGGATATATCTAACCAAGGCATTCTGCAGGGAATTGGGTTTATTACTGTCCTCTTAATGAGGGAATACTTTTCTCTTCATTTGCTACTTTGTTTTTTTAAAAACAGGTGAACCCTCCTTGAATTCAGTTATGTACATTTACACTGGAAATGATCTGAAATCCTTAGCACTTCATTATAGCAGTTTCTATACTGCAACTCAGAATAGAGACTGAACTGCAAATCTTGAGCTGGGTTGTTTTGGGCTGATGCTTTGTGTCGTTCATATCCTGCCTGCTGTCTTTTCCTTGCTGGTCTGACCAACTCCACCAGCCTGTGACTGAGCATCGCCTCTCGCCATTTACTCATTAGCCAAGCTTCCCTTCGGACCCTGAGCCTGACCCGGCTTTTGCTAAACATGCTCTGCCTCCTTCCCTGATTCCTGCCTACAAGCTGCCTTCTCCATTGCACCTCTTCTCCTTTTAGGATTTCAGGAGCTGGCTCTGGAGGAAAGGCAGCGGCTTTTCTACAATATTTGAACTGATAACCCTCTCGGGTCCAGTTTGCCTAAATACAACGTGTCTACACTGGGTGTACATCCACAGCCTGGTCAGAGCATTTTCAGGTGATTAAGACCTGACTACAGTGATTTTCGACTGAATGTTTGATCCAGAAGTTTCCCATAGGCCACATATCTCAACTTGAATAGCACCATAATGATTTTTTACCCTCCTAAAGTTATTTTTACATCACTATTGAGAAATAATTTATGTGGTTTTTTAATTAGGTTAGAATTTTATAGGACATTATGAAAGAAAGCAAGGCAATAGATCTGAAATAATTTAACAAACTGAGCACATTACGCCTCAGATTTGTGAACTGGACATCCAACAGGTTTAAATTCCCTATCATAACTCAGGTTTCTTTTTCAGCATTGGGATCTTCTTGTATTATAAGCAAAATGCCAAATGGCATAGAAAATTACAGATTGACTAAAGTAATTTTTTGAGGGTAACCTAATTATTATAATACCCATGGCACTAGGAAAATACTAAGAAAACACTCTAGCTCTTTGGAGTTATTCTTTTTAGTTCTGTAGTTCTCAAAAATACAGAAACTGACATTCTGCTCCTTTTCATAGTTACTAGAGAAATAAGAAGTCTGCTGTGGCCTCATTAGCTAGGGAGTGTGTCTTCGATAAGCATATTTTACATTTGGATGCCACAGAACATTCCCAACAAAAAGTCCTTGCACTGCTGTGGTAATTCACCTGTCCTCCATAAAGCACTCTGTGGCTTGAGAAAGCCTAAATGAATGACAATGTCTTGGCACTCATAATTCTACTTTCTGTGAAATACAGGTGTTTTAAAGGATGCTGGGTAAAGACAGAAACACCAACTCTCTGTATTTATGTATATGAGCCATCAGGTCCTAGAAGATCACCCAGTGTTTTCAAGAACCTTTGGATGGGGACCTATCCTCCAGAATGAGATTTTTGTGTCTTTATGAGATGCAGTGAACATTGTTGTGCTCAGAAGCAACCAGTAACATCAAGTCTGCCTTCAGTGACAGCAAAGGACAAAGGACTAATATTCAATAGGTTTGATGAAAGGCTGTGGCTTAGCACTGCAGATTCAAATGACTTAATGGGGAGAAAAAAGTCATTTATTTTGAGTGGTTTTCCATATTTTTAAAGCACTTAGCTGATAAGAGACCCAGCATGCTAAGGGAGAAAAGAGCTGCTTGTTACACAAGCAAAAACAACAGCAAGTCATGAAACTGGGCTTTGGAACCAAAAAAATATGTCAAAAAGACCAAAAATGACTGTGTTTTCTTTGCAAGAAGTATATTTTACTGTCTACTGTAAACACATTCTCGCCTTTCTGCAAAACACATGAAAAAATAACTTAGCAAATAATAAGGAAAATAGCAACTTAAATGCCTTTTTCAAACTCTGACTCTAGTGACCTCTGGTGAAAGGGTCCTACAGGAGGAGGTGAGGAGTACCGTGATGGAATATGTTGATTACAGTGTCAGAATGTTGTTTGCATATGGCTGCATATTCTGTATACTTCATTTTTTCAAATATCAGATACTAAATGGACTGTGGTAATTCTTCATCATTGATGCTACCAAAATTTTCCACTACAGCTTCCTTTTCCCCATCAGCACTCCAATCCTTATTCAAATTGCAACTCCTGCCAACCCGGTTTGGTGGTACAGCAATTAGTATAATGAACAGTTGTTCCTGACAAAGGCTTCAGACTGTTAACATGATACAAAACTGTATTACGTAATGATTAATTAAAATGGTAAAGTATTAAGTATCTGACAGATTCCATTTTTCTGTATTATTTTCAATATTCCTCTGTTAGTTTCTTTCATGGAAGTGATTTGTAGATGGCAAGAGGAGTCAAAGTAATTCTGTAAGTGCAAAGGTCACTAATTTTGCCTCTTGTGGAAGCTGCTGCTCAGAAATACTCCTTTGTGCAACTAGACAACTCTCTCTGCCAACAGACAGGCTCTACACTTCACATCTTGGCTAGCAGAGCATTTGAAGGGTTTAACAGTCAGATGACTTAATGAAATGCAGCATAGTACTCCAAAGAGGTAGATGCTGTTGGATCTCAACCTGAACGGATATATTTTGGTGAGGGGATGCAAGGAGATGTTTTTGGTACTGCAGCACAAGACTACGTTGTTTCCCTTGGCTCAAAGGGAGGATGTGAGCAGGTCTCTGGCTCCTTGAGTTTGCTAGCCAAAGGACACGTCTGCTGAAAGTTATGTAGGGAACAGCATAGTCCACTGCTGTTTAAATGATGTGACAAGTTAAGTTAAGGGAATGTTTTGTAAAGTACTACTTTGGCATTACAACAGCCTTGCAAGAGCTATCTTTCTGCTTCAGAAAATTGGGGTCATGACAGCTGCAGGGTAAACATATTATTGAGTAATTTGCACAAAATCAGAGGACTGGTGGGGATTTGCGTAAAATCACATCATTCCCAGATAGATATGCAATTCTATAATAAATTACATAAAAATGGTGGCGAAAACATTTGCAATTGCTAAGTAATTAATTGTCAAATTACCCGTGGGAGACAGGAGGAATAAGGTAAGTGACTCCAGAAGGCCTTATAGTGACACTAGATAGATCAGCTGCACCACTTGAAATTATCTGTATCACATGATAGCAAACGTGTGCAAATTTATTCTTTCTAGTTTGGTTAAAACAATATACCTGAAGAAGCAGCAATGTGGGGCATGTACTAGCAAATAAAGGCATACAACTGCAGAGCAAACACTCAGGGAGGCCAGAATGGCTGCTGAAAGAGGCAAAAGCACATGCAAATGTATTCACTGCTGTCAGTCCCTTTGCTAAAATTTATCCAATGCTGTAGCCATGTCTGCATTTTGTTATATGTACATATCCTCACAAAGGATCACAGCCTCACGTGCATGTCACTGTTTCTTGGGCTCTTGCTGTTAATATCCCTGCCATTACTGAAGAATATTTAATATCTTTTTTCTTGCGAGTTACAACCTGGACTGGACAATTGATATTGAAGCACTTGCTTACCAAATTTGAAGTGGTGAGATACTGAAATTCTTTTCAAATTTGTGTAAAATTGGCACATAGTTTTACATCCAGACCAAAAAAAAAAAAAAAAAGAGTATCGAAAAAATGTAGCCTTTTAATCATAAAGCCTGAAACAGGTAACAAAATATTTCATTTGAAGTCAATCAAAGAAAAAAAAAAAGGCTTTGTCAAGTTCAGCAGGATTTTTGTTCCATTCTCCATGAAAGGGCTGAGAGTTTTCAGTTGCTCACACACTACCAAGTGCAGAAGAGCTCCTGTCAGGAGGGTGTTTCGGCTTTCTTGTGCATGGCTCCAGGCTCTGACTGCTCCGAAGGAGGCTTCCCTCAGGATGCCCACAGGACAGACAACCAAACCAGATGCTGCGCAGGCCCTCCGAAACTGTTTTCCTCCTTTGAAATCCACTGTGCACTGCCCGTGCCCGAGTGTTTTTCTCAAGATTTCCTTTGGTGTTTGCTTGTGCAGCTCCTCCCAGCAGGTTTGTTTCAGTACCTGCCTCCCTCTCCCCATTGCACAGCGGGGACTGGATCCTCCCCAGAGTGGAAACTGCCCTTTGGCATTAACAGGAGTCTGCATGTCACAGTGCTGAGTGGTGCAACCTGTAAGGGTCTGGTCCCTGAAGGGTTTATACCAAAACACTGACTCTAATGTGCATATATCTGGTGATACAGATTTGATGTGACTTTTGTAATCAAGTTTTTAGTGCACTGAAGGAAGTGTAACATTTTAGGCAGATTGCTTAAGAAAATCCTCTGCCTTAAAATTAAAAAGTGAAAGCATAATAAAATATGCTAGTCACTTCCCTGTGGGATATTTTGTGTTAGACCAGTATTCCCACTTTTGGGGACTAGCATTCATGTAATGTAAATATATATAAATGAAATTTCTTAATTCAGACATGTTATGCAATTTACAACTGTCATTAACATACTGAGAATGATCATATACTAGGAAATTATCATCTGAATATACACAAATTGTGATTAAATACATATATTTGCTGTCTAAATTCTGGAGAGGAGTTCAGTTACTGACAAGCTGAAGTTGTTAGAAAACTAGACAGTAATTAAGGTTTCCACTGGACTCTTCCACTGTTTCCTATGATATGTTCTACAGCCATCAGAAATGATGTGGCATTTTTCAGACACAATGTCTGTAGCTGGACTCCTACCTGTATGAACCTGGGCTTTCTTTGGTTAGGGTAGGCTTTTGTTGTTGTTTGCAGGTTTGGGAAAAGAGGAAAGTTGCCAAGGCATGTTTAAGACCAAGACAAGCAAGAAAGGCTGCGGGAGACTATGTGAAAAATGAATGCGTTTTGTGCCAAGAGAAGTTTGGTATTGGTGAGGAACGTGCTGCTTCTCATAGCGAAATGGCGACAGCTGTCACGGAACTGGCTAAATATGTCCTGCAAGGGTACATTATTTACCAGGTAGCAGAGTTCTATCTACAGCACTGTGCTGTACCTGGGACCAAGGGACTCCAGGAGCAATGCTGCCTCACTGCAGGTTAGTACTTAAGCCCCTTCAGTGTGATCTGACAGGCATGACCTTGTCTCTTATGTTTGAAAGAAAATATTGGAGGCACGGCGGTTTTGATTGCCTGTATGACTGTTTTATCCTTGTCAGTGATGTGACAGGATAACCCTCCGTACGCAGAGGAATTCAGTAGAGAAAGAAACCTTTTACTGGGAACACATGGTCCATTAGGATCACTTGAAAGACAGTGATGGAAATAACTGAAAAGCCAATTACTTCTCTTAAGTGCCTTCTGGAGAGATGGCTGAGGACTCAAAATCAGCACCAAATGCTTTAGTTTGCAGAAAGATTCAGAAGGAGTTATATGAGTGATTGCTGTGTAATGCTGTCAAAAGGATTTTGTCAGTCTTTTACCGATTTACATCAGCAATATCAATTTTAATCTTGCTTTGCATTTTGTTATTTGTTTACTTACAGAAGTTCTTTTCATGTTGATTGATAGCTATAGAGATACATTGATTTTAAATTAAATACTGCCCTTATAATAACTGCAGTAATGTTTGGTAACCATAAGGTTACACAGAATTATTATATATTCAGTTATGCAAATGTTTATTGGGATTTTAAAATTTCACAGTTTAATTATGTTGAAAAATGAGAAATTGAACATTTACTTTTCAGAGTATTCGTGTTTTATTTGGTGAATATTTGTCTACATACATGTGGGTGGATGTTGGAGATCAGTTAACATACTCTGAAAATAATGTTTTAAAATAATTGTAAGAACTTCAGAAAAATACCTTAAATATGATACAGAAAGAAAAAAGTAAATTTATCAAAATGAATGATGCACATAAAACTAGTAGGCATATTAAATAAAAATAACCTCTGTAGTTAGCTGGCAAATATTACTGACTGCTTGTGGTCACCATCCTCTTCAGATTTTTTTGAATGATGACATTTTTTTGTTTGCCGCATTTTTAGTCAAAAGTGAAGTGGGGCAGTACCTTTTCAGTGTTGTCGTTCCCTGGGGAGCTAGGTCAAATGAAGCAACATATACACTGTCCTGTAGACTGTACATACATACATACAAAGGCAAAAAATATCTGCCTGGAGAGGTTGTGTTCATGTACTTGACCAACAGGTATAGAAGATACAAATTGCAGAGCACATTATCCTCACACCTGTGTGGTGTTTCTCCCTTACAACCAAAAGACAGTTTCAGTCTGTGTGGGCTCATTGATAAGCCTGGGATTTATTCCTGTGATGGTAGCACTCTTACCCATGTCACATGTGGGTGAATTCCATTTCTTCTTTGAAAGACTTATTAAGGAACTGCTTGAGTCCTTATCCTTGGAGGTATTTAAAAGATGTGTAGATGTGATGCTTAGGGACACGTTTTTAGAGGTGGACTTGACAGTGTTAGGTTTATGGTTGGACTCGATGATCTTTTCCAACTTAAATGATTCTATGATTCTATGTTTCTAGGAATGTTTTTTCTACCTCTGCCATTATAGCGAAGCTTTGCTCTAGCCTCAAGAGGGGTGTGGGCTCAGTACCGAGATCCCTAGAAGAGTCCTAAGTCTCTCTGACTGAGCTGTGTGGAAAGAAACCTCATGTCCTCATTACAGCTTGACCTGGAGGCTCTGCGGCATGGACTGTCTATAACAAAATCTCAGCTCTCCTCTTTGAGGAGGAAGGCAGACAAAGTCTCCTGGAGTCTTTGGCAGTGAAGAAGTCAATGTGAAGATAGGCTCCAACCTGTGTACCAAGTAGTCGATAAGAACATATGCTGTCTCAGGCACAAAAGAACATCACACACTGAGCACCTCCAGTGACTTCACAACATAGCTCTAAAACATTTCTGCATCTGTATGTTCCTATCAGGTCAAGTTTAGCACTTCAAAAATCTATCATTTCAAGTTCTCAGTTCAGTTCAGAGATCTGATTTACGTTAAGGCTTGAAAAGTAAATATCACATCTCCACAGCAGTTCTCCTTGAGCTATGGAATTTTGTTGTAATTGATATGATGGCATGATAAAATTTAACTATTCCTACCATGGTATTCTGTATCCCTGCAGCAGTCGGCCTTGTACAATTCTTTGAGTGAAGAATAGCAGACTGAAAATAAGACAAAGTGAATATTTGCTACACCTATGTCTTTAAAATTTGGTTTTCCATTTCAACCTTTCTACATTTTTACTTAAGGTTCCTTTAAAAATTGCTTTCCATAATAGCAATCCTCTTGTAATTTGTTCTAATCTATGAAATTAATTTAATCTCATCTACAAATATATAGCGGAGATTTTCTGTATTAATCTGTAGCCCAATACAATTTAAATTGGAAGTGCTGAACATTATTATTTTCATAAATCATTCTAACTGAACTTCTCACCCCCCAATCAACTTCAGTGTCATATTTATGAATCTTGTCTTAAAACTTGAGATAAATGTTTCAGTCTCTACCCTTTTACAGAGAGGAAGGAAGGTTTCCATATTGAGGAATTCAGATTCAGTACCTTTTGCAGTGTTATATTGCTTTAATTGTGTGAAGTTTGACTAGAATTCTTAATGACATGCAGTGAATAAAAATAAAGCTCTTTTTCAAAACTCATTAAGAGAACCTCATGCCACCTCTCTCTCAGGATGGACAGGCTAGAGCTAGCTCAGCTACATCTATTCATAACATATAAATGGATTTCCTGACATCTCAGTATTTGTTAATGGATATTTTAATAATGGAGAGTGCTGATTCATTTCTGTGCCAGTTCAGTGTTCTTTCATAGGGATTGTCTGATTGTTTCTTTTTCTTTCTTTCTTTCTTTTTTAACCACTGTTTGAAAATCTATATCTCTTCAAGCACATCAGCATGTCTCTGTTGCTAATAGTCTAACTGTGGACTGTTTGGTACCTTTCACAATCCTGCTAAAATGGTTTTGTGTGAGAAAACAAAGGCTTGCCATTTTTAAAAATGTTGATATTTCTTCATTGTGATATCAGCACAGATATTACTGCATTAATACCATTATACAACACACAATTGTTGTTGTATATGATGCTTAAAGCTGATAATTTCAGGTTATAGCTAGTGTTGCAATTCTGAAATGTTTCTTTGATCTCACATTATAAAACAAAGCTGAATTGTCCAATCTTGTGACAAAGCCTTTGGAAGGTGTACCAGCAGAGGAAATGAGCAGTGTTTTTCAGGACTCATTTAAGATTTCTTCAACATCCAGGCAAACAACAAGGTAGGATTCACTACAGAGTGAACCGAGAACTAACTGTAACTAGAACAAAATCCATAAGAAATGTGCTTAACATGAAATTTTCTTTATCTTCTTCCTAAGAAATATATCTAAATGTTTTGCAAACCAAAATTTTTACCCTCAGAGGAATTTATGTTTTCAAAAAGAAAAAAAAAGAAAAATATTTCAATTGAAAAGTTATTTTGATAGAAAGTATCTGAACAGCTGTAGGATGTAGTGCTTATTAGAGAACACAGTGATTGGGGATTAATTGACGGCATAACTTCAGTCCAAGATAACTATTGTTTTGCTTTATTGAAACATGGCTTCTTATTAGCTTCTCCTGTTCCTCCAGATAGATAAATTTAATCTTGATAGTGCCACTTAAAATTGACAAGGTTATTCCTAATTAAAGAAACAGTTTATAGGAATGCAAATAAACCTTTCTTTTAACATCCTTTCAGCACCATTAGGACATGACAGATATCTCCTGTTACCATCACAGCTAGCCATGAGAGCTGAAGACAATCATGTTATTGGTGTTTGATTTCCTACCCTTAGAAGAATGTGTTGAGATCTGTCTCAAATCCTGTATGAGTTTGAGATGCTGATTCTCCAAATACTTGAACTGCTACAAGAGATGTAGCTACTGTTGAGAGCCTTCTCTATTTGAAGACAAAGCCCATTAAACATTCAGAGGTAATGTCGATTGTCCTTAGGGAATGAAATTATATTGTTAAACCAGCACATTCAAGCATAGAGTGAGTACAGAGCAACAAAAAATTGAAGACAGCTTTAAGTGGTCTGTTGCCAGAATCCAGATTTTATGTATGGTTGCTGGGGCTGTGCTAAGAGATAATCCACTGCCATCATGGACGACTGAGGAGAGAGAATTCCTAATTCTGAGGGTAACACTTGGTGACAAGAGCTCACACTGTCTCAATAGCTGCATCAAGAGGAAAGAAGGTAATATAATCATAGAATCATAGAATCATCTGGTTGGAAGAGACCTCTAAGATCATTGAGTCCAACCTTTTACCCTGCACTGCCAGGGTCCCTAAACCATGTCTCTCAGTGTCATATCCACATGACTTTTAAACACCTTCAGGGATGAGGACTACACCACCTCCCGGGGCAGCCTGTTCCAATGCTTAATGACTCTCTCTGTAACGAAATTTTTCCTGATATCCAACCTAAATTTCCCCTGACGCAACTGAAGGCCATTCCCTCTCGTCCTGGCATTCGTAATATGGGAGAAGAGACCAACCCCTCCCCTCCCTACAACCTCCTTTCAGGTAGTTGTAGAGAGTGATAAGGTCTCCCCTCAGCCTCCTGTTCTCCAGACTAAGCATTCCCAGTTCCCTCAGCCGCTCCTTATAAGACAAGTTTTCTAAACACTTCACTAGTTTCTTTGCCCTTCTCTGAACCTGCTCCAGCACCTCAATGTACTTCTTGAAGTGAGGGGCCCAAAACTGGACACAGTACTCAAGGTGTGGCCTCACCAGTGCTGAGTACAGGGGGACAAACCCTTCTCTGCTTCTGCTGGCCACACTATTGCTGATACCAGCCAGGATGCCATTGGCTTTCTTGGCTGCTTGGGTGCACTACTGGCTCATGTTCAATGGGCTGTTGACCAACACCCCCAGGTCCTTTTCTGCTGGGCAGTTTCCAGCCACTCCTCCCCAAGTTTGTAACGTTACAGGGGGTTGTTGTGGCCCAAGTGCAGGATCCGGCACTTGGTCTTGTTGAATTTCATACACTTGGCCTTGGCCCATTGATCCAGCCTGTCCAGATCCCTCTGTAGAGTCTCCCGACCCTCAGGCAGATCAACACTTCCTCCCAACTTAGTGTCATCTGTGAACTTACTGAGGGTGCACTCAATCCCCTTATCCACATCATAGATAAAGATGTTGAAGAGGACAGGCCCCAATACTGAGCCCTGAGGAACACCACCAGTGACCGGCCGCCAGCTGGATTTAACTCCACTCACCCCCACTCTCTGGGCCCGGCCATTCAGCCAGTTTTTGATCCAGTGAAATGTACACCTGTCCAGGCCATAGGCGGCCAGTTTCTGCAGAAGAATGTTGTGTGAAACGGTGTCAAAGGCCTTGCTAAAATCCAGGTAAACAACATCCACAGCTCTTCCCTCATCTACTAAACAGGTCACTTTGCTGTAGAAGGAGATCAGGTTAGTTAAACAGGACCTACCCTTCAGAAATCCATGTTGACTGGGTTTGATCACCTGACTACCCTGTGCATGCCGCATGATGACACTCAGGATGATCTGCTCCATGATTTTCCCTGGCACTGAGGTCAGACTGACAGGCCTGTAGTTCCCTGGGTCCTCCTTCCAGCCTTTCTTGTAGATCGGCGTCACATTTGCCAAACTCCAGTCAGCTGGTACCTCCCCTGTTAGCCAGGATTGTTGGTAAATGATGGAAAGTGGCTTGGCGATCACCCCCACCAGCTCCTTCAGAACTCTTGGGTGGATAATGCTGGATTAGCCCTGGAAACATCTAGATATATTGACCTATGTCTAAAGCAGGCCTAGTCTAAACATGCATTTTCACCCAAATTAATTTGAAGCGTTGTTTTTGATGTGGCATAGCCATTGAGAATTGTCCACCATGTTCATGCATTAAAAATGAATATCAAGTATTTTTTTCACATTACTATTGGGTAATGCTGAGATGTGTGTAATTTTAACAGCCAAAAAATCCATAAAGACCCTCCAGAAAGGAAATGTTCCTCATAGCTGATATAGAGTGATCAAGGTCAAGGTTTAAAGACACTCACTTTGAAGCATATTAGAGGTCATTAAAGACATGTAAAGTGGTAATAAAAGCCTGAAATATTAAATTAGTAGTTATTCCTTTAAATTGCTCTAGTAATAAACCTTTAGAGATAAAAATCTATGAAGACGATTAGGACAGTTTGCACCACTCAGAGATATATGCCATTCAGTTATGCAAAATTTCATGCAGCTTAGACACTACTATAGATATGTTTATTGTATAGAGATACTAAGTTTAAAAGCTTGAACTCTGGGAAAATAAAGTTAGAAATCTGTCAAGATATTCTCCAAATTCAAGAGACAGCCAGAATACAGATGCACCAAATCAGGCCCAGGAAATTTTATCATCATCTCAGTATCTTTTCCTATATTATTCTGTACCTATTTTGCAGCCTACTGATCTGCCTCACATTTCGTACTAAAGGTTTCCTTACTCATGAGGGAATGGTGGAGGTCTGCAGTGGAAAAGGAGAGTGTTTTGGCTGGATTATGTAGGATTCAGACTGCTTTTTCTAATGGTGATTTCCCATTTTCAGAAAAAATTTGGATGTACGTGATTTGAATCTAAATGCTAGTGGCATTAAATCTTGTTTTTTTATAGATTGTGTGAATTAACAATTTAAGTATAAAATCCAGATTCCACTATATTTATAGACTTGGAAATGTACTAAGGTGGAAAAATAAAATTTTACATTTAAATTCTAATATCATTCAAGGTATTTTAGAAAAGCAAATGTTGATAACTGGTTTTGTTCATCACTGTCATGTTCATATCTTGTTCACTTTTCCTCTACTCTGCTCTGTTTTACACCCTAAAGTCTTCTGCTGGTTCTCACCTGTCAGAAACACACCTGGAGATCAGAGATTATTGACGAACATTTTTCAGGGTAAGTATTCAGAGGGAAGACAAATCTGATTATCTTTAACCTTCCTGAAGTATGCTTATCCTGTGTATTGCTCTGCCAGTCTGTGAAAATGGCTTTCGAATCTCAGAGCTTTTAGACTTGCATTGGCTTGCAGTTCTGCATACTTATGAATGTCATATGCACTGTTCAGGTTTTAAAGTGTTTTAGAGCAATTTGTAATTAAAGAAAAAGATTATATCTAAGACTTCAATTACATATATTCTTGCAGTGAAAAATGACATTAAAGATACTATTTTGGTCTCTAATCTTACTTTGTCCATTTTCAAGCCAAAATGGTATTAGCTTCTTTATGTGTAGCAGACTCATCAAAGCAGCAGCACTTCTGTGCTCAATCAGCACAGAATCAGCAATCTATTTTCATTAATTTGTCAAAATTAAAAATATGGAAATAAATCTGAGGGATATTTGCCATTATAGCAAAGGTTTTTGCTTTAAATAATTAATACTTCCCTATGACTCATAGTTGGGGCAAATGGCCAGACGAACTGAGCTTTCATATACTTTTTTAACCTCAGAGAAACTAAAGAAAAAGCCCCAAACGTTGCTAACACATACACTAATATTAGCAAATACCAAGGAGTTAAATGCCAAACAGAAGATGAGTATTGCTTCTTGTCTGACAACTGAAGGTAAAACAGTGTCTTCCTTCTCCAACCATGGTCTGGGGACTGGATGAACCGTAGGGCCAGGGCAATTGCTCTGCAACTGATACACAGTGACCCACTAAACTGTTCTACTTGCTTTTCCTATTAAAAGGTACATGTGAAATATGTGTGATGGGCTGCAAGACTTTTTGAAGGGTTACAATGATCCTAAAATTTCATTTTCAGGACACAATGATTTTCAGTGAGGTTTAATCTTGTGTATTTCTTCTAATGAAATGCAAGGTGACAGGATTTAAAGGGGGCTGTTGATGTTACCTAGTAATTCTTTCCTTCTGGGTGTTTCACATATTTCCACATTGAATATGGAAATGGTCAGACCGTTGAACTAAATGATTATTGTAGGTCCCTTCCAACTCAACCATTCTACTCCTAATCAAGTTTTTACTTTGCAAGTAAAAATCTAGCCCTGTAGAGCCAGCATCTATTCTTCCTTTTATGTATTTTTTATCTTTTCAGTCATCATAGAAGTGAATTTATAAAATAAATTATTGCTAATTTAAAATCAACATATACATTTTAAATAGTTAAATTTTAGAACAAGTGGAAAGCAGTTTTGTTTGCAACTGTTCTGCTACTTGTGTGGACCTCTGAAATGGAAATTATAAAGCTTGACTGTGTAGGTATAGCTCATGTTGATAGGTCAGGGATATGCTGACCATACTTTTTAAAAATTTCATGGATTCACCCCATTCAGCCAGAAAAGCAGATAGTTGCAATGGATTCACTGCACAGGTCACAGATCTTCTTTTATCTTAGAGAACCAGGATTTTTATTGTATTGCAAACTACATCATCTGTAGATACCAAATATTAACTCTAAATAAATGTTAATCTCTCATACCTGAAGTTTATATTCCTAAAACAACAGTCAAGACTATAAAGTCAGAATATAACAAAATTATAAGATCCCAGGTCTTAGTTATAAATCTGTCACAGGTTGAAGTTGCGCTGGCCACAGACAAATGACAGATGCTGTCTATTACCACTCCCCCTTCTCCCCTTTCCCAAAGAGGGGAAAGAGAAAAGGAGTAAGAGAGAGAGATCTATGAGTTGAAAAATAAAACTAAAACTGCTGTAATGAGAATAATAATAATAAAATTAAATATAAAAAAAAATATACAATACCAAAACCAAACCCAGCCCTCCGATGTCAATCACATCACCATCACCACTGATGCTGCAGGACATACACTGGGGAAGGCCCAGGCTGGGCTCAGCAGCAGATGGGAAACAGATGCAGGAGCTGGATTCTGGAACTGGATACAGGAATGCAAGGACTGGGATCGAAGGCAGAATGAACAGAGTCATCCTCAGACACTGGCCATTGAAGAAGAGCGCAAGAGGTAGGTTTTCCATCCCATCTACTCAAGTTCTCTCCATACTCATGCCGGATAGACAACAGGGTACTTCGTGACGTGCTGTTGCTGTTTAGCTGGTCTCATAGTAGAGCGTCTTCTCTTAATGGCTGCAATGTGAGTACATTCAGGGGTAGCATAGAGTTTGTTCTCCCTTCTGTCTAGTTTTTCAAACAGCTTTTCAATTAATATCTTTGTTTCTTCAGCTATTTCCTCCAGAGCCAATACACAGGCCAGTAGGTGATCAGAGACAATGTCTACGTACTGCCATACTCTGTGAACCACTTCAGACACGGTGTCTGGCCATGGCTTCCCCAGCTCTCTGTTGACAATGTGTGGGAATACATAGATGATGCACCCTGCACAAACATCTGCAACATAGGTCACTACGCCTTGCGTGGCATGGTATCAGGGTCTACAATTGCTCACCTGTCACTATAAAACACCTGACTATAAATTACTTGTCGCACAACTAATTCTCTGAAGTACTTAATACCTTGTTCCATGGTGGTCCGTTTAATTGGATGGCATTCAATATCGTCTCTAAAGGGATACCTGGCACATACAGCTGACAAGAATTGCCTCCAGAGGCTGACAGGCCTGTTCTTACCTACAAGTGCTTTGTCAATGCCTCCATCCCTGGCCAGGGATCCCAACCTCCTGACTTCTCTACCATCCAGGTCTATGTTATCAGCCCCAGTATTCCAGCATCGAAGCAACCTGGCAGTAAGTGTTTCATTTTCATGATGGCTGTAGTCCATTCCCATGTTTTCCAACTCCTTCATAGATGAAGGTTGGATGATTCCCTCTTGACCTGAACTCTCATCCTCTGCTGAGTTTGCTTTAGAAGGACCTGCTTTGGAAGGACCTGCTATAGAACATGTCATGAAACCTCACAGAGTTTGAGTAGCTGTGATGTGTGTTTCCAAAGCAACACCCACTCTATGAGTTGAGGTGGCTGCCTGACACTTATACCTGCACTGATCTTTAATCTGATGCTACAGGACAAAGAGAATCAGAAGTAAATTCAATGCTAATGATAATAATATGATAATTTGATTGTAATGACCATTTTCACAATCCTCACAATCTAATGGATTCCCAGAATGCCAAGTTTTTAATACAGCCCTGAATTCCCTCTGTATTCTTTGCGATACTTATGTAATTACCTACCTAATATTCATCATAAAATCTGGGGATCAGATATCACCTCTAGTACTGTGACAGTACAATAAGGCATGATGGATTGTTTCACATACCATGAAAAAAACCCACAGATGTTACATAAAAATTTTATTAAACCTGTGGAAATGGTGGAAACTGCATTTCACCGTGCTGGTGAGGACTATCACAGTCTTACAGCAATCTACAAGCAAGTTGTGATATACAGCAAATTTGTGCTTGTTAAAATAAAAGACAATTCAGACTGAAATGGTAAACTGACTCATAGCTGAGAAGTGATTTTGATGCCTGTTTGCAAACTGGACATCCTTCTTGCCAGAGAAGCCTTTAACCTCTGTAATGGTTTCACCATCACCTGGTCTAAAGTCCTTGTTCTTCTTATGCTGAGATGCAAGACCTGTGTGGTCAGCACGCACTATGCATGGCATCTGCTGAGGATTGGAATATCTTTACTCCACACAAAATTAAAATGAAGCTGAGTCAAAGACAGAAGCTCCTAATTTCACAGGAAACCAGGTTGAGCAGGTGACTTCAAGGCCAGTTGCTGGCATCATTTTTTTAAGTTGCCCTGGAGCCGTGTGTACTTTATACTGCTTATCTCATTTTCTTCTTTTTACCTCTTCTGCCTGGAAGTCAATCTGCCCACTCTTGCCATTGTGCCAGAACATAAAAGAACGGCTCTTTTCCAGCCAGTGTCAGATGGAGTGTTAATAATGTGGATCAGATGGTGACAAATGCCAAGCCCACTTATCAAGAAATTAAATATGTCTAACTACTCTGGCTGACCAAGACCTGAGGATCAGCACTGCTTGTCATCTTGGATCTGTCTCATCAATTTTCCTCATTGTCTCTCCTTGTGAGCCCATAATTCTTCATGGATCAGCTGAGTAAGAAGTGAAGCTAAACTACTCGGACCTGTCAGTGCAACCATGGAATGGAAGAAACCAAAAGCTTTGTGTGCTGAAATTGTGATACTCACTCCTCACTCCTTTGTATCATTGTTTTGTTGTTTCAGCAGTAGGGTAGAATCGGTTGAAGAATACTGAAATACTGTAAAACTCAGGAAGAGTTTCTAATGAATGTGTTGATTTTGGCCTGAGAGACGTAATCTCAAGGAGTTTTTCTGGTAATAATGAGGAGTAGTCTGAGTAAAGTTGGCAGGAAATCAATTCTGAAGTAAGCAGAAGAGAAGTAAAAGAAATCACAAAGTAATTGTATGAGGACCAAAAGGTAAATAAATGTGGAATCAGTTCTAAAGCAACAGGTGCAATGGCAGGGAAAAATGAAGGTAAGATGGATCGTGAAAAAGATTATTATTTTCTAATCTCTTTCTAATGTCTTACTCACTGCACTAATACTAACAGAGGGAGCTAAGAAAATATTATTCTTAATTTTCATTGCTTAACGTACTTGTTTTTCACTGTATGTTGTTTCTCTCCAACTTTTTCTTTCATTCACTCATGTCTTGTTTTCTGTTTCATTTTATGTCCTTTGAGTCAAGCTGTGATAGGCACTAAACATAAGCAACTTTCATCTGTCCTGTTGAATTTCTCTACTACACAGCAAAGAACAGATCTGAAGTTCATGGACGTTACCATAAAGTTCAGCGTGGGGTTGGATCCTACCCAGCACTCTGCAGCTTTCAGAGCCTATGATCCACTGTTTTAATAAAGGGCTGCAGCTATGTCAATGCTGTGGACAGGAGACCTGCCTGTTTTCATGTCTTATTCAAACATCAACAATATGTTTTTATAACTCCCTGTACATCTTTCACACACATGGTACCATGGGACTTGCTGAAGTGTTGATGGGTAGGTATAATCCTCTAAGAGTCTCCTAAAGTATTAACTAACTAAGGTTTCATAAAAGTCGTGAATGTTTATATACAATCGATGTAAGAATGTACTAATGGGGTTGGGAGAATGGTATGCGATATCAAATGCTGTGAAAAGGGAGTAAGAAAGATAAAGTAAATGAACATATGGTGGCCTCGTGGCCTCTGATAGAGATGGGATATTACCTGTATCAGAATGCATATATGTAACAGGGTGTGGCAGTTTGAGGGAAAAAACTGCTTGAAAGCTTTTGTTTTAAACTGACCAATTGGACTATTCCCTTCCATGCTACGATTACACATCTCATTGGTTGAGAAAGTTTCTTGCGAGCGTACTGTGCCTTTAAGAGCCGCGGGCTCTGCAGCTTTTTCGGCTTTTGGGTTTTCGGGTCTGTTCGCTCTCCAGACACTTCTGGCTTCGCGCTGTGAGGGGCGCCGCGGACCTTCAGCTTATCTCCGGGAAGAGGCTTCTTCAGACATTGCGGCTTGGCTCCGGGAACCTTACAGGCTGTCTCTCCTCAGTTCGGACCCTGCCCGCCGCCCGGGAGATCCTCACCCGGAGGCTGTCTCTGAGTGGAGCGAAGCTGTGCGCCGGGGAAGCCGCGCCGCCGCGCCGCTGGGGACAGACTGCTCTGGCCGCTGGGACCCGCGCCTCGGGGCTGTGTGTCCCTCTCTGCTGCCAGCGCTGCCGCTTCTTGCTTTGCTTCTTTTAATTCACACGACCAGAACTGGTAGGAACAGCGTAGCTCGGGGTTTGCACGTTGGAGCCCGGTGTTCGTAACAGCCGTGGATCCTTTGTTTACTCCATGAGGGCGCACACGTGGCCGGCGCCATTTTCGGACTCCACGCAGCACCGTCCCCCTCTCTCTTTTACTCGCGTTTAACCCTCGCTTCTCCATCCTGTATAAACCCTCAGATTTTGCATTGGTTTTTCCCTGCATATTATATATTTTGTTCTAGTTTTATTAAAGGTTGTTTCAGTTTTCCAAATGTTCAGAGGTCTCACAAAATCTTTCTTTTCCTTTTCGTATCTCTGCTTTTGAACCGTTTCTCTCCCGGTCAGGGGAAAAAGGGGTTTAGAGATCGGAGAGGACTCGTCCCCGTGATTGGCTTGCCTCAGCCAACCGGCGACACAGGGAAATCAAACTCTGTTAATTCTGTATTTGCCAAAGGAACATGAATTTTGGACAAAGTATCTTCATGGGCATTCATCTGTTAACACTTTGTTGAGCTAAACTGAGCCTGTGGTCATAATTTGTGGGACAAGTGCTTGTAAATTCTGGAGAGAAGATATGCCACCTTTGAGATCTTCCAGATCACAGTGCTACCAATATGCATTTGTGAATGAGAGGACAGCAGCAGCAGCTATGACAATAGATTTGTGCCTCGTCTATGCATAAATACATAAGGTTTTTCTGGGAGACAAAAAAAAGCCAGAAAAATGCTGCTGAAAATACCCAACAACTTGCAAATTTGATTCCAAGTATTGTTTTTGCAACAGTTTTCCCTCAAGAGGATAAGAAATAATGGAAGATAATGTTAAATGTCTGTGCTATTTTGTAACCAATATTATGTAAGTATAATATATAACCCTGAGTAACTAATGTCATATTGTTGCTATGGGGGGTGGGGGGGGGTGGGGGGGGTGGCGGGGGTGGGGGTGCGGACTCGGCTAGTAAATTCAGTCCTTGTTTCTTTCCACAGATCTGCGGCAACTGAAACTAATGGTGGTCGTTATCCCACTCACCAGGTCTTGGCAACCCAGGCAAGTAACACTTCAATATTAACCCCTAGCATTGCTATGACCAGCTGGTAGGTGGATCACCCTGTGGCAGTAGAGGAAAGCCAAACAAGGAAAAAATGAAACAAAGGACTAGAGAAGCCCATCCTTGCCTATCCTCTAGGAGACAGAGGACCAGAATGAAAGTTTGTGGATATTCAAAAATAATAAGCTTATGGGGTTACAGGATGTGTGTGCAGACCTGTGCTATGGTAGCACTTCTAGTAGCTGCAATGCTCTGCGTAAAGACCTGCTGTTGATGACCCTGTGTGTTCATAATCTTTACAGTTCCTGATGGGATGTCTAGGAGCAAAGTGAAATCTGGCTGGGCAAGCTTAGGAAGAGAGATCGCCCAAACTCAGCACGGTGGTCTGATGAGCCAGCCCACAGGCAGGGGAAATTGCAGAGCTCATCTTGAAGAGGAACGAAAATAGAGTTTGACATGGGAGGTGCAGTGGGGAGGTTCAGTGGGAGACCTTGACAGTCCTCTTGACAGATGAATTTTGCCAGTGTCTTTTGCCCTTCCATTTTCTATCTATATCCATTTAAATGTTTGAATGTTTTCAGCTCATTCATTTCTCAGAACGGTCTAGCTGTTCTGATAAAGCAATTCGTATCCCAGTTTCTGCCAGGTCTCACTTCATTTTCTTTCACAAAATGAAAATTTGATTTTAACTAGAAATTGTCTTGCCAGGGTATTGCTAGTTAGAACACAAAGTTTGGCAACTGGGATAGAGTCTATGGCTTATTGGTTTAGTAAGGGTTGTTGGAAATATATTTAGAGACAAAATCAGATGAGGCAATTTTGTACAATATCTCTCATTTTAGACATCACTTTGAACTGAAAACAACAGATCAACCTGTATGCATTACTTCCAATTTAAATACACTATCCCATGCCAGCAGAAACTTGAAAGGCCTAAATGTTTCTGTAAGCAACAAACGACTTGTGTGAAAACTGTGTATCTGATTTGCTCACAGCAAAATGATAGAAAGAACCCTGAATATTTGTTATGAAAGCATTGAAAATAAATTACATGAGATGTTTATACAATTTTAAATTAGAAGTAATCCAATACCAAAGGCATGAAATAGTTTGTCTAACACATATACGCAAATAGTCATCTTGAAAATAGAATATACTCCCATTAGTATTTTTTTAGAACAAAATCAAATTATTTTGCAAATGAAAAGAATATGTTCAAAGCATATTAAAGTATAACATTTTAACAAAGTGTACAAACAAATGTAGTTAAACAATACTCTTCCTACCTGAAAACCCTTAGTACATTCCGTTCAAGAATCTCAACAAATCTATGAACATGGATTTAACAAGTCCATATTATTTGCTGTCCTAAATCGCCATATTATGTAGTTGAGGCTCAAAGAGACGATGGCCAAGTGTTGTTCTTACTCATTTTGGATGATGCTACTGTCTGTTCCAAACTACATAAGACACTATCTGTGCTTGAAAAAAACCCTTACTTGGATAATTTACTGCTATGATTTGTTTGTTCAGAGTAATGCCTTTGCAGTGTTGCATCACCAGCTACTGATCACAATATGAGGAGAATTTGATCTTTATTATGCTCAAGCTCACATGGAAGACTTGGGCACGAAGGCATCTGTAGGAGGTTTTAATTCCTCGTGTGGAACACCCAGTTGCAGTACAGCTGATATTGCAGTGGCATTAAAGCCTGAGCCATGTTGTATGCTCAAAGTGAGTGACAGTCCTGGGATGTCTTTACTGGTGGAATCTCCAATAAAAGAATATTTCAATCCTTGGTTTAGTAAGTCCTTAACGCCTTTTCTGCCTCTAGACACCAAAATTGATGGGAACATAAATTTGCTTTACAGGGGGATCCTGGAATCCTCTCTCAGTGTTTACAGAAAAGATGTGAAGGCTATTAGTGGCAATGTAAAACAGTTAACTGAAAACATGCCATCAAAAGTAACACCAGAGTTTAAAAGCAATTGTGACAACTATATTACTAAAGATTGACTTGCCCATGGATATCAACTGTGGTCAATTAAGTTGACCTGCCACTATAATTGGCATGTAGGACACCCCTTCCACCAAAGGATGGTCATCTTTTATTATTCAGCATCTATATTAAGGGTAAAGAATAATAAATCTTATTTTAGGGCAGAGGCTTCAGTCCAGTCCTTTCACCTTCCACTTCATGTGCTAAAAAGACATTGATTACAGTCTACGTGTTCGTTAGCCAAATGGAAGTACTATACTCACAGCACTGCTAAGTACAGATAAAGGCAGGTTTAATAGCTTCTTGACCTACTATATGGATAGATATTCCATAGCATTTATTCTGATCATTTAAGTCCTTGCTGGTTTTGCTGTATTTGTGCTGGTTTTGTGGTTTCTAAGAAAGGGTTTTTCATTTTGTGTTAATCCATCCCACATTAACAAGGGGTGTAAATAACAGGCCCAGTGTCATGAAAGCAAGCAGGCTGTGAGAACATGCTTAGCAAAACCTTGCATTCACCTCTTCTGAGGTACAACATAAGTATTGTACAGTGCAGTGAAAGCAGGAGAGTGGCCAGCAGCCCCTCACCATACCCATGGGGTTTGTGGTAAGTGTGCTGAATGGCTTTGTGTCTTTAAAACCCAGTAAATTAAAAATCACCATCACCAGAGAGTAAGAATGCTCTGAGGATGCTATGCTTATCGTGTACTGCTCTCTCAGCTTGGTTTAAGTACAGGCCCTATGTCCCCAGCTCCTGTCACCAGCTACTGTCGCCGGTTGGCTGAGGCAAGCCAATCACGGGGACGAGTCCTCTCTGATCTCTAAATCCCTTTTTCCCCTGACCGGGAGAGAAACGGTTCAAAAGCAGAGATACGAAAAGGAAAAGAAAGATTTTGTGAGACCTCTGAACATTTGGAAAACTGAAACAACCTTTAATAAAACTAGAACAAAATATATAATATGCAGGGAAAAACCAATGCAAAATCTGAGGGTTTATACGGGATGGAAAAGCGAGGGTTAAACGCGCGAGAGAGAGAAAGGGGGACGGTACCACGCAGAGTCCGAAAATGGCACCGGCCACATGTGCGTCCTCATGGAGTAAGCAAAAGACCCACGGCTGTTACGAACACCGGGCTCCAACGTGCAAACCCCGAGCTACCCTGTTCCTACCAGTCTGGTCGTGCGAATTAAAAGAAGAAAAGCAACAAAAGGCGATGGCGCTGGTGGCAGAGAGAGAGAGACAGCCCCGAGGCTCGAGTCTCCAGCGGCGAGAGCAGTCTGTCCCCAGCGGCGTGGTGGGGGCTTCCCCAGCACACAGCTCTGCTCCACTCTGGCAGCGCGGGGGAGCCGTAGCCGCAAGCAGGCAGGCGGGCAGGGTCCGAGCAGAGGAGAGACAGCCTGTAAGGTCCCCGGATCCGAGCCACGAGTCTGGAAAAGCCTCTTCCTGGAGCGAAGCTGCAACCCACGGTGCCCCTCGGAGTGCAAAAGCCGGAGGTGTCCCGGAGAGCGAAAAATATCGAAAGCCCCGAAAGAGCAACTGGCAAATCCGATACGCGCCTTCTTAAAGGGGACAGTATGCTCGTAAGAAACTTTTACAAGCAATGAGAGTGCTAAACGTAACATGGAAGGGAATAGTCCAATTGGTCAGTTTAAAACAAACCTGCAAATCAGGAGAAGCTGGGGGTTTTTTTTAACTCAAACTGTCACAGCTACAGACATACTCCAGATGCTCAGTGATTCAAATACCCTCGCTTATCTTTTCTTGACCAATCTTGCTATTTCCAAGCATTAACCCTTGTATAATCTTAGACAAGGAGAGAGGAAGGAGGTGGAGGGTAGGAGGAAGGGAAAGCCTGGCTCTAGGCAGCTCTGACCCCCACTCACACTCCCACACTCCAGCAGAGAGGCAATGGAGTGAAGACACAGCAGAAGGGATGCTGTTTTCTTGTGGAGGAGCAGTAAATTTAAAGTCAACATCTTCTTGGAAGCAGAGAGGCTCATGCACAGGCATGGATCCCTAATCTTTCTTTGGCAAGTCCTGAACACTTCACGGACCTTGCTGGCCTTTCCCAGTCTCCTCCAAGCCACCTCTGCCCCTCAGGCACTCTGCAATTCACCTGCCCTCTGCCTCAGCTCTCTTGTGGAGCCTGCTTAGCTGCCTTCACAAAACCACATCTTGTCTTCAGTCCTGGAGGTGTCTCTGACAACCTGTGCTGTCTGGAGACCTGAAGTAATTTGAGAGAGAATGCAATAGGTATAAAATACCTTAAAGGCAGACAAACTATCTGTTTTCACAGTAACTAAGGAAGCAGATTTAAAGAGATGTATTTAGACTTAGTGGGCTATGCTTTAAACACTTGTAACATCAGGAATGAAGTGTTGAAAGGAGCATGGACTTGATAACTTCCTGCTATTCTCAGACAGTACTGAAAAAACATGCTTCACATTATAACGCCTGATTTGCAGTGTATGGGCACGGTTATTCTCGTCTTCTTTAAGTGTATATGAAGGAAAGATCAAATGTGTAGTTAGCTGCAGAAGTTGGAAATATTAGAGATATTGTGAATGTGCCATAAAGCTGTGTGCTTTATAAAAATGGGTTGGTGAACAAACAGCCTTTATTAGTTTGGTTTTATCATATCAGATAGATGGTCCCAATGCCTTTTTTTTTTTTTTTTTTTGGTTGTCAAAGCAAATATTTTGTAAGTGCTATGTATTAATAAGCCTCACTGTATGGCAATAAAGCTCTTCATGTTCCTAAATATTTTCCCTTCTGTGAGATCAGTTATGTCAAATTCACAACACTGTTATGGGAGCAAGCTATAAACTTGGGTGGAACAGAGTACAAAGTGACTAGCACATTGGATCTGACATGGCTGTATCCACTTTGAATTAAGTCATAGATTCCCAAATGATTTTTAGCAAGAGAGAGAGTTTTAGCAATGCTGGAAACCAAGCCCTCCCATTAAACATGAGGATATAACTGAAGTAAATTTGGGGCTTAGAAGAAAATAATGGAGAAAAAATAAGAGAGAGTCAAGAAATGCTGTTTCCGAAAAAATATGGATTTCATTACTGTCTTAGTTTGTTGGAGGTTCCTGGCCGTCTCAGCCAAAAGCCTTTGTCTGCCAACAACATGAGAGAGGGGCTGCAATAGCTGAGGGCCATCCCATCTCCCAGCCTGGATGTCACATGTTGCTCCCTTGGGAAGCAATAACCAGAGACCCCACACACCTGAATGGAGAATCCACCCTGTAAAACTTAAACCCCACATGAAACTTTTTTCATGACATCAGCTCTAAGGGGCAGGCTATGCTGCTAGTGAACAAAGGTATGGATGTAGTTGAAGTTTGCTTTTTGTACTGCCTAGACATGTTGTTAGTGTTCAGTAAATAATTGATATCTTCATGCAAACGTGACGAAGGTCCTCTGTCCATGCCTCTGTGAAACTTTAATAAAGATGCATTTCCCTACCTGATCAGATGCTGGTATATCCATAGTGATGGAGGATACAAATGTTTCCAAATCGGTAGGGAGATTACCTGAGCAATCAAAGAGAAACGCAATCTTTAAGATGGCTGGCAGAGGTCAAGACCTCAAGAGATGGCAGGGGAGTAGCTAGAAGCAAGTAGTTCAGTTCCTGGACAAGGGCTTAGCAGTAGAGATACAAATAGGGGAAACAACCCTGGGGTGATGCATACAGGTGGGACAGCTGAAGTGACATGTCTGCTGTTCCTCTCTGACTTGATTCTCATGAGAAAGAAACATGGTTACACAGGCCTAGAGGAATCACAAAGGTCCCAGCTTTCACTAGTCCGGAGACCAGAGCTATGGGGTGCCCCTGGTATAATGAAGCCAGAGAGAGCGGTGGTGATCAGCTCTGCACAGGGAGTATGGGGCGGGTGCTTAACAAACAGGAATCCTGAACTCATAGTGGCACTAATTAGACCAGCTGCATGTAAGTGAGCAGATCTCAATGTTTAACTCTGCAGCAATTTGTGCAAACTCACCCAGTGCATTGTTTTTTGTGATATTTTAATTTTGAACACCTGTCTGCTCTACTCTTCCTGCCTCCCTGCTTTAATCTGCCTCCTCCTTTTTGCTGCAGAGGCAACTAGTAGTGTCCTAGTACTTGCTGGCATTCCTTTAAAGGAAACTTTTGTCGATTGACAGAGTAGCTGCAAGACTGCTTACATTCTTTGAGAGGAAGAGGGGAAGAGGGAAACATAGCTAACAGCGTGAAAGCAAACCCTATGGATAGTGTGATCTCCAGACTGGAACTCCTTCAAGTTCTTGTTCAAGACTCGTTCAAGTACTTTCCTAGTGTTCTTGAGCAAAAACACTTACTGACTTAAATTTACTTTAAAAAAGATTAATTTGGAAGACCTAGAAATTTTAGACATGTTTTAGGCTGTAAAGAAAATTTTGCAGCAGTGTTTTGTTCTCTTTGTGCCAGTTTTGCAGCCTCTCCTCTCAAAAATGAATTCGAGACTAGTTTAGTGTGAAGAGTCATTGGCCAGGCACCAGGACTTAACAGCCTCCGCTGTCTTGTGACAAATGCAAAACCTGCAGCTTTCTCCAGCATTTGTTCTGCATTGCTTAATTAACAGAGGATATTTAGGGAGCTCACTGTCATGTTTCTTCTGCCTCAAGATGCCGTTGGTAATTTAGCAAAACATTGAAAATGAAGGATAAAAGAACTGACACAACCTTAACATTTCTTAACATATCGTCATTTTGTTTGCTGAGAAAAGTGATTTCTTCGTATCATTAGTAAAGTTTCTTCCTTTCCTGGCCTGCTGACAGTGAAAAAGTCCTTGGCTGCCCACGTACTATCATGAGGAAGAGTTACTGCCTGTTATAAAGCTAACAACATCTCAAAGGGAGAATTGTCAAGACTGGCAAACTCCCAGTCTTGCCCCTTCCTGAACTTCCACTTGTTGCCCACAGCAAAATGCCCTGTGCTCACAGCAGTGTACTCCACGTAGGTGGTGGGGGAATTGGTTCAGCCTCATCCTGGCAAACCCACTGGGAGGATGTACAAGACTGTCCTTTTCTGTCTCATATACCAATGGGATTCTCTTTCATGGGCACCCCCTTGCCGTGGGGAAAGAGCTTGCGTGCCCTTGTGAAGTTGAGAGCTATGCTGCTGGTGGCATATGCCTCCGGTAGGGTCTCCCAAGCCAGACAGGTCTCAACTGAAGGGTCAGACAAAGTGTGTCCACGGGCAGGACGGGCTCACTAGCCTTCGGGCAACCATCCTAGGAGAAGGACAACTCTAACTCCAAACCCGGGCAGATGGAGCTCGTTTAGCCCTGTAAGGCCATCCATCTAAGAGAAGGATACTCTAACCAAACCTACGACCTGAGGACTTCGCTGTCACCGTCCAAGCTCGCTAGGCCCTGGCAGATGAACCTCAGGTGTAAAGGGTGGGGCCAGTCTCGCGCACGCTGCGCCTCACCTAAAAAATCCACCGCGCAGGCTTGAAGGGTGTACTCACGTTTGCAAAGCCCTGTAGCGACAGGCAAGGGACGAAACGGCAGGTGGAAAGATGTCACTGGAAGCCGCAGACCCAACCCTGCATGCAGGCGGTTCAGGACATTGGTCGCTTGAGACTGACCCGGGAGATGACAGTCTCGTTCGGCAGCATCCTGAATGACCAAGCAGCCTTTCTCAAGGAGAGCACTGCTTGCTCCACATGGAGAGGGGCCTAGAAAAGGTGGCCTAACCAAAGCTCATCTCCCCTTCCAAACCGGTTGGCTAGCCGCGGCCAACGGACATCTTCTTCTGCGGTCAACCAAAGACAAAGAGACAAAGGCATACACCTGCCTCCAAAGGCGTGTCCAGATTGACACTCGCATGTTGGAACATCAGAACCATGCTCGATACAGCAGACAGTGGGCGTCCTGAACGCCGTTCTGCTATAATTGCTCACGAACTGTCACGACTCAACATCGACATTGCTGCTCTCAGTGAAGTTCGCCTTCATGAGGAAGGCAGCCTTCAAGAACATGGTGCAGGCTACACACTGTATTGGTCAGGCAAACCCAAAACTGAAAGCCATCATTCCGGAGTTGGCTTCATGATTAAAAACTCCATCGCCTCTAAACTTGAAAATTTGCCAACAGGTCATTCCGATCGCATTATCTCCTTACGCCTCCCGCTACACAACAAGCAACATGTTGTTCTCTTCAGCATATATGCCCCAACTCTCCAAGCTGACCCTACAGAAAAAGACAAATTCTACACCGATCTGCGCCGCCTTACTCAAAAGGTTCCTGCAGATGATAAGATCATAATCCTTGGTGACTTCAACGCCCGAGTAGGTAAGAACTCTGAAGCCTGGAAAGGAGTACTAGGCAAGCATGGAGTTGGAAACTGCAATGACAACGGTCGCCTCTTGCTAGAGTTTTGTGCTGAGCAGCAGCTTACCATCACCAACACTATCTTCCAGCAGAAAGACAGCCTGAAGACAACCTGGATGCATCCTCGATCTAAACACTGGCACCTCATTGACTATATCTTAGTGCGCCAGAGAAACGTTCGCGATGTCTGTCACACCCGAGTGATGCCTAGTGCAGAATGTCAAACAGACCACCGCCTTGTGCGCTGCAAACTTAACCTCCACTTTAAGCCCAAACCTAAGAGGGGCGGCATTCTGAGGAGGAGGCTCCAAGTTAACAATCTTCAAACAGCTGCAGTGAGAGACAGCTTCCAGGCAAACCTTCAAACTAGGCTTGAAGACTGTCCCATAGACTCTTCTTTGGCAACATATTAAAAATAGCATCCTGCAGTCCTCTGAAGAATTCTTAGGGTTCTCCACAAAGAAAAACAAAGACTGGTTTGATGAAAACAATCCAGAGATCCAGGAATTGCTGGCAAAGAAGAGATCTGCTCACCAAGCACACCTCGCTCAGCCATCTTGCCATGTAAGAAAAGCAGCCTTTCGTCTTACATGCAGTAAACTCCAACAGAAACTTCGAGACATCCAGAACAAGTGGTGGCTCAACCTAGCAAAAAAGACTCAACTATGCGCAGATTTGGGTGACCACAGAGGGTTCTATGAGGCTCTGAAGGCAGTGTACGGACCCACACACCAAGTTCAAAGCCCCCTACTCAGCGCAGATGGCCAAACGCTTCTCAGAGATAAAACCTTCATCCTGAATCGATGGTCTGAACACTTTCAAACTCTCTTCAGTGCCAGCCGTGTAGTCCAAGACTCAGGAATCCAGCTCATCCCAAAACAAATGGTGAAAAATTAATTTGATATAGCCCCTACTATGGGAGAGACCCTTAAGGCCATACAGCAGATGAAAACCGGCAAGGCAGCTGGGGTCGACGGAATCCCGCCTGAAATCTGGAAACTTGGAGGCCAAACGCTCCATGCTAAATTTCACGAGCTAGTTGTGCGCTGTTGGGAACAAAGCGAACTACCACCAGATCTCCATGATGCAATCATCATCACCCTGTACAAGAAAAAAGGAGTAAAGTCAGACTGCTCAAACTACCGAGGCATAACTCTGCTCCCCATTGCTGGAAAAATCCTCGCAAGAATACTATTGAACAGATTGGTACCCGCTATCGCAGAAGAACTTCTACCTGAAAGTCAGTGTGGTTTCAGAGCCAACAGAAGTACCACAGACATGGTATTTGTTCTCAGAAAACTGCAAGAGAAGTGTAGGGAACAGAACAAGGGTCTCTATGTAACTTTCGTTGATCTCACCAAAGCCTTTGACACTGTGAGCAGAAAAGGTCTGTGGCAGATCTTGGAACGATTAGGATGTCCCCCCAAGTTCCTCAAAATGATTATCCTGTTACATGAGGGGCAGCGCGGCCAAGTCAGATATGGCGATGCACTTTCTGAGCCCTTCCCAATAGCCAATGGTGTGAAACAAGGTTGCGTTCTCGCACCCACTTTATTCACAGTTTTCTTCAGCATGATGCTCCAAAGGGCCACGGCAGACCTCGACGAACAAGACGGCATTTATATCCGATATCGTACCGATGGGAGCCTTTTCAACCTAAGGCGACTGAAGGCCCACACCAAGACCCTGAATCACCTTGTCCGCGAGCTGCTTTTTGCTGACGATGCCGCCCTTGTTGCCCACACAGAAGCAGCTCTGCAGCGCTTAACATCCTGCTTGGCAGAGGCGGCTGAGCTTTTTGGGCTGGAAGTCAGCTTGAAGAAGACGGTAGCTCTCTACCAACCAGCACCACAAGATGATTACCATCATCCCCACATCACCATTGGCGAGTCAGAGCTTCAGTCAGTCCAGCAGTTCAGCTATCTGGGTAGCATCATCTCCTCAGATGCCACGATCGACAAAGAGATAGACAACAGAATAGCAAAGGCAAACAGAGCTTTCGGAAAACTCCATAAAAGAGTCTGGTGCAATAAACACCTGAAGAAAAGTACAAAGATCAGTGTCTACAGAGCCGTGGTACTGCCTACTCTTCTGTACGGGTCTGAATCATGGGTCATCTACCGCCACCATCTGCGACTCCTCGAACGCTTCCATCAGCGCTGCCTCCGCACAATCCTAAACATCCACTGGACTGACTACGTGACTAACGTTGCTGTCCTTGAACAGGCAGACGTCACCAGTATTGAGGCCATGTTGCTGAAAACGCAGCTGCGTTGGGCAGGGCACGTCTCCAGGATGGCGGATCACCGCCTCCCTAAGATCGTGTTCTATGGTGAACTTGCCACCGGCTGCTGCAAGAGAAGAGCTCCAAAGAGGAGATATAAGGACTCCCTGAAACAACACCTCAGCCTAGGCCATATTGACCACCATCAGTGGTCCACCCTGGCCTCCAATCGGGAGATTTGGAGACACACCATACATAACGCTGCTGTCTCCTTTGAGAGCACGCGTAGAATCAGTCTCGAGGAGAAAAGACAGCGCAGAAAGAACCGTGCCTCGACTATACCACCCAAGGAGACCCTCCGGTGTGCTCTTTGCAACCGGTCTTGCCTATCCCGCATTGGCCTTTTCAGCCATCAACGCGCTTGCAATAAGTGTGGGCAAAGTCCTTCCCAAATCTTCGTCCGCGAAGCCAAGCCATGACCAATGGGATTACGAACACAAATACTTATTTTGCACTTTTTAGTAATCTCAGTCTATTTTAATTGTTTTATGTGTCTGTCCATTGCTGTAAAAGTTAGAGCAAAGCTGTCTGAGAAGAGCGTGAGTTAACAAAGGGGTTCTAGTGCATGAAAATTCACCTTAAATCCTGTTCTGAGGTGTTTACAGAGACTGCTTCCAGGCCAGTAGAAAACCAGCTGGAGCTACATCGTTTCATGCTTTGCTAGGAAATCAGGATTATCATCATCTAGTCTAGGGAAGACTCTGGGCATTTTGGTTTTAGTGCATTTTTAAAGCAACCAGTGAAGGATGATACTGCTCCTAATTGTGGAATGTATAGAGGGAAGAGCAATGGACATGAAAATATGGTGAAGTCAGGAAGCTTAACGCTTTTGCTTGGCTGAATTGATTCTAAATATTCATTAGTCAAGGGGAGGAGTCCAGCACATTCACATTTCTTCACCTTTAGCAGGCGATTCCCCAGAGCAAGGCACAGAATGAAGGACTACTTAATCTCAGGTGAGTAACACACAAATCTCATAGATACTCTCTTTTAGGGACCATCTAAAGGTCAGTGAAATGTGTTCTATGAACAAGCATACGTATTATGGTTTGATCAGAAACACTGTCTCCATGTATAACATTTCAGCTTGCATAACATGCAAGCTAATAACTACTATGAAAGGCAGGGTAAATTAATTTGGGATTAAAATAATGCTCGCGTGATATTTGAGCTTCCAATTGTCTTCAAGTGCAGTCGTGAGCTGCAAAAGACAATAGACCTGGCTCCGGTTACCCAAGAAGCATGTATGACTTTCCATGCCTATGAGTCTGTTTCTATTATCGTTGAAACTTTGGTACCTCTTTGAAAAACAGCTCACTTAAAACTTCAGTTTTGACAAGTAAACGAAAATATAACAAATTAAATTGTCCTATGATAACATTCTCTCAGTTTAACTCAAATGTGATATAAAACCTTGTAGAGAGAAGTAGCTGCATGTCTGTAAAGCGCCATGAATAATGTATTTATTCTTTTGTTCACAGAAGCACCTTTGTCAGTTTTCTCTGCATGTAAGGTAAGAAAACTTGTACTGACTCCAAGGACTGCTGTATAACTTAGCTAGCTGGAAAGACAGCTAGCAGTAGTGATAGTCCAATAAGTGGGAAGGACTTTAAGAGTTCTCAAAGATAAAGTATAGTTAACTGTAGAAGATGCACATTCACACACCCTTCAAAGTCTGCATTTTCTTATCACATGCGTCTGCACTTTTTTCTGCTGGTATAAGCTGAAAAATTGTGATTTCAGTTTCACAACTGCAAATCAGACTGCAGAAAGCCAGTTTTGAGCAGTTGTTGAAATGAAATGAAGTCTGAGAGCTTACAGATGGGGATTTTGCGTAGAAGAAGCAACTGCTCTTAAAAGAGGAATCCCACAACCGGAGACATCACATCAAAGTATCCATCCATGGCACGTCTTCTGCAGGTGGGTGGCTTCACCCTCGGGCAGCACCTCAGTGGTTTCCTGCATGGTGGATGGCTCTAGTCCATGTGCACCTCACAGAAGTCCCCACCCACTCAGCCTCACCGAGGTGGGCCCTGGCCAGTGGCTCAGGTGGTTCACCGGGCTGCACAGCCCTCCCCAGGCACACTGCCTCTGCTGGCAGCTGCACAAGGGAAGAGTCCACTGTGATGGGGTGACCCAGGGACTCTTACAGGGGAGGACTAGTGATTATAGAGATACCACTTTAGGTGTCCCAGCATGGTTTGGTTTGCTTTTGTTAGTAAAATGTCAGTCAGTACATAACACTTATCACACTGCATTTAGCATGTCTTATTTGTGTATATACAAATACGTGTATATATATATGGAAATACAATGGTATCTGTCTTTCAATGTGTACTTTTCATGCTTTTTTACTTCCTTTTTGCACATATCTTCAAACTTCCTGATGATAAGTGATTTGATGCTAATGTGAAAACACAGATGTAATCACACCCAAATTAGACCTGCGGTCACAGTGGTACACTGGTTAACACTGAAGTTAATTTCTTCTTGTGAAATTAAAACCAAGAAAGGTAATTTCTTCACTGGGTCTCTAGAAATACTTTTGCTTTTGTATCTGTTGCTTGGCTCTGCAAATTTTTCAGTCATAACTATTTTAAGACAAAATATCTATTTCTGAGTAGTAGATGCTCATCTGAAAATACTTCAGGCATAGCCATCTTCTCCATTCTGATTTATGATGGTATAGCCAGTCTCCTGAGTATCTTTTAATTTTTAAGTAGCAGATATTTAAATTGATACATATATCCTAATATTGACAAAACAAGAAAGGTGTGTATTCAAGTACACACAGGAGTTTTCCAAGAAGCTCTTCTGACTCTAAACAGCACCAGATGAACTAAAAGAAGATGTAAAACATTAAGCATATATAATTGTATAATATTTTGCTTTTTAGGAAAGCTGCTTTCCAGACCGAAGCAGTTATCTAACTCACAGATTTTTTTTGGTTGGTTGGTTGGTTTTTTGGTTGGTTGGGTTTTTTTCGGTTGGTTTGTTTTTTTTTTTGGTTAGCTATAGTTGCATATATTATCATCCATTTTGGGACTGAATTCTTTTTCTAATCCTACTATTCCTTGGCCTCCATAATATTTGAAGGCACTGGGGTGCATAGATTCATATTTTCATCAGCTTTTGAATCCTAATTTAGGAAAACATCCATATGGCACCTACATTCAAACCCACTGTAACTACGCTTGCAAACTCCCAGCATTAAGCTTTTGGCATGTAGGTTCATAGGTACATCTCATTCCTGTCCACTTTCTTAGGACAGGAACTTGTTCTCAGCAACTATCTTTTAATCAGAAAGATAGTTACGCAGTCATGGTTGGCTGAAACTCACATTTCTACTGTCCACCAGAGCTGCAGGTAGATCAAAACACTCCAAGTTCTGGAGAATTAGTTGTATATAATTTTCTGCATATCTCAGCTTAGGTACTAGAATATGAGCAAGATTTGCACTTCATTAGTGCTGCTAACTTGAAAATTTCACCTCCTGCTGTAGCCATTTCATTTTACGCTCACAGGCTGCCTGCCAGTGACCAAGCTGTGACTTCAGTGACCCATTAGAGTATTGATTTATATGTTTACATGACTCTCTTATTATCTTGTTTTGATTTTGATCTCCTCTAAATTGTTCCCGAGGCTATCTCAGCTACCAGCTGACCCAGGAATTGAGAAGAGACTTTTTTCCACTTCCTTATCTCTTGCTGGCTCAGACACAAAAGGAGTGCAGAGGAGCTAGGCGGGTCTGAAGCACACAGGATGGTCTTATTATGTACATATCTGAATAGGTACAATTGTGCAAGAATCATGAATAAGTACAAATTCAAAAATCAAAAGAGAAAATAAAAACAGGATAAAATGAACAGGAAAGGGGCTGAATGTCTTTAAAATGGAGCAGGTTGACACAGGTCTTATAAGCAGTGGGTCAGTTTTGAATTATAATTTGAAACCAGGTGGGATCTAGTTTGAGGCTGTTTGAAGATCATGGTGACACCATTCTGCTGCCTGGAGAGACAAAGTAATCTCTCTGCAGCATTGTGGACCCGCTGAATGAGTGCTAAAAGCTGTAATTAAAAAGTGGGGTGCAGCGATGAAGGCAAGCTGTTTAGTGGCAATAATCCAGTGTTGCAATAAGGCAGAAAAGATGCAAAAAGACAAGGTTAAAAATGTTATTGACTTCAGTGCAAGATGTGATCAGGATCTCATGCCCTCCCCTTTTCCATTCTTATTTATGTTAATATATGTCAGAAATATACGGCATCCTCTGAAAGTGGCTATTTCAGTAAAGAAACTGTGTTTTCTTGTTCCAGTTTTTATATTTTTAGTATTCCCTGAGACTTCTGTTTTCACAGAGATCTGCATTCCTGACCCATGCAGTATCCGTAGGTATTTTTCACTTTGAAAGGACAAACTTTAAGCATTGGTAAAGGAAATTAAATTAATGAGAGATCTAGGTTATTTTTAGAATGAAAACTAAAGCTGGTGGAGCAGGAATTCCTTTCTGAAACACTTATTCTTCCTTCTGTGTATCTTGTCACAAGACCATGACATGTTGCATTACTACCTAATTTTCAGAAAATTATTGTGGCCAGTGAATATGTGAATCCCCTTTCTTGCTGCGCTTTATAACAGTTCTGGGACTGGGTGCATGCTGAGAAGAAAGAGAGGAAAAATTAGGGGAATGTAATTTAAAATATCTTCCCCGTGAGATTTAATAAATCTTAAGTATAACTAGACCCTATGCCTTGTACGAGTTTTGTTTTTAAACAGTTTAGCAGTCATGCACTAGATTTATTTTTTTTTATTAGCTAATAATAGATTAGCATCAAACGAAGTACGAGTCCTGTAGAAAGAAAGAGGGCATTTTTTATTATCTACTTCTTCAGGTAAGCACCATGGCAGAACTCCTGGGAGGCACAGAATCTGGGAACTTCTCCCATCTTAAAAAAATGAGGACAACATACTGCTATTATTTTCCTTTTCTTAAAAATTATTTTCTGAAGTCCTGAACAATGTGAAGCAAAGCCCCAAACACATTGTTATTATTCTGAAATTTTGCAATACAGTTTTTTCCTGATGTGACACATTCAAGTTTTATTACTTCTCTGCTGAGTAAAAATGAAACTGTAATAATGCAAGCACTCAGAAACCCCAAAGGATACAAATGTCATTTTTCTCCTAGCTTTCTACATTGGAAGAATAATTTACTTTTTGCTTATTATCCTGCGAAACAATCCCCTCTGCTTGGCATAATTTGTATTTGCAAATAAAGTCAGCTTTCCCCCCAGTTCTCCCCCAGATTGCCAGTTACATGAAGTACAGTCACTAAAATAATTACTGTCAAATCTCTTGTTTATAGTCTCAGCCTATGGCAAAGCTATTGTTTCTGAGGTAGACAGAGATCCTGTCATGAGACAGGACACATCTCATGGGCTATTCAGTCACACAGTCACACTCTTTGAGTATTACTATGACAGGAAAGGAAGAACCATCACTGATCTGCAAATGGTAGAGAGCACATTGATTATCCACTCAGTGTGAAGAGTGCACACTCAGTATCCACTGAGTCTGAAGTAATTTGTTTTTGTGTGGAAGAGGAAGGAGTCTGTTTTGCAAGACAGCGACAAGTATATTTTGTGCTTTGAAGTTCAGTGTGTGAACCTTCATTATCTAAACCTGTTTTTATCATAGATAATTTCCTCATTAATGAATTGAGGGAGGCCAAATATATGTATTATAAGTCTAGGTCCTTAACTGTGTGAACGCTGCATTTTCAGCCATACTGAGTTCCCCGAGGCTGTGCAATCCTCATTTCTCTTCGGAGTTTCTGAGTTTTGACCTACACCATGCCATGTGTGTTGCAAGTCCCTATTCTCACCAACGAGTTGGCTGTTGCACAGAGCTGAAATGTAAATCTGCATTTATAACACTTGACCATTGGAAAAAATTGTTCATACTACCACGAGAATAGGGGATTGCCTCTCTCCTGGTACCTGCTAGGATGGAAGGAAGAAGTAGTGCTTTCTGATAGTCAACCAGCCTGAACACTCTTGAAGGCTGAGTGAGAACATAGTTAAGCCCTGATTAATTCATTGTTATGTCATTACAATGACCTCTGCTTCAAGTAAATAGTATTTTAATATGAACTTTATGAGTGTGAAAAGGAAAGCAGTTAAATGACATGCTAGTAGTCACTGAGGGACTTCATCTTATACCCAGATAATTCAGTAAGTTTGGCTTTTGTTTACTTTAGTGTTGCAAGATCAAGTGTGGAGGAAACTGCAGTGAAGAGGAGACACCTGGAACACTTGTTTCCTTGCTCTGTGCTAAGCTCTCAGATCAGTCCAGCCACTGTGGAATCATGCAGAGTGATCATCATCTGGAGAAATGGACATTTGGTATACTATTTTTCAGTTATGCAGGAGGAAACAGATGACACTCATGAGAACAATCCTTAATATGATTAATACGAGCTTCCTTAATACGATTAATAAGCCTTACAACTTCACTATGCTTTTTTATTTTCAAGTTCTGAATAATTTACAGTTAACTGGTTGGAAAAGCGTAACAAATTTCAGTTGGTTTTGACTTTTTTCTTATACCACATTTACCTTTATCTTATACACTACCTATAAGAAAACAGAAAAGATGAAGTTTCATCCTGAGACTTCCTTTAAGTTATGTCAACATTTTTAGGTGGTTTTAGATTTTTTTAAAAGGAAATTTGGCATGTAACACAAACAATGTTCATCACTATGCAAGGATAACTGAAAAAAAGCTACTAAAAAAAAAAAAAAAAGCGGTGTTGGGAGCAATCCACTAACCCACCCATATATATTCGATTAATTCAGGATTAATTGATCAGAGAGTGACTTCAGTGTGTTATCTGAACATTTTAGTGAATGGAGTTAAATCCAGTTGGCAGCTGGTCACAAGCGGTGTTCTCCAGTATCATATTCCAGCTCAGTATTGGGGCCTGTCCTCTTCAATATCTTTTTCAACGATCTGGATGAGGGGACCAAGACCACCCTCAGTACTCTCCACTGGATAAAAAAAATGGCTGGATGACTGAGCCCAGAGCATGGTGGTGAATGGGCAAGTAGAAGTCCAGTTGGTGACCAGTCACAAGTGGTGTCCCCAGGGCTCGGTATTGGGGCCTGTCCTCTTCAGCATCTTTATCAATGATCTGGATGAGGGGTTCAAGTGCACCCTCAGTAAGTTCGCAGATGACACCAAGTTGGGTGGGATTGTCGACCTGCTTGAAATTCGTGAGGCTCTACAGAGGGATCTGGACAGGCTGGATTGATGGGCTGAGGTCAACTGTACGCAGTTCAATAAGGCCAAGTGCCGCGTCCTGCACTTGGGTCAAAACAACCTCCTGCAGCACTACATGCTTGGGGGAGAGTGGCTGGAAAGCTGCTTAGCTGAAAAGGACCTGAGGATGCTGGTCCACAGCTGATTGAATATGAGCCAGCAGTGTGCCCAGATGGCCAAGAAAGCCAATGGCATCCTGGCTTGTATCAGAAATAGTGTGGCCAGCAGGAGAAGAGAAGTGATTATTCCCCTGTACTTGGTACTGGTGAGGCCACACCTTGAGTACTGTGTCCAGTTTTGGGTCCCTCACTTCTTGAAGGACATTGAGGTGCTGGAGCAGGTTCAGAGAAGGGCAACGAAACTAGTGAAGTGTTTAGAAAACTTGTTGTATGAGGAGCAGCTGAGGGAACCTGGATTGTTCAGTCTGGAGAAAAGGAGGCTCAGGGGAGACCTTATCGCTCTCTACAACTACCTGAAAGGACGTTGTAGTGAGGTGGGGGTCAGTCTCTTCTCCCAAGTAACAAGTAGTCTCTTTGTACTGTAGTGGTGATTGTTGATGTGATGGTGATGACTGAGTGGTGATGGCATGAGCATTAACCTATGCCACTGATACACAAAACCAAAGACATTTTCTGCCTTCCTTCAATAAATTGCTTTTCCATGTGCTTCTGCATAGTACAATAAAGAGGGCAAAACGAATGCCTTTTGCTTCTTCCTAGCTTCCAGAGTAGAGGGCAGCAGTGGCTCCTCTTCCTTTGTCAGTAATTCTTGTTTTCGTCCCTGTCATTCCCCAAATCTTATCTGCCACTGTTTTTTTCCTCTGTGATGGATTCCCTCTGGATGTCTGTTAGGACTCTGGGCTCATCAGAAATGATGGCACAAAATGACAGACAGGAGACACGTGAACAGCATATGAGTATCATTAAAGGTAAACAACAACAAAAGAATTTCTGTTCGGAAATGCTACCTGTGTGCTATACACAACCCCACAATATAAGTATTCCTATGGATAACATAACTTGAGAAGTTCAGCTAAGTTAGAGTTGCCTGTTTTCCCCTTAGTAGTTAATACGTTTATTACCTACTATATTGTTCAAAGGTCTTACATATCTTTCTCCTTTTTGGCTATAAGGGATTTTATATGGCTGTGTTAGAACCATCTGATGTATATGTGTCATTGTTGCGCATTTGTCATATTTGTCTTACAGGATTTGTGACTTTAAGAGGTTTTTAAATGTAAGTCAAGAATAGAATAATAAATGGATGGATTATAATATCTGTTGTGTACCATTATTTTGAACTATTTTCAGAGCAATCCAAAAGGATTGGTAGAAGTGCGTGGAAATACTTCTCTGTTGTTAGTGAGTCTCTGCTTTTGTCTTACTTCTCTAACGATATAAGAACAACCAGAACAATAATAATAAAAAAATAAATTAAAACCAAAATTAAGCCATTAGGATTACTAAGGAAAATCCCCAAACTGTAATAGATACAGCAATGTCTGATAGTGCTTGCAAAAACTCAGAAAGGAAAGAAATGAGATATGTTAGCTGGTTCCACAAGTTTTGGTTGGGAGGACAGTGACATTATATTTGCTAGTTTTTCTGTTCAAAACACTTAAGAAATCAAGAGCGAATATCATACTGGGAATGTCTTGAATACCAGTAAGCTTTTAACACCAGACAACCTAACTGAAGAAGAATCTTGGTGATTACATTTGCCGCTAAGGCAAATCTTTAAAAATTACATTAAATTCATTGTTCTTTATTTTCATACAACAATCTAGGTTGAAAGGAATTCCTGGAGGTCATCTGAGTCTGTTTCCTGATCCAAGAAGGGTCAACTTTATTGGTCAGGTTGCTCAGGTCTTTGCCCATTCGTATGGTGAAAATCCATTAGGATCGAAATTCCACCATCTCCCTTCCCACCTTAGGAGTCATCATGTTTTGGGTGAAGTTTTTCCGTTAATTAAATTATCTTAAACTCCTTGTTATTCATTGAATCAATCCTTTTGATAGACAGACTGGTGCTTGACATTTATCTGTCTTTTTTGTTGTCTTCTCATGGTATGAGAATAGCAGTGAACCGCAGCAGAACACACTAAGCCTGGCAAAAGATTTGTGTCACATAGAGTTTTGAACAAGAACTTTCACATGCTTGTGTCATAGACAGAACTCTCATGGACAAACTATTGAAGAGAGGCATTGTGTCTGTATCTACCTGTGTATAACCGTGTTGAAAAAGTAGGTTTGTTTGCTCTAACCGTAAGTATTTCAGGTACATTTCAGAAGGCTTTCCAGATTGTCTTATATAAAACAAGCTTAAGATTAAATTTCACTTCTTGTTTTTCTCTTCGTTCCCAAACAACCTTTCACAGAAAAACCTTAAAGTTTGTGCGGTGTCAGAGCTGTATATATTACAGAGCAGGATAACAATGAGCTCTGCAAAGATGCCACATAATTTGGTTCTCTCAACAAGCTGTATTCTTCCAGTCAAATGCCTGAGTCACTGTGCTTTATAGGAGTATTTGGATCTTCGGAGTAATTCTCGCAGGGGTAGAACTGAGCTACCAATTGAGAATGGTTGCCGGTAGGTGAAAGACACACATTTTAAATAACTTTAAAGGTTGCAGCACGAATACAGACACCAATCCAGGCTGATGCTTTTTCTGATTCTATTGTAAAAAACATGTACCACTGCAACATCAAACAGCTGTATGTCCTGCATATATATTATTTTTATTATGTTTGAAGTTTTAAGATAAATGCTGTCTATATATTATCTTGAAAAAATATGAATGCAATTTCTATTTATTGAAGCCAGTGATGGTGATAAAAGGAATAGGCAGTAAGAACAGGATAGTATTTAAAATGAGAGATATATCCCTGTGGGTTAGGAGGAATGAATAAAAATAAGAAATGAGAAATGGAAAGGTCCAAGCCCACAGCTGATGTAAATTGGTACTGATACCAGGAGAAGCTGTGCCACTTGACACCACCTGAGGCCCAGTGTCACAGAAAAGATGATTGTGAAGTAAAAGACATAAGAAGTTGCTTTTGAAAAAGTCATTTGCAAACTAAAATCATTGATCTAGGCAAGGTAAAATTCTATGGCTTAAAAAAGTAATTGATATTTTCATTTATGTTTCTTCTTTGGGAGGGATTTACAAAGAGGATACAGAAAAATAAATGTAGCTCTTAAGGAAAGGAGAAAGCTGAAGAGTTTAAATTAGTGAGTCTGACTTCAGCTTCCAGGGATTTTAATGAAAGATTATATAGAGGATATATTTGCTAATTTTCTCTGACAGATCTGATGGATTATGTTAGATAATAACTTAGAGAACACAAAAGAATAGAATGGAAAAATCATGGTGAGAGCTACAAAGTTCCCAGAAGTTTGAAGACTGTATTTTTGAGAAAAAACTCAGATAACAAGTATTCTCCTCTGTCATGTCCCCCACCCTCTTTCTGTCTCTCTTGTCTCTCTCCTTTCTCCATCAGTGCTGGAAATTGCTGCTTCCTAAATTACAGTATTTCCATTTATTGATAGAATTCTCTTAAGATAAGTTTTAGAATGTTCTTAAATTAGAGTTATACCATGACTTACTAGATCCATCTGCCTGTTCATTCTTTTTTCTTTTTCTTCTGCAATGTTCTTCTTGTAGCTTAATATTAAGAAGGGGAAACACCTGTACATCAACAATACAATGTGAATCTAATCTTAAAAATATGGATTTGCGTCATCAAATAAACTGCTAAGTGAACAACCATGTTGTCGGAAGAATTATCAATTTTTCATGGCAGTAATAAGAAAGAATGACATATGCTATTTCTTAACTGATTTCTGTATTGTATTTGCTCTTTTACCAACATTAATATTGACATCAGTTTTTCACATTTTTAAACAAGGCAGGATTCAATTTACAGAATGACACCTTGTAGTATTATTAGATCTATTTCTTTAAAGACTGAGAACTTAGATAATTAATAAAAAAACTGACACTAGGATTATATTAATTAAATATTTGGGAAAATTTAATCTGGATGATCAGTTTAGACAGCTTTTTATCTAATGATTATACTCAGCCAATAGCTACTGAATATGTAAAACATTAAGCTGACCAATCACATCTGCATATTTCAACAAACTCTTCTCCTTGTGAGAGTCAAGTCCTAGTGTTTGTATCAGGGTAATTCATACTAGGACTGGCTCTGACTGAATATCTCCAAAACTGTTAAGCTCAGGTGAAAAGGGGGACAGGTGGGGTTCTTAATTTATTCCTGCCTGGAATTCAACCAACAAAATAAACTTAAAAGGTTGGGAGAAAAAGGATAAAAAGAAAAAAAAAAGGAAAGCAGAGGGTATCTAAATTGAAAGAAAACAGGTTTCAAGATGTTTAGAAAGTCTATTTTGAAGATAATGTCTGCCTTCTCTGCCTTCTCTTTTTTCATATCCATCATCCTTTGCCTTTTCCATCTCATTAGAGACTGCTGGTTCCTAGAATTCTGAGTTGGCATGTAGGTATAAAGTAAAAGATTATAACCTAGAAAATCTTTGTTTGGTTGTCAGTGACCCAGAGGTGCCACTGTTCGCCTGGGGTTCAACCGGGAAAGTCCCTGGAGCACCTGCAGTTTTGTTTCCGCCTTTCTGAGCACTGATCTTGCTGCACAACAGCCAAGACTTTCTGGGGTGCTGAAATCAGAATGGTGGAAAGAACCTTGATGTATTGTGGTATGGTGAGAAACATTAAGTTAGTGCTGTTTCTCTTTTAAATATTAAGGAGGTCCCAACAGCACTGTTTGTCTCAGCTCTGGGAAAAGAAAAGGAGAATGGTGGGTTTGGAAAAGATTGACTGCATAAAATACCAGCACAAGTGAGCGTGAGGCTGTGCTGCACAGTGCCTCTGTGATCTGCTGTTTAAATTACAGCAGGTTCCCACTCCTCTTCAGCGGCTGCTGATGTCAATCACTGCAGCGCACTCTTTCTAAGGCCAAAATTTCAAAATTCACACAACTCTGCCAATTAGCAGTAGATGGTAATCTACCCTTGGTGTCTGTAGTGCCTTAAACTGCTTCTGTCATTTGCTTTGGTGGCTGGTGGTAAATCAGAAAGAAAGAATAACATGAACACTAATTCCACATGCTTTGTTCCTCGGTGATCTGTCCTGTAAGTTTGATGCATCTTGCTCCAGGGACTGGAGAGACAAGTGTCACCTCCTCCCTGTGAAGATGTGGGGTCTGGTACTCCAGTAGGCCATGAATAAGTAAACACCGCAAGAAATGCTCTTACACCCAAGGTGCTGATTTTTGTTTAAAGCTCCTCAGCTCGGTGTGTGTTACTGATTTCCTACTTTCTGTGCAGTTACAGTAGTAACTCCTGACTTAACTACTAATGCTGCACAGGTTAAAAAAAATGGAGTTGCAATGATTGATTTGGGATAATGGAGAGGTCTTTACTGAGATGATCCCATTGTTTGACAAACAATTCCCCACATCTGACACACACATACAGGGAGAGTTTATCAGTACTTTGCAAGTCAGGTTCATCCTGGCATCTGCTGCTTGAGCCTTGAACTTGGTCCTCTGTTTATCTCACTGTGTGAAGTTGTCCAAATTCTTCACACACTGTGCACTCAGTCCACAGGGTGTATCACAGATGGGACTCCTCAGCAGTAGAAATACACAAATTCAGGAGCAGAGAGCAGCTCTCCACCATCTAATCACCCAGGTCCTCTACCTCTGCACCAGCCCCACGGTGGTTCACATATGGGTTCCCTTCACACCAGATTCATGCTCCCAGGTGCTGGGACACTGGTAGGATCGCATCAGCTCTGCTAGGGAGACCATTTGCTTCAACACACTCATGCAGCACTGTGCTTCCAGCTATAATGGTCTGAAGCCTGCTGCTGGTCTGCAGCACCAAAGTGAAGCTTCAAATCCTGCCAGAGCTAGGCTGCTTTTGTGTGCATCGTTGCAGGTGTTTGAGCTCTGCAGTCCCAATGGAGATGACCCTTCAACTTACACGTGAGAATTGTGTGGCCCCTGCACCTCACTGAATGCCATCATCCAGGTCTGGCATCTCCTTGCTGGCACTGCGATAGATCTGAGAGAAGGGCGTGGAGAGTCAAGGTTTGCATCATATTGTGCAAATGATGTTAGGTAAGTGTGCTCAGAAATACCTGTCTGTCTGCGTTTGCAACCTGGATTTTGTAAAAGAGGTTTTATTCAAACCCCTTTCTCTGAAGTTTCTTTTTTACATATGGTCAGGAATACCTACAAAAGTGTGTGGGTTTATTTCTTCCTTTCCTTCTTTCTTTCTTTCTTTTAAATTAGGGGTTAGAATTGGGGATTTTGCTGATGCCTAAATTTGACCTAAAATACATTTATAGTAAAACACAGGAAATTCCGTGTCAAGTATTTTATTGGTATTGTGGATGTGATGTTGTCTTTTAACATTCTCTGGTATATGGTAAAGAAAATTTCAAAAATCAAGAATCAGGATTATGTATAAGGTAGTTTTAAAAGCCAGTTGGTAACTTCTAAATTAATGTTAACTTCTAATTTTTATTCAAATTATCTGGCTGCTGCTGTTTTTTCTGCAGATATCTCTTCTTTTTATAAAGCTTAGTACAGACAGCATTTGCGATAAAAGCTTAGTATCCAGAATAATTAATAAAGAAATTACAAACTGGAGTTTGGGTAGTTGACTTTCCAGATTTTTCATTTTAAAAAAGTCTATTGTACTGCATTTTTTTTTTTTTTAATTTATCGATCATACTTTAGTTATATAGACAAATTAATACTTTGAACAAATGAACAAAGTAGTACAAACATAAGGGGGCTTCCTGGTTTAACTGAGGTGGTGGTGTTCACAGAGCAATAGGTGGTATATTAATAGGGCTATATCTGTGCTGTTCTTCTGCGTATGTATGAAGATGCAGAAGAATTTAGAAAAATCCGTAATCAATAAAATATTAATTCAATTTAATTTTTAAAAAATTGTCAAATTGGGAAATTCTTACTAATGCTGCAGCAACAGAAGTATTCTGAGGGTCAAATGAGTTCAATTAGCTTTTCTAATTATGTATGTCAAGCTTGGCACAGGAAGAGTAATAGGTGTTTGTTAAAGTTGTCAGACATCCACCGATAGACTGCAGCCTCGTATTGATTGCCTTCAGCTCAGAAATGTCCTAGAAATCTGCTTTGAAATGGGATTCAAATGCCTCCTATTAAATCTTACAAAAATGCAGGAGTTTACAGGATCTTGGAAATGTCTCCTTACTGGTGGCTTGGAAGCAATTTCACAGAGACTCGGTATTCTCACTTCAAGTCAAATTCAGTAAATAAAAACCAAAAAAAGGACTAACTCAAGGATTCTCCCTTGAAGTGCCATGCATGTGATGCTCCCACTGGAGCCTGCAGGAAGCCCAGATGCAGCCCTGCCTTACTTTGCCAGAGAGCATGGTTAGATTTTGGTTGGGGAAAAAAGCATACAGCTGTGACACAACCCTGGGTGCATTCGTCCTGTAAGACTTCTTTTTCCTCATGTTTCACTTCGAGGTTTCCTTGACATGTGACCCACCTCAGCACTTGAGTTTCTGAACTCTCTTTCTCTTATTTTCTGTGTGGAAAGTTGGTCTTTGAACTCTTCCCCGTGATGTTTTGCATGACATAAGAAGGCTCAGCACAAGACCGTAGGTGTTCAGTGTGGGAGAAGAGAGGTGAGCACACGCCTAAGTAGGAAGGGGGGTGAGGCCAGACTCCTGCTGTATGTGCCTTTTGACAAGGACTGACAGAGGCAGTCTTGGTGTAATTTGTGCTTACGTTATTAAAGCAGGCTGGCTGGCCAAACTAATTAGTTGTTACCTTTACTGATTGTAAGGGGAATGTACTCTGTGTCTCTGAAGCAATAACTCAATCATTAGGTCATCCAGAGATCATTGCACTGCAGACCAGCAATCACTGTAGTTACAGCCCCTTAACCTCGAGCATTCAAATACTTTCACTAATGTGACTGCACTTCTTAAAAGGACTACTTTTAAGCATGTTGGTAACTATTAGTGACTAGTGATTTAAGATTCTTATTTTCTCTGGGAAGGGTAACAGAATTTTTCTCGATGTGTGCTAGCACCTTTTTGCCGACTCTTCAAAATACAAGAGATTTTTGTTTGTGTTAACAAGAATTCAATGGATAGTTCACATTAGGTACATGCTAATCCTTTTCTAACTTCGACGTGACACATCCTTTCCCAATTTATTGAGTGTTACAATACCACTGCTGAAAAAGTGATGCATGGCATTTATGAATATCTTAAGCAAAGTATTTAATAAAGCAACGGTGTCCAGATCCTAAGAGACTATGAACAATAATGAAGCAGACAAAGTACTGACACGGTTGCTTATGGATCTCCAGAGCAATTGAACAGAAATTGATAGGGAACATAGAAATTCCAATTCTTAAAATATTAATTTATGCTGTAATTAGCAAGGCTTTTTATGATAAAATTGAAATTTAGAGAAGTGGGGATCTTATTGGAATCAAATTTAATTTTCCAGTAATCTTAATTTTTTGTCATTTTAATGTATGCAGAAGGTTCTTGGTGAATCTAACCTTACTGCACCCATTAACTATATGAACTATTTGATGGTGAAAATGGCAGGAAAATTTTGCTTTGATATAGCGTACAAAAGCTGCTTATATTTCTTTGAAAGCCCAGGGGTTGTGTATTTTTCAGGCTTATAAATTTCCTTTGTTTGATAATGCGATTTGTAAATACTGCTCTTTAGAGCACAGTTTGAGAATTTGCTTTGTTGCAACAGCAAGCACTCCAAGATTTACAGTCACCTATTAAATTTCAATTACGAGCCTTCTGGTGATGTGTCAGCAAATTCAGTATTTTCTAAGGAAGTCTTGATTTTGAATCAATTTAAATTGAAATCTATCATTTTTTGTAGCTTTATAATTTTATGTTGTTTCAATCTTTTCTTTTATAAGAGCATATAGTTAATATTTGAGAAAAGACACAACATTATTAGCATGAAACATTTCTATAACTTCATTTCTACGTTTCCAGTAAGGCATGTTTCAAAATTGCTTGTAGTACATTATTACATATTTTGTCTCATCCTAACAATTAGTGTTGCCTGTGGGACGGAAATTCCCTTCAATATTTTCTTGATTATAACAATGCAAAGGAACATACCAGGGAGATAAAAAAAATACCCCTTCTAGGGGGAAGAAGCGCAATATAACAGAGTTGACCAAGGAAATCCTGTGCTGATTTAAATTTGCCTAAGAACCCAATGACATGAAGGTGACCTCCTGAGACTATAGGTGCCAGTATCTTTCCTCTTCTGCTTTTCCATGTTTCTGACAGCCTTCAGGCATCCCTCTCTCATTCTGCTGTGCTTCCTATGGTCTCCTGGATCTGTCACTGCCTCTGCTACCAAGGTGGCTTTAAGACAAATGCTGCTAGTTGACATGGGAACAAGTGTTCAGGCCTTGCTTACACAGTGGTTCTAGCAGATGTGCAACAGTGCACTGTCACCAAATTTAGTCATTGGCAGAAGCACTTTCCTATAGCATCATTAAGTAGCATTGCAGGGAGCGTCAGGCCTCTAAAATGAGGAAAGTCTTTTTGTAACGGGTTTTTTGATGGATTTAGTGATTTTTTTTTTTTCCAAAATATATCAACATTCTCTGCAAAGTGATATGCATGTCACAAACAGTAATTTTAATATCAGGTCAGAATAAGCTGCATTGTATATTTCACCATCAGTTGGTCAGTTTCTCAGTTTTTGGAGAGCTCAACCAGAAATACTTCAGTATCGTTAGAATTCGAAGCATATGTAATCATTAAATACTTTTGCAAACATAGTAATGGAGAATTAAGTACTAACAATAAAGACAAATTTCCTGAAAAGTCCTAACTTTTACTCTCAAAAATTCCATATTTTTCTTTTTTACTCTTTCTTATTAAGTGTGCAGTCTCAACAAGACTGCTCTCTCAAGTGATTTGCAGTATTTGGTATCAAGATAGGTTAACAGACTTGTTAAATTTGCAGTATAGCTAATCATTGCTGTTCATTTTTTCCCTATTAGGTTAGAGAGAATATCTTCTGCAAAGAAGGAAAAAGGCAAATTTGAATTCAAAACTATTAAAAGCTACTGTTTCCTAAAGAATTCTGGTGTTTTCTGTTGTGATGATTGAATTAGTAATAAATTGATTGTCAAGTCAAACTCAGTACCCCAAAGCTGGGGAATAAAATTGAACATTTATGTTGTGATGAAATCTAGTGTCATTTTAATAGATAGTTTATCAGTTCGGCTCTCAAGTATAATGAAAGAGAGTATTCTTTGATCTATTAAATTGAATTTTCTGTCTCCTATAATTTACACTCCTCAGTGAGAATTGCAAATACTTTTGTGCACAATTCTATACATATATATCAAAAACATAGAAGAAAATTCTGACTATTGTATTTTAATTAACTGGTAGAAAAAGGTGGAAAGAGAAAACTCAAACAAAACTTGAGAAAATCTCGTTTTGTCTGTACTACTGTTTCTTTAAGTGCGTAAAGAAAAGTGCACAAAGCATATTGAGAGAATGGTCTTTATTTTTAAAAGGAAAAGAGTATGTAGCCTTAAGAAATACAGTAGTGTGAAACAGCAGTAGCTGTCTGCCAGAAAGTCTATCTAATGTCAGACAAATAGGATATTTGTCAGCTAAGAGACTTGAAGGTCTTTTGTTAGGGGTTAAATAAGTGGGCCATTTGGCTGTGGTGCATTTTTACAGCACACACAGTTCTGTAACAAAATGGGGATTCCACAAAAGTTGGACTAAACCCACCAACAGGCAGGGACAGTTGTGGAATATTCTTCATTGGAGATCTTTCAAAAAAGCTTAGGATACCCTTTGTTAGAAATGAGATAAATTACTTCCTTGAGCTCTTTGCCGATGATACTCAGATACAGTTACCATATCAATTTTTATTACTGACTGCCTGCAAATAGCAACGTCTTATGTACTTGGGGCAGGAAGCTTAGCAATAGTTTTGATAATGCAATCATCTTTAGCTAGATTTGTAAACATGGGCTTCAATGTCTAAATCTATGTGTTTGCAAATGAGTTGTAGTTTTAAGCTCTTGTCCTTTTTTATTGACTTGACATTCCCTGTTGACCCTGACAATTCTGTAACAGAGCTGAGGCTTAAATGGCTTAAATATTTTTTGAGAAAAAGTATTTTCAAGAGGACTTACATTCCAGTTTCTTACATTTTATACAGCAAATGAATGTGCTTATTTATTCAGTCATAACTTTCAGATGTATTTAGAGCAGCAGCTTTCGCTGTTCTCTTTTCCTTACGTGAGTTATGAGGGCTAATCAAAATGGTAATATTTTCCTGGGTTGGCTGAACACAAGACTGTAAGTTTGCTCCCTGCCAGCACGAGGGAGGCAGGGAACGTGCAGAAGTGGGGCAAGTCTGCCCTTTTTTGGCAGCAAAGCTCTTGTAGTCCAACCTATGCAGCTGACTATTAGCTGCCAGCTCTAGATGAAAACCTGTGACCTAGCAAAACAGGTTTTGGGCCATCAGATATCTCTTCATGGTTATCAGCTGTTGTGTCTTGGAGTTGCAAAACGAAGCACTTGTATTGCTCCCCTGCACAATGCTCCTTGTAATGGTGCCCAGCTGAGGGGCAGGGTGGCTCTGCAGCACCAACGCTGCCAGCAAGTGGGAAGGGTGGAAAGAGGTCTGCTGGGGTTGAGCTCTTCTCTCTCACCACAAAGCCACAAAGTGTTTTATAACTTCTTAGTGAAGAGCTCAGAAAGTTTATCATGTGCAAACATCAACCGTGAAACTACACAAGCCACACAATTCAGATTTCATTTTTCGGTGACCAAAGTTTCTACATCTGGTCTGCTGTATATAGAAAATTCAAAACCTCTTGCAAAATTCACCTGCAGATCCCTAGCAGGTGAGGGTAGAGAGGGAGCAAGACCTGAGGTTATTCCATTTGATTTCCGTTCCAGGTTTGGAGGCTGAATTTATGGGACAATGCCACTGATAATTGATATGCAGTACTTCCAGAAGAAAAATGCTTTCAGAGCTTAATAAAATAAGCTTTCACTTAGGCTGCCTTGGCTCTGCAGGCAGATCCATCTCAAATTATTCCCATGCACGCTTTTAGATTCTTTGTGTGATAATTCATTACACTACCACAAAAGAGATTTCCAGATTTATATAAATATGTTATGAGAACACTGAAACTGCTTCAGCTGAGTTTTGCAGGATATATACCAATTAGTGTGAGGAGAATATTTTCTTCTCTCACCTCAATTCTGAATTGTTCTTATAGAAACCAAGGTTTCCCTAATATTATTAAGTTCAAACCATGGCCTGCAAATGCTTGCAGAAGTGAAATACACAGTAAACCTCAAGGTCTAGTGTGGAATTACAAGTTTCTTCTAAGAGGTATTAGAGAAGACTGTATAGTTATTCACTAGGTGGGAAATGACCAATTTTATTTTTCACAATTAAGCCACTTCAATACTCTATGACAATTTGACATAGTTTGAGAACAGCATCTGGCATGCCTCATCAAATGAAGGGAACATGTTTTTGACATATACTGCATAAAAGGTACTGCAACAGTCTCATTAGTGAAAAATGGGGCACATACTGAGTACGCCAGTCAGAGCACAGGGGTGTATAACTATTAGGGAGGGAGGAAAGTGCACAGGCAGCTCACTAAATGACTGGATAAAAGCATCTTCGATCTGATTTATTCAAGTTCATTCAAACTCCAAGGGAGATAAACAGGAACATTACACAGAGAAATCTCAACCTAAAGGATATTTTTTTCTAAATTGTTTCAAATTATCCCAGGATTTAAATGGGCATTCATTGGGTGCAGTCATTTCTACACTGCAGTCTGTTCCGATTTATTCAGTCTTATATTCAGTTTAAATTATGCTAGTGCTTCAGAAGAATGCCTGAATACCATTATGCAGACTACAAGAGTATGCAATATTTTTACTTAATTAAAATAAATAGATGTGAGCATGGCTGTGGTGCAGGCATTTCCACTTCAGGAGACTACCCTGGCTTTTTCTGCCTACAAGGATCCCTTAGGGTTACTGGGTGTGGATGCTCAAGTTTGCAGCTTTCTCCAGCTGTTTTAAGCACTCTACCTTCAACACTCAGTCCCACTGACTATTGTCCTGTGCTGGCACAATTTCCAGGACAGATGGAGATGACTGAAGGAAAAGAAAATGCCTCTTCCTGTACAGTAAAGCATAGATATAGTGTGCAATAAAAAATTAATATATGCTACACAGTCTTGGTAAGTTTCCAGAGCAGAAAAGGCTCTCTCCCTGAGTGGAATTCAGCCAACCACAGATGACTGGCATCTGTGCTTCCCCTGCTTCAGGCACTGGGGTAAGCTAACAGACCAAACTTACCTCCCTATAGACTTAAATCAACTGAATAAGACAAGTTATCTATCACAGTCACTGAATATTCACTTTAGTTCCACTTGAAAAAGATGGGAAATAAAAAAAAAAAAAAAAGGAATGCGGTGGAAAGCAGGGAATGCCTTGCTGTATCAGGAGGGAGAACTGCATTCCCATGGAGATCACACAAGTAGGGCTGTGGTAGTATTTGTTTTAGCTTTGGCCTCTTCAAAGAAACTTAAAAAAATCTGAACATTTAGCATGAAGGAAAGCATGAAGAGGCTGGGAAATTTGAAGGAAGCAATAGGAAGACCCACCACTGAGATCAATGGGGATCTGCTGAACTGAGGAGTAATAATTAAAAGTGCTGGAATAGTCTAACACCCCGGGGCGGTATTTTCCACTGCTGCCTTAGGAAAGTGAGAGCTGATTAATACAAACACAAGACAGGAGAAAGAATTCAACCTAGTTTCTTTGCCTTTTAAAAATCTGTGTCTGTTTTACTCCTGGGAGCACAGGAACAGGTTATCAGACCTTTTTCCTTCCCTTGCTTCATGATAGAGAGATAGAGATGAACTTGGTGCTGGGCAACCAGACCAGAGCCCGCTTTCACCATGAGCTGTGTTGGGACTGGAGCTGAAGTAGGACATGCTTCTTTTCTCTGATCTTAATGACACCCATCCAGAGGCAGCCAATGACATGTACAGATTAATGCCACATTATGTACTCTGTGATAAATTTGTAAAGATGCATAGATTGGATCCTGAGTATGATAAAGGTGAAAACTCATGTTGGTTTTGATAGAACTGTATTTTAAACTTTAAAAGCTCAATGAAAATATCATCTGAAGAGAACTGAAATGTGAAGATAATTAAATCTTTTTGAGGAAGACTCCTTTTGTCAAATAGAGTGTTCATGAGACTACATTTTATGGTAGTAATACTTTATTCCTGCTTCCAGATACCAGCTGGGAAGCTAGCTAACATAAAACTTGAAGTGCATTTGAGCCTCTGTCTCTTGTTCATACAACATACATCTTGACTGATCTGTTGGGAGATGCAAGTGTCTTCCTTGTCTCACCATAATCCTTTACCTGCAGTTGGAAAAGTAATTTTCCAAGTGTCTGAACAGCTTAAGCTGAATTCAGAGATGTCAATGAACAAACACCGCAAGGTCCTTCATGTGTCTTTGGAAGACTTTGGCATACCAAACCCACCTGCAAATGAGCAAAGTGTCTGTCTTTGCATTGGACTTCTTATGTTAACTGGGAGGTGGCCTTGAATCTTTCTCTCTTCCCACAACTACCCTGAATGTTGAGAAGTTTTTCAATGGAAAGTGAGTCAGAATCATTGTACCATTTTTTTTGTCATGCAGTAATGTTACACCCCATAATTTCTACTTTATTACAAATATGTTATTATTCACTGTATAACCAGCCTGATAAACTGTTGTGTTGATTTTTTATCAGACTGTCTAAATAGATCTCACTAATACAGTGTGGCATGTTTGTCTCTTGGATGTCTTAATCTTACTAATGGTTTTCTAGAAATTTGTTCCATTATGATATCTACTAACATAAAAAAACACTTATTCCATTTTTAATTTGTTTATTTGCTTGTTTAGTTACTCTGTTCTTTCCCTTCTGTCTGGAAGGTTCTTAAAGCACTCCTCAAGTTTCCTGTAGGCGCTCTCTAAATTTATGAACCATCACCTGCTAATGGGGCAGAATTTCTGCCAGAGCTTACTTTTCATTCTCCTGCACCCGTCAGTGAAAGATGGTAAAAGGAAACACCATATACCATAGTGGGATAGCCTTTTGGCTTTCTAGTCAGAAAAATAATCAAAGAAATCAAACACCTAAATGTCGCAGGCGAGTAATAGAAAAATGTTTTAAAAGTACATACACATTCCATTTTCATTACACTAATATATTGCTTCACAAGTGGAATTCATCACCTACTTTGTAGAAATGCAAAAAATTACTTACAGTTTCTGGCATTATTAGACTTCTCAAACGAAGTTACAGAATCCTCTGAGTTCCTTACAAAGCTGCCCTTGTCCCATGCTGCTTATGCAGAGAAAAGCTTTCACAGGTGTCTGAGAAACTGAGATGTGCTGTATGTATTTCTGCTGATAATTAAAGCAGATAATTTAAATCTGCTGAATTATGCTTATTTAGAACACCAGCAAGGCCAAGATACAATGATCAAGGTTTTCACTTTAAAATTGCTCAGTTGGTTGGAAAAGTAAAGATGGCAAACACTGTTGCACAGAATATCTGACCCAAGCTATCATACAGAAATCTGAAAAATCTGAAAATGTTTGTTTGGTTGATTTTGTTACTCTTCATTTTGTTCACATCTAGACTTGCTGGCTCTGGCTGGTCAGGACTGCTGAAATGCTGAAGTGTTACAAGTGGGTTCCTGGTGGTGCCTACAACTAGACTGTCAGAAAAAAAAAAAAGGTTTTGTGTTTTTTGTTATTGTTTAAAGCCCATTTTCATGATATACCAAATCCAATTCTGTGGACTCTTGAGCCTCAACAATCATCCAATTTTCTGAGTACTCATTAAAACTGAAATGAATATTTTAATCATTTAAAGTTCTTCCACACAAGTAACTTCCATCACAAGTGACATTAACCAGTGCTGCTGTTGACTTTTGCTTGTAGTTCCTTGGTAATACTAGCTGCCCTGTGTTGTGGTTTTAGCCTACCCAGCCAGCACCAAACACCATGCAGCTGTTCACTCACTCCTACCCCAATCCCATGGGATGGGGAGAAGAAAATACAACAAAAGGCTTGAGGGGTGAGACAAAGGACAGAGAGGGCTTGCTCACCAATTATGGTCATGGGCAAAAGACAGACTCAGCTTGGGGAAACAAGGTTGTTCCTACTTGTTAATCTGTGCTGAGAGATCCTATTGAGGTAAACCTGAGGCAGTATCGGAAGGCTGCTAACCTCAAGTCTGCTGCTGAATACAAGATGAAAACTGAGGCCAGACTTCACACAGTTCAAGAAAATGAAGGCAGCAATTTTCAAGATCTGAGACAAGCAGCTCCCTTCCAGTGTGGACAACAGACATGCTACCATGTAGCACTTCAGCAGATCTTCAGATAGGTGCTAACCACTGTCTCTCTGTTTCAGTGTCTGCCCTCCGAATTCTGAGATTGACTTCTTTTGACTAGGGGTCACATTAGGATAGATTATAATTTACAATATTATAAATTTTTAATAATAATATATTAATTATGAATAATATCTAAACTCAGATTACATGCAGGCAACAAAATAGCAAAATTCAGGTCACCTATGAGACAGTCTGAGGTCAGTAAGTGACTAACATCTATGCAAATAAATGACACAAAATATGCAGTGACTAAGCTGAAATAACTGGAGTTGTCTTCCCACACACAATATGCAGCATCTTTAAAAGGATGGAGAATTGAATCTAATAAGTAATTGGGACTGTCTCCACCTCTTCAATATAGTTTCTGCTCATCCATCGCTTACTTGATGGTTAGACTCCTGCAATATGCTGTGGCACAACAGCTGGCCTTTCTGTGGGGTTTGTGCCCAAGATATTTCTTTATCAGTAGCCTGCCTGAAGTGCAAATAAGACATGTTTCCAGACTGAAAGGTAGCAGTCTGCTAGCCTTTCTCTTCTGACACTCTACCACTTTTCTCTGTACTTGAGAAATAAATCACACTCAGCTGCCAGATTTAATTAGGATACTAAGTTTTCTAGTACATTAAGTATGAGTGTGAGCTGCCTGGGCTGAAGGTCTGTAAGCCATGCATACACAAGAGTTAATGCATGTGCATGGTACCATGTCATGTGATGCTGCCTTGACAGTGTGACTGTGAAGTCCTTTTAGGTAAAGCTGAATCTACTTTGGTGGTATACATGAAAAGATAACTATACACAACAGTGGGATTTTTTTCGTTCAAGAACTAATAGCAATAACCTCTTCTATTCATCTGTTTCACCGTTATGATTCCCAGCTTTTCCTGAGCTTTGGAGTATTGTTTTGCTTGGCCACTGCTTAAAGACATCTTTTCTTCATGGATGACTGCTGCTAACAACAGCATATGAAGCATTTGTTATGTGTTAAGATTTTGGAAGTCAAAAGTATTTTTGCTGAAACTATAGGATAAATAAAAGAAGAAATTTCCCTTAAATAAGGCTGTTGAGTTTTACAAACTTCCATATGTTTGAAAAGATGTTATCAGTTATCAAGAAAGATTTGTTGCAGTAATCACAAGATGCAAGAAGGAAACCTATAGAGAATATTTAACATGCAAAGAGAGACAAATAGCCTATTTCCTTAAACAGTACATCACAATTTTTTGTTCACTGGTGAATGATGAATTCTTCACGGAATTCTCTTCTAAAGTAGGCAGAGTGTATAAAATACATATCAGCACCATTGACATAAAAGAAAATCTAAAAGATACCAAAGAGAAAAATACATTTCTTATTTGTCTTATTATTTTATTGATGTGTTAAGGATGTACATGTTAACAGTGTACTACATATTGTACTTCTTTTCTTTCTAGATAGCTGCAAAAAGCTGAAATATTTGGGGCTACAGTACTTTATCCTTCTGGCTCTTTTCCCTATTAAAAAAAATCGACAGAAAAAACCTTCCTGCGCTTGGCATTTTATTATCTCTAGACATTTTCACCATCAAAACAAGAATAAAACCAAACCACTGTCCAAATTCCTATGTAAAGTGTGGTTAAGTAATCACAAGTAAAAATTTTCATCCACTTATTTTATATGTCTCCTCGGATTCAGTAGAAGAGTATTTCATTGTCAGAAAACATCACTTACTCAGTAATGCAAACTTTATTTGAATGACTAGCTTCACGTCAAACTCATTGTTGTTTTAGACAATACAATAGACAAACACACCAGAAGAGCAAAGGACCAAAGGACCAGAAACAAGAGAGGTCCAAAAGAATCTTTTATAAAATTTATTCCCTATGTATCCTGCACTGTAAATAATAAATCTGAGGCAAAGTTAATTAGCACACAGAATGGGGTGTCTTAACCTCTGCAGAATACGCACGCATAATTAAAGATGAGTTACGCAGAATATGAAGGCAGAGCAAATCAGAAGGTCTTATTTACCACGTCGTCTTTTGCTTGTATGTTACAGATACAATGATATAATGTCTGAATTTGGTGTTTGTAAGTGAAAGAAACTGCTGTATTTATTATACAAGCGCTGCTCTAACAAGTCTGTCAAAGTGCCATTCACAATAAATTAGCATTTCTTTCAGCCTTATCATGGAGCAGAGATCGCAGGCGTGGGTCTGCTGCAGGAAGAGGCTTTATTATCTCACTTGGAGGTCCCCAGGGTCACCCATTTCAGGGGTATCCTGGTGGGTCCCAGGCTTCATTGTCTCCTAGGAAGCAGCACTGAGCAACACCCTCTTAATTTTACTCCCTGGCACCTAGCACATGCAATGTCCATATTTTGAGTAATACTAGTGTAACCATGTTATAACAATTTTTTGACATTAAATAGAAGGAAAAGAAAAGAAAAGCATCTTCAAATGTTTTCATGTAATACTTAGGATAGCTGTACTTCTAGATATTACTGACACAGTGTTATCAACATTTGGAAATGGCAGCATGATTGACTGGGTTAACACCTGTTTTGTTTGGAGTTTGGTTTTTTTTCCTATTGTTTTTCTTCTTTGAGCTGTATTTACATAACAGTGTTCAACACTCATGAAAAGTCACACATTTAAGAAAAATTCAAGACTTTTCTTCATAGTTTGTAGCAACCTATGGGCTCATACTATTCTACACTGACAAACTTGTTTCTGTTAAGCATAAAACTGCTTAAAAGGATGTTTAGTCTGATTGCCCCATCTATGTATTAATATCTTGGCCACCACAATGTTGTAATTCTTGACAGAATCCCTTACAAACAAGGACTATTCTAATGTTACAGTTAGAACTAGTCTGAGATAACCTGTTTGGTTGGGTTTTTTTCATTTATGACCACAGAGGAGGCCTAAATTCTATCCCTGAGTAACGAAAGGGACATTCTTGTCCCATAAACAAACAGAATCTCGTCCATTTCAATTAGTTGTAAGATATAGTCAAGTATGTTTGTACTCAAAAGTGTACTTAAAAGACTGAGCTAAACAGACAGCTTAAAATAGTTTAGGGAAGTTCACTGTGTATGAGTCACATTTCTAACGGACAAAATGCACCTACCCTAAAATACACCAAAAGACAGTCTGACCACTGCTTTTATGAGAAATTCTTCTGAATTAATAAAGATTGTTCTGGATAGCAAATAATATTTCATCTTTATATTATTCATCCTGTTCTGAGTAAGAAAGCATTATCTTTCTCTTCCTGGATCTGTTTATATTTTAGGGATATGGGTAACCTTAAAGTGAATATATTTATGTTTGGTTTTTTGGGGTGTACTGAACTAGTTCACAGAGTTCAATAGTCATAAATTCTGTTAAAAACATGACAAATATTTAAAAAGATCAATTTTATTGATTTTTTTTTTTTTTTTGCTATAGCCCAATTAGCTTTATCTTTTAGTACAAATAGATTTGAAAGAATCTTTGCAAATAATTGAGCTTTTTCATTCTGTAATTTCTTTGTGATACAAAGGAAGACACAGTGTTGTGTCAGCACTCTGGAATGAATACAGTAATTAATTTACTTCAGGTAGAACAATTAAAAAATTATCTAATTTCCTCATGATTACTTCCCCTCAGCAGTTATCAGTAACACTGATTTTATTGATGAACCCCACTGTAGAAGAGCAGACGACAGTTTTAGATGCTAGAATTGAGGTTCATAGGAGACTAATTGTATCTGAATAAATGAAAAAATTGCAAAATCGCTTTCGGTTAGTCAGATAAGATAAAGATAGGAAAAAGATGCAGATTATCCATGCTGTTCTTACATTTACTTATAACTGGCTCATTAAAAAAGTTAAATTAGTTTACTTCTGTTTAACCTGCACTTTGCTACACCTAGGGAGGAAGTCTAGGAACATTGTAAAGATGACTTACTGACTTAAGTCAACTCATATCATTATTTAATGGTATAATGTCTGTCTTCCCACATTTCTCCCCTGCCCACATATATGTTGTCCTCTTCATTCCTTTCCTTCCCATACTCCTTTCTGTCCAGCCCTGGCTACACAATCTGCTCAATCAAGCCAATGTAAAAAGCCCCCATGAGTCAATTTGTCTCAGTAAAACTATCCAATTTTCCTGCTGGTTTATTCAACACTTTAGAGTTGAATGGGTGCCAGAGCTGGCACAAGATCCATAACAAGAGTGTATGGCCAAAGGAAAGGCAAGAAGATGAAAACTGAGGAGATGGTCCCTCCTTACATTGGCAGCTCTGAAACATTAATTTACTTTACTGCATCTCCCCGAATCAAAGCTTCAGAGAATTTCTAGATTTGCTGGAAGAATGCTGTGAGGGGAAAAGAGAACTGGCAGTTCCTTCAGTGAGGAGTCGTGAGGGCTGACTGCTCAGCTGCAGGGTGAGGTAAAGGGAGTTGACATTGTTAAATCCTGCACTATTCATTGACCTCAAACCCAAGAGACTTCTACAATGGGAAGTAATTCAGGTTATGCTGGATGATTAAAAATATAAAGATGAGATTGTAGAAGCAACATCAGAAAGGTTGAGATGGAGAATAAGATAAAACTTGAAAGGAATGTCATGTGTGGGGAAAAGCATCTCTAAGGGTGCTGTCAATAAAAGGAAGAGCCAGGAAAAAGTTGTTCTGCTGTTCAGCAAATTGGGTGAATTTTTGACAGATAACACTGAGGAGGCTAAAAAGTTTGCATCTGCCCTCTGTAAAAAGGTTAGCTGCAGCACAGCAGACACCAATAACCAGTAAAAGAGGTAAGATCTCACCCTCTGGTAATGAAATGTTTACACATTGGCTGGACTTGATGAAATACTGAGATGCCTAAAGAACTGATAATGAAGTCTCAGACCTATTTATGCTTCTCTTTGAGATCTTTCAGAGTACACAAAGCATATTGAATTACTAGGAAAGGCAAGAACAAGACTATCTTTGAAAGGAAAAAATGAGAACCTGGGTTATTGAACGGCAATCTTAGCTTTAGCTCCTGAAAATTACTGAAGCAAATAGGCTGATTACTTGCAGATAACTAAAATTTAACAGGAAGATGAGCAACAGCCAACATGCCTTTCTCTAGAACAAACTGTCAAACCAAATTCCTTACTTTGACAGAGAAAAATCTTTGATGTCAGAAATAACAAATGTTAGTTATATTAATGTCTTTAGTGCTTCCCTTATTCTCACTATGAATCTCCTTGTCTGCAGGTCTGCAAGAAAGGTCTGAACGGCTCCCTGCCAAAGATATTGTAAATATAGATGATTCTATCCTCAGGCATGAGGTCAATGGGAGACGTAAGGGCTAGTGAAAACCAGTGCAGCTTGTCTGCATCTCTGGTAAGATAAAAAGTAGATTCAAATACAATTTCACTGTTCACAACAAAATAATATAAATACTTACGCCTTAAATGAAGGTCAGCTTGAATACATTTGATGTGATTGCAAGGTACTTACACTATTCAAATACACAGCACTATGACAAGTATTTCCTATGAACTTAAGTGTAATGAAACTGTTAATTAGGGCCATCTTATAAGGGAACTAATTACTATGGGATTTGCCTTGGTTTACTGCACAAGTCTAAGGCTGATGCAGCTTCCCAGTCCAAATAACAGTAACCTGATGAATACCAAAAGCTTTTCCTCTTTCTCCAAATAGATATCTAAGAAGTAAGTACCTTCATGTGTGCATGTGATATCAGGACTCCTGAATGCCTAGAGGTCAATGTAAAAAAGACAGATAAATCAGCATCCTTCCTGGTAGAACATGTCATCCTGTAGCCTGACTCTTTTGACAAGTTTGCTTTGCTAAGACAAGGAAGAGGACAAATAAGTGGCCATTGCATGGAGAGGTGTGCTGTGCTAGTGGTGGTGCACTGATAGACTGACCACAAGCAGCCTGGAGCCTGGAATTAGCCGTTGCCAAGTCAGATGGGCAGAGACAAACAACTGAGTAGTGTTGTGGTTTCTTTAACCCCAGCTGACAACTAAGACCTATACAGCCACTTGCTCATTCCTCCCCGGTGGGATGGTGGGGAGGATTGGAAGGGTAAAAGTGAGAAAACTTGTGAGTTGAGATAAAGACAGTTCAATAGGTAAAGCAAAAGTCCCATGCACAAGCAAAGCAAAACAAGGAATTAATTCACTACTTCCCGTTGGCAGTCAAATATTCCGCCATCCTCAGGGACGCAGGGCTCCATCATGCGTAACGGATACTTGGGAAGACAAACATCATCACTCCAAACGTCCATCCCTTCCTTCTTCTTCCCCAGCTTTATAAGCTGAGCATGGCATCATATGGTATGGAATATTCTTTGGACAGCTGAGGTCAGCTGTTCCAGCTCTGTCCTCTCCCAACTACTTGTGCACCCCCAGCCTAACTGCTGCTGAGGTAATGTAAGGAGCAGAAAAGTCCCTGACGCTGCGTAAGAGCTGCTCAGCAAAAACAAAAACATCCCTGAGGTATCCACACTGTTTTCAACACAAATCCATGACATAGCCCTGTGGTAGTACAATCCCCTTGTCACTCAAAGCCCACTCAAGACCTGTCGTAATTTGCCTCCTTCTCCTGGGCCACGAACCAACCTAGGGTAAATCAGGCATGGATTGAAAACGTCAGCAAAACAGAACATTAAGGTGTCTCCTTGGTGTGCTGGGTCCCACTTTCCCAGCCTTGCACTGCTCTCCCTATCACTTGGGAAGTTAGACACCTCCTGACAGCCTAGTATATCTGTATTTGGGTCCTGATAGCCTGGTATGTCTGTATTTGGGTCGTGGCCAGCAGGGGGGCGATACCAAACTTTGAAAGTCAACAAGTTCTGGGTCTGCACAACTGGCAGAAAATACCAGAATATTTTGACATCCAAGGTGAGACAGAAAGGAAAAGTATCTGATGAAAGTCAATGATCTTGAACCCTATAAACAGTGATCCTAAAGCGAGACCTGTTGAGATCTCCTGGATCACAGCGGGCTCGTCCAGCACCTCCCCTAACTGAGACATCTCTCTTGCACAAACTGCATGAAGGGGCAGGACAAAACCAGACTTCTCGAGACTCAGTTACCATCCATTGAGATTGCCAAAGCCTTATCAGTATTTGCTTTAAACTTAAGAAGGAGGAAATTTGGAAGGAGGAAATTTTATCTATAGGCTACCCTCTCTTTCATCCACACCTCTACCTATTTATGAGTTTGAATATACATATTTTTTTCATGAGTGTGGATGTATATATTCCACTGGATCCAAATAACTCTGTGCATTTGTGTGCTTTGTGGTTATATCTATGCATATACATATATATACATATATATATAAATTAAGGATACCGTGCAGCAAGTTAGTGCGAACCTTGTCATTACTGAATCTGTAATTAAGTCACTATTTTGATTATAACATATTCTACTGTTATCTACTTGTTAATTTTAAATTAGTTAATGATTAAGTGCTGCTAAAAGTCACCCTCTTGTTCTACCTCTCACCATCAATAAATCTTAAATTGCTGCTAAATCATAGCTGTGTCAATATTTTCACCTGCAACAAGCCCCATACTAGCTTCTATGAAGAAAATTAACTTTATCTCAGACAAAACCAATACAGTAGACAGTCCTCTCTTACGTTAAATTTATTTTCTGAGTGATGTGGGTCCTGGCATAAAAGTACACTTTGTTTCAAGGACACTGTTTTGTAATCATTGTTCTGTACTCTCCACAGGCTGCTCAAGAAGCAGTCTACAGACACCAAGCAGCAGAGGTTAGAAATGATGGGGAAAGTAATTTCCATCTACTGCTAGTAAGTATCAAGAGATGTCTTTTCCCTAAGAAGTGAAGACTCATGTCTGTTGTGTGGAAGGGGCACACTGAGTGTTCACTATGAGAAATGCTTGTCCCAAAGTGCACCCTGCACACCTACCCTTTGCAAAGGGCACACAGCAGAATGCTGTAGCCCTCTGCTCTTGTACACAGGTTTTTCCCGGAAGAAAAAACTAGAGGAACACAGCAATGGAGTGCTGTCATGTCAACTTTTGACACGGACTATGCAGGCCAGGGACTCTTGGGACACTCCTTGCCCCAACAGATCAGGAAACTCTTGAAGAGGCAGTTTAGCAAAGCTGTGCAATGGCCACCCAGAGTCAGTCTTTCTGCAACACCTGGAAGCTCTCCATTCCACAGCCCTACTGTGCTGCCGCTATGGTGAAGCATTTCAAAGTGCCTCATTGTCTGTCATCACCACCAGCGTGAACTTTTATGACTTGCACCTTTATTCTTTTTTTTTTTTTTCTTTTGGGCATCATGCCTTTCCATCTTAGTTGTTTTCAAAAGTTATAGAGACAAAGCTCTTGATGATTAAAACAATTCTAATATCTAGATGAGCCTTAGACTTCCCAATGAATGTTTTGTCTCCCAAGAGTCAACTTCAATGTGATCAGTGGCTTGGCCCTTTCCTCTTTGAAGAAATGGGTATCTTTCCACAAGGTGGTTAAATCTTACTATGATAAGAGCAATAATGATAAGTTCACTGGAACTCTGTATGAGCATTAATTAGTATGGTATTGATTGACAAATACTTCCTGAAAAATCACAAGAGATAATAAAGCTTCTAATGATGCCAGAAGGCTTTGAGGACTATATTTATACCACCAGTATAAACAAATTAATGTCATAATGTGCCAATTATTGTTTTAATCTCCAGTATGCTTTTAATTTTTGTTCTTGATCTATATACTAAGAATGAAACATCAGTCAGTAATTATGTTTAAAAATCTCAGTGACTGGTTTCTGGCCTTTTAAAACCTTATCTCTTCTTTTGTCTCTTCAATCCTGAACTCCATACAGACTAAAGGAATGATTTCATTGTACCTACAGGCAGAGATCTGGTGGAAAACTAACTACACTGAGAAACATGAAACAGTCGTTGTGGAAAAACAATGATGTTGTCTGTTACCTCTGCTAAACATTTTCTCTATGTGTACAGTAAACTTGTCCTCTAGTTTGGATTCACTTCTTCAAGATACTTAAGAATGTCCGCAGCTTTGATCATACATAACTATTCCTGAGACAAACATTTAGTTCTTATTTGGTTCTTATTTGGTTCTTATTTAGTTCTTATTTGGTAACAAAGAATTGTTTTATTGATAGGCTTTAAGCAATTTTTATTTTACTTAATTTTACAGTGAAAGAAGGAAACCAGCTTCTCAGAGGCATGGGAACATCAGAAAGGACTACACAAATTTGATGAAGCTCTAGAAGCAATTTGAGCAGAGGTCTTCTCACAAGAAGATGGTTAATTACATCAGAAGACTGGAATATAGACACTTAGCAAAGCAGTGCATGGCTTGGAAGTCTACATCTCCGGGGTAATGTTCAGCACACTGAATGGGGTGTCTTAACCTCTGCAGAACTTGCATACATAGAAGGAGAAAAGAGAACAAGTGTTCAAAAAAAAAGACAACTTGCTAATGAGTTGTCTTTTGCCTCTTTGCTCACAGAAATGTGAAATGTTCAAAGGCATCAGTTTTTTCACAGGGTATACACCATATCAGGCATCATCATTTCCACTTCCAAGGCTGAGAATTATTTTCTTAAAATGTAGCCTGTACATTTAGAAATATTAATATTTTTTACTTTTGGATATATTAAGTGTCTACCTTAGGTGTGACGCTGAAAAGAATATTTAGGACTCTGTGTTCTTTATATCTGGAGAGTGATAGACACTACCTTTTGTCTCATTTCTTGGGTGAAGAGTGCACAAGGATAGCAGCTTTATCAATGTGACTACATTGAGACTATCTGTATATCAGTGACAGTTACTCTGCTATACTAAAGTTTTTAAAACCTTGGCACATGATGAAGCCCATTGCTAAGTAGTACACCCAGCAAGTTTTTCTGGTGTAAACATTTCTTAAGATCCCTGTTAAACAGCGGCTATGCAAGCTCTCAGCATGCAGCTGTGGGGGACACATGGGTCCAAGCACCATTTCTGGTGTCTCCCCTGGGATTTCTGGTGGCATTCAGATGAAGAATAGCCCCTTGACAAATTATTTCAGTCTCAACATCATATGCAGAGTATCCTTCTGAGTGAGGCTAAATGGGTGGGAGGAAGGGTGAATGTAAGGAACCAGATGGAAGTGAAGAATGTGGAGTATGTTACCCTCCCACAGCTTCAATGCCTATGCCACTCCCAGTAGCACTTCACACTGCAGGCAGTGATATCAGTGACACTGACTATGCCTCAGAGCACAAAATTTTGTACCCTCTCCCTCATGTTCCTGCTCCTTAAGTTAGTTGGCTGGTTGGTGGGCAGAGAAAAGAGAACCAGCACCGCAGGCAGGGCAGCTGTAGATGGACCTCTGGTCTGAGATGTCTTGTCTAATGTTTGACTGATACTAAGAACTCATTTGGTGATGCTGTCATCAGCAGAGTCCTTGCACTTAATTTTAATGCACAGATACCTCAACAAGGAATTCCTCACAGATCCGCAGGGTAAGGGGTCCCCTCCTAGTTCACCTCTGCTGCTGCAAGCATGCCTCCTGGGTTCCCCTGCTGCCTGAACCTGGCAGGGCTGGGGCAAATCCTATGGCAGCTCTCGCATTGGTTGGAAGGAACCTCTGGATGTCATGATGTCAAGGCTGCCTGCTCCAGGAGAGACAGCTAGGGCCACTTATCCAGGATCATGTCCAGAGTGCTCTTCAACATTTGCTGTCACTGGGCACCAATGGAAAGAGCCTGACTCCATCTTCTCTGCAGACTCGCATCAGGCCTTTTTATAAATTAATTAGGTCACAGAATGGTTTGGGTCGGAGGGTACCTTAAAGACCACCTGGTTCCACTCCCACTTCCACCAGACCAGGTTGCTTAAAACCCCATTCACTGTGGCCTTGAACACTTCTAAGGAGGAGGCATCCACAGCCTCACTGGGCAACCCATTCCCATGCCTCACCACGCTCACAGTAAAGAATTTCTTCTTTATACCTCATCTAAATTTACTTACTTTCAGTTTAACACTGTTATCCATGATCCTATCACTACACTCCCTGAGAAAGGGTCCCTCTCCATCTTTTCTGTAGGCATCCATCAAGTATTGGAAGGCTGCTTTAAGGTCTCTCTGGAGCCTTCTCTTCTCCAGGCTGACTAAGCCCAACTCTCTCAACCTGTCCTCATCAGGGAGGTAATCCAGCCCTCTGATCATCTTTGTTGCCCTCTTCTGGACCAGCTCAAGCAGGTCCATGTCTTTCTTACTCTGAGGGCCCCAGATCTAAACTGCAGGCAGGGTCTTATGAGAGCAGAGTAGAGAGGCAGAATCACCTCCCTTGACCTGCTGGCCATGTTTCTGTTTTCTGCAGCCCAGGACATGGCTGGCTTTCTGGGCTGTGAGTGCACATTGCTGGCTCATATTCAGTGTTTCATCCACCAGTATCCCCAAGTCCTTCTCTACAGCACAGCTCATTGCCCAGCCTGTATTTGTACTTGGCACTGCCTTGACCCAGGTGCAGAACCTTGCACTTGGGCTTGTTGATCTTAATGAGGTTTGCATGGGCCCACTTCTCAAGCTTGTCAAGGTCCCTCTGGATGGCATCCTTTCCCTCCAGCATGCTGATCACGCCACACAGCTTTTTGTCATCGGCAAACCTGCTGAGGGTGCATTCAATCCCTGTCCATGTCACCTACAAAGATGTTAAAGAAAGCTGGACCCAACATTGACCCCTGCAGAACACCACTCATCACTGGTCTCTGCTTGGCCATTGAGCCATTCACCGCAACTCTTCTAGTGTGGCCACCCAGCCAATTCCTTATCCAACTCCTTGTCCATCCATCAAATCCCTGTCTCTCCAATTGTCATGGGATAGGGCTGGTCCGGCCACAAGATGAATGACAGACACTCTGTATTACTCCCCTCCCACCCCAAAGTGGAATAGAAAGGATATGAGTGAGAGAGACTTACAGATTGAAAAAGAAAATGAAAACTGCTTTAATGATAATAATAATAATAATAATTAGAAAATGATATATATATATACAAATATATATAACACCAATATCAAACCCCCTGATGGCAAGCAGGCCACCATTGCCACTGACCCTGCAGGGGCTTTAGTTCTGCTGGCGGGGTGGCCTCTTGGGGGGTTGGGCAGAGTCCTGGGTACTTCGGCCCTCCTCTTTGGGGCTTGTTGTGGCCTTCCAGAGGAGCATGTGCTGCCCTGACTGGGAGTGGAGGGACCTGCCACAGCCTGCTTCAGACCCTTGTGCAGCTCTTCCTGCTCCCAGTGGGCAGGAACAGAGGAGTCGGAGGGGTTGCTGGTAACCCCCCAAAGTCCAGCAGTTGAGTTGCTAGGGTCCTCGTCTTCTTCACTCCAGCAGTGATGCTGGAGGGGACTGGGCCAGGGACAGAAGACCCCCTTTGGGATGCAGCAGGATTAGGGACAGCTGTGGGGCTGTCCTCCTGCTCCTTGGCATCATGGCTGTCCTTGAGCCCCGACAGACGGTGGGCCTCCCTGCTGCCATTAATTTTATTAATTTTATCAATCTAGGCAAATATACCTATAAGCCTAAAGAAGTGAAAGATATCTGTGCCATTGCCTCCCAGATAAGAGCAGCACCTGTCTTTGGATAGAAGGACAACAAACTTACAAAATATTGGCCTACTGTTAAAGAGGAGAGCTGAATCAGTCACTAAAAATGCTGAAAAGGCACAGGTTCTCAACATCTTGTTCACCTCCATCTTTACCAGCACTGTTGGGCCCCAGGCCTTGGGAATAAAAATCCAAGTCAATGCCAACACAGATGGCCTGCCAGTGATGGAAGAGTTGGTACGTAAACTGTTACAGGAGCTTGACCCCTACAAACCGATGGGTCCCGATGTTATCCACCTGAAGGTATTAAGGGGTATGGTTGACATCATTGCAAGGCCGCTCTCCACAATATTTGAGAAGTTGTGGAGACTGGGTGGTGTCCCAGAAGCCTGGAAGAAGGCTAATGTCACCCCCATCTACAAGTAGGGGTTAAAGGAAGAGCCAGGAAATTATAGGCCCATCAGTCTTATTCCAGTCCCTGGGAAAGTTACGGATCAAATCCTCCTGGGGGCTATCACAAGTAAAATGAAGGATATGACTGGGAAAAGCCAGCACAGATTCACCAAGGGCAAATCATGCTTGACAAACCTGATTGCCTTCAACGAGAAAATAACCTGCTTGGTTGACGTGGGGTGAGCAGTGGGCTTTGTCTACCTGGATTTCTCTAAGGCTTTTGATAGTTTCCCACAGCCTCCTCCTACAGATGATGAATTATGGTCTAGACAAGCGGTCTATGTTGCAAGTGGGGAACTGACTGACAGAAACCACCCAAACTGTGGTGGTAAATAACTCCTTTTCAAACTGACAACCTGTCACAAGTGGGGTTCCTCAGGGATTGATATTGAGCCCAATGTTGTTTAATATCTTCATAAATGATCTGGATGATGGGATCAAGTGATGAAGTTTGCTGATAATACCAAACTGAGTGGGGAAGGAACACACCCTGCAGGAAGGCCTGGATGCACTGGAAGAGTGAGATAACAAGAACCTTATGAAGTTCATAAAAGAAAAATGTTAAGGTCTTGCACCTGGGAAAACGTAATTCAGGGGTGCAGCACAGGTTGGGTTCTACCCGGCTGGGGAGCACGTCTGTGCAATGGTAAGGGAAACTCAATGAAATTTCCCAAGAAATCTCCTGTTTGGTTTCAGAGGCACAGAAAGGGTATTGTTGTACTCTTGTGTCTCAGACACTAACACCTGCATTCTTGCGTAGGCTGCACAAAGCCCATACAGTAAAGATGGAAGGCACTGCTTTTTCATGACTTCTTCCTCCTGTAGGGACCATGTACAAACAAGCCATGTGAGGTTATTATGGTGTGAAAACAGAACATAATCAAGGTTTTATTTAGAGATTTTTTTTTTTCCAAAAGAAGAATGTTATTTTGTGTTTCTTTGGCAACTGTTAGAGAGATAAGAAAAGCATCAAACTATGTCAGGAATGCCAAAATAGTAGAGACATACATGCTTTTTCCATTTCTATTCTCTTCTCCCTAGAGCATGCCACTTTATTTTACTTTCAGTGAATAATTAGAAAATGGAAGACAACTCAAGTGGTATCTTGGAGAGCATGTGGAACAGGAATCAGGCTTGTTTACCATTATCAAGGCTTGACATGACACTGCTTGCTGTGTAGTCCAAAAGAACACTGCAATATTTTCCATTCAAACTTCTTGTTAAAAATAATGGAAGTCAACCAAGGACAGCAGTATGTTCAATGTAACATTTTAATTAATAAGTCCTCTTTTAACTAACTGCAAATCTAGCAGAAAAGCATTAATTTACATAAATGGCAAAGAGCATTAAAGGAATGTCTATTATTGGGGAAAAAATACTGTGAAAGTACGGCAATAAGTAATAGCAGGATGTGAGTTTGAAGGCTGTTTAAGCACTGGCATATTTTAAAATGCACAGATAGAAGACAGCGTCATATTAATACACACCCTGGCACTGTGTATTGCCTTTGGAAGGTGAACATAATATTTTGCTCTTCATTTTTATGAAAAAAATTGAACCTTTTGACTTTTGACAGTTTATAAACACATCTTCTAAGGTTGAATGTTAATGATGAAAATGCTAGGAAATAAGAATAGGAAAAATATTATTTTGGTGAAAGGAAAGCAAAGCACACTCAATAGAAATACTTCATTTGTTGAATACCAGACATAAAGGTCCAAAAAGTGAGACCACTGTACAGCAATCTAATTGTGACTTTGTATTTTTTCAGCAGGAGCAGTATTACATGTATCTTTATTTTGGCATTTCTAACCAAAATAACCATAGTAATACTTGTGTCTGGTTTTCTCATGGGCATATACTATGTCCATGGAATAATTCATCCTATAGCTACTGGACTAATATGAGTACAAAACACACAGTGCAGGACTGTCTTTTTTTTCTTTTCTGGTTCCATGACCCTTCTGGATCATTTTTCATCCTTCATGATTTTGCTAGACTTTGAAGATTGTGGATTGTGGTACAGTGACAGCCTTCACCTCCCTTTGTAACTGAAAAACAAAACTGTGGTTTCAGTGTATGAAAGAACATGCAACTGAAAGCTGAATTGCTGCTATGGTGCAAAGAAATATTGTCTGGGAAGACAAATCCCAGCCTCTTACCAATTTGTCCTTCAGGTATTCTAAGGCTGGGAGAGTGAGGAGAGCAGTACTGTTTCACTGCTTAAATTTGGCTGGCCCTTAGAGCCCCTGAAAAAGAGAAACAGCTCAACCTGTTCATTGTTGCAGCTTGCTGTCAGCAGAGCTCAGTTGGGCCTCCACCTTCTCAGGAGGTTTTTCTTGCCCCTTGTTACTTTAGAGTCATTCATCACGTGCAGATTGATTTCGCTGCATGGAGAGATGCTTTGGGAAAAATTAACAAGAGCTAAGGCATATCACAATTTCAACATATGTTCTTCCGGTAGCCAGGCTCCCTTTGGGTTGATACAACGTGACATGAGTCTTTAATAGTTCTTTAATCGAGCAGAAAATATCACAGTCAAATCTTATAGCTGGAGGCTGAAGCCAAAGAAATTCTCACTGGAAATAAAACTAACATTTGTAAATAACATAATAAATAACATAACTAAATGTTGAAACAATTCATTGAGGGATGTGATGGACTCTCTATCTGCCAGCCCCTTTACATCAAGATGAGGCTATTTTCCAGGCCTTGTGATGCTGAGGTTCTGACTCAAAGTTCATGATAGCTTTTTACTTAAAGATCTGTCAATCTACAGATTTAAGTATTTTGTAATGGTTAAAACTATATGTGGGAAAATAAGCTATTACTTAATTTTTAATATTCTCCAACGCTTTTGAAAGGATTCTAATTTCTTAGACTTTTCTTGTATGGTGAAAGGCATTTCAGTCTGATTATAAGTTTACCTTAAGTAAAGCTCTTAACCAGATATTTCGGAATTGATTTACATTTTGTCTTGAAAACAAAAATATATCAGAGGACTCTTTATTCTTCATATTAAAATGCATCGAATTTAAGCATCAGTATCTCTGATTTGTTGTTGTTTATTACCAAAACTAATGTATCTATTTACCATTAAGTTCGCAGTTGCATTAAGTTTGCAACTGAGTTCAGTGAATTGTCACACTCCTGTGTCATGCTCAGCTTCCACTTGAGGAGATAGCAAAAAAATTCATTCTTTAATGCTTGGAATGTCCAGGAAGCCTGATTTGACCAGCTGAGGGAAAAAGAAAATAAAACTTTCAACAGCTTCCCTAGCAGATCGTCCTTTATACTAAGCAAAGACCATGAGAAGACTCTCGCTGACTGACAAGCTTCAAGGAGAACAAAGATCTGCCTTTTTCAGATGAATCTTTCACAAAAACCTGAGCACTAAAGCTATCAGCAGAAAGAAAAAACACTTGATCCTGTTCCGCCAGTGCAGCTCATGGGAAAACAAAAAACAAAAAACAGGAAAAGCAAAGCTTAGGTACAGGGAATACCAAAATGGATGCTTCAGGGACAGAGAAGACTGTATCTGGGTACTCATGGGAGAAGCTGAAAACAATGGGTGGGAGCAAATACTTTTTCTCCATAAGCAGTCAGCACCGGTGAGAGTTCCTGCAGGTGACTATCAAGTACAGTTACTTGTACTCACTAACCTACTCCCAGCCCAACACATGTCTTTTTAGCATCAGGAGATCAGAGATCCTCCTGGGTGTTCCAACCTGAGGTTAAAATATAGTAGCTGGCCCTTATATATGGGTAACATGCTGTCCAAGTACATGAAGTGCCTGTCAGACAATGAACAGAGACTTGGGCAACACCAGCGCTGGCTTCTTTTCAAGGTGAAACAAATCATACTCTCTTCTGATTTCATAAGTGTACCTGTAAGCTATGATATGAAATAATTCAGATGAAGTTTCCTAAACTTTGAAGCAAGGAAGAAAGAAGTTGCAGCTAATTTAAATCTCCAAATATCAGCCAGGGTTTCCTTACTTTTTTTTCTGGAAATTTCTATCAAGCTATCATCTGGCAAATTTCCTTTTCAAAAAAATATTTTCAATAATATTTTCATTTCATGAAAAGGAAATTGATGGTAGAAATGGTAGAGTGTGAAATAAAGCTCTGCTAAAATGAGGAAAGCAATTACATCTAGTCAGGATATAACATTTATTAGAGCCAGAGAGATAGAGATAAAGGCAACAAAAAAGCTCTGTTACGTTTTTTCCTCACAATTTAAGCTTAAAGAAACAGTGTATGTACAGTTATATACATTTCAGAGCAAGATATGACCAAGAAAGTATTTGGAAAAGATTATTATTCAGATAAAGCAGAAATAAGATGCAAGGCACTAAAACAATGGACTAGATTATCATCAGGAATCAGTAGTTTTCTGCTTCACATTCTTGATGATCTGCCCTTATATTTCACTTACTAGTTAATTTGAATGAAGACGTATATTTTTAATTATTTTCATTGCCTTTTTTTTTTCTTGGTACACAGACCACCTTTAAAGCCATCAGTGATTTTCGTTTGTCTGCAGAATAAGAACAGATGGCAGGATTTGTCACTAGGTAGGAAAGGTTATGAGCAGGGATTCACAGAGCACCTGAAGAAATTAAATGGGAAGAAAAAGAGTAGTGTGTCATTGTGCTTTCAGAAGCAGCACCTCAGAGAAAGGAATACACAGCCTTTGTTCCAAAGGCTGATAGATTTTGATTAAATTAATTTCCAGATAATGTAATGCATAATAATTACACATTTATGAACAGTGAAATACAAGTTTTATCTGAATAGTTATGTAAAATGTTAAAAACTGTTTCTTTCAAGGACAGAGGTTTTAGTAATTCTGCTGATTTCTCATCAAAAAATAACTCTAATACTGTGCTTTGCTACACTGTGAAATTGTCATGAGGTGTCCTGGTTTGAATTAGAACAGAACTAATTCTGTTCAGCGATTTTACTTTTCAACTAAGTCTTTTGTAAGTAACTGCACTTTCTGAAGGTAATGGCATATTTGTGCAGACAGTGTCTGCCTCTGGAAGTGATAAAGCTTTATCACTTTAAATGACATCTACAGTTACTACCAAGAATTGGTGTGCAGAAAGGCTCTTGCTTATATTTGCTCCTCTGAAGACCAAGGTCACTGCTAAATCTTGTGTGCCATGTTGGGGTGCAGTAAGTAAGAGGCTACGGGGAGATGTGGACAGGAGAGGTGGCCCTAAACTGACCAACAAGGTGTTCCATCCCATAGATGTCATACTTGATATAAAGCTGAGGGATCACAAGGGTCAGGTTCTTTTCCTCAGTGGCCAGCGTCCAAGGAGGACTCTGTCTGTTCTGCCTTCAATCTCCATCCTTGCATTCCTGAATCCAGTTCCAGAATCCAGTTTCTGAATCTGGTTCCTGTCTAACACTGAGTCCAGTCTGGGACGTCCCCAGCTCCTGCTCACAGCATCAGTGGTGACAGTGATGTAATTGTCATCAACGGGGTTGTGTTCAGTATTGGTTTTGTATATATTTCATTTCATTATTATTATTTTCATTAAAACAGTTTTAGTTTTCTTTTACAATCCATTAGTCTCTTTGGGAAAGAAGAGGGGTTAATAGAGACCATCTGTCATTTGTCTAGTGGCTGGCCCAGCCTCAACCCAGGGCATGAGGGCTGAGTTTCTGAGCAGACAAGGAAAGCTAAGATTGCTGGTAAATACCCAGAACTTTTCAAAGGTTTGTTTCTTCTTGTTGATCCATCAGTTGTCATGATCTCTGACTTGTGTTTACGAATAAGTGCAGGGAAGAAGAATGACACCTGCTGCTAGAAAAGAGAAATTAAGGTTTCAAAAGATACTCAAGATTTTTTTCCTTTAGGGACAAATTAGATTACCCTGAAAACTAGGTGTCCTGAATATTATGAAAATACGTGGGGAAAAAAATTGAAAGCTGCCAACAGCCTGTTAGTTGAGGCAGTTACTTGGGAAAGCAATGGTGTGCAAGAAAGCCGTGTTCAGCGCCGCTCCTCTGTCTAATCTGTTGCACGGAGTTGTACTTCTGTATCTACTGAAGTGCTATCCTAACAGCACAGTTACAGAGTTAATTTCTTCTTCTGTGCCTCTGCTGTAATTAATTCCCTAGTGTAAGTTACCTACACCACAGTGGGGTGGTCCTGATGGGAGACCATTTACTCAGCGTGATCTGCAAAACCACATCCAAGCCCCAGCCAAGAAGCAAGTGAGAAATCTGTACCTTGCTTTGTCCCTAGCTGTGATGAGTCATCGTCCTAATGCCAACTGACAACATTATTGTCAAATCCTGAGTATTTACGTGAGAAGTTTTCTTGGGGTTAACCAGGCTTTTTTTTTTCATAAAAAACTCCAGGTAAGTGACAGGAGCTGCAAGTGTCTAGATGACACAGCCCTGGCCTCCCACCTGTTCCTGGAGGAGCAGCCCATCAAATCCCAGCATCCGCTTTCTCCCCTTATTGGGCTGCTTTTACTGTAACAGTTAGAGAGTGAACCACAAAAATTATTTAACAAAATGAATTAAGATATAAGTGCTTGTAGGCATTGTCGCTAAAGAGTGGTACCACTAATAAAATTAGTGCTCTATTGTAAAATTTTCTTGGATGTTTTAGTTCACATAAGGATCAATCATTTCTCCAGTTTATACATCTTAAGGCTAAATCTCATGGCTTCTCTGTTCTCCTCAAAATATATAAAGAAAAATAAACAAATCTGCTTTCCTTTTTCTTCCATGGGAGCTTTGTCTCATTAAAGGACCAAATGAGAACCTCAGGATCTATCCAGTCACACTAAGAGTGGGTAGCTGCAAGGCTTGGCATTATTTATCAGCAATGACATTTCGAAGGCCAGTTGGCTTCATTTATCATATTAGCACTTTAATTTGCATGTTCTCATGTCAGTTTGGATCCAAGTAAACGAGTTTAAGTGAGAGTATTTGTTCCTTTTCTGTCTTTTGATAGTTGTTCTGGTGTTTGTATTGTGTTTGTTTTGTTCCTGTAACATTTGGGAGTAGAAGGAAAATACAGCACAGACTGGTTATGATAACTTGCTTGTTTTGAAAGGAACCTGCACTGAGAAAGAAGGAAGAGGTTATATCTGCACTGCCCTTAGGTGCTCAGTGTATTCTCAGATGCAGGATCTTATTCCTCCCATAGGATATGTATGGCCCAGACTATACAAAGCCAAATATTACTCCTGCAAATGTTGGTAGAGTGATACACAACTGTGGCCAGACCAGGCCAGACAGTATGTTTAGCCTGTAAACACCAGAGAAATTTTTCAGCAGGACTTTCTGTAAGCACTCAACAGCCTGAATGTCTCAGCTCTTGTTCCACTGCTCCTCTCACAGCTCAGCCCAGAGCTGTCTTACATCCATGACTGATCTCAGTTCACACCCGCATGGGAACAGTGGGAGGGGAGCATGGACTTAAACAGAGCCCAGAAGGACTACCTTATTGTTGATTCTAGATTTACAGATTTTAAGCTTTAATTATGAGATTAAATTTGTTCGGTTTCTTTTAGCTCTCTGTTCACAGAGAAGAATCCCCTCTCCCATGGAAGTCTGAGAAATGAGACATATTGTTGTGGCAATGACAGATGGAGCTGTAATGGGTTTCACAGTGCTTGTTGTCCTTTGGCAGACAGTGGTTCTCCTGTGTTTGCTATACACTTCAGTTGTTTAAGATCATTTGTTCAGAGTTTAGATTGGTATGGATAATGTGGCTCCATGCTTCCAGCATTTTCTTTACTGGTGGTTTGTACTTCGAAGAACCAACACAAACCAGTAATTCAAGGGAGATCAAGAATCACCAATTTAAGCTTCTGCAGGTTGGGCGTTTCAGCAACAGAAATTTGAGGTTGCCTGCACACCTTCCCAAATGCTGGAAGAGGAGTTTTTGAGAAATTTACAAGAAATATTGCCAACTCCAGGCACACACCTTTATCAATAACTCATTTTGGAATAGGAGCAGCTAGTTAGGAACTTCTGTCTAGGTGTGCTCCAGAAAGCAGTGCACTCTCCTATGGTATGGATGAGAAGGTCCATTCCTACTTTCCTCTGCTGTTGCTGCTGATATGCATTTTCACTATTCTTTGTTCTCCTTGGACTGCACTGCCCTCCACATGTGGTCCGTTGTTACAAGTACTGCAGCTACTTGCCTTCCCAGAGGTGTCATTTCACTCCAGAGTATCCATGATACAGAGTGAAGGATGCGATTTGAAATTTATAGTATGACCACCTCTTTGCGTGATATTATTTTTCATATTTATCTTATTTTCATAAAACCTTAATCTTGAGAGAGTTTTCTCCTCATCTGGCCAAACTGTCAGAGTTGTGGATGTGATCACTTGTGTGACCACTTGTAACTCTTTATCCTGTACAGTTTATATTTGGCACCTTTCTTGCTCCTGACTTAGAATTGTTCTTTAATTGCAAACAGTTGTTAATGGACTCTTTTTTATGAAAAAAAATGCACAGATTTCTTGGTTTCTTGGTTCTTAGCATGTTGATTATCAAACATCTGAGAATTACAGCTACAGTAAAAACTCCCTCTTCCTGTGTTAGTTTTACCTACTTTCAGTAATTTTTACCTTCCTCTACCAATTTACTATTTTAAAACAAGCATAACATTCACAGAAATAATTCTGTGCATCTCATTCTCAGCACAGCATTTGTATCTACTATCCAATGCTGCCATTGCACATCACCTGGAGGTGGTTTGTATCCCATCAGTATTACTCAGGTAACAGCTGGGCACAGCTTGACTGTCTATGGGCAGGTTTCTCCCACCCCTTACTCATGGGAATCTGGTGAACGAAGTTGGGTTTCTTGGTTGGCATCATAAAATCCTGCAAAAGAGAGGGGAGATTTCCTCACCATAGTGGGATTAAAAAAATAATAAATATTAAACTATATAAATGGTATAAAGGTAAAGCACTGTAAGGCTCTTGTATAAAATAAATGTCAATGGAAATACTGAGGTCTTAGTTTTGAAGGTGTTTTCTTTTTTTTTTACACGTTTTATGTACATACTTTTTTTTTTTTCTTTGATATACTGGGGGAAAAAAATTAAACCCACAAAAATAGAGATGGAGACGTAGATATTAAATTTCCCTTATACCAGTATATATCTGGTAGGATGCAAATCATATTTCTGATTAGCATAAAAACCCCATAGGTTAAGATGAATCTGGAATTGCTTTAGAACAGCTATCACAAGGTTATTTTGAGTATAAGTTGTGAATTTGTATTGTTAACCAGCTTCTGTGTGAAAATGATTAATACTTGAATATAAATACAAATGAGAATGGTTGAAAGGAAATCATCTCCTTCTTAAAATCTAGAAGAAAATCAGGAATCAAGCAAACATTAATTATTTACTTTGGTAGTTTTTACAACAAATAATATTTAAAAGGAAAATATTAATGGTGGAGTATTTATGCTAAATATTGATGTGTCACACACACACACACACAGAGACACACCCCAATGGGGGGCACACTTAGTGCACTGGGACATTAAGTAATGTTAAAACCAGCAAGAGAGAATATCTTAGTAAGGTTATAGAAGAGCTATGCTTTGAGGATATAAACATGGAAAGAGCAGAGGCTGTTAAATCTTGATTTTGCTACACGATCTCTATGAACTATATCAAACATAGGAAGATGCATTTCAGGAGCGCTTGCCCATAGAAATCAAATTGAAACTATTCATTAGAGTAGGACCCAAATACATTAGCAGAACGATATCATATCTAAATGGGCAAAATTTTGAAGAAACATGACTCAAGTAAATTAAATTATTAGATCAGCAAATTTCATGTAAGTGGATTTAAGGGAAAGAAAACTGAAGGGAGGTACAGTCTGTATTTATTGCTGCAGTTCCAGAAGCACAGCTGTAGTTCTGGTTCAGTTGGCTCCTCCATTTACGGCCCAAATATCTCAAGGTTTATTATACAGGATGTTTCACACTACAGCAAGCTGAAAGTGGATAAATGGGTGTTAGTGAAACAGGTTGTGCAAAGTTAATACTTTCTGAAATTACAGAACAGTAATTTACAGAAGGTGGAATGTGGTTTTAGATAATGGGGAAGTAAGATCTCCTTTTTATTAGCTTAATTGAAAACACATTTCAGAATACTAAGATTTTAGTAATAAGAAGGGAACCTTTTAATGTCTTAAAATAGAAGAATGAAATATTACTATTGCTTAAGCCTAGGCAAAATTTTCCCGAAAGGCTTTTGTCATAATCACAGTAATTCATTATGGATTTAAGTACAGCTTATTTTTGGAACAATAAACTCATGGGATAAGGATGTGGGTATTCTGACATATACAGAGAGATGCTAAAATAAATCCTTCTTTGTGATCCACATCAATACTTCATCAAAGCAAAAATGGGGGGTGGGAGGGTTGAAAAAAAAAAAAGCACGTCTTGGTCCAATATTTTAAATACATATCTTAAGTATGTTTCTTTAAAGAGCTACAGACCAGAGGTTTGTATTTGGCTCAAGTCAGTAGATAACTTTTCCTGAGTAAAGACCGAAGTCATTTAAGCTAGATAGTATTAGAATAGCACTGATGGATTCAGTCACAATTTCCATTTGTCTTTGTGGGTTCAGTAGTTATGCACCTTGGTTTGCTTGGGCAGGAAGAAATTATCTCCTGACCTACCCAGCAGCTCTGTGCTAGTAACCCAGAAGGGCATGTGATAGAGGAGAGCCAAAGGTTGGTGCCCTGAGAACTGGACTTTGAGAACAAGAGCCAGGTTGTGTGACTTATGTGTCTACGTGAAGGCAGAGCTGAGCACAAACCCTTCCACTGTGGCCTGCCATGTGGTTCCCAGCCCCTGGCTGCTGCCTTTTTTCCACTGCTAGCTCTGGAGCAGGACATCCACATCAACAAGGTGACAGCTCTCAGTCCTCTCAGCAATGGAGCTAATAGCCACAAAGCAAGTACCCTGGGTCCTTCCTAAACACTGCAGTGCATTTCTCATTTCATGTCTCAGGCGAAGCCCTAACAAAAAAAAAAAACCCAAAAAACCAAAAAAAAAAAACCCACAAAAGTTTAGTTTTTCACAGTGGCTAGTTGTGCATTTGCTGATATTGGCTTGGTGTTGAAAAAACTGCCAAGGGAGACAAAGCATGCTGCCTACTCCTTATTAATATTTGCAATTGCTGCACATGGCATAAAGTTTCTAAGCCAGAGAGCTTAGGGAAAACACAGTGTGCTAACGGCAAGCTCCAGAACAGAAAATCTGCTGGGATAATTCTTAGACTTTAAGGAAGAGTACATGTGTTGTAAAGGGAACAATTTATTTTAAGATATATTAGCCTACAGGAGTCGAAAGGACTTGCAGAAGTCAAGGTACTTCATGCCAGAAGTGAAGAGTCCCTAAATGAAGAGCAAATAAAAATTTTTCATTTAATGCATCTCTCAGCAATAGCGCAAAAACAATTAAGCCTCACTTTCATGGCTCTTACATGGCACGTGTGCCTGCTTCATCTAAGGAACAAATCTCTGTCCTCCCTATTCCCTTTCTGGAGAAGATTTACAGCCCTGTAACCTTAGGGACAAGAGGCTATGAATCCCTAAAATCCCTCCTCAGTCCTTTTGGAAAACCCAGTGATATTTCTTGCATGCTGAGGCGGCTCCTGAACCACCCCAGGGGAGCTGGTTCTTCACTTCCTCCTTCCCTTGCCCTGCTCATCACACCCAGTGAGTTTACCTCCCTGTTCCTCCTTTATCCCTCACCCTTGCCTTGCTGCCAGGACACAGCCTTCAGGGCTGTGCACGGAGGGACTGGTGAGGCAGGTGGTTAAAAAGCTCTAACAGCTTGGGGCCTGGATACCCCTTCCCTTCCGGTGGGAGAGGAGACACTGGAGTGAGAGGTGTTTCAGCCCCTTCCCAAATCCACCAGGGCCGGAGACTGCTCTTGCTGCCCTCAGGCCCGTTGAGGCCAGGGCAGCCTTCCTGCCCCACAAAGCCCTAAGAGTGATAATCTTCACCCCGAGGAGTCACATCTCACTCCTCTTATCACAGAAGGCCTCTAAAATCTTCTCCACACCCTTGCAGGAGCCTGACAAACATTTTTTTAACCTGGTGTGAGGAGCCCACAGCACAGAGCAGTACTGCGTCAGCAGATGTGTGGTTTGAAAGCCCCACTGCAGTCTGCTGAGGGGTTAAAAGCTGTTCTTCCTCCTGCTACAGAATTCAGTGACCCTTTTCTCTCCCTCTGAAGGACCCAATTCCCCAACACCAGGTTGCCCACCTGCAGCAGGGCCAGGAGGGAGCTGCCAGGGCCGTGCTGGTGCGAGGCACCCTGCGGGGTACGGTGGGACAGTGTGGGCACCGGCACCAGGCAGCAGGAACAGCTGGTGCGGGAAGCCATGGCGAGCAGCGGGCTGAAGACGAGCAGGGAGAGCCTAGCATTCCTGCAGGGGTACAGGCTCTGTACCCAAGAGGTGCTATGAAACGCCACAATCAGGAACACCAGCTACTCCCGAAACAGCCAGCGAGACTGATGATAAGAGGCACTCTCACCACAAAGGGAGGCACAAAAGTCACAGCTGAGGCAGGGGTGCATTCCCCGTCAGCGAGGAGTCCCTGCAGGGAGGTGGCCGCCACTGGAGCTCATGGCTGTGCGGATGTGCTTGATGCAGCCATTCAGAGGACGGACACAGAGTGCCAAGGTAAAGCAGTCTGTAACAGGGAACCTGCTTGAACACATGTCTGGGAAGGACCTGAGGGTCTCTCAGGTAGGGGGAGAACCTAGATCCCCAACCAGGCCTTTTTTTTTCCCATGTGTCCCTCCTGAAAAATGGTGAGTTGCTACCTAGCTGTGAATTGAACCCAGTCTTTCCAGTCCATGACCATTCTGAAGTACACAAAGGCCTTCCACAGGCTGTGCATTTAATGGCATCCATAATGTGGTTTGTCTTTACTCCTACTTGATTGTTTTGTTTCCTGATGCTTCCAAAAAGAAAGGTTTTGGACACTAAGTTGTGAACACAAAGGGGAAAATGAGCAGGCATGGCCCTTTCACCCCTTTGCTTCATATTCATGGAGTATGCAAGCCTGGTGTCAAGTTCTGGACTTATTCTTTGGTGCGTATTGGAACTCCTGCTGAATTTGTTATTTTTTTCTTTTTTTTTTTACAAATTATTTAAAACGGTTAATGTATGTGACAAGTTCTGCTCAGAGAAGCCTTTTTTCCCCTTCTGCGTCTCTTTTGTATGTGTGCATGTACACATGGCACACAGTCTGTGCTTTCCAGTCCTCATGGCCTGCAAGACCTAACCTGTCCAGGAGATTTGTCTCAGGAGATGAGGGAGGATTGAAATTGTACATATCAGGCACTAGACAACACACATTGAAGAACTAGTTACCATCAAGTGACCGTTTTTTGTTCTTAGATTACTATCTGTATGCCACATTAACACTATGGCACTCCAATGTACAAGTTCTTCCTCTCCCAGAACCACATATTCTGCAATTTAGAGGAGAGTTTTGGCATTTTTACGGGAAAAAAAGCCTTCTGCCACTCTCCTGGAAGACAGACTGCTTCTGTACATGCTCCCTGCAGCCTTGCTGCCAGCTTCTGGGGCTGAGCCCTCCCCAGAGGTGCCACCAAGGTTTGCTCAACCTTCACGTGAACATGGGAACACTCCCAGGAGCTGTCTTCAGGTCTTCATAAGGTGCTCGGCTCTGCTCAATCCCTGCCTTGAGATAGTTGTGCCTCTGGAGCTTGCCAGGTGTAGGAAGAGACCTCTAAAGAGACATCTAAAGGATTCTAAAGGGTGTTCTAAAGGATTTTCTTTCATATAGTTGGCAAATACATGTTCCTGACACCATTGATTTGCAGTGATAAGTCAGCCCTCTGTATGATTTAGGGAAGGAAATATTTGACTTGAATTATAATCTGAGGTCAATAAACAGATACGTAGATCCAAGGCAGATTTTGAGGTGGACCTCAAAGAGGACTGCCATTCCCAGGCAGAGGACTGGAGAGTTTGTGCTTCAACTTCAGGAAAAAAACTGCTTTTACTTTTTTATGTTCTACTTCTTCTCCTTAGCTATCTACAAATTATATAATGGTCAAAATTATTCAGAGCACCTCAATGTATTGACAAGCATCTGTGGTCTGGGGTTTTTCAGGCATGAGTTCATCAGCTAGAAGCCTTTTTCACAGTTTTTTGGGGACTGGTCGTGGTACGCAGGTAAGATGTGGAGAATGTTTTAGTGTAGGATCGCAGTGGTGAAAGGATCAGAAAAAGAGGATACAGTTCAGAACGGTGCAGGGTCACCAAGTTTGAAAGCATTTCTGTGTCATCCGTTGACGCGTCTTTTTAATGTTAATGCACTGTGACTGAAATTATTTTTATTTGCCAGAGTAAGGTCTTCTAGTCAACAGAAACACTGCGTGTGTCTGCCTGATAAGGGTATCTGCCCGCTTGCTGATTGAAGAGAAAAGCTTCCCAATAGCTTTTCCATGCTAAGAAAATGTGTCTCTCATAAGGAAATGAGGCAGGTGAAGCGCAAGGAAAAGGAGAAAATTGTGACAAAAGGCACAACGTTTCAGGTTGGCTTTTTTCTTTTTTTTTTTAAAAAAGAGTTAATGCAAGTAGCAAAGTGGAACAAGGATGGGGAAAATGAAGACCTAAAAAACCAGAAAGCAAATACAAATACTTAACAAAATTCTGATACCTGATTGCTAAGGTGACAGTCACAAATGGATAAAGCCCTGGCTCTGCCCAGTGCACATCGCATGCAGTATCCTATCTGTCCATGTGAGTGCCATGTGATTTCATAGCATGTGTTAGAGCATCACTGGGCAGCTTCTGAGACTGTCTCCATCTTGAGAAATGTTCTATAAGTATCTGTACATGTACTGACAATGACTCAAAAAGCAACTCATTCAGCATGACACCTGAGAGTATCTGTAATGGATACTGCAGAGCTGCTCCCAGTTCCTGTGATCTGTGCCTAACTAAAGACCAGTGGGCCAAACTGAACATCCTACTCTAGTATACTCTGCAAGTTCAGGTGACAGGAACATGGAGGAGAAGAAAGAAGACTGTGATATGGTGTCTGTGTGTTCCCAGCTGCTACCATTTCTTGCTGCTTCCAGAGCTGCCAACAGGTCTCTGCACAGCCATGAGCTCGTGCCTGGCAGATCAGTGGGAGGTGGAAAGAGCGGAGGTGGGAAGGAGGGTTTGGTCCTTTTGTTTCCTCTCTGTCTTGGTGCTGGCAGCACAGGATATCATAGGCTGCATGCAGAAATGAGTACATGCTCTTTGTTGTGCTAGTTAGTTTCGTGCTAGTGAGCATTAGTTTTGTTCAGCTGCCCCTGTGGCAACCTCAGAGCAACCTACAATTTTCCCAGCAGCAGGTATCAGATAACTGTCAGCCTTCCTGTGCAAAAGCCAGGCTTTACATGTCTAGCATCCAGCTCCCCGTTCGCGACTGCTAGCCAGCCCACAGCACAGGCAGGCAGGCTTGGGCATAAAAAGCGTTTTGGGAGGGATTCAAAAAAAATCTCTTAATTGTAGCCTAGTGATCCTTGACTTGAAGCAAATGTGAGCTGTGCTGTGGCATTGCTGTGATGGAGCACATGTTTAGCTGAGCCCTGCAAAACGTTGATCTAGAGCTGTTATTGGCTGAGAAGTGGCTGTACTTGTCTGCTATCAGGGTTGATTAAGATTGATGACAGCAATGGTTAGGATGGCAGGCTTTAACTTGTTTTTTAAATGGATATAAAAATACTACTGGGAATGTTAGTCAATAACTTTAAACTGAAGATAATATAACTGTGACAAATTAGAGCTTAAGTCAATACTGGAATCTGTCAGTAAGTTACACTTCTACCAGAAATATAGAAATAATTTTTTTACTTTATACGATGATCTCACATTTTAATCAAAATTTTAGACAGTAAAAAAAGTTAAAAAGAAGTCCCTAATGTATTTTTTTATTATTATTATTTTGATTGAAAAATGACAAGGCAGTTGATGATTGTTTTCTTTCCACTATCAAAATAAAAGAGGGAAGACAAGCAACAAACTGAAAGTGCAAAGATTATGTAGAGCATTGTTGCTTGCAGAAGTATTAAATAAAGAGTATGGGTGTTTCACTACAGTTTTGATAGGAGAAAACTGGACTGAGTGCTGTGAGCACTACTATCTACTTGCTGAACATAACTGTTGAAAATATGATTGCTCGTTGAAAAAATAATGAAGCTGTCCCCCTTACGCACAGTTGTAGTGCTGATTTTAATCTTGCAACCCTTTTTTAGGGTTTTTTAAAATTATTTTAACCCCTTTTTAAGGGTTGTGCCTGTACAGGCCAGTATGTCACTGAAGTGCTGCATGATTGAAATATGCAGAGAAACATTTTGTTTCAAGTAGACCAAATTCTTCCTGTTGTTTTCACTGGGTTAGAGAAGCTGGATTACTCCACAGAGGTAATGTATTTAATGTCACAGAGGATAGGATTAAGCAAAACCTAGCATGTAATCTAGTCTGGCATTAGACTGCACCAAATTATTTAAGTGAAAAATGTGAGTGTAAGGACAAACCACAGAGGATTCTGACTTTCCAAATGGATTTTCAATGATTCGGTCATTATTTGTGACCAATACCTTAGTTCAGTGTTACTGAGAATAATAATGAATCCGTATTGTTGTATTCTACTTTAAACTTCAAATACTTTTCTTTTTTCAACCATCTACTTCGAATAAACAAACATTCTGATCCCACCCGCTCCCTGAACTTGAGAATTTAGACCTATTTTAGCTGGAACACTTTGGGGTGTTTCTAGAGCTGTGCAGGCTCACCTTTGTGAGTGTAGTACTAATAAATTTGTTCTGAAAAGCAACTATCCCAGCTTCTGTGTCTGGCTCAGGGCTTTCTACTGAAGCAAAGATAGAGGAGAGAGAGGTTGTGTTAGTGCAGAAGAAGCACTCTGAGGTTACCGTATTTGTGGGAGGTCACACTGCAAAGGGACTCTGCTTTCATACTTCCCATGCTCTTCAGGGTCTGGATGTTTCTTGTAAATTCTCAATGACAGGTTTTAGCTTTAGGGCCAGGACACAGGTTCTGCTTAACTATTTTTGTTTTTTAAGAGTAATGCAATTGAAAAAATGGGAATCCGGAACATTACTTCGTATTACTGACTTACGTGATTCTCTGCAGTGTTCATTGTACTTATTTGGTGAAGTTTATTAAAGAATGTCTTTGCAATTGGCTAAAATGGTGTCATTTTATGTCTCAGGTAATGAAGCAGTTAGTAAAGTGGCAAAGCACAGGACTTGTGTCAGAAGTAGGAAACAAGTACTTCTGATATTTGGTTCTTTAGCATTGAAAAGTTTATAATGATTAGTAAAATATTAATTATTCTGGGATTTATTTCTTCTTCTTGAGTTTAAGGAGTTGTCACCGGTTGGCTGAGGCAAGCCAATCACGGGGACGTGCCCTCTCCTATCCCTAAACCCCTCTTTACCTGCACGGGACAGAAAGGGTTAAAAAGTGGAGATAGGAAAAGGAATAAAGATTTTGTGAGACCTCTGAACATTTGGAAAACTGAAACAAAGTTTAATAACACCAGAACAAAATATATAATATGCAGGGGAAAACCAATGCAATTGGAGGGTTTTGTACGGAATGGAGAAGCGAGGGTTAAATGTGAGTGAGGGAGAAACGGGGGACGGTACCGCGCAGAGTCCAAAATGGTGCCGGCCATGTGGATGCTCTCGTGGAGTAAGCTGTTACGAACGCAGGGTTCCAACGGGGAAGGTGCTGTTCCTACCAGTCTGGTCGTGCGGTTTGTAGAAGAAAAGCAGAGAGAGTACGGCGTTACAGCAGCAGGGAGAAGGCAGCCTCGAGGCGTGGCGTCTCCAGTCCCAGGCGGCGCAGGGGCTTCCCCGGCACACAGCTCTGCTCCAATCCGGCAGAGCGGGGGGAGCGGCAGCCACAGGCAGGCAGGCGGGCAGGGTCCGAGCCGAGGGGACACAGCCTGTAAGGTCCCCGGAGCCAAGCCGCGAGTCTGGAAAAGCCTCTTCCCGGAGCGAAGCTGCAAGCCTGCGGAGCCCCTCGGAGTGCAAAGCCGGAAGTGTCCTGGAGGTCCCAGAGAGCAAAAAGCACAGAGAGCCGCAAAAGAGCAACCCCAGCAAGCCCGCAGTACGCGCCTCTTAAAGGGACAGATGCTCGCAAGAAACTTTTACAGCCAATGAAAGGTGCTAAACGTAACATGGAAGGGAATAGTCCAATTGGTCAGTTTAAAACAAAATTTTCAAGCAGGGCTTTTTCCTCAACCTGCCACATTATTGATAGTATTGTGTGCCAAGAGACTGCTGAACAGTGTCTTATGTCCATGACTGTTGCTGCAGGACAAAATGGTCTTGTTAAAATATTTTGGAATTAAAGTTTCTTAGCTGTTACCAGTTCCTTAACTTTGTAAGGCTAGTAGCCTCATCCAGGCAGCAAAGCTGCCTTGATGCAGATCTCAGTGAAAAAAATATGCTCTTCGCAAGCTTGCAAAAATAAGATTGCCTTTAAATATGTCTGGACAGGGAACAGATCTCCTTAGGTTTGGAATTCAAATGATTACTAAACTGGGAAGAAACAAGACTGCCATGACAGCTGGGCTTAAATACGTCCAATAGTATTTGAGAAGCAAAAGACACTGCAGCATCCTTGATCCCCTCGGAGCCCAGACTCTCTGAGAAGCCACAGCATCCTGGAATGAAGGTCTCAGACATCACTAAGACAGAGGCTATGTTACACAGCACTGTCCAGCTCTGTGCTGGGTGTCACACAGACACAAAGGGAGATGAACATGTCTCCATCCCCACACCTCCTCTGATGTGGAGGCAGCTGCTCTAACAGGCAGGGGTACACCTGTCTCAAAAGGGGAAGAGAATTCTTGGACAGGAGCTGTCAGAACTCATTGAAAGGGCTTTAAACTAGATTTGAAGGGGGAAAGGGATAAAATCATGATTGCTGGAGCTAAGCCTGAGAGCGGCACATAAGTGTTAGTGGATCGGTGTGCTAGTGAGTTCCTTGGAACTGCCACGCTGGTAGGATTAGAAGGTAGTGTGTTATGCATAGTCGCAAGAGATACTGATGCGATAGGAATCATGGCACATCCTGAGAATGGTCAGGTGGGAATTAGGCCTTCTCCCCTCCCCGAAAAAAGAGATGGGATCAATAGTCCAATTGAAATGCATGTACCCCAATGAATGGACAACAAACAGGAGGAACTAGAAGCCATTGTGCAGCAAAAAAACTATGATACAGTTGCCATCACAGAAACATGGTGGGATGACATGCACAACTGGAGTGCTGTGTTGGATGGCTACAAACTATACAGGAAGGACAGGCCAGGAAGACGAGGCAGTGGAGTGTCCCTGTATGTCAGGGAGAGTTTTGATTCTCTAGACAACAATGGTGACGAAAGGATACAGTGTTTATGGATTAAAATCAGGGGAAAGGCAAACAGGGCAGACATCACTGTGGGAGTCTGCTATAGGCCACCCAACCAGGATGAAGACATAGGTGAAATATTCTACAGCACCTGGGAGAAGTCTCACGATCACTGCCACTTGTTCTTGTGGGTGACTTCGATTTACCGGATGTCTGCTGGAAATATAATACAGCAGTGAAGAAACAGTCCAGGAGGTTCCTAGAGTGTGTGGAAGACAACTTCCTCACACAGCTGGTGAGGGAACCAACCAGGGAAGGCTCCCTGCTGGACCTGTTGTTCACCAACATCCCATGTTGTGGGTGATGTGAAGATTGGAGGCCATCTTGGCCACAGTGACCATGAGATTATAGAGTTTTCAATTCTTGAGGCAGTAGGGAGGAGGGTCAGTAAAACTGCCACCTTGGACTTCTGGAGGGCGGACTTCGACCTTTTCAGGAGACTGGTCGGTAGGGTCCCTTGGGAGACAGTCCTGAGGGACAGAGGAGTCCAGGAAGGCTGGACAATCCTTAAGAGAGAAATTGTCAAAGCTCAGGAGCATGCTGTCTCGGTGAGCCATGAGACAAGAAGACCGACCTGGCTGAACAGAGAGCTTTGGTTGGAGCTTAGGAAGGAAAGGAAACTCTATGGCCTATGGAAGAAGAGGCAGGTCACTCAGGATGACTATAACGGTTTTGGAGACTATGCAGGGAGAAGATTAGAAAGGCTAAAGCCCAGTTTGGGCTTAGCCTGGCCACTGCCCTAAGAGACAAAAATAATGTTTCTACAAATACATTAACAACAAAAGGAGAGCTAAAGAGGGTGTCTATCCATTGCTGGTTTCAGGGGGAAACATAGTGACTAAGGATGAGGATAAAGATGAGGTATTGAATGCTTTTTTTCCCTCAGTCTTTAATGGTAAGACCAGCTCACTGAGTGCTTATCATCTTGAACCAGAAGGCAGAGGCAGGGAGTGGAATCAAGGCCCCATAATCCATGAGGAAACATTAAATGAACTACTGCACCAATTAGATGTGCACAAGTCTATGAGGCCAGATAGGATCCACCAAAGGGTTCTGAGCGAGCTGGTGGAAGTGCTCACTAAGACACTTTCTGTGATCTATCAACATTCTTGGCTAACAGGGGAGGTACCAATCAACTGGAGGTTAGCCAATGAAACACCCATCTGCAAGAAGGGCTGGAAGGAGGATCCAGGGAACTACAAACCTGTCAGTCTGACCTCAGTGCTGGGGAAAGTGATGGAGCAGATCCTCTTGAGAGCCATCACACGGTATGTACAAGACAACCAGGTGATCAGGCCCAGTCAGCACGGGTTTGTGAAAGCCAGGTCCTGTTTGACCAAGTTGATCTCCTTCTATGACAAGGAGACCCAATTAGTGGATGAGGGAAGAGCTGTGGATGTTGTCTATCTGGACTTTAGTAAAGCCTTTGACACCGTTTCCCACAGTATTCTCCTGCAGAAACTGGCTGTCTATGGCTTGGATGAGCATACTCTCTGCCGGCTAAAAAACTGGCTGGATGGCCAGACCCAGAGAGTGGCGGAGAATGGAGTTCAATCCAGTTGGCAACTGGTCACAAGTGGTGTGCCCCAGGGCTCAGTATTAAGGCCTGTCCTCTTTAACATCTTTATCAATGATCTGGATGAGGGGATCGAGTGGAGCCTCAGTAAGTTCGCAGATGACGCCAAGTTGGGTGGGATTGTCGATCTGCTTGAAAGTCGGGAGGTTCTACAGAGGGATCTGGACAGGCTGGATCGATGGGCCGAGGCCAACAGTATGAAGTTCAATAAGACTAAGTGCCGGCTCCTGCACTTGGACCAAATCAACCGCCTGCAACGCTACAGGCTTGAGGAGGAGTGGCTGGGAAGCTGCTTAGCTGAAAAGGACCTGGGGGTGTTGGTCCACAGCTGATTGAAGATGAGCCAGCAGCGTGCCCAGGTGGCCAAGAAAACCAATGGCATCCTGGCTTGTATCAGAAATAGTGTGGCCAGCAGGAGTAGGGAAGGGAATGTTCTCCTGTACTCAGCACTGGTGAGGCCACACCTTGAGTACTGTGCCCAGTTTTGGGCCTCTCACTACAAGAAGGACATTGAAGTGCTGGAGCGTGTTCAGAGAAGGGCAACAAAGCTGGTGAAGGGTCTGGAGAGCAAGTCTTATGAGGAGCGGCTGAGGGAACTGGGGTTCTTTAGCCTGGAGAAAAGGAAGCTCAGGGGAGACCTTATAGTTCTCTACAACTACCTGCAAGGAGGTTGTAGCGAGGTGGGGGTTGGTCTCTTCTCCCTTGTGACAAGTGACAGGACGAAAGGAAGTGGCCTTAAGGTGCACCAGGAGAGATCTAGGTTAGATATCAGGAAGCACTTCTTTATAGAGAGGGTTGTGAAGCCTTGGAATGGCTGCCCAGGGCAGTGGTGGAGTCCCCATCCCTGGAGGTGTTTAAGACACATGTGGATGTGGTGCTGAGGGACATGTTTTAGGGACCCTGGCAGTGCAGGGTGAATGGTTGCACGTGATGATCTTAAAGGTCTCTTCCAACCAGATGATTCTATGATTGAATTATTGTAGGTGCTCAGCTGTTCCTTTGCCTCCAGAGGGGATGGCAGGAGCATGGGGCCATTTTAAGATAACCTTTTAAAGAGATGGGGGAGCACCAGCAGTAGGAATGCTACAGCTTGATGACTCAGAACATCTCCAACATATGTTCATCAAGCCCTTGCAAAAACATGTTACTACTCACTCCCATCTCCAGGAATAACACCAGTGCTAGCACAGATCCCTGGGGAACAACAGTGCTGACTCATCTCCACCCTAAAAAGTGTTTGCTAGGCTTTGCCTTCTATCCTTTCCTTCTTATCCTTCAGCTTTCAGTCCAGTTCCTTTCAACTCCATGGCCACAGAGTTTCTCAGTAATTTTTGGAGCAGAAACACCTTATCTTCATCACTTTCCCTTATCCGTGTGCTTATGTATACCTTCTTAATCCTCTACGACATTATTGAGACAGGATTGCCCTTTGCAGAAGACATGCAGGCTCTTTGCAAATAGACCTTGTTTCTCCATAAGCACAGTGATTTTTTTTTCTGTTCTCTTTATAATAGACTTTATAATAGACAGTTTTTGAGGTAACTTGTGTAGTCAGTAAAATATTTCTATGGTACATTAACTGCAGAGGATAAGAAATGATAAAGAAATTAATATGAAAAGTATATAAACTTGCCTCTTTTATGTTGTCCTGAGCGAGAGGGTTGTTTGAAGTATTCCCTGAAAATCCACATAATACTCTTTCACTGTGACCTGTTGAAGTATACAAATTACTTTGGCTTTCCTAGTAAAAGAGGTGTGCTCTGTCCCTTGATTACTGCATAGCAAAACCTACAACCTTCTGCCATAACTAAGGGAGAAAGTGACATATGATCCTAGCATGGAGAAATGTTGTAATCTGGCAGCATTGAATCTCAGCTGAATCTAAGAATTTATACTTCAGTGTATGAATTAATAAGATCTTTTCCATCTCTTTGCCCTAAATTGTACAAGGGTCGCTCTGAAGGTAATGCCTCCTATTTTATGAGGTTGGCTCACAATGCCAGAGGTGGGTGTTGGTGGTATGGTAGTAGAGGTTGAACCTTCCAACCAATATCCCATTGAATTTTGTTACTGTGCGACAGACGGCAGCAGATGGGTGGTCTGACAACATGGTGTCTGACATGGGAGTGAGCGTGAAGCAAAGGGGTGTGACTGAATTCCTCTATATGGAAAAATTTGCACCCACTGACATTCACCAACACTTGCTGAAAGTTTATGGAGACCGAACAGTGGGTGACAGCACAGTGGGGTGGTGGGTGACATGTGGCGACAATGACAGTGAGTTCCCTCCCCTGGTGCAGATTTTTAAATGAACACGGCACACAGTGTCTTGTTCATCTCTGGTGACAATGCACAGCCCAAGGTGGGGACTGTGTCAAAAATCAGCGTTTTGTAGCTGAGGATTTGCTCTATCAAACAGTGCTATTGTGCTCTCTGTATCTGCTGTAGTTTCCATGGTAATAAATAGGAGGCAGTACTTTTGGAGTGACCTGAGTAGAATACGGATTGTGGACTTCTGCAGTTTTTTCCTTCCCACTCCCATCCTTGCTCTATCCCAGCAGCTGACTAGTTCCTGGATATGTCCTGGCATACGTTTCCAGTGCTCCTTAAGCTTGCTGATACCCCTTGCATTTGCATTCAGAACCTGCCATTCAGATTTCACCATCCTGCAGGCTGGATCATACTGAGCAAATGATGGGATCTTGCCCTAAAATGCTGTTATACTTTTTACACTTGTTACTGGATAGGAGGGCTGATTATGTGCCCACTATGAGTTGAAAGAAAGCAGAATAAACCAGGAAAGAACCTCACTGTAGGTGGTGGTTGTTAAACTGTCCTGAAGGCCACTATGGTCAGCCCATTTTCACCTCACTGGGAGTGAACCTACTATTGCAATGCCAGATGTTATTTAGAGTAGACCTACTCCTCAGTCCAGGCACACCTTTCCTACACGCAGTCTGAAAGCCCTGTTCCTGATGCTTTTCCTAAGCCAGCTCAGTCCTCACCAAACAGTGACATGGATGTGTCTGATGCTTTCTGGACCACAATCAGTGAAAGTTGAATCATTAAGGGCCTCTCTGTACAGGTATTTGAGATCCTTTCTTCAGCAAAATCACACTTCACAGAGCAGTCCAAAACCGTTCCATGGACACAGTATTAAGATTTACCCTGGTCATCTCTGCATAGCCTTGCAAATACCTAGTTCCACAGCAGACAGCTGGGCTTTTCATCACACAAGATAGGGGAGTGGGAATTTGAAGTGCAAAAGGAGCTAAAGTTAGGAACAAGGAACTGCAGACCTGCTAATGGGTTTTCTGCAGTCAAGAACCTACGTGAGTGAGGTCCAGGTGCATTACAGAAACTGGCAGGTAACAAGAAAGTGACAGGAGATGACCGATGACCCAAAAGGGTACAGCTGCTCTGACATGTCAAGGGGAACAGCTTTTGATAATTTATAGTAGAAGTGATCAGTGGCTAAAGGTCTAAACTGGGCCGAACAAGATGCATAAGTAGACTTATGTTTTATCTCACTGGTTTATATTGCATAGTTACACCTCCTTATAAAAGGAATGGATGGCAGGACAGGTAATAGATGAGGATTTTAGAGTGAAAGCAAAACCATTTTTACCTTAAAGACAGTTAAATACACATTATTTTGGCAATAATAACTTGGATATTACTGTTTTACACAGCATTGCTTTATTTCATAGAGGAAAATGCAAATGTATACTTCAGGCAGCTTCTGGCTATACGTGCCTCCTTGGTAAGTAGGAACTCTGAACATTACAGTTTCTGAGGGACAGTTAACCAAGGAGTGTTGCCTTTTCTATACATGGAGGTGGTGTTGGTTTAAACATGATCAAGGTCCACAGGAGAGCTTCGGTTGCTTTTCTGGATACCAAAATGACACATTTCTCTTGCAGAAGGGAGCCATGTCTTCTAACTCAAGTTTTGTTCTTTCATACAATGTGAGGAGCAAGAGATGGAGCTACTCAGATGTAGTGAATGACTTGTTGGCCTCAGCAGGATGGCTGCAGGCATCGTTCCTCAATTTAAGCTTTGCAAAGTGAAAGCGCAGAACTGTTCGTTTTGCTGACTGTGACTTACTGTGCATGCTATTTTTTATACGAAGTCAAATGTTCTCAGAGTATGCTCTTATTAACTGGAAAGGGATGGAAATGATTTATTCTTCTCCTTGCCTCAGACCTACAAACATGAGCTGTGAAAGTTTGTGCACCCCCAACGTCATAGCCATTCCTGTCAAACAGAAATCTGTTCCACTTCTGAACATCACAGATTGATTTGTTGAAAAAACAAAAAGCAGTAAAATGTGTTCCTAACTTAGGTAATTCTAACATTTCCCATTAACAAACTAATAACTTTTCCCCCTGCCTTCTTCGTCTGTGTCACATGGTACTCTGAGGTGAGAACATAGGACTTCACTGTCCAGCTGAAGAATTTTTCTCAGCATTTGGAAATTTCTAGGTAAGGAATGATGGTATGCTTAATAAAGGATGCCTATTGAAGATAAGTGTTAAGACTTTTCTGTCCCGGAAAGTGCTGTCATATATTTAAGTGCATTATGTAAGATGCCTGCATATAGTAAAACAACTCTACTCACTCCCATAAAAATCCTGTGCTTGTACACTTTCAAGCAAGGAGCTTAGTGCTCTTAGAAAAAGTGTTGCCCAAAACCTTTCTAAAACTAAAAGTGAAGTAGTTACTTAGTTTGACACACAATGCTGGAGGTTAGGACTGAAATAACACCATCATCACTGTTAATGATACATATTATATACATATCCACATAGAAGTCTGTATGTGCAGCAAATATTTGTCTCTGGAGGCCTCCAGGTATAACCAATCTCCACTGACCTTCCCAGATAGGATCTGCCTGCCTGGTACTATAGTGCAGCCAGAAACATTAAATGTATGCCTGCTCCCAAACTGTATGTAGTTCTTATATTTGTGTGGAGCTGTTAGATTTTTACTTTAAGAAGCAACTTTAGTAACATGTTAATTATATTTAAATCTTCAGCCTTTGTTCCTCAATAACGTATAGACACTTTCATTTTATATGTATATTATGTATTTTATATATATGCACATATACATAAAAAGAATATATAATGGATTCCTAAAAATGCAAGAATAAAGTTTAAAAATAGCTGTGTAGTTTCTCAGGCAGTAAACATCTTTCTTAAGACTGCATAGAACTGAAACAGTACAATACCACTGGATCTGAGCCAAGATTTTGTGGAAGGAATGGCTTTTCCTCTTCCCTTCATCCAACAGTCAGTGAAGTGAGCAGCTCCCCTTCGCACTTAGACTGTGATGATCTGTTCACCATAGTCTCACAGAAACTCAATCTGTGCTGTGACACACTTGCTGCAGTCTGTGACTAACGCCTCTGAAACACTGTACAAGATGTGCAGTTCTTCTCTGACCGTATGTATAACAAGTAAAAAAAATTAGTACTGGAAAAATTAGTAGCCAAGACTTCTAGTCAAATTCCTTCTAGATAAAATATTAAACAGTAAATGTCATTAGAATGAGAGATTGTTCCAGCGATATTTGAGTTTAATTTATTTTTAGACTTGCTGCTATGTCCATGTGTGCCTAGACACAGTCATTAGGTTCTTCAGGGAAAAAATCCCTCTATAGGTAGCTTTCATTTTCCCACAGTACTTGAATTTTTCATCTTATTACAATTCAAGAAGTTGTATATTCACAGGCTTTTATTACTGTTTTCCTGTCTGCATCTGGTTATGGAGCCTCTTGATCTACTCAGTAGTTTATTTCATCACTAAACTTATTGTGTAGAATGGTATGAAACCAGCTGACAACAAAATGAATAGCTACATGTAATGAAAAGGAGAACATATATTTTTTTAAAAAAAAACCCATGAATTATATCTGTTTTAAGGCAAAATCACAAACTTCTTCAGCTGAATTATAAACTAGGGTGGTTTTTCTTTCCCCAAATAGTTTGATAGATTCTTACAAAGAGAATTTTTAAGACTTACAGACTTAAAATTCCAGGTATCTTATTTTTGCATGCCATCTCAGAGAAACAGATGATTCGATAACAAAACTTAGTAGTTTCTCCTATGAAAGGAATGAAATACATAAAGGATAGCTTAAAAAAAAAAAAAAGAAAAAGAAAAGCCACCACCAAATTCCACAAACCATTTATTTTTGTATGTTTGAGCCCAAAGACTATAGACATGAAATTTTTGTGGGTAGCAGCATATCTTGCCAGCATTTATTTTGTGAATGAAGTTCTTAAAAATATAAACAATACATAAGCCACTGAAAAAAAGTCATGGAATGAGGTTAAATTCTACACAGCAAAGCTGGACAGTGAGGGGAATATGGAAAATCTGCATATACTCCTAGATATTACGTCAAAATGTCATTTTAGTGTTTTGTAATAGCCTCAGAAAAGTATTATACTTGTCAACTCTGCCTTCTTATTTTAGTGTTGCTTTTATCTGCGTACCAACAGAAATTTAAAGAAGCTTGTATTTTTTGTACTATTTAGTCTTACAGAATGACAACCATTGGCAAGAAGGTTTAGGGATTTTATGATTATCCTATTCAAGTCAGCAAGATTTCCACACCAAGCAAAGGCCTTGCATTTTCTTGCCCCAAAAATACTGCTTCATTGCCAGGGATACCATCAGGAGAATGTGATCTATAGCAGTTAGTGGGATGAGGAGAAGGGAGATTTGTCTTGGCAGACCAATGCACACTCAGGACTGTTATGCCAAGAATGCTTGGCAGTACAGGTATACTCTGTGTGGACAGCCTGGTTACATGCCTACTGGGGCAGAGGTAGCAGCCTGTACAAGACATTGAGAATAGAGTTGTGTAGGAACCTTTGTTACAGCCTATATGAGTGGTAATGAAATAAGAATAAGAGGAGATACTCTCTCGTTTAAGCTGTAATAGACTGTTGAACTTAATGGGAGGATAGTCTGAAGTGATTGCAATATCACATCTATGACCAGAGAGATGCTGATGAATAGTCAAGGAAGCAGTGCATGAAAGAGGGGCTTATACTGATTATGAATTGCAGATATAGCTGAAGACATTAGAAAAGGAATGGCATTTCTTCCTAGCTCCACCTAAACAAAAATGGAAGTAGGCTTGGGACACTGAAAAATTGATAGTAGACTTATTTGAATTGAGGACTGTGGGAAGATGAAAAACGAAAGACGAGCATGCAGTCTGGGATGACACATTATGTAGGGATGAAGATATAAGACTTCTGAACCATCCAAAAAATGTAGGGCAGACCTTAAAAAAAAAAAAAAAAAAAAAAAAAGTTGGGAAGTCGTGAAGAGTAATTTCTACAAGTCCTGTTCTACCACACACCTAAAAATAAGCAACAAAACCGAGACTAAATATAAAAGTTTTGTGACAATATTAGGAATCTAGCAAGACTGATAAACAATAATGTTTGGTTTTGAATGGGCTGCTGACGTAATAAACACTTAAGGAAGAATGAAAAAAAGAATATCAGACTAAATGGAATCAAGAGAGTACATTAACCAAGGAATGACTTATTGTGTCACTTCCTGACATATCCTGGTTATGAAAAGTTCAGAGCCAAATAGGGCAAATAGTTAAACCATCAACAAGAACCTCAGAACATGCAAAAAAATAAACCTATTATTTTTAAATGGAAGAGTAGCAATGGTCTACTAGAAGTACTGGCCAGCATAGTGACTAGCACGCTGAAAGAGAGCAGAAAACATAATGGGATGGGAAACTTCGGTCAGACTGGTTGCTCTCATAGCAAGAAAAAATTATGTGTTTAGACTGTAGCAATGATTGCTTCTTGGAAACCCATCTAGACAGAGACTTATATAATGAGTAGTCCTGATTAGTGAAGAAGATCTGGTCCAGGATGTAATTATAAAAAAGGCACTCAGTAACAGTGGCAGGATGTACAATAGACAGACAGAAATGGGAAAGATAGAAACCTTAGAATATATTTGATTCTGAAAAAAGGGTAACAATATAGAAAAGGTAGATCTTGAGGAACTATCTGAGAAGGGAGTAAATTAAAAACAAAGACTAAAGTCCATTTTAAAATTAATTCAAAAGAACTCTGATTGAGTGTGAAGTGCTGATGGAGTTAAATGTGTGAAAAGAAAAAGCAGTAGCAGAGAAAGGAAATGAATTATTTATGTTAGTGTTACTATGGGAGAGCACTGGATGAGTTCTGTATCTGAACCACTGTTTATGAGGAATCTCTAAGAAATATATTTTAAACCATTTTAAAAATTGTTTATAATTACCTAACCAAAAAATATGTGGTTATCACTAGCAGTACCAAAGAACCACTTGGTGTCCATTTAGTTGCTCAGAAGGTCTTCTAACGTGATTGCACTAAGCTGTTAACTGATGGCTAGACTACTTTACACTAGAGGAATGGAAAGTGGCAAATGTGGAAGGAATTTTTAAAAGAATTCTTCAGGGAAGACTTAAAAACTGTAGAAAACTATTTGCCGAGTTAAGTGCTAGACACCGTAAAAAATAGAATTAACAGACACAGAGCTAAATCCGATGTAATGGGAAGAATCAGCAAAACTAGTGAAGTTCTTTAAAGGTCTTGTTTGCTAGGCTGGTAACGTTGATATGGTTGACAAGGTGTATTCATGTCTTCAGAACAGTTTTGAATGGAAAGATGGTTAAACCTTCAAAAATTGGCTATAAAGGGACAATATAAAAGCTATCTCATTGGTAACTGACTGGCAAGACAGAAAGTGAAAGAGTACTAGTGGAAACTCGTAAAGTCCCATGCTGGCAAAAAGCAAGTTTAGTGCTTCTAGGCACAAATAGTGTCTGTAATCTTTGAACTAGATAAAAATTTGAAAACTCTGAAGAATGTGCAAGGAGACAAAGAACTCTGAATGCTTTTTTTCTAGTACAGACATTTCCTTTGGATTTTGTACAGTGCTTGCTTTTTCACTGATGTCTGATAATGGTTATTGAGGAAAAAACAGGTCTGCCCTTACCATTAGCTGCAAAAGCAGTGCTGAAGATTAACAGGTTTATGTTTCTGCAGAGATGAAACCAAGCATGTGTGGTCACTGGGTAAAGGAAAGCAGGGTAGCGTTTCTACTGTTCCATTGTAAACTTAGCTTCTTCCATATCTGTGTGAATGAAAGCTATGAAAGAGAGAATTTAACAGTGGTATATGAGGTATTGACAGTAGAGCAGTTTTCATTTTCAGAGTAATAAGCAAATAATACAGTTGAACACTTAAACTCTTGTCACTCCAAGAAATGGTAGAAAAACTATTGCCCTCAGCTTAGTAGAAGGTCTTAGTAGAAGCTCTTAGTAGACTCTTCGTTTGAGACAAGTTTTAATTTGCTTTCTTGTATATTTTGTTTCTTATACATGAGATGCATGAACCTTTTTGTCATGAGTCATATGTTAGATGGGATGAGTATCTAACACCTCAGCACACAAGTTCTCTTTCTATGTCGTGATCTGTCTGTAGACAACAGGACTTGGAAAAGAACAGGCGAAATAGTGGGTTCTTCTGATTCAAACTGCTTCACAAATTCCTGTTGAGCAAATTCTTGCTGCATAACCCAAACCAGCACAGTACCCCAAAGTTATGAGAGATTAGTCTCACTCTGGGAGTGATTTGCTTTACATTTTAACAACAAAATTCATGTAGAGGGAATAAAAAAGCGCGAAGTTCCTCTATTTGCACCTTAATTTAAATGCCAATGTGAGAAGCTGCAAAGTGAAATAAGGTAAATTGGGATGTTTAGCAATGGAATAAATATTGATAGACTCAATCCTGTCCAAAATACCCAAATGCACATTTGTCGGGGTGTTCTGTCATGTTCAGGACCAGCTGATGCACTAGTATAGTATTCAAGGACAGAAATAGGATCTTGTGGACTATGTGTATATATTCTCGGAATGTATTCAGACATGTGAGGAAAGCAGCAGACACCCAAGCAGGTTGGATACCATGTTTTATGCTTGAAAATTGCAAGTGTCATACAATTTTGTAGATGTTATAGGGCATCAACTTTTGATACTTAACACTGTTGTAAATCTGGTTCATAGCTTCCCATAAGTTTCATCCATCTGGCAATATTTGAAAAAAAATATTTAAATATTCTCCAACATTAGATGCAAGCAGTATTCTTAAGCTACAAGCTGACTGCCAATAAAAGTGTGTTAAATAATCTATGCGGAGCAGATGAAATCAAAACCAACTCTAAACAATATTAATAATAACAAAAATTATCTGGCTAGATGTAGCTGTTGCATTAATAAGTAACCACAACTGAATGAGTAATAAAACCCATAAAGCACAGTTCCTAAAAACAACAACCACAGTGGATACAGTGTGCCAAAACTAACATTTTATCCATACACTTTATAATAGAAAATTAGTTCAAAAAATGATAAATTTAAAAAATGAAGACTACACTATCTTCCCGTAAGCTATTTATCTTATCTTAATGGTGTCAGAGAAAACACGCTTTCTCCTAATCAAAGCTGGAAACAGAAAAGGTATTGAGGCTTAAATGACTAAGTATTAAATTATTCAAGACACATAAACTGTCTTTGAAAGAGGAAATGTATCTAACCTGAAACCAGCAGATTAACCAGATATAAAATAGTAATACAGCAAAAGAAAATAATAAGAGAGTGTCTTCCAGAGATAACTCCTTCACAGTAACAGTTTGCTTATGGGATCAAGATCTGTGAATGTCAAGGAGACCAGTAGTTTCAAAAGATTTAGGCCAATATTTATCATTAATGTGGAAATAAAAACTACGCATATTTATGCTAAAGAGAAAAGAATAAGACCTGGAGCAGGTCCTACGCCATCTATGACTGAAGGTTCACCTTACAAGCAAAGAGTCTAAAGTTATTTCTTAAAGGCCTGCAAACCTTTCCCCTGAAGCTCTAGGTTGGACTTTACGGATGTTATCATACTGGATTACATTGTGTTATGTTGATAGGTGATTTCTGTGATTCTGTATTTAAGCATCTCTATTGAGACACAGACATGAATGCTTATCTCACATCTGTGGGTTAAGATTCTGACTGTCACCGTATCTGAATTGCACCACTCAGAACTTCACTATGTTTCAAGAGACTAACTCAGAAAGTTGAGAGAACTGTGAATAATGAATGACAAAACCCTATGCTCTCTTGTGTGGCAGAAACTATAATGTAGAATCTCCCCTCAAATGGAGAATGTCCCAAGTGCAGTTTTTCACATGCTTTCATATCATTCTGGTTACTTGGAACTGATGTCTTCAAACCATGGTTAGAAACTTTTTTCTCATGGAACAGTATTTATGCTAGAATTTTTATAACTGGAAGAGGATCAACAAAGAAACCTTATTTGCCAGCCTTAGTTTATTTTGATGTAAAATGTATTAGCTAGAGATATTTTGATATATCATATCCTTTTATAACCAGATATGCAAACACGGACTAAATACAAGAATGTGATAGTTTGACTGTGACACCCTAGGAGAAAAAAGGATACATACATTGCACACAAATATCTTATTTGCAAATGCAAACGGACTTTTAAGAATACAAAATAGTTAGACGTATGCCAAAAAGTCTATGTGCACATTGATTTATGGCCTGGCATTCATAGTTATGAGAGCTACTTAGAAAAATTAGCACATTATCTTTTAGCACAATGCGTCTTTAGCTGCCTGTCTAGTGTACATGTGTCATCTGCCAGAGCCTTGGAAATGTGAATGTCTCTCTCCACTTCAAAGCTAAATCAAACTGTCCCCTCCCATCTCTGTGGAACTCTCACAGAGAAGCAAAGTGATCTTCTCCTCCTGACAGCTTTATGCATTACCTAACTTAAGTCCTTTCCCCTGTAATTGGCTGAAATGACACGGATATTTGCTTTTCTGCTTATTAAATATCAGTGCATGCAGGACGGAATATTTGCACTATAGCAGTTAGAGGAGGAACAGAGAAATCTCTCTCTGACATGCAAATATAAGAAATAGAGACGTTATTTCCATAGCAGACTGTGCCCCAGCGAGGCACAATTCTGAGTAAAGTCTATGCAGAGAAAGGGGAGTTGCTGTGGATGATGTCAGGCCCTCAGGATCAGGATCTGCACTCCTTGAGACACTCACATTCTCTCCGGGAAAGAGACGATATTTTCTTTGTGTTTAGATAGTTCTGCTCCACACAGCAGTAGAGCCCATCAATATCATCAATATCATCAATAGCGCTGCAATCTGCTACCTGTCTCCCTCCTTGATCTGCCTTACAGTAGGATTTCAGCCTGCAACATGGCCCTGTGGTCCCATGATGAGGGAGATCATGCTGACTTTCCAGCACTGATGGCAGCATGAAAACTGCATGTGCTTTGACACTAGGTGCCAAGCAAAACACTGCCAGCCCACGAGGGACATGACAGGCCTGCAGACACTGGCCAGTCTCTGGGACTGTGCATGGAATTAGTCTGAGTACCTTCAACCCATGCACTTACTGATGGTTTTTTGAAAGAATAGAACTACTTAACACTGCCAAAATCATGGGGCAGCCTAGGAAACACTGCATACCAGGATCACTCCAAAAAATGAAGAAACAGTATTTAAGAAATAATTGATCTTAAATGGCGGAAAAAGTGATCTCCAAGGAAAATCCAACCACAACCTTTCTAACTTCAAGGGTGGTCAATCTCAGAAATGGCTTTTCTAAGATAATTAAGAGTTACTCAGATAAAAAAAAAGTTTTAGGTAAAGTTGATCTGCATGGGGTCTTGAAGTAGGCTATGTAATCTCTTTTCCAGTTTGGTAACGTCATTTGACGCACCATCAGTGTCCTCATTGGGAGGTCTACCCCACCTGAAAGAAGGCAAACTCTCTTATAAAGCTCCTACTACAGTATTCAACTTCAAAATGTTTACCATAGCCTTCCTTGCTATCCAGAAAATTATGGCATTTGTAAGGCTGCTTAGGGAGTGAGGAAAAGAGGACTGTCTCATTGTCTTGTGAAACTGATGAGTATTTTTAGTCCATTTTTATAAAATCTACCTGTAAGGTGTGATTGCAGCCAAAGATAAATTGCTCTGATAAAGTGTCAAACCTGATTTGGCCACTAAACCTGTATATAGACCTGCTAAACTCATTTTGTCTATTCATGTCCTTAATTATCAACCTATGAAAACAATCTGTGGATAGAGGAAATAACTTAGTGCTGTGTATCCAAAGGGATCTTTGTTTCTTTAAACATGACAGAGTGTAGGATATCTTCTCAGCAGTTGGTAAGAGAGAGAAAACACAGAGGAGCAAAAGGAGAACTGAGGAAAAAAATTCATGGAGATATTTATCTCTTACCTTACAGGTAACTTCAGACTTCAATTATGTCTGGGTCATAAGCATAATTGTATTTGGACTGACTTTTAAAAATTCTGCATGCTTTGTAATTCCTCATTGTTGCCTAAGAAGAAAAGGTCTTTATGCCACATCAATAGTAAAGAGCCATTCCATACAACCATACCTGTTTTGTGCCACATAAATCTTTCTGAGATTTATTAAAATTTAAGGTATGATACGTATTCATGATACAAAAACAGTGCCATCAGTTTGCTCTTCGGGCAACTTACCAGCTAGAAATGTTTTTCCGTGTCATTTCCAATTACTTCAGCTTCTGTGTAAAGCAGTTATTTTTTATCGCTGGTGTGGAGCCAGGAAAGTTGGCAAAGGGCACAATTTAGGGATTTATTTGCTTTGCAATGAAGATAGAGGAGCCATACAGCAGAATGCATGATGCAGTACAACAGGCACATAGGTAGATAGAATTACTCTATACTAAAAGCATTTTCCTCAGTTGTTACATTTGCATTCTATAAATATCATTGACTGAAATTCTTTTGTAGTGCTTATCCACTGATAACAATGGTATTAAACCGGTAATGAGTTTTGTACATCCTGTTAAATATTATTTTGATGATATCTGTATTCCAAAAGTCCAGGTATGCAGGGTCACATCACATAAGCTACTCCTCAGCTTGCATTTGGTGTGCAAACAAAAAAAAAAAAAAAAAAATCTCAGTGTTGTGGCATTCAGCTTTGTAACCTTCTAATGTGGGGCACCTGGGTATACATAATGAGCTAGTCTGTGAACCCCATGTTCAGAATTACTCATGTCATGTAAATCCAGTGATCATTAAATGTTTAACCAGGCATTAGAGTTTCCTGCCTGACTCCTTTCCAACTGCTTGTTGTCTTCTCTTGCAGTAGTCAGAATTTAATTATTTCATCTTGCCTTGCCAATTTTTTGTCTTTGCAAATGAATGCAGGGTTCATTAGTTCAGACTGTTTTTAATGTTCTACATCAATCTGTATGTTACAAATATTTTACTTTGATGTATCATCTAAGCATAGAAATAGATACAGCTTCATCTCTGATCACAGGCCAAGTGTTATTTTATTTTCTAAACAAAACCTTTGTGTCATAGGTCTCCTCCCTGGAAATTTCCAAAGATCTACTTTAGATCTGACATATACAAAGCAATGGGATCTAAGGAGGCTCCTACTTTAGCACTCACAGATGCTTTCAAGAAGCACTATCAAGACTCCCTTCCTGAACCATAACCTTGATGGTAATGCTGGTTCTACCTCTCACTGATCATTATGGTGTATATGTGCAGTCTGCCAGAATCCCAGCTTGGGACAATCTGAACTTTGATGCTGAGGGCAAATACTTCTGGTGTCTCCACATGGGTTAATGAAGACTCCATAGCTCTTAACACATAAAGCATAAGGACAGACAGTATAAAAATGAACATGCCTGTTATTCAGGTAGGCATGGCTCCCCTATGAGATGACATTCTTGAAACAAGTTCTTCTCTTGAGCTGTTAAAATGGTCACCAGCTGGATCAGCACAATCCCCTTCATAGCCTTTCAGTCTTCTCTATTCCCATCTACAAGAAAGGACAGAAGGAGGACCCAGGGAACTACAGACCTGTCAGTCTGACCTCAGTGCCGGGGAAAGTGATGGAGAAGATCCTCTTGAGAGCCATCACACGGTATGTACAAGACAACCAGGTGATCAGGCCCAGTCAGCACGGGTTTGTGAAAGCCAGGTCCTGTTTGACCAAGTTGATCTCCTTCTATGACAAGGAGACCCAATTAGTGGATGAGGGAAGAGCTGTGGATGTTGTCTATCTGGACTTTAGTAAAGCCTTTGACACCGTTTCCCACAGTATTCTCCTGCAGAAACTGGCTGTCTATGGCTTGGATGAGCATACTCTCTGCCGGCTAAAAAACTGGCTGGATGGCCAGACCCAGAGAGTGGCGGAGAATGGAGTTCAATCCAGTTGGCGACTGGTCACAAGTGGTGTGCCCCAGGGCTCAGTATTAAGGCCTGTCCTCTTTAACATCTTTATCAATGATCTGGATGAGGGGATCGAGTGGAGCCTCAGTAAGTTCGCAGATGACGCCAAGTTGGGTGGGATTGTCGATCTGCTTGAAAGTCGGGAGGTTCTACAGAGGGATCTGGACAGGCTGGATCGATGGGCCGAGGCCAACAGTATGAAGTTCAATAAGACTAAGTGCCGGCTCCTGCACTTGGACCAAATCAACCGCCTGCAACGCTACAGGCTTGAGGAGGAGTGGCTGGGAAGCTGCTTAGCTGAAAAGGACCTGGGGGTGTTGGTCCACAGCTGATTGAAGATGAGCCAGCAGCGTGCCCAGGTGGCCAAGAAAACCAATGGCATCCTGGCTTGTATCAGAAATAGTGTGGCCAGCAGGAGTAGGGAAGGGAATGTTCTCCTGTACTCAGCACTGGTGAGGCCACACCTTGAGTACTGTGCCCAGTTTTGGGCCTCTCACTACAAGAAGGACATTGAAGTGCTGGAGCGTGTTCAGAGAAGGGCAACAAAGCTGGTGAAGGGTCTGGAGAGCAAGTCTTATGAGGAGCGGCTGAGGGAACTGGGGTTCTTTAGCCTGGAGAAAAGGAAGCTCAGGGGACACCTTATTGTTCTCTACAACTACCTGCAAGGAGGTTGTAGCGAGGTGGGGGTTGGTCTCTTCTCCCTTGTGACAAGTGACAGGACGAAAGGAAGTGGCCTTAAGGTGCACCAGGAGAGATCTAGGTTAGATATCAGGAAGCACTTCTTTATAGAGAGGGTTGTGAAGCCTTGGAATGGCTGCCCAGGGCAGTGGTGGAGTCCCCATCCCTGGAGGTGTTTAAGACACATGTGGATGTGGTGCTGAGGGACATGTTTTAGGGACCCTGGCAGTGCAGGGTGAATGGTTGCACGTGATGATCTTAAAGGTCTCTTCCAACCAGATGATTCTGTGATTCTGTGTTCAGCCCAGACATAATTGCAGTCTGAAGTTATCTGTAAGATAAGAGATAAATACCTCCACGAATTTTTTTCTGCACTTCTCCTTTTGCTCTTCTGTGTTTTCTTTCTCTCTCGAGAGGACTCTTGCTTGGTTATGAGCACTCACACAGTGTAGAGACCTGAAAAGCTGGCTCTCCCTGAGAAACACATTTTCCAAGGTTGCTCCATCTAAATGGCGAGAGCTCAAAATTTCTTCTACTTCTACTATTGACTTTGTGGCAACTGTTAGAATTAAAGACAGTGATAAAACCAAGAAGTTAAAAATAGGACTATAATGAAGATTGTGTTTGCGTATTCAACAAGTTTCAGAGCATATTTTGCTTATTCACTTTGTAGTCGGCTTTTTCATTTACTAAGCATAGTTTGCTTATTCATGTAGCATTGGACAGACCTACTGCTTTGCGGATAATCATTTCCAAAGTCGTCACACCATGATGATCTTACTCGGAAGTTCCCAAGTAGTGTAATGAAAATAGATACATTATGGCCACTTAAATTAAAAGACGTCAGAAACTCTTTGACAACTTAAAAAAAAATTATTACTACTTTAATTTGAATAGAGGCAATTTTCCAGATAGTGATGTGGTGAACAATGCTGAGAAACTCAGCATTGTTCAGTGAATTTATGCACAAAAATATCTAATTACCTTTTGTTAAGGGACAAAGCAGAAACAAAGACTGAAGGTAGGGGGAAAAGAGAAAGGAAATTAATCTTAATTTACTACAGGCCACAGCAAGCCTTTAAAATACAGTATGTGTGGGTGAGACAATGAGTTTGACAATAAAACCTGAACAGACATAACCTGTAGCAAGGCCAAAGAGACAAGGAGTAGAGAGAAGCTGCAGAAGGAGGAAGCAGGCTGACAAGACAGCGGAGCACGGGAGGCTAATGACGAAGGGTGGCTACCTGAAGAGAACACAAGATGCCCTTGAGTTTGAGGGTGTTCTTGAGGTCAAAAAGATTTGGGACAAGAAGCCAGTGGAAAAAGCTGATGAGGAGAGTTAGTGTTCAAACATGCAGGCAATGGAGATGAAACCAAAACCAGTGATTTATGTGGGCTGACAAAGGAAATGACTGCAGTTTGGAGTATCCTTTACTAATCAAGGCAGCATGTATGAGGGCTTGAATGAGATTTTTAGCCATAAGTGTGGAGATTATGATTATTCTATGGAGATGTTGAGGAGGAAGAAATGGCAGGTTTTTGAAAATAGATTTGTCATTAGCAAGACTACTGAGAAATGTATCAGTGTGGAAACACAGCAAGTCAAATTAGAAGGCATCCAAAACAGATGAAAGGGAGAAAATATTTGTGTTTTGCAGTATATTTAAGGATTTTAGAAAGAATGGGAAGGAGAGATGCGGGCAAAAGATGGAAATGGGCAAGAAAATTTGGGGCTGATTTTGAGGAACGTGGAACCTAGAAATAAGAGTTTGAAAGATGTATAGGGAAAATTGAATAGGACAGTAGAAGCAAGAGGAAGAAAGATAGATCACCTGGGACACAGGTCAATGCTGAACAACAAGGTGAGAAGTGAGGTGGAAGAGAGAGAAACAGTTTTATAGACCTCAGAAAGACTCATGAACAGCAAGAGTGTGAACTTTCCAGCTTGACATACAATCAGCCATTCCTAGGTATCTGTATTCAGAATAACATTTCTTATTCTCTTTGGCTGTAACAGTGTCTGTAAATTAAAACACATCTGAAACCAATCTCTCACCCTGATTGTGCACCACAGAGGGCCCATGTTCATATTATTAGCTCTGCCTACTTGTCAGAGAAGAGTAATACTGGGCAAATTGTCTGTAGCTCCTCCTAATTCCTAGATTGTGGCTTGAGAATTGTTTAAGAAAATGCTAAAATGAACAGCTTAATTGTGTGTCGGGGACATTCTAGTAGTTTAACAGTTTGAATAAGAGTTTCAAAATTTTAAAAGTTTTATGAAGATTCCTATGTAAATATACAAATTTATTTTGGACAGTCCAAAGTTTCTTGCTGAAGGTGACTATACATGTCTGATTAGATAAGATGTGCAGTAGCAGAGTGAAAAGGGTAGGCTCAAGTTGCTGAGAAGGCACATCAGGGTTCAGCATTGGTGCTGACCTGCTGGACATTTTAATCTTTACCATTTCAGATTACCAGGATATGCAGTTAAACATATCTTTCCTTTAGTACATATTTTCATTGGATGGATTCTGAGTGTCTCACTAAATTATTAATCTTATAGTCTTTATGGAGACTGAGGCTGTAAGTTTAAAGTAAAGTTAGTCTGCCAGTTAAAGAATATTTCACATTCATACACACTGGGGGAGAAAAGGATCCTGTCATCAAGTGGGCTGTAGCAGCTCTGAGTATCCAGCTGTCTCATTCCAGCTACCAAGAAGAATGCCACAGATCAAAAGTGAGTGTCCAGTCACTTTCTCTTATAAAAATCATTACAAACAAAGTATAATCTGGAAAGAATTTGAATGACCTTTATTTGAAATTGAATCCCTTACCCAAGTGTGCAGACTAGAAATACATTTATTGGGAAGGCAGACTTGAAACACTTCTGAGCAGAGAGCTGCTGTGCTGTTTCAGCCAACAGAGCATGCTGCCTCCCAAGAGTAAATAAGCAGCACTATCTTCTGCAGAAGAAGCTGCAAAAGACTGTGTAGGTAGGCAATTTCACAACGGCTGGGAGAACAGCTTTTTATTCCACACAATCTGAAGACTGTTTACTGACCAGTTGTTGCTTCCAACAACATTCTTAGTCCTTCTCTTCCCTAATCCTATCCTCTTCTCTGCAGATCAATGTTCTTTTTACCTCTCCAAATATCTTTGTGGGGATTCAGCTCTGAGCTGAAACTCAGTAATCATAGTCTCAGTGTTGTCATCATTGTCTCCACTGCAGCTAGCTAGGCTGTATAAAGAAAATAATTGATCTGTATTATTCTGCTAATAAAAGTATGTAACTACTGTGTTCCATGTTGCAGAGGGATTGCTGTTATGTGAAATAATACAGAGAAGGCCTCTGCCTTTTAAAAAATATTAATGAATTACAGAAGGTACAATTTTCAAGAAATATTTTATGTAAATAGAAAAATTAAACAGAAAGTGTTATTTCATACTCATTACATCCTTTAGGAAAACAATCATCCAATGAAGCATTATAAACAATAGATAAGCAGGATTCTTGATGCAAACAAATACTTTGAGAAATTTCATGCTTCATATCATCTAGATTAGGATTAAAAATTAATCTTGGCCAGACTTTTCCACATATAGCTGCTTTCACTGCAGTATCTATTCTTGAGTTATTGTTGTCAATTGTCAGATGATGGGCTTGACTACAGAATCACAGAATGGTTTGGGCTGGAAGGGAACTTCAAAGGACATCTAGTCCAATCTCCCTGCAGTGACCAGGTACATCTTCAACTTGATCAGGTTGCTCAGAGCCCTGTCCTGCCTGACCTTGAATGTTTCCAGGAGTGGGGCTTCTACCAATTCTCTGGACAACTTGATCCAGTGTTTCACCACGCTCGCCATAAAAACCTTCTTTTTTATGTCTAGTCTAAACCTATCCTCTTTTAGTTTAAAACCATTGTCTTATTGCAACAAACCCTGCTAAAAATATTTTCCCCATCTTTCTTATAGGCCCCCTTGAAGTACTGGAAGGCTGAAACATTGTCTTCCCAGAACATTCTCTTCTCCAGGCTGAACAACCCCAACTCTCTCAGCCTGTGCTCATAGCAGAGGTGCTCCAGCCCTCTGACAATTTTTGTGGCCCTCCTTTGGACCCATCCAACAGGTCCATGTCTTTCCTGTACTGAAGACTCCAGAGATGAACACAGTACTCCAGGTGAGGTCTCACCAGGATGGAGTAGAGTGGCAGAATGACCTCCTTCAACCTGCTGATCACACTCCTTTTGATGCAGCCCAGGATAGAGTTGGCTTTCTGGCCTGCAAGTTCTCATTGTTGGCTTATGTCCAGCCTTTCATTCACCAGTACCCCCTAGTACTTCTCTACAGGGTTGCTGTCAATCACATCATCCCCAGCCTGCATTGATACCAGGAATTGCTCCCACCTAGGTGCAGAACCTTGCACCTGGTCTTGTTGAACCTCATGAAGTTCACCCAGATCCACTTCTGCAGTTTTTCCATGTCCCTCAGGCATGTCATCTGCACCATTCAGCTTGGTGTCATCTGCAAACATACTGAGAGTGCATTCAATCCCACTATGTCATGATCCCAGCACAGAGCCCTAAGGAACACCACTCATTACAGACCCGATACATGGACATTGAGCCGTTGACCACTGCCCTCTGCATGTGACCATGCAACTGATTCATTATCCACCAAACAGTCAACCCATCAAATCCATACCTCCCCAATTTAGAGAGAAGTGTTTTGTAGGGTACTGTGCCAAAGGCCTGGATAGATGACATCCATAGCTCTTCCTTTGTCCACCGATGTAGCCACTCCATTCTAGAAGACCACCAGGATGGTGAGACAGGACTTGTCCTTGGTGAAGCCATGCTGGCTGTATCAAATCACAGTTCCATGCTTCTTAGCATAACTTCTGTCCCCGCACTTACCAATTGGCACATCAGCCAATTCCCTCAGGACATGGATACATCTAGTCAGGACGCATAGATTTATATATATTCTGTCTGGTTCCTTAGGTGGTCACAAACCTGACCTCTTACAGTGGGAGGGTCTTTTTCCCCTTGGTCTCTGTCTTGCATTCCATCCACTTGAGGACTATAGAAAGAGAGGTTGCCAGAGGAGGCAAAGAAGTTGTTGAGTACCTCAGCCTTCTCTTCATCTGTTGTTACCAGCTTCCCAGTGTTACTCTTTGACCTTCTTTTTCTGGCTGACATACCTGTAGAAGCCTTTCTTTTATTGGTCTTTGCATTCCTTGCCAAGTTCAGCTCCAGCTACACCTCGGCCTTCCTGACACTATCCGTTACGCAGCTGGGCAATGTTCCCATACTCCTCCCAGGATACCTGTCCCTGCTTCCACTGCATGTGCAGTTCGTTCTTGCCCTTTAGTTTAACCAGCCATGCTGGTCTCTGGCCTTCCTTGCCTGATTTCTTATACCTGGGAATCAAAACCTCTTGCACTCTATGGAAATTGTCTTTAAAGATCTGCTAGCTCTGTTCTGCTCCCTTGTCCCTGAGGGCAGTTTCACCACGGGTGCTATGGACTAACTCTTTGAAGAGTTGGAAGTTTGTTTTCCTAAAGTGAAATACAAAAATAATTTACAAATAAACTCTAATAATTTTTACAATGACATTAGATAACAAATCTCTATCAGTTCTCTAGAGAATTTTTGTCCCCAAAAGAAACTAAACTCATGAAGGACATTTGCCATAAGTGTCATACTGTGATTAAGGTTCTTGTTGTAAGGAGGTTGCATACAATTTTTTGTCCATAGGGACAAAACTGCAGAATTTAAAGAGGTTCTCTTCACCTGTGTTTTCATTTCCTTAGGAAATGCCAACTCCAAAGAGTCCTTTCCTCCTTGTGACCTTGCTATCCTGGCTTTCCCCGCCTCCCTTCATACCTTGGTTTCCTTCAGTGCATTTAGGTTCTGCCTGTTTGAATAATTACTGATGCTGTTGTTCAGGTCTGTGTTGCCTTTCTAACATTGCGTAGTTAAAAATCACTTTAGAGAATTCCACATTTCTAGTCTTTTATCATTAGTGATCTATGAGGGAAATCTAATGACAGAAAATGATTAGTCTTCAGAGAGCTCGTAATGATAAGGTAGGGTATTATGACTTTTTTTTTTTTTTCTGCCAATTTCATTCAAAGAGTAACATTTCTATCAAAATTAAACCTTTGTGGTTTGTAGCACTGACCCAGTTGTGTAGAGACACTGAAGAGTCCTCATTAAAGCTATTGCATCTTCTCTTGTAGAATTGACCTTCTGCAGCTTGTGTGGTAAATTCTCCCTATACAAACTACTGCTGTGGCTTCTGGATGGCAAATACCAGCTTTTGAACCTAATTCAAAGCCTATTGAAACTGATGGGAAAACTCTTGTTTCAACAACTGTGGATTCCTGTTGCATTTCATGAACTCCGACAAAAAATCTGAGAGTCTTGTTAAGTCTATGAAAATGGGGTGGATGCACATAATGTACTACCAAAACTAATCCAGCTACACAGCAATCAAACCAGCCCAATCAAAGCAGCATCAGCAGGTGTATTTTCAAATACTTTTAGCCTCTGAAAACATACAAATATGTCATTAAGAACAAAATAAATCCTCATCAGTGATGAAGTTCAAAACAGAAAAACTCAAACACCTGCTAAGCTATTTGCATTCATTAACATCCAAGTTTCATTGCAGTAGAGGTGGGGCACCTGCAAAACTCACTTTGCAGAAAAGGATTCAATTCCTTAAGTCAGTTTCTTTCAGGTCTTCTTAATTTCGCTAAATAGTTTTCCCTTTACAATTTTTTTGTTTCTGGTTTTGGTTTTGGTTTTTTTTACTTTAAACAAAATCTAGGAGTGGAGATGGTAGGGAGAAACTCTTAGGAAGCTCCTTGAATAATAGTTCAATAAGCAGTGGAAGTTTTGATCTAGTAAAATCCATTTCCATTTTTCCTTACATATGATTGGTAATAGATAACCAGAGATCATTTGGCAGTCAAAATGAGGAGCTACAGTGCCTCTCTACCCAATTCTTTCTTTGTGCATTCAGAGGTAAGAAACTGCTCAACTATTTCACCCAGAACACTAACTTCTCAGTAAATCGGATCTTTGCCCAGAAATATAGAAAGATATTTTTTCAGTTGTTGCTTTTCAGTGTGACTCACCATAGAAAGACTAGTAAACTTCTCTTCTGATTTAATATATTATTTGAAGAAACAATATCATGATACTACATCATCAAGAGAAATTGAATCATGATTAATACCCCCTAATTCAACATTTTAAGGAATTCTAAATACTCTAGCCCTTTGCCAGATGTTGCGGGAATTCATACAAAATCCTGCCAAACTTCATAATACGTACTTGAATGACATGGTGGTTTATATTGTGCAGATGCTGAGAAAGATGGAACATTCCCAGTTTTTAAATGTATGTTTGTATGGCCTAGACTTAATATTTTGTTAGCCATTCCAGCTTTGCTGCAAGGCGTATTTCAAGAGCTTTTCTTGCCATTAGTGTGTCCTATCAAGAAGCATTAAAAAGACAGCTCAGGTTAAAGACAACCAGTGTTATTTTAGAATTGCTAGCTGAACATGACAGGATATTGGCTGATCCACAGCTTGAGTTATATTGTTACTGTAATCAGAAAAAAATGTATGTTGGAAAAGATGAAAATCTCTTCATTTCTATATAGAAAGAAAAAAACCCAATTTGTTCATTTTGCTGTAAAGCTGGAAAGCAAGACAGACATGCTAGTAAAATGTGCTTGTTACTCATTGGTATCACAGAGTCTGCATAGTCCTCTTGAACTATGTCAGCTTTCTGATGTTATCATGTGCCTTGTGACAGCTGAATTCTCTGCCTTTAAGCCTTAGCCCCTTTAGTTGTGCAGTTGAACAAAAATTGTCGCTTTCAACAAAGAAAGGAAGAGTCTAGCCTTCATATTTATAAAGAAAAGATTGAAAATAGGAACCTATTGTTAAACAGAAAGGTAAATTGAAAGATTACAGAATGTGCTATTTTCTTAAAGTCTTTTGATTTTTTTAAATTGCTTTCTGGTGTTCACTGTTTTATGCTAAATACACAGGTCTGGTAGCACCTATACCTATATTTTTTTAAAGTATGACTTCATCATACAAAGACCTATGAATGAATTATTGTTTATGTAATTAGTTAGCTTGTAAAATACAGCAGCAGAATTTCTTGCTGGCCTAGTATATTTGTCTCTTTTTCCCTCTGATTTGATTCTGTTAAAGAGAATACTCAAATCACATGAAAATTCAGTTGAACAAATGTCCTAGTTTTGGCCCAGTCTAGTTATCTCTGGGTACATCTAACCCATCTATAGATAGAACAGACCCCATTATTCATGAGGCCGACTGTATGTACTGTGTATTTCTATCTTCAGTACCTCAGAAAGAAATTGTCAGAGGCTCTCATTAGGATTAAAGGCTGTATGTACCATTTTATTGATCTCTATTTACTTTTATAAATATCTTCATAATCTTATACCTCCTGGATATGGAAAACAATCTGAATTGCAAATTATGTCAAAATACAGTGATTTTGGTATTGTTATACTCAAAAATCTGCCTGTCGCCACAACCACCTCATCCACTTTTCTTTCACAACAGTTCTGCCTTCTCAGGCTCTCTTCCCTCTCCTCTAGTGGTGGGGTTGGCAGTCCCCATTTCTCCTCTCCAGCGAGGTAAACGTGGAGGAGTACTATCAGGTTTTGTCTGTGAGTCTTCCCTGTCTGGTATAGCCAAGCAGTGCAGTGAGGAGCTGTCTTACTTATCACTCTGCTCGAATTGGTTTTCTACTTCTGTGTCATTTCAGCATATGCAGGTGGACAATTTTATGGGGTGTCTGATATTATCATGTCTTCCTGGATCAAGAAGCTACTGTGTTCTACTCTCATCTTTTGGCTTGCTAACCTTGAAGACATGGAGATAAATTCTTTGACATGCACTTGCTAACACTAACTTCAGAAAGTTAGTTGTCAAAGCAAGTCTACTTCCAGCCTTAAGAAACACAGCTAACTCTTGCTTTGAGATCATTCACACCATCTGAGACATGAAAGGGATGGGACCAGCTAGGTGGTTTGAAGAGGAGCTCCCTTTATAGCCAAGGCAACAAGTTAAAACATTGCCTGAAGTGGGACAGTGAGACACGTATGCCACAACTAAAATGGATGAAGGTTGTAATCAGCTAGAAATGGATTTATAAACAAGTTTTCTTGATGTCTCTCTTTTACCCCAAAAAAAGCCTTCCTTCTGAGGAAAAGGGGAGAAACACCACCAGTCAGCTTTTTCCAGAGCACAGATGAGTTAGCTCTGCTCTCTACAAACTTCTCCAAAGACAGTCAGATCTTTTATAAATAAAAATCAAACAGAAAATCTTAATTCAAAGGGGATTTCGAGATAATACCTGTTCGAGACTTCCTTGCCTGAAGAAAGGATTTTCAGGAGTAGATAGCAGTTATTTTTTTAAAAGATAGATTGTCTTCTGATTCATTAAGCGATTTGTCACCACACACCTCTCGTTGAAAATATTCCACATTGGTTCTTACAAGTCTCTTTAGCTCTTGTTCTCCAGGGTCTATTATTTCAGCATATCATCCTGTGAAATTCATTACTGTGTTACTTCACATCATATTGGAGGTCAGGAATGTCCGACCTAAAACAAACGTATGCATACAATATTTTCTTCCAGCTAAAATTCAGCTTTGACCAGCATTGATAAAACTAGTATTTAAAATGGGATAAAAGTAAGATTATTTTTATGATACAGGATGGGAGAAGGCAATCAGTCAGAGTAGCTATTCGAAAGTTTTGTATTATCCCATTCATTTATCTCACACACACACATCCCCCCCACCCCCCCCAATCCCCCCCACACCCCTTTTTGTTTTAATAATAATATTATTTTATGATTAGGAGAGTGAAACCCTCTGCTAGTCTTTCTTAGAAGCCCTTATTAGCTACTATAGCCCAGAAGATGATAGTGGGACAGGCAGCTGATCAGGTAACATTTTACTCCATGTTTGCACCAGTATAACTTAGCTGAAAGAAACAAAAGTTGCATCAACATCAAATTAGTGTACGAGGATGGAATCATGCTGTAAAAGAGAATTTGGAGTCTAGATCCTAATTTATTCCAGAAAATCAACTTGTCGATGTTGTTATGCGGTGAAATCCCAAGCACTTGCCAAACATCTCTTACCACTTTCACCAGCGAGGACTTGACTCCTAGAGCTCATCCTCAGCATTCCCCTTTCGCACTCCTGGTTGCACATCTTCCAGTTGCCCAGGTTCTGTCCCACACACACACCGAAGCTTTTGTGTTCTGATACATACCCGATTACCACATTGTGTTCTCTCATCTGAAGGGAGTTAGTGGAAAGCATCTTCCACAGGTATGCGTGTAGCTGCTTTGCAAAAATATCTCAGCAGTTAGTTTCTTAGATAATGACAGTATTTTAAAATTAATGGCATGCAGGACAGTTGGTTTTAGATAATTTACCAGTATGAAGAAGTTCAAACATAGCTGAGACTTTACGTTGTGACAATATATGAATGTAGCTCCAATATTTTTCTGGAAAAATTTTTGTTGAAAAATTATTTAGGTCTAAGCTTTGTGCTGCAAAAATAGGAAGGAGGGAAGGGGAAGCCAAACATACATTCACTGACCTTGCACAAACTTTTTTTAGTTTATAACATTTTCAGTGCTCTCATTTTTTATGGTGGCAGAGTGGGTGGGAGGGAGAAGAGAGAAGAGAAGCTAACAGCAATTTTACAGAATGGACAAAACAGTCCTCAATCCAAATGATAATTTATTTAGCTTTCAGTTTTGTATTCTGCAGTTCTCATGTAAGGCATATATATTGCAAACAACAAAGCAGGACTCATGTCTTTCAGTGCAACCTATTGCTCTAAATTCTTGCTTCTGGAGAACTTTATGGTGGTCCAAGTATCCCTGTTAACAGGTCACAGTGCAAGGTCAGGACATAAACATGTTTAATTTTCAGCTAACTTCATTCATGGAGAAGCGTATGTGTGAACAAGAATTTCCCTTTTTATTTCCATCTCAGAAAATCCTTTAATTCTTTAATGGGTAGAACAAACTGTAAATACTCCCTTTTGTAACGGAACTTAAAAATTCTGTGCTGGGAGAAATTATAATTTGGGGTATTTAAATGATTCCTGAAACATAATAAAATTTTAAATAAAGGCAGTAAACTTACAGTATTTGTACATATTAAACTGCAGTAGTTGATTGGTATTTCAAACACATAGTAGGTGTACTGTGGCCTGACAATCAAGTTCTTAGTTCAATAATAATTAGTTTGCTGCTTATATTCATGCAGAGCAATAAGCAAATCCACATAGTTCGTTGGTTTATTGTAGATTTGTGTTTTCCAAGTGATATTCCAAAGACCTTTCATAATTATTTAACTGAGTTAAAAGTATCAGTTTAATTTTGCGTGGGTGTCTGTAACTTGGGTCAGCAGATAGTGTGGATAATTTAAGAGAAAACGACAAATTAGAGGAAACAGAGGAGAACATTGAGAGAAGTGAGCTTCCTTTTAATATTTTTTAAGATCACTAAAATAAATGAGAAAAAGGAATCTAATTTCAGTCATGGTTATATTTCAAAGTCTTTTTCCATGTTTCTCATAAACTGTTGTAATCAGATCTGTCAGTGAAGCTATTAAACAAGTCAAAGTCGTTACTGAAACAAATCAAAGTGACTACTGAAAACAACTTGACACTGGAAATCTTCATGAAAATTACCTGTTGTAAACACCAGCTCTATTCAATTCTGTAGCTACAAACACCAGAGCATTATGGCTTTGCTATGTTGACTTTAGTTGAGGTACTTTTATTTTAGAGGAATAAGAGAATGAAGGACCTCTAAAATGAAAACCCTCTTTCCTGGGTTTCAAAGTGGTTTTCCATGCAACCTGAATACTGTCTGAAATAGCTTTGGTATATTATTACAATTCTAAATTTTTGACTGTAAATCCCCCAACTGAGGTACAAAAGTAGAATGGTTAGGTATAAGGGTTTTAATGGAACAACATCAATTTGCACCTCCACGAACATGGTCACATTGTTTTCTCTGCACTTAGGTTAGAAAGAATATCTGACATATTTTCTACCTTACTGAAATGACTCTGGTCTTAATGGTTTTTCAGGCTAATGTCTGAGGATGTGATCATCTACTGCTTGACAAAAAGGGTAACTGCCACAGATCCCATTAGAGTCAATAGCAGGATTACTGGATTACTTTCTGTGAAGACTGTTTCTTCTTTTTACATAATTTGCAGTGATGGAAACGTTCCCAGTTTCCCCACTGGTGCAGGGAGAAATGCTGCAAGAATGGCCGTGGAGGCTGCCAGGCAAATGGGAGGGAATGCTAAGTCACACTGGTGTGGGTCTGAAATATCTGTAGGCAGACAGAGCCTTGACAAAATACTATGCCCCCCATAGTCTATCATGGCAAAATCATTACCCATTACTGGAATAATCTGGGTTTAACAGAAACACAGATAAAATAAAGCTAGTAAGTATATGAAGAGGGAAAGTGGAAGTCTGACTGGAAGACGGATGCACAGAAAAATAAATATCAAGGTTGTTACGATGCCAAAACTATGGAGCATTTGAAGTTCATAAAAAGCTAAGGAAAAAGAAACGCATATGGGATACAACAGATTGTTGAAGGAACACTGAACTTCCATTCTGCAGAAAGACTCAAGTAGGAAAGGAAAAGACACTTTGCAGCAGAAGTGCAAGGGTAGATGCTGCACAGGAGCTACTTGGCCATCTCTGAGAGACTAGCACTAGGAATTTGCTGGTGACATGGACAGATTCACCAAATGTCCTGAGTTTTCAGACCAAAAGCATGTGAAATTAAGTGCAGCAGAGACTTTAGTGACCAAACCCACAAGATCTAGTGTCACAGAAAAACTCTGTGCAGGGATAATTGTAAAATCATAAGTATCTTGCAGGGTTTTTGAAAGTTCTGAGACCTACAACGCAGGTGTACGCTATCAGAAGGACCCTTCCTGACAGTTTATGTCTAAAGACTGTGAAAGTATTATAAGTTTCCCAGTGTTTCTTCTAAGAGGTACATTAATTTGTGGAGTGCACCTGAAGAAAATCAGAGGAATCAGGACTGTTTGTATTTCAGGCACTCCTTCAGCTCCTAAACAAGATTTTGATGTAGTTATGGCTTGTATTACCAGAAATGCTTATGTAATGTCTCAGTCCATCAAAACTCAATATGTTGATATGGTCACTGAGAACATAGCTAAAGGGAAATGTTAATGGGCAAGAAAAAAAAAAAGTTCAACAAGAAAATAAATTACTATAAGGTTGATAGGCAGACTAGAATAATACGGTACCCAAACAGAAAATGAGAGAAGTTCACAAATTATTTCATTCACAACTATAATGAATCAATTTTACCCAAATGTCAAACATGCTTGCTGTCCTTAGGAATATATGAAAAATTAGTGAAGCACAGCGGTTTTTTTACAGGTCATACAGACCTTCATCTGAAATATAAAACAGCTTAACAATACTAAAGATAGGGAAAAAATTAGATATTCAGTATAAAGAAAGAATGTGGGAGGGAGAAGGGCTAATTATCAGCAACCTGAAGTATTAGGCAGATGTAAAGTATTTGCAGATCTGTTTAAAAAAAGGTGTTGAAAAGAACTTCAAAATACTGTTGCTAGTCTGGAAACGAATACAAGGAAACAGAACACAGTCTAAAAGAAGGATGAAGTAAAACTATCTGGGTGTTACAGGCAGCCCTAAGATCCTCCCTAGGATCACTTCATCAATGCCGTGGTAATCCTTTAATACAAATTATTTTGAGTCTAGTGGCTCCAAGAGATGGTTTTATCCCGCCTCCTTTTGCATTTACCATTTTTTTTTGTTTAGTTTAATTTTTATGCAATGTGTTCTGTCAAGCTAAGTGATAAATCCTAGGTAGGACTCACTCTGAACATTCATTTCAGAAAGCTCTTGACATCAGAAACAGGTGCCTGAACAAACTGAAAATTTCTCCATTCCCTAACAAGGAAGCCATTCCTTCTAGGATCTCCATCCTGGTGCCAAATGTTCTGCAATTCACAACCAGAAATCTCCTCTTTGCTACCAAAGAAGTTAAAAAAGCACACCCTCCCACTTTTTTGATAACTGTTTCTTAAACATCAATATTGAAATAGGGACTAAATTTGCAGGCTTATTAATATGCTTAAAGGTCTTGTGTCTTCTTATAGCTGCCTTGTGATCACAGCAAGAAGATCAATGGATCACTTGAAATGGCCAAGCACATCAGTCTTGTGGCTGGATGTCAAACAACAGGGCAGCCACCCTCAATCACCAAGGGCAAAGCCCAAGGCTCAGCCTGACTCTTGGATCCTTAACTTCTCCTGGACTAATACTAGATGTTAGAACAAGATTAATGAAAGTCCATATGATTTCAGATGTCCTTATGACTCTAGGAGTAACCTTGAGACTTGTTGACAAATTTGGTTGCATAAATCTGGGGCATATAGTAGTGTGAAATGTGGATTTGTTGTAGGTCTGTACAGTAAAGAACCTGCCTACCTGTGTTCTCACCACCCTGCCATCCTACGTGAGGTCTGCCCAGTATTAGCTTTTGTGTTGTGCCCTTGTTTTATAAACTTTCAAGAATTATCTTCTCAGATAATAAATCCAAAGCCAGTCTATATAAAGATCTCTTTTATTTGGGAAATGAAAGTTACCATTGTAATTTTATGACCTTTGACTTTCTTGAAAACATACTCTCAAAGCAAAAATTCCTGCCTATCTCTGATAAAACACTTAACTCCTTCCAACTACAGCAGAACTGAACCCAGTATACCTAAATGATTTTTTAGGTTTTTGACTAGTGCTATGATGTTATTTCTAGATGTGCCAAATGGAGTCACGTTTGCTTAAGCAATAGAGATTTACAGTGCAACATCATTGGGTTATATCCCTTCACCCAGTAAGGGTGTACCATATACAGGGCTAAGAAAGCACAGAATTTGTTCTTGTGTTACCTTAAGGGTACTCTTTCAGCCCAACTCTAACAGAAGTCTGTCATCAAATTTTGAGTATCTCATGAGTTTAGCAGTGGGCACAAGCATATTTAAATTTATATACTTATATCATTCTATTTTAATAGTAGATTACAATTCTATCAGGCAACCATATGGTAACTAAAACATACCTTTCTTAATTGAAGTTATTGAAGGCATATTAACTCTAAATGCATTGATCTGTGAAAATTAGGTAATTTAATATTCTGAAATTGCAGTGTTTGACTTCTTTTCCAAGTGTTACTGGGGAGTTATGTTTTAATTTCAGTTTTAACAGTATGCAATTAAAAATATTTTCATAGCGTCACTCCAAATTGCCTTTCAAAGTGTACTGTATTCTTCATGTGTTGTCAATCTGAGATGTACAAAATCACAAGAAGAGGAATTTTATCTTAAGTCCCTTTCTCCATTTCTTCATCCTATTGATTTATGGAGCTTCACTTCTTCAGGTTTGCTATTAAAGACAATAATAAACATCAAAATAAAATTGTGACTATGACTGGCAGCAAGAGATAGGCCTTTCAAATATTGAGAAAGAAGAAAGGAATCTAATTTTAGATTTTATCCTTATAAGCTTCTCTTCAATAGAAAGTATCATGGTAGCAGTTATTTCTGATATTGTATATGCTAGGTTTGTTGAACTGAAGTTGCAGAATAAAACTATGTGTTTAATATATTAAACTAACCTGGGAAAGTAAACCATTTACACCCCACATCCAAAAAGGAAGTTTATTTTCACCTGACAGTTCTCATTTCTTTTTCTTTTCGCCATGTATCTTTTCGACAAGAATCATTTACGTACAGCCTAAGTACTGGGTAAGTAGCAGGGGTTGCCCTAGGTATGCTACCATCAATTTTTTTCACATGTATATGTCTCAGAGAAACAAAACTAACAGTATTGCAAAATTACAGATTTTACAGAGGGCTCTGTGGCTGAGCAGGGAAGTGTGCCATGGTCTGATCCTCTCTGCTTCTTGCTCTGAGGCTGAAAGAGGCAGGAAAACAAAAAATGGGGTAGCCAACCCTCGTCACCACAAAACCACCAACCCAAGGCTGTGAGAAACTACTGAATAATTAACTTGGGGTCAGTGCCATTGTAGAAGGTAGAAGATAGCTGGGTATTTGGCTGAGGCTGGGACTGAGGTCTCAGACAGTGGCACAAGAGGAAGGATAACAAACAACAGGGCAGCCACCCTCAATCACCAAGGAAAAACCCTGTACCTGAGGCCCTACCCAACTATTAAAGCCTTAACTTGTGGTCACTGTTTCTGCAGAAGAGAGCAGATTTCTCTCTGTGACACTGAGGGTGGGCATGCACCATACTCTAGTCCTGTCCAGCATGTGCAGTACCTCACCAGTGCCCAGTACAGGGGGACGATCCTTGCCCTGGTCCTGCTGGCCACACTAGTGCTGATACAAACATGGTGTCTAAACACTGCGGAGTAATTCAGGCATTTAACATACTGACCTCGTGCCGCTTCAGCTGCTTCAAAGCCTAAATATCCTATGGATAGACAGGAAACTGGCAGATAGGACACAGGACCTGGGGAAAATTTGTATTCAGGTCATGCAGGAGGGATACAGGAGGGCATCTCACATTGCACTAAATGTTCATTTTAATCCCAGTTGTAATGCCTTGAAATCCACCCTCTCAGTGCATGGAGAGTTAGCTCACATCTGGCTGCACAAAGCAGGGTTCAGATGTCTGGAAAGAGCCTCCACAGTGTCACTTCAGGTGCTGTGAGCAATCTCAGCTGGTCTGTAGCTTCTACACCACTCAGCTTGGTGTCAGCTGCAAACTTGCTGAAGGTGCACTCAATCCTGCTATGTCATTGATGAAGATATTGTTCTGTGACTGCTTAGCTTTCCAGCTATAGCTTCTGAAATATTTAAATGGTACCTGGTGTCTTGTTCTACCGAACCTGAAAAGATATCACAGCAGCAGAGGTTAGGAGTATGCAAGCAGGTGATTTGGGATATATATATCCTGTGATAGCCTCGGGTGACAATTCCCAGACGCATAGCACAGAACATCCCAGCTGATGACAAATGACCTCATGGTGTGGACTGCATGGAGCCCCTGTGCCTCAGGCTGACTTCTGCCTCCTGCCTCATCCCAATGAGAAAAGACACAGCTCTTGGCTTTCAGGCTTCTTGCTTTCATCCTGCTCTGTGATGGGCCATCTTCCATGTTTTGAAACCATCATACCCACATGATTTCAGAGCAGCCTCTGACTGTCTCCTCACTTCCTGCAAGTAAGGAAGGCAAATACGTATATACATAAAGATATATGTATATCTTTGCACATATAAAAAGATCCATGAATTAAATATAATAGTGACAGTAAGGAAAGCCCCACAAAGTCTCCCCAAAAAACCCCACACACAGAGAAACAAGCCAATGGTTCATCAATCGGAAAATTTTATTTCAACTTATGTTTCAGACACATCAGGCGATTGGCACAGAGATCCCTTTGGTCAAGGTTGTGGGGAACCTGCAGCTGCCTGTGGGTTGAAGACGTGCAGCAGCCTGGCGATGTGAGTGCTTCCTTGCTTTAGCCTAAAGGCTTTGTACAAAGCAGGTGAAATCTCTCTGCCTGAGTGGCAGCACATGGAGGGGATGGGAGTACACCGTGGTCTGGTCTGCTCCCTGTCTGGGCCTGTGGATGTCAAAGGCAGGACAACAAACAATGGAGCAGCCACCCTCCATCACTAAGAGCAAACCTCGTGCCCAAGGTCCTACCAGACTCCTGAAGCCTTAACTTGGGGTCAATGTCCTTGTAGAAAGCAGCAGTTCCCTGGCTGAATTGCTGAGGATGGGCGTGCACCATGGTCTTGTCCTGTCCAAGCCTGAGCCCAGCACTGTACAAGGCAGGAAAAAAATCAACAATCAAAAGCAGCAGCCACCCTCCATCACCACAGGCACCCCCTGCCCAGGGTTCTGCAGCCTCAGAGTAAGACTCCAACTTTCACACTATCTTGGCAGCCAGGAAAAAAACCTGTCCCATGATGACATGAACCACCACCACCCTGATGCTCACTGTGACAAGGCACATCACTGGGGTGGGTTGCCATAGCTTGTGTCATTTCTGTGTCATGTCATTTCTTGGAGTCAGCATCCTTGTAGAAGGGAGCAGACGCCTGGCTTTTTGAGTGAGGAGGGGAGTGTGCCATGGTCTGGTCCTCTCCCTGTTTTGGCCTGTGGCTGTAAAACGCAGCATATCAAGAAACAGGGCAGCCACCCTCAATCACCAAGGGCAAAGCCCAAGGCTTTGTCCAACTCTTGGATCCTTAACTTCTCCTGGACTAATACTAGATGTTAGTACATGATATATTTCTTTACTTTTTCACGTGAAGGCAGACAGTACCCTTTAAATTCAAAGCCAATAGCATTTTCTAAACCGTCCATGAAGAATTTTCACCTTAGCTGGCGTTATGATCTGAGAAATTTAAAGAAAATTTTATGTATGACTTTAGCTAGGGATGAAGTTAGGCCATTATATTTTCAGGCATAATTAGGCTTTCTCAGACCCTTTTCTTAGGATGTGCATTAAGTCCTCCAGGAGGATAAATTTCTTATTTGACCTTCTGTTTCCCATTTGCATTGCATGGTAGACTTATAAAGTGGCTTGAATGACATTCATTGAGAAAACAGTAGAAAGATAGTAACAATTTTTTGTGGGGATAGACACTTCTGATGCCTCGGAATATTTGTTTTGATCATCCATATGTGAAGTCACTTATTCGGAGCAGAAATGAAGTACGCACATTTAGTGGGAACTCCATGAAGCAAAGTCTCTGGAAAGGCCAGAATACCTCCTGGGATTTTGGCACGAAGTAAAATAACATGAATCTATTATTATGGTTTTTGCTGAAGGTGGGGGAAATGACTTTATACCTGCTTCTTCCATCACTCTCACTGTAGATGTCAGATCGATAGATATTGCTCCCCTCCCTGCATGTACCTGCAGGTCCACAGTCTCAGCAGTGGCGTGTGGTGAGCGAAGTCCCACTCTCCTTCCTACAAGTAAAACCATAAGCATGATCAGACCTTCCTTGTTGTGTTCAGCTATTTCATTTAGTCGAGCTGTTGCTGGGGTGTAAGTGCACTTTTAGAAACTGAGTCAAAACAGAGTATGCTTTTCTACTTCTAAATTAGGTACGCGCTCTTAATTTTTACTAATGTCTTCTAGCTCCACTACTACTAGTCAGCTTTCTGTGTTTGTTTTCTGTCCTTTAGTAACCTTAGACTTCATGTTGACACATTGAAAAGTTTTGGTTAGTGGCACTAATTATAATATAGTATGATCAGTCAGAGAAGCTCTTTTCAGAGCATTCTGAAAAATCCCAAAGCTTGGGAATGAAGAATCATTCAAACCATTCAATTGAAAAGTTCTTTAATGTTGAGCTTTCAGTGTCTGTGCAATAATAGAACATTCTAAAAAGATGTAGATTAATTTAGAGATGAAGGTCTGCATCTTCAAAAGACCTATCAATATAATTAGGTACTGAACTCCTTTGAAGATGCTTTCAAATTTCCAGCTTTACTTTGTTTACTGCTGTGGACTCAGTCATCTGATTATGAGAGTAATATAACATAAGGAGGACTCACCCTATCCAACATGTGTATTCACTGCCTTAGAAAATCTAGAAGGAATTCAGAGGGTTTTATCATCCCTTTCATCCTAGGGTGTTCCTTTTTCTCCATGGAGGTTTCAATGGGTCACAGCTTGATGGTTATATACTGTTTCAACATTCTGAAAAGAGGTTCCATAGTGTTAAGGTGTTGGAAAGCAAGACAATCCAAAGGCATGGAGGACAGTGATGTAAAATGTGGGGTCTCAATTCTTTTGTTTTTAATGGCTTGATCTTGCTAGAACAGAGGCAGAGAGAAAGAGGCACAATCTTACCTCTTAGCTCAGAGTGTTGACTGGTGTTAGATGAAAAAAGTCAACCAAGGAAAACTGTTCAGGAGTTTTCTGAATTTAGACAACACAGTAGGCAGATGAAAAATACTATAGAATATAAACATCAGAAGCTGCATCCCTCATCTTGAAGAAAATCTTTCTATTACAAAAATTCATCCTTGTGTTGAGGTGTCATGAAAATTTCATGCACTATCCTTTAGATATTTTATACTTTAAAATCTCAACTGGTTTTTTTGGGTTTTTTTTTTTTGTATTATTTTAGAATATCAAGCTGATTACTTCATCAGCAGATTGAACGCCTTGGATTATGAAGGTTGTCCAAAATGGAGATCTTTCTGAAAAGCAAGTGGACTTCCAGAAGCCCCTGAAACACACAGAAGAATGTTGTGCACAGTATGTAGCAGTAAAAAACTTACTTTTTGACAGGCATTTTAATCTAAAATAAAAAAGGCTCTTAGCATCCAATCAGCAATGGCTTACATGTGTAAGTCCTGATGCAGTGGAAGTTAGATCCTAGTTATAATGGGCAGAAAAATACAGTGTCATTATTCATTGCAAAACAATAGCTTTTCATTCAGCTACCTCTTGGGTTAATTGGATAGTCAGAATAGATAGTGCCTGGATTCTGAAGCAGCATCAGAAGCTAAGATTTTACAATACTGGTATGGTAGCAAGTATTTTCACTATCTGGATACTTACCTATACGTAAAAATAGATTTAAAAAAAAAAAAGTGGAAAAAAATTATATTTTAAGTACTTCAGCAAAAGCAAGAAAATTTCATTTTATTTCTCTGTGGAAGCAGTCAACCAGGGTTTAATGGGCTTGAACAGCAGAATAGGTCAGTTAACTAAAGACAGAAGGTAAGAAATCTCGTCCTTCTTAGAGAATTTGTCTGCCCTTAGCCATTTTAATGGCCCCAAAAAACCTTCAGTGACAGGAAGAAGCTATTAATTAGAAAGGTATGAAAGCACACTAAGCAATTAACCCAAGTTAAGCCTTCTCTTAAAATAGACAGGTTAGAGATGTCTTTATGTACCACATTAAGGAAATGTGGTATACAGTTCATTAAAATCAGTACTCTCCAATAATGCTGAAAAAGTGAGAAGGCAGGGGTACTGAATGACTACTAAAATCTCTTCACACCAAAACAGAATCTCGTGTTTTATTATCTGTATCTCATTCTTATTTGTCCAGGCAATAACCCACCCTCTAGTTTCTCTTAGCTACCACTTCTCTTTCCCCTCACTGCACTGCAAAGTTTGATCTTCCTGTGGTTTTATGAGCTTGCTGTCCCACCTGTGAGCTGATCTAGAATTAGCAACCTACCAGCAACATATTCTGGATATATACATCACGCCAAGGAAGTCTTTCCCTTCTCCTGTACTCAGCTGGCTGAGATTGGGGGCCTGAATCAGAGAATCATAGAATAGTTTGGGTTGGAAGGGAACTTCAAAGGTCATCTAGTTCAATCCTGCCCCCTGCAATGAGCAGGGAGATCTTCAACAAGAACAGATTCCTTGGAGCCCAGTCCAACCTGTCCTTGAGTGTTTTCAGGGATGGGGCTTTTACTGCCTCTCTGAGCAACCTCTTCCAGTGTTCCATCACCCTCATTGTAAAAAAATGTCTTCCTTATATGTAGTTTAAATCTCACCTCTTTTAGTTTAAAACCATCACCCCTTTCCCTGTTGCAACACGCCTTGCTAAAAGGACTGTCCCTATTCTTCATACAGGATCACTTTAAGTACTAAAAGGCCACAAAAAGGTCTCCCCAGAACATTCTCTTCTTCAGGCTGAACAACCCCAACTCTCTCAGGCTGTCCTCACAGCAGAGGTGCTCCAGCCCTCTGACGATTTTTGTGGCCCTCCTTTGGACCCGCTCCAACAGGTCCATCTCTTTCCTGTACTGAGAACTCCAGAGCTGGACACAGTACTCCAGGAGAGGTCCTACCAGAGCAGAGCAGAGCAGAGCAGAGCAGAGCAGAGCAGAGCAGAGCAGAGCAGAGCAGAGCAGAGCAGAGCAGAGCAGAGTGTCAGAATCACCACTCTCAACCTGCTGATCATGCCTCTGTTGATGTAGCCCAGGATAGAGTTGGCTTTCTGGTCTGCTAGTTCTCATTATTGGCTCATGTCCAGCCTTTCATCTACCAGTACCCCCAAGTCCTTCTCCACAGAGCTGATCTCAATCACATCATCCCCAGTCTGTATTGATACCAGGGATTGTCCCCTGCCCAGGTGCAGGATGTAGCACTTGGCCTTGTTGAACCTCATGATGTTTACATGGACCAACTTCTCCAGCTTGTCCAGCTCCCTCTGGGTGTCATTCCATCCCTCAGATGAGTCAACCACACCACTCAGCTTGGTCATCTGCAAACTTGCTGAGGGTGCACTTGATCTCACTGTCTATGTCATTGATGAATATACTGGTCCCAGTACAGAGCGCTGAGGGATTCTACTTGGTACTGATGGCCATCAGGACATCAAACCATTGACCACTACCCTCTGGATGAGACTATCCCGCCAACTCATTATCCACCAAACAGTCTACCCATGCAATCCATATCTCTTCAATTCACAGAGAAGGATGTTGTAGGGGACCATGTCAAAGGCCTTACAGGTAGATGACATGCATAGCTCTTCCCTTGTCCACTGATGTAGTCACTATCATAGAAGGCCACTAGGTTGGTCAGACAAGATTTGCCCTTGGTGAAGCCATGCTGGCTGTCTCAAATCATCTCCTTGTCCCCCACATGCCTTAGCATAGCTTCTAGGAGGATTTGTTCCATGATCTTCCCAGGGAAAGATGTGAGACTGACAGGTTGGTTGGTAGTTCCCAGGGTTCTCCTTTCTGCTCTTTTTAAAAATGGCTGCAAAGTTTCCCTTTTTGCAGTCACCAGAGACTGCGCCTGACTGCCAGGACTTTTCAAATATCAAGGAGAGTGGCTTGGCAACTACTTCAGCCAATTCCCTTGGGACTCTGGGATGCATCTCACCAGGTCCCATAGACTTATATATGTTCAGGTTCCTGATCTTTTTTTACAGTGGGAGGGACTTATCCCCCCGGTCCCCATCTTGCATTCCATCCATTTGAGGAGTGTGGAAACAGGTTGCCAGTGAACATTGAGACAAAGAAGTTGTTGAGTGCCTCAGCCTTCTCTTTGTCTATTGTTACCAACTTGCCAGTGTTTCTCATCAGAAGGTGTATGCTTTCTCTGACTTTCCTTTTCTGCTGACATACCTGTAGAAGCCTTTCTCCTATTGGTCTTTGCATCCCTTGCCAAGTTCAGCTCCAGCTACACTTTGGCCTTCCTGACACTCTGTTACTCAGCTAGGCAGTGTCCCCATACTCTTCCCAGGATACCTGTCCCTGCTTCCCCTGCATGTGCAGTTTCTTCTTGCCCTTTAGTTTGACCAGCAGGTCTCGATTCAGCCATGTCGGTCTCTTGCCTTCCTTGCCTGATTTCTTACACCTGGAGATCGAGAGCTCTTGCACTCTGTGGAAAGTGTCCTTAAAGATCTGTCAGCTCTGTTCTGCTCCTATGTCCCTGAGAGTAGTTTCACCACAGGGTGCTATTGACTAACTCCTTGAAGAGCTGGAAGTTTGCTTTCCTAAAATCCAGGGTCCTGACTTTACTCTTGGCCTGACCCATATTCCACAGTACTCCACCAGTGTGAAATTTTAGATGATAACTACTTTAGCAGTGGAGAAATGCAGGAGAAACTGATACCAAGGTTTTTGTTTTTTTTTTTTTTTTCCATTTTCTTCCAGAAAAAGTAGTATTCTAATTCACAATTGGAAGTAAAACATTATTTCAAACCTTTAAAAGGCACAATGAAGGTATTAAGTAACCACATGTTGTCTAAATGCTTCCTTGGCTACTCATGAGTAAAAGCTACTATATAGAGAAAAGAACATGTGGAACTGCTACAGGTGACAGGATCAATGTGGCCAAGGAACAGAGCCTGAACATGCTCGCTGCAAAGACAGCAATGCAGATAGTTACCCAGACTACTGTGGGCTTGGATTTGCCAAAATCCAGCACATTTTGGAAGGTTTGTATCCAGCAGCTTGATTCAGTTTGGTCTAACTAGTTTTGCGTTTTGACTGTCATTGTTCTAATTCAGTTGACTACCTGGTAGCCCTCTAACTCTGAGATGACAATGATGGAGAGAGTGATTTAAATTTAATGGTTAATCTGTGATTTAGTGGATTCAACACAATCAAAAGTGAAGGAAATAGAAAAAGACAGCTGAATGAGTAAACTGAAAGAGTGAAAAGTTAAATCCTATTGATGTATTAAGTAACATGACAGAAAGACTGTTTCATCTGCAGGTGCAGAAAAGCACTTTCTTTTGAAGCTATCATATATCATCAGAAAGAATCACCTGCTACAGCAGTATATTAAGGAACCTTGGTGACCTTTTTGAAAGAACAGTTGTTATCCTCATCCTTGAAATGTAACCACTGTGGAAGTTTAATGACTGCTCAGTTTCTCTTCAACACAGACTTTGTAGGAGCAGTTTTTAGTCACAAAAATTGACAGAGAAAAAGCAAGGAGTAAGGACACAACAACAACACCACCATAAGGATTTAAACATAATAGGAAATTTGTTACTTCCTATACCACCATCACCTTCAACATACCGAAAAAGAGCACTAAGAAGAAATGATCAAAGTATTTTCTCTCTAAAGACCCTTCTTCCAGACAACCTCAACTCTGGTGAATCACTAACTGAAGCAACCAGAAAATTAAGCATGAGATCAACACTTCTACTTCTCAAACCCTAGGACTGACATAATAACTACAGGTTTCCTTTGGGGAGGTATACATATTCAGAGCTCTTTATCCTGTGTGGAAGCTAAAATGTCCTTGGGGATATTTCCTGTAAGACCAGGCAATGCAGTAGATAGAAGGAAAGGAACAGTGACAGGTTCATGTGAAAGTTATGCTCTGCCATCCTGCAGATACCTCTTTTTAGACTCTCTTCATCTTTGCTCTCTACAGAGAACAGCCTAAGAAGAAAATTTCTGCTATCCTCCTTCCCTCGTGCTTGTGTCTCATTGTAACAAAAAGCCAAAGTTTCTGCAAGCACTTCAGTGGGTGCTTCAGTGGAAGCATTCATGGACTTAGCTTGTACCTAACGTAAGCAGAGCAGGAACCTAACCATTGCATATTGCAGTTTGGACATTTTGATGTTTCTCCTTAATGGACTAATTTTTTTTTTTCCCTCTTCAAAGGAATCAAATGTTGGTTCAGACTGATCCTAAAGAGGGAATAATACTCCTGGACAGCAAACGGGGTGCAGAAAGAAGAAACAGCAGCCCTGGAGGCAGGGGAAAATTGGGTAGCTGTCCTTGTTCAAAGTACTTGTATTTCTCTTCAGGAATATTGAAGGAAACAAAAGTTACTGCAGGATCATAAGTGAGATAAAGGCTGCTAAAATGGGTGTATTTGTCGCGGTTTGAAATTAAGAGGCTATTGTCTCCGAAAAGGGTTTCTTGTCTTTTGTGACTTTTTGTACCTTTGGGGGAAATGTAAACCCACTGAAGACTACAAAAAAGAGAGTTTAAGTAACTCGTTAGGGCTTCTTTTAGGAAAACAACATGAAAGGAATGTGAAACACAGGTTTTAAATTAAAGATGTGGAACAGAATCGGTTTAATGCTTAACGCAATTAAAACCAGAAATCAATCATGTAAAGTTAAACAGGACCAATCGAAAGAGGAGAGAGATGAGAGAGATTAATAAATATATAAATAGATATATACAGATACATTCTCTCCCCCTACATTGCATACATATCCCTGCTTAAATAAAGAATGGGCCACGTGGCTGCTGCCTCAAAGCGGGGGACGGGGAGAGGGGAGTGGTTGGCAAGGAGGAGAGTCACCTAGAGAGTCTCGAACCTCCAGGGTTCCAGTCCAGAAACAAACTGTCCAGGCAACCTTTCGCTCAAGATTTTCCCTCTCACCCTTCATAGAAGATGCCATCGTATCTTCTTCGATTCCATTTCAGTGGCCTGGGGTATTCTGTGTCCCTCCATAAGAAAATGATGTCTGTGTCTGGTCCCAGCAGGATGGCTTCCTTACTGGCTTACTTGGGACAGTCCTTCTCGAGTCCCTCAGTGGTGGGTATCTCGATGTGGGGGCGGGGATGCCTCGCATGCCCCTTTCCACCCTCTTGAGGAAATGGGAAAGTATCCGCAAAAGAGTCTTTTTATTGCTACGTGGAGGAAAGTGGTGTTCTTTCTCTCTGTAATAGAGATATCTCTCCCTGGGTCCTGTGCTGAAACTCAAATGTGCGTGCCTGGGAGTCGCTGGAAAACTCCGCTTTTTATATGCTTATTTGCTGAGGCATGATTGAAATGCCTCGGCTCCCAGTGAGAAGCCGAGAGGGCTGTGGCTTCTCTTCCCAAAAGTCTCGAAAAAGTTTTCCATGCACTTCGGGGGAAAGGGAAGTGGGGAAACAAGTGTCTCAGCCCTGCCGGCACTATCTTAACCCATTACAGTATTCAAAAAGTTTCTCCTGGTTATAGTCACATCTGCTCAGTCATTCACTCAGTCACCTGCATTTGGGAAAGACCTTTTGCCTTTCTGTCTCCCTTTTCTAACACACAGCATGTCAGTGCTCTAATCTTTTTCACATTTCTATATCAGGGCAACAGAAGCAGCATTAGGCAAAGTTGTATGGTGCACTTTCAGTGTCTGTTTTGAAAGCCAGGAAACCCTGGCTTGGTTATTTCTGCTAATGGCAGTCCCTGAGAGGCATACACGAGGGGTTTCTGGGGTGAAGCACTCTCATCCCTGAAGCTGTTCCGCATAAACAATAACCTCTAAACTGTGCAAATGGCATCTGCTGAAATGCCTGCAATCTAGATTCATCCAAAGAATTTGCCCAATCAGATGCACTGGCCTTAAACTGCTCTTGGTTATCACACTCCTGTGATGATTGCTTAAAAAGCTAAGCAGTTATCTTTTTGTAAAAGGTGCTAAAACATTATCTGGCGTGAGTGTTAGTCTTAAAAGTCCTAGAGTTTTCAGCAGAAAATACTTTTCCTTATTGAAACTGGGGTATATGAAAATTGCAACACCAAACAGGAGACAAATTCAGAAGCAGCCTATATAGTGATGGGGGTATTTCAGCTACTTTCACTTATTAGAAAGACAGTCACATAATTTGTGGACGTGGGGAGGACTCATCTTCCCTTCTGATCTAGATGACTTTCTGATTTTGTTAAATGTGTGGAAAGGAGAAAAAATAAGGCTCATAATCTTCACTTGCCATATAAATGAGTTTTGAATAACCTTAAGGTATTGATCCTAGATTAGAAGGCGGACATTTACAGACTTTCCATAGTATAAAAGGAGCTTACAGTGATGCAGTGCTAGATTGTTAATCTTCTTCATGGCTAGTCTTAAATTATTCATTTTCCAGGTAGGCTTGCTTCACAGAAAGGCCAGTATTTAGCAACAGTCACAGTTTACATTTTCTTTTACAATGAAAATAGTTGCAATAACATGCTCCTTTCCAGGTAAATCTGATAGTTGAGTTCAAATCTGTGTGCAGGCTGAAAACCCCTCTCCAACCCCGCTTGGGGTAGTCACCCCACTTGGTGTAATGTGGCAGATGCACTGGCCCTGGCAAAGACCTGACAATGACCAGGGCTTGCCAAAGACCCAGTAAAGATCAGGGCTTCAAGGCCATTAAAACTTGTTTACTTTGTTTCAGACTCTTGGCCTGCCCTTGTATCACATTTGACCCCAACTCATTAGAATGACCACAGTTCAGATTCAACTAGGGTGTAAAAGGAACCCTGCCAGATATTTGAGTCAGCATTTGTCCAGGACTCATTGCTGGGTCAGAAAGGTTGTTGAGAAGTTGAATGACTCAATTATTCTACAGAAGTGGAGTATAACACTTACTACCAGTGGTTGTTTGATGAACCAATAGTATGTATCAGACTCTTTACGAGGAACATTGTGTACTGGCTGGTACTGTTAGCCTCAAATTAGATGAAATTAAATTTTAATATATACTTCTAAAGTTAGGCTACCAAATACAAAAAACTTTACTAAATACCTCTAGAAACAATGTCTGTCATGTTTTGTTCAGATCTACTCATCTGTGTAGAGCTCCTGCTCCTGCCTGCAGGAAGTACCATAAACAGACACTTTTTATTTGGCAACAGACACTTTTTATTTGGCAACAGACTATAGACTGCAAGTATTTCAGGCCAAACTGAAGTCTTTGGAAACCATCAACATATTATCTGCATATTTCTCTGTTTACTGATATGGATTTAGATTCCAGCTCCCAGGGTGTGTGTGTGTGTGTGTGTGTGTGTGTGTTTGTGTGTGTGTTTAGATTTTCCTCCCTCCCGTTTTCTTGTTAGTGTGCAAAAGGCTTTTTGCCACCTTTGTGGTGGGGGAAGAGGGCACCAGCATTGCAAAACCACTGCCTTGGCTTCAGGATTTGCACCGTCCCTGGAGCCAAGACATGTCAATCAACATCTCTGTGAATAAACCTCTAAAAGCCACAAATTACATGGCTTCCCTGGAATGCACATTTTATTTTCAGCAGAAGGACGGACAAAGAGAGAGAAAGCTGCAGCCGTCATCCTCAACCTGGGACAGTAAAACATCTTCTGCACAGCAGATAGTCTTTTGTGTTTTGCCAATTACTGGCAGGGGTGGTTTTAAGAAGAGGTTACCAGAAGAAAAGGGGTGAAAAATGGCCAAGCTCCCAACTCTGCATGGAGGGAGCGAGAGCTGCTGGCAAGAGGTCACAAGGAGGTTTCAGAAGCCTGAGACAGAGGCTCCGGTGCAATGCAGGAAACCTAAGGCATTCCCCGGAGATCCAGTTCATCTCTTATTCTGCAGATGGGGAGAGCAGAGTGCCAAAAACAGACCCTGGAAAACTGGAAACTCAAGCTTTCCAGCTACCCAAGAGAAAGACTACATCTTGCCAAGGAAGTTTGTCTCAAAGAGTTCAATTTTGAACTGAGATCTATGAGGTTAAAAGAACTGTGTTTCCCCTTTCCAGTTTAATTCCTTACCCTCCCCGCCCCACCCCTACTCCTCACCCCAACCCCACTCCCCACCCCGCCTCCAGCACAGAACAAGTGGGCTTGTGGTGATCAGTGTTGTGGAACGGAATGGCTGAAACCTATATTTATCTGTATATACCTATTTATGTATTTATTTAGTGTTCTCTTTCTTTTTCCATTTTTGTCCTACCTGAATTCAAGTGATTGATTTATGGTTCTCATTGTTTCTGAATTAAATTAATTTTCTTTTATCCCCTTAATCCTAAAACCTGCTGTGCTAGTTTTTCTTTGCCTGTAGATGTAAGCTCCATTGTGTATCTTATCAGCTCGAACATTCTAATTCTTTTGTTTAGCTCTTCAGGGGATAAACTTATTTCTCTGAGGATGAGTTGTCCCTCTGAAAAACCTTTCGTCCTTTTTCAAACCCCAACAATGATGCATAGGCTGCTACTTATCCTCTCTGCTAAAACTTCAAATTCAGTGAGGTTATGTGTCCTTGGAGACAGTAAAAACTATGTTATTCATCAGTTACTTTTCTTATGGAATGTTAAGTGCTGCTAATAGTACTTCTAATTCTCATTCCAGTTAAAAAAATAAAATTAATTGTAACTCTATAAGGATTCTCAAATCTCTGAACCATAACAGCTAGGTTAGGGGATGGAGTGCCATGTGATAACAAAGACACAAGGGACATAGGTGGGCTAGAAAACGCGGGTGTGTCTGGGAATGGTCAGGTAGGAATCAGGTCTTCTTCCCCCAGAAGGGTGACAGGATCTATAGCCCAACCAAAGTGCATTTAGACCAATGCCCTCAACATGGGCAACCAACAGGAAGAGATGGAAGCCATGGTTCAGCTGGAAAACTATGGTATAGTGGCCGTCACAGAAACATGGTGGGATGATTCGCACAGCTGGAGTGCTGCATTGGATGGTTATAAATTCCATAAAGAGAGGCAGCAGGAGAGGTGATGGAGCAACCCTGTGTGTTAGAGAGTGTTTTCATTGTCTTGAGTGTAATGATGATGATAGGGTTGAGTGTTTATGAGTAAGAATCAGAGGGAAAGCCAATCAGGCAGATATCATTGTGGGATAAAGACTGTCCAGCCAGAATCAAGAGTCAGATGAAATACTCTATAAGCACCTGGGAGAAGTCCTAAGATCACTCCCACTTGTTCTTATGGGGAACTTCAACTTACCAGATGTCTGTTGGAAATACAATACAGCAAAAAGGAAACAGTCAAAGAGGTTCCTGGAGTGTGTAGAAGACACAGCTGATGAGGGAGCCAATTAGGGAAGGCTTCCTGTTAGATCTGCTGTTTGTGAATAGAGAAGTATTGTGGGTGGTGTGAAGGTCTTGGGCATAGTGATCATGAGATGTAGGGTTTTCTATTGCTGGAGAAGTAAGAAGGGTGGTAAGGAGAACTCGCAGCTTGGACTTCCAAAGGGCAGACTGACCTGTTTAGGAGACTGTTTGAGAGAGTCCCTGTGGAGACAGTCCTGAAAGGGCAAAGGGGTTCAGGAAGGCTGGACAATCCTTTAAGATTTAAGGCACAAGAACCAGCCTTCTTGGTGTGCCGTAAGACAAGTCATCAGGGAAGAAGACTGGCCTGGCTAAACAGAGACCTTTGGCTGGAACTCAGGAGGAAAAGGTTTTGACTTTTGGAAGAAGGGGCAGGCCACTCAGGAAGACTCCAAGTATCTTGTGAGGATGTGCATCAGGTAAGCCCACTGCCAGTTTCCATCTTTTAAGTGATTCTTTCCACGAATAGAGATCTTATAGCTGTTTAATGGATTCTGGCATACGTCACCTAATTTTATATCAGGACATCAGAAAGCTGCAATTCACTGTTCCACTCAGGAATTGTTGGGTGGATTTAACTAATAACAGAACAATGTACTTTGGACTTTTCTGATTTTGAACTAAAGAACAGTGAGGATAATATACACCTACAGATGTATTGCACTTCCTGATATGTTTTGCTTCTGTAATAAATCTAAATACTTATTTTCAACACTGCCAAGTGTTACATCTTTAGCACGATGTCTGATGCACTTGATATTGTTGATATGACTTTATAAGTTTTCTATAGCCTAGTTAATAGAAGGCATTTCTACTGCTCTCTGCTGAGATACTGCAATGAATCCACAGGAATAGTTTAGCACTGCTTTTATTTACAGTGAGATATGAATGCATCTCTTGTTGGCAGAAATTCATTTTGCACACGTGTATGTGATTGTCCAGAACTTGAAATAAGAAATTGTAATAAACCTCTAAACCAATTTGCATAACCTAAATAAATAGTTGGTTTAATATCACATTCATATACATTTGATAAAAAAGTAATTATGGTTATAATTGCCAAAAGATTAATATTTATCTATGCATACCTTTTTTCTGTATCAAGCACAATCAAAAATATTTTTTTTCCTTACATTTATTAAAATATTCACTAATTTTGTTTACTGTTGGTGAGGAGCAATGAACTGCTGTGTGGGAAAGTATCTAGAACTGGTAATGCTTTTAAAAACTTACACCTTTTCTACCGTGCACACTTGACCAAAGTATTAAAAGACACTATGAACACTAGTACAGATTAATTTCTAGCTCTGAATTATTCTCCCAATTTAAAATTCAAACTAATAAGTTCAACTCTGCTCTAATAAGGTCTGTTCTCAAGTTCATTCTTGCTATGACAGTGATGACAGGTACTAGACTGATCTGTATGCCTGATTTTTGAGGGCAATCAGAAAAGAGAAGAACTGAATAATCAGAAATAGCTCTCTCTTTCTTCGTACTCCTACAAGTAAAGGAGTGGATACTGGCTAATGAAGTCAGAAAGCTTAGAGGGTGGGTGAGGAGCTGTGATGGAGTGGCAGTATGTTCAGTATGTTAGCAGCTATTCGTAGGAATTTAATTTCTGGGAAGTCAGTTTCTTATCATCCCTGCACACCGTGGATTTGCCTGCTGGTTCTTATTTTTGTCAGTGTTCTTGTTCCTCTAAATTTGGCAGCTTCAAACATTTGGTTTTCAGCTGACTGTTAATATCTCTGAAACCATGGATTGCCGTGGCTAACTCGTGTGAACATTTTGCAATAAACCCATGTGGAACTGAATTTGACACAAATATGTGTGGACAAGCTACAAATTTATATTGAAAAAAAGAAAAAAATTATATATCTCCTTTTATTTCCAAGATTAAAACTTTGAAGAATTTCTCACAGTGTTTGGCATTTATTAAAGCCAGATAATGAATTTAATCTGGAATATAAATTAATTTATACTTGGTAAAGAGAACTACCTGATGTAGAGATTCCTTCGCTATAGTAGAAGGCAGAACATTTACAAGCATTCCAGACAGGAGACAATGTCAATATTCACTCACCACTTTTTACAAAGATGTATTTCTGTTCTCTGTATTCATCTGTTTTAACTGCAGGTCTGCTTTGCATTTCTAAATCTTCCAGATTCCCTAACAAGAAAGATAAGGCTCATAAATTACCTTTACTGAGAGGAACAGCTGTCTGTCAAGTTGCTCCATCTTGAATGCTGGTGGGATCAATTTGAGAGAGTCATGTTATCAGGTGTATGATGATGGTGAAATAGTACATTTACATAAAGGAGGCAAACTGAAGTTACATCATAAATGTCAATTTTGTCATTTCCCAGCTTCTAAATGTTTGACATTGCAATGCTGAATTCTCTTTAACAGTGTTTTGTGTGTCACTTCCTGTTTCTTTTTTAAAAAGAAAACTGGAAAAAAATACTACAAATTTTACAAAAATTTTATGATGATATTGAAAGCCATCTGTTATCTGTAGATGCCTACCAGATGATCTGCTACCATAAATTAAATCAGGGGTAGGTTATTCTCTACCATTGAAGAAGAGAGCACTTTCCTTGCAGATTTCACTGCAGGGACCTGAGACTCCTCGACGTCTGAGTTGCTCCCCACATCCTGCTGTCACTTGGTTTACAGAGTCTGGTATCCTCCTCATATCCAGCTTCTTCTTGAAAAAAACCCACATTCTACAACAATCAGACTCTTGACTGGTTTTCTTTCTTTTTCTCCTACCACTACATTTGGCTACTTCTGTGCAACTTCTTTGATTCTCTCTCTATCAGGTTCCATCCTCTCCCTCTTCTTGTCCTCAGCCTGTTTCTTTCACCTTATTCTGTCATTTCTACTGCCTCGTTCATCCTTGCAATGTTTACCTTAGTTCCTCTTTTCCAGTCTTCCACTCTCCTTCCTGCCCCTGGGTACAGACCTGGGGCAAGTTCCCCTGCTTCTCTTAGCTTGGTACTTAAGGACAGGTTTACTGGTGGATATGGCAGTGTTACATTTACAGTTGGACTTGATCTTAAGGGACTTCTCCAACCTAAAAGAATCTATGATTCTATTCTATGATTCTTCTCATGTCAGCTCCCAGCATGTACAATCTCCAAGACCCCACCTCTAGGTTGCAGTGTCAGTGCTCTCTCCTTGGCCAGGCATTGGTATTTCAACAGGAAGCGATCCCAGCTTCTCTTTAGTAGTGCTTCATAGTGTAGTTCTCCCTGAAAGAAAAAAATTGTCCTACAGCAGATAGTCATATTTCAGCACAAGTTATTATATTTTTTTTTCCAGATTATATAATGATTAATGTCATCTAATGTTTAATGTCTTCTGAGAAGTTACCTTGGGCAGACTTGCTAAGAAAAGGTGGTACCAGAAGGACCTCTGTTGTGGGTTGTCTGAACACCTTGTGCTGCTCCAGTGGTACCAAGCAACGACGGATTTCTAAGTGAGACATGTAGTACTTTTTATATCCATGCAGCAATGTAAAGCCACACAGTAATGATGCATCTTAGTTGTACAATCACCTGGATACAAATACACATTATTATGTATCTGTTAAGATAAGGTCAGTATTAATGATAACTGACCTAGGAGTAAGTTCAGAATGTTTCAACTGATTACAGATACCTTATAAGAGCAGTTGCTTTTCCATAGTCTCACATGCAGCTTCAGTCGTGAAACAGAAAGCAAACCGTGACAAAAGAACATCTCTGAGAAATTTTCCAAGCTATCAGACTTTACAGGACATGACACAAAATAACAAACATAAAATACTGTAACATAAGCTGCCAGACTTTACTGACCAAATTTTACTGGCCATGACAAAATTGTACTGCATATCTCAGGCAAATGAGTATATCTCAGTGGATGGACCATATCGAGTTTGCTCTTATAAATAAGGCCTGGTCTCAGTGGGGCTGCTCCTGCAGGGCTAAAAGAGAAACTAAGTCTTCTCTTTACTGCCAGGATTATTTGTTGAGTGCCATTTCTAAAACATATCACAGTGGGAACAGGTAGGTAACCCAGATGGCACTCAAGAGTGAGCAGTGGCTCCCCTCAGAAGCCTTTGAAACACGTGACAATGACTCTGTGTAGTGTACATGTGTGTTTGCATGTTTGTCTGTGAGATAAGTTTTAAACCATGGAAATACTTGTACTTATCAAGAGTATGAATCATTACAGCACATATACTAGTGGTGTTTTCTATAGTACTTTTAATCTTTAATTAACATAAATGCATTCAGAATCGAACAAAAATCCATTAAATTAATCACCATAACTCTACTGATGTATTTTGGTCCTAAATTGAACTTTGTATTTTTTTTTCCTCCCCCCTAAATTTCTAGTCTCTCTTCCCAAGCAACAGCTGTGCATACCAGCTCACAGTAATAGCACCCTGATGTCGAAGGGAGAAAAGTACGAGTTGAATAATTAAAACAAATGACACTTTTGATAAATCTGGGCAGTGCTTATTGTGATTACAAGGTTATTTCTTTGCTGCCTGATGAAGAGAGAGTGATCACTAGGTATTTGTGCAGATGCTTACTGATCATTAATGTTTTATCTGCTAGCTGCCACCATTAGTCTTCTTAACATTCACTTAAAAATTATGAGTTCATATAACTCAGCTGGTCAACCGCAGAGTGCAAGTAACAAAAGGGTCATGCTTTTCCAAACGACACAAGTGCTGAAGACTTTCAACTCAATAATTGAACAAATACCTACAAATAATGCATATTTTACTCTGTAAATATGTATTTGTGTGAGAGTGTATACATGGCTTTTTTTCATTTTGAAAGAAAAAATTATTCAGTTCCATATTCCCCTGCAAAGAAAGTACTTTGTTCAGAAAAAGTCTTGGAGAATCCAGTATCTCTCTCATGTAAATCGTAGATATTCTAAGCAAAAAATAAGTTTAGCCTGACTGTTGCTTTAGCTTTTAGCACAAAACTATAAGAATTATACATTATGTTTATTATATAAATCATGACGTACTAAAATATTAAATATCTCTTCTTCCCTTGCATTAATGCATCAAGATATTGATGAAAGGGTATGAGGGGGAGTCCGCCATGCTCTCTTGTCAACCCCTGGGGATGGCTACTGGTGAAATCTGCAGCAAGATGGGAGCCAGCCTCAGCTGTTCTGGCTCTGAGCTGCCCTGGGACCTGATAGCCAGACTTGCAGCAGGGGGACAACCCCTTAGGCCCTGGCCAAGGTACATGGAGGCTGGGATCTTCTTTGGAGTGTGAAGTACTCACATGTTGCTAGGCTTAAACAGCAGTTTGTATTAATGGGAAAACATTTGTTTAAATGTCTCACCGAAGCTTGGAAACGTAAGTACTTTTAACAGAGTTGTTAGCAAGCCTACAACAGAATATTTTCTCATACCTTGTTGAGCTATTTTTAATATTTTTAGTATTTGAAGCTATGAAAAATTTACACAGCTAGCAAGCAGACTTCTCTTGCTGACTTCCATGGGCTTTATTATACCAGGAGCTGTTCAGTTAATTTAAGGGGTCAGTTTCTTTTCCTTTATTTTAGATGATGATTCTATTTTCACTTCCTTCTGTCAAGGCAAAAAGTGGGTAAGAAGCTCACATTGAGAAAGTTCAAATATTGCCCATTTAACACGTTGAGTTACGCCAAAGGGGCAGATAGCATAAAGGCAGCTTGTACTTTGGCTAATTTCACTTCTTTCTGTACCCCACCCCTTGCCCTGTAAGCTGCCTCTCTTCCTACACTTCCCAGCTGATCTTCACTGCTCTGCTCATGCTGACCCAGAAGTGAGCAGCTCCCATTTGTAAATACTCCTGCCTCTTGCAGCTGGCACCGATTCCTTCCTGTTGCCTGGGCAGCAGAGGAAACACACAGCCAGTTTTGTAAATGGCAGGCTGATAAAGACAGAGCTAATAAAGCCTGCTTACCTGCTGAGTCAATGTCCTTTCTCATGTGAATTCCTCCTTCTGCCATGCCAGAGTGTTAACAGCTGAGTTCTGCATGCTTCCCTCTTGCAGGGGGAATGGTAACTTCAGTCCCCCTCCTCTAATATGCATCACAGGATCAAACATCTCTGGGAGCAACTTCATAAACACTAGTAGCATCTAAAAATCTAGTATCTTAATTAGGAAATTAAATGCAAATACTGGTGGAGAAGGACTTTAGGACCACCTTAAACGCATGTGATGAAGATTGCTAAACCAACTATTGAATAAAAGAATCTTAGGTTTTAGGAGAGTGTGACTGGTAGAAAATTTTAGCTTTCCTGAGGAAAATGCTACCTCTCAAAGTTTGGAGTTTTTACCTGGTTTTAATACAAAACTCCCTCCTATTTCAGTACCGTCCATGGGCTCACTTCTTCCCTGCAGCCCTAGCAGAGCTGTTCATTTGTGCTTATTCTGCTTGAGATGGTTATCGTTAGGGTTTTGCCTCCAGTACCTCATCACAGCAGTCCACCTTTCATGTAGTCATAACCTCAACAGTACCAGCCTTCTCATCACAGAGAACTCCAAAGATATTTCAAAGAACTTTAACCCTCGTTCTACCATAATGAAACCTATAGGAAAAACAAGACACACATGAATGTTATGCAGTTTCTAACTGATCCCAATAGCATCTCCTCACATAGGTTTGTAATTAATCTGGATGTTTAAATGATCCATAATAACTAAAAGTAGTGTTTCCTTTTTCTTAAAAAGGAAATTCCTGAACTAAACCACATAGTTAAGGTAGATTTAATTATCTGAGGGCTTCCTGTATTCTTGCAGAACATCAGGTTCAATAGAACTGATGTGCGCTGGGTTTGTGTCTGTGGGGTTTCGGTAGGGGTGGAGAAGCCTAGTGGCATAGGTTTCTGTAAGAAGATTTGAGAAGCTCCCCTGTGCCTCCAAGTTGGACCTGCTTCTGGCCAAAGCCAAGCCAATCAGCGTTTATGTGATAACATATTTAAGAGAGGAACATCTGTTGGGCAGGTTCCTTTTTGTTTTGGGAGCTCTTTTGTTTTGGAAGGGAGTGGGATAAGAGAGAGAAAATCATGGGGACACTGAGGTCAGTGAGGAAGAAGTAGAGAAGGCATGCTGGACCAGACATTCCCCTTTGTCCCATGATGAGATGACAGGCTGAATCCTTGCAACTTTGAAGATCAATGGTGGAGAAGTCTGTCTGCAGCCTGTGGAGGACCCCATGGTGGAGCGAGAGATTGATCCCAAAGGAGGCTGTGAATCTGAAGGAGGCCTGAGCTGGAGCAGTCCACATGGCTGGGAGGATCATAGTCGATGGAAGGGACCCACACTAGTTGGAGATGTTTGTGGAGGACTGTCTCCTGTGGGAGGGACACCGTGTTGCAGCAGGGGAGGACTGTGAGGAGTTTTCCTCCTGAGGAGAAAGGAGCAGCAGGAACAACATGGAATGGACTAGGACTGACCACAACCTCCATTCCCTGTCCCCTGCGCAGTGGGTGGGGAGGAGGTAAAGCACTGGGAACAAAACTGAGCCTGGGAAGAAGTGAGGGGTGGGAGGAAAGTGTATTTAAGATTTGGTTGTATTTGTCACTGTCCTACTCTGATTCAGTTGGTGAATTGGTGTTGCATTAAGAAGAGTGTGACCAAAAGGTCAAGGAAGGTTCTCCTCCCCCTTTACTCTCCCCCCTTGGTAGTCCACGTCTGGAGAGCTGTGTCCAGTTCTGGACTCCCCAGTTCAAGAAAGACAAGGGCTACAAAGATGATTAGTGAACTGGTACATCTCTCTTATGAGGAAAGGCTGAAGAACCTGGGTCTGTTCAGCCTGGAGAAGACTGAGAGGGGATCTTATCAACTCTTATCAATATCTAAAGGGTGGGTGTCAAGAGGATGGGGCCAGATTCTTCTCAGTGGTGCCCAGTGACAGGACAAGAGACAACAGGCACAAACTGGAACACAGGAAGTTCCACCTGAGCGTGAGGAGAAACTTCTTTACTTTGAGGGAGGCAGAGCACAGGAACAGGCTGCCCAGAGAGGCTGTGGAGTCTCCTTCTCTGGAGATATTCCAGATTTGCCTGGACACAATCCTATGCATCCTGCTCTAGGTGAACCTGCTTTAACAGGTGGGTTAGATTAGAGGATCTCCACAGGTTCCTTCCAATCACTGCTATTCTGTGATTTTGTGATTCTGTAATTCTGTAATTGGTGGTGATTTTGTTTAAATTAAAATGATTTTGTTTCCCCAAGTTGAGTCCATCTTCTGCCTATGACCACAATTGGTGAGTCAGCCCTTCCTGTCCTTTGTCTCTATCCTCAAGCCTTTCTATGCATTTTCTCCTCCCCATCCCACAAGAAGGCCCTTGGTGTCTGAATAGGCTTAAACCGCCTCATTAAGAATCAGAAAACTTGGGGGTTTAGACTTCCCAGACCACCTCAGATGACAAGGGCAGTTCTCTGAAGCTAAACCTAGCACAGTAAACACAGCCAAATTGCTTACAGAGGTATGCATTCCTGCGGGCAATTCCCAGCTCCAGCAGGGTCAAGGTTAAGGGAACACGTATATTCTTAACTCATCATTACCTGCTTTTCAGATCTTGAGTTTTGTTTAAATCTGTATTCTGGAAGGGAGATGTCACTGTCCAGCCTTTCTTAATTATGTTTTTCTGGTAAGTTTTCAGATCATAAAAATGCAGTTCATTGAAAACTAGAACTGGGAACAGAGAAATAAATTGAATTAATAACACCATAAACAGCAAAGGATATTATACAAACTGGATCATTCATTTTGATATACAATGACATAAAAATGTATATTTTTATTTTCAGAATATTTATCAGGATGTTGAACAATTTCAGGATGTTATTGTAATTTTTCTAGGCTATGGGGTGCAGTTTAATTGTTAAGGAGATACAGTGTATTTGTCTTACTAATTAAGAATTTACAGTTGAAAAAACCATGTTGGAGGTTTTTTTTTACAGAATAACACAAAAGGAAATAATTGTACACTATATCTCGTGTTCTCCTCTGTTCTCTGTAATAATGAATGGTTTCTGTCTGGTTTTCATTTAATTACTTATTATTTTCGTACAAATTTATCAATACTGGGTTATTTAATGATTCATCTGACACTAAGTTTTTGAATTCTGATGCACTGCAAGAATGAATAAATGGCCATACTTCTGTAGGAACAATGGTATTTTCTCTCTCATTTTAAGCCAAATAAGGAGTATAGGTTTTTTTAATTCAAAACTCTGGTTGAGATTCTACGGTATAATTTCTCTTTTCACTTCAGAGCTGCTTACCATTTATAGTGTGTAATTCCATGCTTCGGTTATGAAATATTTTTGCCTAAATAAATGTCTGGTTACGGAACTTGTTTGAAGCTGGTTCCCATAGAAACATTTGAGTAGAAATCATAGTTTTATCCCAAATGTCTTTTTTTTTTTCATTTAAGAGAAACCATAATCTCTACTGATTGCTGCCTGCAGCTGCATAAGTTTCATTGTTGTATTCTCTGGACTGTGTCCCTGTATGTCCACTGTGACACTGCATCAGCAGTGTACCAGTAGTGACTGCCCTGGCAGAGCATCCCAATCAGGTTTACACAAATCTGAATGATTGCAGGTAGGGATCAGTGTAACTTGGCTGATGGATAATCTTCATGATGACTCCCTGCAAATTGAGGATTGTCACCCTGTTAGAATAGATGTTCAAAGTTAAAACAAATGTGCACATTTTGGAAAAACTGAATTGGAAATTGTGCTCTTCTCTTTATCTGCCAGATTAGGAGCTCAGTACTAAGCATCCCCTCCCATTGCTGACACTGAAGCAAACTGTAACTTTTCTTACTTTTCTGATCTCTGAAAGTACCCTATTGCAATCCCCTGTTCCTCAAGTTGTCCATAACTACAATTCTCTGTCTATTCTTCTTTCTGCACAAAAAAAACCACCCTAAGTTAATTTGAGAGCCTCTTGTGAATTCACAGTTTCTCAGAGCTTTCCAAAGAGCGACCCCAGAGATGCTACTTGGAATACCACCTTGTGTGCATCCCATGCACAGCCCTACAAGCATTCCATGAACACCTATTCTCTACTACCTCAGGGATAAAACTTTTTTCCCCATTAGCCTGGGCTGCATGCATGTCAATGTTTCTGAAGTTTTTCTGCTAGGTGTAACTCAATCGTGACTTGCTTCCACCTGAGGCAAAGTCCTCATCTACCTGCATCTTCCAGCACCCATACAGAACCCCCTCTGCCATCATGTCTAGACATCTGTCACTGTCAAGTCTGCAGAGAGTGAGGCAGGTGAGACAAGTGGGGGCTGTGAATTCTGCTGTGATGCCTTATCAAGACCAATCCTTTGGTTCATTTCTGGGCCTCCGATTGGTTACTAGCACCAGTCTCAAAGCAGCAGTTCTCCAGCACACCAGCAGCTTGACTTAATAGCTGGCAGCTGTTGCAGGCTTCCTCAGGCCACACTGGTGTGCTGCAAAATATTCACTAGGCTTCTGCTGGAAGTAAGTGTGAGTGGGAAGAGGCTGTCTTTTGCCTTAGTATAAACCTAAAGGGAAGCCAGTGTGCCACAAGAGAATGGCTGCAGCTGTACAGGTCTTCCTTAATATCTCTGTCTTTTCCTTCCTATCTCCTTCCAAGGAGCTTACTTTAGTCAATTAGCAGTATAAAGGCATCCGCTTATCACATGAAAAAGTTGGACATAGTGATTTTGGACACAAATAACATATCTCAAAATTCCTTAGTGTTTAACTTCAGTGTTAAAGACAATTTTTTCAACGCGATGTTGCGAGGAGGCAAAATATCTCTTTTGATCATTCTAAATTGTGCTTTATTGACTCAGACAAAGATGTTAGTTCTTCACTGTCTGTGCAGCAAATCTCCTTTCTCTCTTCACTTCCTTCTTTTAAAACCTCTATTTTCACAAATTTGTGTAAGGTTTACTTCTTACCGCATAGCCCTGCAACATTCTTGTGCCTAAGCCAGTAACTATTCCAGCAACTTGAAACTGTTCTAGGACAGGGACTTTTCCTTCATCAATTATCACTTGAAAAATACATTTATTTTTATGGCAGTCAGTAAATAATAATTCTAAAAAAATAGCACCAGCATATTAATATCTCATGTAAATTATTAGGGAAAAAAGTGTAAAAACTCAGTGTCCTGTTTTTTTCCTATTGTGTGTTGTATACGCAAAGGTGTTCCATAACTTTCCCGATAATGATAAAGTTATGACATAGATTCTGCTATAGTTTCTACTGCAGAGGAAAGTGCTGTTGTAAAAGCACCTAGGATCCAGTTGTAACTGCTTCACTGCCTGCCGAATAGCAATGTTTAGGTATATGCCATTGGTAAGTAGCATTCAAATGGTGCAAGAGAGTTTTCACAATAAGGATTATTTTCAGTATAAAAGAGATGTCCTGAGACACCTCTCTTGCTATTGACTGCATGGCTGGTTTCTCAGATATGTTTTAAAAATGGTGCCTGCATTCTCCTCTGCTAGAGGAAAATAGAAAATCTCTAACAATTATTTCCTTTTATTTTTTTTTAATTCTCTAAGTAAGAAGAAATTAGTCATCATCAGGTAGACAACTTGGAAAGATAAATGTGGGGAAAGACTTGCTTATTAAACATCTTAGCTGCATACAGAATGATCTCTTCAATCTGTGCTTCAACTAGGGTCTCTCTCTCACGTATTTCTGCGCAATGAAATTTTAGTGTTTTTACCTGTGAAATCTGAATTCACAGCCAGAGTGTTCTCTACTTCCCAGTATGTTTGGTGCACTGCCTGAGGACAGTAATTCTTAGTCTGGTTCATTGAAATAATCTGTTGCCTTGAACTTTTCACTAGTGTACTTGATCATTACTTGCATAGCTCACTCTGAGCTCAAATGCATTTTCTCTTTTTGGCCCACTATTGATCTTAGTATGTGTGAGTGTCAGAGCACCCTTTATCTTCTCCAAGGCAGAGAAAAACTCATTCTAACACAGAAGAGCCACAGGTGGTTAATCCCTACTGAGTCCTGATCCTGCAGAGCTTCATGGGTGGATCCGCCAGCCTTCTTCCAAAAGCTACCTCAGCAGTAGCATGTAGCTGGCATCTGAAGACATGAGGTGCAGGACTTTGCGTTCACAGTGAGGTTTCCTCAAATCCCGCTTTACAGAGTTACTAAATTAAAGTAAGATATATCTGTAAAAGAGCTGCAGAAATCAGGTTGTCAAAGATTATAAACTGTTAAAAAATGAAACAGTCGGTATTTGTGTTCCATAGTTCATAGTCCAATATGTAAACAACCTTTTTCATCCTTGGCAAAAACCCTGAAGGAAGCACCTATCCTGCTGTGGTAGGATAGGAACTGCACTGTGGTGTTGTGAACCTACAGCAGAATTCTTTCTAAAAAGTGTATTTGTTCTTCTCTGTGTCTGTTCAAACGTCATGCTCAAAAAGGGGACTAGATACTGCCTCTGTTGACACTAAATCGAAACTTTATCTGGCACCAGCTACTTCAGATTAAATAAATTTGATTTGAGGTCACTAAATTATTTTGAAAAGGCACTCGCATGAATAAAAACAAGACACCCAGAGTGTGATGCAGGAAGTCCTCCTGTGGACCTAAAGAGACAGAAGCAGAAAACTGCTCCAGCACTCCCACTCTCTGAGATGGCTCCTTGTTGAGCATTGTACCAAGCAACCTTTTTACCCAGCTTCTGAAATGAGAAGGAGGTCTTTGTGAACTATTGATCACCCAGCACAAAACTTTCTTTCTGAGGTCTCTGCTTTTTCCTGACCTGTATAGATACTTGCCAAGTACCTATAGTACCAAGTACCTATACCAAGATATAGGCCAAGAGACAGGTTTTGAGTTTGGCTTACAAGAAGTTGTCCTTTTAAACAAGTCCCTTACTGCCAGAGGAAGTCAGCTAATTTTTAACTTGCTCTAAATAGATTTTCATATGACCAATGATCCCATGTAAGATCTAATGGATGTACATATACTGAAAGTACATTTACCTCTGCTGCAAACAGACACAAGACATCTCTACTTGTGTCCACAGATGCCTGGAAGTCAGGTAGACAGTGTTGATGCTTTGCAGAGCCCAGGCTAATAAGCTCTACTTCTTGGAAAAGGGCTATGTCAGCCCCAAACAAGAGACTATCCAACAGATTTCCAGCAGCCTGATGCATGTCCAGTGAGTTTCCATTTGCCTACAGAAGGTTGTATGCATTTACCTTACCTTGTGACTTAAGTAGTAGTATGTCACCGGGTTGGCTGAGGCGGGGCCAAACCACGGGACAAATTCTCTCTCTCCAATCAGCCCCTTCTCCGCTCCAGGAGGAAAGGGTCAGGGGAGAGATCAAAGGGAAAAGATAAAATGGGCGAGGCCTCAGCTGAGTTTTGGAAACTGAAACTATTGTAATAACAACAGAACCGATATTATACTAACAAACAACAACAAGGGGTTAACAAATATATATAGGGATGGTGCGGCGAGGGTCAAACCGCGGGCAAACTCCCAGCAGATGGCCACGGCCGGCAGCCTCCGGCAGGGGCCAGGACTGCCCTCAGCATGGACCGCCAGGCCGGAGCCGCAGCCGGCGGTGGAGCCGGCAGTCAGGGCAGTAACAGTCAGGGCAGTAACCGCAGCAAACACAAGCAGGACGGCTCTGGGGCGAAAAGCAGCAGTCCAAGCAACAGCTAGAGATACCGGCCGGCAGACAGGAGCGAGCGGCAGCCAGATCACCCCAGAGAGCCGCAGACAGCAACAGCCCGGTCTGCCTTCGAGCACCAGAGCAGCCCTCGGGGCAGACACAACGGCTGCCGCGGCGGCAGCTGCTGCAGCTGCTGCAGCTCTAACACCGTCTGCAGCCGGGGCAGGGCCGGCACGGCCAGGGCAGGAGCTCTGACACTCTCTGTATGCAGTTTCTTACAGAGCCATCGTCCCGCCAAGGAGCTCCACAGACAATGAGGTGCGGTGACGTGCAGGGGGAGGAACGTCTTAACTGGTTTGTTTCATATGTCAAACAAACTGGTTTTATATTATCAAAATCTTTTTTCACTTCTAAATGTTTATTTGCTTATCCATAAAAAATCCTGTTAACTGTACCCACATGTCTATTTCAATGGCCTTTCTTATGAAATAAGATAAACAAATAAAAACAAATTTTGAAGTCAAAAGCAGGAGGGTATTTGTTGTAAAGATACCTTTGTGTGGAGGGTGAGAAAAGTGAAAGCTAGCATAGAAAATTATTTTGAAGAACCTGCATGGTCATTCTGAAGAGTTGGAGAGAGTGGCAGGAAGAAATTGTGTAGTTCTTAGAACTGACAAATTTATTTCAGACATCAGCTCATCTGCATTGATGGTGAGTTCTGCAAGCAATGCAGCTAACTGGCTTCTTACAAAGTAAAATCTCACAGCATGCAGACACAAAACACTAAGTTTTCTGTGCAAATTTTAGCCTCCAGCACATAGGTCAAATATTACGGATCGGCAGAATTATTTACTTGACAAATGTTTGGTGGGAAAACTGAGAATAGATGCAGGCTGAGAAACATTAAGTTCCTATTAGCTCAATTATAAATCAGGAATAAGCTTGGAAAAATCAATTATTATCCTTTTACTTACATCAGTATAAATATGTTAACTTTAGGCAATAGGATCCTGCTTTACAGCAATCAGTCTCAGAGCTCTTTACATTGTCAAGAGCAGTCCAAACTGACTATGGACTTCAGCTAACATAGCTGTGTCAGTCCAAGGAGCAGTTCCAGACAGGTTTGCAGGAGGTCATAGTGTTGACAGGGTTATGCAAGTTTTTAATGTAGCAGCGGACTTCCCTTACCAGAGCTGAGAGTGGAGATTTTACTCACACATATAACGCACAGCCTTCCTGCTTTAGCTGCCCCTAGATTTTGAATGTTGTGTCTCTACAAACAGAAAGAGGGTTTTCACACGAAAAGTCCACGAAGTTTTCCACTGTGGAAAAGGATAAACGGCACAATACAGATCTTTATGCATCTAGGAGAAACGTCATGTTTGCGAAGTTAAATGTGGGTCTCCTCTCTGTGCAGTGAAAGCTTGTGGCTGAGGAAAGAAGAATTTTGATCAGCATAAGGTACCAGCATTTTAAAAGATGCATTTTTGTTTCTATATAAGCTTATGCATCCCAGTAAAATCTGTGTATGTCTGAGTTCTTCTAGAAATACCACTGGGTCTTAGAAGGCCTAGAAACCCTAAATATAGCAATAAATCATATCTACTTCAAAGAGTTAATGTATGGTACTGGAAAATAAAGGATGTTTTCATTTCCTCTGACTTTTGCAGAGAGATAGAAGTATAACTCTTAACCTACCTAAATTACTTGGAGATGGTTTATTTGAGAAATTGCATTTCATTATACTGTATCCTTCCATTTTGATGTCGAAAGATATGTTCAAAGGGAAGATCTTTAAAAATCAAAAGGGAGCTGTGTCACAGAAGAAAATATTGACGAAGCTGTGATTAGGCAGCAATCTAAGATTTATTAATGGTGACAGGTAGATCAAAGGGTTGATTTTTTTTAGCAGCACTTAATCACTAAGCAGTTTAAAATTAACAAGGTGACTCAGTAGAATATGTTACAATTAAAATAGTAACATCGTTAGAGATTTGATGGTGACAAGATTCATACTCACTTACTACAGGATATCTTTAATATATATATGTGCATATGCATAGACAGACACAACCACAAACACACAGACACACACTTATTTGGATCCAGTGAAATATATACCTATGCACACTCGTGTTAGAGGTGGGTGAAAGAGAGGCCATCCTGTAGTTAAAATTTCCTTCCTGAGTTTAGAACAAATACTCATAACACTCCATCAGTCTCAACAGATAATAACTGGGTCTTAAGAAGTCTGATTTCATCCTGGCCTTTTACGCAGTTTGTACCTGAGAGGTGTCCTGACCCACAGGAGATGCTGTACCCAACCTGCTGCAATCCAGGAGAGCTCAAAGGATGTTGCTTTAAGATCGCTATTTATAGGGTCCCAGATGATCGACTTTCATCAGACATATTCCCACTCTAGGTCACCTTGGATGTCAAAATATTCTGGTATTTTCTGCCAGTTGTGCAGGCCTAGAACTTGTTTATCACCCCTCTGTTGGCCTTGATTCTAGTACAGATGTACTAGGTTATTATGATCCAAGCACAGATGTACCAGTATATCAGGTGGTGATTATATGCCAAGTGACAGGCAGAGCAGTACAAGGCTGGAAAAGTGGGACCCAGCACACCAAGGAGACCCCTTATTGTTGTGCTTTGTCGTTTTACCCTAGGTTGATTCACAGCCTAGGAAAGAGGAGGGGAGGGAGAAATCACCTCAGGTCTCGAGCGGGCTTGAGTGATAGGGGCACTGTACCACCATAAGCTGACAGCAAGATATTCTCTTTCAGGTGGTCTTGACTTTGCCGTCTGGTCCAAAAGACTGGAGTCCCTCATCCTCTGTAAGCTGCAGTCCCATCCACTTTTACATGATCTGTCTCATATGGTGAAAAAACTGCAGGATTTTCTTAAGCTCTGTGGGATTGTGTATCCTAGTAGTTTAAATCGGGGATGCTTTGTCAGACCATTACAGGTCTGACCATTACTATGACAAGGAGAGATGGAAACCTGGTGCTTGAGAGGGTTTGCAGGCATTATAGTAGTTAGACTTGAATTAAGACTGTTTCTTTTAAAGGAAAGAAAATTTATTTAAAGTAAGATAATTTGCATGTAATGGAGGATTCTCTTTTCATAGCATTAGATAAATGATTTCTCAGCATGCACAATGAGGGGTGAGAGGGAGTTGTTAAAACATTGGAATACACAGCAATAGAGGAATTGGGGTTGTGACTGAGCTTCTTAAGTTAACTGAAGAACATTTGCATCTTCGTACATCTACCCAGCTGTTTTTCTCATCTGCTTTGGGGATCCTTGAAGCAATATTTGACTGAAAGGAAGTCTGAGACACTGTGATTTAAAAAAAAACCAAACAACTTGCCTTTGACATATGCATTGTCTTGATGAGTAGAAAAATACATTTGGTGTATGGGGTGATACTGACAATTGCACATGGGCAAGTTGATACACAGAACCTGTATGAACTGCAAGAATAAAGTTTTGCATCTGGAGAAGAGTAGTAGGAGCTACATTTTTTGTAGGTTACTCTGCTTTCTCCTCTCTTTGGCTTACTGCTTTTAATTCTGTTCCTCTGTGGGCTGCTCCAGAGCCACTAAAGTTAAATGCCACCTCTAACTTGGAAATGGAAATATATGGACCATCTGGTGCTTGTGGTTTTTCATCTAGTGCTTAAGCTTTTTAGTCGTAGAAGTTGACAGGAAAATATAAATGACAACCTTCGCTGTCAGGTAGCATAATTTGAAAACATATATGTTCTCTCTGCCGTTGAAAACCATGTTTTCTTCCTGTCAGACAAATCCAGTAAAATGAGTGCAAATGGACAAACATATTTGAGAAACACTATTTTGTTTAGTTTCAAAATTACAGAATATGAAAATATTTCTTGATAATTTGGAAGTCATCAATATCAAACATCCATTATCATTCCTGTACTGTGGATAAAGTTATCCTTTATCTTAAATTTTAGATTAAAATGTAGTGGCTATTTTTCTTTGTTTTCATAGTGCTGTTGTTACACTGTTGATATATTACTTTGCTGCATAACACCTCTCTTTTTGTGTCACTGAATCCAGCTTTGTGCCACTTAATGTTTCCCCATGAGGTATGACTTGGAATACCAGGATAAACACATTTTGTTTGCTTATGCAACCGTAAATTTTTTAGTGTACAGGGCAGAATACCCTGCTTCAGTTCATTACGGGTTTTTTCATATCTTATGTGAGAGGACAGATTTGTCAAGAAAAATCTTTTTTCATGATTTTCATCACACTTTTGTTCTCAGAGCTTCATTGCAGAAATCACTGAGTCTGTAGTTTGAGATTCTTTGGGGTTTTTGATGTCCTTTCCAACTCCTTGCTGCCCCTTCAGCTGAGCAAATTCAACTGCTTCTATTACTGCACACTGAACCAGGCTGTGGACCTAGTGTAACCTCAAAATACTCTTTATGTCCATTTTACTTTTACCTAGAATCAGTGCCCCCAATCTGGTTCTTTCTGTTGCTCAGCAAACACTTGTACAACCTGTCACCAAACAAAAGTACCTTTAAGTATTTAATTTGATTTTTTACTATTTCCAATGTACAGCCTTCTCACATCAATTTGGTAGCACTCAAGCCGGTGATCCACTTCAATGCTCCTTTGCATGGTTGAATCTCTCCTGGTCTTGAAGTGGTGCTGTGATGAAAAAGGAATAAAAGGCAAAGACTGGCTGATCATTCTCACTAATGCAAAAAGTTCAGGAATATATTTTTTGGTAAAGTACTCAGAACCAGTGGCAAGTGACTTAGGTTGTTATGTCCTGCTTGACATTTGAGAAGTGTATGCTCCTTCCCAGAGTTCAATAAACTGGCCATATACAGACAGAGGTGGGCTTTTTCCACCCAGCACTGTTTGGCTTCAAACACTCCACTGAAGCCACCTAAAGTTCTTCGTCAAGACCTGAACGCAAGGTCCTTGGATTGCTCCATGACATTTTAAATCCTTCGAGACTGCAATCTTATTCTCTTCTTTTCTTACAGTTATTTCATTCTTCTTATTCATTTAGCAGTTCTGCTGAGCTGTGAAACTTACACTTTTGAGTCTTTTTATGATTTTTCATTTCTATTAAAAAAGTAGATTTGTATGTTGTACAAAACAAATGTTTGGAAAAGCATAAAGAATATTCAAGAAGAATATTCAAGTGGATAAGACAGCTGTCATGTTTTTCTCTCTTCATCAAAATATGGATTTCTCTCAACTGCATTTGTTCTTTCATTTGACTATATTTCTCTGAGCATTTTTCATTGCTCATGAATCTCAAAGATTAATAAAAGGGAATTTTTTTTTGGGGGGGGGCAGGGCTAGGATGCTAGTGAGTCTTTGAGAAAGTTGGAAGTGTACAGACAAGGCTCAGAATTATTATCCACTTGAGCTACTAGAACAAAAGGAAAGGCAAATCCTTGTTTTCATAGGCAAACTTACTGAGGATGCACTCAATCCCCTCGTCCCAAAGATTGATAAAGGTGTTAAACAGAACTGGCCCCAGTACTGAGCCCTGGGGGACACCAGTTGTGACTGGCCACCAATTGGATTTAACTCATTCACCGGAATTCTTTGGCCTCGGCCATTCAGACAGTTTTTTACCCAGTGAAGATTATGCCCATCCAAGCTATGAGCAGCCATTTTCTCCAGGAGAATGTTGTGGGAAATGGTGTCAAAGGCTTTACTAAAGTCCAGGTAGACAACATCTACAGCCTTTCCTCATCCACTAAGCAGGTCACCTTGTCACAGAAGATGATCAAGTTAGTCAAGCATAAACCCATGCAATATGGGCCTGATCACCTGGTTGTCCTGTACATGCCACGTGATGGCACTCAAAATGATCTGCTCCATAACCTTCTCTAGCACTGAGGTCAGGCCTGCAGTTCCCTGGATCCTCCTTCCAGCCTTTCTTGTAGATGGGCATCAAATTTGCTTACCTCCAGTCAACTGAGACCTCCACAGTTATCCAGGACTGATGATAAATGATGGAAAGTGGCTTGGTAAGTACTTGTGTTAGCTCCCTCGGTACCCTTGGGTGGATCCCATCTGGTCCCACAGAATTTTGTGTGTGTAAGTGGTGTAGCCGGTCACTGACCATTTCTCCTTGGATTATGGGAGCTTCATTCTGTTCCCAATTCCTGTCTTTCAGCTCAGAGAACAACTGATCTTACTATTAAAGAATGAGGCAAAGAAGGCATTAATTACCTCAGCATTTTCCTCCTCCTTGCTCACTATGTTTCCCCCCACATCCAATAAAGGATGGAGATTCTCCTTAGTCCTCCTTTTGTATTTACAGAAATAATTTTTATTGTCTTTTATGGCAGTGGCCAGACTAAGTTCTAGTTGAGCTTTGTCCCTTCTAATTTTTTCCCTTCACAGCCTCACAAAATCCTCTTAGCCTTCCTGAGTTGCCTGCCCCTTCCTCCAAAAGTTATAAACTCTCCTTTTTCTCCTTGAGTTCCAGTCAAAGCTCTCTGTTCAGCCATATCAGTTTTCTTCCCCTCCAACTCATGAGACATGAGGATGACCTTCTCCCTCACCTTAAAGATTTTATTCTTGAGGAATGTCCAGCCTTCCTGGACTCTCTTGCCCTTTCAGAACTGCCTCCACAGGGACTCTGTCAGCCAGAATTCTAAACAAGTCAAAGTCTGCCCTCAAGAAGTCCAAGGTAGCAGTTCTGCTGACCCCCCTCCTTACTTCAACAATCAAAAACGCCACCATCTCATGATCACTATGCCCAAGACAGCCTCCAACCTTCACATCACCCCCAATCCTTCTTTATTCACAAACAGCAGGTCTAGCAGGGATCCTTCCCTAGTTGGTTTCCTCACCAGATGTGCAGGAAGTTGTCTTCTACACACTCCAGGAACTTCCTTGACTGTTCCCTCTTTGCTGTATTGTATTTCCAGCAGACATCTGGTAAGTTGAAGTCCCCCATAAGAACAAGTGGTAGTGAATGGGGGACTTCCACCAGCTGCTTATAGGCTATTATAGAATAATGGAACAGTGTCTTTTCTTCCAGATATTTTTCTACCACACATGGCTTCAGCAGAGTGCTAAACATACTAGCTGATCATAAGAGGTAAAAACGGAAAATATTTTTCATATTTGGACAACTGTTTGATGAGAGAACTGGTCCTTCTGTTACTGTAAACAAGATCATGGGATTCAAGATTAAGTTTCACATGCATCATTCATTCCCATCTCATCTCCTGAGCCCAGATGGTTGAGTTCGTGTAAGCAAGGTCTTTCCTGCCTCTTGACAGTCTAGAGCCTAAGTCAGATCTGCTTCTCTATCCAGACACCCTATGCCTGTTGTAAAATTCTACCCATCCTTCATATGTTACCTGGCCTCCTGCACTAGGGAGCTACCTCACTTATCACTTGGGCTGATTCATAATATTCTTCATAAAGAAAGAATAATCTATCATGGGCTCTTCCTTTCTTTTAAGGACATTGAAGGGGATGTAAGTGGTAGAAATGGGATGCATTAAAGAGAGAGAGACTGAGAGAAGGGACTTGGAAAATTGTAAGAGACAACTCCATTTTTCGCAGAATTTCCTATGATAGGAAGAATATAAACTGGCCATTGAAGAAGAGGGCTTTACCCTTGTGATCATTCAGCTTTATGCTGAATATGATATGCCTGGAATGGAATGGAACACCTTAATGGTCAGTGTAGGGTCACTTGTCTTTTCCGCTCCTCCCCACAGGTGCAGGCTCTAACTTACTGCACCCCCAACATGGTACACAAGATTTAGCAGTCTCCTTGGTCTTCACAGGAACAAGTACAAGCAAGAGCCTTTCTGCACACCAGTCCCTCTAAACATTAAGCTTTATCACTTCTCGAAGCAGACACTGACTGCAAAAATATGTTGTTCACTTAAGAAAGTGCCATTACTTAGAAGAGATTGAGCTGGAAAGTAAAATCGCTGAACAGAATTAGTTCTGTTCTAACTCAAACTAGGACGATAAGGCTTTCTCAAAGTTACAAGAAAATTTGAAACCACAATTTAAGGCACAGCATAATGCTGCTAATATGCTATCACATATATCCTACACAGGCATAGGACAATGGAAGTTTCCTAGCTTCTCAGTAGCTTTATCAAAGATGTATTTTTCAAATGCAGACATAATAGGTATTAGATAACTGATATTAGTGCTCAGTGTTAATGCGCTGCTGCGATTTATTTTCTTCTTTCATGGCATAGAAACTGCTCACAGTGATGGCGCTTGATATGTGGAGAGTCATCATCACATTTCTGCACATGAAGGAGATCATGCATCACAGCTGCATTTAAGTAAATCTTTGAAAAGTCTTTTCAGTCTTCATTATAGAAAATTGTTGTAATTTAAAAATAAGGATGCCACAAAAGCTAGAGGATGACAGGATAGGCAAGCACTTAATTACCAACAAGGATAGAATAACAGAAAGCATACTGTCCTAGGATTCTCTTGTATGTTGCATTTATGCCCTAGTATGCCCTTGATATCCTGGTTTTACATAAGAATATCAAGGTAAAATACATGTCTTCCTCTAGTGCAAAGATGTCATGTGTCAGCCCACCGTTAAAACGAGCAGCCTGGTATTTAGCCTAATAGAAATGCTAGCATCAAGGAAGATCAAGACTAGAAGGTTAAAAGACTGAATTGCACTTTTGTTAAAACAAGGACTACGCAAGAACAAAATTTAATATAATGTGGTTAACATAGAGAAACCATGGCTGGGCAGAAGGAAGCACTTAGCACAGTTTTGCCTTGTACAAAACAAGTATGAAACCAATGAAAACAAAACAACTGAGGAATCAAGTTATGTGGGCACTGATAAAGTCAAAACTTGTTGGTCCGTAGCCTGAAAAGCACAAAGTCTGTTGTAAAGTTCCAGACAATGAAAAACAACCATTTATCAAAAAAACCAAAGAAAAACCCCCAAAAAACACCCGCAATATCTCAATATACTTTTTCTATTCTAAAAACTGATTCATTCAATTCCATAGTGTCACCTACCACCAGCGCAAAGCAGAAAATGAGTACAAGAGGTCTAGGCCTTAGAGCTCACAAAGCTGGTGAAAAGCTTTATTTTTTATCCTGATTGCACATAACTTATACAGAATTGCTGGTTAAATTCCTTCAGAACTGGTCCTTAACATTTAAATTTCTGCTACTTCAACACTGATTAAAGACAGAGGAGACATTCTCTGAAAGTCTGAGGAACAATTCATACAAGTAAAGGAGCAAATATTTATTATTCAGATCAGTAGCCTAGTGCTTACTAATCTATAGCTGGTATTTCAAGACGATTGCTAAGTTTGACCAAAATTCTGTAAAAATAAGACCTAAGGATTTGAAAGCACTTTGCAGCAAAAATAGACCTTCATTTCCATTCAGCTACTCTCTAACACATTCTCTGAGTTTTGAGGGACAAATTTAAAAGATAATGACCTGTGTGGAGATTATGAGAACAATGGAAGTTTGTTTTTTTTTTTAACTAAACAATGCATTAGTACTTTTTTCCAGCTCCCAGACTTCTTCCATATACTTATCCATTTGAAATCTGCTCATTTTCCTGTTGCAACTGCATTGTTTCAACAGTGATGATTTCAAATGAACAACTGAAGATATTACGACACAGTAAATGTATCCTCATGATTTGTGTTCTTAACACATACTGAGCCAAATGACATTTCATTCAGTGTTTATTATTACATAAGGTAGTTACAGAGGGGTAATCTGGAAAACTAATTTGATGTCTGTGGTACATTCTTCCAGAAAGCTGAAACAAGAAATGCTTTCATCATAGATATAAAAAGCATAAATCTGTAAAACATGCTGAGCGTTTACAAGTTTATAGTTGGTTTTCTCTGAAGTGTCAAATCTGAACTCCATTGTCTTTTTTTAAACTATATTAACATATGCTTGGGTAGTTTTCGTGAGAGAGGAGTTACAGCAGCTCTGAAAACAAACTCTTTGTGGAGACTAGCATTTAGTCACAGTTCATCCCTGTCACCCTACCCTTGGACCAGCAGCACCACTGAGGCAGGGAAAGCAAATTCCTTTGCTTGAGGGTTAACTTAAACATGGGAACCCTTGGATGAATAGGTTGCTCGTGGCAACATATCCTTCAAGGAATGGCTGCTCATGGCTTGGATGGGTGTATACTTCACTGGGTGAAAAACTGGCTGGATAGCCAAGGCCAAAGGGTTCTGGTGAATGAGTTCAGTCCAGTTGATGGCCAGTCACAAGCAGTGTTCCCCAGGGCTCAGTAATGGGGCCTGTTCTCCTTAACATCTTTATCACTCATCTGGATGAAGGGATTGAGTGCAACCTCAGTGGTTTTCAGACTACACCAAGCTGGGTGGGAATGTTGATCTGCTTGAGGGTAGGGAGGCTCTACAGAGGGATCTGGACAGGCTGGATCGAGGGGTGCAGGCCAGTTATATGAGGTTGTTAGGGGTTGAGTTTCCGAGTAGAACTCAAGGTCCCTAACGCTCCTTAAATCCCTTATTGATATAGGGGAAAAGGAAACAAAACTCAAATCTCGGAATATATGGATGGGAAACTGAAACAAACTTTTAATAAAAATTCTAAAATACTATTATCATCACTTCATGGCTTGGCTTCGTGGACGAAGATTTGGGAAGGGCTTTGCCCACGCTTATTGCAAGCGCGTTGATGGCTGAAAAGGCCAATGCGGGATAAGCAAGACCGGTTGCAAAGAGCACACCGCAGGGTCTCCTTGGGTGGTATAGTCGAGGCACGGTTCTTTCTGCGCTGTCTTTTCTCCTCGAGCCTGATTCTACGCGTGCTCTCAAAGGAGACAGCAGCGTTATGTATGGTGTGTCTCCAAATCTCCCAATTGGAGGCCAGGCTGGACCACTGATGGTGGTCAATATGGCCTAGGCTGAGGTGTTGTTTCAGGGAGTCCTTCTATCTCCTCTTTGGAGCTCTTCTCTTGCGGCAGCCGGTGGCAAGTTCACCATAGAACACGATCTTAGGGAGGCGGTGATCCGCCATCCTGGAGACGTGCCCTGCCCAACGCAGCTGCGTTTTCAGCAACATGGCCTCAATACTGGTGACGTCTGCCTGTTCAAGGACAGCTTCAGCCAGTCCAGCAGTTCAGCTATCTGGGTAGCATCATCTCCTCAGATGCCACGATCGACAAAGAGATAGACAACAGAATAGCAAAGGCAAACAGAGCTTTCGGAAAACTCCATAAAAGAGTCTGGTGCAATAAACACCTGAAGAAAAGTACAAAGATCAGTGTCTACAGAGCCGTGGTACTGCCTACTCTTCTGTACGGGTCTGAATCATGGGTCATCTACCGCCACCATCTGCGACTCCTCGAACGCTTCCATCAGCGCTGCCTCCGCACAATCCTAAACATCCACTGGACTGACTACGTGACTATTATATCACACAACTATATATTAAATGCCTCTTTCACGGGCACTCCCTTGCCGTGGGGAAAGAGCTTGCGTGCCCTTGCGAAGTTGAGAGCTATGCTGCTGGTGGCATATGCCTCCGGTAGGGTCTCCCAAGCCAGACAGGTCTCAACTGAAGGGTCAGACAAAGTGTGTCCACGGGCAGGATGGGCTCACTAGCCTTCGGGCAACCATCCTAGGAGAAGGACAACTCTAACTCCAAACCCGGGCAGATGGAGCTCGTTTAGCCCTGTAAGGCCATCCATCTAAGAGAAGGATACTCTAACCAAACCTACGACCTGAGGACTTCGCTGTCACCGTCCAAGCTCGCTAGGCCCTGGCAGATGAACCTCAGGTGTAAAGGATGGGGCCAGTCTCGCGCACGCTGCGCCTCACCTAAAAAATCCACCGCGCAGGCTTGAAGGGTGTACTCACGTTTAAAGCCCTTCCCAAATCTTCGTCCGGGAAGCCAAGCCATGATGATATTAAATGCAAAACAAGAAAACAATACAGTAAGAGTTAAAACACTGCAAAGGGAGGAAAAGGGAAAAAAACCCTACAATTATGGGCGATTGGCCATAGGCCAGGAGATGGCGTCACGCGAGGATGGTAGCTCAGAAGATGGCGTCTATCCAAAATGGCGTCGGGCCAAGTGATTAAAAGTTTTTAACAGCTTAGAGAAGTATTTTAACGAGTTCGCAGGGAGACCTTTTTTCAGTGTCTTCCTGACAGAAACGGTGGGCCTCTTCAGATACGGATAAAGGAGATGCCCTTGCAGCCGGAACGTGAAGGGGGGTGATCTTCCCCCGTGTCCGAATCCAGCGGTCGATTCTTGCCAAGTGAAAAATAGCTCTTCTCTTACCCGATACAAGAGAGAGATGCTGACTGAGTCACACAACAATTCACAGCAGAGCTGGGCGCCGATAGACAGAAACAGTTCTGAGTTAGGCCCCGGGTGGGGGGGGGCAGGCCGCAGGTTTTCGGCCTGGACGGCAGCCAGCCCTCTCACTGTGGCTCTTTCTCCGAAGCTGTCCGGTGTCCAAAGAGGAGGAGACTCCTCCTGGCTGCAGGTTTTAAGGAGCATCTGTCGGAAGAAATCTTTTGACCTGCACTTTTAGCCAATGGGATGCCGGGTTTATGGAGCTTGTATGAAATAATCCCGATACTCTATTGGGCACATTTCCAAAACAAGGAAATCTTGGCTCCAACTGGAACAGAGGTTTAAGAAGGTCAAGTGCTGCATCCTGCACTTGGATCACAACAACCCCCTGCAATGCTACAGGTTTGGGGAAGAGTGGCTGGAAAGCTGTCCATCAGCCAAAGACCTGGGGTGTTTGTTGACAGCCGGCTGAATATGAGCCAGCAGTGTGCCCAGGTGGCCAAGAAGACCAACGGCATCCTAGCTTGTATCATAAGTAATGAGGCCAGCAGGACTAGGGAAGTGATTTTCCGCCTGTAGTAGGCACTGGTGAGGCCACCCCTCAAATACTGTGTCCAGTTTTGGGTCCTTCACTACAAGAAGGACATTAAGCTGCTGAAGCATGTTGAAAGAAGGGCAACAAAGATGGTGAAGGGTCTAGAGAACAAGTCTGATGAAGAGTGTCTGAGGAAACTGGTGTTGTTTAGCCTGGAGAAAGGAGGTTGATGGGATACCATATCACTCTCTACAACTACCTGAAAGGAGGTTATAGCAAGGTGTGTGTCAGTTTCTTCTCCCAAGTGACAAGTGATAGGACAAGAGGAAATGGCCTTAAGTTGCACCAGGGGAAGTTTAAATTGGACATTAGGAAAAATGTCTTCACCAGAAGGGTTGTGAAGCATTGGAACAGGCTGCCTAGGGAAGTGGTGGAGTCACCATCCCTGAAGGTATTTAAAGGAAGTGTAGATGTAGTGCTTAGCAACGTGGGTTTGTGGTGGACTTTGCAGTGTTAGGTTAACGATTGGACTCAATGATCTCAAAGTTCTTTTCCAACCTAAATGATTCTATGACTCTATGAAAGACAAAGGTTTCAAACTCTTCCATCATACAAACATCTTTGCGAAGGACTTTCAACTCAGGCATAAGCAATACTGTGTTTCATTTCCCTTTCTTATCCAGGAGAGGCTGAGCCTCTGCTAGTTTGAGTAAAAGGTTGTCTTTGGGGCAGAAAAAGAACATGAAAGAATGTGAAAGTTAGTAGCATCCCCATGGATTTTAATTTGAGCAGAATGAAACAGATTCTATAGAAGAAATATACAACCTTTCTCGATTAAGTGCTATCATGGTTGTGTGGAATGGCTCTAAGATGTAGGAAATCTTTTGTCAAAGACAGAGAGAGGATTTGAACTACAAGACCCCATGCTGGGTGATTGATCCAAGCACAGATGTCCTGGTTTTGCTGGGATAGAATCATAGGCTGGCCACAGTTTGCAGGCCATTAGCAGTTTTGAGTTAGCCAGGGGCTTAAGCTGGGAGGGGCAAAATCCAGGGCAGCTGACCCGAGCTGGCTAACAGCTGTACCGTAAATGTCATGTTCATTATAAAGGGGGAAGTCCTTGCTCCCACAGACTGCTTTCCCACTTATTGTGACCGCAGCACATTAACTGGGCAGAGTATAACCTTGTATGCTTTATCTCTTTCACGGGCACCCCCTTGCCGTGGGGAAAGAGCTTGCGTGCCCTTGTGAAGTTGAGAGCTATGCTGCTGGTGGCATATGCCTCCGGTAGGGTCTCCCAAGCCAGACAGGTCTCAACTGAAGGGTCAGACAAAGTGTGTCCACGGGCAGGATGGGCTCACTAGCCTTCGGGCAACCATCCTAGGAGAAGGACAACTCTAACTCCAAACCCGGGCAGATGGAGCTCGTTTAGCCCTGTAAGGCCATCCATCTAAGAGAAGGATACTCTAACCAAACCTACGACCTGAGGACTTCGCTGTCACCGTCCAAGCTCGCTAGGCCCTGGCAGATGAACCTCAGGTGTAAAGGATGGGGCCAGTCTCGCGCACGCTGCGCCTCACCTAAAAAATCCACCGCGCAGGCTTGAAGGGTGTACTCACGTTTAAAGCCCTTCCCAAATCTTCGTCCGGGAAGCCAAGCCATGATGATATTAAATGCAAAACAAGAAAACAATACAGTAAGAGTTAAAACACTGCAAAGGGAGGAAAAGGGAAAAAAACCCTACAATTATGGGCGATTGGCCATAGGCCAGGAGATGGCGTCACGCGAGGATGGTAGCTCAGAAGATGGCGTCTATCCAAAATGGCGTCGGGCCAAGTGATTAAAAGTTTTTAACAGCTTAGAGAAGTATTTTAACGAGTTCGCAGGGAGACCTTTTTTCAGTGTCTTCCTGACAGAAACGGTGGGCCTCTTCAGATACGGATAAAGGAGATGCCCTTGCAGCCGGAACGTGAAGGGGGGTGATCTTCCCCCGTGTCCGAATCCAGCGGTCGATTCTTGCCAAGTGAAAAATAGCTCTTCTCTTACCCGATACAAGAGAGAGATGCTGACTGAGTCACACAACAATTCACAGCAGAGCTGGGCGCCGATAGACAGAAACAGTTCTGAGTTAGGCCCCGGGTGGGGGGGGGCAGGCCGCAGGTTTTCGGCCTGGACGGCAGCCAGCCCTCTCACTGTGGCTCTTTCTCCGAAGCTGTCCGGTGTCCAAAGAGGAGGAGACTCCTCCTGGCTGCAGGTTTTAAGGAGCATCTGTCGGAAGAAATCTTTTGACCTGCACTTTTAGCCAATGGGATGCCGGGTTTATGGAGCTTGTATGAAATAATCCCGATACTCTATTGGGCACATTTCCAAAACAAGGAAATCTTGGCTCCAACTGGAACAGAGGTTTAAGAAGGTCAAGTGCTGCATCCTGCACTTGGATCACAACAACCCCCTGCAATGCTACAGGTTTGGGGAAGAGTGGCTGGAAAGCTGTCCATCAGCCAAAGACCTGGGGGTGTTTGTTGACAGCCGGCTGAATATGAGCCAGCAGTGTGCCCAGGTGGCCAAGAAGACCAACGGCATCCTAGCTTGTATCATAAGTAATGAGGCCAGCAGGACTAGGGAAGTGATTTTCCGCCTGTAGTAGGCACTGGTGAGGCCACCCCTCAAATACTGTGTCCAGTTTTGGGTCCTTCACTACAAGAAGGACATTAAGCTGCTGAAGCATGTTGAAAGAAGGGCAACAAAGATGGTGAAGGGTCTAGAGAACAAGTCTGATGAAGAGTGTCTGAGGAAACTGGTGTTGTTTAGCCTGGAGAAAGGAGGTTGATGGGATACCATATCACTCTCTACAACTACCTGAAAGGAGGTTATAGCAAGGTGTGTGTCAGTTTCTTCTCCCAAGTGACAAGTGATAGGACAAGAGGAAATGGCCTTAAGTTGCACCAGGGGAAGTTTAAATTGGACATTAGGAAAAATGTCTTCACCAGAAGGGTTGTGAAGCATTGGAACAGGCTGCCTAGGGAAGTGGTGGAGTCACCATCCCTGAAGGTATTTAAAGGAAGTGTAGATGTAGTGCTTAGCAACGTGGGTTTGTGGTGGACTTTGCAGTGTTAGGTTAACGATTGGACTCAATGATCTCAAAGTTCTTTTCCAACCTAAATGATTCTATGACTCTATGAAAGACAAAGGTTTCAAACTCTTCCATCATACAAACATCTTTGCGAAGGACTTTCAACTCAAGCATAAGCAATACTGTGTTTCATTTCCCTTTCTTATCCAGGAGAGGCTGAGCCTCTGCTAGTTTGAGTAAAAGGTTGTCTTTGGGGCAGAAAAAGAACATGAAAGAATGTGAAAGTTAGTAGCATCCCCATGGATTTTAATTTGAGCAGAATGAAACAGATTCTATAGAAGAAATATACAACCTTTCTCGATTAAGTGCTATCATGGTTGTGTGGAATGGCTCTAAGATGTAGGAAATCTTTTGTCAAAGACAGAGAGAGGATTTGAACTACAAGACCCCATGCTGGGTGATTGATCCAAGCACAGATGTCCTGGTTTTGCTGGGATAGAATCATAGGCTGGCCACAGTTTGCAGGCCATTAGCAGTTTTGAGTTAGCCAGGGGCTTAAGCTGGGAGGGGCAAAATCCAGGGCAGCTGACCCGAGCTGGCTAACAGCTGTACCGTAAATGTCATGTTCATTATAAAGGGGGAAGTCCTTGCTCCCACAGACTGCTTTCCCACTTATTGTGACCGCAGCACATTAACTGGGCAGAGTATAACCTTGTATGCTTTATCTCTTTCACGGGCACCCCCTTGCCGTGGGGAAAGAGCTTGCGTGCCCTTGTGAAGTTGAGAGCTATGCTGCTGGTGGCATATACCTCCGGTAGGGTCTCCCAAGCCAGACAGGTCTCAACTGAAGGGTCAGACAAAGTGTGTCCACGGGCAGGATGGGCTCACTAGCCTTCGGGCAACCATCCTAGGAGAAGGACAACTCTAACTCCAAACCCGGGCAGATGGAGCTCGTTTAGCCCTGTAAGGCCATCCATCTAAGAGAAGGATACTCTAACCAAACCTACGACCTGAGGACTTCGCTGTCACCGTCCAAGCTCGCTAGGCCCTGGCAGATGAACCTCAGGTGTAAAGGATGGGGCCAGTCTCGCGCACGCTGCGCCTCACCTAAAAAATCCACCGCGCAGGCTTGAAGGGTGTACTCACGTTTAAAGCCCTTCCCAAATCTTCGTCCGGGAAGCCAAGCCATGATGATATTAAATGCAAAACAAGAAAACAATACAGTAAGAGTTAAAACACTGCAAAGGGAGGAAAAGGGAAAAAAACCCTACAATTATGGGCGATTGGCCATAGGCCAGGAGATGGCGTCACGCGAGGATGGTAGCTCAGAAGATGGCGTCTATCCAAAATGGCGTCGGGCCAAGTGATTAAAAGTTTTTAACAGCTTAGAGAAGTATTTTAACGAGTTCGCAGGGAGACCTTTTTTCAGTGTCTTCCTGACAGAAACGGTGGGCCTCTTCAGATACGGATAAAGGAGATGCCCTTGCAGCCGGAACGTGAAGGGGGGTGATCTTCCCCCGTGTCCGAATCCAGCGGTCGATTCTTGCCAAGTGAAAAATAGCTCTTCTCTTACCCGATACAAGAGAGAGATGCTGACTGAGTCACACAACAATTCACAGCAGAGCTGGGCGCCGATAGACAGAAACAGTTCTGAGTTAGGCCCCGGGTGGGGGGGGGCAGGCCGCAGGTTTTCGGCCTGGACGGCAGCCAGCCCTCTCACTGTGGCTCTTTCTCCGAAGCTGTCCGGTGTCCAAAGAGGAGGAGACTCCTCCTGGCTGCAGGTTTTAAGGAGCATCTGTCGGAAGAAATCTTTTGACCTGCACTTTTAGCCAATGGGATGCCGGGTTTATGGAGCTTGTATGAAATAATCCCGATACTCTATTGGGCACATTTCCAAAACAAGGAAATCTTGGCTCCAACTGGAACAGAGGTTTAAGAAGGTCAAGTGCTGCATCCTGCACTTGGATCACAACAACCCCCTGCAATGCTACAGGTTTGGGGAAGAGTGGCTGGAAAGCTGTCCATCAGCCAAAGACCTGGGGGTGTTTGTTGACAGCCGGCTGAATATGAGCCAGCAGTGTGCCCAGGTGGCCAAGAAGACCAACGGCATCCTAGCTTGTATCATAAGTAATGAGGCCAGCAGGACTAGGGAAGTGATTTTCCGCCTGTAGTAGGCACTGGTGAGGCCACCCCTCAAATACTGTGTCCAGTTTTGGGTCCTTCACTACAAGAAGGACATTAAGCTGCTGAAGCATGTTGAAAGAAGGGCAACAAAGATGGTGAAGGGTCTAGAGAACAAGTCTGATGAAGAGTGTCTGAGGAAACTGGTGTTGTTTAGCCTGGAGAAAGGAGGTTGATGGGATACCATATCACTCTCTACAACTACCTGAAAGGAGGTTATAGCAAGGTGTGTGTCAGTTTCTTCTCCCAAGTGACAAGTGATAGGACAAGAGGAAATGGCCTTAAGTTGCACCAGGGGAAGTTTAAATTGGACATTAGGAAAAATGTCTTCACCAGAAGGGTTGTGAAGCATTGGAACAGGCTGCCTAGGGAAGTGGTGGAGTCACCATCCCTGAAGGTATTTAAAGGAAGTGTAGATGTAGTGCTTAGCAACGTGGGTTTGTGGTGGACTTTGCAGTGTTAGGTTAACGATTGGACTCAATGATCTCAAAGTTCTTTTCCAACCTAAATGATTCTATGACTCTATGAAAGACAAAGGTTTCAAACTCTTCCATCATACAAACATCTTTGCGAAGGACTTTCAACTCAGGCATAAGCAATACTGTGTTTCATTTCCCTTTCTTATCCAGGAGAGGCTGAGCCTCTGCTAGTTTGAGTAAAAGGTTGTCTTTGGGGCAGAAAAAGAACATGAAAGAATGTGAAAGTTAGTAGCATCCCCATGGATTTTAATTTGAGCAGAATGAAACAGATTCTATAGAAGAAATATACAACCTTTCTCGATTAAGTGCTATCATGGTTGTGTGGAATGGCTCTAAGATGTAGGAAATCTTTTGTCAAAGACAGAGAGAGGATTTGAACTACAAGACCCCATGCTGGGTGATTGATCCAAGCACAGATGTCCTGGTTTTGCTGGGATAGAATCATAGGCTGGCCACAGTTTGCAGGCCATTAGCAGTTTTGAGTTAGCCAGGGGCTTAAGCTGGGAGGGGCAAAATCCAGGGCAGCTGACCCGAGCTGGCTAACAGCTGTACCGTAAATGTCATGTTCATTATAAAGGGGGAAGTCCTTGCTCCCACAGACTGCTTTCCCACTTATTGTGACCGCAGCACATTAACTGGGCAGAGTATAACCTTGTATGCTTTATCTCTTTCACGGGCACCCCCTTGCCGTGGGGAAAGAGCTTGCGTGCCCTTGTGAAGTTGAGAGCTATGCTGCTGGTGGCATATGCCTCCGGTAGGGTCTCCCAAGCCAGACAGGTCTCAACTGAAGGGTCAGACAAAGTGTGTCCACGGGCAGGATGGGCTCACTAGCCTTCGGGCAACCATCCTAGGAGAAGGACAACTCTAACTCCAAACCCGGGCAGATGGAGCTCGTTTAGCCCTGTAAGGCCATCCATCTAAGAGAAGGATACTCTAACCAAACCTACGACCTGAGGACTTCGCTGTCACCGTCCAAGCTCGCTAGGCCCTGGCAGATGAACCTCAGGTGTAAAGGATGGGGCCAGTCTCGCGCACGCTGCGCCTCACCTAAAAAATCCACCGCGCAGGCTTGAAGGGTGTACTCACGTTTAAAGCCCTTCCCAAATCTTCGTCTGCGAAGCCAAGCCATGATGATGATACTTTATACTGGCATTAATATTAGTTTAGCTGATTCATTAAATTTGTTCTCATTTCAACCCGCAGGTCTCCTCTCCTTTTCTCGATTCCCCTTCATGGCTGAGGAGGGGTTATCAGTGATAGAACAACTGCTGTAGTTCAGCCCTGGATACAGGCTAAATGTAGACAGATTATTTGGTGCCCAAGGTTTATTTGGGGCTCCATTTATATAGCTCACCTGGGAGAACTGTAGACCTTGAATTTGAGTCTTGAAGGCTTGAAGTTTTAATGGATTTGACTGAGTCATTATGAACACTCATTGTGTTGGTATGGATAATAGCGTTGCTGAGCACAATTCTCTGGTATTTCATTTTAGGGTTGCGTTTGGATCTGTGGGCATCTTTACCCCCATTTTTTATCTGTTTTGTGCAGTTTGTAGCTTTTGGGTGTGGGGTTAGAGGTGCTGCTTTGCTATGTTCTTTGCCGCTGGGTTATGGTACTATAAATTCTTTTGTAATTACACTAATTTCTGATTTCCACAGAATAGAAGTGGGCAAAGAGAATTTGGGATAGCCTTGGAATGTTCCCACCACCTTGTTCATATTGTCAGGCCTTTTGAATGTCTTTCAGGTCCTGGGTTTTCTTCAAGTAAAACACTGGTATAGAGGCGGATACTGTGTAGCTGCCTCAACCTCTGAAACAAACCCTGCAGATATCTCATCCTCCATAAGAAGCACTGCAGCTGCTCAGCCCTCCATGATAGGTGATGCAGCTGACCTAGGGACTCAATCAGTGCCAGTGTCAGTTGCCCTGTAGAGAAGAAGAAATACAGAAAAAGAGCAGGTTGTGCACATCTACTAACATCATCACAGGAGGAAAAATCAGAGGTAACTACTCCACCTCTATGCCTAAGTGAGTTGCGAGATACATGTAAAGATTATAGCTGTCATGAAGGCAAGCAACTTGTAACTTAGCTGTTTCAATGCTGGGATAATGGAGTGATGGTTCGCACTTAGAAGGTAGAGAAGCCAAGAAGTTGGGACTGATGGCTAGAGAAGTGGGTATCGCCAGGGTCTTGCAAAACAGCTACAGCCTCTCTGGAGCTAGCTTCCGTTGTGTGAGAGGAACAGGTATCCCTTTCGAGATGTTGTCATACACCACCTGGGTAAGTGGACAATTACTGAGGGAGATTTTAAGAATTTGAGAGGAATAGCTGTGTGAGAGCTGATTTTTGCTGATCTGGCCAACCTGCAGAGTCCACTGGCTCCAGATGCCCTCAGAGTTACCAGACCCATGTGGCACAAGTGGGTACTGAGCAAGCCACCATGATATGCCCACACGTTAGCATTATTCAGCTGGAAAGACAACGAGGCACTAATGCTGGGTGACATGGATGCTTGAATGTGACAATATGCAGACAATCACTTTTCCTCCCTACAGGCCATTATCTCTGCTGTGGAAAAAACATCTGACAAACCCACAGAGCTGCTAGATAAGGTGTTTGAAAAATTGTCCTTGGTTCAGGATAGGTTGCATTTTCTACCTGTACCGATGAGTGTCTCAGCAGTCAGGAGAAAGCATTTCCCTGTAAGGCCTACTCACGAAAGACAATTTGCATCATGAGGAACCCTGTGTTTTGTCCTGTGTGACCACGGAGAAGACATGAGAAAATGGGATGGAAAACCTACCTCAGTCTTACAGGCATGCATGTGTGAAATAATCACAAAAGGGGGCTCTTACAGGAAAAGTGATGCTCCAGTTTCCAGTGCACAGCCCCCCAGATGGCGTAGATGGGCTTTAGATCCTTATTAAAGAGCCATGAATAAAGAGATAGAGGTCTAGTCCACGTGAGCTGCTCAGACATATATGTCGATAATGGGCAGTCTTTGAAGTTAGAGGGGCCCTGCCTCCAGCCAGGTGAAGGAGAGGGACAACTGATTTTATTGGACTGTGTAGGTTCAATGGCCTGGCACTTGAGTACCACAGGAATACAAGGCTCTAGAGGACACCAGTGCACAATTCACTGCAATGCCATCAAAGTATAAAGGCACAGAATCCATTTGTATTTGCTGTAGCCCAGCATTCAAAACCTGTCCCAAATAAAAGAACGTGCTTATCAAAACACTATCACACAACAGCTGGGTCTGTATCCTATATCCCTCCACACAATCAAATATTCAGATCAATAAAGAAAACTCCCTGAAAGTTGGAAGCATGCCAGAATTTTTTATTTGTAGATTAATCCAGTTAAGAATTTACATAATTTAATTGTAAATTATTACAGACTATGGTCTACCATCCCTACCAGCACTAGAATTAGAATTGCAATAATTTTAAAACCATTGTCAGATATTAAAGCCTGTAAATATCAGCAAATAATGCATTACAAATCGGAGTCCTGCTTCAAGAAGTCCTCAAGAAACTAGATAAATCTTCATTAATACTGTGGGCACTTTCCAGGAGGACTTTCTTGTCAGTAAATTTTGCTACAATTCAGGAATGGGGAGGGTGAGAGGGAGGAAATTATTCTGGCCAATTCACGAGGTGCAAACTATAAGCTTCACCTAGACTTTTCTGTGTTACAAAAGGCAGGAGGTATAAAAGCTCTTTTTCTTTCTCCAGGGAAAAACACAGGTTAAACTTAGGTCCTGAAAAACTGTAGGAAACGCAGCTTAAACAGAACATGTTATCATCATCACAGGGGTCTCTGAGATGCCCTGAAAAGGTGTTTCCCAGGCTGTTTTCTGTCAATGCTGTTTTGCATCCCTGTCCTAAATACTTTCCTTCTGAGCAGCACTTTCTTCTGCTACAAAACAGAGAGTGACCACCCTCTATTCCTGGGGTGCTTTCCAGTGATTGCAATTGCCTTTTCTAGCCCAACAGCCTCCTCTTTAACCCATAGTAAACACTGCTTGCTGTGCCCAGGTAACTTGTTTATTTAGTACACTGATGATATCCTTAATTTTACTGAATTGTTTCAGAAGTTTTAACTGGTACAGGTTATCTCCCTAGGTTTTTTATAAGGGAGGACAATTTTCTTAGAGTTGGTAATTTCCCAATGCAAGAAGAAAAAAGTTTACAAATTTACAAGAAAAATTAAACCAGCTGTGCCTGGTATCCTGAGTCATATACCTGAGCTGTTATTTGTATTACAGTTTCTGAAGCTGATTAAGTCTCTGTGACAATCATGTTATTGCAAGGATTGAAGATTGTCTTTAATTCTCAGAAACCCAAGCTCCTCCAAAATGGTTTTAAATATTCATGATTACTTTCAGAAACACACTGATCATCACTTCAATCTTAGTCTGAAGGTGAAAAAGAAATGGAAACCATTATTTACAAAGGTCAGAATTTTTCATTTGCTTCCTTAAAAGTAATAAAAGCAATAAATTAGAAATAATGTAAATACTATCTCAGAGTGGAAAATAACCTCTCTAAGTTGCAACATAACTCCGGTGCAATGGGACTGTCTCCTACTAGAACCAGAACTTTTAAACTTCCTGAGCTCATTCCACCATAGTCAAGACTAGACTGGATTACAGCATCAATGACAATTGGCACTGTAAAGACTGCCTTAGGCTTGGCAGAGCTACTCAGGCTGATTTAGTTGAAGCAGTTCTTTCACTGGTCAAGCTTCCAGACATTTTTATTTTCCAAAGTATTTATTTTTACTAACATATAAAGAAAACTCGGGAAATACCTAGTAATGGAGAACTCCAAAGGCAAGATCTACTATCCGATATTGCCGCACATGTTACCCTAGAATTTGAAATAAGGAAAGGGAGAGAAACACCAGCAGTGAACTGAGAGGAGCAAACTAGAGACTGAACACAAGGCCTTTAGCTTGTTCTATAGAAGTAAAGAAAATCCCCAAACAAATAACTGCATAGTCTGTATCAGATCAGACAGGGGTGGATTTGATTTAACAATCCCACAGATGCAGGCATACATCTAGTCTCCTTCTTTTGTCCCCAGCTGTAGCATATAGAACAACTATTCACAGACATTAAAGTGCTTTGTAAAGAAAGCAAGCACCTTGCTTTTTATCGTGGGGGGAAAGCAAATCAGGTGGGTTAAAAGCGATTCACTTACAGTCACAAAAATACCAGCTAGACTTCAGGATTTTGGGTACCAATCCTATGTTATAGCCCTCTGGAAAAATCAATCCGTAAAATCTTTGCAGGCTCTTACCATCAAAAGCTGGCAGAGAGGCAAGGGAACTATGTTCAAATTGAGAATCATGTGGAATTATGTGCTGAGCGAATGTGTAGAAGTCCACTGCCAGCGAAGTATTCACCCTGTAGCTCCAAAACTACCAGCTCTCCACTTCTATAAAGCATCTACATGCAATGATTCAGTCAGCAGGTCAGCTGCCAGTGACATACATGCAGGGGACAGTTCTCATGTGCCAAAGTCATAACTCTGCTGTCCCTCTGCTGCTTTTATGGAAAGGATCAGATCAGGAAAGAAAAGCAGCTATTTAAGACTGAACATAAGCAGGACAGGTGCTAGAAGGTAGATGCCAGGAGACTATAAAAAGTTTGAACCCACAGTACAGTCTTCTTTGCTGTGAGATATAGCCCTTTTCTGCTCAATTCAGATGTTCAGGCGTAATTTGGATTCAGAAGATCTGGTAAACAGAATGCATATGTATTTTAGGACTGTAAAAACAGGCTTTGGGGGGGCAGGGGGGAACTGTGATTAATTCTGTTAAATGAAAATATCTTTGAAAAGTCTAAATCTTTGTGATTTTTAAAAAGCGTACCCTTCCACTATCTTAAAGGCATCACGTGCAGAAAAGTTGCCAAGCTCACTGAAGCCTCAAATGATCAGGCTTCACAGGATTCAGAGTGGGATCACCCCAGGTGTATTTTACCAAGGGTTTCTACAACTCTGTAGAAATTTGGTGACTTCATTAACATGCTCAAGACTCATATAATTTTGACCCATCACAACATTTTCATTATGTCATTTTTACACCTCATTGTAAACAATAAATATATGTTGACACATTGACATTTATGAAAGGTAGTGAAGTGTCTGAAAAAATTGTGGGTTTCCATGAAGACATGTAACAATTTGACTAAAATGAACTCCAAAGAAAACTAGATTTATTATTATATTTTTGTCTAGAATTCTCTCTGAAGAAGCAATGCACTGACAGTTTCTTCCAGTGTCAGATGGTATTGCTTCTGCTTCTTGATACAGAAATTGAAATAAGGGAATAAGTAATGTTAAACACGATTTAATACACATTAATCTAGAATTAATTCAATCTTTTGTTCAAATAATTTATTTAATAATCTTGGGGTCTAAATATTGCGCAGGAAAAAAATGACTTTTGAATCCCTGAAAAACAAAAAGCTATCTGATACGTATGATTGGACTAATATAAATGAAATGGACATAACATAGCTCCAGTTCTGCATAATTTGAGCAGTAGGGTTGCTGTGGCTCTGGGCAATTTTAATAACTTCACTGAGTTTTCATAAGGCCATTCGTACAGTCAGTCATGTGGAAAAGCAATATGAAATCTGACAGGGAGGAGCTGTTTACACTGGTCTACAATAATTTTAACTCCACTGATTTCAGCAGAGATACTCCTGATTTATGCCAGTTTCAGTTAGTGAAGAATGAGTCTCCATAAGTTCACTGCAAGTGTACATATTTTCAACATGTTCAATAAATCTCTGTTATTGCAGAAAGGCGAGAGACTCACTGGAATTGTATGAGTAAGCCAGATCATGTTCCCTATTATGCAGAAAATTGAAATATATTAACTTAATTTTTTAATTACTTCTATGGATGACACAATCAAATTATATGAACCTGGTTTGATATCTGCAAATGACAATTATTTCTAATTAAGTAGCTCCGTCTTATTTTAAACATTTATTGGAAAATGTATAAAAAATTTTATGTGATGACCACTGAAAAATAATTTGTCTGAAGCACCACTACCAAAAAAATTAAACACCATGCCTTGAGATAATATAAATCCTTTTTAATATGAAAAGTGACAAGAAGTCAGTTCTTTAATGTAAGCTGGTACTTCTTGCCTCTCACCAAGATGACCTCTTGTTCTGTTATGCGGTTTATCCTGAATTAGTGCAAATTTAGTTAAAAAACACACACCTTCATTACATCAGTACTATTCATCTATACTGTAGTTTTTAAGTATTTCACAATTTTTAATGTAGGTGAGGAAATGGAAGTTTTCCAGGGTTCAAATTCAAAGAATACCTGTGAAGCAGATTGTGAAACTATCTTCATGGTGGTTGACAGGTTTTGGCAAGTTCTCGTAGGTTTCCTCTAAGCATGTGCTGTAAAACCCCTCCATACTAGCAGTACAGCTAGGAGGACAACCAACCAGCAGCTCCTTCTGGTTGGGATTACACTCCAATAGTAATTTTCCACAGGATGCTGTCACTCACCAATGTGCTTGGACCCAAACTGGATATCAAATAAGCTAGGTCTCTTTCCCTTCTTTCTAGCAGTAATCTGTTATCACCATTTAAATATGTTCCAGCACCAGCACCAAGTTTGAACCAGGCAAACTCCATCATTTTTATGCTGACAGGCTTGTGCGCTGCAACCTTTCATCCCAGACAAGGTGATCTCTGCTCCTTGGTGTACCCTGAACAATTCCACCTTCCATAAAGAAAGAGGGCATGAATTGCTTCAGTAGTCTCTAAAAGTCTTCAAAATCTGTTCATGAAAAGTACCAGAGTTTTGGTGGGTCTGCCTCTAGACCTTTTGAATGAGGAAGAGTGGGGGCCAGAAAAGAGCCTCTCAAGACAGCCAAGAGGCACAACGCCAAGCCTGGTGAGCTAAGCTTGTTGTTCTAGCAGCACAATGAGAGATCAGGGATGGAGCATGATAGTCTCTGTCCCGCATGGCTTCACCGAGTGCAAGTCCTACCTGACCAACCTAGTGGTCTTCTATGGTGGAGTGACAACTTCAGTGGACAGAGGAAGAGCTATGCATATCATCTGTCTGGACTTGTGTAAGGCCTTTAACACAGTCCCCCCACAACATCCTTCTCTCTAAATCAGAGAGATACAGATTTGATGGATGAACTGTTCAGTGGATAAGAAACAGGTTGGATGGTTGTATGCAGAAGGTAGAGGTCAATGGCTCAATGTCCAGACAGTGAGATCAGTGATGAATGGTGTTCCTCAAGAGTCCATACTGGGACCAGTCCTGTTTAATATCTTCATCAATGACATAGACAGTGGGATCAAGTGCACCCTCAGCAAGTTTGCAGATGACCAAGCTGAGTGGTGTGGTTGACTCATCTGAGGGATGGAATGACACCCAGAGGGAGCTGGACAAGCTGGAGAAGGTCCATGTGAACATCATGAGGTTCAACAAGGCCAAGTGCTACATCCTGCACCTGGGCAGGGGACAATCCCTGGTATCAATACAGACTGGGGATGATGTGATTGAGATCAGCTCTGTGGAGAAGGACTTGGGGGTACTGGTGGATGAAAGGCTGGACATGAGCCAATAATGAGAACTCGCAGGCCAGAAAGCCAACTCTATCATGGGCTACATCAAAATAAGTGTGGCCAGAAGGTGAAGGGATGTGATTCTGCCGCTCTCACTCTACTCCACCCTGGTGAGACCTCATATGAAGTACTGTGTCCAGTTCTGGAGTCTTCAGTACAGGAAAGAGATGGACCTATTGGAGCGAGTCCAGAGGAGGGCCACAGAAATGATCAGAGGGCTGGAGCACCTCTGCTGTGAGGACAGCCTGAGACAGTTGGCTCAGCCTGGAGAAGGGAAGGCTCTAGGAAGATCTTATAGCAGCCTTTCAGTACTTACCGGGGGCCTAAAAGAAAGATGGAACAATACTTCTAGCAAGGCCTGTTGCAACAGGGAAAGGGGTGGTGGTTTTAAATTAAAAGAGGGGAGATTTAGACTAGATATAAGGAAGAAATTTTTTACAATGAGAGTGGTGAAACACAGGAACGTGTTGTCCAGGGAGGTGGTAGATGCCCCATCCCTTGAAACATTCAAGGTCAGGTTGGACTGGGCTCTGAGGAATCTGGTCTAGTTGAAGATGTACCTGGTCACTGCAGGTGGCTTGGACTAGATAACCTTTAAAGGTTCCTTCCAACCCAAATATTTTATGATTCTGTGAGTCAAGGTGTTGAAGATTTTGTGCAACACAAATTACATTGCTATTGTATTGTAATGGAAGCCTTATGTATAGGTAAGAGGCCATGCACATGAACTGTTTCAGTCCATTTGCTGTCCATTGTGACCTCTGCACCATGTTAGTCAGCATCTGCTTTCTTATCTGGTAGGAAGGGCACCTTTGCCCCAGGTTTTCACATTCAAGCCAGAGGGCAAAGTGTCATGAAGCTTGTAATTTCTGGGTGCTACTCCAGAAGAAGATGAAGCTGCAGAAGATGTGATGCCTCCTCGATGTTCAAGATCTTCTGAATATTTAAGAGACAGTTCACCGATGTTACACCAGACCATGGAGAAATTCATCCACAGAGAGGATGATTGAGTAGAATTAATTTGTTCACTAACAAATGCTCCAGAGTAATTACAAGCATTGGGAAGCATCATGTAACCAGGGCGTTTTGGCTGAAGAAAAGCAGTGGCAAAAGAAGTAGATCAAAATTCTAACAGATGGCAGTGAGCCTGCAAGCAATCTCCACAGCCTGACCAGTAATAGCTGCACTACACTGTTTCGGGTTAAGGTACGGACCAGAGGCTGTCATCACAAGCTCCCTTGCTCTGACACTGGATAACTGTCTAGTCTTTCCAAAGGTCTGGATCAAAGGAAATTTGGAAAACAAATGAGCTTTTCAGCGTGGACCTGGCAAGAGCAGGTAAGGAAGACATCTGAGGCTGCCATACCTGAGACTGTCCTTCAGGTATTTTTTTTCATCTGTTTGGATTTTGTCCTTTGTGGACCAGGAATGTGGGAATGCCTTGATAACATTTCATACAGCTCATGGTAATGGAGATTTTTAACAAGATGTGGGCAAATAGCCCAAAGTCTTAATACATGCTCTGGAACTGGATGGTGAAAGGAAAGTGTTCTCATTTTAGTTTACAGATGAAATAAAAACAGTTCTTGTTGCTACAGGGAACTCTGAGAACAGTTATCTGAAGAGTCAAAAGCAGAATGTTAATTGTGGCTTTATCCTTTCTTAATAATGTGCTAAAGATGCTTGAGGTTGACATGGTGTAAACGGGCTCTGAACAGAAGTCTGAGTACAGCATAAAAATATATGCTGCTCTTTAAAAGGTCTTTCTCAGGCAAACCCCAGCTCTACACCTGTTGCTTACCTTGTTATTGCAGCATCTTCACCGTTCCCCTTTGCTGTGGGCTAGACTTATTCTGATAAGCTACTTTGATTAGAGACAGTCTTCTGCCTGCGTTTGCAGTCCTGCTACTGCCAAGAGCGTAGACAGATCCTGAGGCATTCTTGGCCCAAGGAAGCAGGCAGGGGATTAACAGCCTGAAAACAGCTTTGGCTACCAGCTTAGACCAGGGCATACTACTCCCAGTCATGAAACTGCCCTTCAGCCTCTGAGTGCAGCAAGCAATCCCTGGACTAATGATTACTTTTGTGGCTGCAGTTTGGCCTGCTGGTCCAGCAGGAGACCAATGCAGTCTGCTTGTCTTGGCAAAGGAAAAGCTTTTTATATTTTACAGCAATCACCTACGTTTGTGCCTATGTGCCAAATCACCTGTGTATGTGGATTTGGCCCCTGCAATTATGTTTTTTGGGAAAGCTTTTCATTCTGTCCTTCCTTCCATTTGCTGACAAGGTGCAAGTGCCACATTCTGCAGCCTGCCCGTGTGCAGGTCGTGCCTGACCCTCCGCGTGCCTGACCTCTGACAAGACAGAGACCACACTTCCCCTTTGTAATGTTGGGAGGGAAGGAAGGAGAATACCGAGAGGTGAGGCCTGAAGGAATGGGAAGGCACAGCCAAGCCTCAGGGTCAGATGAGGCATGGGGGAGGTTTTGGGGCTTTCTTCAAACTTGAAGAAGTAACCAAGAATACCAAGGCTTTGCAAAGAGAGTAGGCAACGGTTTCAGCATTAGGGGAAACAGCAGTGCTGCCTGCAGGTGACCTCACACGATCTGGCACGCTGAGACTGCCCCCAGGGGATTTTGAATATGAATGCTGACCAGAAGATCTGTTTCTCCAGCCATCACTTAGGTAGCAAAGGACTCAAGTTCTGCTTAGGCAGAAAAATAAGGGGAGGTGGGTGGGGAGAGGGGATTAAAATTGCCAAATTAAAAATGAAATACTGAAATAGTTAGTTCCAAAATTGCAGCTGCACAAAATCTTGCCAAGTCCAGAACCTTCCGGGAACATTGTCAGTCATTCTGCAGATCTGTGTTCTCAAATTCTTTATGGTGAAGATGTCACCCAAAATTTCCAGCTCTAACATCAGGAGTCTGGAGCACCTAGCAGGTCAAGTTTCCACCAGAAAGCATGGAAACTTGGGACCTGCAGATGATACTAAAGCATAGATTAGAGGAAGATGTCTGGTTAGAGAGAGATTGCTCTTGTCTTCCTAGCTCTTATCTCACCATGGACCTGAGAAAATTGAAGTCTTGGCTAGATTTGAAGCCTAAGAAGCTAGACTTGGAGACCTGCAGTGGAGAGAAGCCTTGAGGCCTCTGCTGGGATTCAGAAGCTTTGAGTTTTTAGTTCAGTGCCTCTACACAAACTACCCAAGGGTCAAGGACTCAAACCTTCTCACCATGCAAGGCAGCTGGGTTCCACAAAGTCTTTTGGAGAAACTAGCCCCAAGGTGTGATATTTCTGTAACACCGTACAGGGTGGAGCTGCACTGAAGCCATGGGGCCTGACATCCTGGCAGGCATTGGTTCACAGCAGCTAACAGAACTGGGGGAAAAAGCAAAGAGCATTTTGGAAACTTCTTGTATTAGTATTTCTAATTTTCCAATTTTCTAATTTCTAAATTTATAATTTTCTCTTTGACTCGTAGAGAATGAAGAAGGTTTGGTTGCATTAATAAGCAAAATAAAAAAAGAAAATCAATATAATAAAGTTCTACAAAACGAAATACCAGTTTCAGACAGCTCTGTACTTTGTGCTGGAACACCAACACAATTTCATATGGCCAAAGATGGGCTTCCTTCAGTTTATAGGTCAACATTCACAGGTTCTCTGTTCCAGTAAATACATACTCATGCACTGAAGTGTCTATATTTTAAGCTCAGACCTCATGGTCTCAAAATACCAGTTTAGAGATAATTTAATATGAAAGAAATGGCAATTAAGTTCTATTACAGAAGATAGTAAGTATTAACTACTGTATGATATTAAGTTGCATTGATTTAGCATTTGAACACAAAGCAGAAATAATTGTTTGTAACATAACCTGCTCATAGAATTGCAATTTAGCTTATTCCATGACAGATCACATTGTTTGCTATCTCCAGCCTCAGAAAAGGGATTAACCACTGCATCAAGGCTGGGTAATGACTTTCACTGTGGTCCCTCTGACTTGATGCAGTGCCTGAAGGCTGAAAGCTGCAGGTACTGCCTGTCAGTCACTGGAGTTTAACCCAGTTTGAACTTCCAAATAACTGCACTTTAGCTATTGTATTTCTTCTGCCCCTTCAAGGACATCTCCAAATATTTCACATTTAGAACATGCTTTCTGCAGCAAACAAGTCTGTTATTAAGGGATGTTTAACTTCCTGATTTTGTATATTGTATCTGTATAAACCATGGGGATTTTAATTAGAAGAAGAATAAGAGTTTTGTTTTCTTTTTTCCTGAATCAGGTAAGTAGCTTCATGTAATAGATGTTGCGAGCTAAGGCAAAAGTAATGTTGATAGCTTTATTTAAAATTGAGGTAATAGCTTTCTGTTTATCTTTTACTCTTCCCTGCGGAAATCAGACCCATATGGGCTGCCATTAGTACCGACTATGTTTTCCTGTGCGGAATAAACCTTTGGAATTCTTTTTTTCGTTAAGCCATTTTGAAGGTACTTGCTAATAAATCTGTTTCCCTTTTATTTTATGTCTCCTTATGCAGAAGCTGACCTGTTTTTGACAGCCCTAAACCCATGTGCCTCTGTTCCCTGGCACATCCAGTCCTTCAGAAGCTGACCCCCAGATCCACCCCCAGAGAATCCTGCCAAGAATGTATGTGAGGATGCCAAATGCTTTGAAAATCAAAATGCTGAAGTTTCACTGCTGAAAAGTGAGATTTGAGTAGTGAGGACCATTTTTCAGCTGAACTGTCAAGCCCAAAGCTAGAAGTTAGAATAGGAGGAAGGTGGTAGGGAAGATTGAAGGCACCCACCAGAAAGAGCATTAAACATTTTTGGTTGACCGTGGTCCATTTATGAAACATCCAGTCTTCACCTAAGCCATTCAAATTACCTGAAAATAAAAGTTAGTTGTTTAATTCTCACTTTTGCATACCAAAACCTATATACCATCATGGTGGATGAGACTCTGTGGGCACTTATAAATTTCAGACTTCAAACTCAAGTATCCCAGAATGAGTCTGTGTCCGAATTAGGGTTACAACACTCATTTGATCTCCTTGTCTACACTTGTTTGACTAACTAAAACCACCCATGGACCATTTTGTGGTCCTGTGGCCAAATGGCATGGCCAGCTTGGGCTCAGACTGATGCCTGTTCTGTTGCTATCCCCTCCAAGTGGCAGGGTCCAAACTGCCTGCTAGGAAGAACTGCTGGCACATACTGTTGCTCAGATTGGGCTTAGGCAATGTCTGAAAGACCTGGCACTGCAGCAGCCTCAGTGACTTTGCTACAGGCAAGAGACAGGCTGGTGCTGAAACCCTTGCCCTCATCCTGTTTTTTAGTATTATGACATACATACCTACCTACATACTTATGTGTGTATATGTAGGTGTACGTATCTATACGCGTTATGTAAAAAGAATATACTAAAGTCTTTATGGTACAGTACTTAATTAATACAATCCACTGCATTTCCTCCCACTCACAGAAGTCTCCCTGGTTTTATTCAGAGTGTTTTGGCACTGTATCACGACAGTAAAATGTCAGTTTCTGCAAGTGGCAGTGTGGTATACAAAATCCACAGAGGAGCACTGAATGTGTAAAGTACAGGACAATAGCGAGCTCAACTCATTTAGAAGGTTTGTGAGATCTCCAGGTAGGATAGTGGTCCTGATGACCCTTTGAGGTTCTTCCTCTGACCTACTTAGAAAGTGTAAGAAAACAGTCAGTATCTGTTTCCACTAGGGAAACATCATAGAAAAATAATGTTTTACTCCCTTTCAAAATATGTCCTTTGTAGTAAAGTGATCATCACCTTTCGCTTTGGGAGCTCTGGCAAGGATCAATTTCCAGTTACACGTAAAATATTTTCCTTCTGTCATTCTGAACAATTACCAGAAATTTTCAAAGATTACTGCCATTTATTTCAGAAATGACAGTAATACATCTATATCATCTGGGACTTACTATTATTAATACCGACTCTTCCTACATAAGAGAAGATTAAAAATTATTACTATTTTTAGCTTCAGCATATACAACTCTAAGATGGATAGCTAAGCATACAAAAGCTATAATAGGAATATTTTGAAACAAACCTAAACTAAATGAATTTGATCACAAGGGTGTATACTTGCGTCTTGAGAGACTGAATCTAAGAATACAATCTGCTGCTTCTTGCTCTAGATGAAACCAGTGGTCAAACCGGCGAAGTAGAGCAAATTTTGCACACATATCCAATCATGCTTTTCAGGGTCATAACCAAGTGAGTTCTGAATACCTCAAAGAATTAAAAAATATTTGAAGAGTCAGAAAATAATAAGGAATATTTTCATAATTTTTTGTTTCTGACCAATAGTCATATTGTTCTTCTAGCTACAAATCCTTTGATGTCCATCCTTTTACGCTCTTCTTATGAGTTCTGCTTTCCCACCTGCTGAAACAGTAGGCTTTACATTATTTGATGGCTGTGTTTTCTTAAGGTTTCTCTTTGGTGGTCACATGATAGGTAGGCCTGGCAGAAAAGATAATGCCATGAAAAATATTTTAAAATATGTTCTTTAGAAGTTACTCCTCCTTTGTGGTTATTAAATACACCACTGGAGAAAAAGTTAAAGGGATTTGTCCCCTTTTTGGATTACCTGGTTTGACCAGCACCCTTTGGTAAGTGCGTTTTCAGCAAATTCAGCTTATTTACATCCTGATAGTACCACCCAGTGCCTGACCTGTCTGCAGCAGGAGAAGAAACATCAGTTTAAAGGGAAATTGATGATCATTTCCTTAAAGGACTTCTGTTGCTTGGTGTGTGGTTTTTTTTAAATTCATACCATCTAATTCATGTTATTTGATTTCAGATAGTGAGATAGAAAAGCAGTATGCAAAGTGCTGGATGATTCAAGAATGAAATCAGAACTGAGAGAACTGATTTGATATTAAACTTTGAGTGACTTTATCACAGGCAAGAAAATCTATTCAGTCAGTTCAACTAACTGTAGAGAAAGACAGTGAGAAGAACTGGGTAGGGGAGGCTGTGCACCAGATCACAGTAAATTCATGTGAAGACAGACATGTTGTTTGATAATTAAGTGTTCAAATTTAAGGGATGGAATTACAGATACTGAAATCCTCTGCCTTGGACTTGCTGTAGTCTTTACAAATGTTCAGAGTGGGTATAAAATTAAAACTTTATATTAAGTACAAAATTCTACTACACACCATGTAGATTGCAATCTTACAATATATAATATACCTATTTTTCAACTACATTAGTGACTTTGCAGATGTCAACCTAGAAGAAAAGAAGTCTGAGCAAGTTGAAAAGGATGTAAGAAAAAGTGTACGTAAGGGACAGTAGGAAATGTTATGGATTACATACATGCACACACACATGCAGGGTTTTTCTTTATCTTACATGAGTAGTAGTGAAGCTCTGCTTGAACCAGAAGCAATCTATTTATTCATAACGCTTTTGACAGCAGACACAATTAAAGCTATAGTCAAGAAATTCCACAGTCAATAGCCAGATAATAGCTAATGGGAGCTGCATTCAGCTGCCTGTCAGAGGAAGCATAAAAGTCATGGGAAGCCTCTGAGGTTGGTAAAAAACCCCAGGGTTACTTCCCTCAGAAAAATAAAGCATCAAAGTATGTTTGCTCAGCAAGTAGTTTTCTTTGACAAGTTCTCCCAACCCTGCTGTTCTGCAGCTACTTCAGTATCTGCAGTGCTTTCTTTCACCTTTTATGCATTAGCTACACCAATTATGAGATGCAGCCAGACCTTAGGAACAACAGTATTTATTCTGAAGAGTGACTCCAAACTGCAAAGCGGAAACACCACCAACTTTCATTAGTCTTAGAGGGCAGGGCAGGAGAGAGAAATCAAGTTCATTTTAACTAGTAAAAAAGATATGCCAAAACATCTGAAAGTAAAGTCTCTTTCTACATTAGGTAAAATGGGATTTTAAAACAATGCATATCACCAAAACCACAGAAATCCGAACCCCTCTGTGTGACTGTGATATATATGCAGTGCTTTTAACAGTTAGAAATGTATTTCCTTGTATTACTCTAGGTACAGTATTTATGTGACTGGAGAATTTGGGGTTACTTTTGTAACTACATGCCACACATAAAAGCAAGCATAGGAGTCTCATATTCTGGAAGATGCAGACTGCTCAAAGGAAGATATCAAGTAATACAAATTAGGAGTTAACTAGCTACTGTAAACTGACCATATGAGTCACTATACTTGCCATCCTGGGTATTTCGAAAAGCCCTTTCATTTCTGCAGCTTGAAGGAAAAGAACAGGTAATACACTCTAGACACTAGGACAAAAAGGTCAGAACAGATACATGCTGTACAACTTTTTTCTTTCCTCTAGACCAAATTTTCCTAAAGTCAGAGAAACAGGTCAGATTAGTTACAGTTCTCAGAGAAAACTGGAAGAGTGTTCACATGCTGGCTCCAAGCTACTTCTCTGTTAGGCCCAACCATAGGGCATACTTTGGTGTCCTTGAGATATAGTACATTTCCAAACCATGTTCTTCAAGTTATTCCATCTAAGAGTGATGAATAGAGAACAGATATTTGCTGCTGAGTAGGAGGCATAGACGATGACTGTGGGGCCCAAATAGACCCTGACTTGTGAAGGGCACATTTCCTCCTTTCCATCAAGCACCAGTCATCTTTCTCTGACTCCCCGATTCCTGAGGTGATGCTTAGAATGTATCAACTGCTGTTTATGATAGAAAAACAAGTCAGCGAGTTCGAAATTAGAAAGGTATGAAACTAGAGTGTGCTAATTAAACAAATAGGACGCTGATTTTACTAAATTAAGCTGGAAGTGTTTGAAGAAGAGGATTTTATAAACACTATCTTATGCTTCCACTCTCTGAAATTTCAGAAATCTCATGAACTAAGACAGGCTTCAATAGATAAATATGAATGAAAGGATTCAATAACTGAATATTTACATTCCCCCCATTTAAAGGGGTTTGTATTAGACAGCTGCTAAATAGAACAGAAATGATTAAGAGGAAGACCACAGTGCCTCACCTTCCACCACACTTTGAGCCTTAACAAGGTACATTTGTAGGAACAGCTAAGCCAATGGAGAGTTATTCAAGTGAGGAAATCCTTACATAACAATTTTATTTCCAGTAACATATTCTCTCTAATGTTACAAACCAGGAAAGGATTTCAGTGCCAATTAAACATGCCACACATTTTGAATAAGAGATAGTAACACTTAGACATCAGCCATTAGATTAAGAGCTTTTGAACAGAGATTTTTCAAACAGATTTGGGGGGGGGGGGGGGGGGGGGGGGGGCAGGGCATGGAGGGTGGTAAGTAAATATAGCTGTAAGGCTGAGGCGTCATGTTCCAAGTCAGCTAAAACAAAATGTGCATGGACAAACCTTAACTTATAGAAGTCTAAAAAGGAAGTGCTGACCCAAGTTTAACTAGAGTGATGTGAACAATACTACACTAATGTAGTATTACCATACGTATTATAATTCTGCAGCCACAGATTTTCTTGAAGAAAACAGCTGCAGTATTGATGTTTTAATCATCTCAAAATTATACAGCAGAGAAATTACTCAGGCCTCAACATCACAAAAAGAATGATTATGAAGACTGCCATTATGATAACTATTTGCTCTTTCTTTTTGCTAAAAAGCTTTTTAATCCTGAAGTTTGTTTTTAATGTCTGCTTGTAACAGGACATTGCTATATGTTTTCAAGTGTCCACGTATCCTTTTCAAAACAATAGCAAATTTTCTAAGGTCTATGATAGAGGCAGTAGGGATGATAGTGTTTCTAGCTTAATTAATGATAGATCTCCTGCTCAAAAAGAGGTCAAAAATACCTGGCATCTGCATGAGCTATCAGAGTAAAAAGAAAAAAGAAAATGCTAATTAGTCTTCACATACACTAAAGGGTGGGTGCAGTCAATAATGTATCCCAGGTTTATCTGACTGTCAGATGGGGCATGTTTCGGAAACGTGTTATGGATGCCTCCTGACCTGGATACCCAGGTTTCTTCTAAAGAAACCAAAGCCCAGAGGGATTCCTGGTTCTCATTTCATTGTGATCCAGATGTGAGAAGGTACATGCTTAGGTCAAGAAGCCTGGACATACATTCAGGACTACCAGGTTAGAAGTAGCCTTAGCAATGAGACTCCAGCTGGGACCTATAAGTTTCAGCTGTCAAAGGTATCAACAACTTGATGTGTGTGTGTGTGTCACCCTTCTGCGTATGCAATGACAAAGTTCCTCTGGTGATCTGGGACATCATATGGCAGATCTGGTCAACATGATGAGGAAGCCTCACCAAACAGGAGAAAGTTTCCAGCACTGTACAACTGGTATTCTTGTCACCTCACGGAATTCTGTAAAGAAAACATACATAAAGTATGTTTTCTTTAACTTCCATTTTTTAGCCACAATCCATTCGAGTCACATTTCTAGATTTCCCCAATATTTCGGCTCTCACAAGGTTGTTTAAAAAAAGAAATTTGCAAGACTCTCATTGTAAACCTCAAAGCATACTGCAGGATTTCCTTGGCCAACAGAAGACCATGAAAATTTTATATGCACTGTAGTCTTGGTAGCACTAGAACTGAATTAACTGGTTTTAACTACCACATAGTAAAGCAGAAGATCATCGTGTACATATAGATCACGTATATGTATGAATTGAATAAGAAGAAAACAAGTTACTGTATTTAAAGAGGTTCACTGATAAAAATGGACTTTTCTACATTAACTTCTTTAAGTTCAACCAAGATGCTTCCACTATTTTTAAACGATCTCCACAATGGGAAACTTTAACAAAAGCATTTAAACCTGGTGATAGTAATATAGGGCTTTCTCTCTATTCAGTTTTGAACGCCTTATTTTTATTGTATATAGCTATATAGGTTTGTATATTTGGAATATTATATAGCAGAGCCTCATAGCTCGCATGTCGACACAAGGCAGGGCAGTAATTACCATTAGATCCATTTGTGATGAGTTTGTGTCTGGTGCAGTTTTGGTGCAGGGGGGCTATGGGGGCAGCTCCTGTAAGAAAATTCTAGAAGTTCCTCTGGCTTCAAGTTGGATCTGCCTCTGGCCAAGGCTGAGCCAATCAGTGATAATGGAAGCATCTCTGTGATTACTTATTTGAGAGGGGAAAAACCTACCGGGATAGGTTTTTTGTTTTGGAGGGGTGTGGGATGTGAGAGAAACGACTATGTGGATGCAGACATCAGCAAGGAAGCAGCGAGGTAGGTGTCCCACAGCAGAGACTCCCCTGCAGCCCGTGGTGAGATGGTGAACTGTCCTCCTGCATCCCATGAAGGTTAACGGTGAGGCAGATGCCCTCCTGCAGCCCTTGGAGGACCCCACACTGGAGCAGGTGGCTGCATCTGAAGAAGGTTGTGACTCTGAGGGAAGCCCGTGCTGGAGCAGTCTGTCACTGGGAGAACTTCACCCTGTCAAATGGGCCCATGCTCAAACAGTTCATGAAGAGTTGCAGCCTGTGGTAAGGACTCATGTTGGAGATGTTTGTGGAGGACTGTCTCCTGTGGAAGGGATGCCACATTGAAGCAGGGGAAAAGTATAAGTAGTCCTTGCCCTGAAGTGGAAAGAACAGCAGGGACAATGTGTGATGAACTGACCTCAAACATCATACCACATTCCCCTATGTTGCTGTGGGAGAGGAGATAGAATATTTGGGAGCAGAGTTGAGCCCAGGAAGAAGGGAGGGCTGTGGGGAATGTGATTTTAAGATCAGGTTGAATTTCTCATTTTCCTACCTGATTTGATTGGTAATTGGTGACGGGTTTGTCATTTGAATTAAATTGATGTTTTTTCCCCAGGTCAAGTTTGGTTTTATTCTGTGACCATAATCAGTGAGTGTGCCCTCCCTAGCCTTTGCCTTGACCCTTGAGGCTTTTGTTATATTTTCTCCTCATCACCCCATCACTGGAGTGAGTGGTTTCATGCTGACTGCTTGGTCATAAACCGTGATATCCATTCGTAGGTGGGATATTTGAAGTGGGGATAACCCTCCTCAGAAAGCCGGGATTATTGGAAAAGAAATTTTCATGGCTCCCAGTTTCTTGTAATAATTCTGCCTCCAAGGGAAAGCAATATAAATAGAGTACCAGAGAGTCTAAATCTCACATGAGGTAAGTTGTAGTGCAAAGTTCCTAGTGTCAGAAACACTGGTTTCTGCAAAAATAGGGTTCATCTTAGAGTTCTTCATGAATCACTAACCCTTCAGACATTATTTCGCACTGTGATGTCAGAGAAATTGTCTGCCTTTTTGAGCCACTGTGATAACTGTGTTTGTAGCAGTCTACAGAGTTAAAACGCGAAAGTGACTTAGTCTGCTCTACATTTCTGATCATAAAGGGTTGTGCTGAGGGAAATCCAGCACAGGTCATCCAATACAAGATGCAGAGATTATGGATCATCAACAGCCACTTTTAGCAGTTGACACCTACCACAAAACCAATGACTAACCATCTGAAACCTTCCCATAGATAGCCACAAACCAGTGACTAGCTAGTTTGCTGTTAGCAAGGCAACTATGTTTTAGCAAGTGGTATGACAATGAGGGTTTGTGGGATGACTAGTGTTGTAATTACCTCATAAACATTGGCTATTACTGAAGGACCAGGATCTGAGCACCTGTTCAAACCAACATGTTTCCTAGCCCTAATTCTGCCTCTCCGCTTTTTTCTTCTCTTATCTTTTCCTCCTTCCCTTCATACTGCCTTCATTGGAGTATTCAAGAAGTCATATATTTGTCCATGTATTCCTTATAATCATTCCTCTCCTGCCAGGCACCCAATTGTCTTCTTGATTTATGTCAATAAGGAGTAATTCTACTAAAGCAGTAGATTTAAATTAATGAAGAAATCTTGGTATAAATGAAAAGAATAAACCTCTGCAAATCTTCCAGTGAACAGTCACCAACAATGCCCATCTGTTTCATGCTGCTCCACTTATGCAAGAACTCATAAACCCAGTTTAAATAACAAGTTAGCCAGGTTTATAGCTGTTTTCTGATGGGGAAAAAACAAAGCAACACAATAGGGTTTGTCTACCTCATCCATTAATTATTTGAGATTAATTAGTATTTATCTGACTTAATCTTTTATTTCACATACAGATAAAAGCATAGGAGTTACATTTACTATAAGGTTTATAAGCAGTGTTGTTTTCTCTGCTGTATCATTTCTGTGGAGAGATGCCTTGTGTTTTACTGCTGATCGTCTTCTCTTTTAAATGCACCAAACTCATTTAGTGATACCCTCCCAAATAGCGGGAGGTTAATGACATATTCATTATGAAATCACATAACAGATGCATCGGGTTTTCAAATGATCATAACCCATTTAAAATATGTCAACCAATAGGAGATCAACCCAGAAAGATAAAAATTGACCCTGATGATGAAGAGTCACTGTCAGTGATACTTTAAACCCTGTCAAGTCAATAGATTCTATTTTCGGTGGAATTTTTTAAAAGTATATTCTGACTTTTATTTTTCAGTGCAACCAGCAAATCCAGGTGGTTATGTGTGACAGCACTGAAACTTTTACTACAGCTAAAGCTCATTTTTTACTGGTACACTATATGCACAGCATTGTGGCATTTATCCACCACCTCTTGTTTATTATATCTGCTCTGTGAAATATAGCCTAATAATGACAACTTGTTTCTGCAGAAGGTGTGCACTTAACTGATTAATTTTTACAATATACATCTCCCTCCTTAGCTCAATTAATCTTGTTCCACGTGAAACCCAGTGGTATTGTGAAGTATGTTGCCAGTAACTCATTACTCAAATTCTAATATTAGTAGGATTGAGATGGGACCCTGAAGACCTCATATGAGTAGGAGATGCTTTCCTACAGATCCATGAATCCTGGCTGCTATCCAAGATGGACATACCCAACTAGTGAGTTCTGCCTGGAAAGTGGTGCTAAAGGAGGCATTCAGAAACATCATCCCATAGGATGACAGAAAGAATTAGAGAAGCCATCCTGGTTAAGGATACGAAAGAGGTAACTTCTCTTTCTAGAGAATTTGCTGTTTACTGGGATCTCTGAAGGGTAATGCTAATGCTTCTACTTGAAAATAGACCTAGTTCTTTTTTCATGTTTTAGTCTTTTGCAACTGTAGTTTTATAGTCTGCATGTTAATGAAACCCAAATTCAGTGGGATACATAGTCATTTACAGCACCTGGTCAACTTAAGTTTTGGCAATGAAGGTTATTGGGGGTGATGTATATGCTATGAAATCCAAATGAACACAAGACCTTATGGATTCAGATGAACCTAGTCACCAGTCATGTTCTAAAACTTGTGTTTGCTTTTGGAATTTTGTCTTATTTTGGGGAGGTCAGTTATATTCTGGTGACTTTGTGAAAAAATGACTTGTGCAGCTATCTCCTTTGCTAAAAGGCCATCCAGTTTACTGGATAGCAATAACGCTAAACCTTGATTGTGAAAAAGGCAGTATTGGATGATCCAGACAGAATTCTGATAGAACTGGTATCTCCTTCACCTCTCTCCCCTGCAAATACGGCTAAGGGAGACAAAGGGGAGCCAACAGAAGCTGGCTGTTCAGGAATGAGCCAACAACCCATTTGAATAGCTTGCGATTGAGCCAAGGTTGACCCTACCACAATGTCATGAGTGGTAATTAATGTTTCAAGCTGTATCTGCACTTATAGACTCTGTGAATAAATATTTGCATGGAATTTTCTCATGAAAGCTAGAAGAATGAGTTCCCAGAACTCTGCCAGTGGTCTCACATAGCAAAGGTTTTAATGACCAGGAGAAGCAAGTTTGCCCAGCCACAAAATTACGATATCTCATTGTGATAGCATTGAAATCTGTTGCACTTAGCTTCTGCAGCTTGGCCAGCCTGTTTTTCCTGAGACCAGTGCTCCCACTTACAATGTCTTTTATGGTTAATTATAAATAAGTCAGGTCTTATATTGTCAACTTAGCTATCACGCTTTCAGGTCTGGACATAGGACATTAGGCCAAAGAAGATTGTTTCAATAGCAGCTCGTGAAGTTTTCAGACCTTTCCCAAAGTTTCTCTGTAACTCGTATGTATCACACATATCACACTTCTGAGGGGATATGCTCCTCAGCACATCCATCAGAGATGATTGCCAGGGTAATGTTTTTACAAAGAGGACAAGGTAAAGTATTTAAACTAAAAGCTTTATAACGAGAAAAAGAAGTCAGGTATTGAAAAAAATCCATCAGCACAACTGCTGAGTTTACAATGACTAATATACTGTAATCAGGCAGTAAGCATGTAGAGTCATGATACACAGTCTCTGAAATGTTATGTGATCTCTTATAAGACTTAAATCTGTTATGAGACTTAAGGTGGTATAATTCTTTATGGTCTTCTGAAATACACTACAAATGAGGAAAGTCACATTTAAATATTTTCTTCCAGAGGTCTTTGCAATTTCTTTGCCTTGAAATCTCTTCTCAAATTTCCTCTTCCTCTTCTTGGAGGGATAATGTTCCTTTCCGCTCATAGCATAGGTAGAAGAAGACCTATATAAGTGGAGTGACCAGCTTGGAGGGTGAGGCCAAAAGATACCATCAGACAGCATCAGTTCCACAGCAAGAGCTGGTCAGATTATAGACAGAGGTTGCGCTTGGTCACTTGTGGAAGTGTCTGGTTGTAGCAATGGGAGTTACTCCCAGTTCAGCTTTATGTGAGATTAATACGTTTGTGAAGGTTATTTGAGGTAAGAGTTGAACCTCCCCTCATGACTAGGGAGAAATTACTAATTTTCATATTATAGCACAGGGAGGCTGCACTCACCCAGGTACAATCTGTTTCTCTCATAAGCTTTGATGAATGCGTTTGTCAATTTTTATGCAGGAGCGTGCTGCTGTTGGAGTAATATGCTAACTCTTCAGTGGAAGCAGGACTTGCCTTTGAGGCATGTGCTAAGAATGTGAACAATCACAACCATTAAAGCTCGACTGCAAGATCAGGGCCATGAAATTTTCCCATTTCAAGTTGAGCTGCAGGCATAGGGATATATAATCTGATTGCTAACAATTAGTATATAATGCTGAAAGAGTCAATATTGCTCAGTAAGTTCCATGTCCTGTAACTGAAAGCCATGATGGAAGAGATGCTTCGATCTGGACAAACCATATCCATGCTTCTGTGCCTCACAGACTAGAGAACTTCCCAGCACCTCATAACAGTTTAAAGGCCCATCATCAAACACCAAAAGTCAGAATCACAGTTGTGTATCTTAGGAAGCAGTTGTAGGACTTGCTTTTGTCATAGGTCTCAACACTTGCCAAGAGAACTCATCAGGATCATCCTACCAGAGAGCAAAAGGGAAAACACAAAACACCAAAGAGCATAAGGGAAAGCAGTTACAGATTTACCAATATGCCTTTCGGCAAAAAGTGTTTCTTACTCCACATCTGCTGCTAAGTGCAATCCTGGTACCTGACGAAAATATATCAATTTCACCAATAAATCAGAGGTTTGCAGCAGATAACTCCTCTCCTGCAGTATCCTTGGGTCTGCACATTAGCTGGGGAAAGCCCCCATTCCTATGGTGTAACTGCTACAGATAAATATTGTGCTTACAGCAACCCATGCCTGGACCATGACAGCAAAATTCTATGCTTCATTTTTCAAGCCTAGATTTCCAAATTTTCTTGATATCACATAGCTCTCATCTTAAACCAGTTTTCTGCTAATAAAATTTTATTGATGATACAGGTTTCAGTGAAGTTTCTTCTGGTTAACCCTACCTAGTGGGAGTTGGAGAATATTCACATCTAGAAGCCGTGTTCACATACACGGAGATACCACACAGAGGCCAAAATTATTCCCAGTAAAATAAATATATCATCTCTGAATGGTTACAGATACCAAGGAAGAGAGGAATAATAGAGAGAAAGGTTGCCTGTCTGCTAGAGAGATTGCTGGAAACCCTGAGCTGTTTGTGAGTTAGTTTTCACAGAAGGAAATAATGGTGAGTTTAAAAACCTAAGTTTGAATTCTGGAAACTGTAGTGGGTCTCTTTCTTCACTGTAAACTATTATTCCACTTTATACCCAGTGAGCCTTGCTGCTTTGTTCTCGAATGAAGTCTACTCTTAATCTGAAAATAAAAAAAACCTCTCCACTTCACCTGCGTTTTATAAATTAGTTGCCACTAAGTAGTAATCCCTCTCCAACACACAGAAACTATTATGGTCATTTCAGGGGCTAGTCTGCCCTTTATTTTGTCTAGTGTGATTTGAATCCTTATAACATAGATACCTTATCTAGTATAGGTAGAATACATCTATATATAGATAGATCTGTCAATAATGCAGTTGAATGTGTTGTTGTAGCTTACTTAATATACAACTAAACATCACCTGCCCTACAGTTTGTGTATCAGCATTACACACTGTATTCATTCTACCTTCTGCCATTAGCATTTAATGAATTTATATAATGTGATACTTCTGAAAGCTAGTGACTAGACAGGATGACTCAGGGGCTATGTTCTTTTGGGGAGCTGTGTTGAAAAAAAATTGCTGGCTTGGGAAGACTTTTCATAGGAAAAGGTGCCCAATTAGTACTCATCTTTTTACTAATAGGATGAAAAGAGGGGCCACGGAGGAACATGAATTGCTTTTTTTGGTTTTGTATTGTCTTGCGAGTGGGGATTTTAGTGATAAAGTATTATGCCTGAGAGCTCCTGCTGTTTCTTACCTTTGCACCCCTTCCAAATTAAGAACTCTGACTTTCTTTACCAGTAAAAGTCTAGAGCAGCTCCAGTGATTGCATTGGAAACCTTCAGAACAATGCTGGTGGTGAGAGAATTAAAAACAGATTTGGGAATTTGTAGTGGATCTGAAAAAGAAACCAGCAGACTCACAACAGGCATTTAGACAAGCCCCATTCCAGCAGGGTCTGTGAATACCATCCTTGCAGACTATAAGAGCTTAATTAAAATGTAAGAAAAAAAGAAGTAGCATGATCTTGACAATCTAGTCTAAATCTCCCCTCTTTTAGTTTAAAACCATTACCCCTTGTCCTGTCGCAACAGGCTCTGCTAAAAAGATTTTCCCCGTCTTTCTTTTAGGCCCCCTGTAAGTACTGAAAGGCTGCTATAAGGTCTTCCTAGAGCCTTCCCTTCTCCAGGCTGAACAACCCCAACTGTCTCAGGCTGTCCTCCTAGCAGAGGTGCTCCAGCCCTCTGATCATTTTTGTGGCCCTCCTCTGCACCTGCTCCAGCAGGTCCATGTCTTTCCTGTACTGAAGACTCCAGAGCTCGACACAGTACTCCAGGTGGGGATGCACCAGAGCAGGGTAGAAGGGCAGAATCACCTCCCTTGACCTGCTGACCACGATTCTTGTTACACAGCCCAAGATACAGTTGGCATTCTGGGGTGTGAGCAGTCACTGCTGGCTCATGTCCAGCTTTTCCTCCACCTGTAACCCCAAGTCCTCTGGAGGTGCACGACCGTGCACTTGGGTCTCCCATACACCTGCTGTCACATCTGTGAGCCTCATGAAGAAGACTCACATGCCCTTGGTAACTTCATGTGGTTCTAGACATCTGTGTTTGTACAACCAAATTCATATTTCATTAGAGTTGCTTTGCACTAGAATTCATGAGTGGTTCATGGAAATAAAAACTAGAGGACACTAGCTTGTTACCTTCCCAGTAAAGCTAGGATTCTGTAGCTTTAGAAGAAACTATCTATTTTTCTCATCTTTGTTTAGCTCATTATAACTATGGACCTCTTGGGGTTGGCATAAATGGTTTTAGTCGCTTGATTTTCTTGTCTCTTCCTTTGTTCTCCTATTTCTCAGTTGTTGATGTGCATGACACACCAAGAAAGAGTTTCTCAAAATATGGTCATGAAACTGAAATATGATTTCAGATGAAAGATGCAATATATCCCCTTGAACTGAATGTAGCCTGCACAGTAATTTGTCCTCAGAGTCATATGGGCTGCCTTTGAGGACACAAACAAGTCACCAAGGTGCCAATCTGCCTTCTATCTGTTCCCCTGAAGGAACTTCCCCATTGGTTAACCAGCTAATTTAAGTGAAAGAAAGGTGTGTCATCTTGTGTGTAGCATGGAGTGCCACGGGCAAATACGTCTAGTGGGCAGTCACAGCAGGGGTACTGAGGTGTGGTAAGGTATCAGAGCAGAGGCTGGTATTTTGCTATAGTTACTACATTCCTGAGAGTGTAGAGCTCTGTTGTGTTTCATCCCTGGTACTCAGCACTCAACACTGGGGCCATAAGCACTTTATAAGCAACGGGACAAACAAGTCCAGGAATCACCTTTCATAGTCCATCTCCAATTACTTAAACACTAAGACTGTTTCTAATGAGAAGTATAGGGTATGTCTACTTAGATTTCATTATGATTTTATATTAGCATTTGTGGGCAAGTTTTCCCAAACCTATTTACTTTCAGTAGTGGAAAAAAAGAAGTAATACAAGCGAAGTAGTCTCGGAAAACTAAGTAGATGGTCTTTTTGAGTTCCCAGTGTGAATCACTATAATTTGCACTTGTATTACATCTAAAACCTCCACTGCAGGAATTCAACCAGTGCTGCAGCAGTGAAAATGAAAATAACATCTATGCTGTGGATCACAAAGCATCACATTTAATCAGAAGTTTTTCCAAAAAAAAAGAGTGATGTAAATGGAGTTCTCTAAACATTGTTTACCTGAAATTGAAACTGAAATCTATTGTGGTACTCAGGTACACAGACCCACAGGATTTAAAATCAATTTACTACGGACAAATCTGTAAGACCTCATGAATCTGATGAGAGGGAACAATAGTTATTGGAAAGCTGAGGCACAAGGGAGGCCAAAGGAGGCATCAAATAGTAGCAGTTCTGGATCACAGGTGAGCAAAAGAAGGCAGCATGGCAATCTCTAGGAGCTGAGGAAGAGCAACTTCATCTTCCTAGGGCTAATAAATTGCTGAAATCCTCACGTGAGACTCAACAGCCAATGCCTGGAAGTCTCTGACTAGAAATCAGTGAACAACAATCAGTGGACAACAGCTAAAAGAGCCAAATGTGCATGACATGGGCATATGACAAAGTGGAGATAAAATTTTTGAATTTTCTAACTTTACAGCAGCTAGAGGAGCACCTAAAAAGTTATACCCTCCTAGCAATGGCAGGCTTTGTTCATCCTATAAGTGGTGCAGTTAAGCTTGTATGTTTGTGCTATGCACTCTTCTGAATGCCTTTTTTAGAAGACTTATTTCAGTAGCACTAAAATGCTTACAATGAGTAAGAAATAAATTGACAATTACTATGGGTTTTAAAGATTTTTACAATTTCAAAAGGCACTTCTGGACACATTTCAAATTAAACAGATACAAAGTCATCATGGCTTGGCTTCGCGGACGAAGATTTGGGAAGGGCTTTGCCCATGCTTATTGCAAGCGCGTTGATGGCTGAAAAGGCCAATGCGGGATAGGCAAGACCGGTTGCAAAGAGCACACCGGAGGGTCTCCTTGGGTGGTATTGCCGTTTCGTCCCTTGCCTGTCGCTACAGGGCTTTGCAAACGTGAGTACACCCTTCAAGCCTGCACAGTGGATTTTTTAGGTGAGGCGCAGCGTGCGCGAGACTGGCCCCACCCTTTACACCTGAGGTTCATCTGCCAGGGCCTAGCGAGCTTGGACGGTGACAGCGAAGTCCTCAGGTCGTAGGTTTGGTTAGAGTATCCTTCTCTTAGATGGATGGCCTTACAGGGCTAAACGAGCTCCATCTGCCCGGGTCTGGAGTTAGAGTTGTCCTTCTCCTAGGATGGTTGCCCGAAGGCTAGTGAGCCCATCCTGCCCGTGGACACACTTTGTCTGACCCTTCAGTTGAGACCTGTCTGGCTTGGGAGACCCTACCGGAGGCATATGCCACCAGCAGCATAGCTCTCAACTTCACAAGGGCACGCAAGCTCTTTCCCCACGGCAAGGGGGTGCCCGTGAAAGAGACAGATACAGATACAAAGTAGATCTTTTATATTTAAGCCAGTGTCTGAAGACTGTAAAAGAAAAATCTTGTCTATCGCTTTCCTTGAAATAGTGGAAAGGCTAAACTTCTCCTACATGTTTGTCTGCACAGGATCCTTTCTGACTGAGGGCAACAAGATGGCCATCTGTCAACACGTGTCAGCCAGAAACAAGCTTTATCAGCAAAGAAAATGACACCATTAGGTGACCTTCCACCCTACCTGCTGTTCAAAATGATGGTGTCCTCAGACTGGAACTGTGGAGCTAAAGCCTCTGGGGAAAACATATGAAACATGCAAGTAAAACATAGAAGCGTTCCTTGAGACAGAATAACAATGCCTGTCACGAGTAGATTAATTTAGCAGGGAGGGAAGGGAAGGGGGAAGAAGCAAAACGTGGCCTCTCTCAACAAAGGTTTTAAACCCTGAAGAGTGAGCTATTCCTATGTAAAAATCCACAGACATTATGGCAATTCCTAAAGGTCAGAGATGTCCGCCCACATAAGCAAAATTATCATGGATGTTTCAGAACTACATCCCGCTTTTAAAGCTGTTGCTTGAGATTCATTTTTCCTTTTGCTTTTCATTAGCTCAGTGGATAGCTTGGCTAATAGCCCTTCTGTCATTTTTGCACGACTCAGACTAGCTGCTTGAGTTCTTTCCTGCTCTAGAGGCACTATCAGCCTCTGCATTCATTCCCCCACCTCTATACACTTCTACACAATCTTAGTCACCCTTCAGCTTCAATAAGCAGAACACCTTGCAGTGGCAATTCCCACTTAGTCTGCTTCCTCCTGGACATTTCCATGCTGTGGATTACAAGGCTAACATGAAGAAAAATGTGACACTAATTACTTAGGTGAGCAAAGCCATGAAGCATGCCATAGGTCACGACGGCTATTCTGTCATCCTTTGGGAGTTCATTACTATTGTGATCAGAAGTATTTTTTAATGAAAACTTTGTTGCAGAATTCCTCTGTGCATTTGTTGAACGTTCATGTAATTTACAATCACTGACATATGCTATAGTTTTACAGATATTTCCTATATTAAGTATACTTCAAGGAATACCTGGTATACCATTGCAACACCAGATAGACAGTTAAAAAGTAAGTAGAAAAAGATGCACATAGTCCAATTGAACTCTTCTTATTTAAATTAAGGGGGAAAAAATATGAAACTGATATTTTCCTTCTATCTTCTAAGTAGAGCTGCATGTAGACAAGAATCCTCAGAAGTCTGAATGATCTATGGAGTATGTTTCTCTCCTCTAAAATGGAGATTTAAATTCTCTTCTCCCTCAGAAAATCTTCTTTATCTATAAATTGGTAACTCTCCTTGTGAAAAGATTTCCACTGTGAGCATGATAGAATGCCTAGAAGTGTCTCATGCTGGTGTTGGTGTGTGTGCTATTCCCATTCATCTTTATAACAGAACGAGTGGTTTTCAGTAGAGTACAGTGTTGCTTTGAAAACACTCCCTAGGCAAAAACATTACAGTCAGTGTCAGCATAAGAGTGTGTGCTACATTCTCCCTTCTTATATGAAGCAATGAAAATGTTTTCAGATGGGAAATGCATGAAAATAAAATGGGTTACATGAGTGTTTTCTAGTCAAATGTTCTTTGTACATTAGAAATCTACCACCATAGGTAAAAATCTCTGCTCAAAATCAGCAAATGTGTCTTAAAGGGAGACTGTCCAAATCCATAACATTTATTACCCTTTAAAGCTAAGCCAGTTCAGTACCTTTTATAGCTTTGTGCACTTTCAATCTTTTATTGACAACACTGTCAAAAGCATGTGGATTAGTCACAAATAGATAAAATCGAAGTATTTTGTCCCCTGGAAACTGACTAAATCTTCACATCTGCAAGTTTGATTTAGAGACCCTAACTTCTCCTTCCCTTATTCACCAGGGTATATTCACTTGAGGGCTGGGTTGTTTTGAAAGCTCAAGGTGGGAGCATGGCTAGACCATTCCAATTCCATCATATTAATTTGCTTTAATGTGACTCCAATAAAGGAAGAAAATGACATCTCATAAAATGAGTGGTTTGATACTATGACCTTTGTTTTCATCTTAGATTAGTAGTAATGCTTTAACATAATGTTCCTGAGATTTTATGGCCTTCCATAAACTGATACTATCTTGCCCCCAATTTAGCAATCATATTTTTATGCTGTCTTTTCCAGTGTTTCCAGCTAAAGCTTATTAAAACATTACATGACCTTTCTGCACTGCACATATATAATATTTAATATCTTTAATATTCTGTAAGCAATGGTCTACATCGATACTGTCCATGTGTATAGGTCTGTTGTTTGGGGTATTGTTTCTTTTAACTGATAGATACATCAGCAGAAACCTTTCCATGAATGTAGCTTAGAACAGACAGAAAATTCTTTAAGCTAAAATAGTATGATTGAAATAAATTTTTTTAAGAGCAGGAAAGATGTCTTTTAACTAGAAATGTTAAACCAATTTACAGCTGAATGTGTATTACGTAATGGATATTATCTTCACTTAAAACAGAAAATAGAGGAACAGATAGTGATTTAGCAACAAGGCCTCTACTACCTCTAGAATCTAGGTCTTCTAAGTCATTTCTGATAATCTGGGAATACAGTGTCCACTAATATGTAAAGCAAGTGAAGTGATATGCTGGTTGAAACAAAAATTAATGAGTCTGCACTCGGAACAGCCTTATTTTGACAATGAATTCGGGGTGGAGGGTGCAGGGGAGGGGTGGTGAGAGGGGGTAAGGCTTAAGAAAATAATGTAATTCTGCAAAAAGAGACCACGGTGAAGTAGGTGAGAATTCCTGCAGAATGGAAGAATCAGCATTTGAGTAGAGCCTGCTGAAAAGGGTGTATACACAAGGATTTCAGAAGCAATCGGGTAAGTCAAGGTAAGTACAAATATTTATATTTACCACCACAAAGGAAATATAAAGGCATTAAAGGAAAACTGTTGTTGAACAAAGAAGGGGGAGGGTACGGGAGATAAATTTATCCTAGATGTCCCTTTGTATTGGTCAAAAAAGAGGAAAACAAGGAAGAGGTAAGACAAAACGTTCATGACAATCATTTAGGAACTTACCAGAAGTATTTGTGCTTTTGCTTCTCCCTTTACATTTATAGTCACATTATGTGTTATGGGGGTAAAAGACTAAGGAAGGTAGTAATATTGCCACTAGAGACATAAAACTGTAGAAGGGAATATTTTAATGTTTCACCAGTTTACCTTAGAGGCAAGCATTGTACTGAAACCTAAATTTTCATGCCACTGGAACACTGTATGTGGATTAAGCTAGTATGGCCTTTCATGTTACATCATGGAGCTGCAGCAAATGGAAGGGAGAAGCATAAGAGATTTCTGTCTGTAAGACTCTGGCAGTGTCATTCTCTTACCTCTGCATCTGACCTGCTAGATTTTGTTGGTTTCGGCCTTTTGCTTTCACTGTTTTGCAAGTATTGCTACCTGAGAACTGTTGGGCAGTGATGCAGAGAGATGGCCGTGGGAATTGCTACTGTATGAAGCAATGGCTTGAACAGGCTGAAATACACAGCATGGTGTCGTGGTTCAGACCCAGCTGGCGACTAAGCACCATGCAGCCACTCTATTACTCCAGCAGAAGAAAACACAACAGCTAAGAGTTGAGAGGCTCACTCACCGCTTACAGTCATGGGCAAAAGATAGACTCGACTTGGGAAACAAAATCAATTTAACTCAAAACAACAAAACGACAACCGAACGACCAATTGAAATCAGAGTAGAACAGTAAGCGAAACAGCAGGCTCTTAAATGCACCTTTCCTCCCACTCCTCCCTTCTTCCCAGGCTCAGTTTTGCTACCTCCTCCTTGACACATGGCACAGGGGGACAGAGGATGAGGTGTTGCAGTCAGTCCCAGTTCCCTCCATGCTGCTTCTGCTGCTTGCACTTCTTCAAGGCAAACACTCCTCACATTTCTCCCTTGTGGCAATGAGATATCCCTCCCCCAGGAAACAGTCCTCCAGCTAGTGCGGGGGTCTTCCACCATTAGTGGTTTTCCCAGCTCTGAACTACAGCAGCACAGATCTCCCTCAAAGTTATGACCTTTTTCAGGATAAACTGCCCAAAAAACCATGGCCCTCTCCATGGCTCTCTGCTTTAGCACAGGCTTCTCCACATCTCTGCAATCTGACCATTTCTCCACTGGTGATCATTGAAGACTGCCAGGTCTCAGCCTGCCATCTCACCATGGGTCAAACGGAAATGACTACTGTGGCATGTCATCCTGACCTCTTACTCACTACTGCGGATGACTGCATGGGTGGTTCCCACATGGTTGCCTCTCCTTCTGTCTTTCTTACCAAAATAAAAAGAGCGCTCTCAAAACAAAAAACTCTTGTGAAACCAGTGTTGCCTGTTAAATAGGTTTATTCGCAGAGAGGTTGATTGGCTCAGTCTTGGCCAAAGGCCAAACTGGAGGCAGGTGGGAGCTTTTTTGTGAAGCTTCTTGGGGGGCCATGCCCGCAGCCCATCCCCTGCCTCTGAAACCATGCAAAACAAAAGCCAGCAGCCTCCTCCCCCACTACTGAAAACATGCCAAACACTAAACAACCACACATGGCCACAGGAAGGAAAATGGGAATGATGATTTCTTGTGCCTGTCATATGTAGGAGAGAGATGACACTTGGAATGTGTCTTAGTGTTGACCAGGTAGGACTGTGAGACATACATACGTACCACATAACTCTTGCACAATATTAAGGGCAGAGTAAAATTCCATTTTAAAAATCAATTTTGGAACACACAGGACCAAAAATAAGAGGAAAACTGTGGAGAAAAGTGTTATACCCAATAAATGTGAACTCTTATTTTTTTCAGATTATTTTGTTCTATAGTCTTTCCTTCTCTACAAAAGCATCCCTATTATTGTTAACAAACTGTGAAACTAATCACCTGTTAACTTTGCAACAATACCGAAAGTTTTTAAATATTTGTGTATGTTCAGATATATAAAATTTCCAACCAAAGAAGGTTGACCTTCTAAGAGTATTTAAATGTCATGAAATTCTCTATGGTGAAAATGGATCACTGATAGAAATGACTGAATTAGAAATAGAAAATATATGGTTTGTCTTTTGCATAGAAGTCCATGAAGATAAGCAAAACATTACTACAATTGCAGCTACACTGATGTTGAATCAGTGTAAGCAATTAAGTGGGGGAACTGGAAGGCCTGGCCTTGAGTGAAGATATTGGCATAACACAAACCTCAGAAACATGTTGGAAGGCAGACGGTCAACACAACACAATAGTATCGCAGTGTGAAAGACACAGAAAATATCATGTAAGTCATGCCAGCAATCAACCAATACAGTATGCCATAAACCTTAGCAAATTATAGAACTGAACACATTACCAAGCAACAGGGTATCTACATAGATCAAAACCGCAGGCCTAAATAAAAGGAATACAGTACTGAGTCTGTGGTACTGCCTGCTAGGAAGGACTACGGCATTGCCTGTGATGCACTAAGAGACGTCAGAGAGGCTTTAGGAGAAGGAGTACAAGTATATTAAAAGATTTCTGTTGTCTTGAGTGTACTGGGCAAAACTCACACCAGGACATGAAGCAGAGAGGACATTTTTGGGCACCAGACATGACTTCTTTGTGGAAGAGGCAATTGCAAGCCCACAAGAGGGAGCGCAGCCCTCCACCCAGCTGAGAAATGTGCAGGATCTAGCTCCAAACTCTTCAGCTGAAAAAACACTTTGCAGCAATGTACTTCTATTTCACAGCCCTACAGGAATGCCAGTGTCACTGAACACCTACACAGAGGAGTTTTATGGAATTGAGAATGAATGCTTCAGAAAGCTAAAATAGTTTTCAAAATGGAAAGGATCATAAACTCTCAGAGAAGCCAAAAAGAAGTTTGAAAAACAAGTAACTAAGGGAATCAAAGCTACTATTACAACCTTTGATGTATTAAAATAGCTAAGACAAGATGCATTTCAGAGATTTCTAAAGCACCATATGACCAGAGCACTTCAGGAGCACCCAGTAAGGGTATCCTTGAGGGCACCCAACAAGGGCAAGACCTCTACAGAAATGCTGAATGAAATTTTTTACAATGTTCATGGTGGAAAAAAACTGGGAGATTTCCAGCTGAAACCTTTACAAAGAGGGGAGCAACAGAAGGGGGTTCTTTTCTGAAATGAAAGGAACTCAGTATTGAGTGAACAATGTGCTGCAGTGCCAAAGAAAGCTAACATGATGCTGCATTATATCTATATGGGCCTCATCAGCAGAGATAATGAAGTCACTGACCCACTCTACTCAGCTCTTGTCATGCCACACCTGGAACACTGTCTTCAGTTTTTGTCTGTGCTACACTTAAAAAAAGCAGACAGGCTGGAGAGGGTGCAGAGAGGGGCCACAAAGATGATCAAAGGACTGGGAACCTGCCATATGAGAGAAGGCTGAGAGAGCTGGAACTGTTCAGCCTTTAGAAAAGAAGGCTTAGGGAAGACCTTATCACCATGTTCCAGTATTTGAAAGGTGGCTATAAACAACATGGAGACTCCCTTTTTATGAGAAGTCACAAGGGAAAGACAAGGAGTAATGGGCACAAGTTACTCCTGGGGACATTCCAATTAGACACAAGAGAAAAATTTTTCACAACAGCAACAATTAGCCATTGGAATAATCTCCCCAGTGAAGAGGTGAATTCCCCAACATTGGACACTTTTAAGATTCAGCTGGATAGGGTGCTGGACCATCTTGTCCAGACCATGCTTTTCGTAAGAAAGGTTGGAACAGATGATTCTTAAGGTCCTTCCAACCTGGCTGTCGCAAAGGCACCCACAAAACAGACAGCAGCAGCCATCCAAAAACTGTGGATTTATTGCAGTCAAGTTTGCCTGGGACTCCAACTGACCAATAATTAATTACAGGATCAAATGTCAGTTCGGAATATATTACTGCACAACAGATTCGTGAATATCAAAGCATTATCTTTAAGGAAGATGAACCACAATGTGTACACAGTCATTTATACAAATGAGAATCTCCCACTTAAGGTTACCAAAAGGGTCACTCACCGTCTCGGGGGTGAGGGCTTACTGAGTCCTGGGAGATACATTCTGATAGTGTTCTGATCTGAGGGATGTCCCGGGAAGTATCCTCTACTGGTGTCACAATCCAAGGGGAGATTTCCCAACTATGCTGCCTGCTGCTCCAAAGAGGACCAAACTCAAATTGCATTCTCAGACAGGGCTCCTTTTATACCCTGGTCGAGTGTGAGCTGGGAAGAAATTTCCTGGAGGATCTGGGTGACTTCATCTTAATATAAGTAAGGTATTTTTTACAGGAAGAACAATCATTCATTGGAACAACCTCACCAGGGACATAGTAATCGCTCCTAAACAAAGGTGCTTGCAAAAAGGTCCCGTTCCCTAAGGAGTTGTGAGTATAGCGTATGATATACATATTCCAGAAAGCCAAAGTTGTTTTCCTGGTTTGAGTTAGAACAGAATGAATTCTGTTCAGTGCTTCTAAGTTACAGCATTTTCTGAAGTTGACTACATATTTTTGCAGCCAATGTCTGCTTCTAGAAGTGATAACGCTTGATAGTTACAGTTACTGTGGTGCAGTTTTGGTAGCTTGGGGAGGAGGGTGCTGGGTTTTGTTCGGCACGGTTTTGGTAGTGGGAAATGGGGCTCCTGGTGTGGCCAATGTAAGAGGCTTCTTGAAACAAGCTCCCCCAGCTCCAATTCGGTCCTGCCTCTGGTCAAGGCTGAGCCAATCAGTGCCTCTGCAAATAAACATATTTAAGAGGTGAAACAGGTTTTGCAACAGGTTTTTGTTTTGGGAGCTCTCTTCTGTTTTAGAGGGACTAGGGCGGAAGGAGAGGCAACCATGCAGGAGCCAACCATATGGTCACACAAGATAGCAAGGGAGAGGTTGGGGAGACACACCAGTACAGCCGTTTCCCTTTGGCTCATGGCAAGTTGGCAGACTGAAACACAGCAATTCTCAGAGAGCACTGGTGGAGAAATGGGTGGGCTGCAGGGAGCAGGGAGAAGGCCCATGCTACAGAGAGCCAGTGAGAGATGCAGAAAGCTGGAGAGAGATACACAACAGAGCTGGCAAGTAATCCTGAAAAAGGCCATGACTCTGAGGAGGATTGGTGCTGGATTAGTGTGGGAACAGCCGGCGATCGATCATGGACAGAAATTTAAGGAACACCAGAAATGCAAAATATAATCGCTTTGCCGTGGGATCAGTGAGCAGCTGCAGAAGACACGGGAGAAAGAAAACAACGAGTTAAAAAATAGCAGGAAGAACAGCTGCAAAATAGCAGGCAAGCGCTGGGAAGTACAGGGAGTAGAGGCTGAACTGATAAGATAAAGGGAAGGTGTTGTTTTAGTGGAAAATCACTGCTTAAGAGTCAGAAGGTATATAAGGCTTGGAGTGGCACTAAAATAAGGTCTGCGTTATCACTTTCATAAAGTGCGTGCAGTCCGTCATTTTCATTCTCCGACAGATTAGTTTAGCCCTGGGAGAACCGATAGTGGCAGCAGACCACCCTGCTAATTGGAGACATTCATGGAGGACTGTTTCCTGTGGGGAGGATGCCACATGACTGCAAAGCAGAACTGTGAAGAGTGTTTCCTATGAAGAGGAGCTAGCAGTAGAATCTGTATGGAGGGGACTGAGACTGACCGCTCCCCACCGCTTTATACTCTGCTCCCTGCGTCGAAAGTGGATGTGGAGGAGGAGGTAGCAAAGCCAGGCCTGGGAAGAAAGGAGGGGTAGGGGGAAGATGTATTTAAGGGTCAGTTGTTTCTCTTAGTGTTCTACCCTCATGTCAGTTGGTGATTTTTTTGTGGTTTTGTTGTTTAAATTAAATTGATTTTGTTTCCAAAAGTCAAGTCTGTCTTTTGCCTGTGTTCATAAGCGGTGAGTGAGCCCTCCCTTGACCCTTAAGCTGTTTGTTCTATTTTCTCCTACTGGAGGGTAAAACAGCTGCATGGTCCTTAGTTGCCAACCAGGTCTAAACCATGACAGTTACTACCAATGTGCAAATTTGTGTGCAAATAGACTCTTGTTTATACTTGCTCCTGTGCAGACCAAGGTCACTGCTAAATACCGTGTCCCACGGTGGGGGTGCAGTAAGTTAGAGGCTGCACCTGTGGGGATGAGCGGACAGGACAGGTGACCCTAAACTGACCAACAGAGTGTTCCATTCCATATATGTCATATTCTGTATAAAGCTGAAGAATCAGAAGGGTCAAACCCTCTTCTTCAATGGGCTGAGCAGGATTCTGATCATTCTGCTTTTGATCCCAATCTGTGCATTCCTGAAACCCAGTTCCAGAACCCAGCTCCTGAATCCTGTTCCCATCTAACACTGAGTTAAGGCTGGGACTTCCCCAGTGCCTGCCCACAGCATCAGTGGTGATGGTGACATGATTGCCATCAGTGGATTTGTGTTCAATATTGGGTTTGTATATATTTGTATAAGATTCATTTTATTATTATTATTTTCATTAAAGCAGTTTTAGTTTTCCAATCCATAAATCTCTCTCCCTTACATTCTCTTTCCCTTTGGGAAGGAGAGGGGTTAATAGAAGGCATCTGTCATTTGTCTAGTGCCTGGCCCAACCCTAACCCTTGACAGATTTATTGTTGGCCAACCTGGGGCACAATCAGAGCTCTGATAGATTGCCCAAGTAGTTTGAATTCCAACTCGCTCAGTTTGAGAATGTATCAGACTTTTTTCTTTTAAAGTCTTTATGGGTTGGAAATTAAAATGGAATGCTTACATCATGTCATTGCTGAGAACAGTATTATATCGTATCTTTCTAGAATTTGCTTTAGATTTAAGTGCAAGTGTTGCCTTACCTTCCATATGTGTTTTGTTATTGTTTCTTTGTTCTTACTGTTTAGCTGAAAGCTCTCCATTCCAGGCGCTGGACAAAAGCTGCCTCTTTGTTGTGGTGTCACTGATTTTTGCTGTGTTTAATTTGGACAGCAACTGCATCTGTGTACTACAGGCATTGAATAATGGATCTTGTTACTAACAAGGACACTTTTGTTTTACCTCTGGAAGCCATACGTCTCCCTATTATGCTAATCTGACTCCAGTAGATTCTGAGATTCCCTTAGATTGTGAGGATTACAGGTATAGTTATTACAATCAAAAAACCATGTTGTTTTTATCATTATCGTTATCATTGAATTTATTCCTGATTCTCTTTATTGTGTGACATCAGATTAAAGACTGGTGGAGGTGTACATGTCAGACGGTCATGTGACTCCTAGAGTGGTTGCCACTTTGGCAGCACAGATCACAGTTACTCAGACTCTGTGAGGCTTTATGACGTGCTCTGCAGTTACTCAGGCTGCACAAGGCTTTATAACATGCCTGACATGCGCTGCAACTACTCACACTCCATGAGCCCCTGCAACGAGCACTACTGCTGCTTCAACTCCAGCAATGAGCTCTGTCTCTATTCCAGCTCCCACAGCAAGTACTGCAGGTATTCCAACTCCCTTCGTGAGCACCATAGCTCCAGCAACAAGTGCTGCCCCTGCTCCAGCTCTGTCAATGAACACTGCAGCTACACCAACAGCCACTCTGGGCACTTCAAAGTGCACAGCAGCTATTCCAAATCCCAAAAGGAGCACTGGCTCTGCTTCAACTCTGGCAAAGAGTATTGGCATTGCTCCAGCTCCCACAAAGAACAGTTCAGCTACTTCAACTCCAGCAGTGAACATGGCAGTGACTCTAACTCCAGCAACAAACACTACAGCTACAGAGACAGCCACTGTGGCCATTACTACGCAATCATGAATGGTATGAGTTGCCCCTACGAGGAGAAACAAACAAACAAACCAGTTATATTACCCATATAGCCCATTTTGCCCAGCAATGGATGAGGGAGCGGGTCCTTCTCAAGCTGAACTGTCAGAGGAAGATTCAGAACCAGATATGATGGCCAATGCCCTTGTGACTGGGAAAAAAAAGCAACCTGAAAAAGTGCGATTGCCCAGTGTCTGATGATCCTAGAGCAAGTACTTCTAAAGCAAACTCATCAGAGGAGGAGGGTTCAGACCAAGAGGTAATCAGCCAACCACTATCTATGAAGAAGTTGCAAAATGTGAGAAGGACTTTAGCCATCATGAAAGTGAGTCACTGAGCACCTGGTTGCTCCGATGCTGGGATAATAAGGCAGATACCATAGACTGAGACTGTAGAGAAGCCAGGCAGTTGGGATCCCTGGCCAGAGATGGAGGCACTGACAAAGTGCTTGACAAAATACTCTCAGACTTTGCAGGTGACTCCTGTCAGCTGTAGGGAGCAGGTATCCCTTTAGGGATGTTATTGAATGCCTTCTGAGCAAAGGGACCACCGTGGAATTAAGTACCTGAGGTATAAAGTCCCTGAGAGAATTAGCTCTGTGACAGGTGATTTATAGTGACAGGTGAGCAAATGTGGACCTGATGCCATGCCATGCTGCCAATCTGTGTTGCAGAAGCTTGTGCAGAGTGTACCATCAATGTATTCCCACACGTTGCCACCAATGATCTGGGGAAGACACAGCAAGACACTACAGTGACTGAAGTGGCTCACAGAGAACAACAGTATGAAGACAGTCTCTCTGGTCCCCTACAGGCCTGCCTATTGGCCCTGGAGGAAATAGCTAAGGAAACCAGGAAATCAGTTGCAAAACTGTTTGAAAAACTAGACAGAAGAGAGAACAAATTCTATTCTTCCCCCAAATGGTCTGACATTGCAGATATTAGGAGAAAATGCTGCCCTGTGAGACGGGATAAACAGGAACAATACACATCATGAGGCACCCTGTAGTCTCTCCTGTGGGAGTATGGAGAGAACATTAATAGAAGGGATGGAAAACCTACCTCTGCCCTGCAGGCAGGAGTACATCAGTTACAAAGTAAAAAAAATAAATAGAATGGTTCTTCCAGGAGGAGAAAAGCTGATCCAGTCTTTTGTGAGCAGTTCTCTGGTCTGAGTAGATGGGTCTCAGATCCAAACATGAGTAGAGGGAATGAAAATGTAACGCATGTAGTCTTCACAAATCTTGTGAACCCTGTGAACCAGGTAAGCTACACAAACTCAGCTGTCAACAGCAAGTACTACCCTCGGAATTAGAGGGACCCTGGGTGGAGGAAGGGACAACAGAGTTTATTGGACTGTGTGGATTTGATAGCCTGACACATTAGAACCACAAAAGTGTAAAGCCCTGCTAGACACTGGTGCACAGTGCACCCAGTTGCCGTAGGATCATAAAGGGACAAAAGCAGTTACTAATTCTGGAGTGACTGGAGGAGCTCAAGAACTGACTGTATTGGAGGTCGAAGTGAGGCTAACTTTAGAAAGTGAAGTTACTTAGAAGAGACTGAACTGAAGAGTAAAATCACTGAACAGAATTAATTCTGTTCTAACTCAAAACAGGACAGATGTTAACAGAAGGGATAGTTTGTAGCCTACACAGAGATTTATTAATCTCAGTTACTTTAATTTGACCAAAACATAATTAGATTATAATATTACCATGAAAGGGATCATATATAGCTTTTTACTCTCACCATTCTTATCACAACAGGGCTCTATCCATGGCAAACACTCTTTTGCCACAACTGTAGTGTAAATAATTCAGCTTTATTCGAAAGACACATCTGGTCAGGCTTATAGAGTAAAATGTCATGTCAAAACAGGGCTTACCCATCTGCTAGTCTTCCATGTGATTTCTGTTGTTTCTGTATAAAAGCATCATGGTGGAGAGCACCACTTTGAAATGGTTGCATGCAAGGCACAAAGGCAAATTCAGATATAAGGCTAAAATTTTTGTTTAAAAACACATCCTTGTGTTGCATACTGGGCAGAAACTTATTCTTTATTTATCAGTGTTTGCTTGCTATGCAACACTCCCACTGCTATCATTTATCCAGAAGTCAGTGGGAGTTGTACATATCACACGCAGCAAAACACAGCATTATGCTTGTCTTTATAATCCCTAGATAGTCACTTGCAGGGCAATGATATTCTACCACATGTTTCAAGTGTAGTGGGTGAGTATGCACAAGTGCAGCTAATGGAATAGCATGGCACTCCCGCACAAGACAAAATGTCTTAATGAAAGAATAACTGCATGCTCTTCTGGATATAAGGAAGAAAATTTTTTACAATGAGGAATATTTTTTACGACAAGAACGGTACAGAAACAGATTTCCTGGGGAGGCTACAGATGCCCCATCTCTAGAAACATTCAAAGTCAGGTTGGATGGGGCTTTGAGCAACCTGATCTGTTTAAAGATGTCCCTGCTTACTGCAGGGGTTTGGAGTAGATGACGTTTAAGTGTTCCTTCTAACCCAAACCATTCTACAATGCTATGATTCTATGTTGGTGTTACTATAACGCACCTGGCAATAAAAAGCTAGAGTGGAGGAGTGCGTTGTGGCATGGTTTAAAGGCTGTGACTTGGTTGCATAAGAAACTGGCATATACAGTAGCAGATAAGATGTCACCGGGTTGGCTGAGGCGGGGCCAAACCACTGGACAAATTCTCTCTCTCCAATCAGCCCCGTCTCCGCTCCAGGAGGAAAGGGTCAGGGGAGAGATCAAAGGGAAAAGATAAAGTGGGCGAGGCCTCAGCTGAGTTTTGGAAACTGAAACTATTGTAATAACAACAGAACCGATATTATACTAACAAACAACAACAAGGGGTTAACAAATATATACAGGGATGGTGCGGCGAGGGTCAGACTGCAGGCAAACTCCCAGCAAATGGCTGTGGCCGGCAGCCTCCGGCAGGGCTTGGGTCTGGGCCCCCGCATCGGGCCGGATCGCGCCGGGCCCGGACACAGGAGCTGGCAAAACCACGGCTGCAGCGGGATGTGCCCCCGGGGTGAACCAGCAGTAGGAACTCGCTGCAGGCAGCAGCGGCAAGCAGGGCGGCTCTGGAGCAACAACGGCCGCCCGAGCAGCAGACAGCAGATCGGCCAGCGGTCAGGAGCCCCCCGAGCAGCAGCTGCAAGCGGGATCACCAGTCCCCTCAGAGGCAACCACAGTCCTCGCGGCAACAGCTGTAACAGTAGCAACCGCTGTAAAGGCAGTACCAGCAACGCCCGCAGCGCGGGCGGGAGAGTGAGGTGGGGCGCAGACGGTCGGAGCAGCAGGGCAGCAAAATGGAAACAGAGCACGGCCTCTCCCTCTCTCACGTGCAGCTTCTTAAAGAGACAAGAAGTTCCACAACCAGTAAGATGTAGTGACGTGCAGAGGGAGGAATACTGTAATTGGTTTGCTTTCTATGGAAAACAAACCAAACTGGTTATAGCTTAAACCCATCCCACACCCCCGACACCCCTCACACTCCCCTCCTGTCCTGAAATTAGGTAGCATTTTTGTTATGGGCAGGTTTGACTATAATGCACCTTTTCTCCCAGTTAGAAACATCTACTACCCAGTTCATACCCAGCCATGGCCAGTTCATTCTCAGCTGTGTTTTGCCAGTGGTTTCTTTCAACTGAAATAATTATTTTCCTTGTAGGCCCCTACTACCTTGGCATATTTACATATTGCTTTCAGCTTTTGCTTTTTGCTAAACCAAGGAGGCCACTGTTTGGGGAATATTTTTAACTGAGTGAAGCCTGCAGGCAAATTCCAGCTGTGAGCTAGCTCAGGTACAAGAAACAGCTAAACCAAAGAAGCTCAGGGTGTAATTCAGGATAATCTGCCTTACTTCACAGCAACACTCTTAGTCTTTACCGAGTTCTCATCCCTGTTTCTTCTAGTTTGACTCATAAGTTCTATGTGACTTCGTATCAGGTACTTTCTGAAATTCGGAGAGATTGCTTTTCTGTGAAAAAGATTTCATTTTCTTAGGAAAGGTCAATATTGATGCAGTCTACCTTTGACCAGACCATACGTATTTTATGCTGTTTTACATATCTTCAGCCATTATTCTTCTCAACATATCATAATGCTTTGCATGTTATTGAGATCAGGCTAACTGAATAATTATTTGGATCTCTTCCCCTCATACTCTAAAATACGGCTATTTTATTTGTCATTTTGCAATCAAACATTGTTATACTCTGTTCCCTAGTGGTATTCTAAACACTTTTTTCTGTGCCTGTGATTCAGGTATCAGCTTTTTTAAAATCCAAAGCTTTCAAATGCATTATCTTCTTTGAGTTTTGCTTCCCTCTCAGCTGAGATAAAATTAGTGCCATACCCTCATTTACATTTACCAACCTTCTTTGCCATCACTGGAGTGCTGTATTTGTTTAGAACAGGTACGAAATACACATTTTGTCTTGGGATCACATCTAGATGGTTTTTAACTTGCATCCCACCCTCACTGTAGCTACAGTGTTCCTCTATTTTGTTCCCCTTTCATTTATGAGGGCAAGAAAACCTTTGCTATCTGCTTTAATTTCCTCCTAAAGATCAAAATCAGCTTCACCTTTGGTAGATGCCACTTTGCCCCTGAGTGACTTGGTCTAAAAACATGGCTGCATTTCTTGTTCAGTTTTCTTACTTCTGGGTCCTTGGTTACTCTGCTTTATATCCTGGGGTGACTTCCTCTTCCTAAAAGCTCTTTCCAGTCTCTGGAAGCTGATTCCAGCACCCTAGCTTTACAGACACTTAATCACCAGCATAAAGAGATAGATTAGTTAGTATGACTGGCAAAAATGAATGGAGAAGTCAGGGGAGGCAAACATGCTGAAACTTTGAAAGCCAGGAAGCTGAAGTATTTACTCCTAATAGTCGATCATAATGATAGAGTCCCCTTGTCTAGAAAACTGTCTGGTCGCAGAATGTTCTCTGAATATAGATAATACATACATTATTACTTCTTATAAAATGAGAAGATGATGTTCTGTAAAATCTTTTCTTACACTAATGACCTTTTCAAAAATGTGTAATATTGCTAGTAGAAAATGTTCCCTTCTGTGAGGGATAAACCTTTATTATCAGTAGGCTTCTTCAGCACAGCATATCTATCTACAAACAAAATATTATTGCCAATAATCTTTGTGGTTCCTATACCAGCATATTATCATTGGCTTCCCAGGAAAGGCTGTAGTACTGTCATTAATAGATTTAACAACAGCATGCAAAAAGGTATTTTCATATATTTCATTCCAGAATTACTTTTAGTCTATTAAATATTTTCCTGATTGTTGTTTATGGCTGTTCATTTCTACAGCAGTGACATATTTTTTCTAAAGACTTTCTGAGGAAGTAAGTTTCTTACAGTAAGAAAGTAAGCTTCTGCAGTATCTTACATATTTCTCATTAACTTTGGGTTTTTTCTCTTTCAATTTATTCCAATTACTTGTCATCTAAATTGTCAGATGACTTCATCCAAAAAAGTTAATCCAGAAAAGATGATACAAGCTGTCATCAGCTGTCAGCAGAAATCGTCCCTTTGCCACTTACTGGAACCCAGTCAGTCTAAATTTACAGTGGATTCAGTGGAGTATTCATCTCCCTTAATCATTAATGGGCATAGATAGTTCAGCTCAATTTTAGCATGATGGCAAATATTTCCACAGAAGAAGCCCAAAGCCTGGGTAATGGGATAAAAGCAGTTACTGCAATTCAAGATTAAGGGTCAGTGTGGAAAATTGTCCAGGATCTGACTTGCAGTGCTTTTCTTTACATACTGTGGTCAATCCCTTCATTTGAATAAGCATCAGCTTTACGTAACCTGACCTGGAAAATATGAAGAAAATTCTCCTGTGAACTGTTACATGAACAAAACTGGAAGCATGAACATCAGTGATGATTCGGTACTTCAGCCTGAAAGGTTTTGAAAAGACTTTTTCCCCACCTGAGAAAGAGAGAGGTAACAGGGTGAGAGATAAGGTGGCAGAAGGAGAAGTCAGCATGAAATTAAGCCCTAAAACATGTTTTTGCTGTGTGAAAGACAGACATTTTACAGGAATTTAGCATCTAGCATCTAGAAGATGTGCTGAGGAGGAGCCTTTAGGACATCAGTGTACCAGTGTCTAACAAAAGTGATGATTTTAATAACCCTACATGCAATGTGAGATAAATTGTTCCTACAACTGAGGAATGGCCCCAGAGAGTTACTTGCTAAGGAGAATGTGATAAACGATTAAGAAAACTGTTCTATGGAAATCATTTTAAAGGCTTCATTTATTAAAGAAACAGATAACATTCACTATAACAGTTTTGTGGCCAGCTCAGAGGCCTTTGAGTACAATGAGTATGGCTTCAGTTCGAAAAATGGATTACTGACCAGGGTTTCCTGTCCATAACACGCATCCTCACAAACAAATATTTACGAATCTGCCATATAAGCACCACAGCATGGAACTGGAAATAGAAAGCACATCTGAAATTAAAAAATCAGTAAGGATATTTTTGGAGAACCTGTTTGAGTTGCGATGTCACCTCATCAGAGCAGGGCATTCGTGGTCCGAGGTAGGATCATAGCAGGCAATTTCCCTGCAGGTCTTCACTGCAGATTTCAGCTCTGGTGATTCTGGCTCAGGTGAAAGTGTCTACATTGCTAGATCACACTGTTGTTTACTCCATGCAGTGGCGGTGGGCAAGAAAGCACAACATATGGGCTTGTGTCTGAGTGTATGGCCAGGCAGAGAATCATTGTCCTAGCACAACATGTTGTTGGCAAATTCAATGAATTATTTTGGAAAGTATTGCCAGAGGACATGACTGTCTGTTCCAGATACATGAGTGGTAATAGTTTGCCAGGAAAATATAGATGAGTTTTTTGCTTCTATTTGTTCCTGTGTTGTGGTTTCTGTTCCAAAATCTAACAGGCTTGGAAAGGATATATTAGGACACTGACTTGTTCCAAATCTCATCATTAAGGTTAATACCATTTCAGTGAATAGTTGCGGGGGATGCAATGTAACTGTGAGCACTGTGTCCTCTGCTTGACACCAGGGGAGAAAGAGGTGAAAGACCTATGCAGAACAAAAGGCCAATATGTCTATATTATTGCATTCAGGGAAGATTGATTCAAATAGTTCAGTAATAGTTCAGCATTGGATTAAAGATGCCTTTTTGAGCTATATTTTCACCATAGTTTTAGAATACTGATGGATAATTCATCTTATGAGTATAGTTTTTAGTGCCTCAACAACTGGTGATATCTTAGTGCATTTCAGAATTAATATAATCACAAAATCACTGGGTTTGAAGAATTCTCCAAAATCATGAGTCTGAGGAAAGACACAGAACACTAGATATAAATTTCAGTTCTGACTTTGAACTGAAGTTGATCCATCAGCTATTTAATCATTGTAATGAAAATCCAAACAGCTGTGAGTCAGTCCCTGGAAATTTGTTCCACAGAGCAGCTTTCATGTTAAAAAACATTTTTTTCCAAAATTAATATTGTTTTGAGTTTAATATGACCTACACTACATTTTATTAGCATTTTCTATTTGGCTTTTGTGTGTTTTATTACTACTATGAGAATATCAATCATAAAGACTGAGAGGCATGACTAATGTCTTACAGGTACATGTTTAAAGTGCAGCATTTTCTTTCCCAACTTTCATTAAACTCTATCCTGAGTGATCCACTGCGAGTAACACTCAAAGGAACAGTTTTCCTGTGAGCACTTATTTTTTAATCATGCTTCCAGAACATGTTTCCTGGAAACTGCTGGGGATCCCATTTGCAGTATCTTATGAGACCTGTGGCCACTCCCAGTTGGCAGCTCAGGTTCTGTAGCCGAATTTTCGCCTGACTGTTGACACCATTCCCAAGGACCATGATTTAGTCTGGCAGCAGCTGCTTCACAGCTGGTGTTATCAGTCTGTTTCTAAACTGCCATTTGTAGTGCAGAAGTAACCAGAGTTAAGAAAAAGCTTTCCTATCTCTGCTCTTATCATTTAAATTTCTTTCTTTTCATTCCAGTTGATAAATCAGTTTTCTGATTGCATATATGTCTCCAGAGATCTTAGAATCCCAAATCCTCTTCTGAAGTGGATCAAGTATGCATTTTTGGCATCCAGTTTTGTCTGTTTCTTATTTGCATTTGGCATCAGAAAATTGTGATAAAATCTTTTATACTGATTCCGTCACCAGTTCTCATCAGTTATCTGCAGTGACTCTGCTGGCATGGACCACATTCTTCATTTTATAGTCATTTGTTGATATTACTTGCTTCTCTTCCCTAAAGCTTACAGCTGCTGTGTGCTTTTTGGCCATTTAGCCTCACTTAGACTCCACTCAGAACGATGTATTGCAAAAATTGGAGTACTTAGAAAATAAAACAGGTCTGAAAAACTCAAGACCCGTTTATCGTATCTTACTGTGAGACACTCTGCTATGACAGTGTACATTGGAAATATTTACTTCTGTATTCCAGCTCATGTTCACAGGAGAGCATGAATACAGTAAACCTATCTATATTCCATGTCTGTTAATCACTTCTCAATCTCATTTAACATCATTTGCAAACTGAAGTCTTAAACTCCCAGCTGGTGCTGTTGGAAAGCGATATCTCAGCACAGGCATCCAGCACATCCCAATATAACAGGTGACACTCAGGTTCTAGGTGCTAAATCACCCCATTTCATACACCAGATAGGAGTATTTACTTCCTGAGTTTCAGATTATCAAGACAGGTAACTGTACCTTACATACAAGAGTGCAGTTCTGAATACTTTCCGCCTGGAAAAAATGAATGTTTTTTTCTTACAGTCACAAGGTGCTTGCTTCTGAGGGGAATAGCTGTGAAATAAGAAGATTGTAAGGAGTCATGGTCAAGAGAGGGAGCAGAGGACAAAATTGACCTTGGCTCATAGAGGAAATACTGAAGATGTTAGTACAGGTATTTCCAATACAATGATCACATCTAAGCCCGTATCTTTCCTGATTTTTCTATTCAGCTCTGTTTTTTTAGAGGAATGACCTCATTCTTTCATATAACCATAGCTAGTGTGGTTAACTTTGCAGGACAGTGAAACACAGGAGGAGTGTTAAATTTTCTTTCATAAATTTCTTAATACTGTACAAGTTCAGACTTTAGGAAAAAAAATGTGTTTTATCTTTAAATATAAGGGCAGTCAATGTGGATTTGGAGAGGTTCTCCAAACACTGAACAGCCTCAGAAGAAAAGGCTTGTGAGTGGTAAGTTCATCCTTTGGCCGCAAATAAATGCACCAGTGAAGTCTCTTTGCTAGATATGGCTGTATATGTAAAAAATAAAGCTTTCCTGTAAAAACAACATATGTGGGAAGATATTAACTGTTAATATACACTCAGCAAAACATTGGAGCCTGGTATATAATTGCATATAGTATTGAGCTGCATTAAAAATAACATTTATAGTAGTGATTACTCCTCGTACTTGAAACTCTGTTGGGAGATGGAAGTTTATTTGTAAGGTAGAATATCCTATTTTGAGTTGAAATTACTAGTGATCCACAGCCTGCTTTTTCTTCCAAAGGGACTTGAAAAGTTGTTTCAAGCTTTCACTTTCCACTGTTGTATGAGAACTGTTTACAAGTTTCTTAATGATGATTGATCAATATGGGAATTCACTCCCTATCCACAACTTGTCCAAAACAACCTCCACTTGTTCCACAATGAACAGGCCAGAATGCTTCTTCTGGCAATGGTGTTTCTAGTGGGACATATGCAAAAAAATCAGGGGAAGAGCAGTTTGCTTGGTTTTCTTCTACTATGAAGCTTGTTGGCTGTGCGTAAAGAAAGCTTTTATGTTTCCTAAGGTTTGTGTATTGTATAATGAATTGGTGGAAGCATATTTAAAACCTTAATTAGACATCTTTTTACATAGGCTGTTGAAATAGAGACAATCTAGCTATTTACCTGATTCATAAAGAATTGCAAACATTTCATACCTCCTGTTTTTCTATTACTGTCTAATTCAACAAGATTCAAAACATATATTTAATTTGTCCCATCTTCTTAAGGACCCAATCAACCTAAGGCATATGTATTTTCCAAAAATTGTTCACCTACTATATCCTTTCACATTTTAAAGTGGACCTATTAGTTTGTGCTCTAAATTGGAAGAGTAATTTTTAGCATATTTCATCAAGATTTAATTGTGCAACTCTCATTAAAGCTAATGGAGATTGTGGTGTTATATCACTCCATGCAGAACTTTCCATATTCCCTTAAGTGTCCTTATGTTGCTGGGCTGGGAGAAGGTTGCACTGCCAGAGGTGTGTGTGCATCTATTTCAGGGAGGATCTGTCTAGCAGGCATAATTTTGTCTTCAGGTCTGAGCCCAAAATCCTTGAATAACTGGGCTTAGATGCACAACCAAATTAAACCAGGCCTTTTGAGTTCAGGAGACGAATTAGTGAATGAAATGGCCAGATTTAGTTCAAATTATCAATATATTGATTTTCTGTGGAATTTGGCCCAAGTAAAAAGGTACCTGTAACAACTTGCAGACATGATCTCTTCATTTGTGCTAAGTCATATCTATAAAATCTAGCAAGTGAATTTTAAATGGTTGGATCAGGTGAACTATTTGTGTCTAACATTGTTCAAGGCTGACTTCATTCTTTCCTACCCTTTCCAGAATGTTTTTTGATAATTTTATTTACTTTACAGATTTCAGTAGAAATTTGGCCGTTAAAATATTATTTTATTCAACTGAGTGTGGAGATGAAAACTTACCTTTTCTTTATGTAACCTTTAAAGGGAAAGATATTTTATACTGATTTCAAATCAATCTGAATAAATGTTAATCTCTTTCACTGTAGAAATAAAACTTTAGAAGGAACCACCTTCAATCTGTATGTGGAAGTATGACTTTTCATTTCAGCTACACTAAATACTGTCTTTCACTTATCTCCTAAGAGGAATCACCTAAAATTTATATAAATTGATAGACAGGCAGATAGATAGATAGACAGATAGACAGATAGACAGATAGACAGACAGACAAACAGGCAGATAGACAGATAGACAGATTAGATAGATAGATAGATAGAGAGAGAGATAGATAGATAGAGATAAAGAAAGAAAGAAGGAAAGAAAGAAAGAAGGAAAGCAAGAAAGAAAAAGAAAGAAAAAGAAAGGAAGGAAGGAAAGAAGGAAGAAAGGAAGGAAGAAAGGAAGGAAGAAAGGAAGGAAGGAAGAACAGAAGAAAGGAAGAAAGAAAGAAAGACCTTTTCAGACGAGGCACTTTCATAGGCTTGGAGTTCTTAATTTAAAAATCTGCTGTAGCCCTGAAACAAAATCAGATCCATAGAATAAAAAGTAAACACAGAATCACAGAATCATTTTGGTTGAAAGAGACCTTTGAGATGGAGTCCAACCATTCAGCCAGCACAGCCAGGTCACCACTAATCTATGTCCCTCAGCACCAAATCTATGTGGCCTTTAAATGTCTCAAGGGATGATGACTCAACCACATCCTGGGGCATCTTGACAACCTTTTCAGTCAAAAAATCTTTTTCTAATATCCTACCCAAATCTCCCCTGGCACAACTTGAGGCAATTTCCTCTTGTCTTATTACTTATTACTTGTTACTTGGGAGAAAAGACCAACACCCACCTCACTACAACCTCCTTGCAGGTAGTTTTAGAGAATGACAGAGTCTCCCCTGAGCTTCCTTTTCTCCAGACTAAACAACCCCAGTTCCCTCAGCCACTCCTTGTAAGACTTTTTCTCTAGACCCTTCACCAGCTTTTTTGCCCTCCTCTGGTCATGCTCCAGCACATCAATGTCCTTCTTTTAGTGAGGGGCCCAAAACTGAACCCAGGATGTGAGGTGCAGCCACATCAGTGCCCAGTACAGGGGGACAGTCACTTCCCTCCTCCTGCTGGCCACGCTATTGCTGATACAAGCTAGGATACTGTTGACCTTCTTGGCCACCTGGGCACACTGCTGGCTCCTGTTCTGCCAGCATGTCAGACCAGCACCCCCAGGTCCTTGGCTGAGGGGCAGCTTTCCAGCCACTCTTGCCCAAGCCTGTAGCATTGCCTGAGGTTGTTGTGACCCAGGTGCAGGACCTGGCACTTGGCCTTGTTGAATCTCATACAACTGGCCTTGGCCCATTGATCCAGCCTGCCCAGATCCCTCCGTAGAACCTTCTGATCGTCAAGGAAATCAAGACAACCTCCTAACTTGGTGTCATCTGTTAATTTACTGAGGGTGCACTCAATCCCCTCGTCCAGATCATCAATAAAGATGTCAAAGAGCACTGTCCCCAGCAGTGAGCCCTGACGGACACCACTTGTGACCAGCCACTAATTAGATTTGACTCCATTCACCACCACTCATTGGGCCTGTCCATCCCGCCAGTTTTTTATCCAGTGAAGAGTTCACTCATCCAAGCCATGAGCAGGCAGTTTCTCCACGAGAATGCTGTGGCAAACGGTGTTGAAAGATTTACACGGTAGCAAAAAAAAAAATCTTGATTGTGACTGTACAGTTTTAGCACAGGACCATAGTACAGGGGATACCGTTTCCACTAAGGTTAACAAGGGGTTACTATGGTACTTTTTGATGTACTAGTAACCTCTGACGACCAATTCCTACCTGAACTGCTAAGGAACTCTTCTGAGACTGAAAGGAAGAATGGACAGAAGAAGTGGGGAAACATGTTTTACTTTATCAGCAGAAATCAGGAATGACAATTAGACCCCAAAGAAGTGCTCTGAAAGGGAACTTTTTGACATATCCAGGATGCAGGGACCTCAGCTGAGCATGAGAATTATCCCACATCCCTTGTTATCCATTGTTTTCCCTCTTTTTCAGCTAGTCAACTGTTTATCTCAAATGTAGGTAGCCCTGCTTGACCTAAGTCTGCTGTCCTTCCCACCCCAGGTTATCAGTATCATACAATCTCCAAAAGAGAGAAAAAGTAGGTTTGCCCAGAGAAGTTGTGGATACTTTCAAGGCCAGGTTGGATAGAGCTTTGAGCTATCTGATCTAATGGAAGGTGTCCATGCCCAAGGCGGGGGGTGGGGGGGGTGTCTGTTTCTATGATTCCATAATTCTATGATTCTAAGAAATTTGGCACCTCCCCTGCTACACTACAAAACGTGGAAGTGTACCATAAATAGAAAATTAACATGATGGTCAAAGGACAATCACACTATTTTATTAAAGATAGCAAAAGCATAGAGCCTAGAGAAATGAAAGACAGGGATAGACATGATTGCTGTGTATTGATTAGGTAAGCTCAGGAGACTGCTCAAGATGCACAATTTCCCCAAGAGCAAAGAAGCTACTGAAATGGTATCTACTGTAGGTTTGTTTTCTTCTATTTTGTTTTTGCAGTACCCACTAACATAACACTTTCTATACCTCAATTTTCCCTCCTATCACATCTGCTGATGCTCCTGCTGTGATCTTCATACCTCTTCCTGCCTCTGCACCCTTTCTCCCTTCCATAGCCTAGCTGTCCCCCAGTACCTCGCAGCCCTCTCATGCATGTTTTACACACCTCTTGCTGACATGTGGGCAAAAACCAGCATGTTAGGATTAATACAGGTGTGATGACAGGCTTCTATTAAACACAGTGAAAAAGGGCTAAGCTTATTCTGCTCTGCTGTGGTGGCAGGAGCCTCTCACCTCTAGCATGCTGTTGATTTATTTACAGGACTAGTAGGATTCTGCTCTCTGCGAGACAGCCACCTTCCCCGCTTCCTGTTTTCTTGAAAGTCTCCAGCAATTCGAAACAGAAAGCCCAGTCACACAATTCTAGAAAAGCTAGAAAGTCACACAAGGCTAGAAATTTCAAGAAAGATTTAATTTTTTAGGGTACAGTTTGAAGGCAGCCTTCTGACATGAGCTGTGCAGAACAAGAAGTACGTTTTTAAGTTGTAACTTGATAATTTTCTAAAACACAAGATCTGCACGAGGTGGCAGAAGACAGGATGAGATATCCCAGGGTGTTCCCTCCAATTTCATATTTTTCTGACATTTGCTCTGTGATTTAACATCTCCTTCTTAAACAGGGTAATCCAGCAGCATTAGAATACAGGCTGTAGCAAAGGATTATTTCTCATAATCTTAAATAATAAACCAGCAATTTCCAGGAGCAAATGAATTCAGAACTGATGAACCCGTGGATCCAGACCTTTACCTGGAGACAGGGTAGAAACACTGTACTTCCTACCAGGAAGCCAAAGAGCCAGCAGAAAGTCTTTTTCAAAGAATAGTTTGAAGTATTGTGTGAAGCTTTTATTTCCTCTGGATCCGAACTATTTTGTGGCCTTGTTGTGCCTTTTAACTGGCATAGGTACCAACTGCCATTAACTGCCATTAAAGCTTCATCTATGTTGAGATAAGTATCTTAGACGCCTTTGATTACATTGAGCTCATACACCTGTCCTGAGTTCAGAGAACAGATGAAACAGGAAATAGCCAGGAGGAATCAAAAAGATTGAGGAAAAAATCATAAGAATACAATGTGCTTGGACATCTTAATAACAAGCAACTGAAATTAATTTAAGTACTATCTAAGATTCCCTCTGACAAAACTCTCTGTGCCAGAATTAATGGGTTTCTCTATTTTTTTCATGTTCCCTTATCTTGCATCCAGGGTCACTCTTAAAATCCCTGCCAGCTGTAGGACCTCTGATACCGCTTTTCTTTTTTAATTTATAAAACAATCTCCCATGCACTTTTGTATATTTTTGTGCCCTTTATTAAAGAATTTAACAACTCTGGAATGGAAATCACTCGTGAAGCCTTGTACAAGCCATTTAATCAGGTTTTCTGTAGTTTATGATGCATGCAAAATCAATTAAAACAGTCTCTGATTCATGACTCATTGTTGTCCTCTGTTGTAAATCAACCATTGCAAAGTTTATAACTTGTTTCTCATCTCATTGAAATATAAGGTCCATCTACTGGACTAGCAAACATTTGCTGAGGTTCGTGCCTTCCGCAGTCTTCAATCTAAGTAGAATAGTACGTGTTCACTTTTGAAATGGAAATGTCAATTAAAACAACCAGAACGCAGAAGCAACATTAGCACAACTCAGTAGGTGGAATTTTTCCTTCTGCACTAATATGAATGACTGCCACATCATTGTGCTTTTAAAGATACTGGAACAAAACATGAACTGGTACTAAAGTATTCAAGTTAGTTTTTTACTGAGATGAAGAACTGAGTTCACAAGCGACTTACAGACCTTAAAACGATGATATTGTAACTGAAAAGGGAGGACTGGTAGTTCATAAAGACCAGGTCAAATTAACTCAGGAACTAACAGTAATGCAACCTGTGCTGAAGATCATGAAACCACGGCTTCACTCAAGCACATGAGTGGCTAATGTCCAGGTTGCTATGGATTTGTGGTTCAGCAGACCCAAGCTGTTAGCTCAAAACTATCTGAGTTTGGTCTTTTTGCATCATAGAATAAATTTACATAGAGATTCTGTGCTGGTTTTATAAGACGCGAGTCTTGTTGAAGAGTTTCCAGTCAGCATGACTGTATCTTGTCCATCTAAATACAAACCACTTTTGCTTACTGTCTTGAATGCTTTTCCCTTTGCCCTACAATTTATGTTGCTATGTATTTTTCCTCATGACTTGTATTCCAGTATGTCATTAATTGATTAATTTGTATCTTATGTCTATTTATTAGACTCATGTCTGAGATATGAAATTCAACACTGGCAATCTGAAAAACAAAATTTAAGGTTCAAATGCAGAATTCATTTTACACCTTACTTTGGTGAGATTTTTGAGAAACCATAAGTTAATCTTGATTAAACACTTGTAAAAATCTCTCACGTACCCTAATTTCCATATTCAAATATAAATAATATTAAACAACCACCCTCAGGAGTGAGCAGGTAAGCACATAGCATTCTTAGGTTTTCTTGAGCTTTCAAGTGTGATAGGGTTAGATTTATATTTATTTTCTTCTAAGACTCTTTAACTTCAGAAAAGTGCCAACTGAGTTACATACTGCCTGGTAACACTATGAATAATTTTCTGACAATGCTGGATGATTAGTCTACTAAAGACAAATCAACTAGCAGAATATTTGCAAAGGAATTCTATTTGTTAAGAACTTTATGCTATGGAAAAAACCTGGGCTGTCATGCCAAGGAATATCTCTGAAAATGTGGTGTCAGAGGTATGTGGTATATCCAGAGAGCAAATTTATGGTCTTTTCCCCCTGTTCCTCCTGTGAGATTAAAGAAAATCCCAGATTGTATAGATTAGTTTGTGCTTTCTCAGTTCTCCAAATGACATCTGCTCTTGCCTTGACATCTCCAAACTCCAGACTGGAATTGACATTCATTTAGCAACACATGGCTAGTCTGATGGGAATAAAGATCCAGGAGAGAACAGCAGGGAAATTGGACAAGGATTTCATATGGAGATTGGGAATGTGAACAAGTAGGCACCAAAAATTAGGCATGTCATTATGCATTTAAAGGATGTATAACGGTACAAGACAAATTAAGAAAGACTGCACAGACATATTGGCGTATCATATTGGTTGAGTACTGACTTCTAAAATTTTAAAATAACATTCTTTTAAACCAGATTTTAAAGAATGATTTATTAACATATTTACACACATAACCATGTTATAGCAAACATTCAAAATACTTCCTAAAAGACCACTGTCGTTGCACAGTCAAGCATTGCAGACTCATAAAATGCCGGAATTATGGCTCTCCAGGAAACGGAACTTGCCCCCTTTGTGTGACTACACTACAACACAGTTAGATCCTAATAGTTTCTAGGGCTGAAATTCTGCTAAGTATAACAACAGCAGATGAAATTCCTAGGAAGATTTTTCTAGTCATAAGGCTGGGGAGTTTTTCTAATGAAATTCCTACAGAAGGGGAAGTTGTGACAGTGTTAGTAATGCTGGCATTATTTCTGAAAACAGTGTCAGTGAAAGTGTTGTGGTTGCCTGTCACCATCGGGAAAACCAAGCAGCCCAGGCGACAATTGCTCCCAGAGCAGTATTATCTCCTCCAGGAGGAAAACAAAACAAACTATAGTGCTCAAGATGGGAAATGAATGGAGGGCTTAACACACCACTTATAGTCACCAGCAAAGAAGCAGGCTCGACTAGGGGGAACGAAATTAATTTAATTCAGACCAGCAAAAAACACGACTCATCACTTAAATTAGGGTAGGACGGAGAGAAAGAGAGAACCCAGAGATCTTAAATACAATCCCTCCACTCCTCCCCTATTCCCTGCTTGGTTTACTACATAGCGTCCTCACACATGTGCTTGGCACCAGAGGTGGGGTAGGGAATACAAGAGTGGAGGGGAGGGGGACGGGGACAGTCCTTTTAACCTCTGACATGATGTTCCAGGCTGCTCTGTGGGGCAAACTTCCTCTGTACACGTAGCCCTCTCACCCCACAGGAGACAGCTCTGCACTACCACCTCCATTCCATGGGGTGGGGGTTGGCCATTGCTCAGGCTGTCCTCCCCAGCGCTGTGCTGGCCCGGTTCCAAAGCTTAAAGTGACCATGTTTTCAGGGATTATCCAGGTCTCCATGTTCCAGTGATGCCTCCATTCTCAGCTCTCAGACCCGTCCTCTCTTCCCCCTCTGGTGATCAGTCACTTTTCAGTACGGTGGGTTGGCAGCCCCCAGTCCCTGCATCCCGGTCACTCTTTTCTTCTCCCACCAGTGATCAGCAAAATTAAAAGTCTACTTGCCACAAGGAAGATCTTTACTGTCCCAGCATATACCTGAAGCAAAGTTCTTGTTGCCAAGGTGACTGCTCAGTGGTTCTCTCTTCTCTTTTTTGTCCTTCTGCTTCCAAACAAAAGAGTGTCTTGGAGAAGAAAAAGAAACCGATTTGCCACTTTGTATTTATAGTGTTTTTCACAGAGGCATTGATTGACACGGCTTGGGCCACGGGCAGGCACGAAATTGGAGCCTGGGGCTGCGTTTCACAACATGAGTTAGAGGGGCCTGTAGCCCCTTCTTCCTGCTACCTAACTGCACCAAAACAAAAGGCAGCAAACCTCCTTTCACACCCAAACAATCCCCACTTGCCCTGAAGCCAAAATCCTAAACCACGACAGTGCCATTTGCAGTTTGATACAACAGAACATTAAAAAGTGTCAACAATCAAATGTCTTACTAACCAGTCTGTTACTTAAGGCATCTTTTCTTGTTCAGAAGGTTTAGAATGTCCAATCCCACAGCTTTGTAATAAGAATTTTATTGCTAGTGTTATCTTTGAATCATGATGTTTAATTTAAAATAATTTTTAATCTTGCTGCTGATGTTTTGCTATGCAAATGCATGACTGTCACAAAAAAATTAAGGTAGTTACTAGTTTTGTTTCCAAGAGCCGGCAAGATGAGTTTTAGATTGGACTCAGTGATTCCCTAGAAAAACTAACAGAGGAAAGTGCCATGTAGAAAGTGGGATCAGAAAAAATCAGAGTAATATTTCTGTACTTTTTGGAAACTGAAGGGAAGAGGTGCTGTGGAAGTGTAAACTATGATGAATAGTTTTAAATCATTCAGATGGCAACCCCACAATACAGAGAGGTATAGGCTCATGAAAAGCACCTGGGGAAGGGACCATATTTGATTCCTTACACGTCAAAGGCATGGACATTGCAATTTTTTTCTCTTCTGTATCTGTATTTATTTTGTGTGCACAACCTCAGAAACTCCACAAGAGGGTTGTTTTAGACTTGGTAGGAGCCACAGAGCTCACTCTCTCCCACTGTTCCCATGCCACATAAACCAAGCACGCGTGTAGATGTCATCAATGTCCCAGGACTGGTGGGAGACAGAGGAGAATAAAAGCACTTTCAGAGTTAGGTAGCTTTGCATCCAGAGCCTGCTGTCCTGCAGAGGGTTTTCAGAAATTTTCCAGAGCCCTTGACTTCCCTTCTGAGACACCTTCTGAAAACACTAATTTATATCTGTCAGTAGCCTCTTGTGGTGCATAGCACATACCTTTGGGCAGATACCAGCCTTTTAATATGGCACTCCATATTGTAATGACAAAAAATATCCACTCCTGCTGAAAGCCCTGGACTTTTTATTTGCTTTCAGAGACAGCTCTGGCAATGTCCCAGAGAGGGAGCTAAGAATATTTTGGTCCAATTATATCTACAAATATTTTGAAACACTGGGGGGAAAGTTTTATTTTACTGCTATGCTGTGATTACAGACAAAAAACATCTCCATCTGTGATGCATTCTCTCTGTCAACACCTACTCTGAGACAACAGTAAAATTGGAGGTACTCTTCTTGGAGGTGTTGCTCTGTGAGAAAAGGAATCCCAGTGCAGCTGCCACTTTGGAGTCTTCAGATCTCTTACTTCTCCATTTAAATAGCACACACAACTGCCCCTTCCTTTTTCGGTTTTTCCCAGCATGTCTCCTGGTTGCAGAGTACTAGGAAGACCCAAGGCTTGCACTGTGCAGTGGAAGATCTCTTTTGAGGGGCACAGAGTTTTGTGGAACATGTTCAAATGAAGTACTTATCCTGTTTACTCAGTTTGAGAGCAACTTGCAGATCTTTCCAGATTCAGTTAGGAAACTTGAATTCAGATTCTTCGACCTCTGCATTGAGATTTTCATCCTCAGTGTTGAAAAGCAGATTTGTGTACCAATATCCCCCAGAGAAGAATGTAGAAAGGGACAAAATGATGTTCCTTCATCTGTTGTTTACATCCTGTCACTGGGGAAGGGAATTTGAGATTGTGCCAAGACACATGGACTTTCTCCAGGTACTTTTACTTTTATCTCAAATATTTTTCAGGAAGAAAACATCCCAGATCTATCTTGATCTCACAAATTGTGTCTTTTCAAGTTTAGGGCCATGACTATTTCTGACATCATCGCATTTCTTCCAAAAGCAAAACTGGTTAAAAACTCTCAGACAGGATGTTTATTTTCACATTCTTGATTCAGTCATTACATAGGCAATAACTGTAGTTCATTATAAGCCTGGATCGCCACTGGTAAAAAGTTTTACTTATTTGGAATCTCCATGCCGTTCAGGCTCTTCAGAAAAGACTTTATGGTGTTTCTTACTTCTCGGGTTCAGTAAGGAGGTCTCTATCCCTTTGTCTTGGTGAGAGACTTCCCACAACTAGAGTTCAAGCACTTCTTCATATCATTTGACAGATTTTGAACTTTCTGAGTCTACAAACAATTGGGACAATTTGTTGGAGGCACTCCAGATTTGGTTTCTGTCATATATTACGTTCCCAGGAGCTCTTAAAAATGCTTGCGAAACCTCTGCAAAAGTCTGAAGAGATTTCATCCCACTTTGTCTGTTAGATCTTGTCTGATCATACTGGACCAGTGGTGACCTGCACTTCTGCTGTATGCTGTAACCTGAGTGCAAAGAGGCAATACCCTGTGCCAGGGCTGGTGATAGACATCTTTCTCCTAGACATTTCTCCTATTCAATCCATGCAATGGAAGTATCTCTTTTTCTTTCTGAAAGTAAAGCCATTGTCCATGTCTGTAGTCACATGTGCTTCATAATCCTGATTCATATGGACAGTGTCAGGCTCCCTGATTTCCCAAGGAGGCCAACTGCAGCATTACTGTGCTGGAAACCTGACCCCTGTGAAAGCATGTACCAGTCATTCCTCCTGCACCTCAAGGGCCACCACATCGAAACAGTGGTAGCCAGAACCATCCCAACCATTCCAACACCATCCTTACACTGAAAAGCCAGCAGGTAGAAATATCTTTCTTGGTTTGTTGGGACGTCGTTAATCTTTAGGACTGTTGTATCCAATATCAGATTCAACAATGAGTGGTACTTAATTCTTTGAGATTTTAAACACAATGTTAGATCACCAGCTGAGCCATTTCAGGCAGAAGGGAAGAGCTAAGAGATATTTTCTTATCCCTGGGTAAAGACCACTGAGATCCTCTTCATCTCCTAAACGAACAGAAAAAGCCATCCCTCTGTCATTTGTCCAGGACATCTTCCTCCTGATACTGGAAAGGTAAAAACACTCGGGTTGTGTTTATTCATAGTGTGAACAGGTTCATAACCAATATTTCTCAAAAATTCCCATTTAGTAATTTATAAGTCATGTCTTTTCAGTCAAAAAAATACCATTGAATTTATTTCTGAAAGCTTTTTCTTGCATATGTTTTGCTTACACTTTTTTCTTAGTGCTCCAAAAATTGTTTTGCTAACTTCCCCCGAAGAATTTTACATTTTATGGAGAAAGCTTTTATTGGAATGTTTGGAAAAGGTTGTTCAGAGTCTATTCTAGGTAGTGATTTGTTTAATTTTCATGTAACTTCATGCATTAACATGCAAAAAAAAAAAAAAAAAAGATTTTACCAATCCATGCTAGAAAAATATTAAACCTAGAATTTTTTTTTTTATAGTTTTTCTCTTTTTTTACTTTGTTGGCTTTGTACTACATGTAGCATTTTGTGAATATATGTTTTTGGTACTATGCCTACTATTCGTATATAGATCTTTCATACAGCAGAAACACAGAGGAAAAATATATGTATTCTCAAAACCAGAAAACTCAGCCAATGAAGTTAAAATGTTAACAGAGAGTTATGGAAATATATAGTACATCAGTTTGTCTGTCTCTACAAACATTTCATTGAACAAAGCAAAACACAATTGTTTTCTTGCCTGTCTTCTTAACACCAAGCTTTGAGCTGTCTCTGTTCTTGAACTATTAAATTTGCAATATTTGGGTAAAAAAAAAAAAAAAGTGGAAAACTTCTATCAACACCAAATAACACATGAACAGAGATCTGTTCTCAGTGTAATATGTTTTTCCATGTAGAATCCTTCTGAAAAATATTACTGTATGCCAACAACTCTGGTTAGACTTTGCTTGTGCCAGTGAGACAGTTGTAGGTGCTCCTTTTCTGAACTGCAACAAGCCATAGAACTGCATGTGACAGTAATAACTCATTGTGCTCAACCATAAAAAATCCTTCACTTCCTTCCAAACTTTTTCTAATATTTTTCCTTGTTTCTCACCAAATTTGTGGCATTTGTAGATAAATGGAAACAGTAACAGAATTTGAAGAACATTCTTCAATCCCTGACTGATCATGAAGACCTCATGCTTATGTCATTTGAATGAAACTAGTTCGCCTTTCTTACTTCTACTATGTCAGTTGCCATGAGGAACAATTTTTAATGGATTGTGAGTTTCCTATATGCCATAATAAAGGAAACTAGAAAGCACCTGCTCTTTTGTTTCTTTGTATTGCAATAGCACTTCCACCTTCTATTCTACTTTCTTAAATCTATTTGATATAAACTGTACCTAAAAATTTGGCCATAAACTTGGTGTTTTCTCAACTGAGATGCTTTTTATGTGTTTTTGACACAACTCAAAATCTGGATTTTGTCACAGAGAGAATTTAAATCCTCAACCTGGAGGTTTTTTAAACCGTTAGTCCTCACTCCTAGAGAGTATAATTTTTTTTCCCAAAAAGTAGACACATTTTAGTTACTAAACCTATCCATTGTAAAGATGACTGATCCTGAGTGCTCATTCCTAATAACACAGGTGCTCAATGGAGATTTCAGTATTTGCCTCATTTTCTCCCGCTCAGCACCAGTTGCCTGGATAAAACTGTGAAGTCTCTGACAAATAGAGGAGAGGCTGAGAGAAAGCCACATGCCAAACTTTACTTGCTATCACTATGTTTTAGTCTAGGGCTGCAAACCTTATTTGTGACAAGTTGCCTGATATTTAGTATTCACTAGAAAAATCCAATTTGTCTTTTAAGGTGCCTTGGACTCTCCAGTGCACTAATGTTCGTATGTCCTTTATACATGTTCCAGGTCATGGATTGGCTTCTTTTATAGAATATAGAAATGTGGTCTGCACTCCGCTGCCTTCTTGATACAAAAGCACTGTCTGGTATTCAGGAAGATAAAGGAAAGTCTGGTCAGGATTGACTACGTATGTAATGTCCTGGTTATCCATTATGTCCTTGGTTTGTATCTTTTGTTATCCTTGGTTTGCATCTATTGTAACTGCAAGGACTTTCATTAGCCATATAAGTAATCCTTTTTGAATCTTACTGATATATCATTGAAATGGATTCTGGAGGCTTATTTGATGTTATAATATAAAAAAAACCCCTTGTAATTAGTCTTACATTTCTTGCCTTTAATTTTTTACTGGATATCATTTTATTCTTTTGCTGTGAGAGTTGGTAAACATAACTCTCCTCATCTATTTCTTCTTTTGCATTTATAAAGTTCAGTAACTGCAGTTAAACTCCTCTGCAAAGTAAACAAACCTAATCGTCTCAGCCTCCCAGAGGAAAAGTGCTTTCTTTATCTCTGATTATTTCTTGTCATCTAACTGCACACCATATTTCATTTGCATTTAGTAAATAACTTGGTTGAAATATCACATTCATCTCTGTGCAGTTCATCTCAAGCCGTGGTATAACTCTGTTTTTTCTCTTCTTGTGTCCTACTATGTACGCATTTGCTGTGTTGGCTGCTCTATTTTTCTTCCTAAAAGGTCAAAGTTTAGTTTGAAACCAAACCAATAACCAATTATCAGCAACGCAAACTGGTTGTTCCAAGTTTTCTACCCCAGCATTTATTCTTTGTTTCTGAAGACTGGTTTTCATCTGCCATCCACCTTAGTCATGTGCCTGTGAAAGGACCATCTGAAGTTACTCAACTTTCTCTAGCACTTACCTTACACAGAATAACTGATGTTAAGATAATACCTAGATGGAATTTTTAGTACCTCACTGCTGAGTCTGTCATTATTTATGTCCTATTTTGTGAAGCTCCAGCCACAGCTCATTTACCAGGTTTCTGCACCAGGCTTAGCATGCTCAAGGTTTGGACCCAAACCCTGCTACAGCTCTTGTTGTGATGTTTCTGACACTGATCTTGGATGAATCCCAGATTTCCCTGTTGAGTCCTACAAGTGCTTCTATGACCCATTCTGGATTCTCAAGCACTGAGGAAAAGTTCTTCACTAACTTGTCTTCTCAGAGACAATGTAATTGAATTGCACATCAGTTTATTCACAGACAGGTGTTTGTCACTCTTCCACTGCTGGGTATGAATTTTAAGTAAAATACTTATATTTCTGTGTTACTGGACACTGTGTACATGTCCTTTTCTGTGCCACTGCTTCACCTTATGTGGATATCCTCAGAGCTTGGGAAGAATTGCAATGCTCAGTCTTAGTTTAAGAAGTGCCTAATGACTCCTTTGTACTAAGCAATATCAGAGTAACAGGCTCCATCATGGCTCAGTAGGTCTGTAGTTGTACAGATGCTGCAACATTTAGGAGTGACCATTTTCATAAACTTTATAAGGGCCCTCAGCTGTCAGTAGAGGATCATTCAGCTCTCTCTTGATCTCTCTTTAATAGACTCCCATTAACAGCTGACTATTAACATCAAATGTTCTTCCAGAGACTCTGTAGCTTCTGGGGTTCCTCTCCTCTTTCAGTGAAATCCATGACCGTGAGCTGACTATAAGCATCAGTGGAGATAGCCCGTGCCAAATGCCATGCCAGTCCAACAATAAGGTGCCTCCAAATTTAAGTTGATGCTTGCTTCTCAGGACAAGCCCAAATTCACAGTAAAACAATGAACTTGCAGGTGTCACTTCGTAGGTGGTCTCCTCACAATGTCCAGTAGCCTGTTTCCTCCCAGGGAAGCTGGGGAGCTGCTGTCTTGGCATTACCCTCTTCACAGACTGTTTCATGGACATGCTTTGCCAGGTAAGAACCAGGTACAGGATAAATGTAAATGTAACATCTGGTGCTTTGAACTTTGCTTGCTTGATCCAGCTTTGGACTTCAGCAGTGTGGTCAGGGTAGCTAGCATCAGCACCCTGAACCCTAAGTCATCCACTTCCTGTGGCTCCAGCCAGCTCTTTGCTGTCCTCTCCTCCTGGCATTGCCAAAGGCTCTTGCAGATCCTTTCAGTGGGCCCAGCCCTGAAAAACCACCAGGTAAATCTAGATCCAGAGTCTAGTCTGTGAAAACAGGAGTGGGGATTTTTTTCTGATTAAAGCAAAAACTTGTTTTATATTGAAAAAAGGCAGGTGCATGTTGTTCTCTTTCTTCATAACTATCTGGCACAGTTTACTTTTCTGGAACAACTCAGCACCAAACATTTTGCTGCAGTGTGTTTTTTCCTGTGGCTAAGTTTTCTCAAACAACCCTGCATAACTTAAACTTACAGACACTTCTATTAAAGCTTTTCCTGCTCAGCCTCTGCTCTTATGCTGAGTGTAATTTTAAATTGTTAGTCATTATTAGTGGATTTTTGTACAACTTTATATTCTGCTGCTGTGAATGTCTAGTAATTTCAAGAGTCTTTCATGTATGTCACAGAATCACAAGCCATTCTGAACTTTCTGCTTTGCTTTTTGCATGTACATACAGAGAAAACACTCAAACCCGTATCGCCACTCTCTCACCCTTCTTCCCAGTATACAGCATGCAGGTTATGACTGCGACTTTATCCGCTTGCACCCAAGAAAGCTGGCATTTGTGTTTGCAGGTGCCAGATCTGACAGTTGAGGATTTGGCCTTTGCAGTCTGCTTGCTGATCATGCAGGACAAAGCAAACTTCCTAATCTCCCTCACTCCATGAATGCAGGAAGGTTATAGCAGTACTCTGTCTTGGGGCTCTCCCACTTTGCTCCTTTCCTGTGTCCACATGAGCATGGCAGCTTTATGACTGTCCATGCACTAGTAGCTCACATTACCATGAAACTTTTGTTAAAAACATTACATTAACTTACAAGAGCTTTCACTTTCCCGTACATTCACCAGATCTTGACATCAAAAGTAATAATTATTTTAATCTTACACTAGCTAGTAGTTTTTGTGAATGCCTTGTGGGTATATCCTGCTTATTTGTATAGAATTTTAAAATTGGGGCAAGGGTATGGTGGAATATCAAGGAAAGCAAATGTTTTCTTTCTGTCATATAACCAGCATATTTCAGTCCATCAATCAAAAATAAATTTCTTCCTTTCTGGTACATAACTTCTGTTGTTTCTTTCCTCTGCCCTTGTTTTTCTTAAGTCTCAAAACATCTGCCAGATAAATGAGTATGTCTTCCAGTAGGTAGGAAGAAGATGAAATTCCTGTTACACAAAAATTATATTAAGCATTCGATACTGTGAAGATACACACTCCATTTAAAAATAGTTAAAAGGAGGAGGAGAGGGTAGAAGAACAAATTATTAGCAACCTGTTTGTCTGCCACACTGCTGATAAAATCTAGAGAGAAAATAAGAGTTTTTGGGAAAGCTGTGAGATTTTACACTGTAGGAGGCCTCCTTGTGATTACCGTTCATGGCACAGCGCTTTTGCCCTTCCTGGCATACACCAGTTCAGTAACAAGTTACATGTACCTTATTCAGTTTGGAAGAATATTGTAAGATATTCAGTAGGTGCACACTTCAAAAGCTTATGCTAGCTATATTCGCTATGTTATGTGTAGATCTTCTGGAATGATGTAGTACCTATAAAGCATAGATTTGCTTTCAAAGTGTACTTACCTATTTTCCTCTCAGTGTTTTATTCAGGGACAAGAATGTGCCCTCCACTGACTGCAGCTGACAGCTGTGGATGAAAGCCATTGTATCAAATGCTGTCGTCTCTGTTTTTAAGTCCTTTCTCATCATGTCCAGGCCTATGTACATCAGGTTCCAGGACTTCTTTCATCATTTGTCTTTAGAATCTGAAGTTGTAGCCACTTCTTTCAAGGCTGGGGGTGAGTCAGAAGGTCTCCACTGAAACTTAATTTAGTAAAGAGGGAAAATCAGAGTAGCACTGTGAAAATATAAGGTATGAAAGCATTTCCAGCTGCAGATCTGGATTCTGCAAAAGTTAATCTGCACAGCTGAAAATGCAAACAAAATACAGGGGGTTGGGTGTGTTGCTAGTGGTAAGTTAAAATCCCAGTACTCCTTACTGTGTAAGTGGAAATCAACCTTCACTCTGGGGTCTGCCCAAAACAATCCTGTGTGATCATCCTCACTGTCATATGGGCTCTCTCAGTTGATCTCAATCACCTGAAATTTTCTGTAGAACACTAAACAAGGTTCTTGGATTAGACCTGCGCATAGCCATAGTGCTTGCAGAGTTGCCTTTATACCAAGAAGCAAATTAATCTCATTTTTCTGAGAATAACAGGTTTGTTTTCTCTTTGTGTGTCTTGGTTCAGTAGTGTTTCTCAGTTCAGATGAAACGTTTGATTGGAATAATTAAAAAAGAGTTTTAGAGAGCAAGATGAATATGATGCGATGAAGCAAACCAGTGTGCCTCTGGGGCAGACCATCACAGGTGTCCAATCAACACCAGTTTGCTTACGGCTTGAATGATCCATTAAATTATATGATCTGATTCTCTTCTATCCTTGAAGTATTGCAAGATAAGCTTTTAAGGAAACCAAGTAGCTACCCAATTTGTATATCTAAAGCTGCAGTCATGCAGTCATTTAACACAGATGCCTCTTCACTCCTTCATCAACCTCAAGAGAGCTGCCAGATGATTGTAGGCAGAAGGTGGAGAGCTGGAGCTGACAAGGTTTAACTGACCTGACTCAACACCTCATCTCTATCTCTTCCTATTAGCTGTCGCTGAGAGAAGGTGTAGGAACCAAAGGACCTATCCCTGTCCTGGCAACTGGAGAAGCAGAAGCTCCTGTCATTTAGACACTCTCCTCTGATTCTCCCCTTTCATTACCCATGGCAACGTCCTTAGCTAGTGTTCCCATCTCCTCTCCTTTCCCAGAAAGGAGTCATGAGAAGATGAATGGGGGCTGATGCGTGGGAGGTTGCATGGTTCCTCTCAGAGGCTAGATGTGGATGAGCAGTTGAGGAAGGAAGCATTTGTGGCTACAAAGGTACCAGAAAAGGTGGGCCCGCTTCTCTCAGAAGAGGCCCCAGAAGGGCTGGTTCATAGGAGGAAGAAAAAAAAACGACAAGTCCCATCCACCACCTCCAAAAACTCCAAGAGTCCCTCCCCACCCCAGAAATCCTCTGATGCTTTGGGGAGCTTGAACCTGAACCCCTGTGCTGGTTTTTACTTGGATAGGCTTAATGTTCTTCAGTGCAGCTGGTATGGGGCTGTGTTTTGAATTCACGCTGAAAACAGCATTGGTAACACAGGGATGTTTTTGTTATTGCTGACCAGTTCTTACGCAGTCTCAAGGCCCTTTCTGCTTCTCACACCACCCCACCAGCGGATAGGCTGGGGGTGCACATAAAGCTGGGAGGGGACACAGCTGAAACAGCTGAGCCCAACTGACCAAAGGGGTATTCCAGACCATGTGATGTCATGCTCAGCATATAAAGCTGGGGGAAGAAGAAGGAGGCAGGGAGGACATTCAGAGTTACACATGATGGAGCCCTGCTTTCCTGGGGATGGCTGAACAACTTCCTGCCAATGGGAAGTAGTTCCCACTCCTTATTTTGCTTTGCTCACTTGCATGGCTTTTGCTTTACATATTAAACTGTCTTTATCTCAATCTATGTGTTTTCTCACTTTTACCTTTCTGATTCGCTTCCCCATCCCAACAGGGGGGGAGTGAACGAGCAGCTGCATGGTGCTTTAGTGGCTGGCTGGGATTAAACCACAACAAACCTAAAAATTTCCTTTACCTCTGCCAGCCCTCCTCAATTATCTTCACATATTGAGACTCCTGCAGACTCTTCGCAGTCCTGCTTCCACTCTTTTCGCATTCAAATCCTTTCTGCTGTCACTGCAAAACCGACTTTTGCCTTTGAGCCAACCATGCTAAGTGTGTCTTCTTCTCTCATACTAAGCATACTTATATAGGTCTCCAGGTGCTTGCAAGATTATGCTATATGAATTTATTTAAACACATTTTTGACAGTAATTTCTTTATGAGTAGCAGACTGACAATTGAAAAATACAAAAGAATTTTCCTGAGTACACCATTTAGAAAAAGTTTACCAGTCCAACTCTTTCAATATACTGCAGGCTCTGTTCCACAAATGGCGTTTTCTTTTATACCGGTTATCCTGTTTCTCTACATTGGTGTTATGCTTTTCTTAAGTATTCATATGCTGAACAACCCACATGCTAATAAAACCCCCCTACTTTAAAGCTGAAAGAATTCCGCTGTAACATGCACTACTCTTAACTTTGCCAAGCTGAAGTCAAGTTTGAGCTGGAGAGTTCGGAAACATCCCCAAGCAATATTTCTCTCATCATACTTTCCAAGCAAAGTTATGTTTTATTGTTGTTGTTACTGTTGCTGCTCAGCTTTATTTATAAATCTTTGAAAATAGGAATTTATAACGAACACACAGTCAGTTTCTTAAACAGCACTGAGACACTAACAAGTAAGAACCACTATAATCAAGCTAATTATAAGGCCACATTAAGGATTAGAATCTGAATATGAAAAGGAAACATCATTTTCCTGATGGTAGTTTTACTATCCTCTTGTATGTGCATCCACCCTGAAAAGCCTCACCATCATTTGAAGCTGAGCTACTTAAAGAAAAAGCAGGTTTTCACTCCTTAATATCTTTAAATGAAAGCAATATTGCCTGTTTTGGCTAACTGGTCCTGTGCTTTTCAAAGTTCATTCTTTGAAGAACTGAAACTCTTTCATTTATCCAAAACAGCAGATGCACAGCACACTTGGGGACAAATAAGATGAGTGAGTTGTGTACTGAATTTTTAATGATGTTTCCTGGTAGAGACTTCAGAAAGGGCTTTTGAAGATTACAGACTAACTCGATAATGAGCAGTTTTCTTCAATTCAAAACTATGTTGAAAGACCACTATGAGCTTCCATATTCAGAAGGTACTGCAGGATATTCTGGTCTTAGCTTTTTTTTCATTGGTAAAAAAGTGGGTCAAGGGAGACATCAGCAAAAGACAATGTAAATTGTACACAATTCTCCTTTCCGTCTCAAATAAAAATCCTTCCTGTAACTAAGATTTGTCTCATAAAATCCCTGTTTTGGTGCTTTTTGAAGCTGAAAATCTTTCTTCAGGATATGAAATGTTTCAAGGAGCTCTTGAGTATGTGATGTAGACACAAATTCAGACAGAAGGGCATTGAGGTCGCTTGGAGCTTAGCTACTGAGCAGTGTGGGACCCATAAGTTACATACTTTGTCAGACTTTGGGTTTGCAGTATATCCTTACAGTTCCAGCTCTAAATAAACACTGAAAACTCATGAAATCTTTTCATCATCTTTTGAAAGATTGTTGTGAACTTGTAAACTTACAGTATATAATGCCTGTCAGCCATCACAGAGTTTCCCTTAACTGTTCACATAATTTCCTAGGGTTGGTAATGATTTAAGGCCTCAGAGAGCACAGTGCACGGTAGAGCATTGGTCAGCTGTGGTTTACTTTACAGAGTTTTTTTGATCACCATCTGCTTTTTTGCAGGTTGTCTTTAAATGGAAAACTGAACTACAGTTTTCCTGGGTTTACTTAGAAGTTGATTGCTACCCTTTACATTGAGCACATGCAGATTTGCAAGAACTTCCAGCCATCGTAATTTCACAATTCAGTGAATGGCTCGCACAAGCAACACAGTACAACCTGTCATGTCCCTGTCCTTCTTTTATGTGTTTAGTTCCCTTTGGCTTATTTCAGGTAGAATCAGCTTTTGGCAATATTTCATTAACAACAGTTAGCCAGTGAATGTTACAATAATTCTCCAGTCATTCCATTGGATTTAAAAAGCTGTTTCTACACCAGGAAATTTTGTCAACTGGGAAGGAATAAATCATCAGAAAAGTACTATGTTGGCTGCTGACATGGGGCACAAGAAAATTTCCACTAATGTTTTGCAGATAGATAGTAATTTTACAGCCATCGGCATTACCCTACTGCAATTTATCATAGAGCATACCACCTTGTAAAGAGTCCATAGGTAGCCAGAATAAGCCGTGTAAATGATAACCTGTTTGGCTGTTTCTATTTGGTGTTGTAGGGACATAAAAAAAGAAAAAATTGTCAAGAAATACTGAGCATCATTAAACTAATTTCCATTCAACAGGTTAAGGTCTAGATTCTCATATTTATAAAAGTATTGAATTCCAATTTATTTCAATCATATGAATGAGTTTATTTCAGAGAAGTTGTGTGTCACTACTAAGTAGTAATTGCCATTATTGATTTTAAAAGGAACATTGTTTTTATTATGTTAGTGGAAGTAGAATGGACTGAATATCTCACCCTTCATACAATACACCTGTGAAGAAATTGGGGGTGATACACTGCTTACATCACCAAGAAATAGTTTATATTGATGTAATAGGTAAAAACAAACAAACAAAAAAACATGTTTCAGAGAAATTGGAACTGTTCTAGATAAGGAAAACCATGCAGATTTCAATGAAAGAAATACTTTTGCAAAAAGCATTTGGGCTAAAAACTGGGCTGATTATAGCTATCAATTATTCATGTAACATAAGTCCAGTAATGTCTATTGGCAGTACATTAGTGTTGCTGGCATTAAGGGACAGGAAGAGAAGGGAGGTGTGTATAAGTCCTTATAAATGTACTACAACCAGAGCTTCAACACTGCTTCCAGAAATGTGTGCTGCTCTTTCTCTCATCATACAATGGCATCTTTGAAGCAATTCCTATGACTGGATGGGTAGGCTTTGGAAGAACCAAAGTCTACTGCTTTACTCACATAAAGAATCACATTGAGTGGTCACAGACCAATGCACATAATTTTCAGCTGTGCTGTGTGAACATGTGAACAATGATAGCAGTAACAAAAATGAAAAAGCTCGCTTAAAAATAAAACTATATAAAATCCCTCTGACATAAATTCTCTGAGAGTATTCCAGAATTCCTCAGTGTTTCACAAGGATTCTCTCAACCAGTTATAATCCAGTCTTGAGTATTTCTTTTGCAGAGAAAGACTAAGATTATCATAGGGCAATGCTAGTTTCTTGCTGGAATCTTTGTTTTTCTGATCCTTTCAATCACGCTATAAATTTGAGAAGGATACAGATGCTGGGCCTCATGCACCAACTCATTTTTTACCAACACAGAGCAGACAAGTGCCCACACAGATTCCCTTACATTTCTCAGCAGCTTTTCAAATGATTTGTCACAGTCCTTCCTGCTTAACCTTCCTTGACAATGAGCAAAGGAGACGCAGGGAGACCTGGTGAAAGGATTTCAGTCAACAGGTTTCCAGTGTGTATCCTTTGTAAACAGGCCTGTAGTTTTCTTCATCAAGGTCTAAGGGCTACCTGAGCTGGAGTTGTCTGAAACATAACCCTCTTGTGATGAAGGAGATGTCAGTGTGGCAGGATTAGTTGGGCAGTTAGTAACATTCCAGCTGTTTGTTGCTTGCTGCCACTGTTCTTGCATGCCACCAAGTACTGTTGATTCTGGCTTTTGCCAGTGCTCAATGCATCATTGCATCCATCCCCTACTCTGCACCTCCTATGTCTCATCAGTTTTACTTCCATCTGTTCAACCACCTGGGCTACAAGGTCTAAAACAATGCTGCAAAGTCCAGGCAGGGAGCTCAGTAAACCTTTCTATCCCTTGGGTGCATAGGAAAGGTCATCCATGCATGAATGAAAGCTTCCTCCCAGGTCAGCTAGAGTGGACCTTTCATCACAGATGTTCTCCACCTTTCATTACTGTGTCTGCAGGCTTCTGGGTTTGCTTGCTTTAGGACACATGCTGCTTTCATGTCTCATGTCCCACCATTCCTTCTCTTGCTGCAGAATGACAGACTGTCTGCAAAGATAATCTCAAAGGCTCTTTTCTGTAGCTTATCCAAAGAAAAGTGTTGGATAGTTTGTTGTGCAATGCAAGACAGCAGTCTAGAAGCCTGATGCTGAAGAAGAGATGGTTGTTTCAAATAGGTCTGGTCACCACTCTTTTTCAATAAAAGCATCCGTGTGGGATGATTATTCCATTAAAATGCAATGGTGCTATCAAAATGAGTAGAATTAATCCATACTTTTGTCTTTGTAATACAGATAGATTAAAAAATTGGCTTACGTATTTCATGAACCCTTTTTTAAGAGCATAGATTAGTCAGAACATGGCGGGTTTTGTCAAGGAATCTTATCTTTCTTCTTCAGTGATTTGGAAGTAACATTTGTAGTAGATAGGTTCTTGCACAGATTTTCAGCTTTGTATTCACCCAAGATGCCCAGACTGGTCTGTTTCTGTCATTGCTATCCTGAAGTTAACAAGGGGGAAATGGTTTTGGTCGTCTTAAGGCCCTTATTTTGGGGGGGATAAAAGGAGAGAGGCTGCATGTGAAGGCAGTGATTGCTAAAGGAAGATACAGTGACTTATTCTTCAGAAAATTACTGTGGTAGGACATGTTCAGCACAAGAAAACTAAGGCCAAGTGCTGTTGAGTTCCCATGTACATGCAGTCTGTATGCCTTCTAACGACATGTCTTCTTGTACCAAATCCTGCCATTCCTAGTAAGGCAAAATCTGGTGGCTTGCAGTTCAGTGACTAACTCTGTTGCAATTTTCTTGGCAAGGAGCAAAGGCTTCTTACAATACGTTCCTCTGCATGTTCTCATGCCACTCTTAGTGCTCAGACCTATGAAAGCTCAGGGGAATGAACTATGCAAAGTTTTCATAGATTATTCATTACTTCACAGATGGCTTTTTACAGCAATCTTACTTCTTAGGAACAATCTTTAAATAGAAGCTTCTATAATATTATTAATGAAGAAACATTGCCTGGCAGATATGGCTGAAGAAGGAAAACACTTGCAAAGGCTGCTGAGCTAGCCAGTGAGTCCAAGAAGTGTTAAGTTTGGCACTGATATCCAGAACATCAGATTCAAAGGTGAAATGGAAGACAGACACAGTTGCAATATACATCCCTTCTGTTATCTTGGAAAGCGAGAAGTTTGTAGCCAACATATTTTTCAGATTTAACCTTGGTTTTTAGTTGTATATTCTGATCAGGTATGTCTTAAAATGGAAATGAATTAGTCACTGTTTAGAAAATATCTAAACAGAACCAGTGAAGTACATCTGCATACTGATGAGACAGTATCTTAAATCTTTGTAGCTGGAGGCAGGATTTAGAAAAGCAATGTCAAGAATTTCCAGATGAGAGTATGCCAGGCAGTTGGCCTGGAAGGAAAAGAGTCCAAAGGGAATGTCGTAGTCTTGCATTTCACTGAGCAAGCATCTGATTCAAAAGCCAGTAGGAAACACAACCAGCATAGCTTTGTGAAAGACAGAACAGCAATCTGGCAGTGGTGATCATGTTCTGTACCTCTCAGTAAGGAGTGTATGGAGAAGAAGTTCCCAAATGATATTGATCAGATCAAAACAAGAATGCATGAAAGCCAATGACAACACTGGGGAAAATAACAAATTGTGTTGATCTTAAGGGATTTTTCAGACTTTTTCAAAGGCATCGTAGGTTGCTCTATGATTGCTATTGATCAAAGAGGGTTGAACTCTGTTTCCTCATAAATGTTACATTGTGAGTTCCTTACACAGGTCACCAAAAAAAGCATCAAAACTCGTCCTGGTTCCTACTGGCCTAAGTGCAATGGAAATTTGAGCTCAAATATTTCACATAGGCAGTGTATTGTTATCTGTTCAGAACACACGTCCAGTCATCTTTAAAGAGGATTAAAGAAATGTTGATGTTGTTTTGGAGCTTTTAAGCTAAATATTCTAGGGACCTAGTGCTGAAAGCTTGAAATGTAAGCAAGTACCATTAGTGCTGCACGTCCATTTGGACTTCCTGAACAAAAGACAACACCTAGAAATTTAAATTATATCCAAAAATCAGGCCAAAACAGTCTTAGAAAACTCAGTCTGGATGAAGCCCATTGGTTTCCATGAGTGTTATTCTTAAAATCTGTGTGTAACTTGTGCGGAATACAATATTAGCTGTGCTGCTCAATTTCTCAAATGACATAGTGCTCTATCCAATACAAGCACAGCCCAAAAACATAAGTCAAAGCTCTTTTCTTTTTTGATGTATATAGAGATCATATATTCACTTAGCAGTGCCATGTGCAGTGCTGAGTTTTGGCATGAGAATTACTGTGGCTAAGGGGAAGATCTGTCACTGTACAGGCTCCTCTTGTAGGTCTTAAAACACCATCCCGTCTTCTAAGCTTTGCTCATGTGAGCATAATGCAAACAAGAAGACAACTGGAAACACAACATGTTCAAAAAAGCAGTGCCTTCCCTAGGAAATTGCATCCACTCATGCAGCACTGTTTATACAGAGCCTTTCCCAACAGCTGATCACTGTGACAATAATCCACAACTTTAGCCCATTCCTGGAGCCCTTTATCACCATTAGGCAGAATCACATGATGCAATTTGAAGCCTTGGAGCTTGATTGCAAATCAGTGTCAGATGTTAAGATTTTTTATTTTATTTTTGCTTCTCAGAGCACTACGGGAGGCAAACAGAATGATTTACATTACTAGCTTAAACATTTATGAAAAATAGACAAAAGTAAGAGAAATCTGTCTAGATAGACACAAATAAGACTAATAACACTGTATATCTAATCCCAGACTCCATGTTGCCACAATAACTTGTTAATTAAAAAGTATTTCTGTGTCCTTAGTGTACTTTTCATGACAACAGGAGTTTTTATTCAAGTGAGTGAGCACAGAGGGGAGCACTTGCAGAACTTCTTTTTTTGTTCTGATTACTTCAGTTATAAAAAATGATTTTTTCAAATTAATGCCTACTGAAGAGATGGAAATAGAGCTAATGCAAGCCTGCTGGAATTGCTCACAGACTGGGACTCTCTTATGCTCTGTATTCATACAAAACTCCAGCTGGTTCATTACTTTTCAAATCTTTGCTTATGTTCAGCATCTGGTCTGAATGTATTGTGTTTCACTGAAAAACACAGACACAGTCTCTTCAGATTTTTTTCTACTTACTTCTACATCTAATTGAATTTAAACGAAAGAGAAAACACTCAGGTATAGCTAATGCCCAGCTAGATAAGACAATGTAAGTCTCCATAGCCAGTTAAAAATACAGTGCCATGGTAGCAAAGAACTTGGACTTACTGCTACTTCACATACTAGTTCCTTCTATGATCTTAATACTTTGCTTTAGTTATTTTACTTTGGACCCCATTTTTTGTAGCAGAGAGATGATAAACTTAGTGATTCTTATAAAGGGCTTTGAGATCTATTATGAAAACCACTATAGAAATGCTATGTGTTCTTCTGGTTTAGTTTGATAAGTTTTGGTGACTCACTATTCAAAAGCTCAGTGTGCCTGTAATGCAATGATTGGCAGAGCATCACAGGGGATATTTGCAATAGGGAAAAGTTGCCATCTAATAAATAGCGTCTTATCTTCTTTCCACTGAAGTCAGTGGGAGTTTTGCCAGTCATTTCAGAGGAATTATGTCCATTCCTATAATCTCCTTTGAAAATTACACCCAGAGGAGAAGACAAGTGGGATCTAAACACTGAAGTGCTCTTAGAACAGCATTCAGTGTTGTAGCAGCATCGATGCTGGAGACTTGCTTTGTTCTTTTGCTGCTAAAAATATAACCCCTTAGGCTTTACGTCACAGTCACACTCATTTATATGTGCACTAATGCAGTCTTATCACATATTTCTAACAGGACTCCCCACAGAAATATGTGGCATGGATGCAGTTTGAAAAAGCTGTTATTTTCCAATATCTGAGCCATATAGTATGACTAGAGTGGCATTCCGTTTGCTTCCATAAAGTCAGACTCATGTCTTTTTCCAGGGGAGAATACTGGGTAGGATCCTGGATAGGTAAACTATGCTCTTGTACCTCAGGGTCAGAGTGTATTTCTGAAGGTTTATCCCCCATTTCTTTGCCATGATGATGGATGCAGGTTTTCTCTGTTGGAGAGTAGAGGTGGGGCAGGTGAAATTGGATTTAAAGGATGCAGCAAAAGGCTTCAGAGGACACCCTTTCTCCGTGCGTATGTCCATGACAAATGCTTCTAGCAGAAATCATCTGACACATTTTCAATGCAAAGCAAAAATATTGCTGTGAGTCTGAGTGAGCTTTCATTTCTCATTTATTATCAGCTACAGTTAAAGCAGCAGTTAACTTTCCCTGTAAGCAGGAGAGGAAAGAGGTGTTGGGATCAAAGGTGTGCTCAAGTCACACGAACATTTCAAGATGTTGACAGAAGTACAAATGTGGGTTTTGAAAAGAAATAGAGATCATAAAATGATATTATCCCACTTCTCTACCCTATAAACAGCAGGAAGAACAATCACCCAGAAATTAAGGAAAGTCTCTGCCCTTCCATCTTCATGAAGACAAAGTCCAAATCACTTGTCTTAAATTCATCAATGTTTTAATACCTTCAAGATGTCACTTATTGTGTGATCTAAGTGCCTGGTTAGTAATAAATACGCTGCTTCTTTTAGAAAGGCTCTAGGAAATAGGAAGTATTTAGTAAGTCATATCCACACCCAACAACACAACCAAAAACCAGGAAAGCAAACTTATCTCCACCTGCAATCAAAAGTTGCTGGATGCTACACGGGAAAGTCTGTGTTGGGCATAAAGTGCCTCAAAGCTTGCCAGAGTTCAGAATAGGAATTAAGTCTGACTTTGTAATTGAATCAACATAGGGTTTGAATTCACTAACTACCTTATTAAAATTATGAAACCCATCAGAGGTGCCTCACAGGTTCTTTCATAGTGATTTGATCTGAATTATTTAAATGCAGTTAATTCCCAAGTGGGAATTAACTGCACACATTTGGTTTGCAGTCACTGATAGTGAGTGTGCAGCAATGATACTGTACCTTTCCTGGGAGCACAGCCAGTTCAGGCACCAGGGAGATGATTAGCTGAGACAAACAGTAATGTCCAGCCAGCCCCAAAAGAGTGAACCTGCATTTGCCTGAGTGACCCCATGTAGACATTTCCAGGTCTTGGCCATGTTCCCTTGTTCCAAGGGCTCCTGAGGTGTCAAATAAGTTTGTGTTTGTCTCTGGTGCCACTCCTGAGCTCATACATCCTCCTCGAAGCACAGCACCAATTAACTTGGGCTGGCTTTGCAAATGCAAGTCATGCTCAACACAGAAAACCCTGTGCCAAAAGAAATAAACCCTGCCAGATGTTAATAGGATCTATGGGCATCTGTGTCACAGCAGTTGCCATAAGAAGAAACAGAGGCCAAGAGATCCCATAATTTTCTGATTTTCTATTTTCCAAAGCATCCTGGCCCCATATTTCCTAGGGAGCAGAGCTAATTAAATCTTCATTAAGAAATACACAAGTTTATCTTGAATAGCTTTGTATCTAAAGGGCATAGAGGGCAATCTAGCCACCAAGATGCCCAGGGGTGGGTGACTGGCATCCCCTGGCCCACATGAATGAACTGAAGGAGCAGCCTAAAACCAGCAGGATTACAAGTAAGCCTCAACTTGTACTTTTCCCATATCTTTGTATACAGGATAAAGAAAGAATGCCAACTACAGTATTCAAAAAGAGAAGATAGTCTGAATTTTCCATTGTAGGGCATAATTTTGTGGTCTCCACTTCGAATTCTCAAACTGAAATATGCTTATTTACCTTTGGATGGTATTTCAACTGTTGTGTATCTAGTTAAAATAACTAGTTTTAAATAAGTCAATTTCTTCCCCCATTTGATTTAAAGAATGAAACTGAGAAAGTGGGCCAGTGTATTCTGTCCACCTCAAAGGTGATCCGACAGCCAGGAATAAATACAATTATAAATTCCTTCTTCCTGAAGCAGACACAGCCTTATACAGACATATACTTCTATGCATGTTCTTGCACATCAGAAGTTCACAGTACTGGCAGCCTTAGCTGGAGAAAAAATAGTGCCAACTGACAATAGTTTGGATGCAGAGAAAGTAGGCCAGTGTTTCCTCCTGTAAACTGATAGTTTCATTAGGAGAAGCTACTTTTGCCCGTTTTTATTTTTCTTTTTGTCAGAAGAAACATCAGGGAAAATAACTTCAGTTAAACCAAACAACTTCAGTTAATCCAAACAACGTCAGTTTTTACTCTTTCAGCTCACAGATTGTCATGGTTTACACCCAGCTGGCAACCAAGCACCACACAGCCACTCTGTCATTCCAGTAGGAGAAAAGACAACAAAACCACAACCAAATCACCAATTGAAATCAGAGTAGAACAGTAAGTGAAACAACAGGATCTTAAATATCTCTTTCCCCCAACCCCTCCCTTCTTCCCAGGCCCAGCTTTGCTGCCTCCTTCCTCCCCACTCAGCACAAGGCAGGCAGGGGATGGAAGTTGGTCCCAGTTCCCTCCATGCTGCTTCTGTTGCTCGCTCTTCTTCAAGGCAAACACTCCTCAAAGTTCTCCCTTGTGGCAATGGGGTGTCCCTCCCACAGAAGTCTGTCCTCCATAAACTCCTCCAGCTTGCGTGGGGGTTTTCCACTGTCAGCAGTTCTCCCAGCAACAAACCACCTGTTAGGGGTTGAGTTTCCGAGTAAAACTCAAGGTCCCTAACGCTCCTTAAATCCCTTATTGATATAGGGGAAAAGGGAAACAAAACTCAAAACTCGGAATATATGGATGGGAAACTGAAACAAACTTTTAACAAAAATTCTAAAATACTATCATATCACACAACTATATATTAAATGCAAAACAAGAAAACAATACAGTAAGAGTTAAAACACTGCAAAGGGAGGAAAAGGGAAAAAAAGTACAATTATGGCCGATTGGCCATAGGCCAGGAGATGGCGTCACGCCAGGATGGTAGCTCAGAAGATGGCGTCTATCCAAAATGGCGGCGGGCCAAGTGATTAAAAGTTTTTAACAGCTTAGAGAAGTATTTTAACGAGTTCGCAGGGAGACCGTTTTCACTGTCTGTAAAAAAAAAAACATTCAAGGACACTTCTGACCGAAGCAGCGGCTTCGGATACAGATGAAGGAGAAGCCCTCACAGCCGGAACGCGAAGAGGGGTGAGCTTCCCCCGCATCCGAATCCAGCGGTAGATTCTCGCCGAGTGAGAAATAGCTCCTCTCTTACCCGATACGAGAGAGAGATGCTGACTGAGTCCCACAACAATTCACAGCAGAGCTGGGCGCCGATAGACAGAAACAGTTCTGAGTTAGGCCCCGGGGCGGGGGGGCAGGCCGCAGGGTTTCGGCCTGGACGGCAGCCAGCCCTCTTGCTGTGGCTCTTTCTCCGAAGCTGTCCGGTGTCCAAAGAGGAGGAGACTCCTCCTGGCTGCAGGTTTTAAGGAGCATCTGCCGGAAGAAATCTTTTGACCTGCACTTTTAGCCAATGGGATGCCGGGTTTATGGAACTTGTATGAAATAATCCCGATACTCTATTGGGCACATTTCCAAAACAAGGAAGTCTTGGCTCAAACTGGGACACCACCCCAGTGCAGATCTTCTGCAGAGTCACGGCCTTTCTCGGGATAAACTGCCTGAAAAAGCGTGGGCCTCTCCATGGCTCCTGCTCCACTGTGGATTTCTCCACGACCCCCTGCTCCAGCGAGGGCTTCTTCACAGGCTGCAAACTGACCAGTGATCCCTGAGGACTGCAAGGACTCAGCTTCCCATCTCCCCATGGGATGGAGGGAAATAGTTCCTCTGTTGTGTCTCCCCAGCCTTTTCCTCACTGACCTGGGTGACCACATGGTTGTCTCTCCCTCTGTACTAAACCCTCCAAAACGAAAGAGAGTTCCCAAAACAAAACAGAACTCCCAAAACAAAGACTCTTGCAAAACAGGTTTCCCCTCAAATATGTTTATTTAAAATGGCACTGATTGGCTCAGTCTTGACCAGAGGCAGGGCCAAATTGGACCCAGAAGCTTCCCACTGGGGCTACGCCAGCAGCCCCATCCCTCGCCACAGAAAGCCGGGCAGTCAAAAGCCAGCAACTCCATCCCCCACTACTAAAACCACACCAAACACAAACCTGACACACAGATGTATAACAAGACATTTCCTTTCTTCCTTTTATTGTTTTGGGATCACAATTTTTATGTGAAAAGTCAGAGTACTTTAAGGCATAACATCAGCATGGAGCAGCGTTATGCATGCTGTGGGAAAACGTTTTCAAGAAAGGAGGGAGGGTGGTATAGAAAGTCTTGCTTCTCTGGCCTCAGGTGAAGAATTCAGCTTCTGCCTGGCCAACTCTATTTCACTGAAGCACTGCTGCAGGACACTGGCTGCATTTTCTTCACATGCCCAGAGGTTGGAATGCGTGTGTTTGCATCTTAGCACTGGGAAGGGCTTGTCCCAGCATATTTGCTTTACCTCTTCTCTGAATAAAAATGGCAGAGCTTTAAATGATGTGAAGTCCTATCACCTCAAAAACACCACTCTCATTCTGCAAACTGGATTCCTTCATCTTTCTGTCTCTGAGTAATACGTATGTAGACGAACATATTTTAAAGACATCATGTTCTTTGTATGGCAAAGGAAATAATAGGCTCAGTGCAGCTGGCCACCACTAATACACTAAACATTACCAACATAGCTTTCATCTGTCATTTTGGTTGTAGCTAATAATGAGAGTGACAGACCCAAATAAAGCCTTTTTTGAAACACTTCTTGCATATACCAGCTTTATATCCTGAGGAAAGAAAGAAATTATATTTTGGCTTGAAGATGCTGGTTTGGAGTTGCTCTAATCAGTGTTCTGGCCCGAGGTCCCTGACTGAAAGTATTTACAGTAAAATTAGGTCTGCTGTATTATCATAATTGGGAAATAGGTGTCTAATGTCTAGCATGACCCTTTGTCTTTCTAGAGAAGGAAGGTACTGAAAGCCTAGAGCACGCATTTAAAGAAGGGAAGTTGTGAAGCTTGCTGATAGCCACAGTAAAAAGCCAGCAAAGAATTTATCCACACAGGATTACTGAAGAAAAATTCCAGTTCTAGGCAGCCATCTAAATGTTACAGTTAATCAGAAAAGATCTACCTGATGAAAATATAATTAAACCAAGACATATGGTGCCATATATCACTGCTCTATACAAACATAATCAAGATGGATAGAATTTAACAAGATGTACACAGCCACTATCCCAATAATTCATGAGATATTAATCCAATTTTAATTTTTTTAGTTTTTCTAATGTCCCATAGCTTGGATTATAAAAAAAATTGCAGTGTAGTTTTGAAATCTTTCCCTTCCTAATTTGACACTTAATATTTGGTGTCAAATCAATATTTAAGCCAACTCAGACCTAAACAAAGGACAGCATTCATATCTACAATAAATATTCTAGAGCCCCAAAATGTGTAATATTACATGGAAGAAAAAGAACTCATCACTCAAACAACTTAGTGACTGGTGACCAGATTTGTATAGGTAAAATTGATACTCTGCCACTGGTAGAACATAAACACTATGACCACAAGTTTCTCATCCAGTATATAGCGGCATTCACAAAAATACCTACTTCATGAATCAAACGAAACTGGATACCAGATGAAATGAAATCAGAACTCTCTAAAACTTGGGCATAATACCATATTTAATTGATTGATCTCAAATTACAAAACAAATGGTTTCTTGGAATTTTATGTAGTGTCCAGCAAATGTCCAGGGACAAATAAATACCAACTGCAGCTGAATGGCTAGTGCAGCTGAGATGGATATAATGTTGAGTGATTTATCTTAACTCAAACCTCTTGATCATTCTGCATAACTTTGGAAAACAAAGTGTAATGACTGTTCTCTTGCTGACAACTTTAACTCTGGTAATTTTCGAAGATTCACCTTAAAGAAGAACGAACAACAGTTTAACTTCCTATCAAAAAACTCAGCAAAATAGTCTCCCAACTTAGCAGTCATCTGCCTCTGAAGATGACAGAACTCCATAGAGAGAGCCTAGACCATAGAGTGTTTTACTCTGAAAGTGCCTTAAGCACCCTTAGTTATGTCTTCTGGACATAGACAGAACTGCTCCAACTCAGCCACTATACATCTTTCACCTGTAAACCTTCTTGGTATCCACAAAATAGGTGGAGACTTACCTAAGGAACATAAGAGGCAGCCTGTTAAATCAAGTTACAGCACTTCTACACACAAAACAGCAGAGAGCTCAGTAAAAAAGAGGAAGCAGGACACCTTGAAAACTTCGTGTTGCAGAATGGACTTCTATCATAAACAAAAGTAACTCTGAACTCAGAGTTTTTTCATAATTTCCCAGACAGGTTCACTCACTGCCTTACACTGTTTCATCAGTGACTTCCTCTCAGTAATGAGAAGCAGGTTAGGAGTCTCTGGATCTGTCTCTATTTTAGGTGATGTTTGCAAATTTTTTACCGTTAACACCATGTGAAGTTTATCTCAAATGACACTAAATGATGCAGGGGAAGTAAAATGTGAGAGGAAGTCTGGTTAGGCCTAATCTAGTAGCTTAAGTAGACCATCCACATAAAGAACCTGATGCTTTATAATGCTGCCAAGGCTTATCCCTATGTGTGTTTCCTCATCAGTCATACAAATTTTGACAGTGCAGTTTTTAGCCTCTTGAGCAACTTGACTACATGCTTCAGGATTGCTGAAATAGTCCAGACAGCATGGGTTCATGAAAGGCATGTCTTGCTTGACTAACCTGATCTCCTTCTATGACAAGGTGACTCATGTAGTGGATGAGGGAAAGTCTGTGGATGTTGTCTATCAGGACTTTAGTAAATCTTTTGCCATAATTTCCCACAGCATTCTCCTGGAGAAAGTGGCTGCTTATAGCTTGGATGGGCATAATCTTCACTCTATAAAAAACTGCCTGGATGGCTGGGATAAACGGATTTAAAACCAGTTGATGGCCAGTCACAACTGGTGTCCCCCAGGGCTCAGTACTGGGGCCAGTTCTCTTTAACATCTTTATCAATCATCAGGATGAGGGGATTGAGTGCATCCTCAGTAAATTTACCCATGACACCAAGCTGGGTGGGAATGTTGACATGCCTGAAGGTAGGAAGGATCTACAGAGGGATCTGGGCAGGCTAGGTAATGGGCCAAGGCCAATAGTGTGAGGTTTAACAAGGTCAAGTGCCAGGTCCTGCACATGGGTCACAACAACCCCTTGCAACGTTACAGGCTTGGGGAAGTGTGCCTGGAAAGCTGCCCAGCAGAAAAGGACATGGCGGTGTGGGTCAACAGCTGATGGCATATGAGCCAGCAGTGTGCCCTGATAGCCAAGAAGGCCAACAATATCTTGGCTTGTATCAGAAATAGTGTGGCCAGCAGAGGTAGGGAAGCGACTGTCCCCCTGTACCAGGCACTGGTGAGGCTGCACCTCAAATTCTGAGTTCAGTTTTGGGCCCCTCACTACAAAATAGATATTGTGGTGATGGAATGTGTCCAAAGAAGGGCAGTGAAGCTAGTGAAGTAATGGGACAAGAGGAAATGGCCTCAAGTTGTGCCATGGTTCAGACTGGATACTAGGAAAAATTTCTTCACCGAAAGATTTATAAATCATTGGAAAAGGCTGCCCAGAGAAGTGATTGAGTCACCATCCCTGGAGGTATTTAAAAGACATATATATGGGGTGCTCAGGGACATGGTTTATTGGTGGACTTGGCAGTGCTAGGTTTACCGTTGGACCCAATGACATTAAAGGTTTTGTCCAATCTAAACGATTCTACGAGTGTATGATTTTTAATGTCTAATTTTTCTCTCTCACACAGTTTAAGATCCCATGTTTCATCCATGAGATGCTGAAAACCTCCTGTGTTTTGCAAGTCTGTTTATTCTTGCTCTTTTACACATCTCTTGTGTAATGTCTCTTATTTAGTGTGCACACCCTGTATGGATACTAAAACATGTTCTTAAGTAATGATTCTTGGTAAATTACAAGGCAACACTTGTAACTGGCAAGCATTGCAGGAATTTACCTTTTAACACAAATTCACTCTTTTCAGGTATATTTTCTGTCCCACTAAATCTCAGGAAGAAAAGGGGATTTGCATTCATTTATAAATGCAGTTTAAGAGACAGCAGAGTTAAGAATAAAACATTTTTTTAAAAAAACCCATCAGCAATATTTTTGCGTGAAGTAGTCCACTGTGCAGTATTTATAAATCAATAAACACTGTGGAAAGTGTCACAGTTTTTACTGGTTTTACTGTTTTCTCATGAGGAGTGATAACTAATATGTATTTTGTTTTGAATGACCTTAAGAGCAAGAAGGAAATTAATAGGCAGTGGAAGCAGGGACAGATATCCTTAGAAGAGTATAAGGATGTTGCCCAATTGTGTAGGGACGGGGTCAGGAAGGCCAAGGTGTAGGTGGAGCTGAACTTGGCAAAGGATGCAAAGAATAATAATAATAAGGGCTTTAACATGTACTTCAGCCAGAAAAGGAAGGTTAAAGAAACCATACCTTTTCTAATGAACACTGGCAAACTGGTAACACCTGATGAGAAGGCTGAGGTACTCAAAAAAATTTTTGCCTCATTCTTCACTGGCTAAGTCTATGGGACCTGACGAGATTCATCACAGAGTCCTGAGGGAACTGGCTGATGTAGTTGCCAAGTCACTCTCCATGATTCTTGAAAAGTCCTGGCAGTTAGTCCTGGTGACTGGAAAAAGGGAAACACTGCACCCATTTTTAGAAAAGGTGGAAAGGAGGACCCTGGGAATTACCAACTAGCCTGTCAGTTATCTCTCTGCCTGGGAAGATCATGGAACAGGTCATCCTAGAAGGCTATGCCAAGGCACATGGAGGGCAAGGAGGTGATTTGAGACAGCCGGCATGGCTTCACCAAGGACAAGTCTTGCCTGAACAACCTAGTGGCCTTCTACGGTGGAGTGACAGTATCAGCGCACAAGAAAAGAGCTATGGAAGGAACAAGGGAACTGTGAACAAGGGAAGATCCTCCATCTGGACTTCTGTAAGGCCTTTGACATGGTCACCTCACAACATTCTCTCTAAATTGGAGGTATATAGATTTGATGAACAGACTCTACACTGGATAGGGAATTTGCTGGATGATCGCATTCAGAGGGCAGTGGTCAATGGCTCGATGTCCAGATTGAGATTGGTGATGAGTGGTCTGTGTTGGGTCCAGTGCTGTTGAATATCTTCATCAATGACACAGACAGAGCATCATGTGAACCCTCATCAAATTTCCAGATAACACCAAGCTGAGAGAGGTCCAGCTGACACACTTTAGGGACAGGATGCCATTAAAAGGGAAGTGGACAAACAAGAAGTGGGCCTGTGTTAACCACATGAGGTTCAATAAGGCCAAGTGCAACGTCCTGCACCTGGGTTGGTGTAATCACCAGAATCAGTCAATACAGGCTAGAGTATGAAGGAACTGAGAGCAGTTCTGCAGAGAGGACTTGGAGGTACCAGTGGATGTAAATCTGGACATGAGCCAACAATGGGCACTCGCAGACCAGAAGGCCAACCATATCCTCAGCAGCATCAAAATATGTGTGGCCAGCAGGTCAAGGGAGGTGACTCTGCCCTTCTACTCCATCCTGGTGAGACCTCACCTGGATTATTTTGTTCAGCTCTGGAGTTCTCAGTACAGGAAAGACATGGACCAATTGGAGCAGGTCCAGCGGAGGGTCACAAAAATGATCAGAGGGCCAGAACAAGTCTGCTATGAGGACAAGCTGAGAGAGTTGGTGGTGTTCAGCCTGGAGAGGAGAAGGCTCTTGAGGAGAACTTATTGTGACATTTCAGTGCTTATGGGATGGTCTATAAGAAAGATGGGGCAGACTTTTTTAGCAGGGCCTGTAGAAATATGGCAATGGGTAAAGCTACCCTAAAAGAGGGTAGCTTTAGACTGGATATAAGGAAGAAATTTTTTACAATGATGGTGGTTAAACACAGGAACATGTTGCCCAGAGAGGTGGAAGATGCTCCATCCCTGGAAACATTCAAGGTCAGGCAGGACAGGAGTCTTCATCACTTTGAACATGTCCCTGCTCACTGCAGGGGGATTGGACTAGATGACCATTAAAGGTCCCTTCTAACCCAAACCATTCTATGATTCTGCAATTCGATGATACTGTTCATCCACGTGGATAAATGTCATAGAAAAGATGACAGTCCTAGTTGCATTTAGCTTCATAAGCAAAAAGATTAGCATATGCTGGATACTCCAGAGAATATTACCAATCAGCCTTCAGAATGAGACTCCTGAGAACGATCAGAGTCATTAAAATTCGTTTTCTTAATTAAAAAAAAAAACAACTAGAAAAATGACCCTTAAGAATATCTCACCCTTTTGCATAGATTTAAAATCATTGAGGCATTAGGTCTTTTTAAATACATATAAATATTTACTGTCTAAAAAAAAGCATTAAAATTGACATAGATGGTCCAGGAACAGCCTTTACTCTGACCCCTTTGTTCTCTGGATCTTTTATAAATATGCATTCAAAGGTGGGAGTCAGGGAATTAATTTCATAGCTTAAAACTGCAGGATACATGTTTTATATTAGGGAAATCAGTTTTAAATTATATAACAATATACCGTTACCATGTCTTATTCACCCTTTATCTACGACATAAGTCAATTAACAAATGAAGATAAGGTTTTACATAGCCCTTTCTTACTCTGGACCAAATTGTTATCGCTAATAAAGTGGTAAAAATCTGGATGAATTACACCAAGGTCAACAGAAATTTTTCAGAATTAGATCAACATCATTAGAAGAAAATGGTACCTGCGCAAGAAAACTGCTTTATGAGTTTTCTAGCAAGCTGAAATGTATGGTAAAGGAAGCAGGGCTCACGTAAAGCAATTTGAACATGGTCCTGCAGATGAGATGGCAATGTTAAAAGAGCAGGGGCACAAAATAAATTTATGACTGGACTTTGCAGCACAATACATCTCTTGTCAACACAACACCATTCATGCCTGAAAGGCAGTCCTAGCAACATCATACTGGGGAAACGGGGATCTCGGTTGCAGGATGCCAGACAAGCACCACCTCATGGCAGCACAGCATGTACAAGGGATTGCCAAACAAGGGGAAATGTCTCTGCCCCAGTTCCCTATAACCTACATATATTCAGCCACATGAGGCTTATATCTACCTAACTCAGCATAGACAGAGGTGCTGTTAAGTTGAACTGCAACAAATGAAATGGACTTATTTTCACTGAATGAACTTTTTCCCTGCACCTTTAAAATATGCATCTCTCCTAGGATCTGCTATATTTTTCTTTTTTCATGATTTTTAGAAAGTACCTATTGGAAACAACTTCTATTATTTTTTTCCTAATATATTCCTAGGAATGTTCTTACCTCTGTTTAATACAGCCCGAAGAAATGGGGGATGGGTCCTGTGGAAATAATAGCAGGATACACCGCAGTTAAAGGATGTCAAGGGTCAGGGCTGAGCTGGCCACTAGACAAATGACAGATGTTCTCCATTAACACCTCTCCCTTCCCAAAGGGAAAGACAAAGGGAATAAGGGAGAGAGACGTAGGGATTGGAAAAGAAAACTAAAAATACTGTAATGGAAATAATAAAATGAAATATATACAAATATATACAAACCCAGTATGGAACCAACCCCGTTGATGGCAATTACCTCACCATCACCACTGATGCTGTGAGGCAGGTGCTGGGAAAGTCCCTGGCTAGACGCAACAGCATATGGGAACCGGATTCAGGAGCTGGATTCCAGAACTTGATTCAGGAATGTGTAGATTGGGATTAAAGGCAGAAGAATGGACAAAGTCCTCCTCGGATGCCAGCCATTGAAGACAAGGGCTTAATCCTTGTGATCCTTCAGCTTTATATTGAATATGACATACATGGAACATGTTGGTCAGTTTAGGGTCACCTATTCAATCCCCCCCCACAGATGCGGCCTCTTACTCTGCTGCACCCGCAATCTGGTACACAAGATTTAGCAGTGAACTTTGCTTCCATAGGAGCAAGTATAAGCAAGAGCCTTTCTGCACACCAGTCCCAGATAGTAACTGTAAACATCAAATATTTTTACTTCTAGAAGCAAAAATCACTTCTGCAAAATACGCCCTTAGCTGCAGAAAGTGCCGTTCCTTAGAAGAGACTGAGCTGAAAAGCAAAATGACTGAACAGAATTAGTTCTGTTCTAGTTCAAACCAGGACAAAGGCGTTATTGATAGTCATACACAGGAGGTGGGAAAATAAGGAATATAGTTCTGACATAAAAATTTACTTCATCTGAATAATGTTGTAGGTTTCTATTTCAATTTTAAAGGACAGCTTTCAGATTTAATGTGCTAATTATTCAGACTTTTTTTTCCTTTTGCTGCCAGTTCTTTATGTCAACGGTCAAAAAACCTTTCTATGCTTCTTGGTGCTAGTGTCATTCATGCTTTTCAAACTCTTTTGCCTTTAATACTAACAAAAATGAACTGGACTAGATAAATGGATCCTCAGGGACTAAATGTTGAGAAGGTGACACTTTCAGAAGGAAAACACTTTTTTGAGAACGCAGAGCTCTTTTAATTAGGAGCTCCTCCCTTTTCTGTAGCTTATACACATAAAAATCACAGCAGTACCTCCTATCTCTGTGATGTCTCTGGAAATACGCAAAGGGGAATCCAGAACTGCTGGTGACTCACCACTAGATTGGAACAGGTAAGGGCATATTTTTCACGGGACTATAGCTAGAATATCCATCAATTTCTGTGATTCACTTGTTCCTTTGAAATGGTGGGTGGTGGGGCCTAAATATGTTATAAACTGCTTCAAGTGTTATTTAACAAAAGAACATCAAAAAGGAGTTGTTTCTTCCATAACCCCACTGAAGACCCAGCAAACATATCTAGTCCAATATTTCCTCTGTGTGCTAATGATATCTGTGCCGTGAATTACATTTGCTGTAAAGCTGTGTGTCTGACTTTTCTTCTGCCTTTATTGAACATCTTCTAAAAGTAGTTCAATATTCCACAAGTTAAGCAGCATAAAATAACCACACCATCACAGAGGCTAGTCTGGTTCACTTATTTTTCTTCCCTTTCACAAGCTTCTCCTTTATTCTGAGATGAAGGATAGATGGGGAAACTCTGCATATAGACCTGCTAAATCCTGGGGCAACTTAACAGTTCAAGTGCAATTCCCAGGCCAAAGCTAGATCACAGGACTAGGGCTGTGATGATGCTCAAACCAATGGTAATCCTAACTCGTAGAGTCAGGAAAAAGAGAAGAAGCAAGACCAGCTCATGGAAACGTTGGGATCCAGCTGCATGTTCAACCCACATCTCAGGATGACAGACTGGGACTTCCAGGGAGAAGTTTATCACCAGTGACCCACTCCCAGAGCTCTCATTTCCTCAGCTGTCTACAGTAGCAGTCTGCCTTCTGGCTCCAGGCCCCACAGAGACTTTGCTATACTTGTCCCCTTCATTCTTTGTACCATCACGATAAGAATATACCATGTTTCCAATAGACACAAGTAATAATAAAAAATGAAAGATCCCTCCTGCATCAATTTTTACTATTTTCAGTCATTCAGAATAAATATCAGCATAGATGTCTCTCTTTCTGGAGGCAGAACAGGGCTGGTTAAAGACTTTAAATAAACTTTCTCATTGTCTGAGAAATCAATGCAGGGTGAATTTCTGAAAGGTACAGTTCACACACAATTAACCTAATAATTGTGATTGGCAAATTAGACAGTATTTTAGTCTTCCTAATATCAACCCCAAGATTAATGTGCGACTCCATTTTTTGGTTAACACAATCAGGAACCATTAAAAAGTTAGTCAGCAGAAGCATTGTCTTTGAACTAGTAATTGAAGAGTGGAGAAAGAGACCAGGCTATCTGAAGAATGATTAACAATTCTGTTGCAGTATGTTCATGTATTATATTTGTGGATAAACAAGGAATTATTCCTTGCAATAATGCGGTGTTTGACATTTGTAAGAGATTCTGGATGAGATCACAGAAACATCTTTTTTTTCCTCTCAATTCACTGGAGGCAATATAACTTCCTTCAGTAACTACCACAGACTGTATTTTAATTAACTTGCACAGGAAGTTTTCCAAAGTGCAAAGGCTGGGTCTGCACGGGCACTGAACGCACACATCCACACAATACTGGGTGCGCAGTCAGTCACGATAAGAGCAAATGCACCAATTCTGCTTGCAGCCAGCATTTTCACTCTCGTTTGTGAATGCAAATGCACTGCCTTATGGATATGCCTTTTTGACATCCAGGGATTAGATTTGTGAACTGTCATTAGAGATATGTCTTCTTTAATAAATGCAAACTTTACATTTATCAAAGAAGATATCTTCTTCTGACTTATAAAAGGCTTCTACAAATCCAGTGCTCCTTAATCAAGCATTTACAAAATAATTTCAACACCTGACATTTGTCTAAAGAAACTGATCCCGCTTACTCTGCCCAAGTGCTTCCTAAGCTACTCTTACCGAGGAGGGTCCACAGACACATCCCTGTACTGCTCCCCAGAAACAGTTATGGATTCCCACCATGTCCCAGCTACCTGCGTCTCCAAAGACTTTTACACAAATCCGTTACTTTTATTTATTTATTTGTGTCTTCAGTGTACTTCCTAATCAACTCCACCAAAAGCTGTCCCTCAAACTGTGGCAACACCAGCATGTGATTCACAATGCAGGGATGATGCCCTGAAATCCCTTCTGGCACTGTCTGAGCTCTTCCTATGCTATAAACAACAAGGACTGCCAATTTCCTGGCTTTCAGCCACACGTCTTGTACTGTCATGTTTCTCTGAGCCAGTTATGTCTCCTTTGACCAGAAGCACATTGCACAATAGAAGAATAAAAACAAAAATGGCAAGAACAGCCACAAGCTCAGGCAGCCAAAAGGCGCTCAAGAGAATTAATTATGGAGATGCAAAGTAGTGAAACCTGCTGCAAGAACTTCACGAAATTCAAGAAAATCTTGAGACAGGCTTCACTGGATATTGAAAGTTTTGCTCAAAATAAGGAAATTTAACCAAGGCTTGTAACTTTATGAATGTTAAAAGATTTTTTTTTTCCCATGAAGTCCCCTGATTTTCAGACACCTGAGGAATTATCTGAACCTGATTTCTAAATGTGCATCCTCTTCTGCCATTAGGCAACATTCTTCAGTTCAAGCTCATTAGGGCTAAAATGATCAGAGTTTACCTTTTTTTTCTATAATAATGGTTCCTTTTGGGAATGCTGCATCTGTGAAGTCATTAACTCAGTAACAATTGTATAAAATGGATGATCCAAGCCTGGTATTACTCTTTTTACTCTCCCTGTTACAGACATAAGTAACATGGGGTTTTTTATCCTATGAACATAACAACGCTAAACAACACAGCAAACCTCAGTCATCATCTGAAGACAAGTTCTCAGCTGTCCATTTTCCAATGTGAAATCTTAAGCCATAATCACATACCTGTTGAGACAGCAAAAAATCTGGGGCATGCACTAGGATTTTTAAAAGTATAAAGGTAGTTACAGATTTTGTTCTGGATACCTAGTTCATCAGCTCTGATAATACCTAAAACCTGAAGCACACATCTGCATCTTTAGTCAGATACGTGTAAAAATCATGCATGTCTTTCTACATCAAGTAGCAGTCTGACAGCATCCTATGATGAATGATATTGTCCATTTGGTTTTAAAATTACTATAATGAACACTGCATATGTGCATGTACCTGGTGTATTTTTAAATGTTTCTCTGAGTCTAACCTTACGTGTCCAAATCCCAGCTCGCTGACTCATAGCAAGGTTAACATTTATGGACAGGCTGGATTGATGGGCCAAGGTCAACTGTATAAGGTTCAACAAGGCCAAGTGCCAGGTCCTGCACTTGGGTCACAACAACCTCAGGCAATGCTACAGGCTTGGGCAAGAAGAAAAGGACCTGGAGGTGTTGGTCTGACATGCTGGCAGAACAGGAGCCAGCAGTGTGCCCAGGTGGCCAAGAAGGTCAACAACATCCTGGCTTGTATCAGAAATAGTGTGGCCAGCAGGAGTAGGGAAGTGACTGTCCCCCTGTACTGGGCACTGGTGAGGCCGCACCTTGAATAGTGTGTCCAGTTTTGGACCCCTCACTACATGAGAGAGATTGTGGTGCTGGAGTGTGTACGAAGAAGGGCAAAAAAGCTGGTAAAGGGTCTAGAGCACAAGTCTTATGAGGTGAGGGAACTGGGGTTGTTTAGCCTGCAGAAAAGGAGGCTCAGGGGAGACCTTATCGCTCTCTACAACTGCCTGAAACTAGGTTGTAGCAACATGGGTGCCAATCCCTTCTCCCAATTAACTAGACATAGGACAAGAGGAAATGGCCTTAAATTTCACCAGGGAAAGTTTAGATTGGACGTTCAAAAAAATTCCTTCACCAAAAGTCTTTTCAACCACCGGACAGGCTGTCCAGGGAATTCACCATCCCTGGAGGTATTTAAAAGCTGTGAAGATGGGGTACTTAGTGACATGGTGTAGTGGTAGACTTGGCAGTGCTAGGTTAACAGTTGGACTCAATTATCTTAAAGGTCTTTTCCAACCTAAACAATTCTATGATTTTTCCACTTTCACCTTCTGTCTTCTTATAAATAATTTTAAAACTTAGAAATGTATTTGATCCCAAAATGATATATACATGTCTTCAAATAGCCCAAAAACTATTTGAGTTTTTCTTTGGACCCCAGTGAATTGTATCTAAGTTTACTTAGTGCCTGCTGACATCTCTGTAGTTGTATTCAACATATATGACCAATATTGTAACGAAGTCACTGTTCTGCACTTTCTCCTCTTATTCATTCACCTCTTCCTAAGTATTGATCAGAAGATCTTTTCAGTCCACTTGATACCTATCAGTTTAAAGGAAACCATACATATTCATTTGATGAGTGCAAATGAAAGTTACAGCAACTACTTGCAAAGCCCTTGAAATTATTTCAATGGCTCTGTGTCCAGGCAGAGATTGGTGATGAGTGGTCTGTTGAATATCTTCATCAATGAAATAGACAGTGAGATCAAGGGACAGTGACTCAAGGGACAGTGAGTTGACTCGAGGATGGTGTTTCCTCCATGTTCGCCTGCTTCAAGAATGCTCTAGCATTTCCCATTCCGTGCATGAATTCTAGGCAAAGCAACCTAGCAAGCATGCCAACCTGCCTTCATAAGCATCATAACTCCTCTAAGCATTAGTTTAAGATAGAGACTCCCTGACAGCACATCTTCTTTCTCAGCATCATTGGGGGTTTTCTCAGTCATCCCTACCTTCTGTTACAATATGTCTTCCCTTCTTTGTACTCTCTGGAGTGGTGGAAGTCCTCAAGTGCAGTTGTGCTTGAAGCAAGCACAACTCAATGGTTCAGGTAGATATTATCTGATTGTGCTGAAAATGTATATAGTTAATTTATAATGAAAACAAGGCTGGAAGATTAACCATAGAACAGTGGTGGCTATCCTGACAAAGTAAGTACTTCTAGCTCAAAATTCTTATGAAAAAATGGGCATGCAACTTACTCATAAAGAATTTTTAATATTTGCAGTGTGGTAGCTCTGTCAAGAAACTTGCAAAACTAGAAGAACACTCGTTTGATTTGCAGTCCTGAATATCATTACATTCAACTTTGATGCCTGAAGCACAACCTAATCACACAGGTTTTTCAGATAGAGCTTCTTCATTTTATATGCTTTTGTCAATCCAAATCGATTTAACAGACTGCCTCCAGATCCCTAGAAAACACCAAGGCTCTTACAGACAGTTTCTGTGGCAAGGGCTGAAGAACTCTAGTCAGGTTTCTTAAGTAGCCAATGCCCAGGAGCATTTTTGCACCAGTTTTAATAGCTTAGTCCATGACTGCTTGCTCATTTCTTCCAGCTAAAACATTCTGTAGTTGCTTCCTTTCCAAGTGAATTGTAAAACAAGAGATGTGTCACTTGGTCCCCAGGAAGGGTTCCAACTCCCTTATGGCCAAGATAAAGAGCATTTTGTTTATTTATTTTGTTGGCCCTCAATGGTGTGAAAGACAGACTGATTGTCTATCTACCCTGTTCTAGTTCACACAGCAGTGCTGCCTGAGTCAGGTAAAAAGAGGCCAACTCTGCAGTCATCGCAGTTGCATGGAAGAGATTTGGTCATTAATTTTTCTCCTTAGAAGCTAGCTACTGGAAGGAACATAAATTAACAGAAAGCTTTTTGAGTCTGACATGCTTTTAGTGGCTGGATTCTTCTGCTGTCAGCAGAAGAGCTCTGTAGTGATGTCTGCAAGCTGGAGCTTTGCCAGGATTTCTGCCATAAACCTCAGAGATATAGTCACCCTTATGTAATAACACTCATCACAAAGGATCCCAAACTGCAACAAATACATTCAGAGAGAGATTCATCACCAGGATTTCTACAGGTTGCAGCTGTCCCTACACATGCTGGCAGTTTCTGGGGTCCTAAATAGCAGCATCTTCCACTCAGACTTTTAAAGCATGGGGCCGGTAGTGTCTGTGCTCAATTAGCTCTTGTCTGTGGCATTTGTCCTATTTAAAATAGGAGCCAACAGTTATACAGAGCACTGTCCTAGCTCAGTTTCTTGCAAGTGCTTACTTACATATATTACATATATTACTATACATTACAAACATATATGCTTGCCACTGATTTAAGACCAACCTGGTACAAGACTCCAAGCTGTTGAAATCTGATTAAACTGTCACTACAAGTTCTTCAGGACCCAACTGGAGTCCCTGCATCCTTCAAAGGTCTGAGCTACCAAAATTCTCATAGATCCGAGGCTTCTTGGATTATTGCCTCTTCCTGAGCATTTCTATGACAATTTGTGGTTGCAGAGTACATACACATAGCTGAATAATACCAAAAGGCCTTGAAATAGTTTATATAACAGAGCCACCCTCTCTTCCTTATGCTGCAAATAGTTAAACTGTATCAAGTAATTTGCAAATTATTCCTTTTTCCTGCTTGGAATGGGTAATAACAGCTATCCTCATTTTGAGATCCTATGGAATAAGGGACAGAAGAGAGACCCTACAATTGCAAGGTTGGGAGATGCCTCATTAAAACTGATGTCTGTAAATGCTGAGAACAGTGAAACAAGATTATAAAAATGTTGCATAACATTAAGATTGGCTTTTTTTTTCCTCAGAACAGAAGATGACTGCTGTAGACATTACCAAACTAATAAGCAGCTTCATGCACTTTAAAATAAAACCTAGTAAATACAAATAGTGAAAAAAAAAGTGTAAGCCAAAAAGACTTGCCTTCCTAGGACTGAGGGAAAGCTGCACAGGCACAAACAGCAACATAAAGAGAGTTCCAGTCTTGACTCATAACCTAATCTGATCCTAGAAAGAAGGCAGTGATACCCAAAGGATAAAATCCAGTAAGGACTATATTATTGCTCTTGGGCTTGTTCAAAAATTTATGTAGTTTTAAAACCATATTCTGTCCTAATTTTATGCACAGGTGCATAAATATAATTTCTTAGGAAAAAAAGCTTCAAAAAGAATCAGTGTTCTAGTTCTGAATTAGCTTTGTTCTGAAATTTAAGCATCTCATGTCATAAATTTTCTGGAAAAGAAAGTTTCAAACATTTCAAGGTTTGGGTTTTTGTGTTTTGGGGTTTTTTTTGTTTGTTTGGGTTTTTTTGAGATAAATTTCTACAGCACTTTTTAGGGTTGCGATTGTCCTCATGAAATTACAAATGACAAAGAAATTACACCTCTCAAATAATCTTGGACTGGTACAATTTTATTCTTAAGCTACTGACAGGAGGAACCACCAAGAATTTGTGTTCTGTACTGATTCTTGTACTGGCTTTAAGACCAGCTTTTTAAGCTATTTCTGTTCTCAGGTGATTTGATATGAAATTGTGTTTTGTAAATGTGTTTGTACACTTAATACTAGTTTTCTTCTTGCAGTGTGATTGTCATAAATTTAAGCCTGGAGGCCTAGTAACAGTGTTTCCCTCATTCTAGCCAACATCAATGCCAGAACCTCACAGGACAGAACTTCCCTTCAAATGGCCTATTGGATTGATTTTTTTGAGGAGGACCATTCACCTATTTGCTGTTATGCAGTGGAAGGGTGCAGCTTTCTCTTCTTGTTTAGAGTATTGCTGTGATGTGGTGACCTTGTAATTTTAGGACCCTGAGATCATCAAGCCCACTGGAATCCCGGTGAAATGCCAATAGGCTTTTGATCTGGCTGTAATTACTTCAGTTGATGCGGATACATTCAGTTGATATATTCACGTATTCAGTATGTTCCTGTTGGTATATTCAGTTGATTCCTGATATATTTAAACTAATTCTACCCCCATTTACTTCTTGTTTTTCAGTTTATGATGTCAGCTTAAGAAACATGCATTAAAATAAACAAAGTATGAAGGAATCCATGTATTGATGTCTCTACAAAACCTTAAGTAGTTGCTTAGATTAGCAGAAAACACTACTGTAATAACGTGAGAACTTCTCAGCTCTCCTTTGCCAGTCCCTCCATTAAGTACCTTTAAAAGGGTTGATTTAACTTAACTGTATGATCCTATAGCATTCCAGATGCCTGCTTGAGTACGTTTAGAATCCATCACTACAGCAATGCAAATTAGCCACATAAAACAAAAGAATTATGGAAGTCATGTTCTTCTCAACACAGAGGTGAGACAGTCAGCACAAACAGGGAAATTTGCTAGAGAAAGTGTTGCTTTTTAATTCTTGTCTTTGACTCAGCATCAGCTGTATCATCTAACGCAGCAGCTGGCCTGGCTATGAGCAATTCAGAGAAGCAATGTGTTTCCTTCCAGATGCAAAGAGCATACATTTTCTAGCTAGGATATATGTAAATACGTGTATTTTTCTACTGTTAACCAGAAAGAGTTCTGCACTAGCTAAGCATCATTTCGAGTACGCCTATATTTATTATAACAGTCAGTTTCCTTCATGTAATAAAGTCAAAAAGTCTATTTAACCACACACACAGCCAATGTGGCCACTAGATACTGGGAGCAGACCACTCATGGGTTCCCTGGTGTTGGATGTAACAAAAAGCCACTTCACCTTTGACCTTCTGATTGATAGACAAGAAGGTATTTCATAACTGTAAGTGGCGTGAAAACTAAGTAATCATGTCATCAGCACTGAACTTGTTAGCAAGAGAAAAACGTTGCGTGCCAAAGGTCCCATATGGCTATGTATGTATTTTTCAAAGAGAAAATAATGAAGCTGTTCCTTTCATTGCACATTAATGGCTTCTTTATTCTCTGCAGGAAAATCATGTGCCACTGAAGAGAGAATATAGAACATATAATGAGACTCGTGCAGATTTATTTTCAGGACTTAATATTTGTCTGGGGATTTTTATGTTAACACATCTGTCTCTTAAAAATAATATTTTGTTAAGGTTTGGATGCTTTGAGCTATAACAGGGAATGTAATATCAGAATAAATGTATGTCCTGCTGAAAGCAATTCTGAATATCCAGATATCACAGACTGACTCCACATTTGAAACCTACCCTCATTGAGGGTGAAGTAGCAGCCTGTACCTGCAATTACAGATATGCTAAATAAACAGTTTGAACTTTAATGGCCTTTCAAAAGCAAAGTGTTCGATTTTGAGTCTTTTAGGAGTTTTTCCTTACTAAGCTCACCACATATTTTTATTGTTTACATTGTACTTATAGACAGCCATTTTATTGAATTTTTTTCTAACTCTGGGTAAAACTGTTTGCATATCTCAATGTAGATGTTGCAAATTTTTTTTTTTTTCTTATTTGGCAGTAGGATAACCTAGCAAACAACAGTGCTTTATTTCTGGCTAAAAGGATAATTCCAAAACTGGCAGGACTCCAGAGGACCTGTAGGTCATTAACTTTATGAGCCTTGTTTTTAACCCAGATATTGTATTCTTCAAATAAACTTAAGGCTAAAAATCAGATTTTGGCAGATAGCTTGAGATTTGAATTAAAATCAGTATCTAATGTTTGCATTAACTAGCAAAAGAATTTCAAAAAGAAGCCGATTTTTACTTAAATAAAAATATTTCCAATGAGGTGAAGACACTAGCTTTGTTTCTTGCAGTAGAAAGCAATATAGTATTACACATGAATGGTAATATTCCATTAGCTTTATTAATATATTAGAATCTGCCGAATTGTTCACAATGCAGTTACCATCTAAACATCAGCTGAAATACTCTTTTCTGTAACTGGATATGTCAACATACTAGAAGCAATAGCTATAACGTTATTATGACTTTTTAAATACTCTACATTAAAAGCAATACTATTATTCTGAGTTTGTCTTGTTTCAGGTAGCAGACATATGTGGCTCTGGTGATTTTAGCTGCTCATATTGAAGAATTCTTCCATTGATCAAAAAATTTTGGAGACTAATACAGTAGACCAGACTAAGTAGGGCTCCAGAGCAGTAACAAAACACAAGTCTCTAATGATTAAAAATAAGTCTATTTCAACACTCAGTGTATTCACAGAGATTAAAGAATATTTTCTAAAATCCTCATCATTGATAACAATACATTTTTTGCTAATATATGAGGACATTATGAAATTATTATCTACTACTTAATCATAGATATATCTTCTGTAAGATCCCTGCCTCATTCACTGCTTCCAACACGCAATACTAGCAGATTTTCCTCTTCGTTGCCAGTCATTCTCAGAACCTACCTCTTAGGAAGCAACTGTATTAACAGTAGTAATCACATGTTCTCTAGGGTGATCTTTGTGTATTCTTTTAGCATTTCACATAGTACCTAGATCTAAGTGGTATTGCTACTTTCATTTTAGAGATGAAAAACAGAGAAAGAGGCATATTAGTGTCAAAATATTTTACTAATTTGAAGCATACTATTCATGGATGCTTGAAATCTTACTTTGTGAGAGTTTCGTATTGTGCAGCACACTATGTATGGAAAGAACAGCTCTCCATCATTTCATTTGCAGTTATGTTTAGATCTCATCAGATGATCTGCAGGTAGGACCCCATGAGATGAACTGAGTATCCATAAAATGCTGACAGCTACCAAAGACCTGGGTGTGATCAGCTAGAGTAGAAATAAAGAAGGAGCTGGTGGCAGAGGCAAGGCAGCTGCCATTTCTTCCAAATAGCATCCAGCTGCATCAGGAAGGCTTCCATATCCTTCCCAACCCTGCCCCATGAGAGGATACTCCCTTCCTCCCCTGCTCTCTCGTGTGGTCATCACTTGGCTGCAAAGCAAGGCCCTCGTTCAGGCTCACTGCAACAGAAGGCCTAATGAGGAAAAACTATAATCATGAAATAAAAGTTAAATGAAGTAACATTTATAAAATGCTGACCTCATCCATATTTGCAGTCTTAACATTGAAATTCTGCAACCTTTGGCCAAATTGCTCTGCACTCATAATAATAACATAAGTACAGATTAAAGGGGATATTTTCCTACTTGATTTAAAAAAAAAAAAAAAACCTAATCAAAAAAACCCCAGAAAATAGTAGAAAGCTTTTATTGAGCTTTCCTATTTGAGTATATCATATTGGCTCTCCAAGAGTCACCTCCAGGCTCTGGACGTCTGCATCAACCACACGGGTTTCAACAGGAGCCTGTGGCACTCCAATGCTTATGAGCATTAGGAAGGGATGAATCATACACTTTCCCCATGGAATCCCCCCTCCAACCTCCCTTGGTCCCAGTCATACCTTTTCCCCATCCACTTTCCTTTCCAGACACCCACCGCTGGCAGCACGTGATGTTCGCTTTTGCTTTCCACTTCCACCTGCTGCTCCCTGCCCACCTGGGGATCTCATCTCTTCCACAGCCTCCATGCAGCACTAGAGTTGCACAGGCAAGTATATATAATACAGTATAGTACAGGGAAGTGGCCTGAAGCAGCTAAAGTTATTTTTGGCCCTTGTCTGGAGCATGTTCAGTTGCTTTTTAGGGATAGCATTAGTATCGTCATACAGTAATAATTATTTTGCTTCTACTTTACAGAAGGTACATTTATAATAGTTTCTAAACGGAAGCATTATTAAGCTAGTGCTAGCCTATAAATAAATTGTATTAAATTTCTTTATATAGCCCATTAGATTGTTCTGTGGTTTCTAACGATCAAGATAAATTTATGTTTACTACATATATGAGAACATTGGAAATGTGAGTGATGCGTGCTAGAGGTGTAAGTCATCCAGGTTTCTCTCTTCCTTTCTGGCATGAATGCTGAAGTGTAATAGTTGAACATTCGCTTTCCAAGAAGATGCTTTGCTATATATCTGTATCATCTCATTTATTCACTTCAAATTCTAATGGATAACAAGCATGAAACGGGAAGAACACTGATAAATCAAGTTTGCCTAAAGTCTAGGTGTATTTCATGGAAATGCCTTGCTCTACAATCATCTATTGGTGGTATTTGTAAAGGACACTTCCATTTCAGGTCTCCAAGACCTCCACATATAACAATTATTCATAACGAAAGAAAAGGTACTGCTAAAAATACGGTATGGCAGTTAAGTATGGGGCCTTTGACTTTCTAGGCAGACGCTGCACAGTGAGTATGCTCAAGTTTTAAAAGCTTTACAAACGAAAGAAGCACTTAATAGAAACAGCAGGACAGAGCAGCATGCATTTATGGGGTCAGTAGATGTCAAAGAACCATTATCACAATAAAGCTCAATGCTACTTAAAAGCACCCACAAAAAGGCAATCAAAGCCTGTCGGAGTGGCAGGCAACTTTGATTGCAATAAATTCCCAGTTTTTGACTAGCTGCTGCTGCCTGTTTTGTGGGTGTCTCCGTGACAATGGCTTGCTGCATAGAGACAGTTCTGTAGTTTTCCTCCCAGAGTAAGCAGAGCTCAAAGGCGCAGCCCAGAACCTACGCTCAGAGAGTGTCGACCACACTGAGTTTTGAAACTCCTGCTGCTACAAACATTCAGAAGCTGCACTGATAGCATTTCTAGAGCCAGGTGGATGCTGGCTTTCCTAACCAAAACAAGGTTCCAAACGTACAAAGAAAAACAGAAAATGTGCAGTACTTCAATTAAAAAAACAAACCAAAAAAACCAAACCAAAAAAAAAGAGCAGATCTCCAGCTATGTATTACTGTTTTGTCCAATGTCCTGAACATAAGACTGAGGGTCAGGAATGATAGAGTGTAGACAGTGTGCTACTATTTCACTGTCTTGGGTTTGTACTGCAGCCCAATTAACAATCTCATCCATACAAGCAGCAACAGTTTATGGTTTTGTACACTTCCCCTGACTCCATCAGACCTTGAAGATCAGCCACTATGTTCCTGCAACATTTCATCACGGCAGGAATCAAAGGATACACCTCATGTTGGTATTTCTACGGATCTGAACCTTCCTAGCATGAGCACAGCTTTCAAACGTGCCATACCTACAGAAGGGACTTGTCTGTCTTCTACTTTCAAATGCTTCCCAGGCCAATGCCAGCCTCTTTGCATGGTTTGCAGCAGCTCAAAGATCAGTCCCAAATCTGCACCAGTCATTAGCATGATGGACAACTTTTTTCTGTTTCTGGCCTCTTCTCTTTGGAGAAACACCCACAGGAACTGTGATTCTGGGGAGTTTTATTCCATTGGCTCCTTTGAGCATGAAAAGAAGCCTGTGAGGGGAGACTTACTTTACCGTACATTATCCATCTGCAGAAGGACTTACCACAATCAGGTTATGTCTAATTACTTCTCTGTCATTCCATTAGTCACTACATATGATGTCGGTAGCTGAAGGAACTACCTGAGGTATAAAAAAACCTATCTGATTTAGTTATCTTTCATATTGGATGTCTGGTATTGGGTTGCTGTATCGATTACGATGTACATCAATGTCCTGTAGGTTTCTGCACCATTGAGATGGACATTTTATAGCGCCAGTCAAGCACAGTCCCATCTCTGCCCTTGAGTCCATCTCAATGGAGATGATGACATCTTTGCTTTTAACATTGGCCCTTACACTTTACAGGCTCTGCAGACTTCTCCTGTAAGTCCAATATGACATTTGCAAACATCAGTATAGCCGTGGTGGTTCAGAGCCCAATTTTTCCCTTAGTTTACTGCTAATTGGATTTGTTACTTTCTGAAGGAATATCCCCTTTATAAAAGCTGAGTTCACAACGTCCAAGACTGATATATTTTTATCCTTGCTTATTGGGGGTAAAGGGGTGATATCTCCAGTTTAATAATGTGCATATCTTAGTCCATATCTTCTGCACTATTTCCTGTTGAGGTTGAATCATAAGCAATCAACAACTGTATGGCCAACAAAAAAAATTGTTCTGAAATAATGTGTTGAAAAACCTGAATATTAAGGCCAGTGAAGAAAATAAAAACTAAATAAAGGTGAAAATAAGATTACATGTTTTGAAAGGTAGATGATCATGTATAAAAATAAACTGTGCTTCATTGGTCAGTATTTTAAGAAAATTTGGACAGATTTCGTTCCTTAGGTCTCTGGGTAGCTGACAGCACATGATTAAACAGAGATGGATTAGGAAATTCTTACCCCACTGCCACACTTCCTGACATGAGTTTCTTTGCTGACTAATCCATTAATGCATTCCTTGTAGGCAATCTGCTTATCTTAATATTCTTTCTATGGGGTCTCTTACTAACACTTGGAACTCTTTTCGTCATGAATTCAATATAAATTACATAAAACATTTGCATTTTTATCTTAAAAAAGTTTAAGCTTTCTCAGTTTTCTTTAGGAATTAAAGAAATTACCTAGTGACTCTCTTTCCATTTAATTTAAGACTAAATAAGCTCTGTCATTGTTCACAGCACTTTTTTTCTCATCTTTACCTGGGAAGTAAAAACGTGGTAACTTTTACCTCTCTAATAATATTTACAAGTAATATATCCATGTCAAAAGTCTAGTCCCTCAGGACAAGAGTGGAAAAAGCCTTCTCAGTTGCTGGCTCTTCCAAACTATCCAAAGAGACAGTATCAGCTCTTCAGCTATCCATCAGCTCTTCCAAAGCATTTAGATCTGTCCCTGCTGTCCCTGTTTTCTAGAGATAGTATACAATTGATGTATAATGCTATCCTTCTTTACCTTGTTTCTCTCTCTCCTGAACACTGATGATCCCTCACCCTCTGTACTCTGGTCATGGCTGTATTTCTTATTTTCCAGAAACTCTATTTGGTCCATATTGGTATTCACTTTCTTTCTATTATAGAACACACAGGTCTGTACTGAAACAGGTATAAGAACACAATGACCAGCCACTCCCAGTCAGTGCACACATCCTTTCAACTCCATAGTGAAGGGTTAATAGATTGACTCAAGAGACAGGGCACACACTGATCCACTCCTGCCACATCTTCTGTCAGCAATCGTAAGAACTTCCTGGCCCAAAGGTTACATGGGGATCACTGTCTACAGCAGCCTCCAGCAACGTAGACCTGCCCCACTCCGCATCCCTTGGTCTGAGACCATGGATCTTACCCTGAGGCCAATGCCTGTAGTACTATAAACTCTTCTTGTAGTCTACAGTCTGCCTGGAGCCAATGTACTGCACTTACTTGATGTGTTCTAACAAATGTTTTATTATTAGTTTTGCATTTCGCTGGGTATGAGATCACAGTAAGTACAAGTTACCTGTCATTCTCAGGTTCCTTACTGAACACCCTTCTCTCCTTTAGTGGGAGGCTTAGAAGCAATAGGTTACACGGAAGATTTAGTACATCAGCAATTTCAAACTCAGGAAGAACTACTGAATTAATACCTTATCTTGGCACTTTCAGTATTATATTGTTGATGCATTTTTATTCCTATGGTGAGCTGACCCCAGACAGCAACTGCACTCACCAGTTGCTCATTCAACTGCCCCCCAGAGGGATGGGGGAGAGAATCAGAAGGACAAAAGTGAGAAAAACTCATGGGTCAAGATAAAAAATTTAGTAAGTGAAGGGGGGGGAAAGAAAAGAAAAAGAAATGAGCTGGAGGGCAACATCTATATTCACTCCATCCCAACCAGACCAAATACAGTTCCAAAATCTTAATTTCTTGTGTTTCAACAGTCTTCTTTAATCACCATTTCCTATATTGTTTATCTTCAATCTCTCTTAGTTCCTGCATTTTGTGGTTTATTTTCCTCCTTTATATCTTTCCTCCTTCTCTGAATTTAAAGTGCAAAGAAACTGCATAAGTCTCTCCTTCAAGCACTATTATGGTTTCCAAAATTAAAAATATTTTTTCCCTTTACAATATTTAACAAAACGCTGTATCCAAGAAAGCTACGTAAATTCTTAAAGTTGAAGAATATGCTTTTTCAGTATTACCAAGAATCTCAGTTGTTTTTCATGCCAATACAATAAATTTTGTTGGAATTTTTTTTAATTAATTTTGTCTTATAGTTCATGATACTCAAGGAAAAAATTGTTTTTCACTAGGAAAAATAAGCAAAGGGAAAAGAGAAACTCCTCCCACTCATTAAACAAACAAAATGGCTCGGAAAAAAACTACATCATTTTAGAAATGTTTGGGGAAGAAGAAATCCATAGCTATATTTCCTCACACATATTTAAACAATGTGTTTCAGTAAATATGTATTGAAAAAAAACCTTATTTCTCAACATAAATAATAAACTGATGAAAAAAAACCAGTTCTGTATCCTTTGGATGATTCATATGCACAAGACCCTACAGGGTTGAAATTGTAGACTGGATCTCATTTCCTAAGGCACTCTTACTTTTAATCCTTAACACTATTGGGAGACGGTAGGGTACACATTGGCGTGTCAGAAAAATGTAGGTCCGCCAAGGGTCTTCTTGCAGTTGCCTGGCTCACTAAGCTGCACATTAACACACATCGCTGCTGCTAAAGCTGTACCCTTGCTATGACAGCCACAAACACAGAGGAACCACTGGGAATACTGGTCCCATCTGACTGCACAACCTGCGCATGCCACTCACTCAGTTCTTCCCTTCACTGCTTGTGAAGATTGGGCTGTGACATATGTGACAAGGCATCCCCGGATGCAGCCAATATATCTCCTAGTTTCTTTTCAACCAAGTTTAAACTCTTGTTACTCTACTACGATTTCCTTAGCACTTTTGGTCACTGGTATCCTCATGGCAGTTGGCAGACGTCAAGAATCCTTGCCATTTCATTAGGTCCATCAAGCAGTATTTGACACTCATTATGAAAACATGAACCAGGTACTATGGGAACCCAGACTACCTACCCTGCACTGACTTCTCACATGCAGGCTCTAACACTGCGTAGCCATTATGTAGCCCACTCTTAGTTCACCAGTGATTAAGCTAGCTCAAATTGCCTTTACAAATTCATAATGGCTTGCACACAGGGCAGATTGGGTCTCGCCGTACTGCTGCACCATGTGCTCTTTCAGCAGAAAAAATGCAAGGTAAGCTGAGGTAGTTTTCATTGATACAGAAATGTTGGACTCTCTCCATTTATTGTCAGGCGAATAAAACATGACAAACTCTTCTGACTACAGGATTTCATCTCTAAAAACTGCAGAAATGTTAGTTTTCTATTCCAGCAAATACAATCAGCTACTCAATGGAGATGCATGCACCAGGAGTTTTCCTCTTTCCATCAACGTCTCCCAGTATTTTAATACTCTATCCTTACCTAATAGTACCTGTTCTTGAGGATATGCTAATCCTTAGAAACAGCAAAATTATGCTGCTCTCATATGTCAGGAACCTTCACTTTGAAGTCATCTTTGAGGGTGACATCAAACATAGTTATGTAACTATTTTAAAATCCTCTACCTTTACGTCATTCACAGTCATTTTTAGAAGATTCTTCATGTTGCCTTTTTCATCAGTAGTTCAAGTTTCATAACATAGTGAGCAAGTCCTTTGCTGTCCTCAAATGAGAATATAACATATTGTCTATTCTTTCTACAGTGTAACCTGACTGCAGTGTTACAGAGCAAGCACTACACTTGCTAGCTATAAGTACTACCCAGTTTGACAACACATGCTAACAGTGCGTATTCTGGAAACAACAAAGCTGATTCTTTTTTCCTGTGCACTGTATGAAGTATAAAGTCTGCACTTTACACGATCTGCATTGTCCTTTGGGGCTGGAAACTCCACAGGAACTGCCACATGTCTATTGGTGCTGTTAATTTAATCAGGTTTTTTTCTGTCAACTGATATTGTAACAGGCTTCTTTCCTCTCCTGCTATGCATCCAGTGAGCAGAATGTTTTCAGTAATGGGATGATGCCCCTTTGAAAGGCCAAATGAAACTTGGGGCACCAAGAATGACATCCACTGAACGCTATTGGAAAGAGAGAATAAAAACTTGAAAATGCATCAAGTCAGCATCCAAACTTCTCTGCATAAGACAGGTAATTGTAAAAAGACATCAAGTGTCTGCACAGAAGATTGCACAACAGATGGAAGAAAATGGGGCAGAGTGAAAGAAACGCAGAATCAGGGTGGGAAAGCGAATTAGTATGATTGGTAAGTTTGTCAAAAAGAAAAAGAAAGGAAAATGTGGAGTGCTGACTGATCTAGATTTCATCCTCTCTTTATACCCTGGAATACTTTTACCTCCTAAGAGGCTGTTTAAGTGAGCAATAGATGCATTCTGTACTCACCACTGCAAAGCTGAGTTATTTATGTCCTAGGACATGCTCTGTGGATTTGCACCAGCTATTTGCCCTAAAACAAACAGCCCAGTCCCAGACATCCAAAACTTCAGGGCCTAACTTAGGAACTAAGATCTAGAATACACAGACCACCTGGTTTGCAGATTTAGATGCCAAACATTTCCAGGTTAATAATACTCAATTAGTATCTCTCATAAGGAATTATAACCATTCCAAGCCAGAAAGACAAGTTGCCGCAAAGGATTGCTGATCAGCCTGAAACCTTTTATACGTAGATCTTTCTCTTTTTGTACATCCAGGCGAGATGTGTAGTCTCAGGCTAGCTGCTGACTGATAGATATCTGCTTGCTGTTCACACTAATTGTCAGCTTTGGTCCTGATACTAAATCCAAAAAGTAGGTGGCTATAGATACTGATACATACACCAACAGGCAGGAAAAGCCTATTTACTTTGCCCATGAACTATCCATGCTAAAGAGGGTGTCAGCTACCTGACTTCACAATATGGTCTTTTCACACACATTAAATTCAAACTTTAACCAAGGAAGTGAAGTTCACCAAAGTATTATGTGTCTTCATAAGCTGTCATGTATGTCATAGTTGTTAGTGATTTGATGCAATATGTATTCGTACCATAACAAAACCTCTTTTGCTTTCATTTGACACTTCTTGGTACATTGATTAGGTAAGATTTCTAAAAGGCATGAGTAAAAACAAAAATTCTAAACTTTTTAAAATCAATTTTGTTTCAGCTTTTACAATATGCTAAATTGATTGAAAAGCATCTTAAGCATAATCTCTTACTAGTTCAAAGGCTTTGTGACACACATTTTAAATGCTGTATTTTGAGACAACATTTTTATGTATTTATTTTTAATCTGCTATTTTCCAGCTTTAAACAAAAAGTTATGAGTCTCAACAGTTCTCGAAGCGCTTATAGTGCTGAGAAATATGATTCACTTCTTTGCGTGACTATTATATTGACACATTGCATGTCACCCAACTAAACCTAAATGCACATTTCCATTTTGATGTCTTATGGATGCACTTTAACTCTGCATTTAACATATTTCCTTTCCTGTGTCTTGCTATTTCCTGCATCTTTTTTCTATTTATTTTTTTACTATTCAGTATGGCAAAACTTAAATACTGTTTTAACCTTCCTCAGAACAGCCTTACATGCCATCCATCAGCTCAGCTGTGGCTTAAATCTTAGCTGTGTTGTTTTCCCCCCTCAGCATCCCAAATACATTGACAAAATTTATGGAAAATTCTTCTGGCTTGCAACAAAATTGTACCATTGTTTTCCCAGATGCTGTTGGAAATATGATTCCATTGAAATAATGCAAGCCATAGCAGTAAGACAACAAAAAGTATTGTGCAATATTTAGGAAAATCTTCATTTTCCTTAAAATAATTCTTTCTGGCTTTAGCATATAAGCTTTAGCATATGATCATATGGTTAGACTTGTGGTGCAAATGAAACCAAAGGCCTTTAGACGAATTTCATCTGGCCAAATGTAGGTATTTACATTTAAGCTACTTCTCTAAATCATAACCACGTGATTTATCTTACTGTAGAACATACTTTAAAAAGTAATAAATTATGACCTGAAATACCCATTTTTCTCCTACGGGTGATGGGGCTTAATAGTTTATGTAGACATCTGTATTGTATATGTTCAGTGTAATTACACCCTTAACATCCAAAGGAAAAAGAGGTACTAGCATGCACAGTGCCATGAATCAGAGCAGACCACAGTAACTCTGGAGAGATAATGGAGGTTACAAAATTTGCCACAGTCACATGTGGCTTTGAATTGCATGCCGTGAGTGGAAAGATGCTTTTTGTGGGTTTTCAGACTCTGAAAGAGTAATCCAGCCTTGTTTTAGGGAAAATAAGTCAGAGGAACAGGACGAGAAGGGCCAATATAGTGGTCAGGGCACTGGTAAATGCTGCTGCTGGCAGGCGCTTAAAGGCACCAGCTTTGGTAACCTGCAAGAGTCAAGGCTAAGGTGATGAAATTGCTGCCTCTTAAAACATGCTTGAGGTAAACACAAAAGAAAGTAAAGGAGAGATATTTGGTATACGAGTATTTGTTGAGTATGAACACCACTAGTCTGAAATTTTGACAAATGTTTCTTATCATCAGAGAAATAAGGTGTAAGAATATCATTCTAATGGGAATACTCTAGGTGAGAAACCTGAAAGGTTTAATGATATATTTACAAAAAGTTATGTGAAGGATTATATAAAAGCATGTCTGTTGTAGCAAGGACTGGAATCTACAGTCCGGCAAATCTCACCCATGTGATACCTCTTTGCTGTAATATAACCCTGTCCCCCTAATCTTTTATCTTTCAGGGTCATGAAGTTTTAAAATTAAAGTTCATTACTTTAAAATATGATTATTCAGAGACTATTTTGTAAGCTGCGGTTAGATATAAATAAAGAGAAACAATTTAGCCATAGATAATTACATGATTGCTGCAAATTATGGTGCTGAGAATGGGATCAAGATTGGGAAAAAGGTCAGAACTTCCCAACGGTTTTGGATCCAAAACTAAATTCAGGACTCAGCTCTTCTCATTAAGTCATACAGCAAAACAAAGGCCACAAACTTTTGGATTACTGTTTTTTCAGCTCTATAGACATTCAAAATTAAATTATTCTGCAGTGTTTTAATGATACATGCCACAGTGGTTGCAGTTAAACATCTTGGAAGGGCACAGTGTTCACAGAGAAGTAACATTATCCCTGGTCCTCTTCAGGGGTGGAACAAAATCTTCTTGTCTCTGGCTGGAAGTCAGTATCTATTTTTTACTTCACTGGTAAGTAAGTGCCACCTGAGTAAGACCCTGGCTGCAAACAGCTACTAGAATGTCCTGGCTTGCAGGGATACAGGGACCACAATCTTGTCCAGAGTTGTCCTAATCAGTGATCAGGAATGTACTCCTCCTCATAGTAGCACTGTTTTTGCTTCAGGCACGTCTCTTGATGGCCTTCTAAATAACTCTATCTTAAGTACACAGACAGGCTCCTTCTGGCCTTTCTTGAGTTGCTCAAACTCATTTAATTGACATGATTTTCATGACGCAAAGAAACCATAATCTCTGCAATCCCTTTTAATCACTCAAACGTGCCTAAAAAATGCCAAGGATTAGATTCCTTCTCAGTCTTCCTGATTATGAGTGTTAATGCTAGCAGAAACTCTATTCCCACAGCACTGCAGCAGAAATAAAATGTTTTTAAATGAATTTATCATTAGCTTCCACCAGATATTTACTCATAAAACAGTCTCTGATTCAAGAACATCTTTGAAGCTGACTCTTCAAAAGACGCAGCACATGAAGATCCGGAGCATTTGCTAGACAAGAAGAACGACAAAATTTGAATCACAAATTACTTCCTTGCAAAAGCTGCGATACTGTTTCTGTTGAATTGCATTTTACTGTTGGAATTTACCCACAGTTTGATGGAAGGCATCTATAGAAACCCTCAAAACTATTGTGTGGAAAGCCTTGAAGGAAAGACTAAAGGGAAGATCAAAAGAACAGAGAATAAATTTCTGGAAGTGATTACACGAGCTGACACTTGTGACAGAGAGGCTTGTCCAGAAGAGACAGATCATAGAAAGTCTCTTTTTACAGAACTGCTGAGTCACACTGTGCCTGGGAGCCAGCTGCACAGAGGCAATCAAGCTAGAGCATCTTGATGAAAAAGATCATCCAAAAAATTATAACAGACCTCACTAGTCTGAAGTCTAGAGACTTTTTCCTCACCTTGCTCAGTTCACTCATGATGGCAGACATCAGTCCAGACATGATCAGAAGAAAATTGAGAGGCCTTGAAACAACATAAGTTTCTGACGTTTGCTGCCATCTATGCTTTATACTTCTGTATAGCATTTGGTTCACAGTGATTGCCTTTGAAGGTACTAGTGACCAGTCACCTCCTCACGCTGCTTTTGTAATGACTCAAAGTTACGTTCAACAGTCATTTATAGTTGTTTACCATAATCTTGCAGATTGGCTTACACTGGGCTTGGAGCGCTAGTACTTTGATTCAGATAACTCAAATAATTTTTTGTTTCATGCTAAAATAGCATAGTCTAAACCCAAAGGACCAAACAATTCAGTAAAATAACTAGAGATGCACCATACCTGTGGTAACTGGTAACTCAGACCAGCAGGGACAGCAGGCAGCCTCTAGGGCAGATCTCTATGCAAAAGTGGAACGGTGGCAGGAGAAGAAATCTGATCTCACCACAGAAGGTCTTTCACACAGAAAGCTATTTTTTTCTGCTAACGTCAATACTCAATTGAGGAAAAAATTAGGCTACAGCTTTTTTTGAGAAAACTGTAAAAAGAAATGATCGTATTCAGCTTAATAGGTACACTGAAGCAATGTTAATGAAGCATCGTGTTTATACACTTGAGTAAATTCATACTGTAGTATCTCAGGGGGGCTGGACTGAATGTTTTTCCTTCCATGCATTTTATGGTTTCTGCCATCTTCACAGATAATTTAATTTTTTCAGCTATTGCTAATAAAAAGCCAGAATTCTGATTTTCATGAAGTTCCCTTTGACTACAGAAAGTTTTCTGCTGCAATACCATTTTTCATCTCATATTGGAATTGGAAGACAGTATCTTGAAATCTCTAGTGTAAACCCCAGGTGACATAATTCCCAGACTCCAGTCCATGCACCTTTCATACACCCACCAGCCTAATGTGTTTGGCTCACTGGTGACTCTGCCCAAGAGAAAGAGCATCTCTCACAGAAGCAGAAGCACTTCCAGGTGGCTGAAAGATTGCTGTGTTGAGGAAAGCATGGGGATGTTTGTGAAAGAAACTGCAAGGAAAGGAAGACCAATTGAAATGTGGAAGGAGAAGACAGAACAGGAAGGTCAAAAAGGAAATCATCGATCCCTCTACTTTGTCACTTGACCTGTAGCATGACAATACTGCTGATGTTGGATCCTTTCTGCCAGCATAGCATGGGATAGTGGCTTTTCTTCATGGTCCAAATTTGTGTGGGCCAGGTGACCAAGCATCAGGGACCTAGATCCCTTGAGGACCAAGCCGCATCTGCCTGGAGACTGCACCTCAATGTGGATGATCCTCACAGCAAAAGCATTGTAGCAAAGGACATTCCATTAGAAAAGGGCAGGACCATTAGAGCGATAGCTGAAGGATTCTTCAATTAATTACAAACTTGCATGGGCAGCTAAGTACCACAGCTTTTAACTTAATGAAGCATTTCTCTACTTAGATACTGTGGGCATGCTAAATATTTACCAGCTAACACAAGATCAAAGTTGTAGCAAGCAGCTGATCCCTATGCAGCATCTCTACAACTTCAGCTTTTACATTTTGCAGTTTTCAGATAGCAGCCAGCCAAGTGTGAATGGCTCCTGCCTTAAAGATTACAACCGGCCACGCAGAACATCAGCAAGTGTGTTTTAAGCAATGACTGCTCCCTTGTATGATCCATTTATTCTCAGTGAGATAGAAAATAGAAAAGATGGTGTTTGCATGGGGCAGATTCAGCATATCTGTCACAGCAGCTTGGCAGAGTGGTGGCTTTCTCCTGTCAAGTCTTCCCTCAGGCTGAGAGGCTGGTTCGGCAGCAATGCTCAGACAAAGCCGCGCACAGCAGGGAGCTGATTAATAACCTACCTTGCTGAAAACGGCAGCTCTGCTGCAAAACCTCATATCCACTTATAATCCCACCCTACAGAAAGAAACTTAATTTAGGAGAAATGGTCTCCTCCACTCATCCATGCCTTTAGAGCCCAGGGCTCAGCTGCTCCCTGAGATGGGCTGGCAAAGTATAGAGACACAAAAAAGTCTGCACTTTTAAAAAACATCCAGGGCTAAAGAGGAACTAAATACATTTGGGTTCATCAAGTCCCTTATTTGCTTGCAAACTACCCAGAGAAACTAACTAGATAAACTACTTCCAAAGGAAGCAATCAGTTTCATTTCTCTCTTCTGTACCAAGAGAATCTCTTTCACGGGCACCCCCTTGCCGTGGGGAAAGAGCTTGCGTGCCCTTGTGAAGTTGAGAGCTATGCTGGTGGTGGCATATGCCTCCGGTAGGGTCTCCCAAGCCTGACAGGTCTCAACTGAAGGGTCAGACAAAGTGTGTCCACGGGCAGGATGGGCTCACTAGCCTTCGGGCAACCATCCTAGGAGAAGGACAACTCTAACTCCAAACGCGGGCAGATGGAGCTCGTTTAGCCCTGTAAGGCCATCCATCTAAGAGAAGGATACTCTAACCAAACCTATGACCTGAGGACTTCACTGTCACCGTCCAAGCTCGCTAGGCCCTGGCAGATGAACCTCAGGTGTAAAGGGTGGGGCCAGTCTCGCGCACGCTGCGCCTCACCTAAAAAATCCACCGCGCAGGCTTGAAAGGTGTACTCACGTTTAAAGCCCTTCCCAAATCTTCGTCCGCGAAGCCAAGCCATGAATGAATGGATGAATGACCAAGAGAATCCACCCTCACTTTGTTCCCTGCTATATGAAACACACCTGCATGCCTCAAGAAATAGATACTCTCCTACAGACACATCTACATATCTGTAGACACACCAGCATGACTGTAGAATTAACCCCAAGTGTTTGATTTTACTATATGAAATGTCTTTATCTCCTAAACCAAATCCTCACTGATGATATAGCTTCCAGCATAACACAAAGGACAAGGTGCTACTAGTGAGGGATAATGCAGAACTCAGAAAATAAATGCAGAACCACACCCTGCAAGTGGCTGACTAAGTCACCTCAGTCATGCTGTCACCTTAGTCTTGATATACAGCCCATGAGATTTAGCAAGTTTAAAGGTTTCTCTCTGTGTGAGAACAGTGAGTGAGTCATTTTACAGAGAACTTGCAAAATTCCCCAAGTAAAACCAGAAAAGCTTACCATCAACAGCTCTTTTATAAATGCTACTAACTTGGAAGTCCTTCCAAAGTATTGTCTTTCATTTAGAAACTCTCTCCTCGTTTTCTGTTATGGCAACAGGAGCTCTGTTCCTGTGTTGTACAAACAGAAGATACCTGCATTACTAAACACTGTAAATAAAAACTTTTCAGCTTATACCATCTTAATTATGCTTTTAACATTGCTGTGATTTAAAGCTATACTAGGGCAGTAGTTAAAGACAACCCAGTCTCAAAACTTAATGCAAATTTACTGCACTAAATTAGTAATATACTTTTTAGAAGTCACCATGAGTCAGATGAGTCACTTCAAACACACTTTACAATAAAGCAAATTTTCTGGTACTTACAGCTCACAGACTCACAGTATCATCTGGTTGGAAGAGACCTTTAAGATCATCGAGTCCAACCGTTCATCCTGCACTGCCAGGGTCCCTAAACCATGTCCCTCAGCACCACATCCACATGTCTCTTAAACACCTCCAGGGATGGGGACTCCAACAACTCCCTGGGCAGTCTGTTCCAGTCCTTAACAACCTTTTCGGTGAAGAAATTTTTCCTAATATCCAACCTAAACCTCCCCTGGCGCAACTTGATGCCATTTCCTCTTCTCCTGTCACTTGTCACGTGGGAGAAGAGTCCAAACCCCACCTCACTACAATCTCCTAGCTTGCTGATATTTTCTCAGGTACAATGAAATAATTGGTGCTTCCAAAATTAAAATTGAGTTTAACAAAAAAAATATTAATCACAGGTGGTCTTTCTACGTACCATATGTTCAACGTTGACTTTTTAAACTAAGTTCCCGGAAAGACTCAGTTTGAGTATTGAAAACGTCATATTACTTTCTTCGAATTAAAAAGAAAATGTCTGTATTTGTGATTTAATCTTCATTACTAGCATCCAGCTCTGAATATTATTCGGTCAAACTAAGGTAGCATTCTTGTGCCATCCAAGTCTTGTAGAGAACAGGCTGATAGGCCCATTAAATCACCAACCTTTGTCATCACTTGACAAAGGATGAATTGGGCTAAGTTTCATGCAGCCCAGTCATATGTTGCTGGGATAGCTCTTTGTTAACTTCCTAAAGGAAGGAATAACATACCCTGCCAGCAACATCAAGTGCACAAGCCATGACATGACCTGGAAAGCTGTTTGAGTCCCCTTTATATGCCAGGTAGTTTTGATTTAAAAAAATCTTGAAGAAGTTCATGACAAAAGCATTAAGAAATAGGACGTACACTTCCACTAGAATGTCCAAATCACTGCCACAAGCCTCCCAGTAAGAATATAGCAAGTTTTACCCAGCATAGCTTGTTAATAGAGCATGAAAGAGAAATATGTTATTACTACTTCTGCTTGAAGTGCCTTGGCAGCACCAAGGCTCATGAGGTTCACTGCCCACATCACAATTGTTCCTCTAACACTTCAAGAGAGATTACAGTCTAGTTTATCTTTTCTTTCTTTCATTTAGATATGAAATGAGCAACATCTGAGACTCTGTGAGTGTTTTCAGCTTGAACATCAGGGTAACATCATCTAAGCAGAGTAGAATACCAGCATGTTTAGTCAGGCACAGATCTCCTAGGGATGTAAAAGTAGATACACTTATACCCACAATAATGACATCCTGAGCAAAAAAAACCAAATGAGCATTCAGCAATATACTGCAAATTCTTAGGAAGGATTACCTCACAAATGGCCTGTGAGTGATGCACAACTTATCACTGCGGAAATTGTTTTCCTCTTCCCCAAATACGTCAGCTCCATTCAAATCTGTTCCAGGCACCCAAAGAGTAAGACAGAGAAGTGAAACTTGCCTGCTCATTTAGGGAGTTATTTACAATAGTAAGGAATCCATTGAAACTGTTGCTTTCATACCAGAAGCATGGCTGGGGGGGGTGGGGGGGGTTGGGGCGTGTTGAATCTCAACATCAGCACAAAAAATAGAAGGGAGAAAGATAAGTGGAATTTTGATTAAGTAACAATGGCAAATGTTGTTCCAGGATAAAAACTGATAAAGCACTAAAAAGTTCAGACAGATCTGTGTAGTTTACAGGACAAAAAGTAAAGGCTAACTGATAAAAAATTTATAAAAGCTAATTCCTCATTTTTTATCCACCAAGATACAATGCTATCAATGCTGGGGGGGTGGGTGGGGGGAGAAAGACAAAAAAAAAGAGAGAAATAATAACAAAACCAATGGTACATACCTTGGCAGTTATCTGGCTTTCTAAATAAATTCATTTTGTGTAGTCATACGTCCTGCGTGGCTTTAACTGTCTCTTTTCACTCTTTTCTGCAATAAACGACCATTTTCAAGTTGATTTGAAAGAGTGAGAGATTTCCAAAATCATTGACTTCACATTAATTCCGTGAAAAACAGTTCCTGGATAGAAAAGAAGCAACAGTATTTGTCTTTAAAAAGAGTATTTCTTCTAACTGTGCATGTCTACAGTTCAAGGTCTGATTATATCAATTATTTTATTGTGCATTAAATAGCAATCAAGTGAAATGTCAACATCTGCTTAGATGCAGAGTTTGTTATTAAAGTTTTTTTACAAATGCCTTGGAAGTAATTAATAACTCTGTGCCTTTACAATTTCTTTCTAGGTGTTACCAGTAATATAAGTGTGCCTGGAAGAATGACAGAAAATGTGACAGCATTCATACTACAACCTAACCATTCCTTGTTTTGTTCTTGTTTTACCACATGTACTCAATTTTCACAGCTTTGTTCTGTTTTGGTTTTAATTTGGCTCTTAGCCCTGAGTGGTAAAATGTAGGAAACAGCTATTTTGGCCAAAGAAAGAAGCTTAAGATTGCAATAGACATCTTTGTAGTAATTAGTAGTAATAGGAGCTTACTAGTCTACTGACTAATGTTTAACTTTTTTCCCTAGATCACAGTGCAATTCACAGATGAAGATATGTTTTCCATAGAAAGAACACTGTTTGTTGTATAACTGTATTTTTGCCAAAGACTTTAATCCTCGACTTCTAAAAATACTTATGTCCCAATATTTGCTTTAAAGAAAACACAACTATGATGCATATTGCAGATACGCTTTAAGTGATAAGATGTGAAGCTCACTGGCCTTATCACACTTTCCCCTTCACCACAAACTGTACAGATTTGCTGCTTCTTTCTCCCAGATGGATGTTTTTTTCTTTCTGGTTTAACTTATTTCACTGCATGAAAGAGCTGTTTTCATTAACTGTGTGAAATCCAGCTAGGTCAGGATGTACTGAATGTCAGAAAAGAGTATTTTATTTGACCCAATGACTCTACTCTTGTGTGCTGGAAAAATAAAACCTTGTATAAACATCTGCAATATTTTTGTTTACGGATTTTAGATGTGAGATGAGCACTTGCATTTCCTAAGACTGCCTGACTGATACAAAACCACTACCCTTCACATCTCTCAGAGGAGAGAATTCTTTGGCTTCTAGAATGAGAAATGGTATTTGAATATTAAACAAGTAGGATAAAATATCTTAACTTGCTCTGTTTTAATTTTACCTTTTCTTGCTTTGCCCAAGGTGATGCCGTCCTTAGCTTCATAAGAAGAAAACTCAAGAAGACAGCCTTTACCCCATCTCCCTGGTAATTCTGGTCCTTGTATTCACAATTTTCATTTTAGACTTGATTATAGGGGAGACACCTAGCTGCAGTGTGTAACAAAATGAAAATGCAGTAAGTAATCTGTCCTCTGTGTGTTTGATGTCTTGCAAATATGCTCTTCTTTTTAATAGGCGCTGTCCAAGCAAATTTTGTAACTAAACAGGACTACACTAACCTAGAACTTCACACCTCAATGTTCATGTTAAAATTTGCTTTTAGCAAATATTGACACATTTAAGCTTGAAAAAAGTATACATTCCCAGTGTTTGCACAGCAATGCTTTGAGTATGCTGGTATTCTCAAGAACAGAACAAAAAGATTCATGGTTGTAGATGAATCAAAAAAAATCAGTCTTGAATATGCATAAAAAGTGCTTCCTATATTTGTTCAGCTTTAAAATTCTATTCCTTAAGTGAAACATTGTCAGCAAATTTCCCATTTGTTAGTAATACTCTTAAGACAACATGTGAACATTTCAACATCAAAGTAGTCTTTCAAATGAAAGCTGAACCACTGGCCATAAAACTCAGAATCTGATTTGAATTTTAAGCTAGACCCTTTTTTTCACATGCCACATAACTCTAAGGAAATTGGCTTTGTGGAACTCTGAGAAGTAAAGAAGAGCCTGTATTGGTTTATTCCTTTCTATTTTCAGCTAAGCACACCTCAGCCAAGCGTATTTTCACCTAAGCACAGCTCAAAGCACCTGGACTATCAAACTATCTTGCTGAAAACAGTGGTTAAATATTAGTAGAAAATTCAAAAGCAGTTTCCAAATACCTACACATGTCCAGCTTTAGAGAACTTTCCAGATTGGCAGATAAATATGTCCCAAGAGCCCATAATGAAAAACAAAGTCTGAAATTTAAAAAAATTGCAAATATAATTCAACTCCTTAACAATGACTGTAACTAATCAATGGAACACAAGGAAAGTTGTACATTAATCATCAGCTTTAAATCGGATGTCCGTATGAAAGATATGCTATAACTCAGCCATTAATTATTGAAGCTGATGGTTTCCAATTACATAGCACAGAAAATAATAACCTTCTCTGCAGGACTTACTGGGTAAAATTTGATGATTCACATTATGCAAGCATAGTCTTTGTTCATAATCCTTTCAAAAACCACATTTTAGGACTGTATTTTCTGACTATATCATCAGATCAGGATTTGGCCCATAGGGAGTTGAACTGCTGAATCAGGAGTTACCATCATTCTTACATTGTGTTGTTATTAAAGTCACACTCTCATGCTTAGTTATTTCACGCTTACAGATTTCTCAGAGTACACTTTTCATTCTGAAACTGTTATGCACCATACTTCCACGTGTTCAGCCTTCTTTTACAAAGGATATCCTTAAAGCCTAGTATTAATCTAATAGTACTGTAACATTATACTGGCTTTAAGAAGGGAAAACCACTAACCACGGTATTATAGATGACGTTCGGCTATACACCTTATAAAGCAACTTGTTTCATTTTATTTGTGTTAAATGCCCTTTTTTGTTTGTGTGAAACACGGTATGCTTACTTTCATGCTTGCATAAGGCTCGTGATTCTTGAGAATTCTGCCACTTTAATCCCTCTCTTTCTTCCCTTAACATTTATTCATAAATGTTGATTTTATTTTCTACAGTCTTCCAGGCTTTTCTCTAAAAAATTCTCACTAACTGTAATCAACATTCCGTCTGATCCCATCTCAGTTTGTCTTCAAGCTTGTTTGGCTATATAAAATTTTGTTTCCATCTACTGGCACGAGTTCTTAAGAAGTATAAATCTCTGCTTGTTTATTTGCAATGTTCAGAATAATTTATTATGTCCTCACATTTAGACCAACTATCTGTCTTTGATATATTACTGCCTTCTAGCTTGGTGCCCTAAGAAAATGAGGCTTATGCAATCACTCTGTCTGTTTGCCAGTCCTTCCCAACAGCTTTTTAGTCTGTTGGCCAATTTAATACAACTTTGAGAGAAAGAGGTAGAGTCTCCATGACGTTACGTTTACTGGAGTTTGGTGAAGATTGGTGATCTGTGTGAAGGAAAGGGACCCTCTGAGCAATGAAGTTGAGGGTGCAGAGAGAATGAAGGAGAGCTGCAACAGAGAAGTTGGAGATGATCTGGGGAGATTACTGGAAGGGGAAAATCAGGTGACAAAAAGCAAAAATCTATGAAAACTAACAGTTCATTTAATTTCTAAACTCTATGATTTCTGGTAAGATCTTTTACATATTACTTCAATATTACTAATGAAAGAAGTCCCTAAATCATCCCTAGGGACCCTGCATTTCACCGTTTAAAATAATTCTTTTCCATTCAGTTCTAGGTCATACATTTAAAAACAGAAGTTAATTTTTCAGAAGAGGAGAACTGGTTGTATTAACTCTGATTCTGTCAACTGGCAACTATTATTCCCCTCTTAAGTCTATACTCAGGAGTCTCAGCCTTTTCCCAAAATAAAGAAGTGACCAGAAAAGTGATGGGCATGTCTCGTTTTATGGCCTTCCATCAAAATCATTTCTTGTATTGTCAATGCTGGCTGTCTCAGCCACTTGGCAGATCTACTCAATAAGGCTAGAGAAAAGGTTGGCTCAGCCAGTATGCTGATTGCTGATTTATAGTGTTACTTTCTGAGCAGTCTGGGAAGAAAAACTAAAGCTGAAGAGCTTAATTTATACGCATGACAAATCCACTGTAGTATCTCAGGTGCCTCTCCCTCTTTGTGGGTAGTTCTTTTTGTTGATGATTGGTTTTTTGTTTGTTTGGGGTTTTTTTGCTGGTTTTTTGGTAGGCAGTAATAAAAGCCAGAAACGGAAGCCCAAGTCTTGCTGACCAAATCTTCATAGCCTCTCCTTCTTGCCACAGTTCAGAATAAGAAAACAAGCAGATTGCGAAGAAGATGCAACATGGTTTAGACACCCAATGGGAAAGGTTTATCATAGCACTTTCAGGTGTGCAGCAGTGTAGAAAAACACGACAAGCTATTGGATGATTTCTCTATTTCACCAGCTTCCAGAAACTATACTATGCAAAACCCAGTGAATACAATAGCATACTGTGCAAATAAAGAGATCTTGCCCTTGCAGTGGTGTGTGCTGAGGCTTAGTCCCTCTGCTTACTAGTGCTCTTAAACATAGAGCCTGGGGGGCGGGGGGGCTGGGGGGGTGGGTAGCGGAATTCAGTCTGCATATCGGCAAGGCAAAAGACTGAATTTTGCTCCGATCATACTGTGAAAGTAGCCTACAGTTTCAGAACACTGAAGAGGGAGATGGGACTTGACTTGATGCCTGAGATGCAAGAAATTTCCAGAAAACGAAAAGGGTGCCACTGTTATTTGCAAGAAAGAATATGCATCAAGACAAGCAGCTTCCCTCCTGGTCATGTCAAGAACTGATGCACCACATAATCCACTGTTGCCGCCAGGGGCAGGAAGACCCTCGGGAGCCTTAGCAGAACTGGAGCTAGGAGGAGATGGACTACGGAGAGGGGAACAAGTGAGACTGACAGACCCAGGCTGCCTCCTAAGCAGTCCTATGCCTCACGAAAGAGGTAATTTTATGTAATTCTATGAGTAATTTTATGAGGTCACCCAAAGACCCATACCAACATCTTCAAACTTGAGTGTCTGATATCACAGTTCCTAAGCACAGACAGTGTGCACCTTCAGAAGAGAAGTGAACTGCTTGTTTCTTCGGAAAATAGACTCACGCTACCTTCATCAAGGAGGCACCTAGGTGTTTAACATCTGTCTTGAGGGGATCTCAAGCTGTTATGCACCTAAATGCAACAAAGAAGGAACGGATTTTACCTGTCCAGGCACCTTTGGAAGCTCCAGCACCATGTTTGGAATTGTGAATAGTTAATCCAGTTGTTCCAGTACAGAGGAATCTGAATTTCTTCTCAGTTCCAGAAGGAATTGTTTGAAATCAAATTTAAGAGAAATGCGCTGCAGTTACTTAGTCCAACAAAATATCAGTTCAGTGTGTGGGACTAGTTTTCCAGCTGTCTGAATTAGATGAAGGCAGAACAGGGAAATTATCCAGCGTAGCCTGACATAGTGTTTAATCCTGAAAAGTCCTGAGTGCTTCAGCTGTCAGTTGAGCAAACCTTGGCAACAGAATCTGGTTTTATTTCATTTGCAAGAGCAATTTCTGTGCTTCTTTGTGTTCAGTTTTGGGCTCCTCACTACAAGAAGGACATTGAGGTGCTTGAGCATGTCCAGAGGAGGGCAAAAAAGCAGGTGAAGGGCATAGAGAACAAGTCTTATGAGGAGTGGCTGAGGGAACTGGGGTTGTTTAGCCTGGAGAAAAGGTGGCTCAGGGAGACCTTATCACTCTCTACAACTACCTGAAAAGAGGTTGTAGTGGTCTCTTCTCCCAAATAACAAGCAAAAGGACTAGAGGCTTCAGGTTGTGCCAGGGGAGGTTTAGATGGGACATTAGGAAAAATTTCTTCACCAAAAATATTGTCAAGTGTTGGAACAGGCTGCCCCAGGAAATGGTTGAGTCACCATCCCTGGATGGTGTAGATGTGGCATTTAGGGACATGATTTAGTGGTGGACTTGGCAGAGTTAGGTTACCAGTTGGAGGTTAAAGGTCTTTTCCAACCCAAATGATTCTATGATTCAGAGTGAACAACTGCTTGTAAACTGCAGGCTATTTCATTACTATGAATGAAAGAACCTTAATTGCATTAAGACCTTCCAAAAGCACAGTTACAACAGAAGCATTGAGGTTTACTTTGAGTAAGCTGCAGCACTCCCTCCAGCAAAGGAAACACTTTAATTTTCAAACTAAAGTTGTTCTTCTATTTATATTACAAACCAAAGGCACTTACTTTAATGAGGAGAAGCAGGAACGTTACCCAAACCACTCTGACATGAATCAGCTCCCAGCCTTTGCAATCTGTGTTTATTTCATCAAGTAAAATTTTATCATGTTATATACCCCAGAAGAATCTGACGCATGCACACATGCACATTACAAATTTACAACAGAAACCAGGACTCCGCTCAGCAGTGGGTGTAAGTGAATCATTAAGGCCAGAGCAGGCACTTTCCTAGAACCACGAAAGAAATGCAGGTGCTAACTACACCAAAGTAAGCATACCTGCAATTAAACCACCAGTCAGGGAGAAAAAGCACAGATATATTTCTACTTTGAGCTTGTGAAAGATGGCTCTTCCTGCCCTGAAGGAAGCAGGATAATGCTGCTTACATCTGCTGAGCGACTCTGCCTCTATCACCAGGCTTCACGTAGAAGGAGAAGCCGAACTACAGTCTGGTGGTCATCCTCTGCTTTCTCTTGTGTGCACTTGGCTCCCTGCTGGTTTGCATGTTTAAAGAGAGGCCCTTTGTCCTGCTTGTGTTGCTGGAAGACACAGCTAGAGTTTTCCTTTTCCTCAAGTTGCAAAGCAGCACTCAAAATCTGACAAACCAACTTTTCCCCAGCAGAGCATAGTGATGTTATGGAGTGGCTGCTAACACTTGAAAATCCAAATGCCACAATAAACCAGCCTCTATGTTTGTGGCTCTGCAAACGGCTAAGAAGAGCTTCACCTTGCCATCTAAGCCTCACCTTCCCCATAAAGAGGTTTAAAGTAGCTATGCCTGAGCTGGGGCATGTCAATCCTGTCCTTTGCTCAGGGTGCCTCCCTCTGACCGGATCACAGAGCAGAAATCACTTGGTCTGTTCCTAGAGGCTTGTACACGAGGCTGAAACCATGTAAAAGTCTAAATAACATGGGCAGGTCTGAACTCTTTGGCCAGCAGTTAATCTAAATCAGTCTCTGGGAGTGCTCATGAGTAATTTCAGTGACAGTCTCCTCCCAAAGGCATTTGCTAGTTATATGTACTTTTTGCTGGCCTCCAGCTCAAGCTAACTGTTTGAAGTATTTCCCTTTTGCCTTTCTACCCCCACCTCTAACCAGAACTGAAGGTATTTCTTATTTATTTTTAGGGATTCATCAAATCCCAGTTTCTTCCTATACCCCTCCTGAAACCTACCCAAGTTTCAGGCTCATCCCGAAGCAAGATAGGTCACATGCATTCAAATGACTTCCCTGTTTTACAAAGGATTCAGCTATCCTCAGCGAAACAGCTGAATAAAGTCAACCTGCAGGTCCTCAGAGGTATTGCCAAAGCTGTTTTTCTCACCAAGACATTTTCCATTATTTACCAACAGTCCTGGCTAAACAGAGAGGTCCCAGTCCACTGGAGGTTAGCAAATGTGATGCCCATCTATAAGACAGGCTGGATAGGGCATCCAGGGAACTACAAGCCTGTCAGTCTGACTCTGGTGCTGGGGAAGGTTATGGAGCCGACAATCTTGAGTGCTATCAGCACATACAGGACAATCAGGCAATCAGGCGAGGTCAGCATGGGTTCATGAAAGGTATGTCTTGCTTGACTAACCTGATCTCCTTCTATGACAAGGTGACCCACATAGTGGATGAGAGAAGGGCTGTGGGTGTTGTTTACCTGGAGTTTAGTAAAGCCTTTGACACCATTTCCCACAGCATTCTCCTGGAGAAAATGGCTGCTTATAGCTTGGATGGGCATAATCTTCACCAGGTAAAAAACTGGCTAGATGGCCCAGAGAGTGGTGGTGAATGGAGTTCAATCCAGTTGGTGGCCAGTCACAACTGGTGTCCCCCTGGGCTCAGTACTGGGGCTAGTTCTCTTTAACATCTTTATCAATCATCAGGACGAGGGGATTGAGTGCATCCTCAGTAAGTTTGCCCATAACACCACATTGGGTGTGAATGTTGACATGCTTGAAGGTCCGGAGGCTCTACAGAGGGATCTGGGCAGGCTGGGCTGACAGGCCAAAGCCGATTGATGAGGTTTAACAAGGTCAAGTGCCAGGTTCTGCACTTGGGTCACAACAACCCTCTGCAACACTACAGGCTTAGAGAAGAGTGCCTGGAAAGCTGCTCAGCAGAAAAGGACCTGGGGGTGCTAGCCAAGTGCTGGCTGAATATGAGCCAGTAGTGTGCCCAAGTAACCAAGGCCTACAGCATCCTGACTCCTATCAGAAATAGTGTGGCCAGAAGGAGTAGAGTTGTGAACCTCTCCTTGTACTCAGCACAGATGAGGCCGCACCTCAAATACTGTTGTCCTGGGTTCAGCTAGGATAGGGTTAACTTTTACTTGATGCTGGGAGAGGCCACAGCCTGGATAGCCAAACCAAACCTGTCAAAGGGATGTTTTATACCATACTGACATCATGCCCAGTATATAATAGGAGGGAGCTGGCCAGGGTGAAATCCTGACCACCCAGGAATTCTGGAATTGATCACAAACTGGACAGACGGCAAAGATTTTGGAATGTCAGAAGACGAGGTAACGTGTACAAGAGGGCCTACCACATAACAAACTACCAGATAATAGGAAGTGATATGCCCTGTTCACTGACGGGTCCTGTCACATTGTGGGAAGACATCAACGGTGGAATGCTGCTGTGTGGAATCCTACATGATGAGCCATCAAAGCTGCTGAAGGAAAAGGTGAATCAAGTCAGTTTGCAGAGGTGAAAGCCATGCAACTGGCTTTAGATATTGCTGAGTAAGAAAGATGGGCAGTGCTCTATCTCTATATCAGCTCATGGATGGTTGCAAATGCCCTGTGGAGGTGGTTACAGCAATGGCAGCAGAGCAACTGGCAGTGCAGAGGAAAACCCATCTGGGCTGCTGAACTGTGGCAAGATATTGCTGCTCGGGTAGAGAACCTGGTTGTGAAAGTATGTCATGTGGATGCTCATGCCTCTAAAAGTCGAGCCACTGAAGAACACCAAAACAACCAGCAGGCAGATCAGGCTGCTAAGATTGAAGTGGCTCAGGTGGATTTGGACTGGCAATATAAGGGTGAATTATTTATAGCTTGGTGGGCCCATGACACCTCAGGTCCTCAAGGCAGAGATGGAACATAAGGATGGTCTCGTGATTGAGGGATGAACTTGACCATGGGTACTATAGCACAGGTTATCCATTAATGTGAAACAAGTGCTGCAATCAAGCAAACCAAGCAGTTTAAACCTGTGTAGTATGGAGGACCATGGCTGAAATCTAAATATGGATAGGCCTGGCAAATTGATTATATTACACTTCCACAAACCCAGCAAGGCAAGTGCCATATGCTTACAATAGTGGAAGCAACCACGGGTGGCTGAAAATATATGCTGTGCTCCATGCCGCTGCCCAGAACACTATTCTGGCCCTTGAAAAGCAAGTCTTATGGTGACATGGCATCCCAGAAAGAATTGAGTCAGACAATGGAGTGAGAGACACCTGGGGCATGGAGCATGGCATTGAGTGGGTATATCATATCTCCTACCATGTGCCAGCCTCAGGGAAAACTAAAAAATACAATGGACAGCTGAAAACTACACTGAGATGAATTGGGTGTGCAACATGCAAACATTGGGATACCCATTTATCAAAAGCCACGTGGTTAGTTGATACTAGAGGATCTGCCAATTAAGCTGGCCCTGCCCAATCAAAACTGCCACGTCCTGTAGAAGAGGATTGTCACCGGTTGGCTAAGGCTGGCCAATCACGGAATGAAATCTTTCTCTAACTAGTCCTCCTCCCATTCCAGAAGAAAGGGTTATGAAAAAAGATAGGAAGAAAGAAAAGTTTTGTGAGACCTCTTAAATTTGGTAAATTAAAACAGTTTTAATAACAGTAGAAAGATATTATATTCAGAAAAACAAACAAGAGATTAACAAGTTTATATAGGATTAGAAAACTGGTGAAGCAAGGGTTAAACCATGGTTAAAGAAACAGCAGCAATAGGGAAAAAAACTTAACAGTCAGTTCAATGATGGCAGCACATGGCAGCAGGCAGGGACTGGGACCAGCTGGGAACGTCAGTGGCAGCAACAGTCCACACGCAGGGCCAGGCCAGGAATCGACATCAGGAATCCTCTTCTGAAGCAGAAGCTGTCACAGCAATCAGGACAGCGGCAGCAGCGGCAGCGGCGGTGAGGATCGCAGCGCAATGTGGCCCCTGGGCGCAGCAGCTGTAGAGATCGCAGCAGGCGGCAAGTGGCAGCGAGCAAAGGGGTGGGTAGCAGCTCATCCAAGCAGTGAGCTAAAAAGGCGTGTTTTCTGTCTGCACACTGTTCTTAAAGAAACACGGTGCCCACCAAAAGCTCCATAGCCAGTGAGATAAGCTGACATACATGGGAGGTTTACTCAAGTTGGTTGTTTGATATGTCCATCACAAACAAACCAGCCCTGTTTATCTTAAAGCAGGACGAGGATAAAGTCCCCACAGTGCCCATGAAGTACATATTAGGGGAGACAGTGTGGGTTAGTCCTGCTTCAGGCAGCCAAACACATCCACAGGACTGCTTTTGCTCAAGAACCTCGGTGCATTTGGTGGGTGATGTGCAAGGATGGGGGAGTCTGATATGTCCTCAAGAGGATTTAGTTTTGGGTGAGAACAGCTGGTGAATTAAATTACATGATATTAATTACTAAACAACCCTGCCACTGTATGTCATCACTACTGCAGCTGTAGTGTGCTATATCAATTGTATTACAGTAAGAATCGCTCAGATCAGTAAGGGACGGGCTTTGATCAAAGTGGTGGTGGAATTCGAGCTGCTTTCATCAACTGGCACCCAGCAATTTCCTCAAGATAAGCATCTTCAACCCTTAGACCGTGAGGATGGGCTGCACCAGGTACACCAGCCTCGAGTTCCGGAGGCAGCATGCAACTATCCAACACCATCTCTCCACCCTGAAAGAGTGTTACAACAGATGGAGCCCAATAGTCATTAATTAAATGAACTCAATGGACATATAGGAGGGATATTAAAGATTAGAGAATAAGGGAATCATATCTGTACATATGTATGTGTATATATATAGGACAGAAACAGTAATGGATCTGGGCATGACAAAGATGGTATGGAATAAGGGGTGGATAATCTCCTGCGTTCAGTTAAGATAGGGTTAATTTCCATAGGATAGCCAGACCAAACTAGTCAATGAGATATTCGATACCATACAGATGTCATGTCCAGTATATAAGGGGAGGGAGTTGGCCGGGGTAAGGGTGTGCAATTCAAGCAGGCAATGTGGACTGGGTAGCAATGGCAGTGGCGGCAGCGGTAGGTTCCATGTAGTGAGCAGTTGCATTGTATATCATTCAGTTTATATATTATGTCATCAGTATTATAGTTATTACTGTTGTTTTTTCTCTCTCTATGTTGTTTTATTAAACTGCCCTTATCTCAAGACACGGGATTTTACCTTTTTCTCCTGATTATCTTTTCCATCCCACCCCGGGGCAGGGAGGGAGGGAGTGGAAGCAAGCGAGTGGCCGCGTGGTTCTTAGTTGCCAGCCAGGGCTAAACCATGACATCTGCGTTCGGTTTTGGGCCCCTCACTACAAGAAGGACATTGAGGTGCTGGAGCATGTCCAAAGAAGAGCAACAAAGCTGTGAAGGGTCCAGAGAACAAGTCTTATGAGGAGAAGTTGAGGAAACTGGGGTTCAGATTGGAGAAAAGGAGACTGAAGGGAGAACTTATCACTCTCTACAACTATCTGAAAGGAGGTTGTAATGATGTGGGTGTTGGTGCTAGCTTAATGGTTGGACTCAATGTTCTTAAAGGTCTTTTCCAACCAAAATAATTCTATGATTCTGTGATTCTATAAAATACACAATACACAAAGCCCCACCCCATTTCTCTCCCTTTGGTGGCAGGAACAACAGCAAGCATCCATATGGGACCCTGGCAAGGACCCAGACCACACTGTTATCACTTGGCTGTTCGACATCCACCTCTTTTGTCAATGCTTACTTGTGACCAAACCCAAATATTTTCAAGTTCGATATCTTTTTTATTATTCTAATCCTAATCACTCTGTGGCTCAGTTTCTGCCTGCATACACCCTTTACACTCTCTTCAAGACACTGAGGTGGCTCAGCTTTGATGTCAAGCAGTTTCTAACTCCATCACCGTTATTGAGAGAAGAGATATGTAGTACTGGGAGCAGGTGTTCACCTTTTATGAGTCAGGGCAACTTTACCACAACTGACAGTGTTACCATAGATCTGCAGAAAAACAGAATCTAGTACTTCTTCTCCAAAGAGGCCAGGGTTCTGCTTCTTTAAATGTTAATTGTTGCTCTATCATTTATGGTTAAAAATAATAGATTAATAAAGTTTACCTATCTTAATTAATCCTATTTTCTTATGAACTATCATTATTGTACAAGCTGCATCACAGCTTCCCACTCTAGCAACCATTATTCAGGCTGAGAAGACCTGTGACTATTTCAGTCTCATCACAACAACGCATATGGGCAGATACACCACTGCAAGTGCAAATGGGGGTGTTTTGAGTAATAAAAGACTTGTGGAATGTCAAATGAGAGCTGGAAAATAGCCTCAAATATCAGTCCAGATTCTGGGATACAGAAGTTACTTTGCCCAAAGCTAATATAAAGTTTTACATAATGTATTGCTTAATGTCTCTGGAGAGTTAAAAAAAAAAAACCCAAACACTAAAAAAATATCCAGAATATCAAATGTCATCTGTTATTTCTGGTGAGTTACCTTGGACCGCTGTGCCTCAGGACAATCTGATAGCTGAGCATTCAAGTCACAGCATACAAGTGGGTTAGCTGCAGCTGGTTTAGAAACTAAGAATCACGACTGTGAAGAAGCCATATATGTTCCTTGTTTGTGACTAATGTGACCAAATCTATCTGATAATGATAGGTTGGTCTCCATTTCACAGAGAAACAAGATTTTAAAATGCATTTAAATCCTCATTATTCTGAGTTCACAGTATGACGCAATGAATGAATTAGGAACCCTGGAGATAGATGCATAAGAGGGAATAAATTTCCCAGACTGCGCAGTGTCTTAAACTAGCAGTGGAAGGAAATGATTGACTATGGGCAAGATCAACTAAGAAGTCCTGAAGGTGTAAGACTGATCTGAAAACTTCTATGAAAAAGAATCTGCTTTATTTAAGTATATACTGCAAAAGAAAAAGGAAGAATTTGTCTGCATAAGGAATTGTTAGGGGTCATAGAGCTTTCAATTATGAAAAGGTAGTTACCCATTAAAAGTCAGTGGTGTCCAGACGAAGTGGAAGAAGTTTCAACCTGGCACAAAGGGGAATATCCTCCACATCACGTGTATCTACAGAATGAGGTGTTTGCCAATATTTGTCTTCCCTTGTGCTTTTTTTTCATAAGTAGTGCAAGGCCCTGATACTCCACCACTTTGTTCCTCATCCCCTGACTGGGAGACTGAGGTTCTCCTGCCTGGATTTTGTTGGCTGCATAGAGAGGGAGAGACACATTTCATCTCTTTGGTTTTTACAGGAAATAATCAGAGTGGTAATAAAGTAGTAGGGAGTGTACTAGTCTGGTTCACTAGATGGCAATGAGGAGTAGTTTTGCTTTGAGCTAAGAAACATGTTTTGGTATTTATTATGGTTTCAGACTACTATGTCATGATGTAACCCCAGGCAGACCCACAGAAGCTCAGGATTTCAGTTCTCTAGCCCTCCATTTAAGAGTTTGCATAACTTCAGCATAGCAGAAATAAAGAGCATTTCTATACACAAGAGAATTGACCAAATATTTGAAGAAAAAAAAAAAAAAGTTAGTTGTGTTGTGCCTTGATTTAGTTTCAAAATAGGACTTTATCCAAGAGGTGGAAGCCAGTGCTAGTGTGGCTCTGTGAGACTCTCCCAGACAGTACAACACTTCTCCACCAGGATGGCTGACTCCATTGATTTGACTGAAACGTATGGGTATGAAGCCACAGATCAGACAGCATGTTTGATGCCCATGGCAGAAGACTTTCAGAATTTAAGGCTGTAACAGTTCGGGGCAGATACTGTTTATCATAATACCTACATGTGAATCAGAAGAGTCAGTCTGGGCAATATTTCACTAATAAAAATTCACAACCGCACCAAGGTTCAAGGCTCTTGAACTGCTCTGCTTTCTCTTTCATGTCTTTTCAAAGTTAATGGGCTCAAAGTTACTTTGGTGAGTATGCTTTGGTTAATACAAAAATAGTTGTACAAAAAATCCTAAATGCTTTCCAAAATTTAAAGGCAGCTTCCACTACATCAAACCAGGAACATTGGAAGTCTAATCAAAATAACACTCTTCTGAGTTGCAAAAGGAGACCAGAGTGTATTTTCTGTCGTGATTTACTAGCACATCTTTTCCTTCCCTCTTTTGTGTCAGCTTTCCACTGAAATACACAATTAATTCCATTAAACTAATACTGATCTGAAGCCATATAAATAAAAGAGCCAGGCCCTTAAGTATTTAGCTTCTAATTTTAATTTACTGTGAGAAAAACTGGTAAGTCAAAACTGAGTTGTGATTTTTAAAATATAGCATAAATAGCGTAAATTCACCCAGAGTGCTGCTTCCAGGCCAAATCAGGAACAGGGTTCATAAGTAATCACAGCCCTGACAAAACATTTTTCATTCCATGGATGGCATATTGATTCTATGAAACACTCAGATTCTGGTTTCCCTTGCCCTCTGGAGTATGTTATTATCTGAAAAGACTTTTCCGTGATTCAAAGTCCACCAAGTTACAACTGAACTCATAGAAATCACCATGCATAAAATAACAGAGCACCAGTCTTTAAGAATTCATCATATAGAGTATAAAAACATTATTTCCTTCTATAATGATTTTAGCAACCCAGCGTTTTAATCAGATTTACAATCAAAACCTGTGTCTCCAGCACAGCTCAGCCTGTGCCTGTGCCTCCAGCTTCAGCTGAGTCTTTTTGCACAATTTTTCAGGAAGTCAGCTGTAGTCTTCTTGACTGAGTACTGCTGATGTTGGCCCATAAATTCTTAGGAGTCCAAGAGTTTTCACTAGACATAGAAGAAGGGAAGGATGTCTGATCAAGGATTCATTGCTGTTTGGATCCTGCTTTCCTGTGTTCTACAGAAAAACCTTCTGATCCCATCTTGAGAGATGTTAAGGAGCCACAGATGTCAATGCACTTCCCAGATTCATAGGTATCACAGTTACTTTCAATTCAATCCAACAACTGAAGACAGTGGAAGCACAAATGAGTATTTAATTTACCTCCTTGGTCATTTGGACTGGGTGGTGGGGTGGTCGCAGCCACTACTCAAATTTTCCCGTGCAGCATGAAATTCAGTTTGTTTCACTTCACACAAAGATACACCATTTGTTCAAACAAGGACAAAGTTTTGATCCCGGACAGTATATAAACTGTGTCACAAACGAATTTGAGTCAGGACTCAAGGAAACAGCAGCAGACATGGACTTGGAAAATTAGTGCTTTTCCCAAGTCACCATGCTCACCAGTTACAGATCCAGGGCATGTTCTGCATCATGCTCAGCAAGCTTTCTTAGACATTTATTGAGTCTTGACAGTGATTTCTAAGGACAGGAGGCATCAGAGAACTCTTCCAATACTAGTTTCAAGTTATTTAAGGCAACACTGTTAAGAAACAATTTCATTTGATGGAAACACATCAATCTCATTGAAACTAATGGAAATTACATGCTTGCAATGATGACAGAATAAAGAGAGCCCCTGTTTCAAGTGCCAGATGCCATAGCTAAAACATGTCATTATTCCTTCTAAGTGTAAAGGAAGCACTGGACTTTGAAGAACTGTAATTTCAATTGAAACAAGCTAATTCTAATATAACTTTTAAAACCCAAACCACAGAAATCTTTTTTACTAGAATAACACTACAGGCATGATTTCCAAATATTCCCAATAGGAACTCTCAACAACAACAACAACAACAAAAAGTAAATCTGTGGAAACACTGAAAGCATCATCAATTGAAGCTATTTACTTACCACAAGGAGCATATTATGTCAGAGAATTCCTATGAGCTTCTCTAAAGTAGCTGTTAGCATGCTGTATTTCCAAACCACATTACCACTCAGCTATTTGGTGATCTTTCTTTTCTCAGGTTCAGCTGAGGGGGCTATGTGTGTGACACATCTTGCTCAGATAGTTCTGCTGTTGTTTTGTTTGTGGTTTTTTCCAGAGCCTTTCAATAAAGCAGCTTACAATGAGTTCCCCATCTCAAAACCCTTCTGGGAGCACTGGTGTGAATACATGAAAACTGCTTTGCTTTTATCTGACAGTATGGCTTTAAGCTCTAAAAATTGCCTTTTGACTCAAATGGAGCTATGTTGCAAAAAAACAAAGGCCAAAATCTGCTATCAGCTGTACAATGTATATCTGTAAACGTCACTGTCATTTAATGGCATGACCAACTTGAATCATATCACTTAAGTCCTGATATGTAGGATTTTCATTGGGTGAAAAGGTAGCTTAGGAGATATAGGAGATGTAATTGATGTTAAGGAGTAGTACTACACAAAATCATGCATCATGGCTTCAAAACCACTGCGTTCGTTAATTTCCTTAAGAGCCTTGGCACTGATTTCAGTGGAAAATCGTATTGAAGCAGATTTCTATGTACAAAAACATACTGTGTCAGTATCAGATTTCTTCAGTGCAAGGAAATTGAGGCTTGGAGGTCTTGTTTTTATTAAAGCTAGAAACAAAATAGCACAGGCGTTAACAAATTGATGGCTCATTAGATTGTAAAACATAATGTGGTGCTCTCTTGAGGGACTGAAGGATAGTTGTTTTCAAGGTTAAAGACTGCAGTGACCAAAGTTTTCCCTTTCTAGAGTTGGGCAGGTCGGCCCAAGTGAGCAGCAGTGGAGCTCTCTATTGATAGCAATAGTGGGTTTCTGGACAAGCCCTATTTCTTGAATCAAACTTTCTGGTATTCTAACAGGGATAAATACGGAAAACTGTTGCTCCCTCTGCTTCTCTGTCTACTTGACTAACCTCTCCAGTGAAGTCTCTACTTCTGCAATGCATATTTTCAGGAGTTTTACAGAAAGTTTTACAGAGTGACAAACGCCAAGCCAAACTTAAATGCTAGTTATTTAGAAGCAGCAGTAGAAAACTGTATGTATAAGCAATTGTGAGGTTTTAGCATTAGTATGAAGTTAAACATTTCAGAAAATACCTTTGAAGGATGAATTCTTGTCCCCGGTAAATCAGTGACATGTTTACCACTGAAATATTGGAGTCAAGGATTCACCTTGAATAACCTGCTAAACAAAAGCTGTATCTCCTAGTACGTTCTTCCTACACAGCCTTACACATATACCTCTTAATGAAAATATAACCATGATTTCTAGCTGCAAAAGGTTTTTCATAAACTTTTTCAGTGCTAGCGTAATTCAGACAGCATCATTTCACTAATTTCTAGCACAAGCTACATGGGTGTGGCTCATTGAAATTACTACTCTCACAAGCAAGCCATGTCTAAGTAGACAAGAATAGTCTGACAATAAATACCACAACTTAGAAATCAAATAAACAGGTTTAATTTCTATGTTAACCTGACATTTTATTTTTAGTTAGTCTTTATTCTCTATTTGTACCAGTCTTTTTTTTCTCCTGGCTTTAACACAATAAAGATTAATTTTTCCTAGAATTTCATCCTTTGGCCATCCCATAAAACTTTATCTTAATCCTTTAATGCTCTAAATTTTGAAATTAATTTCTGAGTATTTAAAATAATTATAAACATTTTCTGTGAGGATTATTCACTTTAATTACTGTTCTATGATGAATATTTAAATGTATGTGATCATTGTAGAGTCAGAAACAAAAATTATAATCCCACATAAAGTGCTGTATAAAATTGGCAATTGTGGGAACTGTCCTACAAAAGCAGAAACGGAAATTAAGACTTGTAAGGAAGTCTGTATGTTACTTTCTACTTTCAAAATACTGTAGTTCACTACAAAAGTAATGCCTCTTACTTATTTGGAAACTACTGCAGATACAGAGAGCACAGTAGCACTGTTTGATAGAGCAAATCCTCAGCTACAAAACGCTGATTTTCGACACAGTCCCCACCTTGGGCTGTACATTGTCACCAGAGATGAACAAAAGCCTGCGTGCCGCATTCATTTAAAAATCTGCACCAGGGGAGGGAACCCACTGTCACTGTCGACACTGCTGGAACAAGCAGCGTTGATGAACATCAATGGGTGCAATTTTTATCATGTGGAGGAATTCAGTCACACCCATTTGCTTCACACACACTCCCATGTCAGACACCGTGTTGTCAGACCTTCCCTCTGCTGCCGTCTGTCACACGGCAACAAAATTTAACAGGATATTGGTGGGAAGGTTCAACCTCTACTGCCGTACCACCAACATCCGCCTCTGGGATCGTGGGCCAACATAGTAAACTAGGAGGCATTACTTTCAGAGCGACTCTTCTAAATTATTCATGAGTTTATGATATACATACATACGCCACCTGGTCTCAGTTTTGTCAGATCAAGCGATGTAATGGAATAAATTCAGGCTTGCTGCAAAGCCAACTTTTTCCTCTGTACTCAGGTATAATGGGTAGCAGCAGAAGAACTCTAATGACTTCTTTTTCCTCAAACAATCTGTCTTCATTGACATTGAGCTGTTGTCTACCTGCAACAACAGCAGCCAAGCTCCTCTAAGATCCTATTCTTCTTTAGCGCTCAATAATTTGTCTTCTGGTTTTCCTCCCACCACCCCAGTCACTCTTGTGACATGTTATTTAGAAACTCTTCACCCCTTTTCAGCATTCTGTGAGAGTTCTGTTTTGCCACCCTTCTCTCCCCTGCAGTCACCTATGAAACACTCACATCTGAAGCACAGACAGGTCCCAGAGCTTCCTCTCTACTCCTCACCTGTTCCCATCAGCACAGACTGAAATGCTGACTGCCTCTCTGACATTTTTCATGGATATCTGGATGTCAGTTCGAACAGTATGCAGTTAAGGAACAGCCTTTAATATCTTTTCAACCCTCGCTGATGCTTCAGGACAATGCTGCAGTCCTGCTTGTCGTAAAGTCCATAGACTGTGTCTTCCTTGACTCAGACCTCCTTCCAAGTTGCTCTCATATCTCAGATATTCATAAGCCTTGCATTTTAGTTCTGCATATGCTTTTCTCTTCACCAGTACAGATATAACTGGTGCAAACAGAGAGCTGGTACTAATTGCCTTTCCAGTACTGCAGCAAACTTTCCTCAGACTGTGACAGCTGCAACTTTGTTTTGCAAATGTCTACTCTGAACTCTATTGCAATGGTCAGTTGCCTTGACTGTGACTTTCCTCTCTTTGCATCTCTCCATTATTCCTTCTTGTATGTTGCATAAATTATGCTTCTGCTTTGTGTTCAAGTCCCTTTTACGTTACTTAGTCCCCTAGCCATCTTCTGTTTGATACCACAAGGCCATCTCTCTCCTCATTTCTACTCAATAGACAAAAATGTCAGCCACTATCTGCCACTTGCTATGTTTTCAGGAGCCCTCAGTGCTTTCTGCTGCACATACTTATGAGAAGCTTCTACATATAGATGCTAAAATTAACTCATTAATTTTCTTGAAAACACCACCCCACCCCCACCTCCTTTTCCATTATTTCCACACAAAACACCTTCAATGATTAGGCTATTTAACACGCTGGCTAACATTTTTTCATTGCTTCCTTGTATTCCCACAACTATCTGGTCTCCATCTGTTACCTTACTTTCTATTTCAACTGCAAGCTTTTGGGGTGAAACAGAACCAGAATTGCCATCTTTGTTTATATAACAATAAAATAAGTTCTTGGTCCAGAATCATTGCTCAAAACCATTGCCAAAATACAATAAATGGAAGTGGCATGTTTCAAACTCTGTAAAGGTGAAAGTGTAGCTCAGATGAGAAGCAGTGCCTGTTCTGAAGAAACTAGACCTATCTATAAGGCCAAATCATAGAATCATAGAATCATAGAATCATAGAATCATAGAATCATCTGGTTGGAAGAGACCTTTAAGATCATCGAGTCCAACCTTTCACCCTGCACTGCCAGGGTCCCTAAATCCACACGACTTTTAAACACCTTCAGGGATGGGGACTACACCACCTCCCGGGGCAGCCTGCTCCAATGCTTAATGACCCTCTGCGTAAAGAATTTTTTCCTGATATCCAACCTAAATTTCCCCTGACGCAACTTAAGGCCATTCACTCTTGTCCTGTCATTCATAATATGGGAGACCAACCCCCACCTCCCTACAACCTCCTTTCAGGTAGTTGTAGAGAACAATAAGGTCTCCCCTGAGCCTTCGCTTCTCCAGACTAAACATTCCCAGTTCCTTCAGCCGCTCCTCATAAGACAAGTTCTCTAAACCCTTCACTAGTTTCGTTGCCCTTCTCTGAACCTGCTCCAGCACCTCAATGTACTTCTTGAAGTGAGGGGCCCAAAACTGGACACAGTACTCAAGGTGTGGCCTCACCAGTGTCGAGTACAGGGGGACAATCCCTTCCCTGCTTCTGCTGGCCACACTATTGATGATACAAGCCAGGATGCCGTTGGCTTTCTTGGGCACACTGCTTGGGCACACTGCTGGCTCATGTTCAATGGGCTGTTGACCAGCACCCCCAGGTCCTTTTCTGCTGGGCAGTTTCCAGCCACTCCTCCCCAAGCCTGTAACATTGCAGGGGGTTGTTGTGGCCCAAGTGCAGGATCCGGCACTTGGTCTTGTGGAATTTCATACAATTGGCCTCAGCCCATCGATCCAGCCTGTCCAGATCCCTCTGTAGAGCCTCCCGACCCTCAGGCAGATCAACACTTCCTCCCAACTTAGTGTCATCTGTGAACATACTGAGGGTGCACTCAATCCCCTCATCCAGATCATTGATAAAGATGTTGAAGAGGACAGGCCCCAATACCGAGCCCTGAGGAACGCCACCAGTGACCAGCCGCCAGCTGGATTTAACTCCACTCACCCCCACGCTCTGGGCCCGGCCATTCAGCCAGTTTTTGATCCAGTGAAATGTACACCTGTCCAGGCCATAGGCGGCCAGTTTCTGCAGAAGAACGTTGTGTGAAACGGTGTCAAAGGCCTTGCTAAAATCCAGGTAAACAACATCCACAGCTCTTCCCTCATCTGCTAAACAGGTCACTTTGTTGTAGAAGGAGATCAGGTTGGTTAAACAGGACCTACCCTTCATAAATCCATGTTGACTGGGTCTGATCACCTGACTACCCTGTGCATGCCGCATGATGACACTCAGGATGATCTGCTCCATGACCTTCCCTGGCACTGAGGTCAGACTGACAGGCCTGTAGTTCCCTGGGTCCTCCTTCCAGCCTTTCTTGTAGATCGGCGTCACATTTGCCAACCTCCAGTCAGCTGGTATCTCCCCTGTTAGCCAAGATTGTTGGTAAATGATGGAAAGTGGCTTGGCGATCACCCCCACCAGCTCCCTCAGAACTCTTGGGTGGATCTCGTCTGGCCCTATAGACTTCTGCACATTTAAGGTATGGAGCAGTTCACTTATCGTTTCCTCTTGGATGGAACCTTGATAATGCTCTCCATCCCCACGGTCTGGCACTAGAGGCCATGCACCCAATGAGTTGGTCTGACCATTAAAGACTGAGGCAAAGAAGGCATTCAGCTCCTCAGCCTTCTCTTCATCTTTGGTCACTATTTCTCCCATCGCATTTGGCAAGGGATGGAGAGTCTCCTTAACCCTCCTTTTGCTATTAAGGTATTTATAGAAACTTTTAAAATTGTCTTTTATGTTAGCGGCCAGATTAAGCTCTAGCTGGGCTTTTGGCTTTCTAATCTTCTCCCTGCATAATCTCACAGAATCCTTATAGTTTTCATGAGTGACTTGCCCTTTCTTCAATAGGTCATAGACGTTCTTTTTCTTCTTGAGCTCTAGCCAGTGCTCTCTGTTCAGCCAGGCCGATCTTCTGCCCTTCCTGCTCGCCTTGCGACTCACTGGGATAGCCTGCTCCTGGGCTTTGAAGATTTCCTTCTTGAGAATTGTCCAGCCTTCCTGGACCCCTTTGCCCTTCAAGACTGCCTCCCAAGGGACTCTGCCAACCAGTCTCCTAAAAAGGTTAAAGTCTGCCCTCCGGAAGTCCAAGGCAGCAGTTCTGCTGACCCCCCTCCCTACTGCTCCTAGAACTGAAAATTCTATTTTCTCATGGTCACTATGTCCAAGACAGCCTCCAATCTTGACATCATCCACAAGTCCTTCTCTACTGGCGAACAACAGATCCAGCAGGGAGTCTTCCCTGGTTGGATCCCTCACCAGCTGTGTGAGGAAGTTGTCTTCCACACACTCTAGGAACCTCCTGGACTGTTTCCTCACTTCACTGCTGTATTGAATTTCCAGCAGATATCTGGTAGATTGAAGTCACCCACAAGAACAAGTGGCTGTGATCTTGAGACTTCTCCTAATTGTTTGTAGAATAATTCTTCTACATCTTCTTCCTGGGTGGGTGGTCTATAGCAGACTCCCACTGTGACGTCTGCCTTGTTGGTCTTCCCCCTAATTTTGATCCATAAGCACTCTACCCTTTCATCACCGTTGTTAATCTCCAGACAATCAAAACTCTCCCTAACATACCGAGCCACTCCCCCTCCTCTCCTGCCTGGTCTATCTCTCCTGAAGAGCTTGTAGCTATCCAGTGCAGCACTCCAGATGTACGTATCATCGCACCAGGTCTCCGTGATGGCAACTATATCATAGTTTTCCTTATGCACAATGGCTTCCAGCTCTTCCTGTTTGTTGCCCATGCTGCGTGCATTGGTGCAGAAGCACTTCAACTGGGCTAGTGATCACTTCGCCTTTTCCTTACAGGGAGAAGGCCTGACTCCTACTTGAACTTTCCCTGTCACTACCTTGACCCCTGGCACACCAGTGACCATTGTGGCTATCCTATCACCAAACACATTGCCCTCAATCCCAGCTGGTGCAGCATACTCAAGTAGCTCGCTGGAACACTGTCCGATTAGCACTGGTGTGCAGCTCTTAGGCTTAGTCCCAGCAAGCCAGAGTCTATCCCTTTCCCCCCTCAAATCTAGTATAAAGCCCTATCAATGAACCCAGACAACACGTGCACAAGGATCCTCCTCCCCTTTTGAGATAGGTGTACCCCATCAGATGCCAGCAAACCTGGTGTGGTATAAATCAGCCCATGATCAAAGAACCCAAAGTCCTGCTGGTGACACCAGGCTTGGAGCCAGGTATTGACCTGGTGGGTCTTTCTGTTTCTTCCCTCCTGAGTTCCTGCCACTAAGGGGATTGAGGAGAACACCACTTGCATTCCTGATCCCTTGACCAATTGCCCAAGGGCCCTGAAATCTTTTTTGATTCTTCTCAGGCTTCTTGCGTATAGAATTTCGTCACTGCCTAGCTGAAACGTTAATAGTGGGTAATAATCTGTATGTTGTATAAGAGTGGGAAGTTCCCTTACCACATCTCTAACTCGGACCCCAGGCAGGCAGCAGACTTCCCTGTGCAGTGGGTCAGGTCTGCATATTGGGCCTTCAGTTCCCTTCAGAAGAGAGTCACCTATGACAATGACCCATCTCTTTTTCTTTGTGGAAGAGGTTTTCAAGTTAGGCTTGTTTTGACTAATCCTCATCAATGTTTCCACTCTTGATAAGTCATCTTTCTTGTAATTAGTTGACTCAACTTGCAGGGCCTCATATCTATTACTTAAGGGCACCTGGGAAGGTGGGGCCCTTGCTGAGGCAGCATGCCTGCTACATCGGGCAGGAACTTGTTGCCATTGCCCCTCGTCCTTCTGGTCATGATGGTCGCTCCGGTGAAGGTGAGACAGGGAGCCTTCAGTATCTTGCGATTCTGTGGTTAGCTGGGCCTGCCCCACTGAAGGCAGGATGCTATCCCAGTAATCGATCTCAAATCTGATACTCTCTATAACCTAGTCTAGTCATCACATGAAAATGCTGTAAAGTCACTGGGGTTTTATAGTGCTGTTGTCAGTCTGACCATAGTGCAGCTGGAGAAATGGATGCCATAGCAAGTGTACGGAGCAAATGGAAATTGAACTACTAACTCAGAAAGGGTAACACTGAAGTTCGTGAAACAGTCAAAAGCCTCATCAGAAGACATGCTGAACCACAGCAGGGTAAAATTATGAAAGTAGCTTGTCTTTCTTTTAATTTTGCCTTGCACAAATTGAGGCATTGTAGAAACACGTGCCTTCAGGAAGCACTGAGCACTACTGCTGAAAATCGAGCCCCGGTAAAGATTTGCCCTTTGCCAGACAGGGTCCTGCCTCACCATAAGAGTTGTGTATATTCCTTATTTTGCTCTCTGTCAAACACCTGCCTCTGGGGATGAGGCCTTATGGTGCAGTAACCCCTGTACTACACTGCCTCATGCCCTAAGTTATGTGCACCCAGCAAAATTAAGCTGCAAATGTAGCATGTACTACTTTGCTCTGCCAGCTTAATCTCACCGGCACAGGTAGAACTCACAGTGAAGGCAAAGAGAAAAAGGCTTCGTCCCATGTAATCGGTGTATATTAGACACGTATCCAGGATTCCCAAGCAGTACATGTGCTATCTGGGCAAATCTGGCAAAAGGCTGGCTAAGACTTCCATTTTGGTGGGGAGCCACATGAAGAAAAAGAGAGTACTAGGCCAAGCAGTATATTGCTCTTTGTGCGTGAAAGACGGCTGCTTGGAGGACACTGGAAGGCAGTGATTTTCCCAAAAGGAGAGCTGTCAGGTGTTGAAACTGATGGCAAAGCTCATTCCTTCCAACAAGCTGAAGTTTTACGTGTGCGGTGAATTCTGACGTGTAGGTATTTCAAAGGGTCAGGTTTTGTTCAATTTACTTATATGCTGTCATGGGTTATAGGTGGCCTGGATACTAGAGAATTAGCAGACGCTCTCTATTACCTCTCTGCCTCTTCCCCCTGCTTCCCAAAGAGGGGAAAGAGAAAAGGAGTAAGGGAGAGAGACTGATGGATTGGAAAAGAAAACTAAAACTGCTTTAATGTGAATAATAATAATAAAATTAAATATATACAAATGCATAAAATACCAATACCAATACCAAATCCAACCCCCCTGATGCCAACCATGTCACCATCACCACTGATGCTGTGGGCAGACACTGGGGAAGGCCCAGGAAGGGCTCAGCAGCAGATGGGAACCTGTTCCAGGAATGCACAGACCAGGATCAAAGGTAGAATGGACAGAGTCCTCTTTAGATGATGGCCATTGAAGAAGAGAGCAAGAGTGAGCAAGATCCTCAGCTTTATACCAAGTATGACATCTATGAGCTGGAACAACTTGTTGGTCAGTGTAGGGTCACCTGTCCTGTCCGCTCCTCCCCACAGGTGCAGCCTCTCACTTACTGCACCCCCACCGTGGTACGCGGTATTTAGCAGTGACCTTGGTCTCCACAGCAGAAAGTAGAAGCAAGAGCCTTTCTGCACACCAATCCTTGGTAGTAACTGTAAACATCCAGTGTTATCACTTCTAGAAGCAGACACTGCCTGCACAAGTATGCCGTTAACTGCAGAAAGTGCAGTAAGTTAGAAGAGACTTAACTGAAGAGATAAATCCCTGAACAGAATTAGTTCTCTTCTAACACACACCAGGACAACACCACCTCACCATGTCACCCCAGCACCTTCCTGTCCCCTGCTTTCTACTCTACACCCCTGCAGTGTGCCCAAGTCACAACAGCCTGAAAATCCTGTCAAGAAAGGAAGGACGTGGTGCAGCAGAGTTAAGGAGCCTGGATTCAGCACTGCTGAGAAAGTAGTAAGATTGTAATTGAAGTGAGCCATAAGTGGAGACCTCAATTAAAAATGGCTTAAATTCAGTGGCATGGTTAAGCTCTGCTCAGGTTTAGACACAGCTACTTATCCGCATTCAGATTATTGTCATGGACAAAAAGGAAACACCAAGCCAAAAATTTATTGTTCATGTAACTTAAATCTTACCAGCTGAATAACGGACTCAGAGAATTATTAGTCTAGATCTAATTATTACAGAAAAACATAAAAGAAGCCTGGACTTGCCTCTCCCCTGCTGTGCTCCTTTTGTTATTATCCCACCACTTCATTCCCCGCACACAGGATTTTTCCACTGTGTCCCTGCTTGCAAAGCATTTGCTATCACACCATACCTGTACTGCTTTATATACTATGCTAAACATGACATAAATATTTCATTCTGCACAGAATACTACTTGTTACTAGCTATATAAAAATTATGGTTTTATCACATGATTGTAAGTGAAAGTAAAAAATTAGGCAACAGCAACCTGACCATTAGAGAAAAAGAACATTTAAATAAGCTCAAGCAAAGCTCCAGGCAGCCCAAGATCAAACCCCAACAAGTTCTGTGACCTTTCAGGGTTAGTTTGAAGCTTGCTGTCTCTTTACTAGTGATAGCAATACCATGTTTGCCAGGCTACAAGGCTACAACTAGGCTAGATGCATTTCTGGTGTGCAGGTGTATGTCCAGATAGGTACACACATGATTTTCCTCAGCCAGAGAAAGTGGGATCAGCTTAAACTGCCGAAGTCTACAGAGTTATTATCTTTTCTGTACAGTTGTGTCCTGTGTCATACCAGTGATGTAATACCAGTCTCCTCCTACTCTGTTTTTGGTTGTTCCATGCTGGGCTTCCAAACAGAGCAGAGGTCATCAGTTTTGTAAGAAATCATAAGTAAGTTCCTAATGGAACATACAGGTGTTCATGCCTCTAGATTAGAACTGCCATTTTCTTTTGTTGACCTCTATCGTTGCTGCTCTACCTCATTTATGACCATTTTGTACTCAGCACTGTTGTTTTCTACATTAAAACCAACTACAACACACCTGGGAATTTCTTTTTTTTTTAATCCTAAAAGGGTCCTCTCCCTCTCAGATCAAAATAAGACATAGTTACAGATTTGGATGCTTTGAACTATCATCTATTGGCCCAGTCTTCTATGTATTCTTCCTTCTCATTTCTCAAAGGCATGCCTGTCCTGGAATTGCTTTTAAGAAGTCTAGCCTACAAATCCACTTTCTGAAGTACAAAGAAGTAGGTAGATCAGGCGTTTTGCATGAGACTTCGGGGTTTTTCTTCCAAACATCTGGGGCAGAAAACAAAACTTTTTTCAAAAGACCTGCCAAGAGATGCATCCTCTCCAGACTCAGTTGTTTTGAAATGGGGTACATTTTAAAAATACCTATTTCTAACAAAGCCTTTGTTGCTCTTACTTAATAAATTTCTATTCATGTAGTCCAAACATGACTAAAATTAACTGGTTTGCTTTGAAGATGTCCTTTGCAGAACAGGTTTCAAATTATAACCTTTTTTTGCCTGTAATACAGCTAGAAAAGACAGTCATTGGTTAGAGACCTCTTCTAATTCCACCTTATTAAAAGCTTTATTAGGAACCAAGTAAGAAAACCATTTGGTCTCCATGTGCCAGGTAAGACTATCATCCATGAAGAGGCTTTCGTGCTTCTCTTTTTAAACAGCTTCCTTTGCATTCTGTATATGAATGCATATGTTGATACTATCACCACTTGGCTGGGATTTTCCACAGCTCACAGAGCTTGTTTCTAGTTGAGTACAGCAGCTGGAGCAGCGTAAAATGTCTGGGACATTCTCACTGACACAATCAAACCCTTCACTCTCATTCTGACATCGGCTAGGAGGACTCTGTTTCATCCCAATGAGTAGATGTGGCTGGAACAAACCCTTTGTGAGAAACACAGACTTCAGGGAATGTGCTTTTATTGCACAGCTTATCTGCATGCAGAATTACCTAGAGACTCCCATACTCATGAGACACAAGGACTTCCTTGGCCCTGCCTCCACATGGTGTAAAGCAGAGCCCCTCTAATCCCAGTCAAATGGTTTAAGTATCTCCATTCTTTGTCACACAGGGAACTAAAGGAACTATAGCAGAAGGGCATTATCTAGATTCCCTAGACAAGAAAGTGACCTAGCTAGCAGTTGAAGATAAGTAGCTAAGATTAAAATCTTAAACAAACCAACTCAACCAGATGTAGGGTAGCATCACAACCGTACGGATTTGCATGATGGAACAGAGGGTTCATTAGAGACTCCATCCAAATATGAGAGTGAGATAACCTTACAGTGACAACAAGCCACTGCTCTTGCTGGAGGATCTGACAGATCCTGTGACTGAGGCAGACTGAAGCTGCAATAGATTGATAAACCATAGTCCCAGATATCATTTAGGGTGTGTTGGTTTAGAGCTTTCACTAATTCCTTTTCAATGTATGGTTTTATTCTGTATTTATATAAAAACTCAATTTCCAATTTCACATACCTTGAGAAGAGCTTTTCATTTCCTGAATAAGTTCTTCAGCAGTGTCTGCGAGGCTTTTATTATTTTTTATATGTTTACATCAAAATTTGCAGCTTTATTTATGAGGCCCTGCTGCTGTACTGCCTCAGAGGTTAACAGATTACTACTATTGTAGTCAGTGAAATAGAATATTACTCTTAGAATACACACCATCCTCCTGGGAGTTTCACTTTGAATTAAGTCTTTTTCTCTGAATAGATTTCCCTTGTGAAGCCAGATATACATAACATTACTTTGAGCCTATCAAGCAGTTTTCTGGAAAGTGAGATAATCTGTCTTAACGAATAATGATCTGGTTCAACAATGATCCTCATTTTGAAAAGACTAGGGGCTACTGATTTTTTTTGCATAGTGCATTATGAAGACAAAATCTGTTTTAAAAATTATGCTTACCTAACATTTTAGGAAATGGTCTCACCATTTGTATCACTTCTTTCACTTCCTCTTTTTAGTCATATCCATCTAATCCTTCTCTCAGCTGGTCATATGTAGACAGGCTCTCAATAGCATATTTCAAGCCCACTGACTAAGAACAGAAAGAGTAGTTAGTGTTTTCTAAAATTCCCAATAGAGAAAAAATGCATATCGCAGTTATTGGAAGAAACTCATGATGTACCAGAAGCAGAGGACCACTTGATGGAAAAAACCATGAATAATTTTCTCAAATAATTTCATGAACTGTTCATGAACTAGCTGGGAACATTACATTTGTCTGCTGGATAAATTATTTGCTGTGAAATATTTCCTCAGCACCACCTGTGTCTGTAAAGTTTTCAGAGCATTGTACTGTCATTTCACTAAGGACTTAAAGTCATTATCTAAAGATTTCTCTGTGTGAACATCCTAGAGTAGATGTTGCAGCAAATGTTATAGTAAATATAAAATAATCGCTCCAAACATGAATAAAGTAAGAGAGGTAATCATACAAAAAATGTGATTAAATAGTCATTTTTTGGTGTCAAGGTACAGAAAATCATCAGTGACTGAAACTGAAGAAGGGTGGGAACATGCTAAGATGGGAGAGCCCACCTCTCTCTCCTGCTGATACATTCAAACTCCTATCTGCCCTTTACCTTCTTCACCAGTTCTCCCACAAGATATGCAAATGCTGCCGTTCATGCTCTCTGCACCTTCTAGTCCTCCCTCTTATCTTCCTTCCATCGGAAGGCACCCACCCCTGGGTTCTTTCATCTGCTTCTCCTCTGAGAGACCTTCTTCAGCACAGATGCCTTCGTTCTTGGCACTACCAGACCAAAGCTGCCACCATTTTACTATCATGCTCCTCTGAGCTGGGTGCTGCTACTTCTCCCTTTGTCCCTTGTCTTTCACTCAGATATCACCTGGGGGAGACACAAGCAATATGCTCATCACCGAGTCACTCAACATTCTCAACTTCTAGACCTGTGCAAGGGAAACATTTTGAAGGAACATCCCATGCTGGGCTGCGAAGGAGCAAGAACAATGCTATTCCCTTGCTGGCTTTCTGGAAACAGCTGTCCTAGCTCACACAATGCTCACAGCATTTTCTTCATCTTAACACATTAGCTACTTCTGCCTCCCACTCCGATGGCACTAATAAGCAATGTCGTTGTTAGTATTTGAAGGTTACTCTAAAACTGTTCTTTGTAACACAGGTGTATGTGTGCACGCACACGAACAACAAAAAAAATACAGCATTTGCATTAGAAAGGGCCAGGCTTACAGAAAGAAGTGTGACACTATTGTGAGTCAACTCCACAGAAGAAGTTGGCATTGTTCATTTTTGACATTGGTCGTTTTTCTTGTCAGAACACATCAAATTCCGGCTAAGGTCTGCATAATGCACACAATAAGTCCAGAGTCAAAAAATCCAGTAAAACTGCTTTTAGAGAGGGGTGTTGAAAAGCAAAGAGGCTTTATATGTTCTCTGTGCCTGTAGTTCCAAAATGCCTGCTGTACAACTAACTTTATTTTCCAATACATCTGCTGGAATATATTTCAGAAAAGTAGTGCTTTCTCCCCCCACCCCCAAGTGACTGGAGGCAGGATGTATGAGAAAAGCAAAGATTTGCAGATGCTTAAGACCCACTGTTGTCCTGCTCTTTCCAAATGTGGCTCAGATGCCAGATCTTCTGTTACACAAGTTGTGCAGCACACACTGAGGTCCACATCCATCCAGCAAGGGCAGGCTTGGCTCCTTAAATGCATTCAGACCCTTTGAGTTGAGACCCATTTCAGCTGAGCTCTGAATCTATCTGGGACTTAGCTGGGGCTTAATCCAGAAGTACATCACATACATTAAGACACAGTTTTGTTCACAGCTCTGAATACAAATGAGGTCCCATTTGAAGAGACTCAGGATACCTGAGACAGAGCTGAGATAACTTAGCTGAGAGTAAGGATTTCTTTTCTTCATGACGCAATTTGTCCTGTTAATACATGTGTTGGCACACCAGCACTTGGCATCATCTCCTCTTTTCAAGACGTGCAATAGCAGAAAGATCTTCGTTATTGCTCAGGAGGTTCAGGTCAGGTCAGAGTTTAAAAGCCTCCCACAAATTCGTGGTCTCACAGTTAATCTGTAGAAAACGTGGCTTAACAAGCCACTGGCTGTGTGATCACACCTGACAAAAATCTGTAACAGTTTAAATTTCCCTGTGCATATTAATCTGAAATTCTTAAATAATGTCTAAAATTTCTGCTATTTAAAGTCTGATCTTTCTTTACTTCCTGGAATCCATTTTATTCTTCCCAACAGATTTTTTATTAAGCAAAAGCTTAGGAGAGTGGTCACAAAGAAACTTATTTTTACTGCGGCTAACCTGAGGGAAATAAATAATCTTTTGTGTATGTGCACATTATCATTAAAAAAATGTGTTCCCTGCCTGTAATATTGTCTGTGTAACAATCTCTGTATGAGTTCAAAGTGGAACTTTAACTAAAACCTAGGTCAAAACTAAATTAAAAAGTAATTCACTATGCAGAAGAAAAAAAAATTGCCCCATCCTTCATGTGAGACCTCGTACCCAATTCTAAAATTTAAGAACAGTCATGGAACTGAAAAATCCTGAAGTTTAGTCTCTAAGCAACTTTGTGAAGACCCTGGAAATATTTCTTTCATCCTGGCTGTCAGATTTTTTTGCTCTAACCAGACTCAGTCTTCCAATAAGGAATAATAAGATATGAAGTGGTTAGAAATAAACAAGTACTTTTGCGAGGAAATGCATAACTGAGCATGAAATTTGATTGGATTATTCTTAGCAAGGACTGAAGAGGTCTGTTAGCAGAAGTGGAGGGACTCCAATTAAAATAATACGGACATTTACCGGTTCCTAGATTCATAGACTACTTATGAGAAAGATAGTTGTGAAGTCCCATTTATCTGAACATAATTCATTAAAAGGTCAGACATAATAAATCAGACCTGCAGCAGCACATGGAGTATCTGGCCAAAGTTTGTGTATTAGAACTCGTGTCACTCACTAAAGACTTCTTTACATCAAAATCAAGTGTTCTTCAGTAGTTTTTTAGTATATTTAATAGAAGTGTGGAAGGGGTACCAGTTTATAATATACACACCAATAATGCATGTGCTTCAGTTAGAATAATCCTTTCCTAGCCTCATCACTGTAAATACATAATAAGTTATTTTTTTATAAATTATTACTTATTTTTATAATAAGTTTATTATAAGGTTTTTTTTCCCTCGTGAAGCATCACCATGAGACATTCAAAAAGAGACAGATTGTTTCATCTGGAAGTGTCTATGCCATCCTTTAAGTGTAAAAAATAAATGTTTGTGAAACAAAAAACCCAACATTTTCATGTTCTCATATTTCTTTAGGAAGATTTAAGAACTGCAAACAGTCCTTAACATTTTTCTTTGCCCCAGCTCAGCTGCACTGCTGTCTCATAGGCCCTGATCTAGCCTGTTCCTGCTGAATTACAGCCCTCAAAACGTATCCCAACAAAAACTGAATGATGTAGGTTCTCCAGAGGCAGAGCAATATTTTTTCTGATGGTGAAATGTGAAATCTTGGCCAGTTCTTTTCTGGGGATATGTATGTTGCAGGAATGAGAGATTTCTTCAGAGGAAATTCCATGGCTCATCACTCAGGAAAGAAGGTCCAACACACAGCTTAGGACAGCGGAATTCTATCACAGAGGCAGCCTCAAACCTGACATTAATGGGAATTTCCAGGATTACTTCTCCTTTTTTTGGATGTAAAACTTCTGAGACAAATGCACACTCTCATGACCCAAGAAAAATATGTGTCTGACCTTAATAACTCATGCAGTCATCATTCTGTGATCAAGTCTGTAGTGTCATCAAACTGGTTTGTTTATATGAAATGGACAGCTATCCCAAACCAACATGAAGATACTCTCCACTTTATTACACATATAATGTTAAATTGTTAAATCTGATGACTTTCAGCAGCACTTTACAAAGTAGAAAAATTTAAATTGGCACTCAGAAAAGCTACTTCTCAAAAAGAAGACCATATTTGATGTATCCACACACTGTTTCCCTTATTCTTGCTAATGAGAAGGGAATTATTTTTAATATTAAATATTAATAAAATACATGCACCACCGGAGAATTAGTTATATGTTCCCAGCTGTTATAGCATAAAGTGGAATAAAGTCCAGGTCGTGAGTGCACTAGGATCCAGCCACTACTCCACTAGTGCAGAACTGGTGTCTAAATATATGGCTTTTCTGTGTGTCACGTTAACCAAAAAGACATGCCCATACAGAGGAGAATCAAAGCAGCAAAACCAATTCCAAGTTTGGGAACACTCTTCAAGTGCACAACAAGCTGGTAGCTGGCTCCCCATTGTGACTCCAAGTGCCATCAGGGGTGTTGTCTTTTGGAGAAAGCAACCATGTAGAACACAAAAAAATAACACTCTGGTTCGTTAGAAAGAACCTTACAAAGCACGCTCTGACTTGGGAGAGCTTTGCCAGTGATTTACAAAGCATTTCCAACGTCTATTGATTTGAGGAAATCTTAAAGTTTTCCCATCAACTGGAGGCCACCACTTAGCAAGTGCCAGGAGCTCACATAGTCAATGCCAATATCGCTTTTCCCTGACTCATTAGCACTGCTCCAGGGATGCTTCCTCTGATGGGCTCTGTGGGCCACAGAGTGAAAAACCACTGAATTTTCAAGAGAAACAAGAGAGGAGCCAAGGGCAGTAGCTATTAGCAGCTGATTTCAGCCAAGTTTTACTTCATTTATCTTGTCCTTACTGTGGCTCAGCAGCTGCTCCTGCAGATGTAGAAGTCAGGACAATGCTAGCAGGTATTTGTTATCCATGTGGTACCATCCTCTGTGCTGCTGTCAGCACACCTGAGGTAAGCAGGAGAGATCAGGGGCAGTATTTTGGCCACCAAGGATTATTAGTAGAGACTGAGACAACCAGCTATCCATATTGATGTTATTTATTACCACTAAGCTTTTACAAATTTCAAGCCTAGTAAATAAAAGATTTTGGTACTAACACTTGTAATACCTGACATCTCTTCCCAAAGATACATTTCACTGACATTTCACTGAAACTTTTCAATTGCGTCTTGAAAGAGTGGTTTCCACTGCAATTGAACAAAACAAATACAAAAAAACTACCCAAACCCCTGAAATGTGGCATTTGAAAAGCAGTCCCAGACACTGGTAAATTACTCTTGAATTCCTACAGGATTGTCTTCCATCCTCTGATAAATCCCAGCGCTGTTCATATATATGTGATGATTATCAAAAAACCCCAAATAATCAGAAGTAAATAATAGTGTCTTTCAGGCATTAACACTTAGGGTGTGAATTTTTCTTGCTAGTTTAGGCACGCAAAATATTGCAGAGTATTTACCCTCACGATATTCTTACAAAGACCAGAAGCAATGAGAAAATGAAGGTAACAAGATGGAGTGATGAAGCCCATGGCTAAACAAGGAAACAAAACTGTCTTGCAAGCAGTATGCTTGTATTTCCATTGTTCTTACCCTCAGTCTGTACCGCTTGGATTTTACAGCCTGCAGAAATGACTGAAAAATGCAAGAAGCTATTCACTAAGCTACTCACTGCTACTATTTGCTGGGGGTACGGCTGGAAGGATTTCTTTGAAGCATACAACTTACAACTGCTTGTAACACGTCCTTTGCACAATCCACAGAAAAAGTCAGGCTTTTAAAAGCAAGGAGGCAAAAGCAGTCTTTTTTTGAAGCAACTACAGAAAGTTCTGCATAACACAAGTCTACATGGGGCCCCACAGAGCAATTCAGGTAGATGCAAGGCAACACCTAACCCCATGGCACATTCAGGGGGCAGGACAAGGACATCATTGGCCCTGCTTATCATATGCAGTAGACCTTAACCCAGCAGGCCCAAGAGGAGGGCTGCTATGAGAAAGATCATGACGATAATCCATTCCAGAGCAGTGGATGGCCCCTGGTATATCCCTTGGTACATAACTAACAGCATACTGAGATTCTGTGCAGGAGACCATGGAGAACTTGACTATGGGGGACAAACAGCTTAGAATTGGTGAGAGAGTACTGACAAGAAGGGAGGGGATCAAGATTTGTGTCTCTGTTTGTGGAATAGAAAATGCAAGTGAATGACAGAAGATTACAGCGCATTTAGTGACCCCTCCTGTTTGTACTCATCTATATTAAAAGACTAATTCTCTGGCTCAGTCACCACCATGCCACCAGTGACATGAAACATCACAAACGTCATGCGAACAGTGAATGGCTTGTACCTCTTTTCTCACCACATGATTATGATCTGATGTCCCTGGCACAAGGTGAGCACACCCTGCTTAAAATGGCAGCACCATCAGTAGCTACAGCCACACAAATACAGTATTGTCTAATAGTGTGAAAGTCATAGGAACACCACACAAAAAAATCTTAGCCTAAAAGTAGCATCCTTGAAACTTTCTTCACTTGCACTGTGTTTACAAACAAATTTAGAAAACTCTAAAAATATTCCAGTAAAGTATTCACTGTATATAATTATGAATAGTCCAATCATCTCTAGCAAAATTGCACTGGGTTGTTTTGGGAAGTTGCACTACCCAGAAAATTATATATGGACTCTTTAGAATCCTAATGAAAATTGGTATAATCTCCCAGTATTTGCATCTGATTTTTTTTTTCAGTCTCTCGTGATTTTTATGCATCTAAAACAATGCTTTTCTTTAGTTCTGCTACTAATTTTTATGTTTTTTGTCATAATACCTAGAACTGTATTACCATATATCAATATTTAACCTCCTCCTTTTTTTTTAATCACACCATTATAGAGTCAGATAGTGTTAGAATACTAAAAATAGGTACCAAAAGTTGCTGTTAGTTTTATGGGCCACATCAGTCTTTGATAAAATACAATAACAAACTTACTAATCACTACTCCAATCTGTTATGACATTTTTCTATCTTTTTAGATCCAGACAAAAATTCTCCCCAGTTGTTCTTCCATATATTCCTGATAGCAACAATTTAATCAACTGCTTGATTAAAGGATAATATAAAAAAACCCCATGCAGTATGTTATTAAAACAAGAAAAACAGAGCTTCCAAAAAGCACAATATGTAACGCATGCAATAAATGTAATATTGTTTTCATCTTCAACCTGTACTTTTTAATAAAAAGAAATCACTGTAATACCTCTCCACTTCCGGTAGGTCTTCCATTCTCTTAAGGGTGTTGACAATTACCTTGTGCTTCTGAGCCAATGAGCAGAGGAAATCCAGTAACCAATATAAACTAACCTATGAATCCTTTCAGTGGAGTTACAATCTTTGATAAAAGAGCATGAATATGTATTTCAGCACTGACAGAATAAACACCTGGCGACAAAGCTCTGTAGCTAACACTATGCGTTGTGTTCCCTGGTAGCTCTTTATATCCTCATTAAAGCAGCAGCCAATTCAAATTATGAACTGTGCAGATTGACATCTACCCTCAGATTTCTCTCTCATAGAACACTTTTCACTCTTCTTTTCCCTTTGTACAGTATGAATAGAAAAGCTGTGGCTGCCTTTGAGTGGGAGATGAAGCAAATCAATCACTTGTCACTCAGCAGAGGCAAAGTAGTCACAACTGAGTAAAGAGTTGTTGATTTTTTTCCCCGTCCCTTTGCAAGGCAACAGCTATTTGAAGTACACAAAGGCAAGAAGGCAGAGGGACGACTTCTCTCAGGCAGTTGGTGCTTTAGAGGCACCACAGGCAATGAGACAATAGCAGAAATTGGGGACTACTTATTAGAGGCCACAACTGGTCACTGCTAACCACAGCATGGGGCAAAACTAGCCTCAGCTGTCTTGAGACCTCATCTTTCTGCAGGGAAGTTCATTTTTCTCTACATTATAACTCCTATTGATAGGAGAACCTCAACATTAGGCATCACAGAGGTTGATATTCAGCCCCGTCCTTTGCAACAGAGAACAAGGCAGAGATATTGTTATTAACTCTTGGAATAATAATTAGATTCATTTAAACACTGAAAGGACTCATTGAATAAATAATGCTTTGACAGACAAAAAATTCCCAACAAACACGAACATTTGTTAAACATGTTATATAATGAAAATACGCTATACAACCATTTGCAGAAGCAGTCAAATCACTACAGATGCTTTGTCAATTGATGAGCAAGAAATATTGACAGATTTCCCAAATGTCATTCAGCTAATTATGGTAACGATAGCAACACTGTATTATGTAATTACTGAGGAGAAACCCATGGGAACTCAAGCCTGATTGCTCTAATGAGGGAGACTATCAGGTTCCATGCACTAGACTCACCTCCAACCAGTAGTACTTTAGATTACTTTGCTCTAGTTACCATCCCAGCTGGAAGGTGGGGTCAGCTGAATATGGATTAGCTTGCACCGTGACTTCTGAATCACAGGAAAATAAAAATCTGTGACAGTGAGCTGTACATCGGAGTCCTGGACTTTGTTCTGAATGAGAACTAAAGCACTAGACACAGGTCTCCCAAGGATCTCACCAGGGGATAGTTCTTACTCGCCTGCAACAAAGATGATCAGGGTTCAGTTTTCTCTCTCTTCCCAAGATTTTCTGAATTTTGTATCAGAATGAGATTATGTCAGTTCCTGGCTGCGTGCTCAGACAATAGTTTCAGAAGGAAACAGACATTTTCTATTCTCTGTCTGATCACTAGGATGGTTGAGCTACCACAGTAACAACAGCACAGAGATTTTTGCCAAGGAAATCCTTTCAGTACTGCTTTCTGGATATGCCGGTCATAGAAAACACTTTGCACAACCAGACATCTGAAAATATTCTTCAAAATCCCCATAAAACTAAACCTGTTAGTAAGTGAGACCAGTACTTCTCTTCCCTCTGGCCCTCTTATCTCTTTTTCAGGTTATTACAGCCCAATCCCACCCGGCTTGCCAAGATTTTGGGTCGAGCCAGCACAGGGTGTAAAGGAAATTGAATTACAGGTGGCCACATTCTCTCTGCTATAAGGGAGAAGACAAGAATGTTGCAGTGTTGCTCCCAGTTAAGCAAGTCTTATCATACATAGATTTTATCTTCAGAAAGACAAGATGCCCATGGAAAAGCTCCCAAAACTTTTATGTACATTCTTTACAGCCCACGCTTACTAAGGTTTTAAAAAAAAAAAAAAATCATTGAAAGCAAGAAAGAGAGGCTATGAGCAATTCTACCTCTGTTGAACCTGAAATGAAAGGCAATAATAACCCGAATTATTTCAGGAGCTTTCAAGAGCATTTCTCTAATTTTTTCAGCTAAATTAAAATGAACACCCATGCTCAACTGTGCCTAAGCAAAAATAATTACCATGGTTACCACTGAGGTTTTTAAATCTAGTACAGCATATGAAATGATCAGCCAAAAGGACTATGTATAAACTGAAGGCAGAAGAGCAAGCCATCTAAAAATATGAAGTAAACAGGAAAAGTCCTCAGTAACTATAGATCCTCAAGATTCATGCTATTATCTTTATTACATTGTGAATAAGAACATGGTAGTGGGGAGACAGGGTGAAAGCAGATACTCGAAAAATCATCCATTTAGTATTTGTAACACTACCTACAAAGGACCTAACTACAAGATAATATATTAATACAGGTAAACAATTAAGATATGCTCTAAGAGAAAACTCAATGAAACTACTCTTTACAAAGAGTATTGTTCGAGACATATAAGGATCATTATTAATCAAAGAAGGTATATTGATTCACAGAGAAAAGAACACAAACTAGACAGACTATATTTTACAGGCAAGGCTGTGTACAATAGAGGCTTGACACTTTGGCTTACAGATGGCCCTTTCTTTCTCCATAAGGGAGGACAACATCTGCATCCATAACAAAAGAATGACTGTTACTCACCAGAATAAAACTTAGTTAACAAGACTGACTTACTCAAGAGGACTCTTTCCTCCCCTCCCACCTGTTGTCTTTTTCTTTTTTTTTTACATCTTATTTCAAATTCCATGTTTTGTGAAGGATTTCTGTAGGTAAAGGCACCATTTTTCTGAAAAGGACCTAACAATGGAAAATTAGCACACTGAGAAAAATGCTTCCTACTATCTTGTTCAGCACTATGACATTGTAAATGAGTAAGAGTAAAACAGGTTAATAGCTTGCCTTGCAAAAAAGAAGGTAGAAAGCAGCCTCACTAGGGAGTGGAGAACTGTGAAGCCTGGCCACTGATGCCACTGGAGAGGGCGAGCAAGAATGTTCAAGCCCCAAGAATGGAGGCTCCACCACTATGTGGTAAAGAGCCCAAAACATCCCAGAGATCCAGTAGCTCTCACATTTTGCAGCCCGGGAGAGCAGAGAGCTGAGACACCCTCTGAAAACCTGGTAACTCTTAAGCTTTCCAGCCACACAGAGAAAGACTACACATTGCAAGGGAAGTTTGTCCCAAAGAGTTCAACTTGGACTGAAATGTATGAGGTTCAAAGAACTACGTTTCGGGTTTATTCCTGCCTTTCTCCTCCCCCTCTCCAGCGCGGACCACGTATGAGGGTTTATAATGGGATGTGGATGGAGTGGGTGGAATATATGTATACACATATACCTATTTATCTATTTAATACTACCATTCTCTCTTTTCTATTTCTGTCCTACCCAAATTTAAGCTATCGATTTATGGTTCTCATTGTTTTTGAATTAAATTAATTTTCATTCACTCCCTTAATCTGAGCCTGCTGTGCTGTTTTTCTTTGCCTGTAGCTACAAGCCCCATTGCTTCTTCTCAGCTCAAACACTTCAGTTCTTTTGTTTAGCTCTCAGAGGAGATAAAATTTCTCCTGAGGGCAACCTGTTACTTTACAACCTTCTGGTTCTTTCAAACCTCTACACCACGAGGGACTAAACTGAGGCTTTATCATGCCTCCTTCTCCTGGACAATTTTGTCTCCTTTCCAAAATGTTTTCACTCACCTATCTCTCTCATGAGCACATCTACAGTGTCATTTTGGAGTGGTTTTGTTCAGCCAAGAGGAAGGAAGTAAATGCACACAGCGACCACTCACACGGAACATAGCAAATGCAAGTTGAGCAAAATACCTCCAAGTCCTCATCTGTCATCACCTATTTCTCAGCAGGAAAGTGTTATGGGACATGGCAATGGGTAATGCTCTACGAAGAATTTAACAGCAATGCTTTACAGCCCTTTCATATAATTTTAAGTATGTATGTTTGGCTTCTTCCGGTCTCCAAGATAACAGCCTGCAAAAGAAAATACTCACTTGAGGTAAAATGTTTATTTATAGATCATAATAGTTTCAGTATACATAACCTTTAAATAATGTGTAGCTTCATTGGAAGTGTTCTGTAGAATTAGAATGTCTCTATGCTTTCTTATTAAAGTGTTTGACTTGATGATTCTTTTTTCAGAAAAAAAGAATAATGAACACAAATTCAATCATCTGCTGGATGTGATAATCACCTTATATTACTTCCTCTGGCTTCTTTTTAGTTCTGTTATGAATGCATATTGAAATCCCCTTTGGATGTGATTGTGGTCTTACATCAGTTTCATGTCTTTTTCAGACTCAGGGATATTACCAGTCTACTGGAAGAAACAAGACTGTAATCAGGTTTTTCATCTTTTTGTGCAGTACAATTGTCATAAAAGATTTGTTTTCTTTATAGCTCATAATTTTCTTCCTTGGTCAATATGTAGTGTGATTGGTACTTTCACATTCTGTTCTACTTGGTTGATCTATGCTGATTATTGAACATTAACATGACAAAATCATCATTTTCTACTAAAATATGTAGCAACTTAGGCAAAATTTAGAGAAGACTGCATTCTAACACTTGCCAACACAGCTACGGTTGATAGTGTTGGAAGTTACATGTGAAATCACTGCTGGACTTTTAAGACCCTCCTAAATGAAACATTAAATGTTAAATCTACTTCTGCAATAACGGAAAAAAAGATTTCAAATGCCAATAAGCAGAAAGAAATTTTAATAATCAGCTATGCAACCAGGAAAAAAGTTAAGAATTGTGGAGACTGACCAGGTCAATCACAGACAGATGACAAAGAGGTTAAACTGATTGGATAGACGTTATACCAGTATGTAGCATATGAATTTAAATTTCTCTGTCTGCTATGGAAAACATGCAATACTTACAAACATCTCTAATATAGAGCCATATTTATAAACCTATACACATTTCTAATATAGATCTGGATTGACACCTCTGATCTGTATGTACGGTGTTATTTCTTCTTGACCAGCAACTGCACCAAAATACATAATTTACAGGCGATAATTAAAAGAATAATTCAGATTTAAAACTGGAATACCTACTTAATACAAAAAGTATTTGTAAAGTAGATACGTGGCCCTATTTCTCAGTAGTACTGTGGTGCAATAAGATATTAAGATGAATTATTAAATAAATTGAAGAGACCATTTCAAAATAATGCATGTTGACATTGTTTATCTAGTCCTATGAATGCTATTGCCTTCCCCATTTTAATTTTAAGTAATCTGAATTTAGGCTTAAATTTTGTTCTAATTTTACTGCATTCACAATAGACCAAGGCATTTAAGAAGGGACAAAATCTGCATGTAAGAGAACAGAATCGGCAGTGCTACATCGCCTACACCAGGTCCTAAACTCCTTCCTTGGGCCCAAGCCATGGAGGAGAGAGGACCTGAGCCCTGAGCCATTCTATCAAAGCCTGTCCTCCTGGCATGAAGAATCCCTGTCCCAAAAAACAGAAGACAGATGGGAAGCTCTGAAACATTTCCATCTCCAGCGATTCCCACAGATCAAAACAAGCAGGGTCTTTCCCACAGTGGTGGCATTGAGCTTTCTCAGAGCTTTTTCTTTTTCACAAAAAATCCTCCAAAATAGCCTTAAAGTTGTCTCATCTCCCTAATGTATTGCAACGAACTTCTGTGCTTATCTGTTTTTTCTATCTTGCAGGGATTTTTCTGGAAACAGTAAGCCGAGGGTGTGTTTCACTCTGGGTTTTTTTCCTGAATTTCAGAGACGAAGCTTTTAAAAAACCATCCAATGCGACAGATAAGAGCTGATTCATTTGCTTTAGATGATCATGATGTGTCCCCAGGACCTGCACGAAGAATGCACCAAGTCTGGCCACTTCTCTGCTATGAACTTATTATTTGACAATCTGCTCTTTCACACTGTTGCTGTAATTGACTTTTCCCTTTAGCACTCATTTAGTGAAAATGTTTTTAAAAACCCTTATCTTGTCACAGTATGGCTACTTAAGTTTTAGGTGACATTTCCAAGCGCTCCAATTTTACTTTTAACTGTCTCTGTGGTTCCAGATTGTTTATAAGCAAACACATATTGCTTTTCCTTTTCTGTCCACCTTGGTGAAAGATGTAAACTCTTGGGAGTATCCTCTCTTCTAAAATACAGAGGCTTTAGAGGTCTTTTTCTTCCATACCTTAAAATGAATGTAAACCAATTCCTCTGAACAGCTTTTTAGGATGCAAGTGCTAACTAAGCTTGCAAAAACTATTGAAATAAATGACATTTTTTGTCTTTATGTGCACTTTTCTTATTTCTTGTTGTTTTTTTAAAATATTTTTAAAGACAACCCTTTGGGGGGGTTTTGCCTTCAGCTGTCCAAAAGCACATCTATTTCTGCTGGCGTTTTCTCCATTGTTCTACTCAGATAGTGCCCTCAACATCAAATAAATCTTATTTTGATAGAGGATTCGAGATTTTTAGAAAACATTCTTGGTCCAGGGAGGGCTTTAAATAAAACAATTAGAGAAATGGAGAGAAAGAGTTGTTAAGCAGAGGAGGTTTTATTCCAGGTTTATGAAAGTCGTCTTCCCTCCTTTCCCTAAGGGATGGTTCACAGACAAAACAAGTGAATCAAATAGCAACCTGCTTGCAGGCTTGCTTTTCATCCTCATGCAGATGAGGGAGTTTGCAGGCATTCTGAAGCAAGCCTGGAGGCCTTATGCCGGGGCTACCATTCCTGAGAGTGGGAGGCAAATGCTCACTCCACTTGCACACATCTTTTCATCCCTGACAGAAGCACCGAGGTATTTCTACAGCGTCTGTCAGCTCTCGTAACTGGCTATAGGTTACCAATTTCAGCCCTGAAGACATATAACGTTGTCTCTACTTTTACTTTTAACAAATCCTTTGCAAAATATATTCTTCTGGATTTAAAGCCAGCAAGACATTCTATTCACCTGTTTCACCTTTCTCTTAAATGCTGAGGAACCCCTGAGAGGTGAGGCCACGAACTGTGTCTTTAACACTTCAGAGATGAAAGCTCACCCATCAGAAAGGCTGGTCACAGGGAATAGTACAAGTGCCTTTCCTAAACACAAAGCCTGTCACCTTTGGATGGAAATGATGCAGAGCAGCCAGTGTAACGGGCCAGACCACAGGCTATCAGCTGCCAGGGGTCTGCCTTTCTCTGCCTTATTCCTCGTTTTAGAAATCTTTCATTTTAGACTGCAATATTCATGAGTTATGCCCTGATTCTGCTCCCACTGAAATTCAGGACATCTTTATAATTGATTTAATACAAGTAGAATGAGGTCCTGAATCTTATCAATCGTAAATTCTGTTAGGCAGATGAAGAGTTTTATGGCATATGAATTAGCCATCCAAATACACATTGGTTCCTCAAAACAGTTTCATTCGATTAAGCCATGTTTAGTTACAAAGTTAATATAATAAGGTTCACCTCACCTCACCTGAATTCTGCATTCACCCTATACTCTAATAATCAGCAGTGGAAGAAAACATGGATAGAAGATTGAGTTTGGCAAGATCTATTAATGTCCTTGAAAAACTAATTTGAACTCTTTAGTGCTCGTGTACATAACTCCCTCTGCTCCTTCTGTGCTATACTGCTTTCTCATTTTTCAAATCTTTGTCCAAATTGCCTTCACATGAATAGCTGGAGGGAAAACTTGTAATGACTCTTATCTTAGAATAATCCTACTCTTTAAAGCAAATCACAAAAGTTACATCACTCTTCTGTGTCTTGAGTTAATGAAATGGAAGATTATACTCAAGAATTCTCCAGCAAGAGTGGCTGCGGCATAGCTGCAGCTCACCAGTGAAACACTTCCATAGGGTTCAGGCTCCTAAAGGTTTATCAACACAACATCACACCCTAATCCTTGAGCAAAGTGTTATTCAACAAGTACCAGGGTAGGAGTACTCAGAACTTCTGTTTTGTAAAACAGGGAGCACATACGGTTAGACTCCCCAGATGAAACAATGAGAACTACCCTGCGTGTTTTGCCCTTTCATGATTCCCCATAGTCCTCCACATCTCCCTGCAAGTCCTTTAGGTGGTCCAGTTCCTCCACATCAGAACCCTGTTTAAACAAAGTTTTAAGAACTGAATCCTGCAAGGGTCATATAAGTTGAAAATAGCTGTCTGGTCTGAAAGTGCTTAAGGTCCATGTAGTCTTGTTAATAAATAATAAGTACTTGCCTAATGTGGTAAAGGACAGCAGTTTCCAGTCTACACTAGGGGGTAGGGGGGTTGGGGTGCAGGTTGGAATAAAAGGGAAAAATCAGCTATTTCATTAGAAACCCAGGGCTGGATTCAACAATAACTGAGTAATATGAGAACTGGCACAGAACTGATGCATCTCTTCAGGAAAACCAATGCTTTTCCTAGGCCGGTGCAGTGGGAACAAACACCGTCTTTTCTCCAATAGGAAGAAGCTGCCAGTTCAGCCATACAGTAGCCATTCTTCACAGGGACTAATTACAAGTTCAGCCCCTTGTAAGCTCCCTCTGCTGTCCTGCTGCTGGGGAAGCAGCGAGCACTGCTTTCGAGGTGTCAGAAGCTCAGTGAGGGTGCGGTGAGCCTGGTGAAGGTTTGTAAGGAGAAAAGAGGCTCCTGGACAACCATGCCTGTCTGGCCCTGGACTGCACTCAGTGCTCTCCCCTCCTTCCAGGGCAGCAGGCAGAGGTGACCCACACTATATTTAAAATTGCACTAGGCATGCTTCACAGAGATGTTCCCTACAGAAGCCTAATAGCACTCCTCATTGAACTATTTAACATGATAACTCATTGGTCATGTTTGGAATTTATAGAAGGACTGACTTTCACATCATTGTGTAACTCAGTGACAGCTCCACTGAAATCAGCGATGTTCCCTTTATATAGCACCAAAATAATGGAAGTTAGTTTCCTCAAGTCTCCCAGAAGCAAAAGTTTCCATCCTAGTAAAGAAGCTGCCATATTTCATCCTTAAGGAAAACAGACTGAGACTTTTTAAATTTATCATGTGAATTTTTCCAGCAAGAACTTTACAGGTGTTTCAGGATGAAAGTTTTTCTAGAAATACAAAAATTGGCACATTCTCCAAGAGAACCTGGGTCCAAGTTAGAGGACGCGTTCCAGGATTCTGAATTAGCCTACTGCTTGTCAATGCTGCTGGGCTGCTATAAGTTCCTCCATCAATAAACAGTTATGAAAATAATAAATAAATTATTGTTTCTAGCTTCTGCCAAGCAATTTAGTTCCATCTGGAAAAGGAATGTGATGCATTTTGATATTAGCATGCTACATTATGTATCCTGCATATATGACTTCTCAAGTCATAAGCAACCTTTGTGTTCAGATTTCCCTTGAAACCTGAGTACTTCTGTGACAAACAAGCAAAAGTCCAGAGCAATTTGGTAACAATGTAGAGAGTGTACTTTTTTAATTATTGTTTTACTTGTTTTGTTGATCTCATTGAAACTCTGAAATAAAACTAACAGTTCACTGTCTATTTTAGTTCAATTAACACGGATGGCAGAGTATCTACAACTTAAGCTAGGTTAATTTCTTCGTCATCTCACCATAGTGAGGCCTTAAGAGGACAGAGGACCTCTCGATAAATACTCCAGACATGCCGACTCTGGAGAGCCACCTTTGAACTAGGTACCAGAACAAAAGCAGGTTTCCTACTCGAAGCATTCTGTGGCTGCTTACATAGGCTGTAACCTACTCTAAAAAAGATTTTTTTAACAGTTGCAGGTTGAGGAAAATGAGAGAGATATTTTAAAATTTGCATTCTGGTATCTTCATAACAGACCTCTCAAGACCATGCTAAATAAATAAATAAACACAGACACTAACAGTGAAAGATGCTCCAATCTCAAGGAGATTATGAACTGTGTAGCTTAAGCTGATAAACAGATAAGCAGGAAAAGCAGAAAAGCATCTCACCAGTAAAACTATTTTTTAATGTCATTCCTTCTTTTTGGTCCCCAAACAGTCCTCTCAGCATACACGACTGTGTGTCCACAAGCTGACTTGACTTTTTAGCACTTCTTGTTTAGCTGTTGTTTCTGGAGAGGAAGGGGATGGGAAGGCTGCTGCTTGCTTTCTCAACTTTTCTCCTCTACTATAAGCACTATTTTCTTCATTGAAAATTGCCTGGAGGGCACATCGTAATAGCTGACAGCCCACCAGCAGAGGAACATACAGATAATCTATTCCACAAAGAGAAGGGAGAAAGATGCATATTAGAAGTGAGATGAAAAAAAGCGTCCAGCAAAGTATTTGCAAGAAATACTAACTAGAAAATGAGTGAGAACAACTAGAAAATACAGGGTCATTATAGACCTCAGCTGAGAGCATAGATCTGCTAATGAAAAACATGGATGATACAATATTAGTAGCCATTATCAATGTTCAAAGATTGAAATATCATGCAGAAATTACTACATGACCTCAAGGCCAGGGGTAATAGATGATGATTACATGAATTCATAGAAGGTGCAAAATTATCTAAGTGCAAGAAATGACTAGAACTTCTCCTATAGCCTCATAGATTATTTGGAGATGACAAAGGCATGTTAGCTGATGCCAGACTCTCTATTATACTATTAGTGTAATGCAGCCAGAAAACAAAGCAAAAGCTCTCCTAATATACAACAGGAAGTATCTTTCCTGAGAGAATTATTAGGGCCATTATAGCAGACATTGGCTGAAGCATTTCTTGATTCTGACTATGATATTGCCATAAACGTAATGATTAACTCAAGCTAGGAAAGGTAATATGAGAGGCCACTGGCATGCAGGTAGGATTGAATCAGGCCATACCGCTTGATCAGCTAGGCTGAACACTAAGAGGAAAAAAGGGTAGCTGTTCTCTAGAAGTACATTAAATGGATAAAGACAAGTGAAAGAGAAGTGCTACTCGGAAGAGATGAAAATGGCATTAAGAAATGGGTAAAATTGCCATGGATAAGCACAATTTCACCACAGAAGGGAGGTTGCAAAACTACACCTCATGCTGTGTGTAAGCAAGCTCCTTGGAACCAGCAGAAAAGTCATGACAGTCAGCTAAAGTCCCTGGTGACCGCAAAAAGGGAAACATTGCTCTCATTCTTAAAAAGGGTAGACAGGAGGACCTTATGAACTACCAACCAACCTGTCAGTCTCACGTCTATGCCTGGGAAGATCATGGAACAGGTCCTCCTAGAAGCTATGCTAAGACACACGGAGGACAGGGGGCTGATTTGAGACAGCCAGCATGGCTTCAGCAAGGGCAAAGTCCTGCCTGACCAACCTAGTGGCCTTCTACAATGAAGTGACTGCAGCAGTGGACAAGCAAAGAGCTAAGGATATCCTCTATCTGGACTTTCATAACTCAAAATTTTCATGATTCAACCCAAAAGTTTCTCAGACCTGTGCTTTGTTTCAACATTTTATAACAGGATGTTGTGAGACTGTTGACAGCACTGGAATTTTCCAGGCTGGAGGCTGACAGAAGAAAAAAGTATTATTAGAAACTGAATTTTCTGTCACAAAATCATGAGGATAGAAGAAAGTTCCAAACATTTAAGGTTTTTCTTGAAGGCAATTAATTCGTTCTTAAACCTCCTTCAGTTACTGAAATACCAAACACTAAAACACTGTCATTTAAAAGGGCCAAGAAACAGGAGGAAATATTATTCTAGCCGGAAATGAGGTGAAACACATAGTTTAAGAAAGCAGTTTTATTCCTATTGGTCTTTGTATCATTTCCATCTAGAGCCCTTCCTTGCTTTGTTTTGGTTTTCAAAATTTAAAGAGACAATTCCCCTGCTGTCTACCACCTGCACTGGTGCAGTCTCTTAATTTGCGTGAATAAATCCTGACACAGTCTGGAGCCCACGACTGTCTTAAGCAGCAGATAAGCCCACTCTGTTTATGAGAAGCTTTTCAGTTCAAACAGCTCAGCTGATTCTAATAGTGCCTGCTGATTGCAAATATCAGAACACTGCCATGGGAAAGGAGTCGAACTTGAGTACTGTGGGGACTACAGCTAATACACTAAGCCTTACAGTGCTCCAACACAGAACTAACAACAGTATGAAGTACTGCAAGGAGAAGAAAAGGTCACTCCTGAAAGGACGTATTCTACCTTCCATGTTCAGCAGAGACAACAGACCTGGCCATCTCTACTGTTCAGGTTTCAAGGACATTGACAGATCTGCAAACTACCAAATGGTACATATGACCGCTGGTTATTGGCACATTCATATGGCTGCCTTACATTTCTAACTGGATGTTTGAATAGCCAAAATATAATTTGCCTATGCTATCAGATGAGTTGTGAGTGCAAACTCAGAACATATGCTACACTTAAAATGTGCACAAAGCTTTGAAGCTACATGGCAAGGAGCATCAAGTGCTGCTGCTCCCTAAAAGCATGCAAGCTGGGAGTCAAGGGCAAGCCCAGCACAGGACATACCTTCACCCATGAGGCACAGTCCAAGAGGGGCTGTGCATACCATGCAAAGCTGGGTGTTAGTGTCAGGGTCTATCAACAGTCCCAGACACCATAGGGAGCTCAGTCAGGAGCAAAAGGAGATGATGCCACAGATAGGACTAAAGGCAAGGCTACAACACAGGTCCAAACTCCAGCCTGTCTAAGGTCCAAAAGCAGGACTGGAGAAAAGCTACAATATATGCCCGGCCTCCATCCAGGAAACACACTACCCACAAGCATAGCAGAGATCCATGCAGAAGACAGAGCTGGAAAGAGGGTCATCTCTAGCACAGCCCAGGCCTGAGCTGAGATGGAGCTCCCAGACACAGGGACATGCATCATGGGTGGAGGCTCAGGTAGAGGCTCCTCAGCACCATTAGCACATATTGGAGCCCTAAGATTCTAGGCACTGGAACCTGCCTTATCTTCTTTGTGATCCTGAGCTTCAAAAAGCTCCATTTTTTTCCTCTAGATTGTTTTTTTTTTTTAAGAAATGGATTGAGAACCCTGATATTGGGCTAAAAAAAGCAGTCCAGCCTTCTTTAATCTTTGAAGCTTACTCAGAGGTATTGAATGGATAGATTTCTTACGACATCTATGCAGATTACTGCGAGCCTGTCAGATCTACTGCATTTGGTTTAGTCTTGATTACTTGGTCTCTTGCCAGGACACCTGCATCTCTCAGACCTTTAATGCAGTGCAGTAGCCTCCATCTAAGATCTCACAAGCTATCTCCAGTTCTCTTTCTTCACCGACAGCCTACCAGGGGCTATGCCTGGTGCACAGAGCCAGAGCAGGGCAGGGTCTAATGCATGGTGCTTCCACTGGAGAGGCACGAAGTGTGGCAAACAGCAGCGCCTTGGGTGCAGAGAAGCCCTCTTAGGTAACACAGCCGCCAGTCCACAGCCACACACTACCACTCCTCCTCCAAATAGTAAGACCAAGGGAATTTGTTAGGGCTTGAAGGTCAGCAGCATGAGTACTGGTTTTTTGCAAAGGTCCTCCATTCCTTTTGCAGTGACTTCCAATTTTGGTAACATACCGAGGCACTTCTAGCAGCAAAATTGTTTAACCTTCTCAGTCATGGGCAGCGTTAAGCTCTGGCAGACACTTGTGCGTCACCACAGTCTGTATTTTATCAGTTGCACTTAACAAGCTATTTCTTCCAGCACGTGGCATATTCCTTCAAATTAGAGCAGTGGGAGCCAGAATTGCTGACAAGTTTGTTCACTGCCCTTACCAACAATTTGCACAGACTATAAACCTGTCAGAAAGCTATCGTTGAAGATTAAGGGATTGCTTTCTGGAGTCATTCTGAAATGACAGTTAATGTACAAATAGCTTTCCATCAGACTCTCCCACCCAAAAGAGCTTCTAATGTACAGTAAAAGTATGCTGTATTTACAGAAAAAAATAGCAGTATGCTATGAAACACATTGGTGAAGATATATTTCATAAAATTCTACCTGTATTTATTTTGGAGCTGCAACTTTTCTTGTCATTCCCCTCCCATTGGGAGTGGTATAGAAAAGGTTTACCCACCAGACTGGGAAAGCATCACACATATATTAGAATACAGGCTCATGGAGCTAACATACACTGGCTATAGCAAGGAAAATCAAATAGAAATCTCAGACATTGTCTGTAGTTTGTTGCACTGCGTTCCTGTGATGCAGAAAAGTGAGCATGTCCCATGAATGATGGGCCAGAGGATCCTTTGATAAGAGGTTTCAATAGTAGGGAATACGTACAGACCAAATACTGGTTTCAGCTAAGCAGTGTAGTAGTAGCATAACTGACATTTAGATGGACTGAAGTTTTAATGATGACTTCCTCTATGGTAGTATGTACCTAACAACCTCTTTTATTTAGAAGTGAAACGTAAAAAAACAGTTAAATAGTAGAGCAAATCATACACTCAAGTTTTACCAAATGGAAAATCACTAGCTGAAAACAGCCTAGTTTTCTTTCATTGTCCATATACCAAAAAGCTCCACCTCAAAGTCAGGTTTCTATAACAAGAAAAAGGGAGAAGAACTCAAAATTCTTTTTGCTGTTATCAATCCATTTTAGACCACAATTCTGGCAGCTGCACGATATGTTTTAAATGAAGGGGTACAAGGCATTATATTACAGTGTTATCATTTTTTTCATAAGCTGACACTGTTTGTTTGAAAGAAATTCAGCTGTAAATGTGTGACTGTCTTGATTTATTGCTCCACCACAGCATAGGGCAATCAGCCACCAAGAAGTAGCCAGACTGGAACAAGAATTAATTCCCTAATGCCGAACTGGGTAAGAGTCTTAAACAGTAAGATTCCTTACATCCTTTGTTTGAAAACACAGTGCTCACTTTATTGTAAGAACGATAAATAAGATCAACTTCTTGCAGTAGAACATATATTGTGGGGCTAAATGATGCCCTTGGAAAGAAAGAGGCAAGGGCCTCTATCAGGGCAAGGGAGGGGTTGCTCAAAAGAAGGCTGCAGGTTTGGTCTGAATGGATCTGAAGCATGTCTTGAGGAGAAACTAGGTTTTGTCCATACCCCTGGCCTTCTGAGATACATGTTTATCCACTTTCTTGCCTAGAGAGGAGCTGTGCTTTTGATCTTGCTTTGTTGCCTGTACAGGTATTTTCTTTAACCGCTGGTGTATTTTCTTCTCGATCACTGTGCTGCTTTAGTCTTAGTTTTACACACTTGACACTCAGCATCACCACCATCTGCAGCTATCAAGTACACCCAACCTTTCTCTTTAACCCTCTTTCCATGTTTTTCTTTCTTTGTATAAGTACTGGATTAGTGATGTGGCAGCTGCATCTTCTTTACCCCTTTTTGTAGCTTTATATTTTGTCCAAACCAAGAATTAATGAGGAGGGTGATTCTTTTTCCTTTTCTTTTTCTTTTTCTCTTTTTCTTTTTCTCTTTTTCTTTTTCTTTCTTTCTTTTTCTTTTTTTCTTTTTTTCTTTTTCTTTTTCTTTTTTTGTCCTGGATTTTTTTGTGTAATAAAGCCTTTCGTGTTTTCATATAAGGATATTTCAAAGTGAGTAAGTATATATGTTTTCTGCTGAAGTTAGTGAAAACTTCAGAGTTGGTGAGGTCAGCCTGGGCAAGTTTGCAGCTCCAGCTCCCATGGAGTTACTGATAGTAAAAATGAGCTTTTTAATTGCTTCTGATTTTCTTGCCCCTGCATGTATCCCTATCAGAATGATTCCTGCTCAGATGATAATGTTATCAGGTGTTAATTATTGGAAGTGCAGCCAAGGGACAACCAGGCAGACTTGAAGGGCTAAACAGTCATATGCATACTCAAATAACTTTGAAGTACAGATGTATGTGTCTGAACAGTGCGTGTTTGAACTATGGTAAGTTTTTTAATATGCACATCTTAGCAAGTATAACAATAGAAACTTGCAAATTTTAAGAAAACAAAATTTTCATAACAAATCTTCATTGCAAGAGAACGTTGTTGAACTGCAAATTTTCTCCCTATCATATATCCCAAGAGAATAGCTTGATCTGTCTGATTTCCAAAACACAAAGGAGGAGGCAAGCATCCAGCAACCTTTCTGCCCTCTCTCACTCCCTCCCTCCAAGCATACTAGTGATCTTAATCATGGGACAGACTGTGTGCTGTCAAATGTCAGTAAATATTTATCCAGCTTTCTTTCGAGTGTCTAAATGCATTCTTAATCCTAAAACCCACACTTATCAATAACAAGGGAATCTAGGTCCATCTCTTCCAGCTTGCTTCTGTCTTTGAATAAAAGTTACACATTATTGTACTGTACAATATGACATTTATTAGAATAGAACAAGCTGATTAAACACATAGATCATCCCTCCAGCTCTAATCAGATAACTCCTCTTCAAAATGCGTGTTCTTTATGACTCAGCCTCAAGTCTAAGAGAATGTGCTGGTTTGGCTGGGGTGGACTTAATTACCTTCATAGTAGCTGACGTGGGGCTCTGTTTTGGATTCGTGCTGAAAACAGTGTTGGTAACACAGGGATGTTTTCGTTATTGCTCAGCAGTGCTTACACAGTCTCAAGGCCTTTTCTGCTTCTCATATCCCCACAAGAAGGTGGGGCTGAGACAGAGCTGGGACAGCTGACCCCAGCTGACCAAAGGGATATTCTGTACCACAGGACATCATGCACAGCATATAAATCTGGTGAAGAAGAAGGAGGGAGGACATTCAGGGTGATGGCATTTGTCTTCCTACGTAACTACTATGCGTGATGGAGCCCTGCTTTCCTGGAGATAGCTGAACATCTGCCTGCTGATGGCAAATGTTGAATGAATTCCTTATTTTGCTTTGTTTATGTGCATGTCTTTTGCTTTATCTATTAAACTGTTGTTGTCTCAACCCACGTGTTTTATTACTTTTGCTCTTCCAATCATCTCCCCCATTCCACTGGTGGGGAGTGAGCGAGTGGCTGTGTGGTGCTTAGCTGCTGGCTGGGGTTAAACCATGACAGTGAACAAAACACACAACAATGAGTTTCTAAATTTTTTGTGCTCCTGCAGCTAATGGAATCTCAAGTATTAGCTGCTATGCATAAAGATGTGAATAAATTGCCACAGCTCAACTTCTTCTCATGGAGTTTGAGTAATTACTTTCCCAATTAGTCACTATAAAGCATTGCTAAAGAAAACTGTATTGCATGGTATTTATGGGCAACATAAGTGCACATGATGCTTTACTGTTGATGGAAAATGGAAGGCAAATACAATAAGCCTCTCCCTTTGACTTAAGGATAAAGCTTGTATAATACAGTCTTCCTAATAACAGGGCAGAGCAACAAAGTACAGTGTTTAATGATAATGGGTGTCTTTATGGAACAGATGGATTTTCACAAGCAATTTTGATGAAACAGTGGGGTATTTTACATGGCAGGGAGTCCCAACCATGAGAAAGGCATGAATGAAGCAGTTAAGAATTCCTAAAAGGTTTAATGCAAAGCTACGTGAAGTAGAAAAAAGTGCTGTCGGTTTCCCAGATATTGGAATGGGCTCCAAAAAGCGAATAAAGGAGAGTGAAGAGGAAGCAAGAGAGAGGTTGTCACTCAACCATGTCTGTGGGGAGAGACATATTCTTTGGTGTTCCTCTGTGGAACAATGACACCATAAAATTGTTACAATCAAAACTGTTTTTCAAGCTGGGCCTTCTGAGGATCAGGTCGTTTTACAAAATTAATATCCAAGACTCTCTGCAGATCAGGTCCACTAACAAGAAGCATAGTGTTAATAAAGCAATATTCAAAAAAAGCAGTAAAAATTAAACTGCCATATTACCTCTTGGGAATTGAAAAGTAGCAAGAGAGAATTTGAACTCAGCTGCAGTCTCCAAAGGTGTAGAAAAAGGTCCCCACAATTACTTCTTTTGGTAGTGCCAGTGCACACTGCTGTGTGTCCTGAGACCCTAATGTCACTTGTCTCTCCTGCCTTCAACACATTGTTTTTCATGCTGAAGGAAGAGCTGGTTAGCTCAGAAGAGTATTTAAAAAACTCCAGAGCTCGATGTCATAGGAAGACTCTGTGTACTTTCCAATGCAGTTTAAGATATCATAAAATCTGTTCAGCCATGTTTCTCTTTCAAAGAACACAAGGACTATTCTCATGTTACATCATGGAAGTGAGGACACAGCCATGAAACACAAAAAGAAAGTTAAGCACTTGCAGAGACACCTCGGGATCAAGAGTCTGGAGAAGGCAGGCTGTGTAACCACAGCAGGACCACAGCGGACAGCTCAGCATCAGAGCGGACTTCCTTAGTGACCTGTGTCATTCTCCCTCTCCTGTTACCGCATTTCTCCTCCTTGGATGCTAGCAGCCAGCCAGAGTGTCATTTGATGTTGTGCCTTTCAACCTGCCCTGTGTCACCCTCAGGCACTGTGAGCTTCAGGAAAGCCCTTCCTGAAACCACAGCAGGTCTCTGGCTGTGGCTCAAAGCCTAGTGCTGCCTGGGAAAGGAGAGCTGAAATTCCCCATCAGCTTGTAAAGTGGGATGGGAGCAAAGACCAGGAGCAAACCCAATGCAAATCTTGCATTTTTACTGTTCATTTGCTTCAGCTGTATTTGAATGATACAAGAATCCTATGCAGAGCTGTTTGGCATGCCTTGACAGTGGGAGACATGGCTGTGAATGGTTCTGCCATCAATGGTGATGGAGAACTTTGGGATAGAATTTGCACAAGAGATTGGAAAAATAATCAAATGAGCACCACTGATTTGTTGGTGATCTGCTGCTGAATCCCTATTTATAATGCTGTTCTACTTTTCAAATGCTTCCTCATGTTCTGCATCCCATTTTACTTAGTAATTTAGAAGTGTTTCAAGATACTTCTCAAGTGCTTTTTCTCAGCAAGCTAAATGCATTTTGCAGGTGATTGAGAAAGCCTATTCCAGCTTCTGGCAGGAAATGGCCAGGGCTCTCAGGTCAGACTGGTTAGAAAAGAGTGAAAGTCTCCTCATATTCAATCAGCTCCCAATTACTGTTTATCAGCAAGAGAGCGGATCAGAAATGAGGGGTTTTTTTTCAGTTGGAGCTCTCTGCATACAGCCTTATGAGACTTGGTGCTCCACATCTAATAAATAACCCTTAGTGTTTAGTTCCCTTGGAACAGTTTATCTGTCTGACTTACCTGCCTCTTCTTATGATCACAGTGAGAAAAAATATCAAAATATACAGCCAATGAGAAATCATTCGTTTAAAGTTTCAAGCAAAAACTGCAGCTTTATTCTTTTACCTTTATTTGAGGATTTACCTAGTTTATTTCCCTTGAGAGATCACTTTAGTCTGTGATGAGTCCATCATATTTTGAAAGATAAACCTATCCAGACTTGGCTAAATCTATGAAACTTGACACAGCAAGTCTTTTCTCATGAACACATCATGAGCTGAGATATTATGGTGTGTCTGTCTACTTTGCTTAACATTTGTCTAAAAATGTTCTGCTGCGGTAAATACGCCAAACTCCTTTACCCCCTTCCTGAAATAATTTTCAAGCCTATAAGGTAAGAATAGGTTAAGTATTAGAATAAATGTCCGTATTTCTTTTGAAATAAATCTGAGGAAAAAAAAGAAAAAAAAAATAAAGGTAGTAAAATAATTACTTCTCAAATGTAGAAAAGCTTTAATTTTTCTGTTAATCTCACATCAGCCAAAGCCTTCTTCGGTAATCAGAAAAATACATATTTCAGCTGCTGATGGGAAATGCCCAGCACTACCAAATATTTTACACTTTGTTTTATGATATGGTCTTTATTTTATGCTATGTAGAGGTACGCATAACTTACAGGAGCATGCACCAAAGAGAGTACAAAATTTACAAGAAAGGCTACAGAATTTGATTTAGAGACTTCAGTAATAACTGGGGGTTTCCCTTTTTTTTTTTTTTTTTTTTTTTTTTTTTGATGCACATCACATTGCTCTGGACTACCTACTTAAAATTAATGAAGTAGAGATCCAAAAAAAAAATCTCTTTATTTACACATCCAACTGATGCTACAGGTATGCTTCGAATAGGTATATACATGCATGAAGTCTGTATTCAAGGGTATGTATATTCAAAAAGAGAAAAATGCTTTCTGTTTTATATAGATCTATCCCATAGACACATACATATAATACATTGAAATGTATACTTGCAGAATATAATTTACTGTGGATTATACTGTAAACCTAGTTGGTCTAAAATACAGTATTATTTTAAGCTTTCCTTTCTGCACAACTTGCAAGTATCCAATGAAAAAAAAGGGGGAAAAAAGCTTTCAGGAAAGGAATTAGTTCACTGATTTTAAAGCCTTACTTCAGCATCTGTTCTTCTCCCTGTGCAAGGGAGGAACTGCTTCTAATGACTAATAAGTCTTCCCAACATCGACCATTCGGTGATTTTGTGACCATAATGGCAGCAATTTTTCTAGAAACAGAGACAGTCTAGAATACAAATAAAAAAGTAAAGTCCCAGCTGAAATACTCACCAGGAGGTAGTCTTGTGAGCACAGCAATCAAGATATTTGATGCCAAGGGCTATCAGCTCTCAAGGAAAAGCCAGGATATTGCAAAAACTGCTGACACATCCCTTTTTTAAGATCAGTGGTGCTCAGCATCTGATGGGCCAGGAGGAAGCAATGATAGTAGCATTTATTAGTCTTAGTAGCATTTATCAATCCTCTGGCCTGAATTGTCACAACTCCACTGAAATTAATGGATCTGTGCCAAATTCCACCAGCAGGGGGATCTCTTTTGGGTTTTGATGCAGAGAAGAGGAGCTAAAACACAAAATGTTAGCAAGTCTCAGTTAAAGGACTGTGTCAAGTTTGTACAGTATACTTTTTCTGAAAGAATTGTAGGTGTGGTTACAAATTGACTTTATTGTCTCTGGCAATATTTAATCCCTTTTTTTGGGTGCAGAATACGTTCGCTGATATTAACTGACACTTCCCCCACTCCCTATGTCTTCCTCTACACCCATCAGGCTTAGGAAGGGAACAACTGCTGTGCTCTCCTCAACATAGGGATTTCCTAACCTTTCCTCTGGTCACAAAGGGTGGGGGAGACTCCTTCCAGCACTCGGAAGCTCCCAGTCATGTAGGGTCATGATGGACGTGGTGCAGAAGGTGGAAGCTAGGGAGTGCTCTGGGTTTTCTTCTTAGCATAAAACCACTACTTATTTCTCCATTGACTGACATGAGTCTTTGTGCTGCTGCATCTGAAAGGGAATACCAGTCCCTATGCAGGATGGTAGAGAGCTGTGATTGCTGAAATTATAGCAATTTCCTTTCTTTCTTTCTTTCTTTCTTTTTCCCCCTTATTTTTTCATTATTGTGGCAAAGAACAAATGGGATTTCATTGCTCCTGCAATACTCAGCAATACTAAGACTGAGTATTTTGAATTTTCTGTGTAAATGCTCAGGCAAAATGCTGACCTCAGTTAGGTTTTAGGAAAAAAAGGAGAAGAGGTTCTTATTCCCCTGGAGAGTAGAGCAAATGCAGCTGGAGTTTTTCAGAGGTGCCGTTAGCAGGGACTGGACACCTCAGTATTTAAATCAAATCTTGGTCTGACTCTAAGAGAAAGATGCAAAGCTCCATTATTCAAAGCTGTGCAGTTGTCCTTTTATCTATCACTGGTAATTTAATACAGGGCTTTGCTGGCTCTGGTCAATTATTTTCCATTGCTGTTTCTATTCTAAATGGCTTCTTGCTTGTGAGCGTGTCACACATTTTGGTACACCTTGCTCTGAACTATAGGGCCGTAGAGAGCAAGTTCAATGACAGCAGAGAGTTGATTTGCTAACATAATTTTTGCAGCTGCATTTAAATGAAAGCTGCCATAACAATATGTTCCCTCTGCCCACAGTGCAGCAGCAATACTTCATTGGTCAGTTTTCAAAGAGGGAAAACAAAAATGTGACTAATTCCAAGCTGGATGCTTGTTACTCCTAAGTGGGGAAAAAGCATCCACCAAAATATATAAGAGGCTTTAAAATATTCCTCAGCAATGGTGCTGGGGAGGAACATGTGCTGCTTACTGCATGGCAAGTCGAAAAAGCAGCTCCCTGAGGTACCTGTCCATGCCCCATTTCACAGCGTATTTACACATAGCAGGGAAGCCATGAACATCTGTGATGAAGGGTGCCCTTGACCTCTGGAAGGGCAGATTGCATTATTTATGCTTTCTGACTCTTCATAATTTGTGAGAATTTTACAAAAAGAAGGTGCTAGAGAGGTCCCAAATTGGGCCAGGTTCAGATGCATTTGTCCTGATACACACCCGCTCAGGTCATGGACAATCTGCAGGATAACAGGGCAGGCTGCAGCCAGGTACCTCATGAGTCACTGCGTTCTCCTTGAGCAGTGACAGCATCAACGACTACCCCAAATCCCTGCTGCACAACTGGGCTATGCCCGTCCTTCCCCATGTTTCTTCTCCACCAGCCTTCAAATCCTCGCTCTTGCTTCTCCTACTGAAAAAAGTTAGTATCTGAAGTGAGGGTGAGGAGAAGAGGCAGACAAATGCCAGCCTGGAATGCAATAGGAAATCACTGTAAGTTATCCAAGCTGATAGGCTGTTGTGTGAGCAGGCACTGGTTTAAAATACAAAAAAATGCAGATGAACAAGGGATCCAAGTCCAGCTTCTGCTGGGTAAGTGTTGATTTAGAAAATTAACCTTGCAGGCAGAGTTAGCGATGTTTCTGTCAGCAGGTTCAGATTTGCTCTTTTCCAGGAGATGGTGGCTCTGTGTGCTAACACAGGGCTGAGGAAGGTGCAGCGCAGGCTGTAAAGGACTCTGGCAGTCACAGACAACACAGAGCCAGGCAGTGCGGTGTGCCACAAAAATCATATATTTTTTAAAAAGTACTCCTCTCGTGTGTAAACAAGCAAAATGTAAGCAAGAGTCAGACGCTGCCACCTGAAAAAACGGTAAGTCATAAGCAGAAATACAGACGTCAGGAGGGACAGAAGTCCAGCTGTTTGAGAAAAATGCCACCCTAGGATGAACCTCTCCAGCCCACTGGGATGTGAAAGCCAAGTGCACAGAGCTCCTGCTTCTTCCTCTTTTTGCCTTCTCACTCTTCCCTCAGTCTCCTGTCAGAGAAACTTGTAAACTTTGATTTCTTATGTCTATATCCACTTTTTCCTTGAAGTTGCCTGTGAAGGCAGTGCTTCGGTGGCTCACCTGTATGATCTCTCTTATGCCTTATTTATTCTGTGCCCTTATTCGGGTTTACAGCCTCCAAAGGCCTCAGGGTCTTTTGGTTTGGGTATCCCACAATCAATGCTGATGGATATGGCACTGTAAGCAGAATAGCAGGATTTTCTCTATTTCCTCATTTTGCTTTGAATACAGAAAGGACAACTTTTTTTAACAGAGTTTTAATGTCATGTTCCAGACAAACCACTGAGTACTTCCATAAGACATTCCAGTAACAGTGCCATGCCTGCTTTAAAAAAGTAATTTCCTGCACTCTGTTCATAATTTAAATTAAAAATATTGATCCTCTACTATGAGACCTAAACCACCTACTTTTACTAAACCTAAAAAAAAAGATTATCGAAGAAGACTTGGAGTATTCAACCTTGTTGGACCAGTAGAAATTTCTTGTCAACAGCCTACAGCCACAGCTTGTTAAAGTGCTAAATCCTATGGGTTTGGGGGCATCAACATCTAGTTCTACAAGTTCAAAGCAGATATTTTCTTGATTTTAGTTCATTTTGCAGTTCATCTCAACCACTGGGTCATTTAACATTCAGAACTTATTAAAGCTGAGGGAAGAAAACACAGCGCATTGACCTCCTATGCTGCATGAATGAGATTACAGGGAAATACATTTTCCAATCTAAAATCCTGAAGGATGTGATGACTGGAATTGTTTGGTTCACATATATAATTTTCCTTGTACAATAAGTTGAATAATTTTAAAAGCAAAATACTTTGGTTACTTAAGAAATACCAAACTGCATATAAGCTACATGCAGTTATCATATTTTAAAAGGATTATTTTCATTAAATATGTCTTTACAAATTGAATAATAAATAAATTATTGAAATACATATTTGAAAAAGGAAAAATTTCAGGGCTTATACATGTTGATTTTCCGTCGTGGTTTAAGTGAGTGATTTGAAATCCATTTAATTGACTTGAGTCATGTTGAATGTCCCACCCCTTTGCTCTTCATTAGCTAATAACTGAGCCTAGACTTAGGAAACATATACACACATAAAAAGTTAATCAAAATCAACTTTGGCAGACGGAACTTTCCAAATGTTCCTTCCTCCTCAACTTCTTTTCTTCCAGAAAATTCTCACTTAGCAAAATAATTTGTGAGCAGATCTGATGAATTTTTTTTCCTTTTGAAGAGATTCCACCTAAAAAAATTGTTATCATTTCTCTTCCAATTAACTTCACACCTTTTGCTTCATGGATAACCCATCCAATATTCAGAGAAGAGACACCAAAGCTCCATCTCAGCCCTGAATTTTCTAAGAGGTTCTTTATTTTTCATGAGGGAAAAAAAAAAACACCAGAAAAAAAAAAACCCAACATTTTTGGCTATGTTAAATCTGCAATGTATAGTAGATTCTAAGAACCTAAATTTAAAAAGGAAAAACGGGTCATGCATCAACGTTCTGCTTCAATTTTTTTAGTTTTATCTCAAAAGCTACTGTGCTATGTCCTTAATCCTCTGGGTATGGATGGTTGTTAACCATAAATTGTCCTTATATTTACAAGCTTTCAACTAAATATAAATTGTCTCCTTTTTTTGACTCACTCCTTAAATTCAGTCTTTCAAAACAATAACAAAATTACTTAGGTATTCACATCTATTACCTGATTCATTGTCAATCTACTGCTAAGGTTTTTTCTAAATGGCTTCAATTGTATTAAAGAATCCTTCAGTATTTAAGACAGACATAATTGGAGGTGTCAGTTACAGTCATTTAATAATATGCAAATCCACCTTTTCATAGATAAATAAGCCTAAACTGAGATTTGCTTTTATCTAGTCCCACTTCTGCAGATACAATTATGTTTTACAGCTAGCTTGCCAAAACCTAGTACAAAACATGCTGTCATAGCATTATACCTGTTTAACCAGGGACACCTTTCAATAATTATTGTAGATTCAGTAGAGACAGGGAGGAAGTTAACCTTAGTTTTCTTAAAGAAAAAGAATTAGAAGTCTGCTAGATAGCCATATCCAAAATACAGCTAAAATTTACCACGTTGTTCAGAAGTCTCTGTTTCTATTAAAACGCATAACTGATTAAGTCCAGACTGCTGATGAAAGGAAGCAGACAAATATATGAGATCACCTTGCTTTTCTTTGTTAATCTGGCAGAATATTTTGGCTGTGCAAATAATGCCCAGCTGGAGAGCAAACTTGTGCCTGCTCTTGCTGAAGAATATAGGAAAGAGAAAAAGCAGTACCAAAGGGATAAAAGGATGAGGATTCTTCTATAAAAAGTATTGAAGGAGACAAGCAGCAGTAGCTGTAAGTAAAAACAATTCAGACAGGACATTTTAAAATGAGGCATTTGTCTTTTTAAAGCATCATATGTGTAGATTGCAGCTCTCTGTTTTACTTCCAAATGCTGCATTTTTTGTAATCACTCAGAAAAATTACAGTACAAGGACTCAAGTGGAAAATTTGTTCAGTTTCTGGGTCACAAAGCCTGGTAAAAAGCCCCTACTTCCCCTATTGAACCCACGCAAGGCTGGTTGATTTTTTTACTGTATGAGGTACCTGAAAATACAAATGCCAGGAGGACTAAATAACAGGCGTGGATGGCAATGGCCATTTGTAGTGCTGCTTCGGTTCAAGAAAGCTAGTATGTGGCTCACAACGGTGATCTGACCATTTTTAAGAAGCTACAGGAAGTCTAACCCATCTGAACGGTACCTGCTTACTTTTTTTGTTTCTATTTAAAAGTTAAAACAGTATAAAATTAACCCATCCCAACTCAAGACAAGAGAAACATCTATATCTAAATCTGTTTTGCCATTCGCAATACTGTTTTAATGCTGTCTCCTCACATTTGTTGAGCTACAGCAACTCATATCAACACTGTTGGCAAAAGTCAGGTAAAATCCCTGACCTTGCCAGGCCACCTACCTTGCCCAAGAACAGCCCATCCTTACACCCATGCAGCAGCAGGAGGGATCACTGGTTGCGGGGGGCCAGCCAGCATGTGCCTGGGGTCACGCAGAGCCAGCCCATGCACCACTGTCATTGCAAAAAGCTCTTCTAAAAGGGACATAGGCATGACAGAGCGGGGAACAAAAGGTCCGTTTTTCTTGAGCAGTTCTTCTAACAATCACGAATCACCTTGGTCACCAATTTTAGAGCAGCTGCAGACAGTGTATAAAGCTAATGTGTTTGTTCAAGTTACCATATAGCTGCAGCATGAGAATTACATGCTTTCACTGATTATTTTTTGTCACATTTTTTCATGATGATAACCTGTTCTATTTGTATTATGTAAAGTAAGCTACCACACTGTACATAACCTTCTTGCAACAATATTAAAGTAGACCAGCATCATTAAATAAGCCTCATTGTCTTCCTATCAACAATGATCTCATCTGACATCAGGGACAGTAACTATGCTGTTAGATGAGTTTCTCCTGCTATATTAGACACCACTGATTTTCCTATTTGCTCCATGCTTTCTTTCACAGAAGAGAAATTGCTTCAATTTATTAGTAAATGCTTACAGCACAAAGTAGTTGAATTTGTTCAGGAAAAACAAGTCAAAATACCTCTGTATTTTGTATTCAGAAATCTACAGAGAGAGTAGAGGCTGTTACTTTTTTATTAATCTATTCTGATAGCCACATATTTCTGAAAGCCAAAGTAATATATTCACGAGACTACAAAAAAAAACAAGACTGAATGCCCCCTGTGTTGTCCCTACCTAGCAATTTACCAATCTGTGTGCAGTGAATCACTGGTGAGCTATAAATTACGCAATGCTACAACTGCAGAACATTTGAAAACACACAAGCCTCCCTCTGAATTTGAAAGCAATAAAACTGGGGAAAACGAAAGTAATATGCATTGAAAGCATGCTAGTTTATATCTGGTTGGAAATCAACACTATATTGTGAGCATTGGAAAAACGGTATGTGCATTATTTTCAAAATAATTAGTCCATATCAGGTGATTATTTTAGAAGTCCTAGGTGATCCTTTGATTGATAAAGGCTGTGGAGCACCCTTAGCCATCACAGCCTTGACGTGAGCAGCCTGAACACAAAGGCAAAACATGACTCTGACCATGCGGACTAAGGTGTTTGCTCCATTCAGATCTTGCTGTGCCTGACACAGAAGCTTGATGTTGGGGTGAGAAGCACACATTAAAGGGCAGACTGTTAAAGTTGCTGAATTTACTTGTTCTCTGTACTGGTCTGCCCTCATTATGACACAGTTTATTTTGATCATCTGAAACAGCTGTTAACAGCCTTCAGCAGCACCTACAGAAAGGAATGGAGTGGTTGGGCAAACATACTGTACACCTGAGATAACTGTGGAGAAACAAACCCAACATTTGCATAACCAAGAGTAAGAAAAGGTTTTGTTCTATTTCTTATTTGCTTTTATTTGTATATTGCTAATATAATCTTGTTAATAAGAATGTTTTATACCAGTGGTAACAGTTGTCCTTGTTCCCATTCTGAAAGCTCTTACATTTTTTACAGTGCAACCCATAAGGCCTTGCAAACAGGAAAAGAGACTAAATTAAGAGAAATTGTTATTTACTCGTGCAAAGATCTGCATTTGATTAAGGGAAATCATTAACAGGTTGTTCAACATCACATGAATTAAGATATGAGGTATTTATAGATAATACACCTATAAACAATAATTAAACATGTTTTATATAGCAATATATAAATAAGGAGTCATATGAAATACAGAGTTGGTTAATTCTGCAAAAAGCATTTTTTACAAATAGACTTACTCTGAACTGCAGCTCTTACAACCAATCTTAACTAGCTCTTCTGAACACCTGCAACAGTGGAGCTTTTGCATGACCATTTGGCAAAGAATAGTTTCTCCCACAACAGCAGGCACTGCACCAGAGGAAAGAGCACATCCGTCCACCACAGACCATCTGCTGCTGCCATCCCTCTGCCACTGTTAAACAGTCTGCTCTAATCCTGAAGCAGAGCTTATATTAAGTGACATGAGCAAGCAGCTGCACCACAGATGAAGAACAGGAGATGGGCAATGCCGGTGTTCCTGAATGCCCAAAACCAGAATGTGTTCACCAAATGCTTTTTAGAAAGTGTACAATGTGACTTTCCAAAGCCGCTTTCAAGGCTACAGCATCAGAAAGATGTGGGCGTCAAAATGGTACAGACTATGTTCATTTAATAGCTTCTGAGCAGAAAAAAGGTCTGAAAAATTCTCAGTAATTCATTCACAATAACCAGTTCAACTTTGCTTCCCAGGAACACACGGATCTCTAACCACTGTATCAAAGTACATAAGGAAGGCAAGTAGTACAAGTGCTCAGTTTCCATACAATCCTGCTCTGGAAACTACCCTTCCTCCCCAAAGCTGCAAGTAGTAAAACACACATAAGAGACCTGTGCTCTGACCAGCTTTCAGTGAAGTGGCTGATTTTAACTGACCTGTCTTCGATTTTTAGAGGAGGGCACTTTTGGTACACCGGTACCCAGAGCATTCCTGGAGGAAATACTGTTGGGCCATTTACCACCCCTCTTGTATAACGAATACGGATTGCAAACGATTCCTGATTACATGGCACTGCAAATCCCATATGAAGGAAGTTCTTTGAACTGTAAAGCAGCCTCACCAAGGATTAAAACTGAGGGATGTGGAAGTTTAAACTAATGTTAAACCTTTAAATCGTGCAGCTGAAAGACACTAGAGTAGATGTGGATACAGCAATGAGAAGCCACTACCTGAACGTGATGGCTTGACTACCCAGGCAAAAAAAAAAAAAAAAAAAAAAAAAAAAAGTCTAAATACAAGCTAGAGAGTTCTATGTTCAGCTGCCATTCTAGGTGGAAAAATACTACCCTTGGTTGTTTCTTTTTCAGACACTGCCCTTAAATTCAGCTTCTGACTTGTGTAACTTACAGTTACAGCAGTTTTGTACTAAAAACATAAGACTTCAAATCTGGGCAGCGTAGAACATGCATCAGAATCTCTGTCTGCTATCATACAGATAGCCATGCAGTTCAGTCAACCTTATATTGAACCCATTTGAATTAATGTGGTCTGATGGCTTAGCTGCCAGGTCTTGCAGTCATAAGCCTTCATCTAAACTGTGCTAAGTGGAAAAGACTAACTGGATCCAGCTCCAGATACAAACCATTTGTCTCTAAGGGATGTATTCCAACCTGCAGGATATCACACACATGGAGAACTGAAGTGTAAGCATTTATAACAATCGCAATACACAGTAAGTCGAAATACACATGTGTATATATATATATTAAAATATGATTTTGCAATGCTTCCTGTTCACCAACACAGTGATAGGGAGCCTGGGTCTGTTGGTAGAAATAGCGGTGTAAAACCAATAGTAGAGGGACACTGTCAAAACATTTTTAAAAAACTAATTCTATCTGATTTTTTAAAATGCCAGCATGAATGATGTGACTGATGCTTACTTCATACAAGGCTAGGGCTCAGTGCAATAGGGAAGTTCCCTACACCACCTCATTCTTCATTATTCCAGAGACTGACTATATCCCAAGCTTGTTTAACATTTGAATTTCATCCTGCTGCAATACATTTTTTATTAATTTTTTTGTCTGATCAGGAACAGGGATGAAGTGCTGATACTCTCCTGCATTCCTTCCTGCTGCTCTTGTACACACTGGGGGAAAAAACAAAACAAAACAAAATTTAGCAAACAAACCAAAATACCCAAACAAATAAAACCCAGAGGAATTGTGATTCTTGTCAATTTTCCTATTTTGACTGGGGAAATAAAAGGACAGGAAAAAGGCTGCATTGACTATCCTGGCTATTACTAGTATCAAAGGATTAAAAATTACTTGCTTGCTGTGCCTTGTGATTCTGATCACAAGGATATCTTCAAACTTCAACATACAACAGAAGTAGATTCTTTTAGATTTTGAATTCAGGCATTCTCTGACATGATACTTCTCTTGCTTTTTTTACCTGCTTCCTCAGGAAAAGAAGGATGAAGTTGCAAGAAGGAGGAACATTTTGTTTTCTCCCTTCCTCTTCCATTTAAAGGCACACAGTAGGTGCACCCCAATATTGATCTTTGCAGTTTTCAATGCCAGGGGCACTTCAGCTGTCACGCCTATGTCTACCTATGTCATACCTATGAATAGCTCTTACTTTCTGGTTTTATTTAAAATTTACCTTGCAGAAGAATGGCAGCCAGCTGTGCAACTATCAGTGCCTTGAGTTCAAGAGCAGGACACTCCGGCCCGGGATGTAGCAACCACGAGTATAGTGATGAGCTGCATTCAGTGTGTGACACCAAGGGAGGAATCCAACATGCTTGGTTTCAGGTGCAAACTCTTTAAATTAAAGTGCTTCCTTTGGGGCTCTAACACAACAAAGACAAGGTTACATCCTTTGGAGAGGCTAGTATGTTTGTGTACACTTTCCTGGGGAATGACAGCCAGAAGAAGATAAAAACTGTCAAGTTTATAATAAGCAGCATGTGGTATGGATCCGCTCTACAATCTTACTGACAAATTTTCACTACAGCAACTACTGTTCCTATGCATAAGCAGGGATGCCAAAACCCAGTAGCCTTCCAGAATAATAATCATCATAACTGGCTTTAGAACTGTAGGTTTACCTGGCTACTTTACAACACAAGACGAATATGCTAAAGCCCTACATTTTACAAATGCAACAAAAGGAAAAAAGATGCAAATCTTTATTCTGGCTGTAAAGACTTCTACAGGAGTTTGTAAATATGAATTATTTTTCTATCAATCATAATCTGTATAACATTATTTCACATTAGTCTATCTGCTACAAATCTTCTGCATAAAATAAAACCTAAAATGCACCAAGGAAAGGAAAGGAAAAATTCAATTGCTCATTAAACAAGGAGCTTTCCATGCAAGCAGAGTGCTGGCCATTCTTACTTCTTAAAACACACAAGTAAAAGTTGACTGAATTATGAGTTAAAATCTATTGCTTGCTTTTTTTTTTAATCTTTTATTTATCAAAATCTGAAGGAAGTTCTTAGAATTAAATGTTTGTCCTTCCAAGGCATATGTCTCTATCCTTGGCTTTTTCTTTCTTGGTAAAATACAGCTTCTGAAAATTAAAATGCTTCCAAACTGGAGAAGTGAGTCATGATTGGGACTTTAGGTATTTGAGTGAAATAAAAAGAGGTCTATGTGACATATCAGAAGGCTATTGAAGTTCTCTACTTGTTGCTATGCAGGTGCATTTCTCATTATCCTGTAATCCACTGCTAGTTTTCTCTCGCAGCAAGTTATAACCTTTGTCTCCAGTAACTTAGTAATGTTTCCTAGGGCAGCACTACACTGATTTGGACACTGCAAGTAAATAAAAAACTTGCAAAAACAAGTCCTACTCATTTTTTATTTACAAAAGACTTCCATTCCAAATGTAATTTATCTGTTTATTCTTTACATGTTTTTCATAAATATTGTCACTTATTACAATTACATGTCCAGGTATGTAAAACTCTTACTTTGCAGTGGGAGTGATGAAGTTTTCTGCGGGCAGCACCACGCCACCAGTGCTTAGCAGAGGGTAGCTACTAGAGTATGCTACTGGCAGATAGGAATTGTGCAAGAAATTGTGCTCCCAAAACAGGTTGCTTAGGCATCTGCTCATGCCTAAGGTGATAACCCTGCAAAGGCAGGGCTTGAGGCCCTACGCACTTCAGAGTTGGGCAGAGGAGAGGCTAGTGGAGAGGCACATCTAGAAGTGCTTATCTCTCCTGTAAATGGCACTGCTACCTCAGAAACTGTTGTGCTCAGGCAGTAATTTGATGGGGAGAAAACAGATTAGCCAAAACACCATTTTTTAATAGAATACATCATATTTTTAAGGAGATACTGTAAAAGTCTATAACAGCAGTAAATTAGTCCAATTCTGAATGTGGCTAGTGCCTTTTACATGCCTATTTTCACATAATTTAATGATGTCAATATTAGCAATGTATTACAGGACATAAACTGTGGCTATGTCATAAATCACTAAAAATGGATGCTACATTCCATTGCCTGAAACATTTTTCTACACTGACTGGCTCATAAAGGAGATTATTAAATCTAGGTACAATGTTACCTGTCTTTAATTTTAATAATTTAAATATTCTGTTGTGATGCTGTGAAAACTTGTAACATTCTCAAACCATTCCACATATATTTACTTAAATTCCATAGGGAAGCATTGTTTCGCCTGTCGCTACTAAAAAAGCCACTAGCTACGTGAGGGAGTTGATCGAGACAGAGAGAGTGAAGCCAGACTAGAATTTGTGCAAATCTGGGTTTTTTACAGTTTCATGGAGCTGCAGAAGAAAATGAGTCTTCAAAGGTAGATCTCACAGTAATGTCACTGCAGTAATTTTCTAAAACTAGAGAACTTTTACACAGCAATTTTTGAGCAATTGGCTGACTTGCCTACAGGAAAGGGGAGAAATAATTTCTGAGGGATACTGAAAATGGCATTTTCAGGCAACTACCCCAAGGATTTTCACAATAAGTGTCTGTAATTGAAGTACAGTGGGGGAAAATTACCTCTTTGACCTGTATGGTGTTTTGATTAGATGTGCATGCACTGAACTATGATAAACTAAGGGAGCCTATCAGCTGGTTCAAGACATAATAAACTAAATTCCTGCCTTCGGCAGTTCTTCTGAAGACAGTAGTACTCTTCAAGGGGCAGACTTCATCCCGTGAGTTTCCTGCCTTTTTTTTTTCTCTCCCTCTGTCTGGATGGTTTTTCCTTTGCACATAACATGGCTAAAACATTAGGCTTTGCCAGCAAAGCTTTGAACCTGGAAATTCCCAAATTTACCTCCAGGTCTATTGCCATCTAATCACAAATGCATATCACAGGAACAAAGATAAATACATTAAATAGCTGTGTATCCTAAATATAACTCCTGTCAAAAAGGACAATCTCTGCATCTGTTTCATAGTTAAATATGCTTTGCTGATTTGTTACAGATAGCTTCCCCTCTTAAAGGGTAAGAAAAAGCCAGAGTCTATATACATTGCACACTCAGATATCAAACCAAGCCCAGCCCAACAGTGTGTAACTCTCCTGCCTACATTAGCTTTCCTGAAAGCATGAACATCTTTGGTGTATACAATGAGCAGTTTTCAGCTCTCTTTGGCCAGAATTGCAGGCATTCCAGGAAGCCCATACAGTCAAGGCTGTTTTAAGACAAAGAGACAGCTCCTCTCATCTATGAGCCACTAACTCAGCAGTATCAGCTCCAAGGCTCGAGCAGAGGCTGGGAAAAAGCCCATGGATGGGCATTCAAAGTGAGAAGGAAAAACCACCTCCCTGACTTGCACAAAGCTGGCAGTAACTCTCAGGACTGGGCACAATAAAGGTAAAGAGCAAAGTGTGCTGGAGGTAATTTTCAACAGTTTGACCAGATCAGACCCTCTTTGGTTCAGCACTGGACTGGCCTGAGGTTTACAATAATCTGCCCAATGTGACAAGAGCAGTTGTCTCCATTTCAGAAGCAGAAATTTCTGAGACCATGCTTCAGTGTCAAGCCTCCTCTCCAAAAGCAAGGCTGGGCTGATTCTCTGTCATGAATGCTCTCATTTGCTGGCTGCTCCTTTCCTGCCTTCAAGAGACTGAAAGTGCAAAGAAAAACCCCTCCAGGATAAACCCCAAAGATTATCAAGAGCAGCTCTCCCCCAGGGCCTTTGCCTGCACAGTCCCACATGACTTGTCCGTGTTATTCACCACATATGGGAAGCTAGAGAAAAAAGCTGGAAGGTGATAGAAGCCAAAGGGCCATCAGTTTGAAAGCAACATTCAGCCTGGCATTTAATCTGCACTAGACATTGCTTTACCACAATCTCTCCCTGAAATCAGCATCTGGATGAAAGGCAGATGGCCAAACCTGAGTCCAGGCAAAACGTCCGAGTGTGGCCCAGGTGCTGTTATCTGATGGTTCGGGTGTCTGTCTTCAAATCCAAGCCAGCTTCACTTGACCTGGCAGCATTTTTCCGAAGTCCGCCTAGAAATTAATGCCTCGTGAGATCTTGACTTCAAAGATGCAATGTTTACATGTCAAATTTAGTAGCTTCCCAAATATTTCACAACTCACTTTGTTTCAGAAGACTTATGCTTGGACCATAGCAGTTCAACCAGAGGACCATTATATCAATTTTATTTTGTCACTGGATAGTTTAAAATCATAACCAGCCACTTAGGTATCAAATTGAAAAATTTCATTCTCCTTCCGAGCCACCAGAACAAAAGACTACGGTATAAGGCCAGCTCCATTGTACAAAGCAGATTTCAGTTTAAAGATTGGATTGAGTATGATATTCCCTAGTGAGGATATGTGTGAAACTGTATAGCGTATCTGCATGATACTCCCTCCAATCCCTGCTGTACAAACTCCCTTAGGCCTACGCCTGCCCACCAGCAAACCACAGTGAGAATGTCAAGAAGTAGGAATAAGGACACGTTAAAATACGCCACAGGTAACACCTTTACCTTACATCATCCTCATCACTTCTGTTTGTAAGCTACGGTTCAGCAGAGTAGGTGTAAATAGCACTAAAATGAGAAAGTCACTTTGGAAGTATTGTATTGACTCTGTCTAATAGCGAAAGATGCTTCAAGTGCTGCTTAGTAAAACAATAAAGCAAGATGTTATTACAGTGGGAGCAGATACTGACCTCTGCTTGCGCTGGCCAGCGTTTTCATTACATGATGCTTGTGCCTTTTTCATTTCTCTGTCAATTTGTTTGTTTGTAAGAGTATTTTTTCTCCTTTTTAAGACCCTCACTATTTTCAACAGGTCTGTGAAGCTTGCAAGAACCATCTGGACAGTCATGTGCCTTTTTCTTTTTTTTTTTTTTTACAGTCCTATCAAATTTTGTTCAGGTTTAGTAATTTTTAAAATATTTTATAATCCATCTGTTTCCCGTCCCTCATCTGCAGGACAGTGCTGACAGCCTGCCAAACTAACTTGGCACAGACATCTGCAAGGCTGGGATTTGTGGCCACATGTAAGTGTTTGTAAGGGTTGAGCCTCCAGCCCTCTATATGCCTGAGCACTTGCCTTTCCGTTTAATTGAGAGAGGTATGAAAACACCACCAATTCTTCTGTCAGTCATTGCCCAAGTCAAGAAGCCACTGCATTCTGTCAAATAGTTTAGACTTCATTCTTGCTACAGAAAGGATGATGCATCAAAAGTTCTTTGCTTCCAGTCCAATAGAAGGAATTTCATGCTGCGGAGCTGACCCTCTTTGTGGCTGGAAGTCATGCTGGCTACTCAGAGAGAAGAGGAGTTTAGCTGCAAGCTAAGGTGAGGCTCACAGCAACATATACCCAAGCAGGGTGACCTGGGCTGAGACCCAGAAATACAGGAGATACAGTATTAGTTTAAAGTATGGGGGGGTACGTTGATTTTGGATTTCACAGAGGCCCACTATGACTCTTTGCATGCTACATGATAGCCATGTTGGATTTTCTCCAGCCATATTCCAAGAGCCACCTGTACTATGAAAAATGCTTCTCTGAGCAGCTAGGAAACAGAAACTCACTCACACCATCCTTTTCTGTTTCTTCTCACTAATGGATGCATTTCTTAGTTATGTGTTTTAATCTGAGATTCACAATGTTGCCCTGAGCAATGTTTAAAACCGTAGGTTCTGAAGACCAGATTTTCAACTATGATGAGACTGGGGGACATTTGTTTGGGGGGATTTTGTTGTTGTTTCTACCAGACCTACAGCATGTTTTTGTCAGGATGGGAATGTCAAGGAAAAGTAGGTAGTCTTAAACATTTTATGGGGAAGATTTCTATTTAAACAGATGAAACTGCATGGTCACAAAACACATTTTGCAGTTTGATCCAATATAAACTATGGCAGCATGTCTTACCCTTTTTCCTACCCCTTTGTCTCCCCAGCCCTAACCATAAGCACAGTCGGCCAGTGCAAGTGTGCTTGGATTGCTCTGCCAGCACTTCTTGTCAGATGTGGATTCAGATCCAAATTCAGCTTGGACTGGAGCCATGGAGCAGAGAAAATTCAAAGTTATGAAAATTTCTTCTTATTTTACAGCAGTCTAGAGAAGCATTTCTAAAGGAAGAAAAGGTTAGAGCCTTTATATCTGTACCTGTCTTTGGAATTCACAATTGACTCAAGTTGTTAAAACTCGATTTTCTGCGGCTCTGTTTAAAACATAAAACCTTTTTTTTGTCCTAGTTAGATTTTTTTCTTATTCATTGCTTGAGCTTCCACAGGCCCTTTAAAAGTGAAATGAAGCTCTCTAAACTTCACATTAGTGGAGCAAATACAATACTGCAACCAACTACAAATATTGATTTAACATGGAATTGATTTCTCCTTTAAAGGAGAACACTACATCCTCTGTTTGGTTACGGTGTTTTTTAATCTCAGTGAAAACCAAATGAGGATTTGATAATTACAGCACAGAAACAAAAAGCTCCATGTTTTAAAGCAGGCCGTTTCTTCCGCGTTACAGAATTATAAGGGATAAAGAAAAGAAACAACAGAGCGAGTGAGAAACGTAAAACTGCTCAGAGAAATACTGTCCCCACGGAGGTCAACGGGCCGTATCTCCATCACGGCGCATGCAGCGCCGGGGAGACGGGGAGGTGCCCGGGGACAGGAAGGATGCGGTAAGACCCACCCGGGGCACCGCGGCTGCCGGACAGGAGTGGGCGCCTCCGGGCACAGGCGCGCTGGGCCACGCGGCGCCCCGCGCCGCTGCCGTGGACCCTCCGCCCGGGGGAGGGTAGCGGCGGCTCGGGGCCGCTCTCCCGCGTCCTGCCCGTGCGAGGAGCGGTCGCCCGCACGGGGAAACAGGCTGCAAAGAGGAATGGGAACAGGCGCGTCTCGCCTCCCTGCGACAGCAGCAGAGATTTGCACTCCCGAGCTCCGAAGTTCCCCCCAGTCCCGCCCCAGCCGGCAACGACACAGGGCGGCTGGGGTATCTCGTAGCCCGCGGCGCGGCTTAGGGGGCTGTGCCCGTGTTCACGCCATCCCTTGCCCTGCAGAGGCAGATGAAGGGAGCATAGGACCTGCACCCCTATGGCCGCCCCGCCTGATGTGGCTCCGAGTAGGCCCTGCCGCGAGGTCCTGGGGCTCTCGGTGGATTCGGGCGGTCCCCGTCCCGCAGCCAGGCGCCAGTCCCCGGGGCGCAGGGAGGGACCCTGCGCGGTCTGTCTCGAGGGGTCGGAGGGCGGCCACGCTTTGGGTTCGTTGCAAGAAGGTTTGTAAAGTTCTTTTTTTTTTAATTAAAAAAAAAAAGTAATTAAGAAGGGCAAAACGTGCAGAAATGCATTTACCAGGAGTCGGGGGCGGGGGTGGGGTGTGGGTGGAGGCGATGGAAGTAGCAAAGCTGCAGCACGGCAGTGCTCCCGCCTCACCGACGCGCGTCGTCCCCCGCGGCACGGCCGTCCGCTCCCGTCCCCGCTCCTGTCTCCCGCTCCCGTCCCCCGCTCTCGTCCCCCGTTCCCGTCTCCGCTCCCGTCCCCCGCTCCCGCCACTGCCCCGGGGTGCCTGGCGGTTCTGCCAAAGTCATGGGGATATCCTAGCACTCAGAAGTTTCGGCTCTTTAATCGCTGCAGGCTGACTCTTCTAACACACCGTCAGTTAAGGAATATTTAGGACACACGTGATTAGGAGTGATCAAAGAGGCGATAAGATCAAAGATCAATTTAATTGCGAAAATGAGGTCAAACAAGATTTTCAGAAAGTCAGCTACATATCGGAGGCTGTTAAAAGCACTATAGTCGTTTAATGTAAGCGTTTGAAGTTCAGAAATGACTGGACACTTACATTCACGTGAAGCACAGATTTAACATTCCCTTGTACCTACAGGTAACACAGATTACACAAAAATAAACAGGAAAATATATATATATATATTTGGTCAAGCATTCATTTCAGGCAGCCCGTCGCAGAGGTGCGCGGCAGCCGACCCAGTGCCCGTCCGAGCGCGCCTCAGGTCCCGGCCGCAGCCGGCGGGACAGCCAGGGGGCACGGCAGGAGAGGGACAGGGTGGCAGAGGGGCTGTGCGGCGGGCAAGGCTGTCCTGCTGTCCTGCTCCAGTCCCGGGCCAGGAGGGGAAGGGGAAGCACTCCGGGTTTCCAGAGGGCAAACAGCTGGGCTTGAAGAGAGAGGGGAGATCCTCTGCGGGGCGAGGCTTGCAGGGCCGCCGCAGTGACCAGCCAAGACAGGCTTCGCTCTCCCTGCTCTGCCTGCTTCTGGCCGTAGCTCTCAGCTTGTGGGCCCGGTCATGCTTACCCCCGCCAGGGCTGGCCCAGGGCCGGACAAAGCATGCCCCTTTCCAGCCTGCCCCGAGATGCAGCTTTCGCCACTTGCGGTTGCCGCCGGCGGATGTTCTCGGCTCCTCCCCTATTGCCACCGAGCACATGGCAATGTTTTGGTTGATCGGTTTGTTTCGCGTTGTTGTTTGTGGTTGTAGTTTGTTGGCTTTTTTTTTTTTTTCCCCGAGCAAAACGTGCTGCAGCTGGCTGCCTCCGAAGCAACCACAACGTCTCCGGAGAAACTTTCAAGTGGCTGGGGGGAAAAAAAAAAAAAAGAAAAACTCTTCTTCATACCGTCCTTAAAATGCCTGTGCCGCTGCGTAGGCGGCGAGTCGCAGAAAGTAAAGCCTTTCCTTCCTGGGAAACGCTCGGTCAAAAGCATTTAAAAAAATAAAAATCTCCAAATTGGGGTTTAAGCCCCATCACCTCCCTGCACTGTAACGAAGGGAAGCCCGATGAACTGGAAAGTCCTAACATAGCAGGAGAGCTGTTAGACACACATAACGCAGACGGGGATGCTGCTCTAAGTACCTTGCAAGGAGACGAAATGGGTCGTCTTTCCCCCAAGAAAATCCAATTGGTGGTTTCACAGTCCGGGAAGCGACGAACCCAAAGCCCCTTCCTCCGCTCGGGGAGCCGCCTTCAGCCTCCATACTCACACTGCCGGACCGAGGTCGGACCCTCAGCCTCCCGCCGTCTCCTCGCAAATCTAAGAAAAAAACCCCGACACGGCGTTTTTCTGCATAGGGTGGTTTATTTTTACCGATGCTACTCGGGCAGACACTGTGGTTTACAGCGACCACAAGCAACGACCTGCAAACACTAAGTCTACCCAGAATGATGGAGGGGAGAAAGGGAGGGAGCGCCGGCCACTGGCAGCGGAGCCCCGGCGACGACAGACGAGGAGAGTGAAGCCGCGGAGCCCTTCTGGGCCGGACGTCTCCTCGCCGTCGCCGGTGGAGCCCTGACTTGCCTTGCCCTACCCTGCCCTGCCCTGCCCTGCCCTGCCCCGCGGAACTTGTCCGACGGGAGGAGGAGCGAGGGACTCGGGCGCGCTGCGGAGAGGGGATCCCCTTTTGCTGGCGCTGTAGAAGGGGTGGGGGGAGGGGGTGGGGGCGGGGGGACACACACACCGCGGCGGGGAGCAGGCGGATGGAGCGAGCGGCAGGATCCCCGATGACCCGTCCCGGAGCGGCGGGCTTCACTGCCTGCAAAATTTGCACTTGATAATTTTCTTAAAAGCACTTTGGAAGTCTTTGTTGAAATAGGCATAGATGATGGGGTTGAGGAGTGAGTTGGAGTAGCCCAGCCAGTTGATGACTGCCCCCAGCCACTCGGGCATGTAGCACTTACTGTCACAAAAGGGCAGGACCAGCGCCACGATGAAGAACGGCAGCCAGCAGAGGATGAAGGTGCCCATAATGATGCCCAAGGTCTTGACAGTCTTCCTCTCCCGGGACAGAGCCATCCTCCGCTTGGCCTCCGTGTTCTTCTCGTTGCGACTCTCGAAGGATGGGGGCGGGGGGGAGCCGCACGCCTCGCTGGGCAGCGGCAGATGAGTCTTCGAGGAGCTGTTGCAGCGCTGGACCTCGATGATCTCCAGGGCGGCCCCGTCTTCGCCCTGCCTCACCGCGCCGTTGACACAGGTACTGGGCTTGGGCTCCACAGTCCGCCGCCAGCCCTTGCCGGGATCCCCGTTGCTTTTCTTCTGCTGGGTGGTCGGGGAGAGGGCGAGGCAGGTGTCGGCGACTTTCTTCTTCTCCGCTTTCTTCACGGTCTTGCGGATCCTAAAGCGGGCTGCCTTAAAGATGCGGCCGTAAAGCACCAGCATGAGGAGAAGCGGTATGTAGAAGGCGCCGAAGGTGGAGTAGATGGTGTATCCGTGGTCCTTGCTGATGGTGCAGGCGTCAGGGTCCGAGCGGTCCTCGGGCGTCCTCCAGCCCAGCATGGGTGGGATAGATATCAGGAAGCCGATGAGCCAGGTCAGGCTGATAAGCACGGCGGCGCGTCGGGGAGTCCGCTTGTTGACATAGTCGATGGGGTCCGTGATGGCCCAGTACCTGTCCAAGGCGATGGCGCACAGGTGCAGGATGGAAGAGGTGCAGCACAGCACGTCAAGCGAGATGAAGATGTCGCAGGTGACTTGCCCCAGCGTCCACTTGTTCAGCACCTGGTAGAGGGCCGCCATGGGCAGCACCAGCACGGACACCATGAGGTCGGTGACGGCCAGCGAGCCGATGAGATAGTTGGCCACGGTTTGCAGTGAGCGCTCCAGGACGATGGCCGCGATCACGCAGGCGTTGCCGGTCACGGCGCACAGGATGAGGGTACCCAGGAGTAGAGAGGTGAGCAGCTGGTAGCCCAGGGTCACCTCGGCGGGGCCGGGACCGCCTGCACCCTCGGGGGAGCGCCCTGGGGAGGTAGTATTGTTGGCCACATCCATGCCGGGCGGGGGGATCGCTTCAGGAGACGGGCATGGGAAGAGGCGCCGGTCACTTGTGCGCTTCCCTGGCAGGAGGCATTGGCGCCCCGTGTGCTGTAGCCACGCCGGGCACCCCGCTCCGCCACCCCTCCCGCCCCTATATAGCGCGGCGGGAGGCGGCCGAGGCTCGGAGGACGGCGGCTTGCGGAGCCGCCCCACGCCCGCCCATCCCCGCCGCCTCTGCCCAGCGCGCAGCCCCGGGCGGCGGGGGCGGCCCTCCCGCCGCTGCTCGCCCAGCTGCTGTCCCTCGCTCTGCTGCTCTCCCCCGCCGCTCCTTCCTGCTCTGCCTCTCCGCTCTGTCCTCGCTTTCTCTCTTCCTCCTTCCCCTCCCCTTCCGTTCCCCCCCTCCATCCCGCCCTTCCGCGGGGGGGTCTCGCTGAGTCGCCATCGTCCCCCCGGCAGAGCCAGCGGACCGGCCGGGCGGACGACCGTGTCCGTGACTCCCCGCTGCTCCCTCCCCGATGGGGGGACACTGCAGAGAAATTCACCCCCGCCCCCTGCAAATCTCCGCCCCGCAGCTCCGCCCCGGGCAGAGGGGGCACTTGTCTGCCCCTCGGGACCGATGCCGGGTCTTGTGCGGGTGTGCGAGGCGTGGGAAGGCTTTCTGTGTCCAGGCACTGCCGGCTGGGGCGGGAGGGACTGCACGCTCCAGGGCTGCCGGCGGACCCGGGGGTGCCGGCGCGGGTCGCGGCGGGGGTGCTTATCGCCACCTGCAGGCAGGTGGCGGCGGCCCGAGGGCGCGGCGCCCGGCGAGGTTCGTCAGGGCACCCCCGGCCGCGGCACCGGCGGGACTTTCTGCAGGTGTACACCCTCGCCCCCTGCCCGGCCGCCGCTCTGGCCGCAGCGGGTATGGTGCTGCCGGGGTTGCCCGGGCAGCAGCGCCAGACATGCCGCCGCGGGGGCAGCGAGAGAAGTATTATGAACAGCAGGGTCGGATGGGTGCCTCGGGAGGGATTGCTGTACAGCCCAGTGCCGGGCAGGACTCCTGCTCAGACGCTTACGAGTGCTGTAGCGGTGAAAGTCCTGTTTGTGATGATTCATGCCCCTGCTCCAGCGTCCAGCCGTGGGGAGGGCGGTCGCTGCCGTTGTGGGCTCCCCGCCGTCCAGTTCCCCACAGAAAGCCGTCGTTGCCTCCCGGCTCCCACGAGACACTTATTACAATGCAAAACACTATTGAAATCGCTGTCCTCTCAGGGCAACAACATCAACAACAAGAACAAGGGGTGCGGAGCGGTTGGGGGGGGTGTGGGGGGTGTGGGGGGTGTGTGAGAAAAAGAGACTAAATAAAATGCGTTACAGTTTCGCCTGATAGGAGGAAGAAAAGCTGAATCTGAAACTGAAATGAGAAAAATATCTCTGGGAACAATCTTGAATAATAATAATAATAAAGTCTCAGATTAACACATCATAAGCAAATCAATCAATATCCACTACAAAGAACAAACAATCACAAACCTGGGAAACATCTGTCATTTAAAGAAAAAAAAAGTGGTGTTATTGACAGGCTTAACGCTAGCCGTCCGTGACAGGTAAAAAGAAAGTTGTCTGGCATCATTTCTGTGCAGGCTTTCTACTGTCTTGCGGCTCCGTATTTCTAACGAGGTGAGATCTTTCACTCTGCTCTGTAATTGTGCCATACGAGCTCAGAAAACGCAGAAAGCCAAATAAGTACTTGCTGAACAGGAAGATTTGCTAGATTCTAACTTAACCAAACTTGAGAGGAGGATCACAGAGCCTGGCTTGCACGCTCAGGTTTCCTCGTCTCTCAGCCAGAGCTTAAAAATAAGGCTGAGTGCACAATTTCACACATTTGGACAGATTTCGGCCAGTTCCTCCTTACGAGGGGACGAGGCTAGGTTTCTCCGTCTAGGCTTGCGATCTTTAGTACAAACGATCAAGGCGCAGAGGTATGCTGGATGAGCGGCGCAGAGCTGCGCTCCTACACGCTCTCCGGGTTAGCCGATCGTACTAACGTTCACGCACTCTGTGCCCTCTTGAATGAAGACCACACAGTTGAGACACAGGCAAAACAAAACGCAATCGATGTTTAAGTTTGCTTTGCCCCTTCAGCACTAAAACCTATCTTCCTTTTAATGTCTCCTCAAATGCAGGGCACGGTTGGCTTCTGAGCAGCTGCCTATTTAATGACCCTTTCTCTTCAGTGAAATCAAAGTTTGTGCTTCTCGCTGTTTAGAGCCAGCCTGATGCAATGAAGAAAGTGTAAGTCTGGGAGGCAGGGAAATCTCAAAAAGATTGTCCCAGCTTACTCGCACGGTGGCGGGCAAGTCATTAGCCTAATTAGATTAGCCTGAAATTAGCGTTTCAAAGCCACGGGGGAGGGGGGTTTTAGAATCCGCAAAGGGTTCTTGGGGAAGCTATTTCCAGATGTGTTTTGCGCTGATACGGCCAAGGGAAGTCAACCACAGACATTTTTTGCCGAGAAATTCCAGTGGGGAAAAGTCGACAGGGTCCCTTTTCAATTGAAATATTTTAAATCGGCTTTACTCTTTGAATTCATTTTTTTGTTCAGAGACTGAAAGTCATTTCACTCTGAATGAAATTGAGAAGCAATTTATGCAGACAGGGAGGAAGGGCAGGGAGTAGGAGGTGGAAGATGTAGACGAAGGGAAAATGCACTCGTTTGATGAGACAGTGGTTTTATTCCTACTAAGCATTTAAACAGCAAAATGCTGGTTAAACTTTCAAGCAACTAAATGATGTGCTAATGTCTTTAGATAACCTAGATGAAGCACCTAGGGAAATTCTTTAAGGAAAGTCATAACCTTATAAAATCCAAGCTAACTTGAGAGTAAATGAAACCTTAACACCACACAACCTTAAAAAGTCCAATTAAAGTATTAATGTTATTCAGTTATGAGGCAGCTGCAGCAAACGAGTTTCTTCAGTGAGTACGACGAAAGCATTAACAACTGTGTCAGAAGATGCTTTCCTGAGCAATTTCATTCTATTTAAAAAAAAAAGGGGGGGGAGAACTACATATTCCTGGTGTTCTCAGATTATGACTGTACCTGCCGAAGTAAAACTAAAATGCTACAATTTGATTGCAGCATTTCGTTCATATGGTTGCATATTACACTTTGGTTTGAAAAGGATTTGGGTCTTGTTTTGGTTTTTTTTTTTTTTACTATTCACCAGAATAAGATATAGCATTTGTATTATTCAAGACATTATATTCCAGTAATGGTTTCAAAATGAATGGGCTGTACTAGGGAGCTAAGCAAATTAATTATTTTAGTTCACTGAAACTGATCCAGTATGTGCATTTTTCTGTGAAAGAAGTTCCAAACAGGTGGAAGGAAAGATGTGCCAGAAGGCAACCTACCAGCTACAGCCTTCTTGAATTTTCTCATTAGGCATTTTGGAAATACAGCCAACAGGAATTAGGACTATTCCCCACTGTTCAAAACCTTCTGAAGAACAGCTATAACTTTAAAATACAGGAAAGCAAACAAGAATTTCATGGCTGAAGTGACTGTATCATTGATAACCCATCCCTTTCACATAAGCACATGCATTTCACTATGAGATCCACTTCAGGATACCTGCACCCACCTTTCACAAAGCACAACATGTTTCACAGTACTTTGACAAATTTAAGCTTTGTCCTGCAAAAGACCAGAAGCTATAAGAAGGCAACAGAAAAGTTTAAGGCCATTGCTAGTGTTGTAGCTGCATATCTCTCAGCCAAACTGTTCTAGATCAAAATGAGTCCAAATCTGGCAATCTGTTTAGTCCTGTCTTAGTGGACAAGATGAACCATCCCAGAACCTAAGTGACTTTCAGTACCGCTAGCAGAACTATTCCCTGTGTCCTATTCCTATCTACGACTGATCTGTGAAGCCCTGGACAGCCAACTCATCTATAGGAAAGGGGCGGGGGGGCACGGAAATCCTCCTTGAATCCTACAATTAGTCTACTCAAAGCACAATAAGGAAGCTTAAATTTCCAGCTTCTGAATCACCTTTGTGCCATGTCAGTATTTTTTCCCTTGTGGTTCAGCTTCTGGTGGCACTGCACTAAACGCAGTCAAATTTCTGTTTACTTTTCATTGCATAGGTAGAACCAGATCAATAATCTGGGCCTGATAACTGAGAGGAATAACCTGGAAGATATAGGAATAACCACCATCTCAGAATGCTGGAGTGCCTGTCTATCTTTTTTCCCACATTATTAACCATGTTTTCCATTGCCACTATCATCCTAGACAATGGTGAACTGACCGCAAGTTCCACTGTCCTATTCTTATTCTGTTCAGCTTCCTTAGTACAGCTCTCATGTTTACCATTTTTATTAAGGCCAGAAATTAATTATTAGTTACACAATCATTTATTTGCTATTTCTGTGTTTCCCTGACAATAGCTTATAGTACTAACTAAAATTATAGCATAACTCAGCCTAACCTGCAAAAGGGGATAATTCATTCCACCTCATGGTCCCAGAAGTAATAGAAAGTATGTAAACATTTCATCCAAAATGAATACATGTTATGCATATTCAAGCAGCATCACTGAAGTGAAATTGCTACTAGCGATGCCTGCTATCAAAATCATGGGGCAGCTTTTATGCAATCTGGAAGTTCAAGATGAATTTTGAAATATGTTCACTTTATTATTATTCCTATGAGAATTTCAAGCATATTTGTTCAAACATAAGTTTTCATAAGTCTATAGTAACTTCTCAGAATTTTGACATTATGGAAAAACTTGACTTTAGGCTAAATTTTCTGTGTTAGCCCTTCTGTATGCAGCGCAGCCATGATGAAGAAAGAGCTGGAAGATGGTCTCTTAACCATTTTTGCACTTTCTCTGTAAGTAAACTCCTAAGCATGGATTTGATAAAAGAGAAATGCTGGGAAAATCTACTTAGTTGACTCTAATCATGCTGTGGAGAACCATGTTACAGCTATGCTGAGGTTTTTATCAGCACATCTCCTGTGGCAGAGACAAGGGAGAGAACTCTGAAGAGCTGGTGCATTAGGAGCTGGTCTCTGTGAAGAAAGGCTTTGTATCTGGTTAAGAACTACCTGAGTGGTGCAATGCTGTTCCAAGAATCCAGAATATGGCTACCTGGTTTCTTAAAACTATAATCTGATATTTGAAATTTAATTAAAAATACTAGCTCACAAGTAATTATTTTCTCAACCAAAGTTTGCAAAATAAACCATCTTGATAATATCCACTATGCAATTCTAAAATTGCTGACTTGCATTGATCATTCACTTGGTTAAACCAGGCTTTTTCTTGGAGCTAATGAAGATTATTCCATCTGTTTACTTAAAATTCACATTCATCTTATAGCAAGATACACAACTGTCTTAATGCATTTGCTGACAATACATACCAGATTCCAGTAGTATTCTAGATATTAAGCAATTTTTCCAAGTATTAAACAGTATTTGCATGATTGTTTAAACAAGGACTGCCAATATATTCCAAGTTTTGCTATCATTGTTATTTTTTCACCTGTTACCTTACTTATGGATATGTTTTAGTGGACACATGCAAGCTCCTTCTGTTTTGTTTTTCCTGTTGTCATCCCCCCCAACCCCTGCAACCCCAGGCCTCCCCCCCCCCACCCCCCGCCCCAAATTGACCAGCTTCTAGGTAAGAAGGAATTTTATACAATGAGCATTAAAATACTTTCAAATAAATTTTAGCTTAAGGAGATTTATGCTTCCAAGGTTTTTATTGTAAGTAGTACTTTTGCCACTTTTATATACATATATTATTTCACATCAGAGGAGACAAAGTAAGAGACAAATTATTCTCAAATAATAGCGAGTTATGAAAAAATGTCTCATTCCTCTAGCTAAATTTGTACAGTTTTTCCAAAATAAAGTTCAGGTACTTGAATCTTATAATTGAGTTGCAGGTGTAGCAACTGATGATTTCCTTTGCTCTTATCACGTCAGAGCTTCAATACTGTATCAGAGATTAAAAGAAAATTATGTAGCATCATGGACTCCTTAATCAAAAAAGACAGCAGCTACACTTTCAACAATAGGGCTTGTAAAGGACATAAAATCTCTTATTTGATGCACACTGACTGCAGCTCAACAGATTCACTGCAGTTCAGTAGTATATTAGTTCAAGTGCTTTTTCAAAGAAAAATGTTATTGTGATTTACTTTGAATTTCCTTACCTTAAAATGAATATTATACTATAATTAAAAAAAAATACAATTTGGAAAAAGTAGGGCTGATGTGTAGACATTAAATTTTAGGACGTTCTTGTACTTGATGTTTCACTAACCTGATCCTTCTAAATGAAAAGAATTTTTTCCACACACAAACGAGTCACATCTAGTCATAGAGGCCCATAGACTCTGCTTTTAGAGTGACCTTTACAAAAGCCATGAGGATATTGTCTTTCCTGATCTATTAATTTCCTCTACCTAGGGCATTAGTTGGCACTGTACTAAACCACGATATCTTCCCAGGAACCTTGGACCTTGCTCATGGCAGAAGGTCGTCTTCTTGCTGGAAGTAAATGTGCTTTCGAGGAATCACTCAGCTGCAAAAACCTTTTTTATGAGTTTTCCTAGTACAATCACTGTGCCATGCACAAAGGTTACTGCTTGAGGCAGCTGGAGTATATGTCCAAGGATATGGTGTAAGGCAGAAATACCCCTTTTAGCAGCATCCCATACTTGATGCCAGTTTATAAGGGTTGACTCATTAACTTTTAAGCACCCTACTAACTAGCAGGGTTTAGGTTAAGTTAATCACTCAGGATTTCTAAGTAACAAATGGATTTCAGAGATCCCCCCAATAAAAAAACATCCACAAATGTTTGTACACTGAGCATACAGCCTCTTAATCCTTCCAACAGCAAATGATAAGGAGAAGAGTGTTACTTAGCCTGTTCTCACCAAAGTATTTCAGATACCTAATTCCATCAGCAGAACTAGAAACCTCAGGAATGTGCTGTCTTTTTTCAAATAGTTTAAAAAATCCTGAAGGTTTGGATATAAGGCACCACTACTACCTTCTTTTGGTTATGTTTGTATGGGATTAGGCCAGTTCAAAATAAACCTGCTGGACAGAGGTCACAGTCTGTGAATCCAGCTAGAACTTAGATGTGAGCTTGACGTTGCCAGGAAATAATCAGTTCTGAGTATTCATCGCACCCACAATGCAGGGTCTCTTAAGTTGACCAGGGAAGTCACCAGTGGAAAACAGAGCAGGGGAAAAAATCCAGGATGCAGATGAGTAGTGGAGGCCACTACCCCACCTCACTTTCAGTCCATTTACCAGATGGTTCTTAAAGGAGGCCAGCAAGGGAAAACTTAAAAGGAGGGCAAATAGATATTTTGGCTAACCACAACTCTTAGAAAAACAAATAGAGTAACACATATAACCTAATGGGTGATGAGTCTACTATCAAGATAGGCCAAACAGACCCTGTCTACTACAAAAATAATGAAGGCAATGAAGCTACAGTTAAGTGAGATTTGATCAGACCTTAAACATAACAGTAAGAGTATGGGGCCGGGGGGGAGGGTGGTGTTTGTTTCTTGTGTTGTTTCTTGGATGCTGGTGCTCTTCCTTGATGACATTAGTTCTTTCCCAATTCTGTTTTCTTCTCTGCTCTCCTATCCTATTAGCCACTCTTCATAAGCTCCTAAGTGCTAGGCAAAAATTCTGTACCCTCAGGAGCTTCATCACATCTGTCCCAGCCACTCAACATTCCCTCTCTAGTTGCAATGGGCAGCTTAAATCCCTCTTTACAGGTTCCGTTATCACTCAGTTAGGTTCAAAATAAGTAAAACCTAGAATTCTTTTGGACTGAGATCACCCAGTTATCAGTTCCTCATTTTTAAAGTCATCTGACCAGATATGATCAGATTTTGAGGGCCTCAAAACTATCTGAATGGCACATCACGACCATGGAGGCTGTAAATATAACTGTAGTGCATAGTGTCCTGCTAGAACTTTTAGGAATCTTCATCTATAAGCAGGCTTTGGGAGGACCAAAATTTTGCCCATAGGCACATGTTGCAGTAATGAAACTAGCTGCAAATCTAGCCCTTACTACTTTTGTTAGATGGTGTCTCCAATTACTTATATCCAAGAACTCAGCATTGTAGCATCAGTATTTGTATTGCTAGAAAACAAATTCTGAGAATGAGGTGTTAAGAAAATTCTAAGAAACCAGATCTTTCCTCTCCATTCTCTCCAGTAATCTTCATGACTGTTCGTACAAAAAACTCTCAATTTGTTTTATATATCCAGTATATCATGTATCCCTCAAGGTCTTCTTGCTAACACACTTTTTACATTAGTCATGACAGGCTAGATAAGCTTTCTTTCATCTGTACTCTTGTGCAATACATAATTGCATTACTGTAAAGAAGCCTAGAATTATGCCTCTGCAAGGAGCAATTAATTTCCTCCTTTCTGCCTGTCCAGAGGAGAGAGTAAACTGCCAGTTGTTACCTGTTCTTGTCCATCTCCTTCAGAAGAAAAAGGAGTATGGCAAAAACCTCTTTCTTCTTCCCTGTCTGAATACTTGTGGGCATTCTCATTATCCCCATCTAACACTTTGATTATGTGAACCAAGAAACAACGTAGTTTATTCACTAACTGAACAAAGTTATTAATTTTTTTATAAAGACAGTTCCATGAAAATGAACACTGCAGCCATACATATACCACCTGTATCTATTCACTTTGTATTAGTCCTCTTATGCATCATATTCCATTTTTAGTAAGAAATTAATTTTGCTTGTTCTCCATTTCTGTTTCTTCAGGCCTTTGGTAAGTAATTCTGTTGGCTAAGGTTTTTCGAACAAAAAAAGCGAGTAAATTGTTTTCTGCATAAATGTGCATATTTTTGTTTGTCTTGAAGTCAGAGTAACATTGCCATCATGGGGATAAATTTACTTATACTTGATTATTACAGGTCAATGACTGAGACTAGTGCTGAGAAAGATAGTATTTATGACCCTTTGTGTCTGCAATGTCATTCAAGTTAATAATCTATCTGGCTTTAAACCATGAAACAGAGGATCACAGGAAAATAAACAATTACCCATTCTATTCCTTACACAGATCAAATCCTGGATGTTCCTTTAGGGATTCACTTTTTAAACTATGGCTGCATCCTCCTCTGTGTGGACTTCTGTCTGATCCTTCACCAAGTGGTAGGTAAGTATACACAGTTCAAAAAGAACCAGAAATCTTGCACTTCAAGTCTTGTCGGGTCAGGACACTGTGTCTCATTCTTCCTAATACTTAAGTGCATTTTTGTTTTCCTATTAATCTACAAAAAGTGAAGTCACTTAGATTGAAATTACTGAAGTCCAAGGGGCTTTGTCAGGATAACTCAGAGAGAGATTTGGCCTCATCCTTTTTATTCCATATAGTCCATATAGGCTAAGTGCAACCTGCAGCTCTCCTCCACTTTGAGGAAAGTGATGCATCTTTATCTGTCAGTGGCCTCAAACTGGAGTTTCAAGAGTAGGCATAACCCCCCCACTGGACAATTATGTACAATATACCTATTGGAGAAATTGCTGAAAGATTTTGCAGTTCCCCACAGTTAATGATTAATGTATGTTCAAAACCAAGAGAGAATCTATTCTTATCTGTTTACATATATTTTCACCCTAATGTAATTAAAGTCATAAAAATGTCAGGTTCAAAAATAAAGCTTATTTTGCTTTTGGTCCTTATTTCACATTTGTCAATGAGTTGAATAGTTTAATTATATGTTGTGTAAAGGGTTATAAATTGGTTTTTACATTTTCATTTGCAAGCCTTCTCTTTGTGTATTAAGGAAAGCCTGAAATACCTTCTATATCCTTATTTTATCTACCTCATATATATCTTTCTAATAAGTTTCTGTCCGAACAGAATTACTCCAGTCTCCTCACATCACAGGGAATCTCTCTAAGCATTTCTCAAAACTGGAGTGCCTGTTGTGTCTCTTGGAAGGATTGTCTCAGGAGAAGAGAGCCTGCAAAGTTCTTTTTCCCGAGAGGATTAATTTCAGCAAATGTGACATTTTCACCTGAGAAACTAATTTAGTTCTTGCTTCTAGTCTGAATTTTCAGAAGAGTATTATCAGTAACTATTTCTATAAACAGTTCTTCTCACTCCTTGAACTACCTTACTCAATGTAAATATAGTTTGGAGCAAACTCCTACTTCTGTATAACATTCAGTTCCTCTTGCACCCATCTTTCTGGTTAGATAGAGAAATAGTTTTCAAGTCTTTTTAATAAGTAATAGGATTGGCCATATCATTAATCGTGAGGGCAGATAGAAATTAATAATCAGTATTTTAAAAGTCTGAAGAAAATTCCAGAATTAAGAGCAGTGGAAATTAGTTAGAATAAATGTTATTACTAAGAGATGTGGGTTTGATGTCCCAGCTGCTGTAAATCAGGACAGTTAAATCAAAATGTAATTATCAATGGCAACAAATTATAACAAAAACTGAGAATATAGTAAGATTCAAAGAAGTCTGTGACAAGTAAAATAGAATATCCTCTGTCACATGAGCACAGACAAAAATGTAACACTGGTTTCCATTGCACTTGGTCACTAAGTGTAGGTTAAAGATATAGGCTGCTGTGAGTAGTATTCCATTATTCCATGTTTTTAAGGTAGTTGAACAGGGGAAGGAAGGTGGGCTGAAAAATTGGCTGTTGCAAGGAAATTGTTTCTTGGATACTCTGAAGCACAATAATAGTTGCATGTTTTTCATCTAATAAAGCACGTCCCACCTCTCTTAATGAGATCCAAATGAGGATACTATCATCAGATGCAAGAAACCAGATACAAAGGTATCATTGCTTTAAAATACAGGCAGTATAGAAATGTATACATCCCAGACCATGAAAATAACTGCAAACTGTTCTATGAGGCAATGCTGGAATATCTGCCTTGCTTCACGATGGCTGCAATCCTGCACCTATCAGTATTCATCCACAGATCACCACTGTTAGGACTACATTCCTGACTTTGTGTATCTGTCAATTTTTGCTGTAGTGTTTATGATGTCATTCTGATCAGCCTTTAACAAAGGCTCTCTCTGTAGTAGTTGTTACCTGTATAGCAACTCCATTTGCTTGCTGTATTGGGGGTCATTGTAATGAAGACCACCTTGAGAGAAGTTCTGATGTGTGCATGTAACTTTTTCAAACTCCCTTTTCCATTTTTTATTTGTCCCCTGCTGAGGTTCACTGAAGGTGGATTTTTGTTGGTTTCTTTCTATAGTAGGCTCCTGGTTTCCTTCATAACTGAGAGAGATGTTCCAATTCTCCATAGGACGCTATCCACAGAATGGACACAGGATGAAGATCGTTAGTCATAAGTTAAAGCAGCTCACGCCTCAGGAAAATCCCCACTGATTTTAATGGAAGTTCTGCAATCATAAAAGCTACAGGTTTACCAAGTATATACAGACAGCTTCACAGTACCATTTTTCTTTAGAACTACCTGAAGATAAAGATTATGGCAAGTGAAAATCCATTCATAAATGGACTCTTGGATTAAGAGTCCTTATTCAAACAACAAATTATTTTCTCCTATTTGTGACTTAAATCCATCTCAGCCAGAAGGAGTTGAAGGGGCAAGTTTTGCAAAGTATTTTAAGCACGTATGTAAATCTCAGCAAACATACAGGTCTGTTTGTGTGGATATGTTCCACTGACACATACAGGCAGGCCAACTACCCCACAAATATTCAGAATTCGGGGGAAAAAGCAGATGAAGTTCTGGCCATGTTAAAAGCAAGATGTTTTTGATTTGAATTTCCTTCCATTATCTTCAGTGAGGGCAGGCTTTCTTTCAACATTTTCTTTTCATGTTCTCATGGTTTAGACCCAGCTGGCAACCAAGCATCACAGAGCCTCTCTCTCACTCCACAGGATAAAATACAACAAACAGCTTAAGGGTCAAGACACAGGACAGGGAGGGCTCACTCACCAGTTATGGTCATGGGCAAAAAACAGACTCGACTTGGGGAAACAAAACCAATTTAATTTAAACAACAAAACCAAAACCAAATCACCAATCAGAGTAGGACAGTGAGGAAAAACAACAGGATCTTAAATATATCTTCCCCCCACCCCCCCTTCTTTCCTGGGCCCAGCTCTACTACCTCCTTCCCCCACCACATGACGCAGGGGGGCAGAGGATGGGGGTCGCAGTGAGTCCCAATCTGATCCATGTTACTTCTGCTGCTTTTTCGTCATCAAGGGAAATACTCCTTACAGTCCTTCCCTGTGGGAATGTGGTGTCCCTCCCATGGGAGAAAGTTCTCCATGAGCATCTCCAACTAGTGTTTGGGTCTTCCGCCAGCAGCTGATCTCGCAGCAATGAACCACCCCAGCACAGGTCTCCCTCAGAGTCATGGCCTTATTTGGTAGCAGTCCTCTGCTCCAGTGTAGGCCTCTCCATAGGCTGCCAACGGACCTTCTTTCCACCGGTGATCTCTGAGGACTGCATGGACTCAGGCTGCCGCCTCGCCATGGGCCAAAGGAAAATGGCTGCTCCATGGTGCCCCTCCACCTCCTTCCTCACTAACCTGGGTGACCACAGGGTTGTGTCTCCCTCTGTCCTAACCTGCTGCAAAACAAAAGAGACATCCCGAAACGAAGGCTTTTGCCAAACAGGTTTCCTCTCTCAAATGTTTATTCACAGAGGCACTGGTTGGCTCGGTCCTGGCCAGAGGTGGGGCCAAACCGGAGCCGAGGTGGGTGCGGGGCAGATAGATTTCATGAAGCTTCTTATAGCGGGCACACCAGCAGCGCTTCCCCCACAACCAAAACCCTGCCAGGCACAAATCCAACACACATGTTTATAATCGCTTTTATCTTCTCAGAACATCAAAATCCCCAATTCAAAAACACTTTAAAAATTAATATTAATGACGAATATTAACAGCAAATAACGCATTTGACTAAATCTAAAAGAAGATGAGACCCAGTAGTCACCCTAATTCAAATGGTGATGCTTCTATTAATGTATTGTTGATACTAGCTGATTGTTCGTTTCCTAAATAATAGAAGAATAGCAAGGGAAGTACAGAGTCAGTATTTGTCTCTCTAATTCTCTCCTGATTAAAACTTTCTGTAAATAAATAAATATCTAGTAGTTCATAGAGAGGATGATTCAATGGCTTGGTACATATAGCCATAAAATGTTTTCAGATCCCTATCCCTATGACTTGTTAGTTGTTTGTACAAAGTGGCCCAGCTCTAACAAGCAGATGAATATCTCCACCACAAGATGAAAAGTGCCTTAATTCAGCATAGCCAATAGACTCACAGCCAGGATGCCTTCTGAGCAGGGAGGAGACCTAAGTTCAAGTCTCTCCCATAAATCAAACAGAGTTTGCAGGACTTCAGTCCACATGTTCAAGACCTTAGGGATTTATCCTAATGATCCAGCTGTCAATTATGAGAAGATACGTCTCCGTCACAGACCTTTTCTGAAGAAAAGTAATTTCATCTAAATATTAACGTCCTTCCTACAGCTATTAGCCCTAAATTTGTACATCTATCCTGGAACAAAATTATTCTTGGTGCCAATATTTTTTCCTCCATGTCACATTCTTCAGTCTTGATCTATGGAGGAGTTTATTGAAGACTGAAGTTAGAATGCCATAGTAATCCAACTGCTTTAAGTTCTAACCCTAACAAGTTCTAGCCTAACAGCAAGACAAGTAGTGATGTAAAATACTTCAAGCCGAAAAAATCAGTAGTTATCACAGATAATTGCTATCCATAGTAGACATGGGTAATGACTGTTTTATCAATAGCCATAGATTTCCCATGTCTTCACGTCAGTTTATTTGACTATCAAGCATTTAACATCTTTCAAGGCCAGACTGTTAGTTGCTGAACTGAAACTGGAGGTCTCTCTTCAGGCTCTGAAGTAATCAGTCTACTGCATTTTTGCACCGGGAGGGAGTTTTCCAAAACAGCTAAAAAAATCCAGGCTAGACAGGTATTTCCTTGCTGGCAGCCTCAGATTCAGTTGCATATTTGGTAACTCAGCATCTCTCTCTGAATTTGCCACAGTAGCAGTCTGGTTGTAAAGGCCAAGGACAAGCACTTGTCTCCACATTCAAGATTTTAGGCTGACAAAGCATGAGTTGTGTGAAAGACCAGAATCTTTGAGTACCTGCAAGCTGCATCTTCTTCTTTCACAACAGAATCCTTAATTGAACCAAATGGCTGATACTGCTAAGTGCAGGTATGTGGTCATGGATCTTTATCTGTGCACTGGATACTAACTGTACGTGGATATGTGTTTTTCAAAAAATCAAGTTGCAGCCCATAGCTTGTCCTATAAATTCTGTCCAAAAAGTGAATTCCTAGGAGCACAGTGTCAGTCAAGTCTCTAGAGGCTTTCAGCCATAGATAGCCTAACAGTGACTAGGCATTTGCTTATTGCACCAGATTCACTCCAGTATAATTTAATGCACTTTCTCCTGGATTACAATAAGGTGATGAAAACCAAGCTCGCAGCATGCTGCAGAGACCTAAGATGTTTCTGCACGTGACTCAGCAATTACAAACCTACAACTGAGATAGTCTTTCCATTTGAATTAAGCCCAAATTTTTCCAATTACAAATGGCAGGACAATGATCTGATACTGGAATAAATCAGAAATAATTCAGTTAGAACGACATTGGTTTAAAATGGAGATAAGTAAAAGCAAAATCAGCTGTATGATCATCTGCATACTACTCTGCCACCCGGCCAGGATTCTGTCTTAAGGCAGCCATCTCCAAACCTTTTTGATTGCACACCCCTAATATATGTACATTTATTTTTTTATTTATAAATTATATACATGTATGACTGTGCTAATATATTATGCACATTATAAAACACACATAAAAATAGAAATATATTTTAAAAAGGGGGTAAGGTAAAGATGAAATAAAGATATTTTAAAATATTATTGTATTTATTAATGGTACAAAAGTTATTTTCTTCCCACACCCCAACAGATTGTCTTGTGCATTCCGTGGGGTGCACACTCCCCACTTTGAAGACCACTGTCCTAAATTAAAGTTCTGTCATTGCTGTTTCTTCTCCTAAGCAAAAACTGTCCCCATGTAATTTAAAGGTCACTATCAATGGCAATGGTTTTCTGTATTGGCGGTTTAACTGTCAGGAAGCATTCAGCATTTTAAAATGTGCAAAAATAATGTAGCAAGCCCTGCCAGCTCTGCCATCATAGTTTCTATAGCTAAGACTAAATGTCTTATTTGTAACCCAGGACCACAATGTTGAGCTATTTTTCTGCAAAGACATCATATGTCAAACAATTGTCCACACAAAATCACATTTGAAATTGCAGATGCTGCTGTTTTGAACAGTTGACAAGAAGTACCCGCAAAAGTCAGAAAAAGGAAAAAGGACTTAGAAGCATGAAAAGAAATCTCATAGATAAGAGCATGAAACTGGTGAATAAAATTCTAGTTCCACCAAAATTCAAAGCTCCCATCCACTGTAACTTGGTGAAAATTCTGCACCAAATACAGGTGTGAGAAGCTCTTCTAGTCAGAGCCAGGCAAGATTTCAAACATAAACACTGTAAGTTAGATCAACATGTATCCTTAGACAGATGAAATAGATTTTATTTGCTGGAAAGAAACTGGGCTGGTGGAATACATTAGGTAACAAGCTGGAAGAAAAAAAATCCAGTCTTTTGAAATTAAATGAAAATGTGCTTAATAGCTGGCCATCAGAAACTCAGCTGCAAGAAGGCAATCCAAATTTTGAAAATTCCATTCAGAAGTCAGCTAATAGCTATGAAAAAGAGCAAAGAAGCAGAAAAAGCTATACTAGTTCTCATTAAAAAAGGGATAACATGCAGATTACAGTGGACTGGTAAATGTTCTGCTTTTAGCAAATCTTCTTGTGAAGAGTTTAAAGTCAACAATTACAAGCAAGACACATGCTTTAACTTCTAGTTATTCCAGGGACCTCAGTGGGACTATTTGTAAGTTTAGAGATAACTCCTGATTCAGCAGAATACTTGAAAAAAATGTTGAAACTAGCAGGCATTTACGTTCTTCAGTGTTGCTGAATGAAATCACACAGTTGCTTGCTTGCTTTAGGACTCAGGTCAGTACTCTACCCATATCAGTGACGTTTCTGCCTCAGGGAAGCAGATAAATCTGTCAAATCTCTAAATCAGATCAAAACATTAAATGGTGCTATGGACACAAGAGGGAATTACTAGAGCACGCAGTCATAAGCCATGGGTAGGTGAGAATGCCCTTTATATATACGTGTACCAGCAGCGGTCAGAATGAGCCAGTATGTGATGGTACTCCAGACAGGTATCTCTAAATTTTTCTTTCAGCCACCTGTGATTAGGAATCAGTTAGTATGTAAAATAAATGAAGCTTTAGAGTATGTAATACATAATCCTCAGCAGTTCCAGCATGAAACCACTCAGTTTTGAGCCCCACAAATAGCATTTTATAAGCTTCCTATAGAGCTTGCTGGCTCTTAGTTATCATTCCAGTTCAGGTTAGCAATCCTAAGATTAAATCATATCTCAGCTGCTGTCTGGGATGCAGTAAGGTATGAAGAATTGCCAGAAATGCTGCCAATACCCTCATGTGCACCTGAAAACAATGAAAGGGCTTGAAATTGATGTGGGAAATTTCACACTCTGCTTCAGTTTTCACAGAAGTGATCCAAGCAATGCAGTAGCTGTGAAATATATTGCAATAGCTCTAAACATCAAATTAGCTCAGGTTATATATTCTCCAGGGACCTTTTGCTTGTTTGGGGCTTGGGAGGGATTCTTCTGGTGATAAAGTGACAAATATATTTGAAAGTAATGCATATGGGACCAGGGGAATATAGCTTAGTAAATATTTAAAGAGGAACCTAACCAACTGAGTACAGACCTCAGGAAGCCAATTGTGCAAAGACAATAGAAAGAACAAGAACAGTTTTCACATCCTAGAAGAAACAATTCATCAGCGTTTGAATGAAACAAGTCAGTGCCCTGGCTGACTGGAGCTGCTAAAGTCATCGTTCAGATGGGAACCCGTCAAATGTTCCTCATATACACAGGGAGGAAATGTTGGGGGAAAAAAAAAAAAAGAATTAACAAATATAAGCTATTATGATATGAATCTTTTATGCAAATAAGTCTTTGTCGTGTCAGAGAATGAAGTTGGGGAGGACATTGTCACTAAGTTATTGGTAGTTCGACTTTTAATAATCTGGTCAAGGTTTTCTGTTATATGCTCTTTATAGCTAGAGTTGAAAGAAGTAGAAGAAAAATTGTTGGCTGGAGTGAATATAATCCACCATCAAAGAAAGAGGTAGTTTAAAGAACAATCCTTACTTTAAAGGGAAATGGTGCAATGACTCTACCTAGGTTGTAGCAGTCATACGGTACATATGCAAGTCTTGGACCTGTAAAGCTTGAGAGCCCACCCAGAGTACTGCATTCAGTTCTGGAGCCCCCAGCATAAGAAAGATATGGAACTACTCAAGTAGGTCCAGAGGAGGCCCACAAAGATGATCAAGGGGCTGGAGTGCCTCTGCTATAAGAACAGGCTGAGAGAGTTGAGGTTGTTTAGACTAGAGAGTTCAAGGAGACCTTCTAGTGGCCTGCCAGAATCTCAAGGGCCTACAGAAAGGAAGGGGACAATCATTTTAGCAGAATCTGTTGCAATAGGACAACTAAAAGGAAGAATATATATATATATAAGGAAGAACTTTATTTACAATGAGGGTGGTGAAACACTGGAACATGTTGCCCTCTATAGAGGTGCTAGATGCCCCATCCCTGGAAACATTCAAGGTCAGGTTGGGTGGGGCTCTAGGCAAGCTGATCTAATTGAAGATGTCCCTACTCACCGCAGGGGTGGTTGGACTAGATGACCTTTGAAGGTCCCTTCCAATCCAAAGAATTCTATGATTCTATGATTCATTCTATGCTTCTATGTGTGGAGAAAGAAAACCAATTAAGAGAATAAATTATATCATCCCCTATCTCAAGCAATCACACGTGATTACAGCCAAAAGGTAATAGATCTGTAGTCTGTGGGTTATGTATGTATTATGCTAGAAACTAGGTGAACAGTCACGTGGATGATAGGTAAGATCGTCTGGTGGTGTGTCTGATATAGACAATATTTCTCATGTCCATCTGCTTGCATTTGTATGAAATGAAGCTTAATTTGTTAGGATGAATGAAAATGGAGCTGATTCATGAGTGATCAGGTGGGTCTGCTTCAGGGTGGCAGTTCTATCAAGGAGCTAGGCAGCAAGGTTAGGACAGTAAGCTTTCTGGTTTTGCTCTGACAACAGACATCTCACAACGTCCAAAGGAATTGAATTGTGGCAGCTTGCTCAGGACTACTACACATTTCAGCTCTATGGAGCCATTAGATTGGCACTTCAGTTAGCAGTGTATGTCTTCTGTAAGTTTGAACATTAGCAGCACCCAAGTTTTACCTCACCTCCAATATACGCCAATTGGTGAAAGCTTAAAACACTACTTATCTCTCTCTAAGGACTGGGTTCTGCTAATGCTAAAGGGATGGAAGCAAGTTTTTATACCTTTATGTAAATCATACATGCTCAATGTAACAGAGAAGAATGTACAGACTTGTGCTCAAATATTACCAAGTTAAACACATAATCTTAACCACCTCAAGCGCCTAAGTCTGTACTATACAGAACCTGATTCTCTTCTTGTAGATGATTTCCTCCTTCACTACCTATAAAATTCTCTACAATAAAACAGAAAATGCTAAAACGGTGCCAAGACAAGATGACAGTATTTTATGTCCCTTTTGCTTTGATGCATACCACATAACGCAGGGTAATAGAGGATTACTCTTTCAAGGACCTCATATTCATATAAAATGTAATAATAAAGAAGAAGATTCTATTTCACCATTTCTTCAATGTGACTAGAAAAATAACATTCAGAGTTTTCAATTTCTGTCTGCCTAAAGGCTGTGAATCACTCCTGCTATGCAACACTTAAAGGCTGTCAGCAATGTCTTTTAGAGGTGTTTAATCTTTTATTGTCTGCAGTATTTAGTGATTATAAAATAATATACAGCTGTATGCCGTGCATCACACTGAGTGGAAGTCTGTATTCTTTAAAACAGGTTTATTCAGCCATTGTGCAATAGTCTCTGGAATGGAAATCATATTAAGTGACAAATCACTTTCTACTGGAACCATCAGCATCTGCATGAAATCACTAAATTAATTAATTAGGCAAGATTGAAAATTAAGACAAATAAATCTAGTAGATACAATATCATTGTTTCTCTCATATTTATCTAACTCAATAGGATACCAGAAAGAATAAGGCAGAGATAGCTTTTCAAAACCGTGGTAGACTTTATACAGCCAGAGATTCAATAAACACACAGCCAGACACGCAACAAAAAAACAAAGCTCTCTTTCCATTAGTGATCCTCAGGCTTGTTAGAAATTAATTCCTTTAACAAGGGAGAAGAAACTCCTCACACTGCTACTCCTCAGTAGATCTGTAGATATTCCTTTTGAGTAGATCTGTATATTTTCAGTGTGTTGTCCTTCAAAACAGGACAGCCATTCTCCTCCTGCAGGCAGGATCCCAAAGACCATGCTGATGCCACAGGTGGATTATAGTTCATTCAGGTGTGTTGGGCTCGAATGTTTGGCAGGACTCAATCACTCACAGGTTTCCACGTGTGTTGGTAGCAGTTTCTCGAGGCCTATTCCCATGTGCCCTAGATAATGCAAATGGGAATACAGTGAGTTGGCAGTAGCTTTGTCCTGTGGAAGGAATCCTTCTCCCAATTAACATTTGTCAGGTTTAAATTCAGAAGCAACCACTAAATCCAGCATGTCTTTATGAGGCAGTCTGTGTATGAATCTTACAGATCATACCCCATCCTTTTGAACCGCTGATTTTCCTATCCGGATCCCAAGAGTGTGACCGGGAATTTTCAGTGGGTTAAGTAACTCCCAAGAAGCCATCTTGTGTATCTTATCCTTAGCATCTGTTTTGAGGAGCAGACACAAGTGATATGGCCCTTTCAGAAAAAATCCTGCCATCACAGGTGCTAATTTCATGTTTAATCAAACCAGTTCAGACTAAATTACTTAATCTGTGAGAAGATGCTTACTATGTTCTTTCAGTCTTCTCCATGTGTCCTTGATTTTGACATTCAGCACAGTCATATGGTCAACTTTATGCCATTCATATCAAGAAACGTGACTCACTTTGAAAGCCCAAACATACTTGTCAATTTTCTCATTCACAATGATCTACACAAGCATATTCATGGCACAGTTTTCTAGGAACAAAACTTTCAGTATTATCTGTGATTTGAGAAGAAAGTTAATGCCTGCATGCTAATGTGTTTCATCTATTCTTCCTGTGAGAACTTAACAGTCTGTTTTTCCTTCAGTCAAGAGACATCCTTCTCAATGTTTGCCACTGAACTTGGTAGATTCTGTAACATCAGCAAATGCTAACAAGTACATTTTTATGGCACCAGTATGTAAGAGGGCAAAGGTCTGGCATGAGATTTCAGTGAAATACATAAAGGAAATATCTGCCCAAAGCCTGAAAGAGCAGACAGAATACACAGAAAACTGCACTGAAACTTGGACAATTAAGCAGAGATAAAATTAAAGAACAAAATATAGAAAGGGCATTAAAAAATTGACAGTTGCATTTTCTCTGTACTGAGTTCTCAGATAATTAAGTACTTTCTGCTCAAAGTAAGACTTGCTTATAATCCTAGTAATGAAAATATTATGTATTTTCACACTTCTATCTGTACCCATATTAGCAAATTTTATTCTATTTAGATCACGGCTGAGTAAACTTTCCCATCATTGCAGAATTCTCATATGCATTAACAGAAATGTGATTCTGCACATTTTTCCTTCATTTGATTGAATTTCATGGCCGATATATGTTGATTTTTTTCTTCACCTCTATTTTATCCAATCTCATCTCTCCTTTGTTGTTCACTGGCAGGGAATCATAAAATTATGGAGCAAGATGGGGTTGTCCTTTGAAAACAGATCTTTCTTTTTATTTCCTTCTGCTTTGCTATTACAGCTGTGGCAACTTTTCCCTTGTTTTTCTTTTAAACATTACCACAGCTTTGTTACCTTCTAAATCCAGTCACCTTCAGACAATTACAATTTGGTAAATCTAAATCAACTTATTGCCTCAAAGGCTTTGGTCCATTTTCTTTCTCATAAATCCCCATAACAAGCATACTTCAGCACAGTTCTGTATGGAGAGAGTTTTCTGTGAATCTATAACCTGATTATCTGAAGTTAGAAAATACAGAGTCCAGAATGTCTCAAAAAAAAGTTATATATTTTCTGTTTTGGCTTAAGGAAAAGAGAAACATATGCTGACCTTGGCATTGAGGCTGTCTAAATTTGCACAGTCTTCTAGATCCAAAAAATTGTTATCTCTTGTAATAAAAAGACTTTATCAGTATTCAGATATTTGTTATGATTCATTAAGCCAGGAGCAGCTTAGAGTAATAGCAAGCTCCGCAGAAAAGTCCTATGGAATGTAAAAGTGAAGAAATCAAGAAATAAATTAGAAAATCAGACAGCAGAAATTACTCAAACTAGCTATGATTTTTACTGAAGAAGGACACCCTTCCAAATGGATTTTATTCAAATCATTGTATGCTTTTGAATTATTATTAAAAACTTCTATGGTGCAATCACTCCCCCATCAAGTTGTATTAATATTTCCCCAATAAATGTTACTTCTGAAAAAGCAAATAGAATCTGACATTAGAATAAGTTAACTTGATATAAAAAGAAGAAATAGGAAGAGTTTAAATGCACCTGCACTCTTGAATACATCACAAATGCTAGCAGAAAGGTCTCTGTCTTCCATATCACCAGGTAATAAAAAAAATTCTGTTATTGCAAGATTTTATTCTTTTTTTACACCTCAGGTTTCACATGTGCTAGAAAACAGGTTCTCAGTTTTGGACTTGCAAGCATATTGAAGGGTATTAAGGACATCTTTTTCTTAATAGCTAGAGGAAGATGTTGAAACTCAGGGGCCAAGTATATTTGAGAACAAATCACATAATAGTGTGAGGATTACAGCACTAACATATTTTCCTTGGCCAACTTCCAGAGATTTTATATTTCTATTCTATTTAACTATTTCCTTTTCACTTTTTCATCCAGAAAAGTCCCACTGACAATCTATTCCTCAAGATCCCTAACTGTTTTTTAAAAAAAACATATCAAAAGTTGTATCTACCAAGGGCAAAACTATCTCACTAAAAAAAAAAAAATTAATCTGGATACTAACTTTTACTGGAAGGACCTATATTGGGATTGCGTGGCAAGGTTTTGGTAGTGTGGGGAATACAGAGGTGGCATCTGAGAGAAGCTACTAGAAGCTTCCCCTATGTCAAATAGATCCAATGCCAGCCGGCTCCAAGATGGACCCATTGCTGGCCAAGGCCGAGCCCATCGGTAGCAGTGGTAGCACCTCCGTGATAAGAAGTGGTTTTGTTGCAATAGGGGAATTAATCTGTTATTATACATGAATACACGAACAGCCTGTTTGCTGTAAGTCCAACTGCTGTGTTAAACAAGCAAGTCAGGTACACGAATAATAATGGTTTGTTCACATGCAACGTGTGCAGGTTCTTTTGGATTGCTGGTGATAGATTGATGAACTGCAGTGTAGCTATAGCTCTATTGCCAAAGAAATATCCACCACTACAGATTCGACACCAAATACACAACAGCCAGTCCACTGCAGGCCTGGTTGCTTTGTAAAACAAGCACATCAGATGAACAAGTAATCCGGTAGAAACAAATACAAACACAATTACAAACGATATCTCTCCTGGGAAAAACAAAAAGCACTCAGTGTGGCTGAGGTTATGAATCTTACGCACAAGGTACCCCTGGTGTGGTGGGGAGGAGAGAGGCCGAACCTGTCGATCTGTCCTTTCGGTTCAGTTCTGAAGCATCTTGCTGCCCAACTTTAGGGGCAGCTTCAGGCAGTTTTTATACTTCATTTTTCTTATTATATCAGCAGGGTAGGTGTGGGTGCGTGGGACTGTAGGCAAGCTTATTGCTTATGTTAATTGCACAAAGTCCATTAATTTACACCTGCATGGACATCTGTAAGAGCTCATTTTGTCTTGGATGGAAAAATGGAGGAATGCAACTAGGGCCTCCACCCTGTTTCTCACCTCTCCAGGCGTCAAGATGCCAATCACCAGATATTCATCTAGTGATAGTTGTAGTTCTGATTGCCAAATCTCCCAGTATCGATTTTTTCCAACAATGAGCTTGCAGGCATTCAGTTGCCTTTCATGCATGACTTTGTACGTGACTTGGTCTTTGTGCTTGACTTCCTACAACAGTGAAAAAACCTGCACGTCTGCAGCCAGAGAAAGGAGTAAGAATATGTGAGAGAAACAAACTCTGCAGATACCAAGGTCTATGAAGGAGGAGGAGGTGCTCCAGGTGGCAGATATAAGATTCCTCTGCAGCTCATGGTGAAGACCATGGCAAGGCAGGCTGTGCCCCTGCACCTCATGATGGTTAACGGTACAGCAGATATCCACCTGCAGCCTGTGGAGGACCCCGCACCAGAGCAGGTGGATGCCTGAAGGAGGCCATGACCTCGTGAGAATCCCATACTGGAGCAGGCTCCTGGCAGGACCTGTGAACCCTTGGGGAGAAGAGCCCATGCTGGAGCACATTTCCTGGCAGGACTTGTGACCCCATGGGTGACCCATGCTGGAGCAGACTGTTCCTGAAGGACTACACCCCTTGGAAAGGACCCATGCTGGAGCAGTTCATGAAGACCTCCAGCCCATGGGAATGACCCAGGTTGGAGGAGTTCATGGCAGACTGTCTCTGATGGGAGGAACACCATGCTGGAGCATGGGAAGAGTGATAGACTGACTGCAACCCCCATTTCCTGTCCACCTGCACCGCTGCGGGGGAGGAGGTAGATAAAATCACGTGTAAAGTTAAGCCCGGGAAGAAGGAAGGGGTGGTGGGAAGGTCGTTTAAGATTTGGTTTTATTTCTCATTATCCCATTCTGGTTTGATTGGCAATAAATTCCCCCAAGTCAAGTCTGTTTCGTCTGTGACAGTAACTGGTGAGTGATCTCCCCCTATCCTTATCTTTGACCCATGAGCCTTTCATCACATTTTCTCTCCCCTGTCCAGCTGAGGAGGGGGTGTGATAGAGTGGCTTTGGTGGGCACCTGGTGTCCAGCATGTGTCAACCCACGACAGCACCAAAGCTCTACTTGCTAACTGACTGATTTTAGTGGTTACAACCGTACAAAAACAATTGCAATTGAAAAACAACTGCAACATGAGAGCAGCACCAGGATGCCATTTTTGTTACTTTCATCTCCAAGGGGAGTTGGGAATGTCAGGAAAAGCAGATACAATCTTTCTAGGAGCTTTTTTTACTCACTATGGCAGTGATTTCTTCAAGAATCAGTGCATGATGTTTATATTGGACAACTACATCAAACACGTGGGTGAGGCTGAATCAGCTGTGTCATACTCCATAATTTTGTAAAAAAGTAATTGAAACTACATGGACCCAGTGCAGGGAAAAGTGGAAAAGGGGGAGGGGAAGTTGAAGAGGGACTAGACAAAATCTCTTCCTTTTATGAACAAATCGACTTTTGTCACATATTATAATAATCATGTGATTTGCAGACTCTGGAGGCATGATTCATGCCATAAGTACCATACATTAAAGCTTTGAGCCAGTCCTACTTCTTGTTAAGCAGTTCTCAAAATGCCAAGAAAGGCTGAACCATCAATGAAACAGCAAATCCAATGTAGCTCTTTTTAAGTGCTAAACGTGGCATTTGGTGATTTTGCCATACAGCTCTTGCATACAGCAACAACAACAACAAAAAACCAGAAAAAACCCCACACAAAGGAATTGCACAGCTCACTCACTTCACTACCAAGATCTGCACAAGAAAGGGACTAGGAAAGTGGCTGCAGGTAGAGAAAAGGCTGTTTAAGTCAGATTAAAGAAACCATGAAAAAAACACCTCAGAGCTCAACAGTCAGTGATTGTGCTTCCTTATTAGGGTGCTGGCTAAAATTTCTTATATCAGAGATTTTTTTAAAGGCAAATTCTAATCTAACAGATTTTATCAAAAGAAACTCTGGACAAATAAAATTCTTGAGACAAGAGTTTATTTCAACTACCTAATACATTCAAAATACAATATGTCTGTGCTAGATTTTTAAAATGCTATTTTAAAGATACTAAATATATATAAAATCAAACAAAAAAAAATCCTGATTTTAACTGGGGGTAGATTTACACAAAGAGAACCAATATAAAAATACCATGTGATCCTGTACCATATGACCACCTGAGGCAGCTGAACATATATCTATGGGATCTGATAAGATGCATCCCAGAGTCCTGAGGGAATTGGCTGAGGTAGTTCCCAAGCCACTCCCCATGATATTTGAAAAGTCCTGGCGGTCAGGTGAAGTCCCTGGTGACTGCAAAAAGGGAAACACTGCAGCCATTCTAAAAATGGTAGAAAGGAGGACCCTGGGAACTACCAACTGATCTGTCAGCCTCACCTCTGTGCCTTGGAAGATCATGAAACAGGTCCTCCTAGAAGCTGGTCCAGAGGAGGGCCGTAATGATCAGAGGGCTGGAGCACCTCTGCTATGAGGACAGGCTGAGAGAGCTTGGGTTTTCAGCCTGGAGAAGAGAAGGCTTCAGGGAGAACTTAGTGCAGACTTTCAGTATTTAAAAGGGGTGTCTAAGAAAGATGTGGACAGTCTTTCTAGCAAGGGCTGTTCTGACAGAACAAGCAGTAATTGTTTTAAACTAAAAGACTAGCTGTAAGGAAGAAGTTTTTTACAATGATGGGGGTGAAACACTGGAACAAGTTGCCCTGTAGAGAGGTGGTAGTTGCCCTATCCCTAGAAACATTTGAGGTCAGGTTGGCCAGGGCTCTGGGCAACCTGATCCAGTTGAATATGTCCCTACTCACAGTGCAGGGATTGGACTAGATGACCTTTGAATGTCCCTTCCAACCCAAACCATTCTGTGATTCTAAAAAAATCTATGATTATACCAGAGAATGTTACAATAATAAAACTGTTTGCAACAGGGTGTTCTAGATGAATCTCCCAGAACTTAACTGGTAATCTGTAAGAGTCAAGATGAGCTGTAATTTATATTGTTTATCAGAGTGCAGCATGTGATATCATCACAGGGAAATCTTAACTATGAACTTTAAAGATAACCATGTAATCTTTTGGTATTGGATCGCAAAATAGCAAGGATAACATTTTTCACTGAAAATAATTTTACTCCTGTGTCCTGATGCCAAGTAGATCAAATAAGATTGCATTTCTAAAGCCAAAGTAATAATCATGTTTCCTGGCCTCCTGTTTTCTAAGCCTCTGAAGAGGAGCATTTTCAGACTTTTCCCTACTGCTCACTGAACTTTAAAAAGGCCACTATTGTAGAGACAAATTAGTTGAACTCTTGTTTATGTCTATTTTGCACAGGTAACTTATTGACTCAAGTTAATTCAGTTAAACAATAATTAAAATAGATGAAGCATATTTTTGTTAGGCCTTTGAACTGCTCTATGAAAGCTGCTTTGGTTTACCCTACTGCAGTGTTTTACATACGTGGGCAACAGAGTTTTTAAAGGCTGCCTCCTTTTCAACACAAAAGGACAAAATGGGGGACTTTTGTAACTGGAAGAATCAAGGTTCAAGCTAAGGAATCATGACTCAATGGTTTGAAGAGATAGACATGAAGAGGAAATTGAAATACATATGCAAGCTTATAGACAAGATTATGCAATGTTGTATAAGTGACTTGGCAGGAAAGGTCAATGTTTTTATAGGCAAAGTATGTAAGTTACAATTTTCATGAGACAGCCTCTAGTATATCACGTCCACTGATACACTCAGCCAGGCAAATCAATTGCGAAATGCCCTCCCATATGTGGAAAATCCCCTGTTCATGGAATTAAGAAATATTCTCAACTGCAGAACTTTCGTTGCTGGCTATCTCTCTTGGGCATCTTCTTGAAGAGAAGGGTGCAAAGAGGGAATGACCTCCTCAAGTAACAGAGGAAATTCTATCAGAATCTATTCTAATAAATTTTATTGAGCAGAACGGGTTGATATATCAGAAAGAGGGAAATCCCTCAAAACTACTTGTAAATAGTGGAATCTTGAATAGATGACATGACAATCCTCTCATATCATTCCGCAGTCATTTTAGTAGAAAAGACAAATTCAGCAATATTTATTTTGCTCATACATCATGCTAAAGAGACAAGTGATGTAAATATTCATCATTATTTCCAACATTCAGTAAAGATCCTCACAAGAACCCTCTTCAACTGTTTTCTTAATGCAGATATCTCGCCTGGTTGTAGCCTGACCCCATCTTATTTGGGAAATTCTCTTCTCTTAATTTGGGTATCTTAATTGCTGTTAATGAAGTGTGGCTTAAGCACAGGACAAATAAACTAGCAACCTGTCAGCTTAAAGCATGTTACTACTTTCTAAAAGTAAAAAAAAAAAAAAAAAAAAAAAAAAAAAAGATTATTTAAAATTTAATGTTATATATTTGGAGTCCTGTGTAGAAGCAGTATGGTCTAATGTGTCTCCTGTTCCCATGACACATGGTCTTTAGTTTAGGTGACATACATGCACTGTGGAATTATTTTTTTGTTTCTTAGTCCTCAGATAACTTCGGGGTTTTTTCGTATTTCACACATATGGGGATTAAATAAAGTGTCTCTATGTTGCCTAATATGTCTTCTACCCAGCCCTGGCACCACTTTTGGATCTAGAATTAATCCTCAATGCCTTAAATTGGCTCCATGCAAGGGCCTGGTGGAGCATGCTACCAACACAACTGACACCTTCAAAAGCTAAGTCTTCTTTAAGGGCAGCTTTGCAGAAAGGTGCTGGAAGAAAACTATTGTAATGGACCACAGACTGCAGTCTTTTACCATTTCATATTTTTCAATACTGAGAAAAGAACATAGCTTCTTCAGTGCCTGATGTGTACAATCCACCAATTTTATTAGTCTGAGATCTAAATTTTTCCCTCATTGTATAAGGTTGTGTTCACTGATAAGAAAATCTGACATAAAGAAAGGGCTAGTGAGTCTCTCCTGTGTGTATTAGTGCAACAGAGCTGCTCAGCTATAGAGGAGAAAGAAGGATTTAACTCCTTATCGGTCCAATGTGACAAGTGCAGAACTACATCTTTACTGAATATTGGAAGAAAAGAATACAGTTTGATTTTCTGATCCCAGTTGTGTCTACACATAGATAGGGGGGAAGAAATGTAAAAGAAACATATTTGATATAGAAATAGCTGTGACATTTTTATAGACATTTCCCTTATCAAGAACTCGCTGTGATGTTTCAAATAACAGTGCACAGAACACAGTGGACTCTACCAACAAAAATAATATATTTCATAATTGCTATCAGATTTTTGTATGGCAATGTGAACTTTCACAAAGCTGACTGAAAAAATATGCAATTCTTTACACACTTGAACTGCCATGCACAGGCTGTCTAACTAATATATTACTCCAGGCAGTGGAGGTTTTGTTGAACTACGACATTGAGCAGGTCTCTCATAATACATATTTGAAGACTCAAGAGCATTTTAAATCAGACTTTTGTTTATTTTTATCATTCTGAGTTCAATCACCTTGTAAAGAAAATAGTAGAAGCAGAGAAAATAATCACAGATTATTTATTTTTTGGTGAGAAGTGCAAATTTTATTCTGTAGTTTTTTGAAAAGGGAAGAATGGTTTGTAGTAACTCACACTGAAATCAGCAGAAAGCAGATTAATCGATGCTGTCAAACATCCCACAGATAAATGTCTTCTCTAAAAAATGGCACTCCTCAATTAAAACTGTCATAAGAAAACAATTTTCAGAAAACAGCAAAGGTGAAAAATACTTATTTGTATGACATGCACTCATGATTATAAGTGCGTGATTTATTACAATAAAAATGGGGCTGTTCAACCTGGAGAGAAGGCTCAGGGGGGATCATCTTATCCATGTATATAAATATCTGAAGGGAGCGTGCAAAGAGGAACCGAGCCAGGCTCTTTTCAGTGATAGAACAAGAGGCAATGGGCACAAACAGAAACACAGGAGGCTCTGAACATGAGAAAATATTTTTTTACTCTGACAGTGACTAAGCATTTCCACAAAATGCCCAGAGAGGTTGCGGAGTCTCTCTCCTTGCAGATATTGAGACCTCACTTCAAATGCTGTGTTCAGTTTTGGGCCTTTCACTCCAAGAGAGACATTGAAGTGCTGGAGTATGTCCAAAGAAGAGCAACAAAGCTGTTGAAGGGTCTAGAGAACATGTCTTATGAAGAACAGCTGAGGGAACTGGGGTTGTTCAGTCTGCAGAAAAGAAGGCATTGCTCTCTACGACTATCCAGAAAGTGTCTGTAGCAAGATGGGTGTCAGTCTCTTCTCCCTCTTAACAAGTGATAGGATGAAAGGAAATGGCTTCAAGATGCACCAGGGGAGGTTTAAATGGAATACTAGGAAAAATTACTTCACCAAAAGGGTTGTCAAGAATGTTGTTGAGTCACCATCCATGAAGGTATTTAAAAGACGTGTAGATGTGACTCTTAGGGACATGGTTTAGTGGTGGAGTTGGCAGTGTTAGATTAACGGTTGGACTCAATGCTCTTAAGGGTCTTTTCCAGTCTAAATGATTCTATGATTCTAAGATTTGATTCAAAATCTGTCTGGACATGATATGGGGCAACCAGCTTCAGGTGAACCTGCCTGAGCAGTGGCATTGGACAGGGTGACTTCCAGAGGTCCCCTCCAACCTCTGATATTCTGCAATTCTGTGAAATAGAATTTTCATGCATTGAATCATATTAACTGTATAATTATGCTTACTATACTTACAGGAACTTGATATTAAAATAGTATGAAGAAAATGTGGAATCAAAGTCTTTAGCTCAGCTAGGAGAAATAAATGATGTTCAAAGTCCAAAAGAGCTGCCCACTTTATTGCCTACAGCTCTTTACTATGAGATGAGGTGAAATCTGCAGAAGCAGAAAAAGAAACAGAACTCCATCAGATGAAGATGAAGAAGAGAAATATGCACATGTTTAACAGTGAAGCAACTACCTCTTCCTTCTATTAAAAAATAAGTTGAGACTCACACAGAGAAGCAATTATAATTAACTGATGTGAACTGAGAGATTTTTGACAGTTCTGTTTCTCACACCATATTTCATTTTGGACGGTTGCTATTTTTGCCAGTTACATCTCCTATACACTATTCTTCCAATGATTTGTTTTATTCTATGATACCATGCCATCTCTTCACAGTTACTTTGTCAGAAATCAGCAACATTGATGGACAATTTGGCAGATATGAACTCTGTTCCTCACAGTAGTCTCTTAAAAGGAATAATAAAAAAGGGGACTTCAATGCCAATACACTGGGACTGTAAGCAAGCTGGTGAGAAGGGATTTCTTTTTTACCTGTAACTTCATTAGTAAATCTGACCTTCAAATGAGTTGCTAGGTAAGACAGATAGTTCCAAGTCAAGGCTGTAATACAAAATCTGGTTTATTGTTATTCCAAAGAGTCTCCTCATAAGAAATGTTTTGCCTGTATCTTTATTGTGCAAAGTATTTTGTGGCCATAACATAGTGCCTTGATTTAACTGCCTGAAAGATCCACTCTGGAAATCCGAAATAAATTATAAAAAAAAATCAGAATTCATATACAAAGTAATAGTTCAACTCCAAGAGAGACAACAAATTACTAGTGTTGCTAATGGCCTGCTTTTGTTGCTGCTCTGTATGAGAGTGGAGTATACAATTATTAGGATTCTGCTAAGCTAGTGTTTCCTTATGTAAAAAGCAAGGAAGGATGTTTCCTTTTGTTTTTATTAAACGTCACAGTCCAAATATACAACCTGACTCTCATGGATGCGAGTTACAAAAAAGCCATAATGACCAAGCTCAGCTGTCAAGACTTCAGCAAAAATTAGCAGTGAGACAAACTTGATAGCCTTCTTATTACAATTCATAATATAAAGAAATAAGCATTTATGACTACATACTGCGTTTGTTCCCTTTCCTCATCCACTGTCTTTTCTGTATGTTCAGACTGAAAGTTCTTAGCATGGGGATTATCACATTTCTCACTAATGCTTTGAACCTCTGGTGGTCAGTCAGCTTCCTGCACATCTCTCCAGAGCTATACAGCACACTTCACAAGAGGAGGAGTAATGGAGCTCCCCTTATGCTCCAAATCTCAAAGTCTTTTCTATCTTTGACTTCAAATGCTTTTGCTCATAGCTTCTATTCAGGCTACACTGGCCTGGGAATGATAGAAAGATATAACTGAGAAAAGATTATAAGAATACCTGTGGAAAAAGCAAGGATGTTGTGGCTGTACACTTTTTCTAAGGCATTCATTATAATTTGTGGAATACATGACTTGCAGTCAGAAGAATTGCAGTGTTTTTGCTTCCCTTTAGACCAAATTCACAAGCAATTCATTGTATGGCACAGCTGGTTTTAATATCTCATCCCTGTGCAAGCACAACTTTAGTTACAAGATGCGTGAAGGAAATATGCACAGCTTTAAAAATAATAAGCAGCTTAAAAGCTAACACAGATGTTGTCAATGGACAGACACTACACTAGTATGCAATCCCTATTCAAGATTTATTTATACCTTAAGTTAATGAAGTTTAGGGGGAAGGAAAGAGAACTTTGAAACTGAAGTCTTCAACAAAATCCTTAAACATTACTGAAGTCTTCAAAACTGTTTTCCAGACATGCGTAAGAAATATGGTTCAGAAATATTTCTAGATCTTCCCAAACTTGTGGCAATAAACTTTCAGCTACTCTTGTTTCCGTACCTTCATTATTTGGCTCTTTCATTCTTTCAGCTACAATCTGCAGCACCACAGATGTAGTATGTGACAACCAGAACACTCTGTTACCAGGAAGAAGGAGACTGCTCCAGAGGGTAGCAAGACATCAGGATAACGGATAAAGGATGCCTTAACAATTAGCAATTATGACACGATACTCAAGACTTCAGTTAGTGCTTCAGTGCCATTTAGGTTTTGCGGCAAAGTAGATTTCAATTGGCCTTAAAGAGGAATTCAATTTCCCTAAGTAGTGAAGACATGAAATGTTTGACTACTTACCATAGACTTCTGCAGAATCTATTTAATTTAGACAGCTGTGATTAACGGTTAAACCTCTTGCCTTCTATGTGTTCAAGAGTTTCTTTGGTATCTTTATATTTAACCAAGGAGGAAACTATCCTTGAGAATATGAGTTAATTATTTTCATTCATCTAAATCACTGTATCAGCAATTGTTTTCAAGTAAAGCTAAATTATCTTCTCAGAGTACCTTAAATCGGAGTCTTCACTTTTAATGTCAGTGCTAGTTGGCCTAAACTGGATGGATACACACAGAGTAGGCACCTGTCTCAGAGTAATATTCAGAAACATAGCTTGTACTCTGCCTGGTTAATGTCTTTGGGATTTCTTCATTATCTCATAACACCTAAACAAAGTTTCCTGCAATAACATATATTGTCTGTGATATTTAGTGTGCATTTGCACTTTTAGCTTGCTTTTCATTGCCTAGTTTAAGTGAGAAAATGCACTCACAGATGCATTTTCAGATGTATGATCGATGCTTTCACACTAGTAAATCTATGACTGAGAACCAGCAACACTTTCTATGCATTAGTATGCAAAGATTTTGTTGCAGTAAGCATCATTACTTCTGGCTGAGATTTGAGGGAAGGAGGTAAGCAGATATGTGTATCAGCTGGTCTTAGAATACTCAGCCAGATGTCAAGGAGGCAAGGTCATTTTGGATGTCTACTCTGAAAGGGGGAATAAGTGAACTTTACAAAGTGAGATTTTTACTAGGCTTTCATTATGCCAATGAACCAAACGATGCAGTCTCTCTTGTGTCACTTGACATACCATAATTTTAGTTAAGTGTGCCTGCTTATACCAGTTGCTGATGCCAGCTGGGAGAGAACAGCTCACTTCCATACTCATAAATCATCTTAGTTTCTAAAGCAGCATAGGCACATAGAAACTGCCTAGTAGACATTATCTGTAGCATATCACAAACCAGGCTTGGAAATTGTTTGGAACAGTGCAAGCTTGCATGGGCCAAAAATATACTAGGAACCACACTAACAATGTAATAGCATGTACAGTTGAATTTTCGGTGCTCAGGAGAGCTCCCTTGCACTGTTCAATTTACTAGTAGGTTTCAAAAAGACAACTGATGATTAACAGTAAGCTTCTTTTGCCCCTTAGGCCTGTTTCTGGTAGTGTGTTTGGTTAAGAATTAGTATGATCTAGATAGCGACTCAAGTGTCTGTATATGTGAAGTGTAATGGCTATCTCTACTTCCTGTAACAGAATAACAATAATTAAGATAAGGGATGTGTTAAGCAGTCATCACACTGAAAGAAAAATGGAATTGCTCATTGTCTTCCTCTGCAAGAAAGTGACCTATATCATTGCAGAAGACAGAAAAGGAAAAAATGTCTAATCTTAAGCATCATGAATTCTCAAAGAAATTCTAACCAAAGGAAAATGGCTGATATTAGAGAAGGCTCACTGACTTAAGTATGTCTTTATGATCCATGCCTTTCTGCTTATGTAAAAGTTAAAAGCATTTGGGGTGTAACGGCTAAAGCTGCATTGTTTTTAGAAAAAAGTATCTTAAAGATAAAAGGATGTACTCAGAATGGAAAATTTTTATTCCCATCAACATTCCAGAGTGTCTCCGATTTTCATAACAGCCTGAGAATTCTCAAACAAGGAAGAAGTAGAACAAATGAGCATTCTAGTAGAAACTTTTAAGGAGGCAGAAGAATGAGTAAAATATTGTATTTCTTAAGATGCTTCCAGTTTGGAAGTGTTCAAGACTTCCTAACCCATGAGAAAACACTCCAAGAAAAATGAGGGTGAAATGTTATAGAAATTCAGTTCAACCTAACAAATTAATTGTCTACCTATGTGTTTTTAATGTCTCTTAAAATTTTACTGGTATCTAAACCTTCTCGCTTTCTCTTTTCCGTTTTGTTTTGTTTTGTTTTCTTACTGAACAAATTTCCTTATGTTTTCTGAGATTCAAAGATTTCTATCAGGACTTGCTTAAATTTTATGTGCTTAGCAGTTTTGCAAATTGGGCCTTTCAGATTCTACCTCCTCTATCTGCAGCCGTGGTTCTGTGCTTGAAACCTATGAGTGACCCAAATGAGAATGCAGATCAGTGATGCTGACAAGAGTCCAGACAAAAGAGTTGAATTGCCTTGTTTATGTCTGAGGTCTTAATTCTGGAGCCAAATGTAGACATTTGAAATACCAATACTGTCAATTATGTTATATTCAGAGGTGAAAAATTAACTGAAAGGACATTCCAAGGGTACAACAAAGCATTAGGCCTTGAGGTTGTTATGCCTCACTAAGAGCACAATTGCCAGTTCCAGAATTTGGAGATGTTACACCATTATACTTGGTCACCACTGGGGACTCCTGTCCTCCAGTTAACTGATCACAGCTATCAGAGGATAGAAACAGAATAGTTAAGCTTTGGAGATACTGATCCAGATTCCTTCTACAGAAACTGAGATTCTTCCACATTTCCAGTAGTCCTGGCAGCAAATGTATGGGCATGGAGCAGGCTTAAGTGAAAGGCAAGCAAATAGCTGCCACTGCTGTAAAGGTGGAAAATAGCTTCCTTCCAGTCTTGCTCTGCTGCATGAAACTCCAGCTCAAAAATAAGGATTTTTAACTAAAGTTTTGGAAATTACAAAGCACTGAACTGACCATTTTTTTCCTTGCACAGAGGTAAATCTTACTTATATATAGAAGCAACTAAGTTAGATTGTTGGACAACATCTGGAACAAAAGACATCCCTGTTGTCTGTGCAGACATCCCAGTTGCAAAAAATAGCCATGGCAAAGTGAAGTATTAGCTAAATAAGACAGTGTTGTGCTTTCATTCTGCTGCCTTTCTAAATCATAAATGTGAGTTTACTGCTGATTTGCTTTATTAGGAGAAACTTTTGCCCCTGCCTTTCACCATGCTTTGAGAAACCTCTAGCTGTTACCATGACTGGAGTAACACCTCTATTTTAGGGAGGGGAGACTGTTTTCTAGTTCTAATGCCTTAGACTTCTTCCATAGACTAAGGAGGTTCAGATGGTTAAGCCTAGGTATGAGGCAAGTTTATCCTAGCTAATTTTATTACTAAACAGTGGAAAAATCCCTTTCAGCATGGGCTAACATGGTGGGTAATCTACCTGTTTGTCATCTAGTAAGCAAAAAGGGAGTAAACCTTAGAGCAGATGGTCGATCTATGCTACAGTCTGTGTTCATTTCACGGGATTTATTACCATACGTGCTGCTTCTATTTTACCATCCTTCTGTTTTCATTACTGATACAACTCTATTAGAATGTAAGAAGGATTAGGGCTCAGTGTAATGAATCTAAGTCATGTTCCAAAAGAGCAATAAGTAGTGAACTCAGCCTTAGTGTAAAGATGGTACCAGATCAAAAGTTAAAATCACGTGAAAGAAATTATGAAATTGATTTAGTTATCTAGTTTTTTATATGTTGTACTCCGGGATTTGAATTCTGCAAAGAGAGGGTTAAAGGACACCATAAGCTCTTAAGAACATCCATGCTAAATTAGCATTAATTAGCATTAGTATTGGCATTTTAGCTACACACCCAAATCCATAACGTAGCTGGCAACTTGTGGAAGCCTTCTTGGGTGGACTGCTAGACAAGTGTCTCCTCTGTGTCTCTTCATTCCAAGCTGCAGTACTATTATTTCTGTTCTTCCTCTCTCCCCTCATTCCCTCCTTGTCTGTCTCTTTCTTCATTTCAGGTAGTTGGCTTCTACAGATGGAGAGGAGCCAAAAGGTAAAAACATTCAGTCAAAGATGAAGTCAAATGTATCTATTTCGCTGAAGAAGTAAGGGCCTTTAACGAGGTTGTAGAATAAGAAAGAGAATTAGTATATCTCACTGAAAGTAAGAAATCATCATCATCATGGCTTGGCTTCGCGGACGAAGATTTGGGAAGGGCTTTGCCCACGCTTATTGCAAGTGCGTTGATGGCTGAAAAGGCCAATGCGGGATAGGCAAGACCGGTTGCAAAGAGCACACCGGAGGGTCTCCTTGGGTGGTATAGTCGAGGCACAGTTCTTTCTGCGCTGTCTTTTCTCCTCGAGCTTGATTCTACACGTGCTCTCAAAGGAGACAGCAGCGTTATGTATGGTGTGTCTCCAAATCTCCCGATTGGAGGCCAGGGTTGACCACTGATGGTGGTCAATATGGCCTAGGCTGAGGTGTTGTTTCAGGGAGTCCTTCTATCTCCTCTTTGGAGCTCTTCTCTTGCGGCAGCCGGTGGCAAGTTCACCATAGAACACGATCTTAGGGAGGCGGTGATCCGCCATCCTGGAGACGTGCCCTGCCCAACGCAGCTGCGTTTTCAGCAACATGGCCTCAATACTGGTGACGTCTGCCTGTTCAAGGACAGCAACGTTAGTCACGTAGTCAGTCCAGTGGATGTTTAGGATTGTGCGGAGGCAGCGCTGATGGAAGCGTTCGAGGAGTTGCAGATGGTGGCCGTAGATGACCCATGATTCAGACCCGTACAGAAGAGTAGGCAGTACCACGGCTCTGTAGACACTGATCTTTGTACTTTTCTTCAGGTGTTTATTGCACCAGACTCTTTTATGGAGTTTTCCGAAAGCTCTGTTTGCCTTTGCTATTCTGTTGTCTATCTCTTTGTCAATCATGGCATCTGAGGAGATGCTGCTACCCAGATAGCTGAACTGCTGGACTGACTGAAGCTCTGACTCGCCAATGGTGATGTGGGGATGATGGTAATCATCTTGTGGTGCTGGTTGGTAGAGAACTACTGTCTTCTTCAAGCTGACTTCCAGCCCAAAAAGCTCAGCCGCCTCTGCAAAGCAGGATGTTAAGCGCTGCAGAGCTGCTTCTGTGTGGGCAACAAGGGCGGCATCGTCAGCAAAAAGCAGCTCGCGGACAAGGTGATTCAGGGTCTTGGTGTGGGCCTTCAGTCGCCTTAGGTTGAAAAGGCTCCCATCGGTACGATATCGGATAGAAATGCCGTCTTGTTCGTCGAGGTCTGCCATGGCCCTTTGGAGCATCATGCTGAAGAAAACTGTGAATAAAGTTGGTGCGAGAACGCAACCTTGTTTCACACCATTGGCTATTGGGAAGGGCTCAGAGTGCATCGAAAGTAAGAAATATTTTTGTAATAAAAGCATCCCAGAAGGGAACTATGATTTCAGTAGCAATTTTAGAAGTTTGAGAAGAAGCTCTGTTTGACCTCTTATGGCTCAGTGTTCTCCTGCATACCTTTATAATGAGGAAAAGGATGTCCAACATCTAGTCCTTAAAAAACTATAGTTACGGTGCTACCTGCCTTGAGCTATAAAGCGCCTTTGGCCAACCCATGAAAACCATCATCTTTCCTGGTTTTCATTTGGTTTGGTTTGGTTGAGGAAAAGGGTAATCCAGCTCTTCAAGGATCTGCTTTGGCTTTCTTCCTCCATCAATATTCTGGAATGAAAGAGGTTAATTACACATTATTGATGCCTGATTATGGTCTTTTTCCACCCAGGGAAAAATCTGTAACTTCTGGACAGCCTGGGACAGCTGATAATCAAAGAATTGTGTAATTATTTTTTCTGTTTGTTTAGTGTGATATAAATACTAAAGTTATGGTAGACATACTGGAGAGGGTAATCACAGCCCATTCAAATCCATAAATACTTTACATACAAAACCTGGAAGAGCCAATAAGAGTCAGTAAATCCCCACTTGAAGTATCCATTACTGACACATATTACAGTTTGTATTCAAAATGAAGAGACAAACTAGATACCAAGAGGTGCCTGAAGAAAAGCCATTCTTCAAGTTTCTTGTCTCTTTGAAGTATAACACCTGAAAGCACTTGCCATGCCCCAGGGTAAATTCTGACAAAACTCAGTCAGAAGCACAAGGCCTCACCTAAAGTACAGTTATCTCTTATCAAGGCACTTGGCCAATACAAATTACAATAACAGAAATGGAAACAACATTTCACAGTGAAAGTCTGCTGTAATGATGCTTGAGAAAATGTCCAGTATACATGCCTGCTCATACTCAGCATCAGTACTAGCAATCATCATGCTAACTTTAAAGAAGCTAGCTCAGGAACCTTTGACAGTCTAGTCACAGTCACACAGCTCAGCAGAAGCTAAACTTAGCCTGGTAAATACTGTTTCTTAATTCAATGCCGCTTTAATCGGACAGCTCTTGACTCCCAGGCCAGGTTGGGTAAACCTCTATGGTTTAGAGCAAGTAATCTTTACTCTTTTAGAGCATAATTTTTAACAGTCTAGAGAAAAGCACCCAGTATGACCTGGAGAGTATACTTGGTACACTTAGGGAAAGATCCTGTCTGACCTAATGAATTTATGAATCAGTAATGAAAAGGAGAAACCTGAGTGCCAACCCTTATCTCATCTTTGCATTGGAATGTAAGATTTTTATTTAGCTGATATCTGTGTGTGCAAACGTTTATTAAGCATATATTCATACATTCATTATTCCTCTCAAATATTGGACCTCACTTGCTTAAATATTGCTCCTTAGATCTTTTAGAAACTACACAATTACTGACACTCTGATTAACAGTGGGCTCCTGGGCAATAAATAAAGTTTGTAAGTTGACATACAAGTCTACACACAAAACAAGGAATAACATCCACTTTCATCTTTTTGAGCTACTGCAAGTTCTTCCCAAGGTAAATAATGCTAGTAATGACCTGACAGCTAATTATACTAAACCTAAAATAGTAACTACAGACACAGTAACAACAAATGCAACAAAGATACTTCAGATGAATATCTAGAACAATGCATGCCAGAGCAAGGAAGGCTCTTTGGAGATGAGTAATGGGGAAATAACACGTCTGCTGAAGGAAAATACCTATTTTTACATGTAGTAGTTGCTCTTGGGAAGATCTAATTATAAATACTATGTTTTCCCATTTCTTTCAGGAGGTTCCAATCTCTTTAGAAGCCTGCCAAAAGCATCTACCAAATGATAAGTTATTAATTCCCAGAAAAATCAGAGCAAAACCAATGTGTCAGTCATTTTGGTTCTGTTATGGCAAAACTGATGTCCTTTCAAAAACCTATAAAATGTTGTATATATGTTATTTAGTCAATTTGCATTAGTGGTTTCTTCCACCATGCATTGTTTTCCTTAGGAAAAAATAACCCCAGAATACAAATAATACCAGGTGAACTCTGTATTTTGGAGGATATTTTGGAGACAGTTTGGTAGTGAGACAATGGTGGGAATTAACATACATGATTAAAGTGTCCTTGATATATCTGACAGAAAAAAGAAAAGATATTTCATTAGACAATTATCTAAAAGTTAACTAATATTGGGGTGATGCACGTAGAAGATATTTTTTGATGACCAAAACACTGTGAAAATCCTGTTGTCAATGAAAATACCGCTGTGGGTGAAGATGAGGTAAGTAAGTATAGCAACATGTCTGAATATAGTCTCTGTCTTGGTCTCATTCTCTCAAATACTTAAGCCACTTATGATATTGGGATGTTGTCTGCAGTCTGATGAGGTCTTTTTAAAGAAGGTCAGACTTCAGTTGTATGCCAGTGTATGCAGCTTTTGCCATTCCTTAACACTTCAGTTTTAATGTATTTCACTGCTAACAACTTCAATCTCCTTTATCTTTTGAAATTTTAATTTTCTGTTAGGATCTGAATTACATGTAGTCTAGTCAAGAAAAGAAATTAATCACCTCTCTTTCTGAGAAGAACACAGATTTGTCTGATGTTATCAAACATGTAATTCTGAGCCCTATTTTCAGACTGCAACAGTCTGTTAAAATAAGTCACTGGTGTCCATCACTTGATTTAATGCTTCTATTTTATTAAATGACAATACCTGTAGGATTTTGGTCATTGATGGTTCCTAGATAGAGATGGGATTTTTGGGAGAAGCATCCTGTCTCGATATGGTACAAAGCATAATAGACCTCTCTTCCTCAAGTGTGGCTACTGTGAAATTACTATAATATTTTGCAATCAGTTATGGTGAGCCAGATGTTTGTGTATTCTCCCTGTGAATGTTATTACTAAATATCCTTAAAGTAGCTCCTAATGACCAAAGCCATGCTGAGTTCTATTGTGGCAAGTGCTGAACAAATATGCAATAAGTAATTATGCAGTGTTTCAGATGGATTTGCTGGGGGGTTCCATCTTCTTTGTATTGAATTCTAGAAGTATTTCCATGTATTAAATGAGTAATTTATGTGCAGAGTTTATAATACAGTTTTGATAAATTGAGAAAATGCTATGAAAACAAAGTAAACCCCCCCTCAACAAAGAAAGATGTCCCTTCACTACCCATCTCAATGACAACAGTGTAGGTAAATATTACTTTGGCATCAGGAAGAGTAAGCCTCCTTATTTCACCCAAGTTCCAAGCAATTTGTACATATTACAGACAGGATGACTTACCCAGAACTCCACTGGGTGTGGTTTAGGTTGTGATTCAGTATTGCCTGGTTTCACTAAAACGTTACAGTATGCTTTCTGAAAACTACACACTATTTTATAATTTCCTTTCATCTTGGGCTTTGATCTAAAATGGCATCACATCCTAGAACATTGCCAATCCATAAATTAAAACGTTATTTGCATCATTTACAAGGTATATTGAACGGTTTTGTTCCTAATATTGACTTTTTGTTGAATTCTGACACTTACTTCCCCACAATGAGTTTGAGTAATTATTCTTTAGCTCATAATAACCAAGCCCATTAATTTTGTTTCTAATCTAGAAGCACAAGAGGGCTGTTGCCCAGCAGGCCTATTTTTAATAGAAATGAAAATTAATTTCAGTAAATTATGAAAGGAAGGGAGGATACCAAACATAATTGCAAGCTGTTTTGGGTCATTTTAATTGCTGGGCTGTTATTTGGGCCAGCCCACTTTGTCTGTATCTCATCTCTATTCACCATTCTCTGTTTCCAGTAAAAACTGAAAGAAGCAAATAGCTAAATACTTCAAGACAGTCCACACCTTAGAGCACATTACGTGTAGAGATCAATGACGCTTGCAAAATGCTGACGGCTCATGGGTAAGTGAACCTGCCTTTTCCTTCATTCCCAGGAATGTAGTTCAGGAAAACCATTAGAATCATTAAGGACAAACATTCTGCAAAAACATCTAGAGATTTTTACCTTGGTACTTGCTCAGAACGTACCGATCAAAATGAGATTCATAATATTCCAGGCACTACCAGTGCATTAATTACTCATTACATAGGTCGGCTTTTATGAGTTGTTCGGTTTTATCATTTGTTTACATCATTTCCACAGTTAGTGATGAAATTTTTGTTAACCAATAAACATTTCAGCAAAAATACGTACCATTTCAGTTTACACTCCAATGAACTGATATGAAAAATTACATACTCCAGTAATGAAATAGATTTCCCTGTTAAAGACTTAATGTTACTTCATCAATACTTGATTTGTAACAATCATGAAGATAAATATCACCACCATTCATTATTTCCTCAGTAATGACTCACACTTCTAATCAGCTCACCATTATTTTCTGTATTCTTACCTCCTAAATTCCACAAAGCTTTTGCTGGTTAAATAAGAATTGCAGTATTTTCAAGATAGTGCTTTCTGTTTAGTTAGTTTACAATTTTTGCTTTAGCTATCTCTTTTTGCTACGCACCTCCTCACAAGCTTTATGCTCGTACCTCTGCTCGGTCTTTGGAGCTGAAGTCAGGGTATTGCGACTAGAAGGGTATTGTCTGTGAAATCTCTCCCTCTGCTGGTCATTCGAGCCTCTCATTTTTATAGTTTAAACCCAGCATTTGCCAGATGGATCTAATCTATGGTTTTATCTTTTCTTGTCGGTTTGATGGCCCACTGTCTGGAAGCACAGTCAGTACTTTGCCTTACATAAAGCGTATTTTTATAGTAAGCAAGAAATACTGTCAGCATGTTTCTGTTCAGCTCAGAAAATTAAGAGAGCAAGAGAGATTTAATGAAAGAGGAGATAACTTGGTAAACAAATACAAGAAGAAAAACAGTGCCAGATTAAAAAAAACTACCAAACACAAACGAGAAAAGGGTAGACAAAAAACAGAACAAAAAATTATTAGTACCTTGACAAGATAAGAGATGCAAAAGATTGCAAAGAGGACAAAGTTTTAAAACAACTACTACAGAAAAAATCACAGGCTAAACAGATGCATTCAAAACCACAATTATAGGAAACATGGAATATACAAAAAAATCTACAGGCAAATACCTAGACCTGGATTCTGTGGCTAGCCCAAGAATGTGCTTTCTACAAGGCAGTGTGAGAAACGTATGCATCCTGCATAGTGTAGGATCATAACTGTGCAGGACCATCAGTATAGATCAGGACAGTACTGCTCCTGATCGTATTGACAACTCAACCTCTTAGCAGATTATGAATAGCTGAAAAAATAATTTTCCTGACATTACTACTTCATTTTAAAAATGTTCTGTTAAAAAGATACCAAAGTACACATCTGGTTTCTCAGATTAGAAGACATACAAACATCCTTATGGGCACAGGTCTGCTAATGACATCTAGTTGTTCCTTCCTCAGATGCAGCTCTTTTGGCCAGTGGTGTGATACTTTAATGCTACATCACAGGTGTGTTGCTTCAGGAGATGCCTGTGTCCCAGCATCATTCAGAAGCATCCAGAGCAGTGACAGATGTGCTTCCTACACACAGTGATTAATCAGGAACAGAAAACTGCAGGGCAAGTGTGTGCCTAGGAGGGAGAACTCCAGTCCACAAATCTCTCCAGCTGTTCTGGAGCTCTCCAAGCACTAGCCCAAGAAGTCTCTCACTGCCAACCTGACACAGGCAATACTCCAGGTGGTGTGATTCTTTGACCCATGACTTAGCTCCTCCTTGGCACATTGCCTGGATAAGAGAACATGCAGAGCACAAAGGACTTTCTGACATCATTTAGATTCTTTTAGCCATCTGTTTAGATGCTTTAAAGACATAATTTTCCACAATTTAAAAAATAAACTCCTATTTTCAATATAATTACATTTTCTTTCTCCTTTTTATTAATGCAGAATTACACTTTTTAAAAGTATTCTTTAAAAGACAGTAAAATGTTACTACATGCATCTCTATAGCCCCATTAACTGGACAGAGACTTGCAGCAAACTAAAATTGCTTGCAAAGTACTAACAGCTCTTATCAATTCACCTTGCTTTAAAATGTGTAAGAAGAACTAAACATTTTTGTGGGAGTATAGAAGGATTTTACTACTCACTATTAAAATTAAAGAACAACTTCTTACAATCCTTATTATTTACATTGCATATTAATTTACAATGATTTTTCTGTGCTGCACTTAGCATGAGGAACCACAGGCTCCCTTGTAACGCACAACACTGTTAATACAAAAACGAACTTACATTGTTTCTCATTAGTCACTAATATCAATAATCTAACCAAAGTGCATCAAAACAAAAACATTAAACATGCACCATTACAGATCTCAGATTCCTGCAGCAGAGAAAAAGGGGTTCTGTATCAAGTATTTGGCATGTTCTGAAACAGTGGTGCAATGGACCAAAGGACAAAGCACTGCCTGAAGACTGCCATTTGATATAAAGTTATGATTACATGCCAACTGATATTGCATTGCCACTCTTATACGGTAGCGTCATTTAAGAGTTCCAGTGACAGATCCAGTCTAACACTCATCCATGAAAATATTAAAAAAAAAAAAAACAAAAAAACCCCTGCACCTGCCCTGAGGATTTTCAGTTTGAGTAATGTTGAGTGAACCATCTGAGTGGATGTGGGAAGCGGGAGTTGCATGTACTATTACACTACAAAAAGTGTACAGATCATATTGATTGTAAAGATAATGTTTGTGGTCACAAACCTGATCTTCTTTTACAGTGGGAGGGACTTTTCTCCTCTAGTCCCTTTCTTGCAGTCCATCCACTTGAGGAGTGTAGTAAGAGAGAATGCCAGTAAAGACCATGGCAAAAACTTACTTTGTGGAGTACCTCAGCCTTTTCCTCATCCATTGTTACCAGATGTATTAACATGTGTTTCCCTGATGGATTTATTTTCCCATGTTAGAATCCAGTAAGGCCTTTGTCTGATTATTGCAAAAAGAAAAATCTTTTTTAGAAATAGAGTTGTCATGAACAAGGCTCTGTGTTAAATCTTATTTTTTTCCAGTAGAAAATTTAAATTTAAAAGTCAAGACTAATTTTTAAAATAATTGGAATCTATCTGTTACTAAAATGGGAGAAATACCGTAATTTGTTAGGGAAGCTGGAGTGCCTGGATGCTTGTTTTGTACCAAAGTTCATCCTTCTGTAGCATTTTCCATACTGCAAAGTTCAAAAAATTGTTCTTTGTCTCATACAAAAACATTTTATATGCAAGAATGTGAGAATATGCCTTGCTGCCATGTATAGAGATTTCAGGAATTGATTTCTTTTCCCTTTTTCCTTTATACTTCCACTTCTCCGTCTTCCTTTCCTTTGCCCTCTCCTTTTCCTTTTTTCTTTTTCTTCCTCCTTTCCATTTTTAAAATTCATGTATTTTATGGTAATCATGAGAATAAGGTCAAGTTTCATACAGAATGGGGAAAGACAGGAAATGTTTCTTGACATTCAGTTTGCTATAGCTTTTCTATCTCGTACCTTTTAAAGATTCTGCTGAACAGTGTCAAATGTTCATCACCTGATCAACTCGCTATAAATCTTGTCTTCTGTTTAAGCTGTTGTAACTGACTACTATTTATTTTGGGCTTTATTCAACAATATCTGTGTCCTAAGAGTCTGACAGTAAAGCACATTTATCACAGTGTGGAGCATAATAGATGCATATGAATAATCATGTCTACTAGGCTAATAGAAGCTTTTTAACATCAGGATGCTGAGTACATTTTAAATCTGGGTTTCACAAAACAACCGGCAGTCAGGGGAGTGAAGGCAGATGGAAAGAAAACTGCAGACAACTGTTATCTTACAGAAGAACAGAGATCACATTCTCATTATCTTCTGTGGAATGATTTTTATCTGCAGCCTTTTTCCCTACTCTTAACAGCAGTTATTTTTGAAGTGTCTCATTAGAAATTTTGACACTAAGCAAAGTTCATAGCCTTAGCATAATTTAAAATTCTTGATTCAACTCATGGGCATATTTTTTATTATATACAAAAACGAGGAAAGTTGCCTATGATGTCAAACTGTCTTACAAGTTCTGCATCACCTTTGCAACTGCTGGAAGATGGGTGTAAGAATCTGTGTGTATAAGAATCCCAGAAAAGAGAAAATGTTGGTCCCAATTACATCGTGACATACTTGGCCACTTAGGTTTCAAAACAGCAGTTCTTACTGATTTATTGATCTAAAGGTGGATTTTTGACACCTTCTTCCACAAATGATGTAATAGTCAATAGCTCCGAGTGGGTCCCTGTGCTTTCACTCCTGATGGGAGGGCAGGCAGGGGACACATCATGCCTTTGGGGGACAGCACAAGGAACTGACGAGGCAATGGTACAATTCAACTACCGTTGCTTTTGTGAACTGTCCAGTTTTTCTGCTGTCAGGTCAGAACAAGCCTCCAAGCATGTAACTTCTGGCTGCAGGCCTCAGCTATGAAAATCAAGATGGAAACAGCAGATCCTTCCCTAGAAAAGGCCGCACACAGTCTTGCAAAGACTGGGGAAATGAGAAGACAGCATGATCTGATTTCAGTTGCTGTGGGTTCGCTTGTGTTCAGAAGCTCTTGTCAAGTCGCTGGCTAGCAACGCGCTCTCTTCATGCACCACAAAGTGCATCCACACCAGGGCTCTACCCAGACCTCTCCAAACTGCTTGTAACACACCCAGATCACACCAGGAAGGTGTTTCTAGTGAGCACCCTAACTAAAGCCATAGCATCCCTGAGGAAGAGTGCAATTTAAGGCATTCCCACCTTCTGCCAGGGAGAACAAAGCAGAGGGGATTGTGCCTCTGCTCCTTCCGGGACCTGCCCCCCATCCTGCCTCCCATCCACATGTCCAGGAGTGTGCTCCTGCACCTCAGCCCTTGAGACCTGTATCCCAGGAACAGTACACGGCCATTGCCAGCAGCAAGGCACATGCTCTGCATGGAGTACACATGGCCTCCCCCCTAAGGCTGCTCAGCATTGCTCTGCCAGCACATGGCCTGATCAGCCTGGAGCTGGGCTTTCAGGAGGCTGAGCTGTCACAGCACTTTCTCTGCTGACCAAGTAGCCATGGTGCCTTTGCTGCTGTCTTGCTCACCTTGTTAGGGTACAACAATGGTTTTACAGAGATGCCAGAACGTGTTTGATTGCAAGCAGAAGTTGTCCAGGGATAACACAGCTGAAGCATAACAGATGAGAAAAAGCCATCTGTAACCTTTGCTGCCTAAGAAGCCATGTTAGGAAGCTCAAAAGTAAAGGCACAGTTTGCACAGAAAATGTCCTGGATACAGCAGAAGAACAGATCTCAATTTCAGAAGTCTGCAGAGAGTTATTTCTGCAAACTGATGTCCATAAAGGTTTTATCTGACTTTCTTTTACTAATCATGCTTAAAACATTAAATACTTGGGCAAATAGAAACACCTTCTTTTGGGGCATCTCAGATACACTTCAATGGAATATTAGGACTCTATTCACTGCCAGTAAATAAGATCCTAGAGCCATTTGAGATGCCCTCAGATACTAAACCTGGCCTTCAACTGCTGCTCCAGAGGGCCGTGTCACATCTGCCAGCATTTTAAGTTGCACTGAATGTACACGTGTGGGTATCTCAATCATGCCTTGTATCAAACTCATGAAAAAAGACTCAGGATACCTCCTTTGCACAGCCAAGCAGCTCTTAAAGAGCCTGCAATTTATAATGTCCACATTATCAACTACAAAATTTTCTAAATGTTTAAGCCTAGAGTCTGCTCAGAAACTGGGGGCAAACACCTTTGTCCTCAAGACTGTGGCTTAAGCCTGAAGTGGAGATGTGACTAAACCACGTCAAAGGTCAGAAAAGTGACTGCGCTTTTAGTTTGTAGCATCAGTGCTTCTACCCAAGGAGAGTTCAGTGCCATGGTCACACGGGTGTATGTTCTTACTCATTAGCTCTGGCATCATCCTTCTCAGTTCTGGAAAACAGAGAATCACCCTTTAAGAAATCTCACTCTTCATTGACTCTGTGAGGCACATAGCTGGCCTGAATCACCTCACTAAAGCAGGCAATTTCCTTTCAGAACATCAGTACTTAGTTTTGGCAACCAACAAGATCACTTTAACAGGTTCTTTGTTGGGATAAAACTAAGTTTACATTTAAAGGTTAGAGGAGGGCTTCCACGGCTGTAGAGAGGACAGTTGCAGCACAAAGTCCAAGTCACAACAGACATGTACACCATGCAGCTGGATGCCTGCAAGCTCTTTGTTGATAAAATTCACTGGCGATCAGAACTACGACTATCATGAGATTTGTATCTGATGTTAGGTGTTATCTGGATGCCCTGAGGGGTGTGAAATGGGGTGGAGGTCCTGTGGTCACACTCATTTTTCCACTCCGGACAAACGAGCTGTTACCTCCACCCACGCAGGTGTAAATTAACGGACTTTGTGCAATTAACATAAGTGATAAGCTTGTCTGCAGTCCTCCACAGACACACAACTACCTGGGTGATGTCATGTTAAAAACTGGGTATAAATATTGCCCTAATGTCGGCCCTAAAATAGGATGGGAGAAGACTCAGAACCATACCACCAGACGGATTGACGAATTCGCCCTCTCTCCACCCTCCCACTTGGGACACCTTGTGAGTAAGATTCTTTACCTCAGCCTACGCTGAGTGACACTATTTCTCCCCGGGTGCATTTTGTGTGTGTTGTAATCACAATTATACTTGTTTCTATCGCACTATTCATGCATCCAATGGGTTTGTTTTACCAAGCGGCCAGGCTACAACGGGGTGGGTTGTAGCTTCTTCAGTGTCGCATCTATGGTGCCTTGCTCTCTCTCTGGTAAATAAGCTATAGCTAACCTGCAGTTCATTACATTTATCAATGACAAGACAAAAAGAACTTGTAAATGTTGCATGTAAATAAACCGTCATTATTCATGCCCCCAATTTTCTTGTCTTGCATATTTGATGTCGGCCTTATAAGACTGGTTTCCTTTCCCCCCTTTTTGCAACAATGGCAAAGCAGTAGGGTAACAACACTCAATTTATATATAACCTGGTAACAGATAAAAAACTAAAATGAAAACATTGTTTACTGTAGCAACTTATATTACACATTTTACATGACTATATGATAAGAACCTCTTTCACGGGCACCCCCTTGCCGTGGGGAAACAGCTTGCGTGCCCTTGTGAAGTTGAGAGCTATGCTGGTGGTGGCATATGCCTCCGGTAGGGTCTCCCAAGCCAGACAGGTCTCAACTGAAGGGTCAGACAAAGTGTGTCCACGGGCAGGATGGGCTCACTAGCCTTCGGGCAACTATCCTAGGAGAAGGACAACTCTAACTCCAAACCCGGGCAGATGGAGCTTGTTTAGCCCTGTAAGGCCATCCATCTAAGAGAAGGATACTCTAACCAAACCTACGACCTGAGGACTTTGCTGTCACCGTCCAAGCTCGCTAGGCCCTGGCAGATGAACCTCAGGTGTAAAGGGTGGGGCCAGTCTCGCGCACGCTGCGCCTCACCTAAAAAATCCACCGCGCAGGCTTGAAGGGTGTACTCACGTTTAAAGCCCTTCCCAAATCTTCGTCCGCGAAGCCAAGCCATGATGATAAGAACAGTGTTTTGGATCTTTGTGAGATCTGGCAGAAAAATTCATAGGCATCATATTTCAGTAATAGTAAAAATATTATGCATAATCAGACATGAGTGTAGGATGTTCTTTTGACTACAACAAAAGAGCATTTGAACACAGTATTATTTTAGTAAAATAAAGCTTCAAAGTCCTCTGTTTTGCTTTTGTTTTGCCATCAAATTGCAAACACCAAGTACAACATACCGTTTGTCAGACCACAATTCTCAACTCAGAAACTTGGGAATATAAATATCTATCATAATTTTCCAAAAAGTAAAGCTAGAAATTACTTCAAATATATTTATGGCTGCAACTGAAATTGGTATCTGGATGAGGATATCATTCTCTGAGCATAAGACAAGTAATTTTTAATAACTGAACATTTTAATTATGTAACTTAAACTAGAACATGTACATAAACAAGCTAACTTCTAGGTAATTTAGAGATTAATTTCTTGTCCATTGAGTATTATATACCAAGTTTTTTATTTGCTGAATTCCAGCAATTTAACATGCTAAAAAGAGTTCTGAATGACATTAATAGAAAAATAAAAAGAATTCGATAAAACTGCAAAATCCATGAACATCATTATGTATGCAAAAATACATTGTTTGTAGTATATCTCCACTTAAACAGGTCTTATAAAATTAGTATTTTGATATGTTCTCAAGGAGAATGAGATACTTTAGCCTAGGGTGTCTTCTAAAATGAAAAACAGATTATGGTTTTTTTTTGCAGTGAGACAATTGCTTATTCTCTCTACTTCCTCTCTATTTAATATTTGTAAGAGATAAGATGAAATATATCAGGCATACATACATTTATATAAAAGAAAAATACTGCTTGAAAGTTAAACTGATTTAATGGTCCTACACACTGAAAACAATTTTCAGCTTAATAGGGTAATTAATTTATTTGTATCTTAGCCTGACAACAAGCCTGTTATATGCAGGCCTTTAGCACCAAGGCGTTTAGCTTTCTACCAATTCCTACTGAAAAAGCGAAATTGATTATTCTAGAAAGGGAATTAATTTCAGGCTACTCTCATAAATTATATAACACCAGAATAAAAAAAAATCTGCATGGATTTACTTCAGACAATCGTGAAACAGTGGAAGATGCTGGAGTCTTATGAAAGCTAAAACTTCACCAAACAGAAATTACCGTGCAGAGCTGTTCAGAATGTCGGAATGACAAAAGCTTTGAAAAAACCCCAGACTCCTTTATATCCCTTCTGAAGGATGTTAAATACATTTTTACACTTCTTATAAAATTTTATGTTTATATACATGTGAAGCACTGACAAGGCAGTGTCTCTCATGGGACAGGAAAATCAGGATTAAGCACACAAGAGACACACTCAGTTACAAGGTAACAAATTACCAAAGATAATCTCCTTTTCCTAAGAAGTGTAAGATTAAAAAAACAAAAACAAGCAAACGAACAAAAACCAGCTGGGAGTGTAATAACAGAGGACTGGAAAGATCTTCAAGTCCCACCACCAACTGCTGTAAGCTTCATATCATACAGGTGTACTTCACCTTCCAGTTAGTTGGGTGGTTTTCTCCAACACTTTTCTTAGGAAGCTCTTCCAGTAATGTCCCTGGTGAAATAACTACAACTGCTCAATTTCCACCCTAAATTTCATAATGGCCAATTCAAACCTTCTTTTTTACATACATTTGTTAGGCTATATAAGGCTGTTATCTTGTATTTCATCACTGATGACATATCAAGAAAAACTTTTCTCAGCATTTGTTTTGCTGTACTAAGCAAAGTTTTTTCTGTCTTCTCTACCCATTTTGATCATCTTAGTATCACTTCTTTGTGTCTACTCTAGCCCCAATTTCTTTCTTGAAAAATGGATTATTACAACTATCTGTATTATTTCAAATAAAGAATTACCATAGCGTTGATATTCCCCTGCATGTACTGTAAATACACCCACAGTCCACCTCACAATATGCCTTTTCAGATCTACCACACACGGACGCACAGACATCCCGTGACCAATTACTATACTCCAATAATTCTCCTCTTTATTGCATCCATTTTGTGAGTCTTCAGATGACAGTGCAAATTCTTGTCAGCAGTCTCCAAGTGCATAACATTGCACATTATTCACTTGACTCTATTTCTTTTCCACTTCTCTAATAGCCAAGGTTGTACAGTTCTTTCTCAATATTCTTTGCAAGTTCTAATTCATCTTAAATTTAAACAGCTTTTATTCCTGCTCCACATTCTAAGAAATAACTTTATTTGCTGATCAGTATTTTTTAATTTATTTCTGTATTCTTCTATTCCTTGTAGGTGTTCATGTATTTCTAAAATCTATCTCTAAGTAATTACCCATTTAGGTCTGGCATTACTTCTGAAAGTCCTTGGTATTTTAAATAAACTTAACTGCAGGTTCAGATACCCTCTCCATTCAAATTCCTGAGCAGTTCAGACTCGCTGAGTTACCACTGCAGTTTCTTTAACTTACCTAAGCTCACTCTTCAAGTCACTTTACTTGAAGACATACTTTTGGTTTTCTTCCCATTTAACTCTGAACTGGATCAACTTAATTGAAAGCCCTTATTAAAATTTACAATGATTGGCCTAACTGTAATGTCCTTATTATTTACCCAAACTAAATAAAAAAAACAGTACAAGACCCTCTTCAAAGTGTCGTTAATGTATTTTTACATGTCTGCTTGGTGTAAAACACTGAAGTTGGTCCTTGAAGATTCCTGAAATTCCCTTTCCCATGTGAGTTCTACAATTCTTTGGGCACAAGTGTGTTCTCTTCCACCCCTTATAGTCCCACAGATGATAAACCCTTTGAAGCTGTGCCACCGCGGCAAAAAAGAATACGTCCTTTTATCTTTAGCCAGGTAACTAGTATGTTCTCCCAAGTTACGGCAATTATGGGATGAACAAGCAAGTTGTGGAGAGAAGTAACCTTAAGTCTCTTTTCTGTATGAGTACTTTCACTTCCAGGAACTAGTTCCCAACAGGTGATAAACAGAAGACGTCTAATAAACTTCACTGACCTTACTCATTAGCAGAACGTGTCTTCTTTATGGCGATTTCTTTTATTCTACCTCAAGGCTCTTGCTGTTTATTAAATAGACAGGGGCTACTAGGGACACCCTGTCCAGTACGCGATTCCTTGCTGGCACTTGTTGGTCCCTCTGATGTCCCTGACCTCCCTCTTTGACCGTAAGCTCTCTGCGTCTGCGCTTGTCCCTCGGGAGTGGAGGAACTTTTTTTTTTTTTTTGTCCCAATTTTTATTTAGAAGCTCTCATTCAGTTCCCCGTAATTCGCTACTGCGCCTCCTCGCCCTTGTCACTGCCTGCCGCCGGGGCTGACCCCACCCCGGCTCCATCTCTGCCAGTCAGGATACGAGAGGACGTGCCACCCTCAGGCCTCCGCATGGCGCAGGCTGGCTGGCCGCTGCCCTCTTCCCCGGCCACAGCAGGGCTGGCCCCTCAGCCGGCGATGGGGCTGGCCCCTCAGCCGGCGATGGGCCCGGCCTCCCGCGCGGACGAGGGACGCAGCAGCCGGCTGGGAGGACGAGCCTGCTCCAGTGTGACTTCCACGGCCGGCCGGGCCGGGTAGCCGCCGCGCTAGCGGAGCGCTTTCCGCCGCCGTTTGTCTCCCGTCTCTTCCCGTTCGCACGAGCAGCTGCTGCTGCGCAACCCCCTCCCCGCGCGCCCGCTCGCCCCAGTGGCGTCCCCTCCTTCTCTCAGCCTCGCACAGCGCGGCCCGGTAAGCTCGGCGGGGCCGGCGGGGCGCGGAGGGAGTCGCCGCCGCCGCCGGTTGGGCCAAGTCAGGCCCTGGGCTGGGTGGCCGTCGGGCAGCGGGGCGATGGGAAGGCGCGGTGAGCGCTGAGGTGCGGACACCCGCCTCCAGCTGGGCGGGCGGCGGGGCCGCCCGTCCCGGGGCGAGCCCAGCGCCTGCCTGAGGGGGCGCCGAAGCGCGGCGGCGACAGCCAGGACTTCTCCTCAGAGTTGACTTAGCGGTGCCGCCGCCACCTGTCAGCATTCGAATCGCCCCGGGAGCCCTCCAGCGTGCGGGGCAGCGCGGCGCTGCCAGCCCAGCCCTCCCTGCGCGGCTCTGGGGGCGGCTGCCGGGCCCCGACGCGCCCCTCCCTCGCAGGCGGAGGTGTGTCCGGGACGCGGTCGGTGCCCAGTCGCCGAGGGGTCTTGCACTGGCGCCGCTGCCCTGCGGCGGGACCCGGGCGGGTTCAGGCCGTGTCCGGATACCGGAGGGGCTGCCGGGGGCGACTGCTGGGGCTGTGCTGCCTGGCGACGTAGGATCGGCAGCTCGTGTTAGACTGGGACGTGGGCACTATATTCCTGCTTCCGCTGAGTCCTTTTTTTTGTGCAACAGCTAATGTTTGTCCATGCAAGAGCACAAACCAGGCAGTGCTGGTCTGCAGGATGTCATGGAAGAAAGAGATTACACGCCGATCCATGGTTTTCCATTGACTTTTTAGGTCTGTTCTTGTCAAAGCGTTTTACACTTAACTTGCTGGATCTGGTAGACCTGTTGACATCATCAGCACGCAGCAGGATTTTTTAGCAAGTTAAATTATACATGGCAAGTAATATTCTTTCCCATTTTTATGTTAACTGCCTTTTAGTTAAAAGGCTACTCTTGCCACACGAGTATCACACAAGGGCCACGCTCTCTCATCAGTCAGTGGTCTGTGATAGGGAAGCTGATCACACAATAGCTGAACTGGTAGAACAGTTCAAAATCGAGCAGGAGCTGGCACAGGAGCAGATGGCACGGCTCTTCATGCATCTTGCTTCTTTGCTTGTCTAGTAGTCTGGAGGCAGTTCTTTAGTAAATGTTCTTTTCTGTCTTCCCATCTAAGTGCTACTTTATTGAGAAACACTAGTTACGTATGCATTTACAAGTGTCTCTGAGCAGAAACACTTTGGAGATCAGAAGCTAGCAGCAAGTTTTTATGTGTACCTGAATGCCTTCCATGACTGTTTCTGTGTCCTTGGAAGTGTCAGTTCCTCCCTCTCTGGAAGCAGAAACTGCTGGTATGTTGGCTAGGACAGCTCATCTAGCTTCTCTCTGTCATCTTCCTTCAAAGGTGCCACTCCTTTAATATTTTTTTCAAGACTCCCAGTAACTAATGCTCAAATTTCTCTGCCTTAGTTTCTTGCTGCAACCTAATTATTATTGTAATCTTCATGGCTGCAGTGTTCAGAAGGGCTCGCAGGTGACTTTTGAACAAAAAGGCAGAGAACCACTTGTCCTGCTGTAATTATTTTCTTATTTTTGTGCATTTGGGGATGAAGGGCAAACTAGCTGAAAAGAAATTCTAGACTAGGTTTTCAACATAGGTTTAGGGTTTTGTATTTAGTTCTTCACTTTGAACATTGGAGATTTTTTTCTTGGAGTTTTACTTCATGTTTTCTAGCAATCTTTTTAAAAAAGAAATGACTAAAGCTTAATACATTATACAGTTTGGATTGTATAAGAAACTTGGATATAAATATCAAAGGGGACTTACTGCTAGTGAGAGGCTGCCAGAAGGGAAAGTGTCCTGTTCAAGGGGTGATGAATAAATGGGAAGCTGATCAGCTCTGTACCGTTTCTCTGGCTGCTATGTCTGCTGCTTGATCCTTCTACCTATTTTCTGTTGTTTTCTTTGTGAATAGTTCCACTAGCTTTCTGTGGTGTTGCTTATAGGTTTTCCAGGCAGAGTGGAGGGAAGAGAAGAAGTACAATTCCTGTTTCCTCTTCCCTTAACATAATGATGAGCATGTATGAATCTGAAAAATCTTAAGGATCTCATGCTGAAATTACTTTAAAATTGTTTGCTGGTGGGGAGTTGTTATTTAATCTTCCACTGTTTCCTGTCCTTATAAATGTAAGAAACAACGTTTTCAAGTGGATCTAGTTAATTTTGTGTAAGTTTACACCCTAATAAGACATTCTGCATTCTTTTTTTATTTTCCTTTAAAATTTATATAATCTGCCTAGTCTACTCTGCTGGTAAAACTTCATTTTGCGTTCTGCATCCAGATTTGAACACTGCTGTGCTAGACTAGCTGACCCATTTGAAAGAGTTCACAGAATAGCAGTGACAGTTAGAAATCAAGAAAGCATGATCTGCAAGGAAAGAGGGAAAGAACTGGATTTATTTAGCCCAAAGGCAAGTTTGAAGGGAAGCTAATACATAAGGTATGTTTAAAGCTGTAAAATGTTCTTGCGTGGAAGGAGCCATTTTGTTCTCTATATTCACAATGAGTAAGGGAAATTGCAAGAAAACTTAGGTTAGATGTTAGAGGAAACGTTAAAATAACAGAAGATAAGGTAATTAAATAGTTTGGGAAGGCCGTGAGATATTCATCAAGGGGAGGTTAGACGAATGGTTTTCAAGAAAGGGAACTGAGACTCTGACTTGGGAAGGATGTCTTAGGACTTTCTGGTCCTGGCTTTTCTGGGATTGAATCACAGAAAAATGCTTGAAGGACATAAAACAAGAGCCATGGAGGAGCATAGGCTTTTTAATACTCGGATATGTCTACATTCTATTTTGGAGGCAAACATGAGCTCACAGAAAGTAGCTGATCTGCCAGCAGTACAGCCACAACAAACATTGCTCAGTGCCAAGCTGAAAAGTCCCACCAAGAGTTACACTGTCTAGTTCATGATTGACAAATTGGAATCTTTTATCTTTATGTTGGCATTTTTTGCTGAAAGACAAAGCAAGGTGAGAACGAGGTGCCTTTTAACAGTTTTAGATGCAAAACAAGACAAATAAAAACTTACTAAAATATATCCAGAACATTATGGTTAAACTGCATTTAGCTATAAAAATACTTCAAAATACAGTGTTTGTATGAGGTATTGCATATATGTGTATGTGTGTATTTAACGTTTAGGATAGCAATGGCATTTCTATGGACATATTCTGGGAAAACTGGAGTTCTTTTGTCTAAACATTGAGGAAGTTGATTTGTTTTTTAAATTTGATTTGTTGTTGTTGCTTTCTAGTTCTGTAAGCAACCTGGAAATAAAAACAACTGTTTCATTTTGCAATTTAAAATATCTAAGTAGCAGGCAGTACAACATCAGAGAATGATTGTAAATAAGGTATTTGTCTCCTTCCTCTGTAGTGAAGAGCCTAGTGGTATACTTCTGGGTCACAAGAGGAAAGCCTGTATTGTTTCAACAGGTGGCTGAATTGTGTGTTTTGTGGTCTTTACAGATAGACATACTAAGCTGAAAGATCGCAGGTTGAAATGAGTAACCAAGAGGCTGATGTTCTACGTTGCTGGAGATGTAGGAAATATATAGCAAGTTCTGTTTGCCTTGTAAAATGTCAAGGAAAAGAACCATCCAAAGTAAGTATAGCATCTGTAGGTATTTTGTAACTTTTTCCAGTGCCATTGGTTTTAAATAAAGGAGTGTTATACTTGCCCTCACTCAGTAATTAATCTCCTGTGGAGAGAAGTACTGAAATATGGACAATTCCATAAAAGATAATGTGAGCAGTAATGCTAGAGAAATGGAGTAGACAGTGATTACCTTTTTGTTTTGCTACACAAAGGCTAGTATTCATGATACTTCTGACTACTAGCTTGTGTGGAGTATATAGTGTTACAATTTTTAATACAAAAGAGTGCTCTGGTTTTGACAGTTCTAATGCAGTCATTTTTTGTTTAAATATCTCTTAACAAAGAACTATTTGTTTCTAAGGTATGTTGTAGATAGTGATGCTAATTTCCACCACAGTAATTAACTGTGTGTTCCAATATTCCTACATCAGAAACCTTTGCTCTTCCTTTTTGAAAAAGTGAGGAGTAGTCTGTGCACAAAAATAGTTCAAAAGATTAGGCTGTCCTGAGAGGCGGGGATGTCCTGGCAGGCTAAAATACCACTTGGTAATTTACATCATCTTTATTAAAATAAACAGAAAAGTAGTCTATGGAATAACACAATGACAGTGTATTTCCTGTTGCTTTAAAATGGCAGTTACTAATCATAAAGAGTTAAGAGTCTTTCCAAATATGCCAAGAAGACTGTGCTTACATCCTATGATCTTGAATCAAAGCAAAAAAGCAAGTAGAAGCAAGGGTGCTGATCTTTTTTATGAATGCACAAGAAATGCAACAACATTCTTCTTGACAATGGAGAAAAGTATAACCAATAGCGGTTAACAAAGTTATTACTGTTTAAGTTCCTGATATAATTAGAATTATTAATAAACCCCTTTTTAATCACTCCACTTACAGAGCTTGGAACATTTTTGTGGAACATTTTTCATGCTTTATACTTGAATTTTTCTTGTGTGCATGGTTTGAATCTTTTTTGGGGGTGGGGGGTGGAGGATGGAGCAGATTTCAACTCTTTTCATGGAAATCATGTAGTGAAAGGAAGGACATATCTTTGTCCATGCCCCATGGTGAAGCTTTTAATTGCTAGTGGAGATCCACCATCATTGTGCACAAGACTGAAGTAGCTCCTTCTCTAATTATGTAGATAGCAGACAAAAACCTGTAATTTAACACTGCTTCTTGGGACATAGGGAAGCAAAGACTTCAAAGAATCATAGAGTGGTTTGAGTTGGAAGAGACCTTTAAAGGCCATCTAGTCCAACCCCCCTGCAGTGAGCAGGGTCATCTTCAACTAGATCAGGTTGCTCCAAACCCTGTCTAACCTGACCTTGAATGTTTCCAGGAATTGGGCATCTACCACCTCTCTGGGCAGCCTGTGCCAGTGTTTCACAATCCACATAAAAATTTTCATTCTGAAGGCTTCTTCACGTACTATGACGAGAAGTGTAATGTTTTCAGTTTGTCAGCTTATCCTGATGAATTTTAGACCTTCAGTCAAAGACGTAGCTGAAATATGAATGGAAGAAAAAAATCTTAAATCGTGAAACCAAATATTGAAGTTACGAATGCCGTGTAAACACTTTAAATCAGAATTCTATCCAAGTTGAAGTACAGGCACCCTCCACAGATAGGAGGAAGACGATAGCATAGTCATGGAAAATGGATCTGTCTGTCTGCTGTCATTAGCTGGAGAATTTCTAAAAGCTTCTGTCTTCTGTAACTAGCCCCACTTTCAATTTTCAGCGTAATGAAACTTTTATCCCATGAGTTTCATAACATTGGAGTCAGTAATTTTCCATATTCATAAATTTTAACAACTGGTTTTAAGTAACACTCACCAGAGTTTCCTTCTATTTTTAACCATCTTTATAACTTTATTGACATTCTGAACCATATAAAAAGATTTAATGCCACGTGTATCACTTCTGTGCTAAAAGATAGTTAGGTAATTGTTTTTATTTTAGTATCAGTTAATGAAAGTCTACAGTGGTTTAGGTTTTGCTTTCTCTTCAGTTGGTCACATCATTGCAGTAAAAACTCTAAAGTTGCTAAGAGTCCCTGGTTTCTCTGCTAGTTATTCTAACAAGCACTAGGAAATTAATTTAAAACCATTTGTGGCATAGTTGTGCAGCACTAACCATAGCCTTCATGTGAACTAGAACTTAAATTTTCCTTTCTTTACTGGAAAATTGTGCCACCTGTTAGTGCTTGTGAAATCAATTTCTGAATATATTTGGAAGATCAGCAATTGTGTACTTTCTGTTCTTGTAAACAAAACACCCCCCCCCCCACCCCAAACACCATTGTCACAGTGGACTCTGTCCACTTAGATTCAGAAGGAGAGAATTATTGACAGCACCTACCTGATCTTTAGCTTAAAGAGTTCGCCAATATCTTTGAGTTTTATCATTTTTTAATAAAATATTTACTGAGTTTGGAAAACCATCTTCTGGCTATATTCTAACAAAAAAAGCTTGCATGAGCGTTGAATTATCCATACAATAATTATTTTTTTAGGAGTCATCACAACCTTCAGCTGCTGCTCAGGAGTCTTGCAATGTATGGCATGTGAACTTAGAAGCTATTCCAGAGTGGGTGAAATGTGTCATTGAAAAGGTAGGTCTTTTTTTTTGCTCGCATCTTTATCATTCAAAATGTGAAATAAGTAAGAGGAACAAATTTCAAGAGCACTTTCTGCCAAGATCCATGTGTATTTATATTTCAGAGACCTTCTTACTGAGGGATTTTTTCTCAGTAATTTCTATCAATACTATTTACAAAGTCTTTTTCCCTCTTAATTTTTTATATGTATGCATAAAACCTACAAGTGCTAAATTCTGTTCCTGCCCATTTTTAGATTTGGACATATGTAGAGATTTGGACATATGTAGAGATTTGGACATATATAGATTTAGACATATTTACATATGTCCAAATAACTGTCATGGGCACCTCTGTATGTTTTGTCAATACTTCAAATAATGTTTAAGATGTAGGCTTTGGGTTTTGGTTTGTCTTGATCATCGTATCTCGCAGTACCAATGTACAATAAGTAGAATAAGAAGCCTGTTTCTCCATAAAACTGGACTGGAGGCTTGTTGAGAGATCATTTGTTGGAATATGATGTGATGTCTTTTATATTATGTCATATGAATAGGTAGTTACCTTCTGGCAGATTCAAAGGTCTGATGACAAGCCAGCATCACTGCTTTTGAGTTTCAGTTGCCCTTTTGAAACTACAAACCATCTCATAACTTCCCTTGTACTGATTGCTTCAGTTGAGTAATTAAGTTATTTTAGGTCTAGAAGTTAATTTTGTTGCATAGATATAATAAGCAGAAACAGTGCTTTTTCGATAGTTTTTTTTCTGATGAGTCTTTGATTTTGAGAAGCAAATGATATCTGCATTCCTTTCTGCTCAGACTTCAGTGTCTTTTACCATGTTTTAAGTAACTTCTGATTTAAGCAAATCCACCGCAAAAACAATACAAAAATTAAAAAAAAAAAGTTATTACTGTAAAGTTAAACATTCAGAAGTTAAGAAAATTTGTTTCATCTTCTTTCATTGTTTTGCTCTATATTTTATTAAATATTTATTAAACTCTTTTTAAAATTAATAATCTCTTATACTTCAAAAGTGCATGACAGAATAGTGTATCTGTTTCAGAAACATTAATCTTGGAGTGATGAGGTATTCCCCACTTGCAGAATTGCCTAATCTTGAATGCCTCATAAGGATGCAGTTTTTTACAGTACTTTGCATGTTATATTATTTTGGTAAAATTGGATTCAATATTGATACTAATAATAGTCTTTTCACCTTTAGCTGTAAATGGCCAGCCTTCTGCATTTGAAAGCCTAGAGGGTCAGGCTGGAGAACTGGGAAATAGAAAATCCATAGGCTGCTCAGAAAAGGCTTACCATATTTGCTCAAGATTGCAGAGGAGCAATGCTCCTCTTGTGGCAGAGGATGCAATTCTCTATGAACACCTTCCATATTTTAGCGTTAATTTTGTCCTTTAGTATCCCAGGAACTCTTGCCTCATTCACTTCTGACTTATCTGGAAAGATCTTTATGGATAAATGTGTACATTCTTTAAACAATTCTGGCTTATCCCCAGATCCTTCTGGGCTTTGAATAATTTTGTGATCATGTGTTATTTTCTCCTGTATGACTCCTGAATCAAAGACGAAAGGATTTTATGTAAGCACAAAGTCTATTTGCAGGCTGTAAAAACCCACTGCTTACCAGCCAGTTCTTTTTTTGCCATCTGTCCCTGTTCTTAACCCATCTCATTGGGTTTCATGCACACATAAGTGTATAGATAATCTTCAATAATTTTAAATATCTAGCTAGCACTGCTAGTGGCATTTATTGACCTACATTTTCTTTTCCCCATCACTAATCACTTGTTTTAGCTTCTTTGGCTAACCATTCTCAGTTTTTCCTCTTTATGCTCCATCATGAAATCTGTGTACCCTCAACTTCTTTTCAGGTTTTGCTGATTTTCCCCCTACCGCCTCCTCCACTAGTAGGCTGTTACTTCTTTTACTGAGTCAATGCGTCCACAGTCTGTTTCCAAACTCATGCTAAATCAGTCCCAGAATTCCCTGTACTGCACTTCATCTCCCAGTCTCTGTGCACATAGGACATAGAGATGTCCTTTTTCTTCCCTTACCATCTCTTGCATTCCCATTTTGCCAGGCTGCTAGCTTTCTTCCATAACATTCCTGAATCACTCCTCCTCTCCGTTTGGAAGTCAAGGTTACGATTCTATAGTGCCTGAGTGCCAAAAAGACTCACTAAAGGCACTAGAAAGTGCTTTTCCCTGAATTTTAGTGCTCTAGCCCATGGCATCTGGGAACTGGACTGTGGGAAGTTTACAGTAAGTCTCTGAAACAGCTTTATTCTGCTTTGGGAATGGCATATGCACATGGTGGTCATCCGTATAAACTGAGAAAGAGAGACTGCATGTTCAAGGAATTTTCAGGGATTTGGGCATATATAAACTGGGATTTTTTTTCCTCTAAGTTAAAAATGTCCAGATTTAAACAGATTCTCATAGATGCAATGAAAGGCATGTCTTTGATACTTTGTGAAATTTTGAGGTTTTAACCCACAAGGCAGGAGGAATAAGTTTCTCAGATAAGTGTTTCCAGAACGTTTTCTAGCATTGCATATGAAAAACACCATTTTTTCTGCACAAGTTGGGTTTTTTTTTTTTTTTTTGGGGGGGGAGGCGGGGTTTTGTTGTTGTTGTTTTCCAGAAACTGCAAAATTGGTTTTACTTAAACTTCCTGAAGCTTTAAGTCAGACAAATATCAGTTATGGAATCATCTTCCCAAACTACCTTGAAAGACATTTGCAACTGAAAGCAAGGCTTTAACTAGAAATGTTGTTCAGCTTCTGTATTCACGGCTCAGCCCCACTTTAGGCATACCAGTGCGTGATGTGTGACTGGAGTTTATAATGTTTCTAATCTGGGCTTTGATCCTACAAACACTCGCATAACTTTAATCCTCAAAGATGTTTCTGTTGACAGATGAATATATTTACCAAAAATACTAGTAGTTGTGTAAATATGCAGGAGTTTATAGATCTTTGATACGTGTTTTCTTTTGAAAAGGTACCTTTAGGATCGAAATAAATTTCAGAGAATTACAAAAAATTCTATTAATTCCCTAATACTCCTTAGAGTATTATGAATTTGTGATGGTATCTGCACACAGATTATGTTGTAATACTACATACACCAAAATACAAGTACCATTTCATGGGGTAAGCAAAGTAAAAGGCTATATTGTCTTTGCAAGAAAGCTCATTCCACTGTACTTAGTATGCAAGAAATGTATCAGCACTCAGAAGACTCAGCTGAGAAAATGTGCTTGCCAATTCCAGATTAACATGGTAAATTGATTACGCTGCTTGAAAGGATCTGATGTGTTCATTAGTTTTGCAGCATTATTCTATCTGTGGACAAATTTTAAACTTATTTCAAAGCCCCTACATTTTGTGAAGGGTATTCTAGATTTCTTAGAATTAGTTATCACTGCAGCAAGCAGAGTTTTGACAAGAACATTATTCATGGTGGATTTTCTTTCTGCTGTGACGTCTCTTTTGTTGTGTTCTAAACCTAAAAACATAAACCCTTTTATTAAAGGAGAAAAGTAACTCTAGTAATGATTTCTTAACCAATTTTTTTTACAGTGAATCTGATGGGTATTTTACAATTAATGTGATGGATGTCTTTTTTCTTTTCTTGTCAATAGGCGCAGTGGACAATTGGAAAACTGCACTGTCCGTTCTGTGAGGCCTGTTTAGGGGGCTTTAACTTTGTTTGCAACATGAAATGTTCCTGTGGACAGTTAGTAAATATACATTTCTGCAAAAGTCGGACTGACTATCAGCCAGCTTTCGCTGTTAAATTGGCAAAATCAGCAGGAAAACACTTAGGTCTCCTCAAAATTCAGTCTAGTTTTAGCAAGGATACTTGCCATGAAATGGTAACTGCATCTTTGAAAATCAAAAATCAAGGGCTTTCATACATGGCCAGAGATAATAACGGTACTGGAAGATTAACAGAAGCACTTTATCTAGAAGTAAGAGCTCCCAGATTTGAGATGAAAAGTAAAAAACCTCTCTTAAATGCATTAAAACAAAAGAGAAATATTTCTGCTTCCTGTCCTAGGAATGGTGCATGCACTGTGAAACATTTTCACAGAAGATCACGTAGTTTGGATTTAAATATCAGAGAGAGACTTGTTTTGTCACCTGTATTATACGAAACTTGCAGTATGGGAACAATTTACTGCAACCAAAATGACAATCCACTTGTTTACACACAAAGTAGCTTGCATTTAGAGTCCAATAGGAAAGACTGTAGATCTTTTCAGGACTTATATAGTTCCAGGGCTGGCAAACTACAAAAAAGGTTTCAAGTTAGTTCCTTTACCGCATTACTGCATAGAGAAACAGAAAGTGAGTGTGATTTTGAAGCTACTGGACAATCTACTACTGGGAGTAAAGATACCAAGAGTGCCATTGCTGATGGGTCACCTTTTGTGATGAACCTTTCTTCACCTACAAATGCTGTAGAAGAGGAAAAATACATCACGACTTTTGGTCTTGTGCAGCCTATGAGTATTTCCTTCAACCAAAAGCTGAGTAAGAGAGAAAGAAACAAGTTGAAAAGCGTGAGGAGAAAGCAAAGAAGGCGAGAACGGTGGCTGCAGAAACAAGTAGGTGTTTAAAATTAATTGTGCTACATTTTGTAAAGTTTGGCTTACTTTTGTAAATAATTCTGACTTCTTTTTGATGCTGTCTGTTAGTAATGCTTTAACCTCATACTTTAGAGTGAGGTATCCTGCAAACAAGGATTTCTGACCTTTTCCTACATATAATTTTTCTAATTCAATCCAATAATTTTTTTTCTGTATAAAATCAGATCTTGATGGGTATATATAACTAGTTTCTGTTGACCTCCCCATTGTTTTGTGATGTAATAATAAATTTAAAGTGGAAAAATATAGAGTAAAATTTAGTCAGAGTAGTTAAAGAAAAAATAAACATTCAGATCTTCTGAATGAGAAACCCTAGCATTTCAGGATTTCCTAACTTTTAAATAATGCTATTTAGAATTAACTCCAACTAGATCAGGTTGCTTAGAGCTGCATCCAACCTGACGTGAAATCTTGCCGGGTATGGCGCACCTACCACCTCTCTGGGCAACCTGTGCCAGTGTTTCACCACCCTCATCATAAAACATTGCTTCCTTATATCCAGTCTAAATCTTCTCTCTTTTAGTTGAAAACCATTCCCCATGTCCAGTCACAACAGACCTTGCTAAAAAGACTGTCCCCATCTTTCTTAGAAGCCCCCTTTAGGTACAGGAAGGCTGCACTAAGGTCTTCCTGGAGCCTTCTCCAGGCTGAACAAGTCCAACTCTCTGAGCCTGTTCTCACAGCAGAGCTAGGTGCTCCAGCCTCTGATTATCTTCATGGACTCCTTGGCCATGCTGCTTCTGGCCAGAATATGTTTGGCTTTCTGGGCTGCAAGCACACATTGCTGGCTCATGTCCAGCTTTTCATCCACCAGTACTCCCAAGTCCTTCTCCACAGGGCTGCTCTCTATCACATCATCCCATCAGCCTGTATTGATACTGAGGATTGGCCCAACCCAGCTGCAGGAAGTTGCACTTGGCCTTGAAGGTTGAACCTCATGAGTTATGCACTGAACAGTCCACCCATCAAATCTGTAGGTCTCCAATTTAGAGACAAGGATGTTGGGGGGGACTGTGTCAGAGGCCTTACAGAAGTCCAGATAGATGACATCCATAGCTCTTCCCTTGTCCACTGATGTAGTCACTCCATTGTAGAAGGCCACTAGGTTGGTCAGGCAGGACTTGCCCTTGGTGAAGCCGTGCTCGCTGTCTTCAATCACGTCCCTGTCTCCTATGTACCTTAGCATACTTTCTAAGAGGACCTGTTCCATGATCTTCCCAGGTACAGAGGTGAGGCTGACATGTTGGTGGTAGTTCCCAGGGTCCTCCTTTCTACTCTTTTTAAGAATGGGAGCAACATTTCCCTTTTTGCAGTCACCGGGGACTTCACCTGACTGCCAGGACTTTTCAAATATCATGGAGAGTGGTAAGAGATGTTATCCATGAAGACTGAGGCAATAAAGTTGTTGAGTACATCATCCTTCTCTTTGTCGGTTGTTACCGGTTTGCCATATATGTTCATTAGAGGATATATGCTTTCTTTGACCTTCTTTTTCTGGCTGACATACACGCAGAAGTCCTTCTTGTTATTCTTTGCAGCCCTTGCCAAGTTCAGCTCCAGGCACGCCTTGCCCTTCCTGACCCCATCCCTACACAACTGGGCAGTATCGCCATACTCTTCCCAGGATACCCGTCCCTGCTTCCATTGCCTGTGCAGTTCCTTCTTGCCATTTAGTTTGACCAGCAGGTCTCGACTCAGCCACACTGGTCTCTTCCCTTCCTTGCCTGATTTCTTACACCTGGTGATCAAGAGTTCTTGCTCTCTATGGAAAGCGTCCGTAAAGATCTGCCAGCTCTGTTCTGCTTCCTTGTCCCTGAAGGCCATTTCCCAAGGAGTCCTATGGACTAACTCCTTGAAGAGCTGGAATTTTGCTTTCCTAGAATTCGGGTTCCTGACTTTACTCTTGGGCTGACCCATATCCCCATGGACTGTGAACTCCACCAGTCTGTGATTACTGCAGCCCATATATACACAAGACCAGTAGTTCATATATGGATCTTTCATTAGTCCTTTGTTCCTAAATGATTTTCACCCTTAATATGCTGCTGTCCTTATACTGTTCTACTCTGCTCAATCGCCAAGTGACTTCAAGCATTTTCCTCCATACAGTCAACAGAGCCTTTAGAATATAGTAGGTAACTGAAGCAGAGCAGTGAATTCAGGATTGAGAGGGAGCTACAAAGAGGATATCTCTCTCAATTAAATGAAAGAACCAGCTTAAAAATGTGATGGGACTGGGACATATTATGAGTCTTTTCAGTATGACATGCAGATACTCTTTCATCTTCGGAAGTTTTTTTGTTTTGTTTAAAGAAAGATTCAAATTGGCATTGTGATATTTTGAAATCTTGTTCTTATTTTGTAACATGCTTCGCTGAAACTGCTAATAATGAACTTTCCCAAGATCTGGATATCTTACTATTGAATTCTTGGTTTTTAATAAGTTCAAAGATTCTGATGATGCAAAAGCACAGTGTATATAAGCATTTGCACAGTTGTGTCATCTACAGGCTCTCCAGACACTTTAGTCATTGTTAGATGTTACTTTTGAGAATGAAATGTTGTATAAATTTTCCAGATTTGTGATAGCTAAGAAAGGAAAAGGTACTTTCAGATCTTTTTCTTTTTAAACCATACTTAACCAATTTCTACATTATTCTTAAGTTTCAAATAGCAAATTATATACATTGTTAAATCTGGTATGTCTAATCAGTAAGCATGCAGTTTACAAAGTACAAAACATTAAAAAGTAAGTGTGTAAATAAATCACCTAGTTTCAAATAGTAGTTCTGAGGGGAAGATATTTTGGGTTTGCATTCATTTCTTTAATCTTTAAGCTGTGATGGTGGCACAGAATGTTTCAGCAGTTCTGCTTCTCAGAGTCTGTGTCAAGCAGCACCTGTGGCTAGTGCAGCTGTGTTTCTCATTGCTGTGTTATCTTCCCTGGAAAATGTGGATCTAGAAAATTGCAACCTCTGTACAGTCTATTGTGTCACAAAACGGGATGCTTTTCTGCCACACACTTCTTTTCATGGCTGCTCCCCTCTTGTGTGCCAGTCTAGGTATCCTCCTTTTTCTTCAGTGTTCTGACACCCCTCCTTGTAAAAACGTGCATTTTGTTACAGTGGTACTTACAACAGGAAGCTGATCTGTGGTACTCTGTAACCATGATTTCTGGCACACTTGCCATGTATGCTTAAGTAATCAAATAGTCATCATCATCATGGCTTGGCTTCGCGGACGAAGATTTGGGAAGGGCTTTGCCCACGCTTATTGCAAGCGCGTTGATGGCTAAAAAGGCCAATGCGGGATAGGCAAGACCGGTTGCAAAGAGCACACCGGAGGGTCTCCTTGGGTGGTATAGTCGAGGCACGGTTCTTTCTGCGCTGTCTTTTCTCCTCGAGACTGATTCTACGCGTGCTCTCAAAGGAGACAGCAGCGTTATGTATGGTGTGTCTCCAAATCTCCCGATTGGAGGCCAGGGTGGACCACTGATGGTGGTCAATATGGCCTAGGCTGAGGTGTTGTTTCAGGGAGTCCTTATATCTCCTCTTTGGAGCTCTTCTCTTGCGGCAGCCGGTGGCAAGTTCACCATAGAACACGATCTTAGGGAGGCGGTGATCCGCCATCCTGGAGACGTGCCCTGCCCAACGCAGCTGCGTTTTCAGCAACATGGCCTCAATACTGGTGACGTCTGCCTGTTCAAGGACAGCAACGTTAGTCACGTAGTCAGTCCAGTGGATGTTTAGGATTGTGCGGAGGCAGCGCTGATGGAAGCGTTCGAGGAGTCGCAGATGGTGGCGGTAGATGACCCATGATTCAGACCCGTACAGAAGAGTAGGCAGTACCACGGCTCTGTAGACACTGATCTTTGTACTTTTCTTCAGGTGTTTATTGCACCAGACTCTTTTATGGAGTTTTCCGAAAGCTCTGTTTGCCTTTGCTATTCTGTTGTCTATCTCTTTGTCAATCATGGCATCTGAGGAGATGCTGCTACCCAGATAGCTGAACTGCTGGACTGACTGAAGCTCTGACTCGCCAATGGTGATGTGGGGATGATGGTAATCATCTTGTGGTGCTGGTTGGTAGAGAACTACTGTCTTCTTCAAGCTGACTTCCAGCCCAAAAAGCTCAGCCGCCTCTGCCAAGCAGGATGTTAAGCGCTGCAGAGCTGCTTCTGTGTGGGCAACAAGGGCGGCATCGTCAGCAAAAAGCAGCTCGCGGACAAGGTGATTCAGGGTCTTGGTGTGGGCCTTCAGTCGCCTTAGGTTGAAAAGGCTCCCATCGGTACGATATTGGATATAAATGCCGTCTTGTTCGTCGAGGTCTGCCGTGGCCCTTTGGAGCATCATGCTGAAAAAAACTGTGAATAAAGTTGGTGCGAGAACGCAACCTTGTTTCACACCATTGACTATTGGGAAGGGCTCAGAGAGTGCATCGCCATATCTGACTTGGCCGCGCTGCCCCTCATGTAACAGGATAATCATTTTGAGGAACTTGGGGGGACATCCTAATCGTTCCAAGATCTGCCACAGACCTTTTCTGCTCACAGTGTCAAAGGCTTTGGTGAGATCAACGAAAGTTACATAGAGACCCTTGTTCTGTTCCCTACACTTCTCTTGCAGTTGTCTGAGAACGAATACCATGTCTGTGGTACTTCTGTTGGCTCTGAAACCGCACTGACTTTCAGGTAGAAGTTCTTCTGCAATAGCGGGTACCAATCTGTTCAATAGTATTCTTGCGAGAATTTTTCCAGCAATGGAGAGCAGAGTTATGCCTCGGTAGTTTGAGCAGTCTGACTTTACTCCTTTTTTCTTGTACAGGGTGATGATGATTGCATCACGGAGATCTGGTGGTAGTTCGCCTTGTTCCCAACAGCGCACAACTAGCTCATGAAATTTAGCATGGAGCGTTTGGCCTCCATGTTTCCAGATTTCAGGCGGGATTCCGTCGACCCCAGCTGCCTTGCCAGTTTTCATCTGCTGTATGGCCTTAAGGGTCTCTGCCATAGTAGGGGCTATATCCAATTCATTTTTCACCGTTTGTTTTGGGATGAGCTGGATTCCTGAGTCTTGGACTACACGGTTGGCACTGAAGAGAGTTTGAAAGTGTTCAGACCATCGATTCAGGATGGAGGTTTTATCTCTGAGAAGCGTTTGGCCATCTGCGCTGAGTAGGGGGCTTTGAACTTGGTGTGTGGGTCCGTACGCTGCTTTCAGAGCCTCATAGAATCCTCTGTGGTCACCCAAATCTGCGCATAGTTGAGTCTTTTTTGCTAGGTTGAGCCACCACTTGTTCTGGATGTCTCGAAGTTTCTGTTGGAGTTTACTGCATGCCAGACGAAAGGCTGCTTTTCTTACATGGCAAGATGGCTGAGCGAGGTGTGCTTGGTGAGCAGATCTCTTCTTTGCCAGCAATTCCTGGATCTCTGGATTGTTTTCATCAAACCAGTCTTTGTTTTTCTTTGTGGAAAACCCTAAGAATTCTTCAGAGGACTGCAGGATGCTATTTTCAATATGTTGCCAAAGCGCTTCAGGAGAAGAGTCTATGGGACGGTCTTCAAGCCTAGTTTGAAGGTTTGCCTGGAAGCTGTCTCTCACCGCAGCTGTTTGAAGATTGTTAACTTTGAGCCTCCTCCTCAGAATGCCGCCCCTCTTAGGTTTGGGCTTAAAATGGAGGTTAAGTTTGCAGCGCACAAGGCGGTGGTCTGTTTGACATTCTGCACTAGACATCACTCGGGTGTGACGGACATCGCGAACGTTTCTCTGGCGCACTAAGATATAGTCAATGAGGTGCCAGTGTTTAGATCGAGGATGCATCCAGGTTGTCTTCAGGCTGTCTTTCTGCTGGAAGATAGTGTTGGTGATGGTAAGCTGCTGCTCAGCACAAAACTCTAGCAAGAGGCGACCGTTGTCATTGCAGTTTCCAACTCCATGCTTGCCTAGTACTCCTTTCCAGGCTTCAGAGTTCTTACCTACTCGGGCGTTGAAGTCACCAAGGATTATGATCTTATCATCCGCAGGAACCTTTTGAGTAAGGCAGCGCAGATCGGTGTAGAATTTGTCTTTTTCTGTAGGGTCAGCTTGGAGAGTTGGGGCATATATGCTGAAGAGAACAACATGTTGCTTGTTGTGTAGCGGGAGGCGTAAGGAGATAATGCGATCGGAATGACCCATTGGCAAATTTTCAAGTTTAGAGGCAATGGAGTTTTTAATCATGAAGCCAACTCCGGAATGATGACTTTCGGTTTTGGGTTTGCCTGACCAATACAGTGTGTAGCCGGCACCATGTTCTTGAAGGCTGCCTTCCTCATGAAGGCGAACTTCACTGAGAGCAGCAATGTCGATGTTGAGTCGTGACAGTTCGTGAGCAATTATAGCAGAACGGCGTTCAGGACGCCCACTGTCTGCTGTATCGAGCATGGTTCTGATGTTCCAACATGCGAGTGTCAATCTGGACACGCCTTTGGAGGCAGGTGTATGCCTTTGTCTCTTTGTCTTTGGTTGACCGCAGAAGAAGATGCCTGTTGGCCGCGGCTAGCCAACCGGATTGGGAGGGGAGATGAGCTTTGGTTAGGCCACCTTTTCTAGGCCCCTCTCCATGTGGAGCAAGCAGTGCTCTCCTTGAAAAAGGCTGCTTGGTCATTCAGGATGCTGCCGAACGAGACTGTCATCTCCCGGGTCAGTCTCAAGAGACCAATGTCCTGAACCGCCTGCATGCAGGGTTGGGTCTGCGGCTTCCAGTGACATCTTTCCACCTGCCGTTTCGTCCCTTGCCTGTCGCTACAGGGCTTTGCAAACGTGAGTACACCCTTCAAGCCTGCGCGGTGGATTTTTTAGGTGAGGCGCAGCGTGCGCGAGACTGGCCCCACCCTTTACACCTGAGGTTCATCTGCCAGGGCCTAGCGAGCTTGGACGGTGACAGCGAAGTCCTCAGGTCGTAGGTTTGGTTAGAGTATCCTTCTCTTAGATGGATGGCCTTACAGGGCTAAACGAGCTCCATCTGCCCGGGTTTGGAGTTAGAGTTGTCCTTCTCCTAGGATAGTTGCCCGAAGGCTAGTGAGCCCATCCTGCCCGTGGACACACTTTGTCTGACCCTTCAGTTGAGACCTGTCAGGCTTGGGAGACCCTACCGGAGGCATATGCCACCACCAGCATAGCTCTCAACTTCGCAAGGGCACGCAAGCTCTTTCCCCACGGCAAGGGGGTGCCCATGAAAGAGAATCAAATAGTAAAACTTCACAAAGAGAAAAGAGCATAAACCTTTGAGTGGATGGAGTGAAAGAGCTTTGATAAATGACAATGGGGAGTATTTCATTTAAGCATTTTTTTAAGAAGTACTTCAGTGCAGCAGAACCCTGATGTGAGGTGAATCTCTTCAAAGCTCTCTCTGTAAAGGTATTGTGCATCTCATTTTTATCTTTAATTAAAGCTTTTCTGGAGAGCAGTGCAAGAGAACAGACCTGTTCAGACTTTGGAATTTCTTTGTAAATGCATAGGCTGCTTCTCTGAGTTTATTTTGTACCGTGGTAACTTTTTCTGTCAAACATTTTTTCTGTCTTGCAGTAAATCTAAATTTGCTCATCAACATTGTGTTGTGGCAGAATGCACTCTAATACTAAACTGAACTATATGAACCTTGGGTTGTAAATAGGAGCGATTCTGTGAGCTCCTGGCCTGCACTTGTCCCTGGAGGCCTGCACCGATGCAGGCTCTGTGGTGTAGATGCGGGGCTGAGCTAGCCTGCTAACAGCAGAGGGACCCAAGCTTCCTCTGTCGGCTCTGCAAGGGAAAGCTCTTAATGCCTGTGAGCAGGATACCTGCATTCTGTGTGTCTGCACGTTTTTGTTCATGGGGGATTTTTAGGTTTCTGGTATATTGTTAGGATATGGTAATAACTGCTTAAGTCTAGGAATTGCCAATATTGATAATGGTTCTTGTTATTGCTATAGCTAAGAACATGAAGTATTTCTGTTATAAATCCCCTTTTGTGTATATCTTGTTATATGTTTGCGTTGTTCGCTAATGCCCAAAGCTTGTAATAATTTTCTGAAAGATCTTAGACAGAAATACCATTTGTAGCTCCTCCAGTTTTATTTCATTTCTCTTCACAATCATTTTACATAGAGGAAGACTATATAGCCATCTTCAAAGCTGCAGTGTCCCCTTGGAAATTTTCCTGATCCATCAGAAAAAATATTATTGGGCTTTTTGCTTCATTTTATAACTGGACACATCACCAGTTTTGTATCTTTTTTGAAACATGAAAGTTTTGTCTTCAAAGGTGCCTAGTGGTCAGTTTCCATGAAGTGAGTTTGCTTTCATGCTCCAAATGTTAATCTGATCTCAGGATAGACAGGTAGGTGAGATACTGCATTGTTTATCCACACTGTCAGGTGCTATTATCTTGCCCTGCAGCCTCGAGTTTTCAAGTCCGTACTGATGTTGTCTAGCAACTGACAGTCTTGTAGTGAAGGTGCTAGGCTTCAAAGATTTAACTTATGACCTCAGTTCATTTAATGTATGCTTATCTCTTTTTCATGAATACATTGGTTTATAATTATTTTTCTTGCACTGTCATGTTTGATTTTAAACTGTAAATCCTTCAGGTGTCTTGTACTTGGATTTCAGTTACTCTTTCTATGATGATACTCATAACAGGAATTATTGTCAGACTACTTATGGATTCCTTAACTGGCTGTTGGAGGGCTAAAAGGATTATTTAGTGTTGGTACCAAAGTAAAGCAGGAAGGAGGTGAAATAAAATCACAGCTGGAGGAGGAAAGCAGTAAATACAAGGTCTCAGTTGTGACCTTTGTTAAGGAAAAACAAGGCCCTGGAGAAGTTGCTTAAGGTAAGGAAAGAGGAAACAAGTGAAAAGGGGCAGTCCTAATTCCATACCCTGAGATCTGTACCAAAAGATAGTGGATTTAATATGAAGTAATATTCAGTTGCAGTGGCAAATTAGCTGTGAATCCCCAGTATTAAGGGATGCAGTAGTGGGAGAGCATTTTGACTCTGCAGCTCATAATGTATCACCACCAGCTTTCTCATTCACTTCCTCAAGTGACTGTAAAAGAAACGAGGATCAAATATTAATAGAAATCTTTCCAGCTTGGGAAAGGTGGAAACTCTGATTTCAGTGTTCAAAACCACTCCTGCTCTGGACAAGTTCTCAATATAATGTAGCAATTATAAGTTCTATTCTTAACTGGTTGAACTTATGTTTAAAGCACAATAAACTTTGAGATAAAGAAGTCTTAATTGTTTCTGTGTTAACATGCAGTTGAAGAGTTCACAGTCCCTGGCCTGATATGTTTATGATTTACTTTTTCTGAAATAATATTGTACTGATGGTGCTATAGCGTTAATGGTTTAAGAGCCATTGAGCAGCAAGGCTGCAGGCCTTCAGGTTATTCTTCATATAGCTGAAATCTTAAGGTGTGGTTATTGTTAGTCCAGGTTTAATTCTTAAAAAAAAAAAAAAAAGAAGAATATTACCATTGAAACGGTTATATGCATTCACTTTTTCCTCCCTGGTTCCTGTGGTTCTTCCCATGGAGCTGAGCCTCATGGTCTGCGAGCTGGCAGGAGACCTTAGGGTCTGGAGTGGGGCAGGGCAGTTACTGCATCTTGCCAGCATCTGGAGTCCTTTGCCAGGAGCAATATGATTTGCATGTTGATAGTTTCTTTTTCTTTATCCCAGAATCCACTTGAGGTAATTTTTGTGTGTTTGCTAACACTGTTTTATACCTGTGCTCTTTCTTCACTGGTGGGCAGCTTCATGCTACATCTAAATTACCTTATCTGGTGCCTTTCCTGTATGTACGATGCAGTTTCTTTGTTCCGTTTGTTACCCTTAAAATCAATTCTGTCCAGGCCCTAGTCTGCATTTGTTTAACAGACCCCTGGAAAGTTGCTCATAGCTGTTGTAGTCTCCAGTACCATCTAAGTGCCCCATCTCATGTGATCCCATGCCTGTACTCCTCCATGTTGCATCCTGGGTCTCCATTTCTCAAAGCCTCTGCTATCTTTAGTAGGCCTGTATTTCTTTATACTACATCATTACATTAGAGTTGTAAATACCTCGTTCTACATGGAATAACCGCTGTCAGTGTATGTACCACACGAAGATAACAAAAGTAAAAGAAAATAGCCTGAAGTAGCTGGTCACATGTCTGAGAAATTGCTGTCACAGCTAAACCGAGTAAAACCAAGCAACAGGCAGGGCAAGGGAAGTTCACCCAGAGCAAGCATGGCCAGAGACCCCTCAAGTCAGTACAACGCTTGTGGCTCTTTCTACCTGGGGCAGCATTCTGCATTACAGAGCTACACGGTTACAAGTAAGCACACAGTATCTTTTTCAACTGTGCTCCAAGGGAGAGGAGACATTTTGGGCATGAGGAACTTCTGAGCCAAACCTTGTCTATCTTTGCTTTTCCTTTGATTGTAACTGTTGTTACTACATGGTGACTTTTGTACTTAGGACATTAATTCTGTCACTGATTGTAAACGGGATTAACAAGAAGGTATTAAGAATCATGGATTCATGCCCAAATGGATGACTTAACTGTTCAATTGCAGTTGTGGTTTTTGTGGAAGTTGTATCTGAGGGAAATAGCATGCAAAAGCTACTGGTTTCTGAGGTGCATCTGGAGATCGTATTGCAAGCCATTGACGTTTAGAGTTTATTTACTTCTAGCTGCAGTCTTTTCATGCTGTTTTTTGTGATTACAGCTTTTGAGGGTGACATCTGTCAACATATATTTTTGAAAGCTAGCTGTTGCCAAGATTTTATTTGGTACAGAGCTTTTTCTGATATCGTGTGATTCCCTAATGTTTGATGTGTCTTTTACACAATTTGGTGTTAATAATAACCAATGGAATAAACAGCCTTGCAAATTTGTAAGGGATTTGTCAGGAAGAAACTCTGCTTGCCTTCGGTCATGGATTGTATTGTAAACTACTTAACACTTCACTTGTATATTAAAAGGGAAACATAAGGGAAATCCCTGGTAATGTGTAGTTTTTTCTGAGGGGAGACACACAATCTCCAAATGCAGCCACCTCTACCTGAAATAGTAATGCTGTACTGGTAGTGCTGCATCCCTAAGGGTCAACAGCGGAGGTAGTGTGCCGTGCCACACATAAAGTCCTGATCCATCCTCACAGACATTGTATCTTGCTGGACAAAAGCAACACAGGAAAGAAACTAAGCCAAGCCAAGTGAGTTACATGTTTTATTGTTGACTGTCTGCCAAAAAAAGAGTTGGTTTCTTTAATAATAACAAATGGATCATTGCTGCTGTTCCAAGGTTATATCGATTGCTATTCCAGGAAAATACTGATCAACAGCCTAGAACTATAGAAATACTGTACAGGTTTTTTTCTTATATAAACTCTAAGTATTAGAAACTATTATAGTTTTTCTAAGAGTCTACAGATAACTTAGATCATAACAGTTTATAAGACTTGCTGTCCCTCAGCTAACAAAGACAGTGACCCATTCATGGAGGTAGATTGCAACAGAGTGTGGTTAGGTGCATCCTATAATTTCAGTGTGAATACTTACTGTGCAAATGGCGTGAAAAGCAGACTAAATTGCAGTTATATAAGATAACTTGTGATGGATAAAAATCAAAGTTCAACAATGGTATGAACAAGAATGCAAGAGTACTTGCATATTTATGAGATTTACTGTGTATTACCAGAAAGACTACATCAAACACACAGTAAGGAGTTTAAAATGAGATTTTACAAAAGAAGAGAACTTATTGTTACAGATTTTATAGAATTTTGTGCCCCAAGCCTCTAGTCCTTCACTTCTACAAATTGTTATTGACTCAGTGACTAAGCGTTTGAGTAAGTTTTATATTTCTGATTAGTTTTCATGGTACTAAACTCTCTGAATGCATATAAACTGACGAAAATTAATTGCTGCTTGCATGGAGATTGAAGTAGAGGGCAGGGCTTGGTTCTTCAAATGAAAAAAAAAATTTTTTTTTCAGGGAAACAGTAATTCCTAACGTTTGGGAGAATTAAAGATCCCCACCAATTTTTTTTAAAGAACTATTTCTCCATGCTTTGTAGTGGTCAATGTATCTATAAATGTTTCTCATCCATGATCCTCCTTTAAATTTTATGGTGTCCATCTTCTAAGCATTATGTTTCCTCATGTATACATTTGGCAGAAATTAATTCTATCTGAAAATAATTATTTTTTTCTTTACATTTCTTCAACTATTTTAGGTAAAACTACAGGCATCACTGAGTTGTAGAAGTCACTGTACACATCAAAAAGATGTCACAAAAACGGAATAGAACAGAATTGATTTCATACAAACCAACTCTGAAGTTGATAAGCACTCAGTGATTCTAATAGAAAATGGAAAAGTTAAGGTATTATATTAGTGAAATTAATTATTATATATAATACTGCAAAATACCGAAGAGATGTTATATGGTAGCTGCATTTCAGAATTAAATATAAGGAAAGATAGCATCTACTGTTACAACTGAAGAAGTTGGCAGTCTTCTAGGCATATGAATGTCTTTTTCACATGTGAAGTACAAGCTTATACCAGTAACTTAAACCAAAGTCTCCTGTGATATGATCTAAGGCCCTTATGGCCGTAAAGCTGTGTCAACATATATTTTTGAAAGCTAGCTGTTGCCAAGATTTTATTTGGTACAGAGCTTTTTCTGATATGATGTGATTCCCTAATGTTTTATATCAACACCTGAATTAAAATGATTACACATCAGAAGGGAAAAGTTTTTTCTATAGATGACTTAGCTAAAAACATGCTTCACATTTAATATAATATAGCGTTATGGTGGATGCAATGTGTGGGGTTTTTTTCTTTTTAAGTTTTATTTCAAGTGTATATATGCTTTTTGTGAAGATGCCAGAAATCTGTCAGGACCCATTATTAGTAATTTGCAGTCAAGTTTCTAATTAACCTTATTTCACCTCTTACTTTGAGCATTAGGAGATTTGATGTTTATTTCTAAAGACTGGATATAGCCATATGAACAAGAAAATGTTTAGACATAGTGAACATGAAAAAAGAAACATTCTGATTCAGTAATGATCTCACATTTCGAAAATGCCATCAGTCAGAAAGCAGCATATTCATCTCCATTAAGTAAGGCTTCCTCCCCATAATCTTTTTAAAAGATATCCAACAGTTTGATAAAAGGTTAATCAAATCTAAATCTTCTGTAGCTCAAAAAGTTGAAAAATTTTGTTATCTTATTTTCATTTTCTGTATATCTCATTTTCTTCTGCGTACAGAGAACAGCTTGCACTACTTTTTATAATCAATTTTGTGTGATTAGTAGAAGTATGTAGTGTCAAATAAATATTTGACGTTACGGATACTTACTCAAAGAAATAAATCATTTGATGCTTTTCTCAACATTTAATGGTATTATGTCTTTCATTTATATTTTGTTCAATAGCTTTTAAAACCATTTTGAGTTTTGATTGTGATTTAGACTTTTTGCTAAAGTGCTCTGCTGATAACAGCTTCTGAAGTAAATTGCGAATAATTAGCTAGCACCTTGAGAACTGAAGTGTGATCTTTGCTAAGGGAGAGCAAGAGGAAGCAACTGATGAAGAAAGATAATTCTCTAATTTTTCCATAAATGCAAAAATTTAAATTAATGGTTTGGTAAAAGCTGTATAGAAAGTGATGAAATATCTAAAAAAAAAACTTGGGGTAAGAAAAAACAATTCCATGGACTTTTTTGTGAAAGAAAATTAGAAGAGCCAAACAGATCTAATTTAGAGTATCTCAACTTCCATATGCAGATTAAAATTAGTATGTCTCAGGAAGAGGAGACCTAGAATTGCAGTGCAACTCTGAAATGGACTTTAATGGAAAAACGAAACTCCAACCATGTACTTACTCCATTATTATTGTCGTATTAGTTTCCATGCAAAGGAATCCATGGGTTAAGAAAGTAAGTCATAGAAAGCTATTTAATTCATAAGAAATAAAGCAAAGAACAGTCATTAAAACATGAAAAAGGGCTTGGCTGCAGACATAGTGAAAGAAGAACATTAAGAAGTGAAAGAAAGCATGCAATGTAGAATATTACATTCAGTGGGCTCTCTGAATTGGAAAGAGTAGATTATTTTGGAGCATTCCAACTGTTTTCTAGTTGGATACAGCAGACGGCTAGTTGTTAAAAAAAGTGTATATTATTAGAACAAAACATTATGCCTGAGATTCTGGAAGAAGGTAAAAACCGTGATCATTCATGTGGAAACAAAATTCCAGTTTTCCTTTGTGTGTTTCCTCAATTTTTTTTTTTTCCTCATTTTTTATGTTCTTTGTTCATTTAAGCCACAATGATGTGGTAGGTTTTACATTTACATTTACATTTACAACTGCTCATATTTAGGAAATTTTAGGAAGGCTGGTAAACATAGGAGACTCTTAAGTGCTCTGATGTGGAATGGGCACAAACTGGAACACAGGAAGTTTCATCTGAACATGAGGAAAAACTTCTTTACTTCGGGGGTGACAGAGCACTAGAACAGGCTGCCTAGCGAGGCTGTAGAGTTTTCTTCTCTGGAGATACTCAAAACCATCCTGGACATGTTCCTGTGCAACCTGCTCTAGGGGAACTTGCTTTAGCAGGGGGTTGGACCAGATGGTCTCCAGAGGTCCCTTCCAAGATCTACCATTCTGTGATTCTGAAATTCTGTACCTGAACTTTGCCAAAGGAAAAAAATCCCAATCACAGAGTTGGCAGATTTTCTATGGTTTAGAGAACTACTTGTTTGTTTTATTGACAACAGTGGAAAAGCAGGATTCTAGAACAGCAGAGAGAAAAATGTAGGATTGCATATGGTTTTTATTATTTGCATTATTTCCAGGTGTTAAGTGGGTTTGGTGTTCAATCTTGCTACAAAACAGGCAAGGTTGTATGAAAAGATAGGTAAAGAGATTGAAAATTAGATACAGGCAGACCTGGTAGTTCCTCTTGGCTGCATAATGACACATCTTGTACAGTTAAGTAGTACTCCCCTTGAGATGGGTCCAAAATCCAGACTGAAATAAGAATGTTAATTTTGTTACAGTAAAGAGGAATACTCATTTTGGTGTACTAGCAAACTGAATTTTGGGTTTATGCATTAGAAAAAATGTTGAACAGAAACATTTCTTCTGGATGATCAAATCTATTCTGCCGGGACATACTAAACTGAAAAGCAGAACACCATTTTTGTAGTTGCTGTGGCAATATGTTGTTGTGGCACTATATTGTTGTTTCTGCCTGCAGCACAGCACCGTGTACCAATCTGGTTTCTAAAAGTAAGCTGGTTTAGGAGGATATAAATAATGCATTAGAATTACTACCCGATGAATCTTTCTGGATTTAAATCTGTTAATCTATGGAATATATCTGTATTTAGAATGATATTAACCACTGTGTAGATGTCTGTCTTTTGGATTTCTTTTGTTCTGAAAGTATCCCAGCTTAGGTATAAATGTAGCATCAACTAGTGCAGTGAAACTATTTTTATACAAATGTGTAGGAAGTACTGAATTTTAGAGATTTATGCTGAAAAGTACTATATGTGACCCACCACAGTAGGGACAGAATGTGTTGAGGATATCCTGGGATTAACTTGATCCACTATTAGAAATATATAATCTCACTTTTTAGAGGAGAGCTGCAGTAGGAGGTAGGCTACCATATCAAAAGGCTCTGGACCACTGCAGTTGCTTTTTTTAAGTCTCGTGTGCATTTTCTTATAATGTGATCTTCAATTTCTTATTTGAACTTTAAGACAAGTTTTTTTCCTACTTGTATTCCATCAGTCTTCTGTCATTTTTCAAACATAGGTGTGCATGATTTGTAGGAACACGTGCTGTATCTTTGCATACATTATGCTTTTTATCATCATTTATTGCAGGTAGAGTTCAATTGTTCAAGTAATTCTTCTAGAAGAGCAGACAGAAAGTGGGATTTTGAGCACAGTGGAAGAAAACAATTTATACATCTGAAAATGAATACCGTAAAAAATGTTTATGAGTATTTTCCAGCCATATAGATGGTGTAGGGAATGTGCACTAAAATAGTACATTTCAAGTGCCATAGGTATTGAAACCTCTTCAGCAAAACTAGTGAGTTATGGCCCAAATGTAGCTCACATGTCACCTTCTGTGCTCCTTTGTGCTCCAGATACCAGTTTGTAAGGGGTCATTTGTGTGTGAAAGGGGAAGAGATCTGGCACAGAGACAGATGGAAGTTCCCTGACAAACTGAATGTTGAGTCCAAGAGTGAAACTGTTTAGTGTAAGAAAGTAGAGGAAGTGCAGGTTTTTATCTTCAGCTGTCTCTTGTCATACTCCTGTGTGTTGGACAGGCCTGCAGCTGGAGGTGGAAGAGGAACCAAAGATACTGGAGCTGGAGTGCAAATGCATGTGCCTTCTCTGCTTCTGCTGAGCTTTGTTTTGAAGCTGGACTATAAAGAAAAAAGGATAGTGAGGTGAAGCAGAGCAGGCTCTTCAGAAGTTATGACTTCTTACATACAGAAATCTAAGAAGTAGAAAATAGGGATGAAGAGTGGTGCCTGTCAACTTATATTTGGATGTTGAAGAAAGAGGCTAGGAACTTGTGGGACGATGTGGAACCCTCAGAATGGAGAGCGTCTTCTATTCACTTGGCTCTATGTTTCTACTTCTAAGAAAGAAGTGAGTTAAGACATACAAGTAAAAAGCAAGTTGTGGCTATTTCTATGTTTTATCCAAGAACATCCTCTTGTACTTTCCTATGATCTTAGGATTTTCTCTAAGGAAACCCCCCTAGTTTAGTGTCGAGCAATCATGTTGAACTTTTTTGTGTTTATGGAATTTTTTTTGTTCAGTGTCAAATTTATTCAGAAAAACCCAGTGCTTTTTCGAAAGTTTATTTCAACAAAATTTGTGTTGAAGTGCAACCTTCTTATCAATGCCAATAGATCACTTTTCCTGATTTAGAGCCTGTTGGTGCAAAATGCATCTTCTAAGGGACTTTCTTCTGGACGCTCACTAGGAATTCAAGGTACCTGCTACTTTACAGGATGGTCCTTTTGACAAGCATACTAAACAAGCTAGATTTTTGGCATAAGACAGAGCAAAATGTATGGTACTTGTACTCTTCTGAATCTTGGGCCCTTTTGCAGGATTCCTACTAGCAACTTTCTTTGGGCTGTCTGATGAATGCCAGCCTGTCAGAATGGTGGCCTGGCACAGTGGATGTGTGACTGAACCAGAACTTTTCAGGAATTATGTTTTGCTTTTCCCAAGCATGAGCAACAAGGAAGGTGTATGACACACCATGTCAGTTATAGGCTATTGCAGTGTAGTTTTATGAATGACTTTCTGGGCAATTTGCAGAGTTCTTTGTTCAAAATACCAACATAGTGAGAACCACATGGCAGTGACAAAATATGCCAGTATCTAATTATCTTTTTAGTGTAGATGATAGTGTGAGTAGGCAATGTAAGCAGTGGTTTCATGTTACAGTGTGTGAAGGGGAATCTCCATACAATTCTGGCCATAACTGTCTACTTCTCTTGTCTCACCTGTCTCTGCAGTGCCCCAATTCAGGCGAGAAAAAAAGGCAAAAACTACGTAGTTCTTTACTGATTTTTCTGCCACATCAGCTCCTGTTGAGTTTAGTACATTGCTGCAGCCAGCATAAGAGCATTGTTGGAACTGTGTGGTTGGAAATAAAGAAATGTTAACTGGTAGGTAAGTTAAGCTACAATGTGAAAGCATGGCTTTATGCTTACTATTTTTGTTAACTGTACATTTGTTTCATATTTTAACAATCCTGCTAGAAAATGTGCCCATGTTAGAGTTTTTGGTCATTTACAATCACACTGTTCCCAATCAGCCAATCACCTTCACTTGATGGATGTTTCTTATGATGGCTATAACAATGTAATTATTCTCAGTGGAAATGTATGAGACATTATCCAGAACCAATTTTCTGTGAATGGAATTAAGTTGAGGGCTAGTGCATAACCACAGTGTATTGATATCCTGACTCTATGATGTGAACATGAAAACTGATTTATCTTTTATTTTCATAAATTTTTAAGATGGACTTTTATATCTGCTTTGCAGCTGTTGTGGCCTTACGTATTTAATATATTTAATAATCCATTCTTAAATCATGAGTTTTATATCCACTGATAATGTTGCTTTGCAGTATAGTCGGGAAGCTTGTACTTTGGCCCTATAGCATTTTTATACTGCTTTAGAAATTACTGGGTTTAAGGTCTTTTTGAGAAGGACTGCTTTTTTCAGCAGCATCTGAAATGTTACTCAAAAAATTAAGAACTCTGAAGGTAACCGGTCTCCTATGTGATATATGAAATCTCAAAACATTATGGGGGGGGTGGGATGGGGAGGACCAGTACCATGGAAAGAAACATGTATTGATTCTTATTAATCACCATTTATGTGGAGAAATTTGTAAGATATTAATAATACAAATATATATTTGATTAATTCTGAATAGTGTCACCAGTTGGCCAAGCTGGCCAGTCATGGGACAGACTCTTTTTAATTAACCCCTTCCCCTTCCCAAGGAGAAAGGCTTAAGAAAGAGAGAAGGAAAAAAAGTTGTGAGGCCTCTGTTGAGTTAGGAAACTAAAACAGCTTTATTAACAATAGAAATATACTATATACAGAAAAACAAGGTTCTAACAAGTTCATATAGGACCAGAACTGGTGCAACGAGGTGAGGGGCACCCAAACTGCGGTTAAGGGAAAGCAGCATTGAAGGCTACCAGGCTGTTCAGGTGGCAGCCGCAGGTCCGGCAGCGGCGGCAGAGCACACAGCAGTGGTGGCAGGCCCACGGAGCGGCACGGCCAGGGAGTGGCGGTGGCAGTCCTTGCGCAGGGCAGGGCCGGCAGCGTCAGCGTCAGCAGAGCATGCGGCGGTGGCAGCGACAACACGTGGCCCGGCAGGGCCGTGCAGCAGCAAAGCAGTGGACCACAGTGCACGGCAGGGCCACAGGACAAAAGTCCACGGTCCCACCTGCGTGCCATTTTTAAGGAAGCACCAGATCATGCCAAGCTCCATAGCTAGTGAGATGGGGCGGTGTCATGGGACGAATACAACCATTGGCTGTTTGATGCATCTGTCAAATGTAAACTAACCTTGTTTATCTTAATCCAGGACAGATGGGCAAGTCTGAGCCCCCAGCTCCAGCTGTCTATTCACTTCTGTAATGAAAAGGAGTTGACAGCAATCATATTACAGAGCACTTCTTTGGCACTAGGAGCAACCTGACCATCTAGTTATGTACAAAACTATTTCCACAAGGCACTGAGCATGTTCTTGGGCTGAAAAATGGGCATGGTAACAAATAGCAAAACTACAATACAAACTATGTATCTGGTGACTCCAGTGTTTTCTAAGAAACTAACATACCTAATTCCGGGGGGTACATTTTGACTTCCACCCAGTAATTCAAGAACAGGGATTAGCAGCATTCTACCTAGTAATTGTGCCTAGGTGACCTGTGTGCTGTTAACGTTGGATAACCAAAGTCTGAAGACCTACCCTGATATCGAACTTCATTCCACAGCTGATTCTAGGAAAAACAGATTTTCATTCAGATGTTTGGCTCCTTGCTTTTGTGCTAAATGTAGCCTGAGTGGACATGGCAGTACGTCATAAACATTAACTACTATGTACAAGTGGTTTAAAACCATCGGAAATTACAGAAGTTATTATTTTTATCACTTGATAGGAGAAAAAATGTCCAGTCATTTTCTAGAGAATTTCAGTCACTGGCATTTTAATTTTATCTCTGCAGAAAATTTTTAATGCTATGTCGCAATTTCTGAAAATGAGAAATATGCTCGGAAAAAGAAAATGTGTTCTGGAAATGCTAGCATAGCTTTTGCTATTGCACTGCCTCATTGGCAACAATTATATTACATAGTAGCATGCTGTACTCCTGTATTCTATCAAGTAATGAGAGTGTTTTTCCTGCTGCTGCTTTTTTCTTAAGAATAAAAGATTTCTGAAACATAGTCAGCTGCAGTAAAAGCATTGATAAATTAGCAAAAGGTACACAGCAAACTTATTTCAACGTTGCAGAGTTGCCATAAAATATTGCTTTAGCAATAATGCCAAATTATAATAATACCAAATAGTGGACACCAACGTTGCCACAATTGAAAGTGAAAGGTTTGCCAGTATATTATGGCTAATTATTGGACTTGCTTCGTTCTCTCCATAAGGACTTGGTCTATCTCCATAAGGAGGACTTAGCTTCATCATACTGCATTAGATGTTCATTCTAAAGCCTATAAAAATAATACTATTTTTTCTGTCAGCGTTGTTTTGGAAAAGACTGCTCTATATCTAAACAATAGCCATCATCTCAGATGACTTTGTAGCCCAGAGAATACTTTACTTTGAGGTACATAAGCTTGCTTATGCTAGTCACAAATTGGAAGAAAGGACATCACGTTCTGGAATGACAGAAATTAAGTAGAAATGTAGCAGATTACAGTGTGCAGTCACACAGTGATGGTGCCTAAGAGCCTAAGAACTGTAAGAGCTCCCAATAAAAACTGCTATACCATTTGTTTTAAATTGATAAATTCACACTAAACCACTTGCTTTGTAACCAACATATTGCTTAGTGTGTAGTTTTTCTGTAGAAGTGATTTGTAGCATTTTCAAGGAAAGCTTTAGGTGGTAGAGTATCCTAGCATCTTTTTTTTGTTTGTTTCAAATAACTTCAGAAGTGTTAGATGCTTTCCAGTGTAGGTAAGCTCAATAATCCCTGCCTCAGGGAAATGCAATTTATTTTCATTAATGATTCAGTGGAAGAGAACAGCCAACAAGAAAGGTGAATATCAGCTAAAGTAAAAAACAAAAATTGGAGAAATAAAATTGAATGCTCAACAATGCCTTGTGTGTGAAGCACATAACTAACTGACTTCAGTTAACAAAATTAGAAATAGATAGTGTATTCATTACTCACTGTGGCTGAAATAGGTGCTGTGGAGGCTAACGGTTAGACAATCCAGAAAGATTACAGTGGGAGAAAATGTTATTAGAGACTTATGGGAGAAAAAAAGACATGTTATGGTGAGGCTAGAAACACTGACAGACCAGGAGCTGTGAGATAAAATAGATTAGGAATACTAATTCAGATTTAAATTTAATCTGAAGCGAAACTAAGCATGTCATGTTTTCCAGGCAGAGTGTTTTCTTCGAGGATACTGACTACAGAATAGGTATTTCATCTGGAGCATCTGGGGTATTTCAAGGGATGAAAATGTTGAAAAAAACAAGTGGATTCTGCAACCATCAAGAAAGATCTTGATGCAGGACCATGTGAGAGCTTCTGTGTGAATCAACATGAACCCAGGCAGGGTCATTCAGATGTCTTTGCCATACATTCCTGTTTCTGGGTTCATCATGCAGAAGCATTTGAGCTAACATTGCACTAAATTGCCTCTGATGTGCTAAATTTATTTCTTCACACTGTGTGAAAGTGGCTAGACTGCTCATTTATCTAACTGGTGCTGAAAGCTTAAGATCAGCTTTCCTGGGATTCTGGATCTGTCCTATGAGACCTGCTAGATGATATAAGTGACTATGCAGAGAGCCACTTGTATTTTCATTGATGACAGTTAATCACAACCAAACAGACATCCCAGAAACAAATAGTTGCTTGTGGAGAATGCAAGATTAGTCCATACCAGAATAGCAGCAGGCAGTTGCTAGTTATTTTGCATAAGACATTTCTAGTGTTTCAGTGTGAAAAACAGGTTAAATTTCAAAAAGCAGAGATATGTTTGCTTTGCAGAGCATCTGGGGTATTCTTGGTTTCTTACATGACCATTTTACCCAACTGCAAGAATTTTCTTTTATATAAAAATATGTATGTATATATGTAAATATATGCCTGATGCAAACCACAAATCATCTCTAATTTGAAAGATCATAATCTTAGGAAGTACTTTTCTCAGCTGGGCTAAAAGCTGCTGCATTGATTGTGGTATTATGGAGCAGTCTAAATTAATTTAGTTTCATTTGGCAGGTAAAACAGTTTTTAATTGATTGTATTATAAAAGATTATATATGCTTTCACAAAGCTGCTATCTGCATTTTAAAGATATTGCTGAATATTTAAGGCTGAGTATGCATAAATCGGTATGTTCAAAAATGAAGCATAATCCTAAACTAAAAATACATATTGAACAAAAGGGCAGTTCTGTGAAAAGAGACTTTTTAAAAATGAGAAGCACTTAAGAGACTCTAGTTCATGTAATAGATTTCAAATTTTAAGAGATTAGTTGTTTATTAGCTAACTGTTGCAAAATGTAATAGGTAGCTTTGTTTGAAGCTTCAGTTGGCAAAAAACCTCTGTCAAGGTGAGTAAAATGGTTTCATACTTTATAGTAGCTGTCTAGAAACAAAGTTTCTGTTGGTAACATAAATCTGTCTTGTCATGCTGAAAACAGGTTAAAACAGGTATGCTCAAACCAGTTTTAGTAGAGGTGGGGGTAATTACTGTGTTCTCTGAAGACTTTTCCTGGATTTTTGACCAGAATATTTTGATGCCCTGTAAAAATTGTTCCAAATTTTAACTGAAGTAAGTTAGATTATAGTTGTTTTAAGAGTCATGTTAGCCTTTGGATTCTGAAAAGAATTCCAGCTCTATTACAAGAAACTGTATTAGATTGCCATATGGCAATTAAAACGGGTACAGCTACACATTTTGTGAAATCAAATAGTTGAGGGTTTTTTCCATTATAAAGTTCAGGATCTTGACCTGAAATCTCATTGGATACCAGTAAAGACCTAAATGGTGGTATCTGTTCTGGAAATGAGTGTAAGGAGGAAAATGAGAAACCAGCATCTGTTTCAAATTAGTGTGTGTACTTTTTAAACTTCTGGAAGATTGTCCTTTTGAAATACAAGACCTAGGAAAAAAAAATTCAGATTGACAGATTATGTGTTTTTCTTGTAAACACAGAAAATTAAATGTTCGTTGTATGAAAAATAAGAGAAAAGTCATATTATAAATAAACCTTTTGTCGAAGACGGTGTGTGAATTCTTTTCATTTCAAAGTTATCATTCCTACCATGGCAGAGGTAGGAAAGATTATTTTTTTTTATACCATTGGATTTTTGGTTTTGTTTGTACGACATTTAGGCACTTAGCAATTCACCAAGCATTGGAAGTCTACCACACCTAGAGATGAGGTTGGCAGAATGTTTTGGCACTAATTTCTCAGATTCTGGGTTGATGGGTCATCTTTGCACTCTCAGGAGTAACCTGATGACTAGATTTGGTGACAAGAAGAAATTTTTGACACGGGTTGAACAGGTCAAAGCAGGTATGTAGTACAGACCTCTAGACAAGTTAATAGTTTCCTTCCCAATATTATCTGTCATTGATTTTCTTCCTCTGAGTTTGTTAGGTCATCATTTTTGCTTTTGCCTTCCAGTACAAGCCTAAAACTTGTTTCAGTATGTTGACCTGGGGTTTAGGATCCATGGCTGTGGAGAAGGCAGTCTGTGGACCTCCTGTCTTACTACTTACAATTTTAAAATACTGGGCTAAGTGATCCTGAGAGTCTTTCCGTCCTATTTTGTATAATTCAAAGGCATTTTAGCCACTGCAGATTGCATTTCCGCCCTGCACTAGTTTGAATAGATCTAGGTCAGGCACTTAGATGTAGTGGGTACATTGTATTTCCTGAAAGAGGGCCAAGGAGTCATCCTCTGACCTGAAGCCTCATGGCTCTGGTCCTGTCACCAGAGCTCTCTTCCCCCAAAGCATACTAGTTCTGTCCATCCTGCAGATCGCTTGGCTCTAGGTCACAGCCCCAGATGGTGCCCTGCAGTCTGAAGATGTAACCAGGTCTTGGATGTCTCATTTGTCAGGTCAGAGTGGCTCTATATGCTGCAGCATACCAGTATGGTTATTTTTACAGCATGAAATCATGAGTAGGTATTGTATGTCTTAAGAATATGGCCTGAGCATATCGGATGATACTTGCAATGCAAAACCTGAAGTTGTATAAAGGAAGTTGTGTTATACTCCCCTTTCCCACACACCACAGTTCCTCCTGCAAAAATTCTTTTTTTTTTTTTTGTTAACTATTCTTTATTACTATCTGTTCCTCTATCCATAAATTAATTCTGTCGTAATTAATATATGTATTTAAAATTCAGTGCTTCTAAGCACTTGTCACATATATAAGACACAATATGATTTCATAGAATCATAAAATCATATAATGATTTCTGTTGGAAGGTACCTTGAAGATCATTTAGTTCTAAACCCCCTGCCATGGGCAGGGACACATTCCACTAGATCAGGTTCCTCAAAGTCCCATCCAGCCTGGCCTTCAACACTTCCAGGGAGGGGCCATTCACAGCATCTCTGGACAACCTGTTCCACTGCCTCATCACCCTCACTGTAAAGAATTTCTTCATTGTATCTAGTCTAAATCTACGCTCTTTCAATTTAAAACCATTACCACTTGTCCTATCACAACACTTCCCGATGATAAGTCCCTCCCCATCTTTCCTGTAGACCCCTTTTAAGTACTGGAAGGCCTTAAGGTCTCCTGGGAACCTTCTCTTCTCCAGGCTGAACAACCCCAACTCTCTCAGCCTGTCCTCATAGCAGAGGTGCTCCAGCTTTCTGATCATCTTTGTGGCCCTCATCTCGACCTGCTCAGGTCCATATCCTTCTTATGCTGGGGGCCCCAGAGCTGAACACAGAGCTGAACTCTGGGTGAGGACTCAAAAGCAGAGCAGAGGGACAGAATCACCTCCCTTGACCTGCTGGCCACATTTCTTTTGATGCAGCCCAGGATAAGGTTTGCCACCTGGGCTGTGACTGCACGCTGCTGGCTCATATTCAGCTTTTCATCCACCAAGACCCCAAGTTCTTCCCCACAGGGCTGCTTTCAATCCACTCATCACCCAGCCTGTATCCATTTTTGGATTTGCCCTGACCTTGCACTTTGCCTGTTGAACTTCATGAGGTTCACATGAGCCCACCTCTCAAGTCTGTCAAGGTATTTCTGGATGGCATCCCTTCCCTCTAGAGTGTCAGGCACACCACTCACCTTGGAGTCATCTGCAAACTTAATGAGGGCGCACACGTTCCCACTGACAACATTCCCAATAAAGACGTTACTAATATGGGTCCCAATATAGACCCCTGAGGGACCACTGATGAGTGCATCATCCATGTGCTGGTCTCCACCCTCACACTGAGCCGTTGACCACAACTCTTGAGTATGAACATCCAGCCAATTCTTCACCCACCAGGTGGACCATTTGTCTCAATTTTAGAGACAAGAATGTTCTGTGGGACAGTATCAAATGCTTTGACCTTTTTAGAACTGCTAATAACTTAGAAGTTGTATTTTGATTTTGTAAATTAAACTATTTTTGCATTTTCCAATTAACTTTCTTAGATACTGTCTAATCTTTCCAAAAGCTAACGTGAATGTTGCCCGTTGGCATCTTTGTGCTGGCATTTTATATTGATACTGTCTATTTTGAAATGGAAGCACTTGTTGTATAAAGTGAGTTGTTATATAGACTTCATTTGTGTTTAGCAAACTAATACTCAGTTGATGTATAGTTTCAACTACTCTGAATATTATTTTAGAAATACTTGGAAGTAATAAAGCTTTCTTTATACTCAGGAGTTAACACATGCTGCTTTCTACCACTTAAAAAACTATGTTTGTAGTGTATGGTATGTCATTTCAGTCTGCCTTTCCCTGAAGGTGGAAGTACAGTTTGATTCTGTAGTTTGCTTCTGCAGCTGTGCAAATATTGTGAAAAAGAAAGTTTTCACAATTTCTTGTTGTTTTTAGAGGTGGGTGACTATGCTTACGAGATATCGAGTTAAGAACAGCATTTAGGGGGGCTTATCCTGACATTTTATATAAAAATTACAGGAGTAAGAGGTACCTGGGTTTTATTGTATTGGGCTTCTTACAAGATCCTTTTAAAATACTATTTTAAAGTACTTAATATGAAGATATCTCTTCTGGCACTTGAAAAATAGCTGTTGAAACTCAAAGCCTACATGTAATAATGTAACAGGCAGTGCGAATGCACTATGATTGCAGGCTGAGGTATTATTAAAAAATTCAGTACATCATTTACTTTAGTATGGAGAAGGTAATTTATAATGCTTTTTTATATTCTTTAATTGTATAATTATCCTCCACAATTATGCAACAGATTACTTGGGTTTTGTTTGATTTTTTTTTTCTTTTTTACTGTGATCAGTATGTCTCCAAATTTATTACCGACAAGATACAGTCTTTGGAAGAAAGATTAAACTCTCGTTTAGTAATATCTGCTCAGTACCTTCAGGGCTGTCGCAGGCTGACCCTGGCCAGCAGCTAAACACACACCCACACCTCCTCTCTCCTGCAGGGTTGGGGGGAAATAGAAGGAAGGCAAGAAGACTCATGGATTGAGATGGTGACAGTTTAATAGGGAAGGTAAAAGCTGCATGTGCAAGTGAAGGAAGAAGAACTTATTCACTCCTTCCTATCAGCACGCAGATGTTCAGCTGCTTCCTGGGGAGCAGGGCCTCAGCACACATTAACTGTTGCTTGCACAAAGAAGTGTCATTACCACAAATGTCCCATCTTCCTCCTCATCTCCCTGAGGATTTATTGCGGAGTGTGACATCCTGTGGTATGGGTAAGCTGCCTAGGCTATATCCACTCCCAGCCTCAAGCCTACCCCCAGCCTACCTGCAGTGGTGGCAAGAAAGGAAGCATTGACACTGTGCAAGCACCGTTCAGCAACGGCCAAAAACTTGGTGTGTTACCAGCACTGTTTGGGCCACAAATAAGAAGCACAGCCACATGTGGACTGCTATGAAGAAATTTTGTTTCTCTCATTGGTAGAGTATTTCTGACACACCTTCATGCTTTTCTCTGCATTTTCTTCCCAGTAGCATCTCCAGTTCCCAGCTATTCCTGTTTCATTGCTATTTCATACCCTGTGTATCCACTAAATGATCCGTGATTAAATGACTAAAGTTGACAGTGATGGACTTCAGAGCTAAGGCTGCACTCAGGCTTAAGAAGGGCAGAGTTCGCATCACTGAGTTTTTCTTTCAGGTTGTCTCCACCAGTTAAATTTTATTCCTTTTGAAGGTTTAACTGCAGGATGAGGGCTAAGAACTTCTTTTTAGTAACAAAATGTTGGGTGCTAGAAGATTTGAATTTGTCATGTGAACTCTTAAGTATTTGTGCTGGTCATACCCTTCACAAAGGCTTTATGTCAAATCTTCTGCTTGAGAGCTTTAGCTTCCATCCTTTAAGACCCAAAATAAAGTCCTAGCTTCCCATCAAATGCACTGTGAAAGCCATAGAAAGAAAATTATGTAGCCTAACAAGTTCTATTCTTTTTAAGATAGGCAGGTAAACAATCTAAAAAGTGAGCTTTGTTGCTCCAAACATGCCCTCCTTTTGCCTGAAGAATGGACATAAATAATACATCTAATAATGATCAGTTCATCAGCTACAAGCTTAAAATGAAGGAGGCAACCAACCCAGCACAATCAAACTCAATGGCATTGGTTTGCTTTGTGTGCTTCACTGTATTTGGTCTTTTGTCTTCGCCTGTTATGTTTCCTCATTAGGAACGTTTTCCGTTCTGCTAAACTAGGACATAGGATGCTGCCCACATTTAGGAAATAAAAATTAGTAGCTAACATCAGAAAATTTCTAAGACCTCCCGTGGGAGTCCTGGATTATGCAGAATGCTCTTGTGTGGGATTTGTCTTCTGCTGAAGTCTACTAAGATTATTTTGATAGTTTCTCCTTTTTTTCCCCCACTGTTTCATTAGATGCAAAGTGGGAAGTAGTGTCCTTTCTTACTGTCAAGTGTAGCTAACTAAAAACAAAACCATCTTTAACTAACATGTTAATAGTAGCACACAGTATTAGAATTCTATTGAATTTTTCAAAAAGGGGATATATATATGCTGGTATCAAACTAGAATACGGTGCTTTGCCGAGAAAATAGTTCGCAGTTCTTTTTGCATCATTTTGAGCAACGAGTCCTTTGATGTTCCTTTTTCCCTTGTGCATATATTGAACTGTTCTTCACATGAAAACATGGTAAGCTGTGTGTTCCAGTTTAGTTTATAGTTCTACAAATTTCCAAACTTTTATAACTTCTTAGTGTCTGTCTGGCAAGGACTTTTAAGCTGTCAGCAGGGAAATTTTTGTGATGCCTTGTCTACTGATGACAAATTGTTTTGTATGTAAGCCACCATAGTCAGATCTAAGGATTCGTTTTTTCATATATCTAAGATGAGTCAAATGTGTGAAGTATAGGGCAGTGTATTCAATTCTGTAAAGCCAGGTATCATGAGACTTTTAATGAATGTATATGGCAGTTTTGCTGCATGAGCCATTAAGCTTTTTAGGTAAGGTGTACCACTGCTAAGATAAATTCAAAAGCTTGAGATCCATTTTAGATATGAGAAGATGATCATGTTTAAGGGGTTTTTTTTTTTCTGTACTACTTTCTGAAAAATTTTAACCCTTAAACAAGAATCTTGCCTGTATCTAAAGATCACAAATAGTATCTTATGGTAAAGTTGCTTTCGTTGAAAGAGAAAGAACTGCCAAGACTCACTCTGTGCCTCCATTTCTATCATATAATTAGTAGCTACAGCCTGTACATTTATAAATTTTTTTTGTGTGTGTGTAATTCTAAATGAATGCATGCTATACTGCTAAACTCCTACTTAGACTGCTTGCTCTTTTTATCAAATGGTGCAGAACAAAATCTTAGACCTGTCCTGGTAACTTAAATGGACATCGGTTTTACCAAAGTGCCAACACTACTGTGGCTTTAAAAGTCATTGTTACAATTACAGAATATTTTGTGCATTTTATAAACTTATACTTGCTTTTTGGTGGGGTTAAATTACTTGTTTGCTGTAGCCTCATCCTATATTGTATTTCAGTTTTTCAATAAAAGAAATTAACTCTGTCCTAGTAACTTATTTCCTTCATATCCTCTTGGGTCTTGGAATTAGGAATTAGTGAAGAGTCCCAATGGGCATTGTCTCTGCCTCTTTACTATGAAAATGTTGATATGTAACATGGCTTTGATGTGGATTCTTCCTATAAGATGTTGTCCTAATATCTGAGTACGATTTTATGACCCTAAAAAGTATTATTTGACTGAAGCAGTATGTACCTAGTAAATACAGTAACAAGGAAAAAAAAAAAACCAAAACCAAAAAAACCCAAACAAAAAAACAAACAAAAAACCAGTGTGAAGCTTATCCCATTATTTCAAGTATACTCTTTTTTTTAACTTAATCTTTATTTGGCTGCTGGTTCTGTTTGAATAGTGAATTCTCCAGATACTGGCTAATTGGTTAATTGAACATCAAAATTATTTACTTTAGTCTCTGTCTCTATGTGCTCAATGTTGCAACCAGAAGTATGAGCATTGTTTTCAAATTCTATTTATTACTATTTTGTATCAGCAATATTTTCTTGGAATGCTAAAATTATGTTTGAGCATTTCCTTCTTAATCTCTTTTTTAGCAGTTTCAGATACCCAGATACTCCAGCTGTGCTTCACAATTTGTTGCTTGCTTTATTCTTGATTAGAAAATTGTGATCCCTGTATGTTGACCATAATTTTCTGTAACTCTTCTGGCGGTCAGTAGGTGAAATGGGATCCCCTGAACACCCTTGTAAAGGACCTTTGGGAAGACTGACCTAACCAATCTGAATGATAGCTTCAGCAAAAGCTGATGGAGATTTCTATGGCAATTTAACTAGCTATAGAGATTGTCACTATTTTAGTGTGGATTTGTCTATTGAGGCTTTTCTAATCTTTTCTTAGGAGGTCTTTTATGATTTACTGTCATTTACCAAAGTATTTTTTTTCTTTTTGTATGAAAGCTTTATCACTTTAATTATTTATGCATTTAAGCAAAATGGGAAGGAAGAAAGTCAGTTGGAGCTCTCTTTGGACATGAACATAGATGAAATGTATTTGCCACATAAAAGTACCAAGAAATTGAAATTCTTCAATTATAACAGAATGTGTTGGAGTAGCTTCAGTTTCTGGAGATGATGTGATTAAAATACTGTAATAAAATTTCTGTTGCAGCATAATCAGTTCATAAGGTTTGAAGCACATTTTCATCTCACAAAGACATTATTTTATCAAAATAATAATTTATAGCTGAAAATGAGAACACAAAGAGCATTTCTGTACAGAACCCTTCATTAATTAAATATATTGCAGTTTTATATTTTGCTGATAATGGAAAGATAAATTCCAGGTTAGTGTGCAATATTAATGTAAATGTTACAGGAAAGACACAAAATACATCTGAATGAAAGAACACCCATGGTAGCAGAATAATAACTTACTGATAGGCATATTTTCTCAAAAATAGATTTGTTTCCACTGTCCTGCACAGCTAATCAGAAAGTGCATTAATTTCACTACAGCAAGCTCCTACCTCCAACCACAAAAATAATTATTTTGTTGTTGTTGTAGTTGTTGAACATTGCAGCACCAGTGCTTCATGGTGGCCCTTCCCCTGACTTGTCTTTGCATCTCACATCTCCTCTGGAGAGACCTGAGAGCCTGTCTTGAGGCAGGTCCCTTGTCCCATACCCTTTGAGTCACAGAAGACGAATTAAGTTGTCAGTATCAGCTTGCAGCAGTGGATCTTGTCAAGAGTGAAACTGTAACGTTACAAGCAATGGATCACAGCTTACTAACTGGCAACTAACTGTTGACCAAAATGTTCTGAGCAAGAAGTATAATTCTACCTCCTAAATGTCACCTGTATCAGAGTACCCTGAAATGCTGAGCAGAAGACAGGCTTTATTGTTTCCTCATCCAGCTCATTTTTACAAGATTTTTTTCTGCCACTCTATGTCTTCTACAGGACTATATTCCCTTTACAAAGACAGGAGAAATTTTTAATTAAATTTCTGTGCAAATGTAGTCAATTTCGCTAATAAAATTCCATCAGCAATGCAAGTAGAAAAGAAGATCTTCTAGCTTTGCTGTTCTTTTGGGGTTCTAATTCCAAAGTCTAGTCTCGTAGCAACGTGTTGTTTAAACATAAACTTGTGGCATAATAATTAGCAGAATAGCATGTGTATTCATAAATAAAACTGTGCATAACAACTTTATGCCAGTTAAAGAGGTCCACGTATTATGTCTAGCCCACTGCTATCAAGTGAAGAGATTTCTGTACAAGAGAAGGAGACAGCTGGCAGGGCTTGTCAAAAGATCTTGTCATCAGTCTGCTGCTTAAAATTCACAAAGCTTCCATTTGTGGACCATCTAGACCCTTGTCGCCGGTTGGCTGAGGCAAGCCAATCACGGGGACGTGCCCTTTCCTATCCCTGAACCCCTCTCCTCCAGGAGAGAAAAAGGTTCAAAAGCAGAGATACGGAAAGGAAAAGAAAGATTTTGTGATACCTCTGAACGTTTGGAAAACTGAAACAAACTTTATTAAAACTAGAACAAAATATATAATATGCAGGGAAAAACCAATGCAAAATGTGAGGGTTTATACGGGATGGAAAGGCGAGGGTTAAACGCGAGTAAGGGAGAAAGGGGGATGGTACCACGTGGAGTCCGAAATGGCACCGGCCACGTGTGCGCTTTCGTGGAGTAAACAAAGGGAAACCGCGGCTGTTACGAACGCCGGGCTCCAACGTGCAAAGCGCTGTTCCTACCAGTTTCTCGTCGTGCAGCTTGTAGAAGCGAAGCAGCAAGAAGCGGCAGCACTGGCGGCAGAGGGGGTACGGCGTTACAGCAGCAGGCAAAGAGCAGCCTCGGGGCGCGGGTCTCCGGGCAGCGCGATCAGTCTGTCCCAGGCGGCGCGGTGGGGGCTTCCCCGGCGCACAGCCTCGCTCCACTCCGGCAGCGCTGGGGAGCCGTAGCCGCAAGTCTGGAGAAAGCCTCTTCCCGGAGCGAAGCTGAGGTCCCGCAGCGCCTCTCGCAGCGCAAAGCCGGTACTGTCCGGAGAGCGGAGAAAGCCGAAAAGCCGAAAAAGCCACAAAAGCCCCCGAGCCCGCAGCTCTTAAAGGCACAGTACACTCACGAGAAACTTTCTCAACCAATGAGATGTGCAATCGTAGCGTGGGAGGGAATAATTCAGTTGGTCAGTTTAAAACAAAAGCTTTCAAGCCGTTTTTTTCCTCAAACTGCCACAACCCTCTGTAAGGTTTATGTTTTAAACAAGTTAATGCAAAGGAAATAGCGTTCTAGAAGTGATGGTCAAGGTCTGGGATATATTTTATCTGTATGCTCTCTCTTACAAAGTTACGAATTACTTTGAGGTTGCGTTCTTATTGCTACTAATCCTATTTTAGTCAGCTGTAGACTTTAGCATAGTAATTCTTCTGTTGGTGAGTATGTTACACCAACATTAATAGTTGCATCCTACTTTTTTAATCCAGGCAGGCGAATGTGAAATAGCAGACATTGAGCTCAATTTTTCTATTTGAGCATCTTGTCATTCCAAAGAAAAGCTTTAAACTCTATGATTTTTTCGGAGAGGTGGATTTTCATATTCGGTTTCTGAGAAGCTTTGTGAGAGACTTCACTAGAAGTAAAATCTGCAGTATTAAACTATAACAGAGAGAAAAGACTGAAATCATCAGAAGTCATTATTCAGACCCCTCAAGGCTTTTCTAGAAAGGCTGACAGGAAATGTTGCCACCCTAAAATTTAAATGACCTTACCATCTTCACAAGTAACTTCTGGGGAAATCAAATGGGATGCAATATGCTGCTTATTCAACACAGAAAATTCATGTCTTGCATAAAATGAAGTCTGAATGTTGTAATACTTATTCAGGGAATGTAGTTTGCTCTGTATAAAAGGAAATATTTATGGAAGTGAATGTGAAATTGGTAATTATTACAGAAACATGCATGCATAACAGATTTTTCATTTATACTGAGAAATAAAAAAATAAGCAAGCAACAATTTCTGCTCTGTTTGTCCTAAAGGAAAGATTCTGATAACAGCAGCATAAATCAAGTATCTGGAAAGAGGATTTTTTTAGGTATCACTGTTCTGACAGCTGACCCCTTTGAAGCCATCCATGTTCAGTACTTTCAGATTGAGGCATCTAATAGTGAAATCGGAGGAAAAATAACTTTTGTACAGTTTGGATTACTTTGGATATGACTGAATAAAATACTAAGGAATGAAGGTAGTGGTTATTGCTGACAGCTGTCATCACAGAATCATAATTCATGATAAAATTTTTGATAAATTTTCTGAAAAAATATTATAAAGAATAAGAGTTGAGGAGAGATTGGTTAATTAAATTGAGCATCTAGATATGATTTGTCAGAGAAGCAATGTACGAAACAGTTGGATTGCGTTTTGTTACTGTATGTCCACCTGTTTTTTTGTTTTTTTAAACAGCTCAGGGTCAAATGTCAATGTCACTCTCCAAAGGCTGCATGAAAAGAAGGAAAAAAAGGGACTTTTTTTTCCCCTATTCCTACATGAAGACATCTAAAACACTTTTATATTTTGGTGGTTTATTGTTTCAATTTTGCATTACAAAGTCTCCTACAGATGGATTGCAAAGTGCAAGTTTATCTGAGTCAAAGTAACAATGTAATCAGAATGAAGAAAAAGATCTTGCTGCTTCCTCTTGTTGATGACTCCTCATCTTTACATTAAAGCACTTTTGCTTTTCAAAGCGTCATTTAGAACAGAGAAAATCTCCAGAAATTCAATACAAGTTCTGTAGGCAATCAAACCTATTTCCACTTCTTGCAAATTTGTAGTAATGGAAAATCTACCATAATTTGCCTGATTTTTGAAGTAAAAACATGTATTTATGTATTTCAGTTATTTGTTTGTTTGCTTTGTAAGGAAAAACTGTATATGATTTTTTTCAAGTAATCCCAGAACTGTTTAAGATGTGAATTAAAAGATTCGATTCTGGTGAAGTTAGTATTATCCAGTAATGATCTTACTAGGTGTGAAAAATTAAGCAACAGTGGCGAAATATGATTGCATTTCCCCTAAGTTTCTCAGATATATTCTCTCTGAAACCTTTTACTTTTCTTTATTTTCCTTTAGCGTAAGTGAATGTTGTACTTTAAAATGTTGTACTGTTTAGACATGGAGTCTATTTATGAAATCAATAAATTAAACTGAGTTTAAGAAACTCGGCCAAGACACTTTAAATAGGTGGCCTGATTGTTCTGAGCAAGGTGATTACCCAGTTGCTCTATCCAGATGAAGAAACTTTTGAAAACTGGGACAATAATTTAATTGCCTAAATTTAGTTTTAGGTTCCTAATTTTAGGGTGACTTATTTTAAAGCCTTTATTAACTTCACTAGGTGAATCCTTCTTTTACTGTTATATGTCACAAACTATGCCTTGATTATGAAAACAGAGATTCAAAACTCTAGGGTATCTTGTTTGTCTCTTGGTTTTGGGGTGAGAGGTAGATATGTCCCAGCCAAATGAAAGAGACACTGTGGGCACCCAGCCCAGACAGAGGGGTGTCACATTCTACACGTGCCCAGCTGAAGGGTTGGGGTTGGGCATACTGTAAACTGCATCCAGATGAGTACACGATAGAGTGTACATGATAGAGAGGCGCACTTAATTTATCTGTGTTAAATACCTCTTTTGAGTCATAGTTGTGATGGTTCTTTCCTAAATTCTCTTGTATCTGATGAATAAAATGCAAGAACTTTCTCAGTTCTGCCTCAGCCTGTATTGGAAATCTCTGTTATTATTTTATTAATGAAATTTGAGTGATCATGTAGCTACCACAATTAATGACTGAAAGGAAGGTCATGCTTACGTAATAGTACTACAAAAAGGAATTTGTGTAAAATTTAGTTAATGGCATTTTTTAAAGAGCCTGTGATGAGAGCTAAGTTCAGCAAACCCATCTTTATGTCCAAAACAGTAGTCAGTCTTCTATAACCATGTCTAACAGCCAGAAACTCTGTAACTCGCATAGTGTTGATCTTTTGATAATTGTTAGCAGACAAACTGAAGCAGTTACTATAGACTATATGAGCAGAGAGAACTACAAGTTGGACCTGACTAATCCCAGGATCAATGAGGCTTTGACAGGAAACAAAATCTGTAGACTGATGTTATATATAAAGCGGTGTTCTTGAAGTAGAGGTACAGTGGGTTATCAACAGTTTGTAAATGCTGTTCAGAACAGGAGTGGACCTCCATCTCTGACCAGCACCCTTCCCATGTCATCTACTCCACTTTCTGCTGTATAGTGCTGGGGAAGAGACCTGCTTTACTGATAAGAGTAGGTGTTCTGCACAAAAGAGCCTTTTGTATGCAATCTATTAAACTCAGGTTGTGTAATCACTGTAATTTGCTTTAGATTTGTGCTGAATGACAAGAAGAATTTAAGATGCGTTGTTTGATATACTTTGACTGTATTTATGCAAAGCTGCCAAAATATAGCAGCACTGTTCCAGACATTCTTTTACAGATATTTTGTTAGGACTGTTTTGCCTCCAGAATAACGGTATATCAGGCAGAGCCTAGAATTAGAATGGCAAAATAAAAGCATACAATTGTCTGTTATTTCAGTGCTGCATATCTCTTTGCTAAAATTAAAAGATTTGCTGTTTTTACAGTTATTAATATTTCAAAAGAAACATTTTATTGATTCTCTAGCTCTTTATATGAATTGACAGGACTGCTTTTTACCATATACTGGAGCAACTGCTAGGTTGTACTAGAGAACAGTTGCACTCTCATTATACTAGAGAGAAGGACTCTTCAGATGTAGATAGCAACTGCTTTGATCTAACTAACAGAAGTCAATCTTTGTCCTTGCAGCTTGTTTACTTCTTCAGGACTGTCATTTAACCTTCCAGTCCAAATATGTCTGTAAACCTCAGCAGTATGTTTATTACGTGTTACTGCCAGTTCTACATCATTTCAGGTTTCAAAATGCAAAGGAGGTCTGTAGTACCAAAAGGAGGAACAGTACTATCCTTTTTTCCCCTACGACTTCTGTAAAAATAAATGAAGTTGCAAAAAAAGAAAAGGTTTTCTCCACATGGTTCACACCAAAAGGACCAACACTACCTTTTACCTGTTATTTAGGCATTGCATCGAGGCTGTAGGACATTCATAGATGTTTCTGCAGGCCTCTGACAATTCATTTTCTTCGTCTTTATAGATTGATGAATAATGAAGATGAGTGATTATTAATATTTGCTTTATTGTTAGGTGTAATGATACTAACCTGTAGTAGAGCCTGGATGCTCTACTCTGCATATTTATTTTTGGCATGAAGCTTCATTTGCCAACTTATCTTTAATACTCATGTAATTCTCTTAAATGCTTAAATAAAAAATATGTGTGTTTTATTAAATGAAAATGAAAGAAAAAAAAGAAAAGAGAAAGAGAAAGAGAAAGAGAAAGAGAAAGAGAAAAAGAAAAAGAAAAAAGAAGAAAGGAAAAAAGAAAAAGAGAAAAAGAAAAAGAAAACAAAAAGAAAAAGAAAAAAGAGAAAAAGAAAATGAAAAAGAAAAAGAAAAAAGAGAAAGAGAAAGACAGAAAGACAAAGAAGAGAAAAAGAAAAAAGAAGAAAAAAGAAAAAAGAGAAAAAGAAAAAGAAAAAAAAAGAAAAAGGAAAAGGAAAAGGAAAAGGAAAAAGAAAAAAGAGAAAAGAAAAAGAAAAAGAAAAAGAAAAAGAAAAAGAAAAAAAAGACAAATGAAGGCAGGCTTGTAACATGACACTTATTTCTTATATACCAATTTAGGGGTGGGTATAAATATTAGAGCATTAAGATGGCTGTGGTTTAAGTACTTTGAACAATACTTATTCCAGTGGCCTGTTTCTGAATTCATCTTGATAATTAAATTATTTTATTCAGAATAATACTTTATGATACGTCAATGAAGTAGTTGCCATGATCTTCAAGAGATCTTCATAAAAGCTGTGTTTACAGATGTTCCTTAAACAATAAATAGTCTCCTAGGAGAAATTTCCAAGAGGGTAATAATATCTAGAGCTGCCAAAAGCTTAAAGGCTCAATTACTCCCTAGAAGACAGAGTAATCTCTCCTATGCAGAGATTAACCAGATTGCATAATAAAAAATGCTTAAATAATTTCAAATCCATCATGACTAGAAACTGAAATATATTATATAAGATGCTTGGAAAGAAAGGGGATATGTGCATAAATACCATGTACAACACCTAGCACAAGGGATATTCTGTTCTGTGTGGCCTGTTTCAACCTAATTAAAACAGTATGAATCAGTAATACAATAAAATAGTCATTATTCTAGTTCTGTGAAGTGTGTACAGGAATAAAAAGAAAAGATATTAGATCATTTTCTTCTCCTTTATCTGTTTTTCTGAGTTTTGTTTTTCACTTCTTCTACAAAATAAGCTTTATTTCCTGACATAAAGAAGATTAAAGATTTGCTGAAGTAAAAATATTTCAGTGAGACAAATAGGTTAACTTGCCATGCATCATGTAATATTATAAATTTATTTTTCTTAAGCTACACTAGTGATGTCCTCAAATTGTCCTTTTACTTAAAAGAAATCATATTAACAATGCATTTAACTAGTATTAAATAATGTTTGTGATTATCAGGCTACTGAGGTTGTTACAGTTCTGTAACTCTCAGTGACTCTCTAACCAGAAGTTTAAAAATGCTCTAAATAACATTCATTCATTAATTTGGTAATTAATGAAGTGTGTAAACAGGACATGGTTTTTTGAACAATCGAATTAAATAAATACACCCTGTAAAACTTGAAATTAGTTCTGTGTAGGTCATATTTTTTATTGTTTCTTTGTAATAGCTTTAGGTCTATGAAAGTCAGATATTGTCAGATTGCCTTGATATTTTTTGTGTATAGCTGCTTCTGCAGAGAGGAAAAATGCAGACTGAAACTGTTCGGACTCCAGTGAAGTGCCTAAGTGGACAGATGGGCTTTATGTTCCACAGAGTGCTGAATTAATCCACCTATGTGTCTGCTAGTGCTGTCTCTTAGTTAACTTCTGTCTGCAGCTCTGCTGTAATAGTTACACACTGATAAATAGCCTGCAGCAGGCTTTGCACTCAGTGCCTTATACCTACTCCATTAACTTACAGGCCATGAGGTTAGATATTTTGGAAAAACGAGTCCATGTATGTAGCCTGTAATGGTGGAGACTTAATTTGTTACTGTTCTCACTTCAATTTTGTGATTTATTTTCATTTTGAAATGTTAATTTATCTGTAAGATGTGGCATCTTGTTATTCCTTTTTGCAATAGGTGTTTAAAAATCGAGTTGATTCAATTCCTTTGCCTTCTGTTGTGGGATGTATTTTAGGCTTTTATATGTTTTTGTGTGCCCTCTCTGATTATCAATGTCAATTTTAAATTGTAGATGTTCAAACTTAGAAGAGATCTCAGTAACAACCTGTATGGAACTTTAAAAGTAGTCTATGTAGGCAGCAAGAGAAGAAATTTCTTTTGGGCAAGAACAAACTATAGTCTTCCAGTGGTTTTCTGTATCCAGCCTGTGTTTACAAAGGTGTCCTGGCATTCAGAAAAATTTTTTGTCCTTACAAGGCTCTGTAGAATTGCCGGCTTTTTCATTTCCTTACATCTCTAACTGGTGAGGCCTCTGCTCTGCTGATGATGTGAATGGTCTTATGGAAGAGGCAGCATCACATGGCTTAAATGAAATGTATAATTGCTTGGCTCTAGACACTAGACTTCTTGCCTACTAGTCATGAGGAATAGTTTCTAGCACAGCTGCTCCAGATGGTGTTTGTAAGCAATGAAGCAAGACCCCGCATCCATGCCTATCAAATTACCTCCTTTCCTATCTCATTCTTTATGCTTCAGTGATATCTTCAAGCTAACTTTTCCAGGCCAGCATATGAGAAGACTCACTTACATTTCATGGTGCAAAACACAACATCTTTTATCTCTTGAGAAGAGTAGTGAACTCAGAGCAATTCTCAAAGATTTGTGGACTATGCACAGCCTTGTCAGCACCTTTGATCCTTCCACTGAACCATGTCTTCTCACACATGTGAGCTGTGCCAGCTCACACATTAGGGTTCATAACTAACAAGCATCATTTGTTCTGTATGAGCATCTCCAAGCTATTGGCTCACTGTTTTTACCTCTAGTATCTTTTCTGTGCACTATCCATTTTTTCCACACACATTTTAATTTGTGGCTAACAGACTTGGATCTTCTAATGACTCACCAGAGATTTGTGCAAAAGTAGTCACCCAGTCAAGTCCAAACAGCGTTGTGCTGTTCACAAGATTATCATACCTGAGTAGGTTGGCAATAGTTCAAAGTCACAGCAGGCAAGTACAAGAAATTTTAATGCATATTAGAGAAAATAAATTCAGCTAAACAGACAAATTTGCATATGTGAAGTGCTCAGATAGTAAAATAATAGACTGGATAACTATCTTAACCAGGCGTATGATAAACTCATAGAGTTATTCACCTGGCTTTGTTTGTAGCACATGTAATGTTTGGATACAGTAAACACTAAAAACCTGATACTTAATTCTATCAACTATGGCCTATGCATAATAACTCAGTAAACTTTTAGAGAAGAAATTTAACTTGCCTGTGTTGTCCACTGTGAGATCACTCAGGATTAAGAAAAGATTGTACTAATACTATTGTAGCCATCATTACCTAAAGATAGAAACAATTTGAGACTGATAGAGAGAAGTTAGTATGTGTACATATATTTGATTAAGGAAATCAAATAAGCGTATTTGATTATGCAAATGAGTGTGGAAAAACCCCAAAGTTTGCAAGGTCATAAAGTCACTTTAGTTCTGAAAAGCAGTAGCCCTCATGAGTAAACAGACCAAGAGAACAAAGAAGAATATGCATACTGCACACTTTCAAAATGTGAGGTATGCGAATGTGCAGCAAATCAGATCCAGGTTTGTAAAGGGTGAAAATGTGGCTTCTTGAGCCTCACACATCACTGTTCCCCTTTCAACATACTGTTTCAAGTACTGTTCCTGTAAGAGAACAGTGAAGGAGTTGCCTCCACAAAGTGACTACAGTTTGATCCACATTTACATTAAGCATACAAGGACAGAAATAATTTTTTCCCCTCCTAACCAGTCTATGTAACATCTAATGGAATATGTATTCTGATTGCCATGTATGTCAGTATCTTTTACTAAGGAATTACTGCAAAAATATTGTTGTCCAGTGGAGAATGTAGTCACTGTTATGTTAGAATTGCAGCCTGGAATGGGATCTCCACAGTTTTATGCCAGGGATGAATAACCTTTCTCATTTTAAGAGAACTTTTGGGTGCATTTGGTGGGCCACAAACTAATAGTGCATCTGTCTTGTTTCCCCAGTCTCCATTGCACCTGGCTCTCCATCACTCTTACACAATTTTCTGCACCGTCATGTGCTATTTAATGCCCAGCCATTTCACAGTGCACATTACTACTCAGGCCAGCATCTCACTCTGCAAGGTGCTTCTCTAGTCCTCCATACTGCACAGCACTGTACTTATCACATCCCATCCCAGACTATTACTGAGTATATCTCATTCTTAATACCATGATCCTGCACTCCACTGCAAATGGCATGTCCATGCTGAATGGCTTATTCCTGACTCTGCTTTGACAGCAGTTTCATTTAGATGGGGAGAGAAAGTCTGTGACATTCTTCTATTTTAAGTCTTTGTTAATAGAAGAATGTAGCCCTATGAGGCATTTAGATTCTTCTGCTGTCATTTCAGGGCAATTTATTGGCACAATTATTATGCACTGATAGTAAGTCAACTACTAATTAATGGAATTGTGTTTGCATTGACAAAGCATACACAGGTAACTTTAGGCTTTCATTCTTCTGTTTAAAAAGTTAAATATATGGAAAAATTTCTCTAATGTTTACTTCAAAGCTTTTTTAAAAATTCCACCTTTGATCATTAATCTTTGCTTAGTATTTCTGTGAAATACAATTTTATGTATTCTTTCCAAGTTTATTTCAGGCAGTTATCTTTGCAAGATAATTATGTGAAGTACAAAACTAATTTTTTTCTTGATCATCATTCCCTTTAACTGTCAGCATTTTTGAGCTTACAAAGCATTCTAAATTGGTTGGTTTAAAATGAAGGGTTTACAAGATCTTTTCCATAGTTTGGCATCTGTGGTCAAGAGTTATACATGCTTTATTTAGTTTTATCACTGTTCTGATCATACTCCCAGATTTTACTCTGAACTTCCTTTTACTAGTAGAATACAAATAGAAACTCTTTTTCTTAGTGTCTGCAATCACTAGTTCTAGGTCTTTCACATGATTACAGGTAAATCTTACATTAAATATCATGGTATTCATTGGTACGTGTGTTGTTGCTGAATGTGGGACTGAATCAAATACTTCCATGTAGTCCAGCCAAACTGTATTAAACTCACTGTTAGTTAACAGTCTTTATAGGCTTTTCAGGCAGAAGGTGATCCTCTGTTCCTTTCTGTTTTGTTTTTTTTTTAACATTCTTCTGCCCTCCAACCCGTGAAATATCAGAGGTTACCATCAGGTGATGAATTCAGTATTAGCAGTTCCCAAGTGACTTGGGAAGATGGAATCTTTTGAAGGGTCTTACCTTTCTTCAGTTTCTTAGGAGTAATAGTTTAGCTGTCAAGGTTTTCCTGTAAGTATTTGGCCATCTTTTACTCCCATCACTGTCCTTGATGCCTACATGGCCTTTCTCAGTTTCGTCTGTATTATAATTGTGCAAGAACAACATTGCAGTTTATGCTTGTAAAGCTCACAGATTCTGAAACTCTGGCTCCAGTTGGAACATACAGGCACTGCTTAATTGAAAAGGAAGAATAATGCCTGTTTCATTATTATGCATTAACTTCCTGCATAAGGAAGTTGCAGTACTAAATGATGCTTTGCAGTACTAAATGATGCCGTATGTGTAGATAGGTCTTTTGAGAAGAGGCACAAAGCTGTAGAAGAACCAGCCGTTCCTCTGACCCACTAAGCACGTTACTCTTAACTAGAGTTTAGTTTGCACATTAGAATGATTTTGATCTCCTTTCTAACTGCAATTGGCTCTGAGATTCTCCTGACTGTGCATCTTACCATGATTACAAACTTATCTCAGAACCAGCCATTACCCTTGAGTCCTCAGCCATTTTGTCTCTAGCTCCCTCATTTACTTAATTGGCTCATGCAAAGTGTTTGACTTGCAGCCAGTGAGACAGGGAGCTCCTCTATACACACTGTCTATTTCCTTTCCAATCAGAGCCCATCAAAACCAATCAGCAAAAGCTTGCTATCTGCACCCCTGCCCCCATCCCACCCCCCCTTCCTTTGGTTTTGTGCTAGCATTTAATTATGATTTTTCCTTACATAGAATCATAGAATCATTTAAGATAATTAATTGACTCCAACCGTTAACCTAACCCTGCCAAGTCCACATGGCTGGGTTGGAGGGATTTGAAATTGTCACAATGTATTAGTGTTGCCTAATTTCTGGTGAAGTCATCTCTGTCTTGTATTAAGCCCAGACTACTTTCCTCACTTTCTGTGGTAAATTATTTTCCACTTGCTTCAAAGAAACGGTACTATGAGGCTTCTATCATTCTGAAATTACCTAGCTCTATTAAACTCTAAATTACCTTTTGTCATTCTGTTCTGGTGCGGGTTGTCTGTGCTGTAGGAGTAGAGACAGTTTGGGTTAAACAGTGTTTAAACTGTATTTATTAGTGGTAATACAGTGCTGCTCTAACATTCTTTCTAGCATGGAGCCAGAAGTGATAGTCCCAGTTGTTACTGTCTGGGAATATCTTCTATAGATGCTAGAGAAGCTAGAAGTTAGTCCAAGCCAGACCTATACTGGCTGCTTGTCATTACAGCCTAGTTACCTTTGCAGTAAATTTCAGTACACACTGAAGTTTTCTGGGCCCATCTCGAGTCTGTCATGGTGAAAATCAAGCTGGAGTACAAGTGCTGCAAGAGCACATAGTTACTGATGCTTAAGTTTGCACAAGAGCTTACATTCGGACACAGTGATAAACCCAAACTGTCACCATGTGTTTGTGTCACAGCAGACCAGAATTTATAAGCCCTCTCGGTACTTGGTATTCTGGAAAGTGCAATGTGAAGGCTGAGCCAGACTGGAAGGACATTGTCCAGAACTGAAAAATTCCACATAAATACTTCTGCTCTGGATTTTTAAATGCATTCCACAGTACTTATTCTGTTAGAGCTTACACATTGTTTTCAGTGTTCAGTATCCCACGTAGGAGAGGACTGACTATAATGAGAGACAACAGAAATCCAAACCAGTAAGCTGTGCATGTAATCATCTCTGAAACAGATCTAGAGTCTCCCACCTTGACAGTTGTTGTTAATATTTGGTATATCAGTATCAGTCAGTGGTTGTCTGCCATGGCCTAATAGTGTCAAAAGTGGCCTGTGTAATACACAGCTAATGGTATGCAAATTAGATCCAAATTAAGCAGCAGAATAATATTTATTAGATAGACATGCATCACCAGGTGTGCTTACTGTCAATAATGGGTGTCTGGAAGGACTTGCGGGACGAGCATTGCAGGACTAGCAAAGAAGTAGGTACAGAGCAGTGGGTATTAAGTATGGATACTGGAGCTTGCAAGATGTCAATGATATTGCAAGGCAGCTTAGACTTAAGACACTTAAACTGAGATCAGTAGGCAGGGATTGGGAGTTTGGAACAAGAGGCATGAGAGAAGAGATTTGACACTCAGCAGTGTCTGACACTCCTTGTTCTTGGTTCTTTCCTGGAGGGTCTCTTGTGTATTGGGCTATGTTGGGTTCAGTTAGCTGTGAAACAGAGAGGCTGGATAGAGGAGCTACAGCAAAGTCAGTATATCTTGTGTGTCTTCTATAAAGATGGAAAAAACCCATTTTTTTCTTTAAGCCAAAAACCCTGGCTGTCCGTAGTATAAGATACTCATGCTATATGGAAATGTTAAGTCATCTTACAAGAGCAAAGCAGGAACCTGTCAATATACAGAAGCTGTTACACTCATATGGCATATACACCATTTCAGAAGTCCAACTATGTCCCCCTACAAATAAATATATCATTGCAAGGAAATTTGGAACATATGTGCTGGCAAAAACAAGTACTTACCAAAGATGTCAGGGATTCCTAGACTTTCTACTCTGAGATCTAAGTTCTGCATTGAAGTAATAAAGTTGTGGCTTGTTTCAAATTGTGAGTTGTTATTCTTGCTGAAAACATGCCCTTCACACATTACCTTTCACAGGCAGAACAATTCACAGGTTACTTTTACAGATTTTTGTTTTGTTTTGCTTTTCTTGGCAAAGTAACCAGCTATTTTGGTAATAAAGTTACAAATAAATTGTTACAATTCGTTCTAAAAGAAGAAATCTTATGGTAGTACAGTTTTATTCAGCCTTTTTGGTTTTGTTATTTCCTTCTTTTACTGTCTGGTATGATTTTTGTTCTCCTTTCCCACAGAAAGTCCCTTGTTGTGGCATTCTTGTCTTATCAGTATGTTTCATCATCTCATTAAAAGTAACCTGTATTAAAAATTAAGGATATCACCAGGGTGTACCAGCTTCTTAAGCAATATTTAAAGTCACCTTCCTGCTGATTGGTTTATCCAAAGTAGTTATGAGCTGAGCTGTAAAAAAGATGTTTTCTTTTTCTTCTTGCAGACTGCAAATGATAACCTGCATACAGATGATGAGCATGAACTCAGAGGAGATAAAGAAAGCTATCTCTGTGCAGTGTGCCTGGATGTTTACTTCAATCCTTACATGTGCTACCCATGCCACCACATCTTTTGTGAACCTTGCTTAAGGATGCTTGCCAAAGACAATCCAGCCAGCACTCCATGTCCACTGTGTCGCACTATGATTGCCAGGGTTTTTTTCCAAACAGGTATAAAAAAAGAAAGTTTTTACAATACAGAAAAATATTTGTAGCTTTCTTTCCTGTATTTCTGGCCTGAATAAATATATGGTTAAAAGTATAGTAAACCCCTTCTAACCAAATATAGTCATAAAAGATGAAAGGAAGAAATAATAATATGCAATGGGCCACATCCAAAATGCATGCAGAGCAAAATTTGGTAATGTTAATCCACTGTGAGGTTTTGTTTGCATTTAACTCTTCACAGTTAACTAATCATTCCACGCAGGCTTTATTCAGTGGTATGAATCTATTCTGGATGCGTATTTTAAAACTTTGATTTTTGAAGTGAGGGTTTTATATTTTGCATTTCTTTGGTTTTGTCTTGCTAAATAATCACGAACTCCAAACATAATAAATTTTTCTCAAAATATCCTACCAGAAAACAATTTTTAAAATTACTAACATAATGACAAAAAAAAAAAAAAAGAAAATAAAAAAGAAAAAGCTCTTTTCTTAGTTTTATGGCTTTAATTTAGCTACAAGTGAAAACAAAAGGCTGGCAGAACTTTAGAATTCTCTTAACCAATCTTTTTTTTAAATTCTCCCTTCCTGGCCGCTTACACCCACATCTCTATTGTAGCTGACTTTTAGCAGTAGGAAAACATGATGCGTAAGGGATGTTTGACGTCAAAACAGTTACAGAGATAGAAGAATGTAAGTAGTGCTGTAGATGGGATACCTGGAACAGCATAAGTTTTTTATGCCTGCAGCTTAAAAAGGTAAATTCAAGCACCATGATTAAAATTGTAGTATGATATCTGGAGCTAGGACTTTTACAGCACTTAAAAATGTGCATAGACAGGTCACAAAGTAATCAAAATGACTCAGCCGTGCAGGAATGTTTGTTTATTTTTGCATGCTGCACAGATCTTGCAGCAATCCTCTTTAAACTGGAGAAGCACTGTGATGATGACAGGTTGGGGATGCAGATTAAGGTATGATTTCGCAACGATCAGCAAAGCTGCCCAGCTTCTGTCTCTTGTTGTGCACAGACTCTTCCCTGACACAAGCACAGCTTTGTATGATTTGATGGCAGACCAGTTTGAGGAACTGACTAGGCTGAATCAGAACTCGTTTGGGTGAGAAAGAGGCAGTTTTCAGACTAATTGCCTTGGGATGGTTCACTGGGGAGCTGCTGGTGGCCAGGGATAGCAGGACTGACTGTCAGCAACTGCAGCAGAGAAAATGGATGGAAAGCTGCAGCCTGAGTGCTCTCAGCACCCTGTTTGGCTGTTGTTTAGAGGTTTCAAGCTGTTCTTATTTCATTTGCTTAATGTTTGATGCTCCTTTGGATTTGACATACAGATGAAGTGTGTTTCACCAACAGAGAATTACTTTTAGTTGGTTTAGGACTATTTAAATTTTTAAAAAGCTATTTAACAGATTTACTGCAGTAAAATACTACTGGAAATCACAGAGAATATAGGTGCTTGCTAAAATGTATTTGCAAAACTTTTCAACACATTTAAAGTACTTCCATTTAAAATTAAGTATTACCATGATTATTGCAGACTTTGAGTACTTAATACACAATGTGTATAAATACCTGATGGGAGGGAATGAAGAGAGAGAGTGGGACTTCTCTGGCTCACTGACAGGACACGAGGCAGTGGACACAAACTGAAACACATGAAATTCCTTCTGAACACTAGAGAACATGTTTTTCCTGTGGGGGTGGTCAAACAGGTTGCCCAGAGAGGCTCCACTGATGGAGGCACTCAAAACACACCCAGACATGCTCCTGAGCAGGGTGGGTTGAGACAGTTGATCTCAAGACCTCCCTCCCAATATAACTCATTCTGTGAAAATATTAAGAAGGTACATAGTTGTTTTTGAGGAAAAGTATTTGTGTGGCTAAAGTGTAAATAACTGTTTCATTAATATGTAAATAGAGACTACTGTAAATAGAGAGCCATAGCAGTATATGAGAAGTGTTTAGTGTTAACAAATTCAGATGAGGGAATTCCATATGGCCTTACAGCAACTACTTGTATATTGCTATTCAATATATAGCAATGTATGCTTGACTTAGCAAGATATTTATTGCTATATTTATTGCTAAGTCAATATAAATATATTGCTAAGTCAATATATTTATATTGAAAATAGATACACTAAATTTACTTTATTATGTATGTATTAAGAAAAATATTTTGTAACTTCCCAGTGCATTACATATTAAGCAGCTCTTAAATCAACCAAGAAATCTTGATGATCATATCATATCATATCATATCATATCCTTAGAGAAATTAGGAAAATCAAGACATTAAGGAAGATGGATATTGCCAGACCAGTATAAAGGCGAGTAAATATTTTTTTGCTCAGGACATTTATTAAGCTACAGCTAGGATGTCTTATTTCCCTCACTAATTTATTCTGGATACTTTCTGCAACTTTCTTTTTGTATAACTGCATTTTATTTTACAAGGATATCTCAAAAAGAAAACATTTAAGGATATCTTCAGAAGTTCACTTTTTAGCTTGTACAGTTTTGCAAGCTGAACATAACTGCAACAGAAGGATGCATGTAAGTTGTCAAAAAAAGATGAAGGCTAACCAGTCAATTATCCGCTAATTATGAAGAAAAAGAGTGCTTTACCCAGAGCTACAAAGCTAGATGTGACCCATGAGAATACTTCCTCTGACCTGTTGCTTTAATCAAGTGAGCCTTTTTCACTGTTCGCTTGAGGCTGAGTTCCAGTCCACACAGGTTTCTCTGATGGTGTACACCGTGCATTCCCATATTTTTTAAAGGCTTTCTTAAAAGCCCTTCTCCTGTCAGGATAAACTCATATCTGGTCAAATGATAGGGTGCCCAGGATATACCCAAGACAAGACCTTTTGACCTGATTGCAGCAACCCATTTGAAGTAACTCTTTCTTAAATGCCTCTCCTTAAATGCTCTCAGGGGAAAGAGCGAACCAGGGATTGGCTTCTATGCTGCCATTCATATGATGTTTCATTTAGGCTGTTTCCAAGAAGGGCCAGATCTGGCACTCATGTACAGTAAATCCACCACTTCGGATAAATACTGATTGAGTGCAGCAGTTGTGCAAGGGAGGTCAAGGCATGTGTCAGGGAAAGGGGCACACACAGACAGACAGACAGGGGGCATGGCCAGCCTAAACGTATGTCATTGAAAACCTAACCAAGCAACCTGCTAAAAGCCATTCGGGGTTTTCACCACTGCCTTTTTTGAAAAACACGAATTAGATGTCTCCCCAGAGGTTTCAGTGTTTAAATTTGGGCAATAGAGTTGAAAGAACTGGGTTTATTTTTATGGCCTGTAGAAGAAATATTCTCTGTTTATGCTGTGAGAGGCAAGCAGAATCTCATCAGAGGTGATCCTGAATCTGAATAGTACTTAATCCAAATATGTTCAGCATCATGTAAAGCTCTTACATAAAAATTAAAAACCGCTAGTGAAAAATACACAGTTTGTTCCTCTTACGTTTAGGAGAGGAAATGGCCCCTTACCCTTCAGTGAGGGCTTGTGGGTACACTAGCGCTCTTCTCTCATAATGAGATAGAAGGAGCTGGAGATTTCTGTACTCTGCGTGTCTTGGGTAGCCCCATTCCACCTGCGTTCTGCACAGTGAAATACAGGAAAGTTTTCGGAACAACACCAGCATTTTTTTTTTTTGCTTCAAATCTGCGAATGACTTCCTCTTACGCAGAAGAAGCTACTGCAACCAAAGGGCATTTGGAATTTTTTCTTCTTTCTGGAGCTAAGAAAACTTAGCTTTCTCAAATTTGCCAGGAAAAAAAGATTCGATCCTTTCATAGAACACTTATTATTAAAAAGCACGTACAATTGCAATGAACCAGGTAAGGTAATAATACGTAAGCCTTTTCTATGATCTCTGAAGGGCCTTTAAGGTACAGAAGCGGCTGCTATTATTGGTATTTTTCTGGAGCCATGGTGGTTTGAAGGGCCAAAGTAGGAGGTTTTGACATTTTTCCTGTTAGCTACTAACTTGTAGCTGTTACCAGCAGATCAATTCTTTTCTATGGTAGGAAAATATGGTTATTTTTAAATTGTTTTCCATTGTTGTTTTGACAGTTTTGAGTTGCAGTCCCTGTAGATACTTCCCCAAATTATATCCCATGAAGCTGATGATTTCTTGAGATTAATAAGTTACATCAACTCTTACAATGCATCATTAATAATTATGCAAATGTTTCCTTAATTCCTGTAACATATAAAAAATCTCAAAAAAATTTTTCAGATTTTTCCCCTCTCCTTGCACTACTGACTGTTACTGAGGTATGGCGTTAAACAAAAAAACAATATGAACTGAGAATTAATACCACAGTTAGTTTGATAGATGTCATTTTCATTCACAGAGCTCATCATAGTTTTATAATTTAAATAGCCTGTTTTATTATGTACTTCGTTTTTTCTAGAATTTGACATCGTCTTTCCTAAATGTTTTTTTTTTCAGAGAAACAGAATTGGTACAGCGTGCTTAAGACTTGTTCTTGCTATATCTAGAAATGCTTGGGTTTATGTGATTTTAAAACAATTTAAGAGATGTTATAGTCAGAAAAAGGATAACATAGATAAGGCATTTTTATTTTATTGTATAAATGTATGTAAATTATTGCTATATATATATAGCATTGACATATACATTCCTTCCCATTAATTATTGTAGAACTGAACAACTCTACCAGATCTTTTTTCCCTGTGGAATATTTGAAGTTAAAAGAAAATTTTCAAAAATCAAATTCTGCAAAATGGCCTCTACCAAACTGCAAGAAAGCCTTCAGACTTTTTGAAGGTAAGGTTTTTATTTTTTCCCTAAGCTTCACTCAGTATTGCATATAATATTTGAAAATAAGTCTCTAGCTAATACGTGCAACAGGAAATCAGAGATGGCTGATTATTAAAGTAGAGCTGAGTGGAATTCTTATGGGTGACTCATACACAGTGCTCTGAATCTAAAGATAAAGTCCAAATTGTAAAAAGACAATTTGTGTGTGTGCCTTTTTATTTATTCTTAAATCTTTGATTTTGTGGACATTATCGGATAATTGTGTGTAGTTTCCTGTTTTGAAAAATTTGTGTCTGCATAATGGAAAAAAGAAAATTACTCGGGGAAAAAAGTTACTAGTTCTGAGTGTGGCCTATAAAGACCTCTCCAAAAAACAATTAGAATCAATCTTTTATGAAAGAAGTCTTATAAAAAAGTTGGAATAATATCATATATAATATTCTGCACTGTTTGTTTTATACATATGAAATGGAGTGAAGGGTGTGGGTGTTTTAGCTTTGTTCTCTGCCTGTTATATGAAAAAAGCTTAGTCCTCTTGTCGCTACTTTAACACTTAAACGTTTTCATGGTTATTAACTGGTTGTTAACTGAGAAACATTTAAGTTAGACCACTGAAATGTGGGATTCACTCTTTACCAATGTTTCCTTGTTTTCAGCCTAATGGAGGCTCACCAAGCCTCATCTGTGTTTACTTATATGGTTACATCTGTAGTGCTGAGTCTTTCTAGCAGATGTACTTCTGTCTGTAAGAGCAATATAGATTGCTTCTAAAAGAATGTGGAAAAAATAAAATAGGACATCCATTTGTGAGTCTACCCAGACCTTTCTACACGTCAAATTTGATAAATTCTGGTCCTCCACTTATAAAACTGTATCACACAAGGTCATGCTGTGATACTAAAAATAACAAGGAACACTCCTAGCTATCAAAAGTGAGCAGCCTTGAGAAGTTTGAGGACTGGTAGATCATCTTTGGTATTACTCAGAGGGGAACCTGTTGGCAGGAAAAACATAGATAAGTATTTCCTTTCTCTAACAGCAGTTAATGTGGTGTAGATGTTGATGCTGAGCTTATTGGTTTATTGTAACACATTACTTTATGTATGTGACATAGTGTCACATTACCTTTCATAAATAAGAAAAGTTACCATGCTGAGTTTTGTACAAAACATTAATAATTCAAATAAAAGAAAGATCTGGAGAGGTCATACAGCTTCAGTATTACGCTACCTGAAAATTGGGCGTGTCATTCCACAAAGGTAATCCAGATTGCTGGACTTATGTATCTCCAAAGGACAGCCTTAAAGTCCCACACCAAATGGGAATATGATTAGATCTAGTTAATAGGAAACACAAATGACATGCCTATCTGAAACTTTGACTTCTTAACTGTCTCTGCCATATCTCTCTCTTCTGACTTTTTGTTTTAATAAAAGCTACTGCAGGGTTTGTGTCAGTTCAAAACAGAAATGTATAATATTTTCTTCCTGGACTGCTTTTCTGGGCTTACATCTAAATTGTGCTTGACAGCATCTCAAGTTCCATATTTGGTTTTCTTAACTTTGCTTATGTTCCCTGCCCCAGGAGGCTCCCAGGGACTTTACAGGTGTAGAAGACTGAGCATACTGGCAGCAAAAAGACTTCTTACAGCATAATAGATGCCCTCATGAATGCAAACTCTAATATCACTGAGAACAATAGGGAAAGAGAGGTTACTTAGATAATTTTTGTTTACTTAGGCAGGTGACAGCCTAATAAGATGTTACAGTTGCAGAAGGCAAAACATAAAGAATGGGAAGATCAGAGCGGGTACATGAGTAGAGTGACTGGAGTGAAAAGGGATATGATTACAGTGCTTAGAAAGCCATGAAAATGTGCAGTTTTGAATGTGAGAATAGCTGCCTCTTTTTAAGACAATACTGCATTGTCAAAGAAGAAATTCTGTGGCTCTGTTAGAAATGCATATGCTATTTTGTCTAGTTTATATCCAGCAGGTTCAGTGGTCACTGAGAATCTAGCAGCTTTTCAAACTTCGTATGGTTCAAATTTTCCATATGACAAAACCTCTTCCACAATATTATTTTAATACTCTGGACATAAAAAATGGTAAACTTTGAACAGTAAACCATTCATTAGAGATGCTAGACCTGATAAAATCTGATGTCAGAATTAAGAGTGGGATGCAAGGAGAGAAAGATAGCTGTTGAGAAGCCTAGATAATATAGAAGATTTATCAGTTTGAACTAATTTAGACTTTCGGAACATTGCAGAACTGCTAGATAAAATCAAGCATCTTTTCTTTTCCCTTACTTTTTTTTACTGAACAGATTCCAAATAAACTTGTTGGGGAATTAGAGGTATCATGCTTTTCACCCTGCAGCTTACAGATTCCAAAAGTCATTTAAAAAGTTTCATTTCTGAAGAGGCTTGAAAAAACATAGCTATGTTCAGGTTAAGAGGCAAAGTCCTCTAATCCATTAGTAGCTGTTTAAAAGATACCTAACAAAGGATGGAAATAAATTATTAATTTTTCTCACTGGCTAGACATTAGCAGTCTGGCCCTAGATGAGTATGTGGTACGGTTTTTACTACCCAGCATTATTTGTTACTAGAAATGGAGGTGATAACATGTTCTCACAGTAATGGAATGTTTGGGATAACAAAAATGAAAGCCAAGTGCAAGCAGTGGCAGAATGCTGTCATGGTACTGAGTGATCTTCAGCAGTGTTTACATTGTTTTCATTTCATTACAAAAGAGGGTAGTAAACTGGAAGGGTACAGAGGAGATAAATGTCAGATTTCAATTACTTTCTGATGAGGAATATGTAAACAGACTAGAATGCTTCAGCCAAAACAAGAGATGACTAAAGAGGGGGGTTGATGGAGGTAATTAAAATCATGAGAGGCATGGCAGAAGTGAATAAGCTTCTGTGATTCACTGTCTCAATAAAAAAACTAGATGACATTAAATAAAACTATCATTACCCCGGAGTGTGGGTTCAAATAATGGCAGATTCTTGGAAGGAAAATGCAGTAAAGTGTCTTAAGCTCAAAAATACCACATTTGCCTGTGGACATCCTTGAACTGCAAGTCCCTGGGAGCTGAGGGAGACAACCAGGAAAGTACTGCATTATGCTTGCCCTGTTCTTGTGTTCTTTCCTTGCCATTCACCTATTCCTCATTGACCTTGTCAAGAGAATGATAGGGCAGGTAGACCTTTCGTCTACTCTTAGTATGCCTGTTCTTGTGAGATATCCTACAATTCGGTGACAATGGTGTCTTTTGTTACAATTTTAACTTAGGCATTGTAGAAGTATTTTATGTATTTATCAAATAAATTACATAAATGTTTATTATTTGCATCTAAAGACCAGTGGGAACAATACATAATCTTAGTTCATCCACCTTTGGTAAACTTTGAATTAATAGCTTTTTGAAGTGGTAGTCATTTATCACAGAATCAGTTTAGAGCATCTCTTTCACGGGCACCCCCTTGCCGTGGGGAAAGAGCTTGCGTGCCCTTGTGAAGTTGAGAGCTATGCTGGTGGTGGCATATGCCTCCGGTAGGGTCTCCCAAGCCAGACAGGTCTCAACTGAAGGGTCAGACAAAGTGTGTCCAGGGGCAGAATGGGCTCACTAGCCTTCGGGCAACCATCCTAGGAGAAGGACAACTCTAACTCCAAACCCGGGCAGATGGAGCTCGTTTAGCCCTGTAAGGCCATCCATCTAAGAGAAGGATACTCTAACCAAACCTACGACCTGAGGACTTTGCTGTCACCGTCCAAGCTCGCTAGGCCCTGGCAGATGAACCTCAGGTGTAAAGGGTGGGGCCAGTCTCGCGCACGCTGCGCCTCACCTAAAAAATCCACTGTGCAGGCTTGAAGGGTGTACTCACGTTTGCAAAGCCCTGTAGCGACAGGCAAGGGACGAAACGGCTATACCACCCAAGGAGACCCTCCGGTGTGCTCTTTGCAACCGGTCTTGCCTATCCCGCATTGGCCTTTTCAGCCATCAGCGCGCTTGCAATAAGCGTGGGCAAAGCCCTTCCCAAATCTTCGTCTGCGAAGCCAAGCCATGAATGAAAGAATGAATGAGTTTAGAGCATAAAAAACACCTTGGTCTTAGTTTTTTGTGTTTTGTGTAAGATTCTGCTGAGACTAGTTCAGGTTATGATGTGGAAGCAAGCGGAAGTAAAGATACCTTCTGTCTTCATCACTGGCAAGAATTATCAAATATCTTTCTGTGCATTTTAGTGGAAGTGGTGAATGATCCTTGCCAGCTATACTAAATAAAATGGCAATCTCAGACATGCATCCCCAGCACGCTCCCCCAACCCACTTAGCAGTGAAATGCACTGCATAGGAGAGCAGTTTGTACGGACGTAGCCCCTAAAGAGTCTCAGCTCTGCTACCTTTGAAAATTAAGTTTGCCTGGTGTTGAGTCATTTAATTCCATGCCTCATAGAAATCCTATTTACTAGAAGAATAACAGAGAATTTATGGCTGAGAATAGGTTGTAGAGATAACAGTTGTCTTCATCACTCTCAGTTAGTTAATGCAGTAGGACAAACACATACATTGTTTCTGCTGCCTAACACACTCATGATTTCTGTTCCATATGTCTGTACCAGTGACACAGATAGATCCACGCCATTCCAAAATTTGGACATGAACACAAGTTCAGTTTGATCCTAGAGCACTTATTGGGTAGAAAACTGGTAAGATTTCTGGAGGCATATGGTACTTTCATAGCATAATCATAAAAAGGGAGGCAACATTTTATTGGGCAATGCAGAGTTTTGGAGACCCTTAAAAGTGAAGACAAAAGCTGAAATTTTAGTTTGATGAAGGACAGAAGAGGAAGCATGAAAGCACTCAAAATGACATGTGACAATAATACGCAAGAAAAGTTGATTATATTTTGGTTATATCAGAGCCAGATTAAGCATACATTCTTAAAGAAGCAAGAGGTGAGCAAACAGCAGAGTAAAGTCAGGAAAATTTTGGTGAATATCTTAGCTGAGTAGATAAAGATGGGTGTTTGAAACAGTGTCAGAAAAAGTCAGAGATAACCACAATTACATTTTTAATGCAGGATTAAAGGAAGGATTTTTTAACAGTTTGTAATCATGTTTTTTAATTTTTAATACCTTTTCTCTTGATAACCTTTTAAGTGACTTTTCTTTGTGAAAATTTATTTTTAATTTCCTGTTGAACATCTATGAAGGCTTTTCAGAAAGCTCTTTCTGCAAAAACCTTGGTCAGCTTTTCTGTCAGCATCAGAAGACTTTCAGCTCAGAAAAACCATGCCAGTTTTCTCAGGATATGGTCTTATGCTTTGTATTTTTCCTTATCTGGAGGAAGTAATATTACTTTTGTTTGCTCAGATGGGAATTAGGTTTTGGGGTCGACATTAGCTAAAGCCAAATATACAGCCTTGTCTTACAGAGGGGTGTGGTTAAGCCCTGGCATGCCTGTTTCTTTGTATTCCATCTGGTCTTTGCTGTCAGACTGACCCTGTCTTAAGACAAGTAAAGCCAATTAATGAATTTATCTTTCAGAAAGTATTTGCATTACTGTTATCTTTCAGTGTTCCACTAAAACTGGCTTAACATATTAAAACCTTAAGCACTGCAAGTCTTGTGGACAGCAGTGTAAAACAAAACTCTGCAGAAATTTTGTTAAATCACCTTTAGTATTAATTTTTTTTCCACATGTGGCAGGTTGAGGAAAAAAACCTGCCCGAAGGCTTTTGGTGTAAACTGATTAATTGAATTATTTCCTTCCATGTTATGTTTGGCAGCATCTCATTGGATGAGAAAGTTTTCTCTTGAGGGTACTGCCCCTTTAAGAAGCTGCGGGCTCGGGCGGCTGGGGGCTACTCGGGACTTCCGGGGCTGTCGGGGCTTGCTGGGCTGCTTCCCGGACGGCTTCCGGGGCTTTTCTCGGGTTGTTCGCGGCTCTCGGCTCTCCGGACACCCCCGGCTCCGCTCTGCGGGAGTCACTCCAGACACTGCAGCTTTGCTCCGGGGAAAAGGCTTTTCTCCAAACCCTGCGGCTCGGCTCCGGGGACCTTGCAGGCTGCCGGAGTGGACCGTGCACCGGGGCAGCCCCCGCCACGCCGCCTGGGACAGACGGCTCGCCTGGAGGCTTTTCTGCTGCCGTAAGGCTTTACCCTCTTTGCCTGCTGCTTTGATATTCTCTCTGCCTGCCAGCGCTGCCGCTTTTAACTGCACAACGAGGATCCGGTAGGGACAGCGCTCTGCATATGGGAGTCCCGCGTTCATAATAGCCGCGGGTTTCTTTTGTTCGCTCCACGAAAGCGCACACGTGGCCGGTGCCATTTTCGGACTCCACGTGGTACCGTCCCCCTTTGTCTCTGTTCTCGCGTTTAACCCTCACCTTTCCATCCTGCACAGACTCTCAGATTTTGCATTGGTTTTTTCCTGCATGTTATATATATTGTTCTAGTTTTAATAAAAGTTTGTTTCAGTTTTCCAAACGTTCAGAGGTCTCACAAAATCTTTTATTTTTCCTTTTCGTATCTCTGCTTTTGAACCCTTTTCTCTCCCGGAGGAGAGGGGTTCGGGGATAGGGAAGGGCTCGTCCCCGTGATCGGCTTGCCTCAGCCAACCGGCGACACCACAAAATACAGCAATCATGCCAAGTCAAGAAATAAGCATCTAAAGATAATTGAGCAGTATGCCAAGTAGCATTCACACTAGAGACAAACATCTTTATGAGATCCCTTTTAATGTTATATTATACTTATTTGGTCATCAGCTATTATATTAAGCCTACCTATAAATATCAATAGCTTTTGCCTCTACGTATTTAGTACGGTAGCAGCCTGAACAATGGAGCCTGAAGGGATGTAAGTAGTTAGGGAGGAGTTGTAGGGAAGAATGTATCTAGAGGGAGGTGATGTCATTACAAAATATGATATAAAAGGGTGAAAGTTCTTATGATAATAAATTAGAAAGAGTTGCTAACAGCTGAAATGTAGTATTTGATCAGCTGGGGAGATGACAAATGTAAAAAAGAAACTTGCCACATGATTTTTAGAAATATTCAGTGATAAAAAGTAGGAACAACAGAAGAGGATGTTCATGATGAATATGAGTTTGAGACCATGATGAGTAAGAGTTTTAGTGGAATAGAAATGGAAAATAGATTTTAAAAAAAAGAACATTCATAGAGTCAGAATATTCTGAGAAATTTTTTAAATTAATGTTGCATATATATTATTGGTGTGCATACCACAGCAAGTTAAATACTTCAGGTTGCTGTTTGAGATTGCCTGGTTTTCATTGTCTGAACCATCATGGCAAGGTGAAAAGTTGTCCACAAGTTAAATTAACTGTTAAAATAGAGTTTATCTTCACACAGATGTGAACAAACCTGGTTACAAATCCCCATGTTAAAGGCAAATGTATGAAAATTACAATAACTACAATACGTGTGATATCAATATACATGTAGAAAACTTATCTTTAAAATTAAAGGAAGACATTTTATTATCTAGAAGGTATGCAAACTGTGTGTTTAGATCCATGACATTATCTCACAGGGAGACCAAGCAACTTCCTGTCTTGGTATTAGTCACCAAGACCATATGGATTGCAGTAAGAACTGGTACCACAGAATCATAGAATCACAGAATCGTCTTGGTTGGAAGAGACCTTTAAGATCATTGAGTCCAACCGTTAACCCAGCACAGCCAGGCCACTGCTAAACCATGTCCCCAAGCACCACATCTACACATCTTTTAAATACTCCACCACTTCCCTGGACAGCCTGTTCCAATGCTTCACAGCCCTTCCTGTAAAGAAATTTTTCCTAATATCCAACCTAAATCTCCCCTGGAGCAACTTGAGGCCAATTCCTTTCGTCCCATCACTTGTTACTTGGGAGAAGAAACCAACCCCCACCTCACTACAATCTCCTTTCAGATAGTTGTAGAGAGTGATAGGGTCTCCCCTCAGCCTGAGGTACGGTAAAGTGGAGGGCAGTTAAAGTTTCATTTAGTCACAGAGCTACTTTGCACCCTGGAAAGCAAGGACATGCATTTCAATTGCTGTGTATTATTTTTATTTCATCACCCTTAATTGAATTTTGAAAGAAAGTGGTTTTAAAGTAGGAGAGTAGGTTTTACTACAAATTATTTTAAAAAGCTGTTATATGATGTCCTGACTGTTTGGTACTTAGTATGTTATGGTTTAGAAGAAAGAAAAAGTAAACAAATAAGTCACTTGGTTACTTAAGAAAAGTACTGCTTGCAAATCGGCTATCAAAATTCCTTTGTGGCCTCCACGGTCAAATGACTTTTATGTTGTGAAAAGTGAGATTAATTACTCCTGGTTTAGTATGTTTCCCATCAGTTAAAGTAGGCAATTAGCTTGTATTTGTGAGTATTGATAATTATAGAATAATTGCAGAAGTTTGGACAGAGTATATTTTCTATATTCATTCTACCCTCCCACAGTCCTATTCCTTCTTGATTAATTTACTTCCAGGGAAATAAACAGACCAAGACAGGCAACATGAGTTGTTCTAGTTTTATGTTGAATTTATGAGAGATGCTGGGCACAGTGGTCATTGAATATCTCTCATAAAATTGGTAAATAGATTCCATATTCAATAAATCAGCGAAAATGTTACTTATGCAAAACACTCAATGTAAAATATGTAAGCATACATTTAATGTAGCTTTACGGATTTTGTCATTAATTTTTAAAGCTTTCTTTTTCTTTCTTTGCCAATAATCTACTTCTTCAATAAGAAGTACTGCCTAGCTTTATAGTTTGTGTTTTAATCTGTAAAAGCTGAATTATTAGTCTATAAAATGGCAAGAGGTAACTGCCTTCACACATTTTTATTTGGTTATTTACTTAATATTCAGAATATCATTGCTAATTTATGGCAGAGGTGCTGTATTTATGTCTTAAAATTCAAAATAATGGTAAAGACCATGCAAAAAACTCCCGTTATAAATAATTCTCACTGAAATCCAATGAGCTGTATTTGAATGGAAAATAATCTTTCTTCATTTCCTATCCAGAGTAAAACTGTCAGGTCCCTTTGTCAGCGATAAGTAAGTATTTTATTGAATAGAATTTATAGTATTTTACAGAGGAAAAAAACTTCAAATGAGAATTTTCCTCCTCTCTGACTTGAAGGCCTGAGAGGTGTTAATTGCAATGATTAACAACAAATGGGCCAAAGAAATGCTGAATTCAAGTATGGCTTTTATGTACTGATTAGTATATAACTTTAAACTCAGGGCAGATTTTGGCTACATATCTCTGTAGAAAGAGTCAGAGAATAGCTACAAAAGGGGGGGAAAAAAAGAATTAGATTATCATGTTTATAATCTGGAAAATATTATGGAAAGTTAGAGCAGTATGAAATAAATATTTGTAAGAACTGTAATGGCTACATGAACTTCTATGAATTATTTTGAGGGTTTTTTTTTTTTTCTTCTTGTAATTGGTAAGTGATTTCTGGTTCATTTGTGTGTATTCTTTTCCTAGATCCACGTCGGGTTTATAAAGTTTTAAGAGAGAAGAGATGATTCTTAGATATAAGTTCCCGTAGTTATGCAAATACTGATCAGCAAGAATCATTATTTGCCTGGTGGTTGATTCTGTACGACTGACATTTTTATAAGCCTTTTGCTTCAACAGATTAAATTATGTCTGTTAGTGGCATTACCACGCATAGTTTTGTCTGTAGCATGATGTTCTTTTTTTTGTGTCAAATGCCTTATGAAAGTCACAAAACTAAAAGCTAGTTGTAACAGGGGAAAACAGTGGTTACTAACCACTCTGCCTTATAAAAAGCAGTGCCCCTTATGCAATCAGATCTTGTGTCTTTTATGAAAGGCTTTAGGACATGGCTTTTTCAGATGTTCACAGTAATCAGTTGCTTTTCTAGACCCTTTGTAGGCACCATTCTTTGATGTCTTGAAAAGAAGGGACTGTGTTTTCCCCACTAAATTGCCTGCATACTGCTGATTTGTTCATGTTCCAAAAGAGAGACATCATAGTGAACATAAAATAGTTTCAGATAAGGATTATATCCAGCTTAAGTACATTTTGCATCCAGGTTTTCTAAAGCCCAACTGCTAGCAGAAAGTAGGATTTGGATTTTGGGGGTGGAAAAGGAATGGATAGATGTTTAGGACATCATGTTAAGTTTAGTCATAGATGGATATAAGGTACTGGCAACCAGTGAGAGGCCACGGGTGAAATCAGAAGGGCAAGAGCAGAGAAATCATCAAAGACAGCAGAGACAAAGTGAGAAGGTGTAGTGAGGGAAGTTTGGGAAGATGATTGGACTTCACAGTGAGAAAGGCCTTGAAAGGTGATGGTAGAAGTTTTAGCATAGGAAAGCTGGAGGTTCTGGTGTGCATTCTGGGGCAACAGGAGTTTGGAATTTGAGGGCTCTCTCTAGAAAAAGAAGAGATTTTGACTTTAGGGACAATTGGTGTATGAAGCTAAAATATCAGAGGCAGGAGTGTAGGGAGGTTCAAGTTTTTCATGCAGGAGAAGGAGAAAAGCTAAAACTCTGGATTTGAGGAGGATGGTGATTGGGTTACATCACCTTGGTTTGGAGAAGGAACTGGATGGTTTGGGGTCTGGAGTTTGGTGGAGAGTCTTGAGACTGAGTTAGAGCTTGTGACATGAGAAGAGGAGTCAATGGGACACGTTTGCAGGCATTCACACTGGCTAAATGCCATTCTCTCATAAGCCTCTCTAGCAATATATGCTTTTTCTTTGTTGGAAATACGGATGTCATAGCTCATTTTAACTAGCACATCTTGCAGTTTCGCTATTATTTTAACATAACCAGAATATGATGCTGCATGATGTGCATATGGGAGAAAGCTGATGTTTATGCAAGTTTAGGATGATACCTTGTTTGTGAAAGCAGTATAAAAACACTGTATCCTTGAAAAAAGTACAGAATGCTGGGAAATTTTGGCCCACTTCTCCATGTTGTCATTAGGTGTGCAGATGACAACAAATTGGAGGACAAGTTGGTAAACTCAGCATCAGGGGTGCTATTCAGAGAGACCAAGACAGGCTGGAGAAGTGGGCTGAAACAGTAAAGCAGGTTCTTCAGCAGATAAAGTCTTTTTCAACACAGCACATAAAAAGAAAACTAGACCAAGGTAGAACATGAAAAATGTTGTATAAAAGAGCATCTAGTAAACTACGTTGGGTTGTTGTTGGAATCCCACAGCAGTCTGTGTAGTTCAGAACATTCCTATGTGATTTGGAAAAGGATACATATTCAGCAGATAAAATGCATTAGTCATACTAAATTATTCAGTTCACTGATGATATTAAATATCAGCTTGACACCTAATAGTTCTCTTGACCAGCAACCTCAAGGAGGTAACAGAATGCCCTCTAAGCAAGTCTGCAAAGGACAACAAATTGGAGGACAGGTTGATAGACTCAGCAGCAGGGCTGCCATTCAGAGAGATCCAGAGGCTGAAGACATGTCCTGAAAGGAACCTTGTGAAATTCAGCAAAGACAAACGCTGAGTTCTGCACCGGAGACGGAAGAGCCCCTGGCAATGACACAGGTTGGGCACTGGCAGCTGTGCAAGCAGCTCTCTGGAAAGGATCTGGGTGTCCCGATGGAAAGCAACCTGCGCATGAGCTGGCAGTGTGCCCTGGCAGCAAAGAATGCCAACCACATCCTGGCCTTTATGAACAGAAGCATGACGTGTGGACAGCAGTAGATGAGGGAAGTTTTTATCCCCGCTACTCAGCAGACCACATCTGATATACTGCAATTTTGCCCTCCCCACCTACAATACAGGAAAGACAACAGTAATACGGAACAGGTTTAGCAGAGGGACGCCAGGATGCTCAGCAGCCTGGATTACCAGACCTGTGAGGAGAGGCTGGGGGAACTGGCTTATTTAGTCTGGAGAAGGGTAGGCTTTGCGGAGGATCTCCAGGTAGCCTTACCACATGTATAAGGAGACCACCAAGAGGACAGACCAGCTGTTCACAGTGGTGCATGGCCGGAGGATGAGCGATAATGGATATGAGAGGTTCAGACTGTGAGTACGAAAAACACTTTCACTGTGAGGACAGTGAGCCCATAGAGGCTATGCAACCTCCATAATATGTAATATTCACTATGAGGGGCTGTAAGTCAGCTATTGCCACTTAATAGATCTGGGTAATATTGTTATTAGTTTTCTGAAAACATTCAATGCACAGCCATAGTCAAAAAGTAAGCAGGAATTATTAGGATCATAACAAAATGGAAACCATTATGTCATTGTCTAGATTTGTGGTGATCCCACATCTCCAATTTTGCACATAATTTTAGATTACATCTTCTCAAAGAAGGATAGGGCAGGGTGAAGCATAATGCAAAAAGGGTGATCTGAATGTGGAAGCTTTTCCAAACGAAGGAAGTTTACAACTTTTTTGTTTGAAAGCGATATCACAGAAGACAGATACAAGAGGTCTCTAAAATTATGAATGGCATAAAGATGTTTTAGGAAAGATTTCTGTCTCTCAGAGGCATTCTTGCATTAGCAATTACATCAGCTGTAATAGATAGGGCAAAACAATTGGTGCTGAGGGCCAGATGTCCACATTTGCATTTTAGGGAACAGGGGCAACTTTCTTCCAATCCCAAGGGCTGAATGCTCATTAGTGGTTGAAGCATATTACTAGAACATGTCAGAGCTCTTGGAGCTCATCTTCTGGTTTAGTTTCTCCTGAAAGGAAATAGATTTATTTGCTGTAGGACTGCTTCATCAACGGACACAAAGAGAGTAAGCGGCAGCATTATGAGATCTGGTTCGAAAGTATGTAAGGAAAGAAAATCCTACCAATGCCCTTTTAACACATTGTTTTGAGCACAGGTTCCAGAGCACTGGGGTCCTAAGCTGCTGGTTGCCGCAAGTGCACATATGGGAAGGTGTCAGCCTGTACTTGCCTTTTCTCTTACAGTCTTTCAGTAGCTCTACCTATCTGCTGCAGCTCATAATCAGAAATTTCTAAGACTGCATCAAAATTACCTTGGTACATCTGATTACCTGAGAACACTTGTACTTAGGTAATTCAATTTTACATGAGCACTTATACGGTAAATGGTCGTTACAGCTTCCATATTATACATTTGGGCACATTTTTAGAGTAAAATTTTCCATTTCATACATTATCTTCTTTAGTAATAGCAAAATGAGGTCAGTCAATTTATAAAATTGGGAGAATATTTTAAATTGTTAGTAGTCTTATTTTGAGTATTGCTAGTACCTCAACAGGAGGTTGCAAAAACTTAGGCAGATGTGCCTATTGATGCTCTGGTGAAAATCCTTTTTGATTTGCACACTTTTGTGGGTATAAAACATTGGTTTTGTCATCTAGTACCAGGTCTCCACTAGAGTCTGCCAGACTCCGCTGGTACTGTGTTTGCATATTCACATGATTTGAGTGTAAGTTCTTGTTCACAGTGCAGCAACATGGGCATGCACAAATTAAGTAAAATATATGTTTTAACAAATACATGCCCATGTAGAAATTATTTAGGGACTCTATCCATCAAATAAGATAGATTTTCTTTTTAAAAAAGGAGCAAATAGATTAGAAGTTTTTTGAAGCTCCCTCAGCTCTTCTGTTTCATAATTCAAACCTCTACTCCATGTTGCTGTGCAGTTTTTAAGGAACTCTACAGCTTTCAGATTTTATCTGCAGTTTATCAGAAACAGATGCAAAGACATAGCTTATTTCCAGTCTAGCTAGAGAGTCAGACATCTGAAGGTATTTTTCATGTCAGAATTTATTAATGACAGTAGTCAAAGTATGGATCATAGAGTCTACAGTAACCTTTGTGCATGATCATACAGGGGTTTTAAATCCAATCCTTGGTTTCAGTACTGAATGCAAGTTTAGTTGGTGTTAGGGGTTGAGCCTCCGAGCAAAACTCAAGGTCCCTAACGCCCCTTAAATCCTGTATTGATATAGGGGAAAAGGGAAACAAAACTCAAATCTCGGAATATATGGATGGGAAACTGAAACAAACTTTTAACAAAAATTCTGAAGTACTATCAGATCACACAACTATATATTAAATGCAAAACAGGAAAAAATACAGTAAGAGTTAAAACACTGCAAAGGGAGGAAAAGGGAAAAGAAACTACAATTATGGGCGATTGGCCATAGGCCAGGAGATGGCGTCACGCCAGGATGGTAGCTCAGAAGATGGCGTCTATACAAAATGGCGGCAGGCCAAGTGATTAAAAGTTTTTAACAGCTTAGAAAAGTATTTTAATGAGTTCGCTGGGAGACCTCTTTCCAGTGTCTGTATAAGAAAACTTCAAGGACACTCCTGACCGAAGCTGCTTCAGATAAAGGAGAAGCCCTCGCGGCCAGAACATGAAGGGGGGTGAGCTTCCCCCGTGTCCGAATCCAGCGGTAGATTCTCGCCGAGTGAGAAATAGCTCCTCTCTTACCCGATACGAGAGAGAGATGCTGACTGAGTCCCCCAACAATTCACAGCAGAGCTGGGCGCCGATAAACAGAAACAGTTCTGAGTTAGGCCCTGGGCGGGGGGGCAGGCCTCAGGTTTTCGGCCTGGACGGCAGCCAGCCCTCTCACTGTGGCTCTTCCTCCGAAGCTGTCCGGTGTCCAAAGAGGAGGAGACTCCTCCTGGCTGCAGGTTTTAAGGAGCATCTGTCGGAAGAAATCTTTTGACCTGCACTTTTAGCCAATGGGATGCCGGGTTTATGGAACTTGTATGGAATAATCCCGATACTCTATTGGGCACATTTCCAAAACAAGGAAGTCTTGGCTCAAACCAGGACAGTTGGTAATATCCTTCAGCGAAAATAAGCGGTTCTTTGTTAGCCTCTCTTTAAGTCCTAGAATTTGGTTTACGTAAGAGTTGTACTATTGACATTTTCAGCTGAAGCTCAATCAATTTACGGATGGTAAAAAAGAGACTATTTCAGCAACAAAATTGAAATCCATTCTGCATAACTGACTGTCAATTTTCAATAGGCTTACTCACACTCAGGGAAGCCACAGGGGTTACTCATGGTGCATAGTAAGCAGTTCCTGATCATATACATACCTTTAACGCAGCACCAACAATTTTTCTATGGCTTTCTATAGGAAGAGCGATTAGAGAATAGCCAGTTCCCTATGCTGAAACTGCAGTTCTTGAATGTAGAATGATTACATTACACAGTCTAATCTGTGATAAACTCGGTGCAGGTTTGCTTAAGGTGAGTTGCACAGACATACAAATGAAGGATAATATTTGTCCATACCCTCTAGAAGGCAAGGACTACCAAGTCAATAGTAATGTACCTGCCTGTTTGCACAGTTCCCTGATTTTCCCTGTTGATCCAAAACCAGCCTCTAACATTTTTTGTTATGTGTAGATTAAGTATAAAAATAAATAAAAAGAAAGCACGCGTAGCAGTCTTGTCTAAGACCCTCCAGAGAGGATAATATACACTAAAATTCATACGTAAAAGGCAAAGTGAATAATATAGCATTAGTGATAAAATTTAATGCCATCTGGAAATTAAATTTAAGAAGTAGAACGTAACAACATAAATCTAGGTGTCTATTTGACAATAATGTTTAAAAGTGTTAGAAAAGAAAATACAGGTTTGAAATTGAGGTAGGTTTTTAAATGAGCATTTTTCAATTACATTACGTCTTGGCAGAAATAAAACCCAACATTTTTCAGAATTTTTTTACTGAATCTTATTTTTCAGTAATCAAAGATACTGTTTTAAATAAATATAATTTTAAATGAACATAATCTAAAGCATAAGATAAAGAACAAGGAAGTCCATATCATACTGTAAACAGATCTTCAGCACCTCTAAGCTATAGTAATCTTGTGCTATTGTAATCTAAAACTCTTTAAAAGTAAATCCCTGGATTTTTTTTTTTCCTAGACTAGGTATAGCATATTTAGATCATCATAAAACATCATCACTCTCTTGACTAGCATGAAGATTTCATATATAGTCTCCAAAAATAATGTTAGAGAGATTCTGATGTATAGATGTGTAGAAACTTGGTATCTGTACATAACAAACTGATCTAAATTGTCATTAAAAGTAAAAACATAAAAAGAAATGCAATGTTATCATGATGTCTAACCATGAGTGATTCTCCAAAGGAAGAACTTCTGTGTCTCATTAGACTAGTCAAATTTCTAAACAAATCAATCATTAAACGAATACAGGAGGACCAGTTTACCTATGTAATTTGGAGACAAAATGTCTCTCATGAATTATCTAAAAAAGAATACCAAAGAGAGAAAATACTTTTCTTTGGAAGGCGTGGAAACAATCATGCTATAATATTGGGCAAAATATTAATTCAGAAAAAAAACCCAAAGAAACAGTCAATATCCACCATGGAAAAAGAAAAATATTGAAATTCCAGCAAAGTTCTGTATTAGGACAATTTCTAAAAATATATTTCTCAATTATCTTGGATAAGCTATGAGAATGTTAAAATGAAAATTACTGGCATGTGAACACCAAGTATACACAATTATTTATATTAGTCAAAACCAGAAGACTGAGGAACTTCAAGGAGGCTTAACTAAGCTGGACTACAAGGCAGCACGGTCGTAGGTTAAAAATGAGGAACACATGATGAAGCACACTGGTGTGCAGTAGTGCACACTGAAGGGAACACTTCCCACCCACCTTGAGACTCCAAAAACCATAATGTCATTGCAGAAGAGAAGACTCTGGGCAGCTCAGCAACGACTTGTTTTCCAGAATCAAAGAATGCATAATACAGACTGAGAATTACCTGAAAATGGAACAAAAATCCAGACCAGTACAATTGCATTCCCTTTATACTTCATCAGAATAGGACAGATCATCTGTCATTGCAGCACAGCTGCCACCCTCTTTCCTGTGCCACAACCTGCTATCTAACACAGCTGCACAGACACTTCTCTAACCTCACATTTTGATATATACAAGAACTATGCTGCTATAGTACTACCTGGAAAAGTCAGGGGAGGAATGAAGAGGAAGGACCTTCTGGCAGTACCCCACACTCAGGCCGTTCTTGGAGTCACAGGACTTTTACTTCCACTTGAAAGGCTGTGTTTGCATCTGCCTATGTATTTTTAAGGTATTACTAGATACAAACATCAATTTAAACATTTATTTTTAACTTTGTATGTATCATATAGAGACATTTCCTTCTACAACAAAGTGACCTGTTTAGTAGATGAGGGAAGAGCTGTGGATGTTGTTTACCTGGATTTTAGCAAGGCCTTTGACACCATTTCACACAACGTTCTTCTGCAGAAACTGGCCGCCTATGGCCTGGACAGGTGTACATTTCACTGGATCAAAAACTGGCTGAATGGCCGGGCCCAGAGCGTGGGGGTGAGTGGAGTTAAATCCAGCTGGCGGCTGGTCACCAGTGGTGTTCCTCAGGGCTCAGTATTGGGGCCTGTCCTCTTCAACATCTTTATCAATGATCTGGATGAGGGGATTGAGTGCACCCTCAGCAAGTTCGCAGATGACACTAAGTTGGGAGGAAGTGTTGATCTGCCTGAGGGTCGGGAGGCTCTACAGAGGGATCTGGACAGGCTGGATCGATGGGCTGAGGCCAATTGTATGAAATTCCACAAGACCAAGTGCCGGGTCCTGCACTTGGGCCAAAACAACCCGCTGCAACGTTACAAACTTGGGGAGGAGTGGCTGGAAACTGCACAGCAGAAAAGGACCTGGGGGTGTTGGTCAACAGCCCATTGAAGATGAGCCAGCAGTGTGCCCAAGCAGCCAAGAAAGCCAATGGCATCCTGGCTTGTATCAGCAATCGTGTGGCCAGCAGGAGTAGGGAAGGGACTGTCACCCTGTATTCGGCACTGGTCAGACCACACCTTGAGCACTGTGTCCAGTTTGGGGCCCCTCACCTCAAGAAGGATGTTGAGGTGCTGGAGCGGGTTCAGAGAAGGGCAACGAAAGTAGTGAAGGGTTTAGAGAACTTGTCTTATGAGGAGCGGCTGAGAGAACTGGGAATGTTTAGTCTGGAGAAGCGAAGGCTCAGGGGAGACCTTATCGCTCTCTACAACTACCTGAAAGGAGGTTGTAGGGAGGTGGGGGTCGGTCTCTTCTCCCATATTATGAATGACAGGACAAGAGAGAATGGCATTAAGTTGCATCAGGGGAGATTTAAGTTGGATATCAGGAAAAAATTCTTTACGCAGAGGGTCGTTAAGCATTGGAACAGGTTGCCCTGGGAGGTGGTGGAGTCCCCATCCCTGGAGGTGTTTAAAAGCCGTGTGGATGGTTGAGGGTGATGGAGCTGAGGGACATGGTTTAGGGACCCTGGCAGTGCAGGGTGAAAAGTTGGACTCAATGATCTTGAAGGTCTTTTCCAACCAGATGATTCTATGATTCTATAATATTAAAGCAAACAAGATTTATTTAGAAGAGTGTTTTCCAAAAAATTTCAAATACTAGAAATGGTAACTTCTAGCATGTATTTGCACTATTGAACTATGTGCGTACACATATGGATATGTCTCAATTACTGAAGAATTCAGATGTGTAGACTGGGGAATCCAGAGATCACTCAAGAAATTAATTGCAGTATATAGAGCCTGTCACTTCTAGATCACTGAATCAAGTTCAGTGGAAAAGGGAACCAAAAGCAAAGTGTTCATAGGTCTGGATAACCTAATCAGGTAGCATTACTTGACCATAGTAGAGAGTGCCAAATCTGAACAAACAAACCTATCATTTCCCAGACATGGAAGATGGAGTTACTTTTTAAATCTTTCAAAATCAAGTCCCCAGAGGGCTTCTTGTCCAACAAAGTCAGGAAACAGCAGTGAGGTATGAGATTTCCTGCTTCCATTTGTCCTGTAAATAACAGGGGGAAGGAGGGTTCACTCTTTTTTTCACTGAATCTGGTTGCTTTTAGAAAGACTTTTATCTCCTTTTTCAGCAGGCTTTCAAAGACGCTCAGATACCGTAACAAGAAGGCATTTCCCACATGCTGCTCACAGGATGGACTACATGGACTTTGAGGATGATAGCCGTGGATGGCGTTTTGATATGGACATGGTGATAATCTACATTTATTCAGTCAACTGGGTAATAGGATTTATTGTGTTCTGTTTTCTTTGTTATTTCTTTTTCCCTTTTTAGTTTGTAGTAATCACAGTTAAGGAAAACAGCAGTCATGTGAACCATGAAAATGTGAAAAGAAAAAACTAGAAGGCAGCAAAATGTTTGTTTGATATTGTGCTTTATAATTCAGAATTGTAATAGACTGCATCAAGAATGCTGTGAGGCTATTTGATAATTTTGTGTGTGACAAAGAACTTGAGTTTGGTTCCCAATATAATGTGAAATCCAGATCATATTTAATTCAGTGGGACTTCTGCCTTGATTTTGGTGGGAACCCTAATGTATAAAATAATTACTCTGTAGAAATATAGAAATTTAGAACATTGCTTTTTCTTAGGGAAGTTCTGTTTGCTACAACAGAATATGATCCATAGAGTCATTTTGGGGTTCGACTCTATGTTGACAGACTTTGCTCACTCATTAGTGCTTCAATCCTTCATACATAAAAGCAATAAAGATAGCCAGGTCTTTTGGGAACAGAAGATTATAAGCACTGCAGTGCTGCACCATTTATTACTCAGACATTCATCAGAGCCATTTCAATGGTATAATCCAAATCCTGGAAATTTTTGACAATTGATAGACCTGTCAGCATGCTACTGTGGAGATGGGCTGTAATTTGTGCAGGAAATTTTGAGCCTATTAACCAAAAAGAGAAATGATACTGCAGTGTGCTGACAGTTCATCTTTTCAGCAAAAGGCAATCAGAAGGAATCAACTAGTAACCCCAAGTTCTGCACATTAAAGGGACCATTTTTGTGCAGATTTCCATAGGAGCACTGTACCTTTTTTAACCATCGAGATGAGTGTGTTTGGATCCAGCAAGACAGCTAATGGAGAGCAAGCAGCAGGCCTGCTGGCTATGACGCTGTGAAACACTAACCCGAGTAAATAATGGAGAAAGGGGCGTTCTCCAGTGTAAGAAATCTGTATCATTATTAAATTGCTGTAACAATGTGAGGATACTCTAAAGCGTGGGCTCATCAGGACTATGTGTCTCCAGGGAGATCACGTAAGAAGACACAGTATTTATTTGCACCTTTCAAGTGAAACAATTCTGAAGCACTTTATTCTATAAATGGATTGCCAAGTTACAGTAGCAAACTGCAGCCAGTTCAGCAATCATTCCATAGTTGCTGCTTTACACAGAATTTTCAAATGAAAGTGAAATCTATTAAATTATAAAAAGGAGATTAGAACCTATTGCAGGAATCAGGTGCAGAAGAACGGTACAAGGTAGTTCAGGGGCTTACTTTTCAGGAAGGTACAAGGAAGTTTTTACTTCTAAGGGCATGACCCTGCAGAGTACACTGTGGTTTCATCTAGAAAAGCATGTGAGTATATCTGTGTAGTCCCTCTGGTATCAGGATTTATGTGGGAGACCTGTGGTTTTTCAGTAGGTGGTGTACTCCCCTGTTCTAACAGAGAACAAGGAGAAATGTGTTGTGGAAGGTGCCATCTGCCACATGTGATGGAATGGAATGAATTCAGGGGATTTATCGGGAGGGTGCTTAGGCTTCTTTACTGGAACAGGGCCAGCATGGTCAGTCTCTTATAGGCTATAGAGTCATCAGGACCAGAAACGTTCTCTTGATCTGAAAAAAAGCAGTAAATTAACTACTAATATTTAGTTTTCTTACAGGCTACATAAAATAATCTCTTTAAGAATATATGGGCAGAATTAAAATTTTTAACTCTAACTACACTGTTTGGACTAAGTAACTTTTGCCATCTTTTTTTAATATATGCAAATCTAAGGAGATATAATGATTTAAATTCACCATCACCATGTAGTCACAGTTATGACAGAAATGTATTTTCTGTCATTTCAGTATATCTAGTAGCTTTGTCTCTACCCAAAGGCAACTGGGCTCTATTACAGGTAGCATTAGGCATAATGCTTTAACAGCTGCCAGGTTGTAGTAAAACACTTGGAGAATTTCCCTCTTTATACTGATACAAGTCTTTTAAGAGTTTAGGTCATAGACATGTGTTTTGCTACGTGCAGATGTGTAGGTCTGAATACTCAAATATTATCAATGATTTTAAACATTTTTATCACCTGTTCCAGGACTGGGATTCTAATTGCAACTTTTGTTTGTCTCTCTAATCTTATGGATTTACTGCTCCAATCTCAGCAAAGAGAGGGACTGATTCACCTGTTAAGCCAAAATTGCTTCTACCTTTGATCTCTGAAAATCCTAAGATAAAAAGATGTCATTAAAAATTATTTTAACTTAGCTGACATAGTCTGAAATTCCATTAATAATGTAATATAAAATTATTTAATTAAGATATCTGATAAAGCAATATCCTTAAATAAATATTCCAAAATATATTGAGAAATAAGAAACATAATATCGGTACTAACTAATTATATAAGAAAGAATTACTGACATCATTTCAAATAGCATTTTACCATAGTTTTATTCTGAAAAGGGCAAGAAAGGAGAGTAAATAATCCAGTGTAATGCTGGTCCCTTTTGTACATTTACAGCAAGAACTGATGAATAACGATGGCTGCATTTTCGTAAATTTAGTAGGAGTGAAAATTTTGTATGGCATTTCTAACTATGTAACCTTTCTTTGAGGACTAAACAATAAACTGTTTCTTGGGCTACTTTGTTTTACTTTGTATTGGTTGTTATTAATTCCAGGGAACAACCAGTTTTAAAAGATTAAAAATGTGCATAATGAAGAAAGACAACTCAGAGCAATTCTGAGAGACATTGTCCATAGGAAAACACCTAAAAGGTATTGAGTGGAGGTACTTTTTTTTTGTTCTTATTGCTTTTCAGAGATACATACTTCTGTAAAAATACAAGAATTTGAAGAGTTAAATTTGGGTTTTCTTGAAGTCTGCCTGTAAAATGCTGTAAATATCTGTGGGAGTTCCTTTGTAAGCAATTTTCTGGTTAAATTGATACTGTCCTACAAGCTTACCTACAATAGTATTAAAATGTTTGCAATAAAGTTTGGGTTGTTTGTAATATTTTCCAGGCATTTCACTAGATTTTACTTGGTGTAATTAAATTTTAATATTTTTTTCTATCAATGTGTTGTTTGTAATCCTGTCTATTCTCTTTCTCCTTAGGGTAAAACTAGGGTTTGTTGAATTGTTTAATACTGTGGTTAACTTTTTCATACTATCAGCTTTTTATTTATTTCAGTACTTTCCAGGAAATGGTCAGCTTTTGTCAGAAATCATCTTGGGGCAACACGTGGATCTTAACACATTGTGATAATGAAGAATACTCAGTGCTGGTGCTGAGTCCAGACCTATTAACTGCTGAAGGCAGCAGAAATCCAGGACAAGACTAAGTTTGGCTCTGACAGGCAAAGGGACTTTGTGCACACTCAAAAGTGTACGAGTTTCTTCCCTAGCAGTGGGTATGGTTGTAGCTCTCCTACCTGCCGAAGGTCCAGTCATCTTGCTTCCCTCACACAATTAAAAATAACTTCCAAAGCAATAGCTGCGCAGGGAGCAGCTGCTGTGAATCACAATGGATTCTTCCACAGCTGTGTACCTGCCCACAGAAACTGAGATCTCAGTTAAGCCTTAACCAGGCTACATACACTACATACACGCCTGAAGTATTTACCCTAGTTACTGCTCTCGAGATGGAAAAGGATGATGAAGAAGCAAAGTTTAAGTTTGTCATTTTTAGAGAAAACTAGTGCTGATAACATGAACATCTGGGAGGAAGAGTAGCTATCGTAGCTATCATGTGACAAGCTAACTGTCTTGATGTGTGTAGTGCAGCTTTTGTGGATGTGTTTACAGCATCTTTCGTGCTTGGCAATCCTGAGCATTTCATAACTGTGGGATGCACAGTCCCCTCTGAGGAATTCCAGGTCTGTACAAGGGGAGTTGCAGGTGGATCAAGAAGATGAGGGTAGGACATTGTTCAGCCACACACCCAGGCAGATGCTGAGAGAAAGGAGGCAAAATATGCTGTAGATTGCTCTGGGTTAGATGTGGAGCAAGACAACAAGCTCTCCTTAGAGATACCCTTTATTTAGCAGAAATTGTTATGACAGACAGTAATAGAAGACAGTGAGGTGGGTTTAAAACTCACTGAAGAGCCAAGCCCAGAGGGTTTTCATCAGTGGCACAAAGTCTACCTGGATGCAAGTAACTTGTGGTGTATCTCAGGGGTCAAAACTGGGTTCTATCCTGTTCGTCATCTTTGTTAATGATGGGGCAGAGCATACCCTCAGCAAGTTGAGGAAGATACAAAACTGGGAGAAGTGGCTGATACACCAGAGGGTTGTGCTGCCATCCAGAGGGACCTTGACAGGCTGGACATATGGGCTGAAAGGAACTACATGCAGTTCAACAAGAAGTGTAAAGTCTTGCACCTCGGAACAGCCTCATGTCCCAGTACATGCTGGCAGTCACCCAGCTGGAAAGCAGCTCTGCAGAAAAGAACCTGGAAGTCCTGGTGGATGCAAGGCTGAATATGAGCCAGCAGTGCACTCTTGCATCAAGGAGGCTAATAGTATCCTGGGCTGCATTAGGCAGAGTGAGGCCAGCAGGTGAAGGTAGGTGATCCTTCACCTCTACTCAGCACTGGTGAGGCCACATCTGGAGCGCTATGTCTAGTTCTGGACTCCCCTGTACAAGATACAGAGCTACTAGAGAGAGTTCAGCAAAGACCCATTCAGATGACTAAGGGACTGGAGCATGAGAGTGGTTCTGTGAAGTCATCACACAAGACTTACCAGACTGAGGACTAGAAAAAGGGAATTCTTCAATAATGAGTAAATAAACCAGAAAGTTCTCAGTAGAACATCATGTTTTCCCTTAATAACACAAGGCAGTACAATCCTGGAAGAACTTGGCCCACATTTCTGTTCTTTTCTATACATATCTGTATAGATATGTCTGTTTCTGTTCTTTTCTATACATATCTGTAATTCTCTGTCTGGAATAAAATCATAGGTTTTTTTTTTTTTTTACTCTCACTGGTATCTTGACACAAGTGAGATACAACCAATCTTGATACAATCTGTCTTTGGGTACCAGTTCAAACTTTTAAGAGGTTATCTTTTCTCCAACTTATTGAAATCTGTGGTTGTTGCAGTCCTATAATGATAAAGTTCAGAAGAATACCAAGGAAGAATCACAAGAAATCTAGTTGTATTATTCCCGTATCAGTCATCTTGCTGTCAGAAATACATATCCAGAATTTATTCTCTAAACTTATTATCATTATTTAGATTTTAAATTCTAAAATCTGATTTTTTTCTTGTTTCTCATATATATCTGCAACCACTTTCATTACTGTAAAAAACATTCTAATGAAATTTCCAAAGTGAGTTTTCAGAATTTCTTGTAGCACAAGCAACTTCAAATTTTGTATTCACTTACATTTGATTACTGTGTGACTAAAAGTAAAGTAAACCTCCAGTGTCTTAAATGTGTTAGGATTTCTTTGTTGCTGTGAAGTAATCCTGAAAAATACATACTGTCAAAATGAATTTAATAAAATAACTTAGTTAAAAATAAGTTGTTAAAAATAACTTAATAATAATCTATTTCATTTCCTAGCAAACATTTTCTTCAGTTGAAATATTTCTACATTTCTACTAAGGCATTAAAATGTAACCCTATTTGAAAGTACTTTCCAGTGTTACACTGTGGAAATGTAGCCATAAAATCTAATTTTTAATTTAGGACATTTCTCTTTTCACTTATAGAGTAATTTCTTATTAAAAAAATAATGTTCTTCAAAGAAGTCTGAAAGTGTGTGTAATTCTGTATTGTAATATCACTAAAATTATTTTATTACAGACAGATCCTACAGGACAAACTTCATGCCTGATACCCATTGGGTAAAATGTGCTGAATAAGCTGACAGATTTGATCTGAGGAATGATTCTGGGCAAGTCAGCAGTTTGTCACTGTAGAACGAAAAGCTCAGGGCTCACTTCGCAAGGAAAAGATCTCAGCGGGACAGAGTTACATAGGAGACCAATGTCTTTCCATGCCCTTTGAATGCTGCACAAGTTACTCTCTATGTAATCAGGTAAACAGATGCCACTGGCATTTTAGGGTCAGCTTTTGTCTTTTAATGCACAGGTGTCCCAAGTCCTTGGGAGTTATCTGGGACATCTGATGGCAGACATAGATTTTACTTCTTATTAAAACATTCCTGAACAGTGCCAGTTTTCGTAAGGTCTTTTGCTTGACCTATGACTGCTAAACTCTGCCCAAAGGAGACAAGATGATATGTTAGTCTTTTTCATTACTTTTTGTCCTTTGGGGCTGCTTTTGAATTTCAACCAGTTGATGTGCTGAGGCATGACCCCTCTGAAATTCTGAACTTATACCCAGGTAAGAATCTGTGACCTAATTTGTTTTATAGCCTTTTATGAAAATTGTGGCAAATGTAAACAGAAGGAAAACACATATACCTAGTTTCTGAGTTTGAAAAATCTTCTAGACCTCAGTACTGCAGCATATCCTAATCAGATACTCCTCTGGCACCAATCAGCAATGCTGTCTTCCCTCAGCCACATTTTTTAATGTCCGTTCTACTTTATAAAATTTTGAAAGACTCCTTCAACTTCCTGCCCTCAGCATCTCAGTACTAATTTACAAATGAAATAAAACTGTTCCCATGATTTCTAGATTGATGTTATACAAGTGATTCATACAACTATGACACTATATTAGTGATGGCTTATATAAATCTGCGGTTTAGTTTTAGGATGAGAAAACTGCAGTAATTCTATTCTGACTTTTCACTAGATTACCATTTTAACTTAATAATAATCTATTTCATTTTCCATCAAACATTTTCAACATTCAATTGAAATATTTCTACATTTCTGAGAAGGCATTAAAATGTAATCAGACAATCACTTAAAATATACTCCACATGTAATCTTTTATCTTCAAACAAGACAATGAAGCAGAAAAAGTAAATGCCACCAATAAAAAGATCATGGTAAGTCATTTGATATTGATACAAGCATTAAAAATTAATTATTTCAAATCCTTTTTACTCTGTCATTAAAAAAAATGAGTATTAAAATGCTAATCATGTAATGGACTGCACTTTTCTGAGCTGGAGAATGAAACTGAGACTGAGCAGAAGGGAAATCTCATGTAGCCTCACTGTATTACCTGTATAAAATAAAGGATGTTGGATATTGACATAAAAATCTAGATGAAAATCCTCTTCAATGAAAAGTAAAAGTAATACTTTAAAGAACCCCAATCTCCCTAAAATAATCCCTGGTTTAGGGGTATTAACTCTTCTATAGTTAGTTTTCTACCCAAGAAATATTGTTCAGATTTACAAATAAAGTGTGACAATAGCTGAAATTTCACAAAAGCCTGTCCTTAAGCCATGCAGTTTATAGATCCTTGGGAATGTACAAGATTCCAGAATTCATTACCAGTCATAGCATGCCATGTGATGGTGCCTGAAAGACAACATATTACAATTAGAAACATACGAGGAAAGAACGTGTTTGCCTTGCAGATGGCTCTAGCTAGATAATGTATGCATTTCAGCTGTCAGAAGTTAAACTAGTTCTAAAATAATTTGAATTAGACTTCAGAGGAGGAAGAATATGCTAATTTTCTTTTATGTCTTATCTAGCAGAGAATGTTTGCAAGTTAATGTACAAGTAATTTATAGCCTCATCTGGTTCCATCTTAAAGAACGGGACCCCACTTTCTACCCTTTTGAAGACTTGTGAATTAAATAAACATAGAAGTAAATATCTAGCTGTATGGTCACAGATTTTTCCAATGCATGTAGTGCAATTTTACATGAACAGCAATTGCGTGACCTACAAAATTGTCTGATACTTTTGTATTATGCTCACCTAGGAGTTAAAGCTCCAAACTCATTTTATTTGTCATTTAGACAGACTAAACTACAAAAGATGGCATAATGGCATTAAATTACCAAGCCGTACTGGTATTTTTCATTAATTCTGCTTAAGGCAGGAATATAGTGTAATGATAAGATAGCATAAATTGAGATACCCTTCTCTTTCCTTATCTATTATTCCTAAAGTGCTTATTTTCAAGAGTGATTTACAGGTCACATTCTCATTATTTTTAATCTCTAAAAACAAGTCTTTCAGAACTTTCATTCTCCATGCAGAATCTAGTAGCAACAATGCTTGATGTGCAAAGCATTTAAGAGCTTCGCAAGTGAAAGGCACCTTCACAAGTACAAGATGATATCTAAATGCAAGTATTACAGTGTTAGTCCAACAGGTTAACACACATTTTGGCAACAGTAACTAAATATCATTACTATCATAATTTAAATCAAAGGACAGCCAAATTATATATGCATTAACTTAAAAAAAAAAAAAAGAGAGAGAAAAAGCTGGTTTAAGCATGTAATGCTTTACAGGGAGTTTAACATTAAATATTTTTCAGGGTTTTTCTGTGACCCACCAGTAGGAAGTAGATTTCTGGAAGATTCCCAGTAGCCTCCACTACTTAGGTAAGTACCCTCAGCAGGAAAAGGCCAGAATGTTTAAACCTTTAAATAGTGGAGATAGCAAGTTGCTTCAGGCAACAAAATATAAATCACAATGTGATTTATTGAACATTTTTCTGGTTTTTTAGTCAAAAGAAAGATGAGCTTATTTCACATCTAAGCTTCTTAACAAATACAAATAAATCAATCCAATAGTTATTGCACAAACCTAAGAGTCAAGAAACCTTTCCACTGACAGCATCATCAGTGATCAGCAATGTGATCATAGCAGTCATACAAACTTTTTTGTACTAAAGGATGCTCAAAAAGACTGTTGGTCTGTCTTTGAAAAATACTATAAACATAAATCTTCATTATATTAGAAAAACAGCACAATTGTGATATATGATGTATAAAAAATATTTTCAATGTATTTAAATCACTCACTTTTTAGATATTAATAATGAGTAGATTTCAAAAGCAGCATAACAAATTATTTCAAATATAATGAATGTTATTATATTTTTAAAAGATCTTCAAATGCAACAACTGTGATTCATTTATGTTTCCTCCCGAAAGGCAAAGCAGTGAGTCTGACCACTGCACAGTAACTGAGTCATACTGCACCTAAAATCAAAGACTTGAAAGAGAAAATGTTAAGTCCTAGAAAAGAGAGTCTTCCAAACAGGTAAGGATGAAGTCCTGATTCAGCAATGAAAGCTGTTCACCAGTCCCTTGTTTTCCATCTACTATTACAGACAAATCCAGTCTCTCGCTACTCCTTCTTCTGTACCACTGCAACAGCCATACTGCACCCAAAATTGCTGTGTTTACCTCCCCTTTCAGTGCAGGAGTCCTCACCCGGACTGTAGCCAGCATAGCTGGCTGTATGCAGTACCGCTTGGCATTAGGAAATCGTGCAGATGGCAGGGAGCATGGTCAGATGACTCTGCAAACAGCCCGTGCACTGCCAGAACAGGCTCTAGGTGTCTTTAAAAAGTGGAAACTGAGTGGCTGCAGCTCTCCAAATATTTCTTCTTTAATCCCAGGAAGAAACTGTAATGTAGAATGAATCAGACCTGTACTCTCCAAAGGTCCTGAACACCCATCTCCCCTTAGAATGGCAGTATCTGTTACATATAATGATACATGATCACAGTAATCTTTTTCTACAATTTAGTGGCCAGAGTACTTCCTGGAAAAGCGTTTACACATACCTTCCTAGAACCAAACCTTCCCTTGCCCACAGCAAATGCCCTAAGCACTAGGTGATTATGTAGGCATGTGAGGGGACAGCAACACTTCACCGTCAGGTGAAAGAAAGATACTGTATTACAGTTGGACTTGATGATCTTAACGGTCTTTTCCAACCTAAATAATTCTATAATTCTATCTGAATTTAAATACATTATTAGGAAGATGGAGTTTCTAAGTTCCTATCTCTCATAAATTGAATCTTTAAGTTACATGCTTTAGTCGGGGGAATATGGAAGAAGGGGAGAAGACACAAATGCTAGTCTTGGATACGCCTTTCATGTTTCAGGAGCTGTTTCCCCCAGTCGCCATATGACTATTGTGAATCCCATTCTCCTGCACCTAGTCTCTCTTCTGGATAGAGGGAATTCTAACTCTGTTTTGAATTTCAGTTCTCTTCATAAATGCGTAACTTGAAGATCCAAATACGTTGATACCTTGAGCCCTTTTTAATCATGATCCTTCACAAATCCAGCTCCTAGAAAACAACTGTTGTTTGTACTTCTGAAAACAACTCCAACATTTCAATGTTTTAAAAGCAGCAACAGCTTGATAAGGATACTTTCAGTGCATTCCATGATGTCCTGTAAAAATGAAATAGAGTCAAAAACTTGTCTATTTAAAACCTCTTGATATTTAATTAATGCAATAGTACATATGAATGTGCTTACTAGGGTTTTTTTATATGTTGCTATATATAGGGAAAAGGCATAAATATAGTGCTGAGCATATTAAAGCCACAGGATATCAAAGTAAATACCTGACTAAAACTCTGGAGATACATCTCTTTTAAATAGTCATAAGGAAAAGTATTGGGATGATGAGTGGATTGAGAGCAGCCCAGAGACTATGATTATTGGAATAAATGTTTTCCCCTTCTGTGTCAATTTATACCAGTTTTCTAAGCATCCTTCTGCAATCATTACTGTAACCTGTATAAGCATTATTATACTAGTTTGTACTATTTATTTTTATACTGTAAACCAGCAGATTTCTCATTTATTTTTATATTATTAAATACATTTCTGATTTCATATTATAAACAAATTTATACATGCTACCACCTTCAAGTAGTGGACCTCAAAATTAATTGATGTTTTCTTCACTAATATTTAAGCAAGAATAGGAAAAAATGGATTAATTAAGCCACCAGCAGAAGTCAGTTTCTAAAGATCTGAACATTTGTTTCTTGAGTATTTAAAAACCTTTTTAAAAAACAATAAAGTAAGTTTCTTTTGTCAGATAATGGATGAATGCAAATAAAAGTTCAGTATTTATTTCAAATAAATGTTTATAACACTGAAACTTTTTTACTTTAATGGAAAGAAAAAGCAAAATAATACTTAACATAATTATGCTGATCGTTCATTGAGAAATTGGTGTTTGACATCACCAGTTTATGGGAGATGCAGTTTTTAGATACTTAACTAGCCTTGAAGCTGTTCATCACATTCAGTCAGAGGCAGAGTAGGTGCAGTCCTTGCTGAGAACCATGGGGAACAATGTGCAAAACCTCCTTTCTCACCATTCTGAGTTGTCATGAGTGTTCATTTTCTGGGAAATGTGACAAATCCTTCCTAGTACAGCAGGCACTGCAGTTACTGATGTTTTTTAAATTGCACTTTCTTCAAAGGCTTGTGGCAAATTCAAAAAAATTGTGTTATTAAAAACAGAATAAAAAACATATATTAACTACTGATAATTTTAATAACTTATATGTTAATCTGATTGAACTGTAACTCTCATACATTTAATAAACATTTTAAATCCCAGTTTTTATTATAACCTATAATTTTGATAAATAATCCAAACTTTGCAGTTGACAAAGACCATGATTATGGAATTACTATTTGTTCAAGTTTTTGTAGGATGAACTCTTCATTACCAAATCTCTAGTTTCAGTCTCATGCAGATGAGTCAGAGATAAAAGTTAAGCTTCAGCTTAACTACTACGGCATTTTGCTAGAGATCTCTTACATGCCAGTTACACACAGTGCTGTTTTAAGACTTTGGCCCTCAAATCCACAGCTTGAAAGATGATCTTAACAATAGTCCTACATCTGTCTGTTTCTTCGGAAATCAAAAAATCACAGATTCACAGAAAGGTAGGGGTTGAAAGGGACCTCTGGGGCTCATCTAGTCCAACCCACCTGATAAAGCAGGTTTCCCTAGAGCACGTTGCACAGGAACGTGTCAAGGAGGATTTTGAAAGTCACCAGAGAAGGAAAATGCACAACCTCTCTGGGCAGCCTGTTCCAGTACTCCTTGACCCTTAAAGAAAAGAAGCTTTTCCTTACATTTAGGTGGAACTTCCTGTGTTTTAGTTTGTGCCCTTGTCCTAAAACTGGGCACCTCTGCAAAGAGCCTGGCTTCATCCTTTTGACACCTGCTGCTTAGATATATATAAGCTCTCATAGCCCTCTACTGGACTCTCTCCAGTTGTTCCTTGTCTCCCTTGAACTGGGGAGCCCAGAACTGGACACAGTACTCCAGATGGAGTATTCTAGAGGGGGAGGAGAACCTCCCTCAACTTGCTGGTCACGCTCTTCTTAATGCACACCAGGATACCACTGGTCTTCTTGGCCACAAAGGTGCATTGCTCGCTCATGGTTAGCTTGCTGTCCACCAGGACTCACAGGTCCTTCTCCATGGAGCTGCTTTCCAGCAGGTCAACCCCTAACCTGTACTGGTGCATTGGGTAATTCTTCCCCAGGTGCAGGACCATACACTTGCCCTTGTTGAACTTCATTCGGTTCTTCTCTGCCCAGCTCTCCAGCCTGTCCAGGTCTCACTGAATGGCAGCACAGCCTTCTGGTGTGTCAGCCACTCCTCCCAGTTTTGTTATCAGCAAACTTGCCAAGGGTATGCTCTGTCCCTTCTTCCAGGTCATTGATGAATATGTTGAACAAGACTGGAGCCAGTACTGAGCCCTGGGGAACACCACTAGCTACAGGCCTCCAACTAGGCTCTGTGCCACTGATCACAACCCTCTGAGCTCTGTCGTCCAGCCACTTCTCAATCCACCTCACTGTCCACTCATCTAACCCACACCTCCTAAGCTTCCCCACGAGGATGTTATGGGAGACAGTGTCAAAAGCCTTGCTGATGTTGAGGTAGACCACATCCACTGCTCTCCCCTCACCTACCCAGTAAGTCATGTCATCATAGAAGGCTATAGGATTGGTCCAGCACGATTTCCCCTTTGTCAATCAATGCTGACTACTCCTGATATCTTTCTTGTCCTCCACATGCTCAGAGATGACTTGTGGAATGAGCTGTTCCATCACCTTTCCAAGGATGGAGGTGAGGCTGACTGACCTGTGGTTTCCTGGGTCCTCCTTGTCCTTTTTGAAGAATGGAGTGACATGGCCCTTTCTTCAGTTCTTCAGGCACCTGTCCTGTTCTCCTTGCAAAGATGATGGAGAGTTACTTAGCAGTAACATCAGCCAGCTCCTTCAGCACTCATGGGTGCATCCCATCGGGGCCCAAGGATTTGTGGGTGTCCAGTGTCCCTAACTGATCTCTGACCTGATCCTCCTCAACCAACAGAAAGCCTTCCTCCAGACTTTCTCTTGTACCTCCAGGGTCTGGAGTTCCTGAAGGCTGGCCTTAGCAGTAAAGACTGAAGCAAAGGCAGCATTCAGTAACTCCGCCTCCTCTGTATCCTTCTTCACCAGGGCACCCTCCTCGTTCAGCAGTGGGCCCACATTTTCCCTAGTTTTTCTTTTGCTACTGCTGTACTTGAAGAAGCCCTTTTTGTTCTCTTTGACATCCTTTGCCTGATTTAATTCCAAGAGGGCCTTAACGTTCCTCGTTGCATCTCGACATGTTCTGGCAATGTTCCTGTATTCATCCCAAGTGGCCAGTCCCTTTTTCCACATAGAGTAAATTCACTTCTTCCATTTGAGTCTTTCCAGAAGCTCCTTACTCATCCATGCTGGTCTCCTGCCTCCTCTGCTTGATTTTTAATTCATAGGGAGCAAGTGGTGCTTGAATATTAACCAGCTCTCTTGGACCCCCTACCTTCTAGAGTCCTAATCCTTGGGATTCCTCCAAGAGGTTCTTTGAGGAGGCCAAAGTTACCTTTCCTGAAGACCAGGAGAGGTTAACTACCATTAACACACTGTGCAGTGAGTGCACTAGAGATCTACATATGTGCCAAGTTTAACGCATAGAGTGGATGCGAGCATGTAGCACCCATGATGATTAAAAACTCTTGCTGATCCACAGACTGAGAACAGTACATAGATTGTGCAAAGTGAATATGATAATTGATTATTCTAATGACGGAAAGTCATGAGTATGAATAAGTATGACAATGAGAGGAGAGAGGGAGAATTGTGAAAAACAGTAATTTATTTTTAAATTTTTGTGTGAGGAAAAGGAGTTTAATTATGATGTGGTGATAAGAAAGGAGCCAGTATGCGATTCAAAGAGGGAGAATGACCTGGTTTGACCTGTATGCTTATATCAGGGAGCCTATTAGAGAGCCTCAGTCCACTGTTCTCATGAGCCGTTTCAAGTAATGTGGGGCTGTATTAGCCTTGGACAGGCTGTGAATAGGATGAGTCTTTCCTGCACCCCACATGCCTGCTGCAGCAGAATCAGAAAAGAAAGGTGAGGAAGGGATCAATTAGGCCACTTTTATTATCCATCAATAGATGCTTGTGGAATGAAACAGAAAAAAGGTTACATTTTTTTCCTTGGCTTTTCAAAGAGAGAAAAAATGAGAAAAAGGCAATTCACATGGCTGTACAGATAAAGAGGCATAGCCAGTGAAACCATGGGAGGATAATGAAAGAAAAAATTTAGAAGGAAAATTAGGAACTTCTCTTTCTCACTGAACTTTCATACATCTACTTTCAACAGAAATCAGATCATCATTGCATTATCTCAGGCTCTCCATTGTGAAATGCTAATAGTGTTTCTAGGGTTTGTTCTGTGGCTTTGACCTGATTTCCATCATACTTTCTCAAAACAAAGTTATTTACTCCCAAAAAATTTTTTAAAAATTTACAGTCATGGGGTTAGAAATTACCTTGACGAAATTACAAATAGAAGGTTTTAGCTAATGTGAATGCTTTCAGACAGAATTTTTTGTGCTTTTCAACACTATTCATAGGAGCATGTGACCCTTTTCTGGCTTGTGTAATTTAGATTAATGAAAATGGTTTCAACCATCTTCACTTTTCACACCATTCTTAGGACTGAAGGGGGTCTTCCAATAACAATATGGAGTTAGCTGCCTTTAAAGCCTTCTTTTGGAATTGAAGTTATTTTAAGTTAATTCCAACTTTTGTAATAATTGAAAACACAGTACAACAAAACATCTGCCACTGGTGCCTGGAGGAGATAGACAGAGTGATACAATCTTCACTCTTTCCAGATGTATGGATGTTTATGAGAGGCTAAGAAAGAAAAGGAGAGAGGGAATCACAGTGCCAGCATGTATCAGTAGACTTGCATCTTGAAAAAATAATTTTATCACAAATTCTTTGTGAGAGTGGAGGGGACTTTATCAGAAAGACTTTTGTTCCTTGAAAGCCTTATATGCTAAATCTAATGCCTCTGTATGTTAAATCCACTTCCCTACAAGGGAACTAGAATTTCAAAACAGGGTTTGACCTCCTTAAGAGTCTCTTCTACCTCCTCCATTTTCATGTCCCTTCAGAAACCCATCTCTACATGCCTGCAGGACTGATTGCCCAAATCGATCAACTGTGAAAAATCTGTGAACCAGCTTGTATCTGAGGAAGTATTACCATATTCATAAAGTAGCAATTCTGTGGACTCACAGGGTTGGGTACGTGGAAGCTGTCACAGATTCTTCCTGCCTTTTCTCAGCTGCACTCTGGTAAAGTTCCCATAGAGTAATGTCCTAATATTTTTTATTCTATTTGTAATGTCCTAATATTTGTGTATTATATAGCTTTATTTGCATTATTCAAATTCCCAGTAAACTGGGTGATTAAAAAAGGACCATAAAAAACCAAGTCTGAGAGAAATAAATAGTCACATTCTGGTGTATGACAGTTCTGTAAATGTACATGTTTAAATGCCTATTTCAAAATCACTTTGAATTGTAAAACTGCAAAAGCATTAGTAATAAAACTATTCAATTTTTGCTTTAGTATAATTTTTTTATTCATTGGAAGTGAGTTGAAATTGCTTGGAGCTACCTTCTTAAATAACTTCCAGACTGAACATGTACATTTTGCATGCAAAGAAGAGAGAGATTGTGGCTACAAATAGCTATACTTAATTTGAATATGCAAAAATAGTATTTGCATGTGTGAGCTTTACTAGAAGACAAGTAAGAGAGTTTAAAAAACAGGCTTGATATCTGTGTTTTCTACTCCTCTGCAGTATGGCAGGAATGTTATCAAACTAAAGACAAATAGGAATATCAGGAAATGAACAAATCTGAAAACTGATTGAAGAAAAAAAGGGAAAGAATCAAATTATAATCCAGTATACTCCCATAATTCCACAATCAATCAGATTGTACTTTACAAAAATAAAGCTTCACAAACATGAATAATAACAATAAATATATCACAACTTACATTATCCATGTACTTCTTAATGGCAAGTCAGTAGACCTTGCTTTCCTTCAGATAGAGTCCTTGATTTTTTACTGAGTCTCCCACCGTTCTTTGCCCTGGTTCTGTGTCTGGATGAAGTCCAAATTCTGTTCCTGCTGTCTGAGGAAATCTGGAATTTAAGAAGACAAATACTGGATAGGAAAAAAGAATAAATCAAATTAATGAACCATTTAGAACAATGCAGTGAGAGTCAGATGCAGAGTAAAAAAGACTTTGCTCTTAAAATAACAAGATTAATAAGATTGCACTTTCACCAAATATCCTATAAGGATATATAAGGATATATCCCTATAAGGGCATTTGAGGCAGCAGCTGTTACTTTTTTTGCCAACATTCCAAAACAGATCCTCTATGTTAAGACACTACCAAATGAAAGGTATCTAATTTTTCATCCCAGTTTTTATATTTGCATAACATAATAATAATATCAGAAATGTTTCTTGTAGAGAAACAATCATACTTTGTACAAGTATGACAAAAGGTTTGTGATACCATTGTCAGCATTAAGTGAAATGGTGAAAAAATTTAAGCGTCTAAGACAACTAATATTTTCATACACAAGTAGGATGAACTGCATGATCACTCCACAGACCTTTCATCAAGAGCTGGGTATCTGTAAAACTCCATTTAAAAAGCTTCCAGTAGCTGACTTCCTGGAATTCTGACTACTAGCAGTGGATCAACAACAGGGAGGACAGCAAAAAGATCATCCATAGTAAAATCCTCTGCTGGGTATACTCAGTTTAAACAAAGGGTATATGGCAAATCATAGTAGAAAAACGTTCTGTAAACATTTTGTAAACATTTGGCTAAATAATACATTGTCTTGTAGAAAGATCTGAGGTTACCTGTGTCTTGAGATTATGCTAAATAAGAAAGAATGTGTGTTTGTTCAAATAATAGTGATACAGGAGTCAATAATGCAAAGACGTATACGTATACTTAACTTTATGTGTAGTAAACAGTCCTAGATAATTAAACAAACGTGGATTTAATGAATTCTATAGTTAGAGTGTGTTTCGTTTTTTTAAATATTGCATACATGGGTGGATGGAGAAGCCAAATCTCAATTGGAATCCCTTCCGTCATAAAATAATGATAAAGCTAACTTAAAACCAAGGCCATCTGGGCACCAGGAGAAATAGTGATTTAAAAAACAAACAAATATCAAAAAAACCCTAGCAGTGTAAAGACAGTAAATATTAGTGAGGAAGAACAGGAAAATGGACGTAGCAACACCAAAAAAATTGATGGTATATGAAGACTTGTAGAAGCTTTCATTTTTTAAATAGTTCAGTATTTGAACTAAATTTGAACTAATTTAAAGCATATTTGGAAATACCAATTGCTCTGCAGATTTAGTAAAATCAAGGTTTATATGTGGGGAATATGTTCTCAAATTGCTTCTTACTTGATTCAGGAATGTAAATAATTGCAAAAATTTGTTGCTCTCAGGACTACCACCAGGATTTCACCCAAGCTATTTTGTCTCATTACAGTACTTCTGTACTTTAACTAAGCATCCTTCTTCACTCTTAACCATATTTGCTCTACAAGTACAATATGCTTGGTTCCTGCCTTGGATACTATATACTTAAAAAAAAACAAAACAAAAAAAACCCAAAAGCAAAACCAAAAAACCCAGAAAACACTGAGATTGAGACAGAGAGCGTACAGAAAATTAGATCTTTTAAGTAATGGGAATCACCAACAGATAGCAATTTTTTTTTATATTGTTTCTTATAAGACTATATGTTCATTATGCACCAGTATGTATGTTACTGCATTTCAATCATATCCTGAAGCAGGTAGCTTATGTCACTAGTTCGTATGTTAACATGCTGGTATTTTCAGTATGTCTCTTTCATGGGCACCCCCTTGCCGTGGGGAAAGAGCTTGCGTGCCCTTGCGAAGTTGAGAGCTATGCTGGTGGTGGCATATGCCTCCGGTAGGGTCTCCCAAGCCTGACAGGTCTCAACTGAAGGGTCAGACAAAGTGTGTCCACAGGCAGGATGGGCTCACTAGCCTTTGGGCAACCATCCTAGGAGAAGGACAACTCTAACTCCAAACGCGGGCAGATGGAGCTCGTTTAGCCCTGTAAGGCCATCCATCTAAGAGAAGGATACTCTAACCAAACCTACGACCTGAGGACTTCGCTGTCACCGTCCAAGCTCGCTAGGCCCTGGCAGATGAACCTCAGGTGTAAAGGGTGGGGCCAGTCTCGCGCACGCTGCGCCTCACCTAAAAAATCCACCGCGCAGGCTTGAAGGGTAAAGAGATAGACAACAGAATAGCAAAGGCAAACAGAGCTTTCGGAAAACTCCATAAAAGAGTCTGGTGCAATAAACACCTGAAGAAAAGTACAAAGATCAGTGTCTACAGAGCCGTGGTACTGCCTACTCTTCTGTACGGGTCTGAATCATGGGTCATCTACCGCCACCATCTGCGACTCCTCGAACGCTTCCATCAGCGCTGCCTCCGCACAATCCTAAACATCCACTGGACTGACTACGTGACTAACGTTGCTGTCCTTGAACAGGCAGACGTCACCAGTATTGAGGCCATGTTGCTGAAAACGCAGCTGCGTTGGGCAGGGCACGTCTCCAGGATGGCGGATCACCGCCTCCCTAAGATCGTGTTCTATGGTGAACTTGCCACCGGCTGCCGCAAGAGAAGAGCTCCAAAGAGGAGATAGAAGGACTCCCTGAAACAACACCTCAGCCTAGGCCATATTGACCACCATCAGTGGTCCACCCTGGCCTCCAATCAGGAGATTTGGAGACACACCATACATAACGCTGCTGTCTCCTTTGAGAGCACGCGTAGAATCAGGCTCGAGGAGAAAAGACAGCGCAGAAAGAACCGTGCCTCGACTATACCACCCAAGGAGACCCTCCGGTGTGCTCTTTGCAACCGGTCTTGCCTATCCCGCATTGGCCTTTTCAGCCATCAACACGCTTGCAATAAGCGTGGGCAAAGCCCTTCCCAAATCTTCGTCCGCGAAGCCAAGCCATGATTTTCAGTATGTGCATTGATAGACAAAGCATTAAGATTTATGGTTTTTTTTGCTAATCCTAAGCTCCTAATTTCTTCAGAGTTTTCCTCTAATACAACTATCTTTGAATGCTTTATTTTGTGTGACAAATCATTGACTTCTGGATTTTTTCTTATGCAGAGATTTTGGCAGTGCTACTCCAAACAAAATAATTAAGACACATTTCCATGGTTAAATATTAACATATACGAAACACTTTGGGTTACCAAAAACATTTTAAATGATGACCTGAAGTAGCTAGTGCTACATCAGCACAAGCAGCTTCTAGTAATGCACTGGCTATAGGATTTCCTAGACTGCTTTCTGCTTCTCCCGCAGTAGTTATACAACCACCTACTTCTGTATCAGCTGGACAAAGAACTACTTCTAAAAGATGCTGAATAAGAAGATTCCCACTATACTCATTTGTAACAAGCATTCCTCAATTCTAGAAATCTGTTAAAAAAAACAGATTTGTTTTATAGTCTTCAGCAGAAAAACATGAAAAAATGTATATTATCCCTTCAGTCCCCTATATCTGAGTAAATACCTAAAACATTTGTTCAAGTCTTAATTAATACTAACATTTCTAAACCATCTAGCTCCCACTCTACATCCACGCTTACAGAAGTTTAACAATACCAACAAAGCTACAAAATACATCTCTGGAGTTATCTAAGCAGGGGGGATTCCAGTCTAGTGTTTCTTCTTTACTATAATGGGTATAAATGATTTGCAGATAATGTTAGTGGATAGCAAGAGTGATCAAGATCTGCTGTAAGATGATAAGCCCGAGACATTCCCACAAGAGTAATAAATACAGTTCTATTAATTGTTGTCCTTGTGAGTACCAACAATCTAATTAAAATTGTCTTGAGATCTCCAGAGTCCCCTCAGGAACAGAGAATATAGCAGATGCCATGCTACTACACCATGGCAAAGACTGCTTTATAGGAATGGACCTGTGGTTGGCTGTAAATGGTATCAGTGCTGCATATCAGGGAAAATAGCTTATTTCAATTTAAGATTTTGTCAGAAATACTTTATTCACAGTAAGAATGCACTATGCAATTCAACAGCAATAACCACACAAGGGATTTAAGTATAAAGCTCTAGGGATTGGCGTGTTACAGCAGTATTACTAATAACTATCTATAATAAAGGAAAATCTTATGCATTGTGATCTTTCATTCACAAAGTCCCAGCACCCATAAAACAGAATGTTACTGAATGTGGCATTCCTTCACTCTGCCATTGCTTCTAACTGTTGAATGTGTAGCTATGTGAAGGATAAATTAATTCATATTAATCCATATACTATTCATAATTCATACACCACATAATTAATATACTATTACCAACTAATTCTCTCAAGAATTTGTAAGTTACATACATAGGGGTGTCAAGGGTACTGGTTTTTACTATGAGCTTTCCTATATTCTGCAGTAATATTTTAGGATCAAACTGGATAAATGAAAGATTTCCAAATGCCTTTTTCATAGATGAGGTTAAAACTACATTTGATAAAGTGATGTTTTTTCATAATAATCAACTCATGGATGCACTTGAATAACCTTCCATTAAAAATTAAACTGAAACAATTAAAAAAGAATAGGCCACATTCCTCTGTGGTCTAAGTTTACTGAAGTCAGTTGAGTTGTATCCAGAAGAAATACAGATATCATTTCAAGATAGAAGGGTAAGCTAATTCACAAATTTCTGTTAAAAATAAATCTAAAGTGTATTTATAAAAGCAGGAAAATCCCATGGCTGCAATGTAAAAACGGTATAGTTAATTGCATGTAGAATAACACAGAATATAGGACACAGAGCACTTAACATCTTCCCACCCTCCAAATTCACACTGAGATAGGGAGTCAGGATGCAGCCATGGTGAAATTCTACATCCAGAAATATGGAGATCCTTACTGGCCCAATATTATTGATATGGCCATTGAATACAGTTGTGGGTTTTTTTAATAAATTTGAATCTAATTCTTATCAGCCATTTATTTTTTTAATAAATCATTAAGAAAATCATGCCCACATACAGTTCTGAGGATACTTGCTGGTCACTGGTTTTAATACATAAATCTTTCCCTGGATTTCCCAGAATGACAGTTCTTTGAAAATTATACTGAGAGGATGAACCGAAGTTGCACTTTTGGGTTAGTTTGGTTTTTGGGGTTGGTTTTTTTTTTTGTTTGGGTTTTTTTTTTTTTTTTAAATAATTTCTACAATCAGACTTTTTCCATAAGGTATGTTCCATTAATCTTTTCTATTTCATAATCATTGTTTATAGTAGTGAAGTATCTAGCCTGTTAATCCAATTTTTATACTATTCCATTTAACTATTTCTTTTTTGACTGTGCTGTTACCTAATGGTTCCGAAGTAAATCTGTCATATATATTGCAGAGAAAACCTGGAAAACTGCCTTTGTTGTACATGTTCTTCCAGAATATCCAAAGCCAAAATCAAATTCATGGTTTCCTAAACCTAAGTTCAAAAGTAGTTTTTTTTTAATTAACACAAATAACTGTAAATTTAGCCAAGTGCTGCTAGATACTGAAGAAACACATACTTCACCTTGTCCTTAGAATAAACACAACTGGGGGACTTAGTTCATCTATCCTTCATGGCAAAAAAAAAAAAAGCTGAGTCAATTTAATTTATTTTTGCAGCTATTCCAGATACAATTGTAAAGGACACTTATGCATCTTTTCCTTTCACTTTACAAGTTATCTAAGTTAAAACAATCATAGGTCATCCTTATAAGAGCACTTTTGTATGAAGGCTCAAGAAAAGTTTACATTGAATTCCCAGCCAGATAGTTGAGGTAAAAAAACATATCTCTCAGCTTAGTAGGATATTATTTTCTCTATTGAACATGAAATAATATGGAGGAAAGAAAAAAAATCATTCTCACTAGCCTACAAAAAGCATTAACTAGTACAACAGTAGGCATAAAAAAAACTGGCCACGGTATTCTCAAATTGTGTTGTGTTACAGAATCCTACATAAAGGCAGCACTAAGAGGGCTTTCAGCTCAAATCCTGGATCTATTACTGGTGCAGTCCCTGAAAAGGTTCCTCTTCAATGAAGCGTTCTGGATGCTAAGCTGCTTCTGCAGAGGATTTAATTGCTAAGGGCAAAATCCCACATACTTGTTAAACTTGAAATAATGCTAGCATGAGCACAAGGACTATTTAATATGAAAGTGACTGTTAGTGTGCACAGGAAGATTTTTATGGCTACAACCACTTATGGTACATTTCTTTGAAAAATATCATCTTTTCATCTTTCATGTGGTATGCATACTGGTTTTGGGGTATATGTAAAACAAAAGCAGAAAACCAAATTTTATTATAAGGAACTAAATTTACTTCCTAAAAATTAACTAGCCTCTGAGCTTTGCAAAAGAGTAACCAAAAATAGTAAGGACTGTAAAAAAGACTAGCTGACCTCATCCTTCCACCCAACTAAACCATGGCTGAAAGGACAGATATGTTTGGAAACACAAAGCAAAACAAACCAAAAGAGAAAGAAACATCTACTTGATGTATTTTTGCTTTCCCTTTTTGGCTCCTAAGAAGCCTTGTGCTAGCTTAGCAACCCTAAAGGACCTTTGCCTTATTTATATGGGTAGCTGCCAAGCAAACTAGCTTGTGTTTCATAATTTCCTGGGTTACCACACTGCTGTTTTCAGTAGCCAGTTTTGTTTGCTACTAGTTCTGAAACTACTTGTCAAAATCTCATTTGGGAGTCTGAACACTTGCTGCCCACAACAAAAGCAAAGTCTGTTTCAACTAAGAGTCAATTCCTCTGTTTATTAAACAGTTTGTCTTTACAAAAGTACACTTTGTATGGTTTGCCTGTTAATTTCGAAGCAGATTGTAGGCCAAACCAAAAATATTACATAGACTTAAACAGTTTTGGATTTACTTCTCCCTGAAGTAATAGTCACATAGCTGCTAACAAATAGCACTTAGAGATGAGCTGTTTCCATTTTTAAAGAAGTTGCTGTTGACTGCTGATACTATATTACTTCTGGGATTAGATTTTCCTTTTATTTCCACAATCTTAGAGGCAAACTTTGACCATTCATTCCCAAAGAGGATATTCCACTTCCAGAGGAAGAGCCTGGACTTTTAGAAAAAGCCTGCAAAAGTGCATGCCCTACATCCCAGGTGACCTATGACACTGGGCTCTGCAGAGCACAGACATGCTGCCATACACCTCTAGCCAGGACTTGAAGAGCCACAAAGATACTGCCACGATGCAAATTTTGTGCTTGTCCTGCTGTGACAAGGGCTATGCTGTGGCTTGCAGAGCTCTACTTCAGCCACTGGATCAAAACCATGTCTTTCTACCTATCACATCAGGAATTAAGGCTGTGTTGACAATGCAAACAGGCTGCTGTAAAGGTAAGAACACAAGGTCCTGCCTGATACAACTTATAATCAAAAAGCTGCAGATGACCAGCCACAACTGGGAATAAACCAACAAACCACAGGTATTATGAAATTCAACTTACCTTCGATTTATTTAAGAAAGACTGCAAAGGGCAGCTCATTTAAAATAGGAATCATGTGTTTCCTGGTTTTGCTACTCACAAAGCTGATGGATTTAAGCATTCTTCATGAAAAACAGTAAGTGGATTCAGGGACTCAAACTTTCTATATCTGTTGTAAGTCTAAAAAGGAAAAAAAAAAAACCAAACAAGCAACAAAACAAAACCCCAAGCCCACATGACACAGTCTTGTTGCTATTTATCCATGCTTCTGGCTTTCTTTTCATAGACAAATTAGCTAAAATTTTGTTTGGTATTTCCTCAAAATAAATGAAAACATTTACAAATAAAACAGATGACAATGCTTAGAACACCCCATTCTTTTTCAGCTATCAATACCAGGTTATCTCTGAATAGAAATGGAGGGAAATATAGAAAAAGTCCAAAATGTGGACTTGCTCTTTATTGGTGTCCTGCTGATGCGTTTTCTCACTCCGACCTTCACTCCTAAATAACTGTTCAACTTTATTTCAACATTCATAAGCATTCTCTGTTGCTGTTTAGATTTTTTAACCCTGTTTCTTCATGTTAGTATATGTCCCTCCTTTCCTTGTCCTTTGTCTCTTCCCCTCTTCTTCATTACCCTTATCTTTAAAAGCTGTACAAATTTCTGGAATATTTAATAGCACTGATACTGCTGTCATTAAACCACTTCCTTGGTGCTCTATTGGGAAGAGCATTTCCAGTAACTGAAGGTTAAGAAAAGTTGCTTCCAGCAGTAAAAAGTGGAAAAGATGCTGAAGTAGTGGCAAATACAGTGCAAAAAAGTATCTGTCTCATGAATTGACAATTAAACTTCCACAAAATGACTAAACCTTTCGTAAGACTGGGGAAGGTTGAGAAAGCAGGAGTTTTTACCTCCAGTAGGAATATTTGTAGATTAATATTTCTTATGAAGCTGACATGATATTTGCAATTCCAAAAAGTCACAGAAGAATAGAGTTGAAAAGTACCTTGAGGAGTCTGTAATCCAACTTCCCTCCCAAGGGGTGATTAACAACATGCGTATAACTTCTGGCAGAAGATTGTATTTTTCTTAAAAACTTTCAATTAAAGTCTCTTGTGGAAAAAATAATCACTATCCTTAACATTAAAAAGAATTTTCAGTGTAACCTGAATACTCTTTCTGAAATTTATTTAAATGATGCTAGGGGGGAAAAAATATTCCTTTCCTTATGCTGTAGCAGTTTGTGTGCTTGAGAACTGCTGTTTTCCCTCAGTCATCTACTTCCAGTACTTTTCAGTCTCTTCAGAGTTCATGTTTTCTAGCCTACCATATAATTTTTTTTGCCCTCCCCCTTCTCTCCAAGTGGTCCACACCTTTCTTGAAGTGGAGGGCACCAGACTGCATAGGTCTGTACCAAATGGTACAGCCAAGACTGAGTAAATATGAAGTGGAATTATTATTTCATGTACCTTGCTAGTTCTAACGCTAATTCTACCTCCTGGTATGACAAGGGGGCTTGTGACTAATAGCTTCATCTTCATGTCAACAACAAAACCCTGTTCTGCAGGATTCTACCCCAACCCTACATTTGTATGGTGGGTAACTTCTAACAAAGTGCAGTATCTTAAACATCGCCTTACATCTTTCCACAATATTTTTAAAGATGGCATCTTTGACTTGTCAGGATCACAATGAATTCACATTTGTCTTAAGTTCCAGCAGCTAGCCCTTTCACATGCTTGTCATCTGATTTAATAATCATATTCCCAATACTGTCATCTGGCAGCTATGGGAAACACTGAACAGAGCTGGACTCTCAGCAGGCATCTGCTGAGACCCATTCATGTTAATCCCATGTTAAGAGTAACCCACTGATTACACCTTGAGCGGTTGTCTTCCCTTAGCTTTGACATTCCCCAGAGAGAAGGGGAAGAAATAGTATGTAAGCAGATATTAATCCTTAGTATATATATATTCTCTGTATATGTAGCATATATTCCGTAGGACTTTTCTAGTCCCCTGGTGTTATGCATCGTGAATAAAGGCAGGACTAGGGAACTGTCCCTGTAAGTCTACTATGTAGTGTAGTCTGTGCCTACGTAGGAAAGTTTCTATAATTTTTAAAGCTCGTTTGTATAATAAATCTTCTTCTCTCATCATGAGTTGTAGCCTACATGGGGCAAGTTTTGAATTTTGCTTATATTTGGAGATCTGACATCCTAACTTCAAATCTATAGTTCCACTTGTCATTTAGAAGAACAGAATACAAAATTTTTCTTTGATTACTCAGAAAAAACAGACGGAATGTGGACAACAGAGGAATGAGTGAGAAACGAAATGGGAAAAATAAGGACAAAATATAGAGTAAAAGGGTAATATGAGACTAGAACAAAAAACCAGAAGATGAAAACAGGCCAATTAAAAAAACATACAGCTTAAACCATGATGAAATTAAAGCAAAGAAACAATAGGACAAAGTTAAAAAGAACAGGAAAAAAAGGCAAGAATGAAAGTGCAAGTCCATGAAACAACATTGAAACCAAGCACTTAGTTCTTTGCCTCTGTAGAATAATTATGTCCTATAGTTTTAGGAGAGTGGTCATTCATTCTCAAATCTTTCAGGATAACAGCCTCGTACAGGATTTTTAAAATGTATTTCAAGACAAGGATGTGCTTCCCGAATCTCTGCAAGTCTTCCCACGTGCTGTGTCCTTTTCACAATCTAAGTAAGAGTCATTAAAACTTAAACTGCTTTGCTTTTTTTGCCTTTGAAATACATTGTCAGAAACATTGGTCTTGGTGAATATGTCTCCCTAGACCCTCTCTCTTTAGAATTCACGTGTTTAATCATTTTTTGACTCTTACAAAGCTATTTGTTTCACTATCATCCAAAGCCCCAATAAGAATTTTTAGAAGAGGTTCTTGTTCCCTCCGTCATCTGCGAAGCGGAAAGGGGGAGTTAGAATTAGAGGAGATGGAAATTGCCAGCCATAGCTTGTATCCTGATGTTTCTCAGGTTCCAAGCAATGCAGCTGCCACCACAAGCAGAAAGCCACTTCTCTTATTTATGAATCTCTCCATCGCCTCAATAACCAACCAACAAGGTAAAACTGCAAGCCTACAGCAGCAAACCAGCACAACCACACAACAAATAAGGATTACCAAACTTTCTGCACAGGTTGAGAGAGAAAATTAAAGCAATCTTCAACTCACTACAGGCTGCAGCATTGTGCATATAATAAAACAACAAAACTGGAAATCCTGGACAGTACCTTCTGAGAAGCCACCATTCTACCGTTCAAAAATACTAGAGGAAAAAAAAATCTTTCATTTGCTTTCCTATGTTTTGGGGTTTTTTGGTTGATTTTCATATTCTATTTTTCATATGCTTAAATTCCCCAGTTTATTCAGTTCTAGTTTTCCTTAAAACTCTCCCTGCTTTCATAGAATCTTTTAGGTTGGAAATGACCTTTAAGATTATCGAGTCCAGCCATTAACCCAGCACAGCCAATTCTGCCACTAAACTACATCCCTAAGTGCCACATCTACACGTCTTTTAAATACCTCCAGGGATGGTGACTCAACCACTTCCCTGTGTAGCCTGTTGCAATGTTTGATAATACTTTTGGTGAAGAAATTTTTTCTAATGTCTAGTCTAAACCTGCCTTATGGCCTTGAGGCTGTTTCTTCTTGACCTATCACTTGTTACTTGGGAGAAGAGACTGATACCCACCTTGCTACAGTGAATATCCTTGGAATAACATTAGGCAGCACCATCATTCTTAATTCTTTTCTAGATTTTTAAAAGGAAAATGTAATATTTAAAGGACAGGAAAGCAAAAACCGGAAGGTCCTCATTACTGTCCTTGTATGTCACCATGCACAGCCAGACTCTCAGAAATGCACAGCATTCATCACAAATAATTACGGATGTTTGCTTTGTTTTGAGTTGAAAATTATACCCACGAAATTAAAAAAAAAAAGAAAGTGAATTTAGTAGGTTGATGAACTTGGTGAAAGCAAGTTGATAACTGATTAAGGACGCGAACAACCAAGGCACTTGGCAGTATGTTTCTATTAAGAATGGCTTGATTTCAGTGCAGTTACTCAGAGCAGCAAGGCTAAAAGCTTGTAAGACTGAAGTCTTACAAGTCCCTGCTGAAGTCACTGATCATTTGATTCAACCCACACTGCATTTTCACATAAAAATGAACTGTGCTGCCCTTGCCATGTACCAAAAGTAGATGACTTCATTGTTTGTGATGTGCTGTAATGACACTCACATGGAAACCGCATCATTTTCCCCGTGATTTAAGCTTTCATTTAAAGAAAATATGAAAATGTGGTTTTTAAAATAATCTTTCAAATGTGAAAATGTATTGAACCTGCAGGGTAACGGTCCAGATGATAGCTCTTAAGAGGATGTGATCCATTTCTGTTCATTTCAGTAAAACATTAATTCCAAAGTGAAGTAATGATAATTTCAAAAATCAATGTACTATCTCTTCCGGCCATTTAACAGAAATGTGCAACAACAGAATGACTGAAATTGAAGTCAAAGTTTGCTTTGTAGGGCTACAATATCTCTCTCAAACATGTAGCTAGTTATTAGGACGGGCAGAAGAGTGGAGACAAAAAGAAGTCAGTAAAGGCTTTTTCACAAGGGCCAATTTCAGATGGCAAAGAGAGGAGGTTTCAGAGTACTGCCGCTTCCAATGAGTTTAATTTTGAGTTGTGTTCTCACCTTCTTATAACACAAACAGAATTTTATCAAACAGACTAAGCCTGAGTGTCCAGTCTGATTTTGTTTCCAGATTTTCATTAGGTCACTCTCAGGAGTTATCCGTTGTAACAGCATAATTCTTGTGCTGTATTTACATTAGGTACAGTTGTCAAGTTTTACTAGCCTTGACTTGCTTTTGAAATCTGAAAATATTTGACCTTCTTTAAATGTTATCATACATTTGCTTCTTAAAATCTTGAGAGAGAACAGCCAAAATATTATAAAAATAATGTTTCCTTAAAAATGTAGCCTATAAGCAAGATTCCCCTCGTTGGTGTAGTTTATGCTGCTTACTATTCCATTTTTGAGAACCTGAACCATGTGACTAGGAGGCAGTATAGCCACAGTGGCAAGCCGACTAAACCAGAAATTTTGTGTAGGACTTTAATTTCTAGTAACCACATGGGTCTACATAACAATACATGGACATGATAATGACTGCAATTTTTGTCATCCATTTCACTTCTATAAAGCATATGACTTTTTAAAACATTCCTGAAGATGTAGTGGAGGGCCTCTGTACTGGTTCAGGCATATTTCCTGTATGACTAAGGGGGTTGAAGATTGATTGATTTCAGTATTTACGCATTTTTCTCAGATTCTCAAAACACTGCACTTGTTTTTTTTTTAATTAAGTGTATGTTTCCTGAATGCACAGAGAACTTCAATTTAGACATTCAATACAAAAATGCAAACCCCACATATTGCTCCTATGCACCCACAGAGCAGTCTCCAAACCACTATATGCCAAACATCGCATTTTCTAAGTAGAAAAGCACTGATACATCTACAGACATTAATTTCTGTCATGGGCCGGCCACTAGACGAATGACAGATGCTCTCTATTACCCCCCTCCCTTCCCAAAGGGGAAGAGAAAGGGAATAAGGGAGAGAGAGACTTACGGATTGGAAAACTAAAACTGCTTTAATTAAAATAATAGGAATAAAATTAAATATATACAAATATATAAAAAAACAATATTGAACCCAACCCCGCTGATGGCAATTGTGTCACTGTCACCACTGCTGCAGCAAGGCAGGCACTGGGGAAGTCCCAGACTGGACTCACCGATAGATGGGAACCAGATTCAGGAGCTGGATTACGGAACTGGATTCAGGAATGGATGGACTGGGATCAAAGGCAGAACTGACAGTTCTCCTCAGACACTGGCCATTGAAGAAGAGAGCTTGGCCCTTGTGATCCCTCAACTTTATACCGAATATGACGTCTATAGGATGGAACACCTTGCTGGTCAGTTTAGGGTCACCTTCCCCTCCCCCTGCCCTGCAAGTGAGGCCTCTGGGTGCACCCCCAACATGGTACACAGTATTTAGCAGTGACCTTGGTCTTCACAGCAGAAAGTATAAGCCAGAGCCTTTCTGCACACCAGTCCCTGGCAGTACCTCTAAACATCAAGATTTATTGCTTCTCAAAGCAGACACTGTCTGCAAAAATATACCATTAACTGCATATCCTAGAAGAGACTGAGCTGTAAAGTAAAATCACTGAACAGAATTAGTTCTGTTCTAACTCAAACCAGGACAATTTCTTCAACATCCATTTGGCTAGAGCTGTATTCTCTCACTCCTTTGTCTTACAGCTCCTCACAAATCCATGTTTTCTTTTCCACAGCTGTTCTGGTCTAATCTTAATAATAGCAATGTTTTACTTTAAGAGTTTAATCTTCGCCATTCCATAAATAATGTACAGATTTATTACGTGCAAGACTTTCTTCTAGTATTTTACTACCCATTCATTTATGAAATTTGTCACGGGACTTGTGATTCATAAGGAATTTAAATAAAATCATAAAACTTAGCTTTAAATTGTTACTTCTTGTAAGTATTTTTAAATTATTTTGGGGATTATGCTTTATGAACTTAAAGATAATTTTTCTTGCCTTTCTTACAGGCATTTACAGGAAGATTTATCAGTGGTCTTTTATCTTCCATTCATTGTGTGGCTTTGTTTTTAAATTTGAAATAGCTGTCTAGCTACCCAAGTGCTTCCCACAGCATGTTGGAATTAGGTGTGTAAATACATGTTGTAAAGGAAATGGGGAAGGTGGGAACGTGCTGGATTACCTGAGTTTCTTTCATTCTTGGATTTAAGGTATACGATAGTTGTTAAGTACTGCAGTAATCTACAGCATCCTCAGGGCATGACTTCAGTGTCACAGTCTTTTGCAACACTCGCAGAGAAAGGCAAGTAAAGCAGACTAAGCCATTTTGACATTTTTGCTAGCTTAAGCACGTTGTTTCATGTATTCATAACCAGGAGCAACATGCCTATACTGGGCTGACAGCTACAGACAGACTCACTAATGACTGCACTTTTTTAGAACTTCCAGTGACTGCAAGAAAAATAAGCCTCTTCCTCAGCATCTCCAGTGCTAATACCCTGCGTGGACATTAGTTTCCCTAGGAAACTTCGAAGTTCTTGAGACTGACACAACAGAACTTTCAGAAAAATGTTCCTGTTTTCTTCACAATCTCATCTAATATATTGCTAGCCTTTGTTGAACTGTGGCTATAAATTTCACAGGACAGAGATGTCTCTGTTTGCTTTGAGGAGTATCTACATAATTTACTTTCAGACATTTAAAAAAAAAAAGACTGTTACTGTATGTGGGGTCAGAAATGCTGTATTGACTTCTAAAGAGGCTAAGCATAATATTTTTCTGTATCTTGGTATTAGACCACTGCTGAAGGATCTCTGAAGTCAGAAGGCTAACACCTTGGATACACAAAAGAAAGACTTATTTATGGAATCAGGCCAGCATAGTGCCTGCTATGGCACTCCTTTCACTAACTTTCCAGCTTGTAGGAAATGATTAATAAAAAAGAAATGGCCATTGAAGCTGTGATTCTCAAATGCATTATTCTATTGTTATTATGACAGTTGAACAGTTTTACCTCACAGGAAGCCTGATACAAAAATTGAATACTTTACCTCCAGACACTGAACTGACTCTGTATTTCCAGGGAATAAATGTGTGCTCTGTTTAAAATGTACCACATTTACTTAGGAAGACAGTTCAATTTCTTTTAAAAAATATTTTAAAGAAATGTGAAAAAGTCTCTGTTGTTATTCTTTCATCTTCAATCTAACTTTGAAGCTTATATTTTATTATTCTGTCCAAAGGAGACGATGCAAAATTACTTCTATTTTATTCAGTACCTGTTTCTTGGTTTCCTTTTCTCTCTGTATATCTTTCTACAGAAATGGCTTTTTTTTTTTTTTCCCTCCAAAGACATCTCCTCACATTTCTCAGCTAATCAGAATCTCTTTCATAACTTATCTAGTCCATTACATTTTACTCACCCTTGGGAAATATTACCAGAAGCCAGCGACCAGAGAAATAAATGCATTAGACAAAGATTACAACAAAATGGAACAAAAGAAACTCCCAAGTAAAAAGCTCATCTCAGTTAATTTTTTAGAATTACAAGGTAGGCTAGGTATAGCAAAGCCTATATATTTACTTTTATTTCAAGCTGTGGAGTTGCCAAAGAATTTGACTATGTAATGGGCCAAGTACTCTCTGAACTTATTTCAGGACGACCTGCCTATGGTCTTGAGAGGATGCTGTGGGAGGGAGGGAGCAACAAGCCCCTGCTAGCTGCAATCCTTTACATATCAAGAGTCTAAGCTAGAATAAGGCCATTTGTGAGAGGAAATCCACTTCAGACAAGAGGAAAGGATCACGTCTCTCTCTTCTCAGCAAGAAATCGCAACATACACAGCTCTGTTTTCTCAAGAGAGCATTTTGTTTCCTGGTATATTTTCAAAATAAGTCTTATCTTTCCTGCTGCCCACTCTGCGACAGCATTTGGTGGCTTATGCATCTTACTTATGCATCCCAGACTGGGTTGTTCCCTGTCACTTCTGCTTCTGGGATGCCTGGGGTGCCATAAAATTCATCATGTTCCACGGTGATTTCAGAGGTCTGCAGGAAGAATAAAGAAACCATGAAGTCTTTTAAATTACAGAATCACCAGATCCCCTCCCAAATGTGGACATACTGAAGATAAAATAGGGAGTGAACATACTGTAGGTCACTGGGACTTCAAAACTGTTCCAGATGATGGCTGAAGGGCAAAACAGCTGTGACACAGGTTTATACAGGGCAGATACATCACCAGGAACTAAATTCTAACCTCTTTTAAAAATCAGTGGGACTTCAGGGTTTGACTTCAAGGGACTGGAACTTCAACCAGGATGGGTAATGTACAAGCAAACATACTGCACTCTTGGTAGATCTATTGTTGCTGTTGGATTTAGTATTAGTAGTATTTCATTATTGCTATTACAGTAGATTTTAATAAGACTAGAAATAGACTGAAATAAGATTAGAACATTCGATTAAAATTATCCATGAGCAACAATTAAAGCACTAGCATTAATGTGGCATAGAACTATGTTTTAATTTTCAAATACGTATGTTTTGTTCTACATAGATATGAAGAGGTGTTAAAATTTTGCTTTTTGCCAGTATTAAAAATCTTTTCCCTGTCATTAGGTAATGGTTTGTCTGTATATGGAAGCAAAATGATGTCCTTGCTCAAAGCTTGTGTCCATGCAGCATTAAATTCAAGCATTTTTAATAGTAATAGAATTAGGTTTACTAATGAAAAAAAAAAAAGACGACAAAAGTGGTGTCCTTAAACCTGCAGCAGCAGACTTCAAGTTCTTGCTGCTCTGGATGCTGAACATCTATTAGTATGTTTACAACAGTAACATTATAATTACAAGGTCATTTTAAATTTGCCTAAAGTGATGACAGTGCTGGCAAGCACTGCAAATCCATCCACAGTAATACACATCCAGTAGTTTCCATTTCTGGGAAAATAGCAGGAAATGTTTTAAAAGAGTTTCAAAGTAGACTAGTAGGTCATGTCCAGACTTGGGTAGATACCAGAGTGTCTGTGTTACACCAATCCGCATCACAGCCTGAAAAGAGACCCTCAAACTGTCAGAGTGCCATTGCTGGCAGAGCCAAGATCCTTGGCAAGACTGATTTTCTGTATGTGATGCGTTTGGCGTTCCTTTCCTATCAACAACATTACTGAAACAGAGAGAACTTTTTTTAGTGTCCTGAAGAAGTAAAATTATACCAGATGTGAGCTAAACAGCCATAGCTACCTTGCCACAGAGAATAGTCCAGCCCTGGAGCTGCAGCTGGCTCAGGCAGTAGCTCACGGCAGGGCAGAGCAGTCCCCAGGGGACTCTGGGGAGAGTGGCCGCAGACACATTGCGTCCACAGCCCCACCGCCGTCCATCCTGGAGTGGCTGGTGCCCAAGGCCGGCGGGTACTGTGAGCGTCACCTGGCGAACTGCAACCAGACGGTCGTGCTGGAACACAGAGGAAACAGTTTTCCCAGTCAATTACTATTTAATCTTTTCTTCAACGAACAAATACAATCTACAGTGCAGTTTCCTCACACCCTCCCAACACTTTCATTAGAGCCCCAAAACAAGATACTTTTTAGTAAAAGAAAACCAATTTGAGCCGTGAACCAAGTCTTTATTAAATAGAAAAATATTTTCTAAGTAAACTTCCTGAAGATTAGTAGTATCAACCTCGGCAACAGCTGGACGAGCCATGTGTCCATGCCCGTACCACAACTGCTGAGGCTGCTAACACCCGAAGCGAAGGCGCTGCCCGGCTCCTCCCTGGGGCACGCACTGCGAGGGCGCTTCGCGCCAGCCCGGACCCGCCTTCCGCGCCGGGCGGCCGAGCGGGCGGAGAAGCGCGGCACGGCCGCTGGCGGCGAGGCCTGGGGGCGGCTGCTGCTCGCGCTCCCGCCCTGTGGGGGCGGTGCGCTGTTGACGGCGTAAGCTCGCCGGGCCCCGCCGCCTCACCGACCCTTCCGAGCCCTTACGAGTCGCGCTGCGGGGGAGCGTGTAGTGGCGCGGCGGGGTGGACTCCCCTGCCGGGAGCATCGGGCAGGTGTCGGCGGCCGCTGGATGGGAGCCCTTCTCCTCCGGGCACGGCCGCGCTCGCTCTCCCCGCCGGCTGCTGGAAGGAGAACGGCAGAGCATGCCACCGGCGGGGCGGTTCCGCAGGGACTGACATGCTGCTGAAGGAGGGAAGGCGCCAGCCCCTCCGCCTCTCCCCGCGGTAGTGGAGGCGATGCTGCAGGGCGCTCCCCGGGCTCTCCCGCAGGCGCCAGGCTATCACCCACAGCCGCCGCGCTCGCTGCCGTGAGAGGCGCGGTCCCGGCCGGGCCGAGGCGACGAGCGGCGCGGGCCCTCACCCCCTCCTCGGGGCGGCGGCGGCGGCGGCGGGGAAGGCGCTGCCCGCGCCCGCGGGGCCCCGCGCGGCGGGCGGCTCCGCACGGCGGATGCGTGTGCATGAGCTCTGCACCGAGCGGGCGCAGGAAGCGCCCCCGCTCCGCCGCCTCCATCTTCCAGGGCAGCAAGACCTCGCCGCACGGCCGCGACAGTGAACGCTGGGGCAGCGGCTCCGATAGCGCCTACCAGACCCAGAGAGCCCTGGATGACTGCAAGATGGTGGGTACCACGAATGGGCTTGCCTTAGTTTTCATGTCTTGCGATTGTTGTCGTCGCGGTCGGCGGTGCCGGTCCTCCTGCCAGCTTGCCTATTCCCATCACGTGCACTTGCACTATTTTTAAAACTGCAGTCCCCGTCGGGGGTGCTGCCCGGCAGCCTAACTCGTAGCCGTTCAAAAGCGGGAGAGAGGAGGGAAAATGAGACCTGTGGGGAGCCGGCTGGGTGCTGCGGGACGGTCAGGGCAGGGACTGGAGTCAGACTAGAGCTCTAGCCGGACTAGAGCCCTCGCCCTAGCCCATGTCGCTTTCGCGGCGCTGCCAAGCAGCTGGAGTTGCTTTGCGCCCGGTCCGGCCAGATGTTTCCCATACTTGGGCTCACTGAAGCCTAAATAGATAAATGGTAGCCTCCACTGTATGACAGCACTCTCTACTTACTGTGTTTTGCAGCAACCGTACTCTTGCCCTAAAATCCTTCCAAAACAGGACTCAGAATTTGAGGCCCTGAAATTCTGTCCCAGACGTATGTGGTATCTGTTTCGAGTCTCCCCAGAGCAGCTGGTTGCAATGATAAAACCTTAGGTCAAGCACCTGCATCCATGTTATTTTTGCACTGTCATATTATGTTATAATGTTTTTCTCCATTCATGTTCAAACTGCCTGGATCCTGACACTTTTCTCCAAACCATACTCCCTGTCTGGCTCTCTGAGCTGTAGTCAGCTTGACTCTGGGACCCAAAATTGCTCATCTAACCATTGACAGAAATAGAAAACAAAAGAAGTTGCTGCTACTTCACTTGAATCTGGATCTTGCTAAAAGCTCAGTCGGGTAGCTTTGGAAATGTCCCTGCTACTTCTGTTCTGGTGGATTCTGGCAGTTTTTTTCCTCTAATACTGCAAATTGTGCTGGCAGATATCCAGTCTGATACTTCAAAATTGGGAGCAACTCCCAGCGCACTGAGGAACAAAAGCTGCCACAGTAGCTCTATAAATATACCCAACAAGTGGATCCTGCCTTTTTTCTCATTCCCATCAGCATAATGTGGTTAGTTAAACAGAATTGCTAGCTTTGTAGAATGCACTGATTAGAAATAAAATGTGGTTTACAGATGGAATGTCAAGATGTAGCAAGATTTGGGAGATAAAACCGATGATTTCTTCCCTTGTTCTGAGTCTTGATGCTGCAACATCAGCGTTGTTTTATTTTTCTTGACAATGCTGAGGTGTCTGAACGTGTCCTCTTGTTTAGACACGGGATGTCAGGTGAGAGCTGGTGAAATATGTCTGGCACAACCGGTAACCAGTCAAAGGAGGAGATGCTTTTCTCTTTTTCTTAATGTAAAATAATGACACTGTGACACAATGTAGTACAATTTTTTTTTCTCTCTGTTGCTTTCATGCATCATTCGCTTTAAGCTACGGAATGAGAGAGTTGAAGTCAGGTTTAGAAACTACTGTTCCTGGGGCTTTGGTGTGTGCTTTTGATTTTGTTTGTGGTTTGTGGGTGGAAGGGTGCAGGTGTGCTGGAATGCACTGGGACTGTTTTACTACTGCAGAAGCAGAGAAACCTATTTGCTACTCTTAGAAGGAAATTTAAGAAAGCGTGGTCTAAAAATGGATTCTGATACTAGTTCTCAGTTACACGGAGTGGTTACGGTGGGATGCATGAAGAGTCAGAATGTAATACTGCAGGAGAAGCAACTTGTATGAGATTTGCGTGCTTAACTTTAAAATTTGGTACATCTGATAGAATCCAGGTTTTTATCATACTTGTATGTTGGGATATGTTGAACTCCTGGTGTTAATGATGGCTGCAGAATTATAAGCGGTTACTTGTCTGGTTTTATGCAGTTTGGAAATTGAGGTCAAGTTAGCAAAACACAGATAAATCAATATTCTGTTCTATTGCTCCCTGTCTTTCACCCCTGCTACCATATGGAGCAAATGCTGTGATATGCTTGCTTTCAGAAGACAGCAAATGCTTTGTTTCCTTAAAAAATGATCCCATGTATGTGATCAGTGGAACTAAACAGTAATTATCTTTCCATCACTGTAAAAGTTACCCATTTATACAAGAGCATCCATGTGTGTCTGCTGGATATTAAATTTCTGTAAAGGTTGAAGTGTTTATTTACTTCTTTGTCTGGTTTTCCCCCCCGACACATTGGAAAAAGCACCTTCTAGAATCCTAAGTGGAAGGAGCCTATCTAGTACATCTTCTCAGCCAATAATGTCAGATCAATTTTAAGTCTGAAATGTGGGTTAGAGGCCAGTGACAGAACAGAAATCGTTACAAAATAAATTAGCAAAATCGCCAGCGTGAAAACAAATGCTACATTCCAAGCCCTAAATAAGCTATTAATCAGGAAGCAGGAGGAGCAAAGGCAATCATTTCTGGAGATATTTTTGTCTGTTATGATAGCAAAAAATAACCTCATGCTACTAGTAAAACAGCTGGGTTTTTTTGTCTTCTTAATATTTAAGAGTAATAACTCAAACACTTTCAGAGATTAAAAGCAGTAACACTACTCTCCTGCAAATGAACGTTTATAGCTCACAGAAGACACAGCTGCCATGGTGGCAATTGATGCTGTATACCATGAAACTGGGACCAATAGGAACAAGCCCTAGGCTGGACATGTTTTTTAAAAAACTGATTGTTTTTATCGATGTAGTTAAATGTCTCCTGTAAGTAAATCCTCTTTGTTTTTCAGCTTGTCCAGGAGTTCAATACCCAGGTGGCCCTATATCGGGAGCAGGTCATTTCCATTGGGGATGTCTCAGTCACCTGCCCATCTCTGCATGCGGAAATGCACAAAACCCGAACCCGAGGATGTGAGATGGCCTATCAGGCTCATCAAAAACTAGCAGCAATTTCTGGGTAGGAGTCTACTTAACATTTAATTAAAGCTTTACTCACTCATATGCACATCTTTGCTTAATACTGCATTATGGAAACTTTCAGCAAAAAAATTAACTTCTGTTTCTGTTTTAGGCATAGAGATGTATATCCACAAATTCTACAGAATGCTCATATCTGTATGATAGTGGGTGAAATCCTGGTTGCCTTACCAAGGTGGTATCCTATGGTTTCACTGGATGCTTTTATGTAAGATGAACAGGATTTTAGTCCATATCACTAGGCAACTTTAAAAGATCAAGGGAGAAGCCTTGCCTTTCAAGGGTGAAATAGCAATAGCTTTTTCCTAGTTCTTGATTCAGTATAGCTAATTGAATAGTTAAGAGACAACTAGCCCAGTGCAACTAAAGACTTAAAAAAATCAGATGAAAAAATGATTAGGTGAAAGAGAGAGCAATACAAATACTGTTGTGAAGACTTGTGTTTACATTCTGCAAGTTTTTAAATCCTTATTTGTGTTGAAATAAGGATTGAAGCTTTACCAGCATATGTTTTCATTTATTCTTTGCTATTACATTATTTACATTCCTTTCCATGGTCACAGAATGTATCGTCACCTACTTGAGTCTATGCCTCAGTACAAGATAAACCAGCATAAATGGGAATTAATGTTGCTTAAGCAAAGTGTAATTATTTGTGAATTCTTCACAGTATGGTGACTGGGGCATTTCTATTAACTCATGTACCTCCTGAGCTGTGTCTCTCTGACTACTGTTTGTCAGAACTTAACTGCACCTGCCATATGCACTATAAACCATTGTGTACCACTGAAAAAAAAAAAAAACTTGCTTTTTTTTTGCAGCTCTGCCTAAGCCCCATTGAATTTCTTGCATCACTTCAATGTATATGAAAAATCTGTCATAGGTTTAGTTTATAAGGGAAGACCACCCTAACAGAGTAAACAGAAGAAAACTCTAGTTGGTCATTTTAGTAGAACTGTCAACATTTTCAGATGTTATTTTGTGCAAAAACTCTTTAAGTTGATGTTCTGATCTATGGTTTGTTCCTCAAACAAAATGCATGCTTCTAAGTTACTAAAGCCACTGAGAATTTTAAAAAACCCAACCAACCAACCAAAAGATTCAGTTCTTTTTAACCACTGAAAATGTGGAAACAAACAGTAGTGAAATTGATCTTGTGCTGTTTCAGACTCAAAAGAGAGACAAAATAATACATTAGGTGGTTTTTATCTCTCCCCCCCCCCCCCAAAGAAAACAATTGATACATGCTCATTCAGAAGTATGGAGTGTTTTTAAGTAAACATTTCGTGTTTGGGACTCTGTCCTACGCAAAAAGATGTCCTGAAGGTTGTGCAGTTCCTGCGAGATTGACATTTAGCTAATCTAAAACTGTTTCAAATAACTGTGATAATAATGTGATATCCTTAACAACTGGTAGGTGTTAGAAACCCTCTGGAAACTACTTGTTTGGTTTGTCAGACATTTTACAAGATGTGCTTCACATCCCTACCCTTCTACAGCTGAGGAAAGCCCTATGAGCTGACTTAACTTTGGTGTATCTGTAAGGAAAGTTGAGAAATGAAGGTGCAGCAAGGTTTCAGTGTAGAAAAGAAACAGGAGAGGAGTAACAAGTAGTCTTAGAGGTTCGATCTTTACTGCAGCAGAAGGAGTGATACAGTGCATATGGCATAAGATCTGGAACGGGAACCTAATTTGGTAGGAAGAAAAACTATCAGGAAGGAAAATACTTAGGGATGGGAATACATTAAATCATCCTCAGTGTTAAATAGTCAGGAGTGTAGTGTATTGCTCAAAAACAACGGTCAGCAAGTGAGACAAAGGCTCATTAAGTTCACAGCACTGCACTGTGGGAACTTCAGGGTAACACAACCGATTCTGTCTTCCAAAGCTTGTTAGAGAAAGCCTATTGTTTTCTTACCCAGAGAGAATAATAGCGATTAGCTAATTATGTTACTAGACTATAAAATTTTATTACATATCAACATTCTATTAGTTGAGGTCATCAGTAATGTTCAGTTAGTTTCTAAGTGACCTGAGCTGTTGCAGGGCACTCTTTCTTTCAACAAGTTGGCATTGCTGTCTAAGACAACATTAAATTCATTAATGTTGTTTGTGCTGATGTCTTTCTTGGAAAATTAGCAGAAAGCTTCATTTTATGCTTCCTGTTTGAGTACATCAGGATTTGAGACTCTTAAATGCACTCCTGATTCAGACGGCTAGAAGAGGTACCTATTTCCCTTCCTAACTCACCTGTTCTACAAGATTAGGGAAGGTAGCAAAGGAAAGTGCAAAGTCTTGGAAGGAAAAAACCAAGAACAGATCCACTAGTGCTGAGAAAGGCATCTGTGGAAGAAAATTCGGGAATTGTGGGAAGGGAAGGAAATGCTGAAGTGGGGATAATGTATTAGTAACTGGATAGAAGTCACGAGGAGGAAAGAACTTTGACCATGGGCATATCCATTCTGCAATATTAGGTGGACGTTAGAGTAGGACAGTGGTGTAATACGAACGAGAAGACTGCAGATGCACCTGTAGGGAAGGTATACACTGATAGGCCAACAAACAGAGATCCGGCTAGGGAAATGGAGGAAGTGAGAACCACACTTACATATTGAAAACAGAGAGAAATTAAAACAAAGGAGATGATGAGAAAGATAAGGACGTAGCAAGGAAACAGAAAACCTTATCAAGTCTGCACCAGATTAGAACATATCACCCCATCTAGCTCAAATCTGACAGCTGCCTGTAGCAGAGATTTCATAAAAAAGCACATAAAAACAGGCTGTTCATGGAACAATGCCTTCCCTGGTATACTTGCCATTAGCCATCAATCAGTAGTTTAGGGGTTTCCCAGCCAAAGGCTACACCTGAACAATTTGTATCTGACAAACACTAATTATCACAGAACAGTTCAGGATGGTCTTTTACTCAGAAAATGCTGAGGATTAATAGTGACATCTTTACACTAAAGTATATTCAAAAATGTTACAAATTAATTTACAAAAAAAAATTATTGAGAAAGGAAACTTGAAGTTCAATCTCCAATTCAATAGAGCCTCGTGGCTATTACATCCTCTTCTTAACTTGCTCTTACATATTTTTCTTGTAGAAATAGGTGACATTTTATCAAAGAGCAGATGCATGCCTAAATTTACGAACACTGTCATGGCTTTCAGGGAATAAAGATTATAAATAAAAATAATTTAAATCGAAATACCCTAGTTCTAGTTGATACCTTTTAGGAATGCAAGTCCAAGTATACTCTTCTTTCAGTGTTGGTTTGCTCAGGACTTCCAATCAATTCCTGCTCACCACACTGTCTTCTGAAGAACGTGAGTAAGGTTTGGTCCTTCCATTGCATTTTCTGCTGTATTAACTTACCTGAAATGAAATATCTCAAATTTTTAATTACATCAGTTATCATGGGAAGGTAAACCAGCAAGAAAATGAGTCAGCATGATTTTTTTTTCCAATGGAAGAGAGGAAAAATACTTGTAACAATAGAAAATTGGGGAAAAAGAGTACAAATTTCTGTTCTGGAAGGGGATCTTCTTTATGGGCTGATAAAGACTGGTGAAATTTTAGAAGTCATCAGATAGAAAGCCAGCTTTATAGGTGAAGTACACTAAGTCTGGGATGTAAATGGAGAGACAACTCTGCACCATATTTTAAGATACCCATCTGCACAACTGTGTACACTCTTCTGTAAATGTCTCTTTCAAATTCTCAACCACTTGATATACTTATATAGTGTGAGTACTTCTGTGCGCCCTTGGCACACTGAAACCAGAACTGGCAGTATCTCTGTGACAGTCTGATACATATGTTGACAGTGGCTTTTTTTTTTGCATGAAATGAAACTGTGTGAGAAGCTCAGGGCTGCATGGCAATATACATCTGGGTGAACACAGCTTCAAAAGTGGTTGTCCTCTGTTGTTCAGACTGGTGTTCCAACGTCTTGACTCTAAGGGGGAATAAACCCCTATGCCAGTACAGGCTGGGGGCCAGCCAGCTGGAAAGCAGCTTTCATAAAAGGACCTGGGGGATTCTAGTGAACACCAAGTCAAACATGAGCCAGCACTGTGCCCTTGTGGCAAAGGGCGCCAGCAGCCTCCTATGCTACCTTAGGAAATGTTGCCAGCAGGCTGAGGAAGCCGACCCTTCTCTTCTACTCAGTGCTGTTAAGGCCCTATCTGGAGTCCTGTGTGCAGTTCTGGGCTCCCGAGAAGCAAGAGAAAGGGACATACTGGAAGGCGCGTAGTCAGTCAGTCTGTAAGATCATGTAACCTCTGACAGACAAGGAGCAGCTGACAGACCTGGGATTGGTTAGCTTGGAGAAGAAAAGACTTGGAAGGAGATCTTAGTGATGTGTATAAAAAATACCTGATGGAATAGGGTAAAGAAGACACAGCCAAACTCTTCCCAGTGGTATCCAGTGATAGGCCAGCAGGCACAAGTTAAAACACAGAAAATTTTGGAACATTTTTAAAATCCCTTTTTTATTCTGAGATTAGTAGTTTATTGGAACTGGTGCCCCAGGAGGTTGTGGAGTCTTCATCCTCACAGATATTAAGAAATTACCCAGGCATAGTCCTTAGTAAACTGTTCTAGCTGACACTGCTGTGACCAGGAGGGTTGGACTAGATGTCCCTTCTAGCCTGTGACAAAAGTCACTGTAAATCTTCTCACTGGGAAAATTTCAAGGTAAGTTTCCTTGACATTGAGGTGCATATGTTACTTTTGTAAAACAGGTGTTAATATAACTTCCCTGAGTTCAAGAAAAAATAAGGAAGGAGACCTAAAGATAGCATGCTGATTACATTCCTGTCTTTATTTCAGTGCACAAAAATGATACTATAGTGTTGCTTTAAGTACGTAGTTTTAGGTAATTTCTACTTTTGTTTTCCTTTGCAATCTCAGAGATTTCTGATGTTTTCAATAAGCAATAGAGGATGATTTCTCAGACCTAATTAATACTAGATCAGTTCCTAAGGTTGTGTTAAAACATTCTATTGACACCCGATTGTGGCCAAATTTTTATTAAACTGTCTGAATTTTCCCCAAATTATGCAAGTTAGGACACTTTAAAAATTATTATCTGCTTTCTAAAGCACACAAGCGAACAAAAGAGATTGCTCCAGAATATTTTTACCAATTAAGAGAAAAGGGAGACTTCAGGCTTATAACTTAATGAAAGACACATTAAGACAGGCATAATAGAAACCATTTTAACTGTTTAACTTCAGATGTTAAGCACTGCTAACAGGCAGTATAGCTGAGCAGCAAAAAACATAGCAACGCTTAGCTCAACAGGAATGAATTTTTATAATCATGAATCAAAAACAACGTAATGCCAACAGATAGAGCAACAAACTAGAGCTCTGCCCGAGTAGGTGCCAGTCAAGCAGCATGTATGGATATCTCTACTATCCCTAGATGCCTTTACAGTCACTGACATTGTACTCTTCTAAGCGTATGTGTCAGAAGTGGGGAGAGTGATATTAATGTTGATCCCTGGAGTTCTGAAATATAGGCACCTCCACTGTATCCTACCTCAGTTACAGTCAACACCGATGAAAGTTATGAATAAGGTCAGTGCTTCATGGAGGTTGCACCATGATAACAAGAATGTGGCCTGATGAGAGTATAATTCAGTATTAAAAATTACAAGGTGACATGTAAGAAAACAGAGAAAGCAGTCAATATTCACTGCAAGAATCAATACTGTTTTCCATGGTAATACCAATAGCATAATGCCCCTTGAATTCATATGGTTGGTTTTTTTTTTTTCCAAAACGTTACAGATGTTTAAAACAGTAAGACTTAAAAATCTGACTTGAAAAATCCTATTAAATAAGTACAAAATGTTGAGATTCTCCACTTCTGAAAACTGTTGGAAATATAAAACTTACCATTTGCACTTATAGGTGTATACTAAAATCATCTCAATAAGTTGTTCCAATCTGGCAGGCCAGACCCCACAATTCTTACAATCATTGAATGGTACTTTACTCTGCAAGTTGTCCTGATGACTTAACTAGGACTGTCCAAAACTAGTACAGTCAGGGAGATCTTTGTTTCCCTCCAAAGTAGAGCTGTTAGGAACTGGAGCAAGTTCATTACTGAGCTTTCTTATATAAAGTCTCATTTTCCCTCAACCTTTACATTCAGCCTCTGTAAACATTTACTGTAACTTTCTTAAATGCTTAGAATTTTCTTGTGGTTTTGCGCGTATCAAATTCTAAGGGCAAATTCTGATTGTGATTGTTCCACTTTGGAATATCTTCACTGATTTCTCAGTTATGAAGTGACTATGAAGTTGCCATCATGGAAACATGGCGGGATGATTCACACAACTGGAGTGCTATGTGGGATGGCTATAAAAGCTTCAGAAGTGATCGGCCAGTAAGGAGAGGCAGTGGAGTGGCCCTGTGTGTTAGGGAGTGTTTTGATTGTCCTGAGCATAATGATGGTGACAATATGGTTGACAATAAGGGTAAGAATCAGGGGGAAGGCCAACAAGGCAGATATCATGGTGGGAGGTTGTTATAGACTACCCAACCAGGGTGAAGGGGTAGATGAAATATTTTATAAGCAGCTGGGAGAAGTCCCAGAACCACTACCCCTTGTTCTTGCTGGGGACTTCAACTTACCAGATTTCAGTTGGAAATACAATATAGCAGAGAGGAGACAGTCCAGGAGCTTCCTGAAGTGTGTGGAAGACAACTTCCTGACACAGCTGGTGAGGGAGCCAACTAGGGAGGGCTCCCTGCTAGACTTGGTTTTTATGAACAGAGAAGGTCTTGTGGGTAGTGGGAAAGTTGGAGGCTGTCTTGGACATAGCAATCAGGAGATGGTAGGGTTTTCAATTCTTGAGGAAGTAAGGAGGGAGGTTAGTAGACCTGCCACCTTGAACTTCTGGAGGGCAGACTTTGACCTGTTTAGGACCCTCATTGACAGAGTCACTTGGGAGGCAGTACTGAAGGATAAAGGAGTCCAGGAAGGCTGGACATTATTTAAAGAGTGAAATCTTTAAGGCACAAGGAATAACCTGTCCTGGTGTACTCTAAGCCAGCTTTGGCTGGAACTCAGAAAGAAGAGGAAAGTCTATGGCCTGTGGAGGAAGGGGCAGCCTTTCAGGAAGACTACAAGGATTTTGCAAGGCTGTGAAGCAAAATTAGAAGGTCCAAAACCCATCTAGAACTTAATCTGACCACTGCCATAAAAGACAATAAAAAATGTTTCTATAAATACATTAACAGCAAAAGGAGGACTAAGAAGAATATCCATCCTCCACTGGATGCAGGGGAAGACATAGTGACTAAGGATGAGGAAGAGGCTATGGTCCTGAATGCCTTCTTCACCTCAGTCTTTGATAGTAAGACCAGTTGCTCTCTGAGTGCCCAGCCCCTTGAGCTGGTAGACAGAGCTAGGGAGCAGAATGAAGCCTCCATAATCCAAGAGGAAACAGTCAGTGACCTGTTGCACCACTCCAGACACGTACAAGTCTATGGGGCTGGATGGGATCCACCCAGGGGTACTAAGGGAGCTGGCAGAAGTGCTCGCCAAGCCACTTTCCATCATTTATCAGCTGTCCTGGCTAACTGGGGAGGTCCCAGTTGGCTGGAGGTTAGCGAATGTAACACCCATCTACAAGAAGGGCATGAAGGAGAATCCAGGAAACTACAGGCCTGTCAGTCTGACCTTGGTGCTGGGGAAGTTTATGGAACAGATCATCTCAAGTGCCATCACATGGCACATGCAGGACAACCAGGTGATCAGGCTCAGTCCTCATGGGTTTATGAAAGGCAGGTCCTGTTTGACTAATGTGATCTTCTTCTATGACAACGTGACCCACTTGGTGGATGGGGGAAGGGCTGTGGATATTGTTTATCTGACTTTAGGTGTGTGACACTGTTTCCCACAACATTCTCCTGGAGAAACTGGCTGCTAATGGCTTGGATGGCTGAGGCTTCATTGAATAAAAAAACTGTCTGTATGGCCGAGCCCAAAGAGTGGTGGTAAATGGAGTGAAATCCGGTTGGTGGCTGGTCACAAGTGGTATTCCCCAGGGCTCAGTGTTTGGGCCTGTTCTCTTTAATGTCTTCATTAGCTATCTGGATGTGGGGGTTGAGTGCACCCTCATTAAGTTTGGAGATGACACCAAACTGGGCGGGAGTGTTGATCTGCTGGAGAGTAGGGAGGCTCCACACAGGGATCTGGAAAAGCTGGATCAATAAGCCAAGGCCAGTTGTATGAGATTGAACAGGGCCAAGTGCGAGGTCCTGCACTTGGGTCAGAACAACCCCCTGCAACACTACAGGCTTGGGGAAGAGTGGCTGGAAAGCTGCCTGGCAGAAAAGGACCTGGGGGTGTTGGTCATCAGCCGGCTGAAGATGAGCCAGCAGCATGCCCAGGTGGCCAAGAAGGCCAAAGGCATCCTGGCTTGTATCAGAAATAGTGTGGCCAGCAGGAGGAGAGAAGTGATTGTCCCCCTGTACTTGGCACTGGTGAGGCTGCACCTTGAACACAGTGTCCAGTTTTGGGTCCCTCACTACAACAAGGACATTGAGGTGCTGGAGTGTGTCCAGAGAAGATCAACAAAGCTGGTGAAAGGTTTAGAGCACAAGTCTTATGAGGAGCAGCTGAGGGAACTGAGGCTGTTTAGCGTGGTGAAAAGGAGACTGAGGGGAGACCTCATTGCTCTCTACAAGTACATGAAAGGAAGTTGTAGCAAGGTGGGGGTCCTTCTGTTCTCCCAAGTAGCAAGCAATAGGACGAGAGGAGATGGCCTCAAGTTGCACCAGGGGATGTTTAGGTTGGACAGTAGGAAAAATTTCTTTACAGAAAGAGTTGTAAAGCACTGGAACAAACTGTCCAGGGGAGCGGTAGAGTCCCCATCCCTGGAAGTATTTAAAAGACATGTGGGTGTAGTGCTTAGGGACATGGTTTAGTGGTGACCTGTCAGTGCTGGGTTAACAGTTGGACTTGATGATCTTAAAGGTCTCTTACAATCAAAACAATTCCATCTGTATGAGTCTCTGATTCCAGACTTATTACTGTGTATTGGAGACTGCACCTCTTGCCATGGCTTAAATCCCATTTTTGGCTAATGGGAGTTGATCTACATGGGAATATTTTGGGAAGTAAGCTCAGATATGGGTATTTTGTGAACATACTCTTTATGGACAAACTAGTGCATGAAAGTGCAGTAAGTATACCATAGCTTACTTTCTTTTCTTAGTAAGATGCATGTACATCGTTGTCGCTAGATTCCTTTGCAAAAATTTCTCTAACTATACAAGCCATGAGCATCTGAAATGATGGGAAGGGACATTGAAAAGCTAAGACCATTTTCTGTGAAATTAAGTTGGGTTCTGTTTACTCAATTTAAGTTGCAAGATGAAAAATAAATCATTTAAGTCAGATACATCAAGTACTGATAGGTGAATTCAGAAAGCAAATAATGGAGAACAAAACAAGGTTACCTCCTAAAGCTAGAGTTCTCAAAATCTTGAGTTCTCAAGTTCTGAGTTTCTCTACAGACTCACTTTTCCTTTGTAGCTTTGTCTGTGGTACTGTGCTTTAATAGACAATTGGGACTTGAAGATACAAGGTATTATCTCCTTTTATAGATCTGTCTTTCCTAGTTGGAAGCCAGGTTTAGTAAAGGCCAAACATACCTAAAAGAGAATTTAGCATTTACTCCTCTATGTCCAGAACAGCAATTCTGAAAAGCCTGGAAGTTTTATACATCTGCAGTGACACAGTGCAACTTATTTTTGACAAAACAGAAGAGCTTAGCACCTTGCTTATCAGAAAAACCGATCGGGAAGCAGAAGCGAGGCATTCTTGCTTGTCCAGGTTCTGATGAGCTTGATCTTATAGGTGCTTTCAGAGCGTCCTGAGAGCCTAACACACACTGACAATTTTGGACTCTTCACAGAACACAGCGGCACCTGCCACTTTCTTTTAAACCAAAGCTGAAGGTGAGTCAACTTAATTTCTAGAGCACTTACACCTACCTCCCAGAAAAATGCTCTAACTACAGCAGGGAAAAAGCAGGAGCTACAAGTAGGACAGACATCATCTTTGTCAGTCACGTATTTGCCCCTTTCTTCCCTCTCACACTCTACTAGGGTGTTCGCAGCACCTTCCAGTGCAGCAGTGCACAGGAGAGATACTCAAGGTCTGCATATGCCAGGTAAGCAGACAGGTAAGCCTGCCACTTATGCGAAGGGTCCCCTGACAGAAGAGAAAAGCTATGTCCCAGCCCAGCAGCCAGGGACTCTGCCCAGTGCTCAAGGATCACCATAATTAGCCTATTCTCCCTGGCAAGCATACAGCGATTTACCTTTTCCATTGTGACATGACCTGCAGCTGTGTGTGAGGTAACAGCAGGGAAGGAAGGCTCCCATTGCCATCACCTGACCCAGTGAGCAGAGCATTGTGCACAAGGAAGCAAAATGGTGTCGAGGTCTGCGCTGTACTTGGGTTTCAAACAGTGCCAGTGCGGGTAAACACTGAAGATCGTTAAGGAACCTCCTTTGCGGTAAAGACAACTAGTATTCTGGTCCTTACTCCTATGATTTTTCCTGTGTTTTACACAAATAAAACACATAAAGATGCAGGGGACCAGAGATTTAGAACTCAAATAAATGCTGAACATTCTTCAGTGTTCTGCATCTTCAGCCTGGTGAACTGTAAATTCATCTTCACAGTACCTTGGTCTAAGTTTGGAGTAGGCTGCAGGTTTAGAGTGGTTTGGCTTCCATTTTGACATGCCTTCTGCATTCAGCACTCCATTCTGAGTCCCAAACTCCAGCCTGGAAGAGGATACCAAGAAGTAAGATGTTACTGTATTTTAAGTTCTTCACTGGAGTGCTCTTCTCCGGTATGCAAGAGCAGCATTCCACTGGGGTTAGATTCCAGGGGGTTTGTTTCTCTAAATCTAACTCATGAGAGTGGAGTATTCCAGTCATAGGTAAGCCTATTTATCTGTAGCAATAGTTAAAATAACTACTCTGCTTTACACTCCTATTTTGAGTTGTACAAACCTTTTCCATCAGAAATTGAAGTGAAGGAGAGCAACAGAGGTAGCCAGAGAGAACTGGGGACTGAAGTACATTGTCAGGGTCCCTTTAGAAATGCTGCAGCATCAGAACTGACCTCATTCAGACAACTCAGTGTTTCTGCATGCATTCTCTGAATTCATGCCTTTCTCTTGCCCGTTCTGTCCTTCCTTCAGAATACATGCTATCACTGTTGCACATAAAAAGCTTTTCAGGCTTCTTCTATGGAAGTAAATTTATCAGGGAGCATTCATCCAAAGCATCCAGCTGTTAGGTACATCTATAGAAACAGGAACTCTGGGGGTTTTGAAAAGCTTACAAAACTTAAGTGTTGACTCTTTTTCATCTATTGCTGGACCTTCACTTCACTCCAGATTTTCTCATACCCTCCTTTGTCACCCCTTTTCTTCAGTGTTTCTGTTTCTTGTCTTTTTTTCCTCATAACCCATCTCCAAACAGTAATTAAATTATTATCAAATTTGCTCCCATTGGCAAATCCAGACTTATATTACAAATATGTTCATATATCTTAAGAGAAGTGAGAAGATGAAACAATAAATTACACTTTAGAAAAATACTTCAGTGTGGACTCTTATAATTCCATGTCCACTGTGGTTTTGCTTCTGATTTCTTAACTCCTTTTTTAAGTTTTGGACTGAAATTTTCCTGTAAATAAAAGTACTTTTACCAGTTCAAAGCAGTTCTCAACATTGTGAATCACTGTACGCAGATTAGAAAAAACAATTTTGATCTGTGCCCCTTGCTGACATCAGCCAGTGCAGTTGCCAAGTTTAATTGTGCAGTACCATCAGTTGAGTGCATGTCCTCACAACCCATGTTCTGTCATGCCCTTTCAAGTGCTAGATTTCCTGCAGTCATGTAAGAAAAGACTTTGTCTTTATCATGAGCTTTGGTTTGTGGAGGTTTGCTCTAGTAAGATGTCAAGTACCAAACAATAAAGGATAAATGCTCTCAATAGCATCATTGGTAACTTCCAAGATCAGTCTCCAACCAAAGGAGATCTGCAGTCTGTCCAGCTTACACACAGAACATTCCAACCAAATCCACATTTATTATAAGGTGTGTAAACTGTATTATAATTTTTCTAATCGCTTTATAGTTCTGTTTCGTAACAAATACTTGAAATCATTAGTTGGACATTAAGGTCTCCTCTGAACAAAGCATTAAATTAAACATTCCTTAATCAGGAATCTTTCCAGTGCTATCAATTAAATGATGTTTAAATTCATGTTTTAAAATTAAATAAATACTGAAGCGGTGGCTATTATTAAATACTGTTTCCTCCTTGCTGGATACTTTTGCAAGTTTACATTTAGATTTTCTACACAATTTAACTATAAGAGAAATAATATACTCAGTTATTTGTATATGAACAATTATTCACTGTAGTTCTTTCTTTTCTCTCTTATGTTCCATTTTCTACTTTGCTGTTCTTATCTTTCATATGAATAGTTCCTGCATGAACATTTCCTGCCAGCAGATTTGGCATAAGAATTCGAATAATGTCATACTATATTAAATTATGTGCTCAAAGTTGTTGAAGAAACTGCTTTCTCATTGGAGAAGAAAATAAGTTTGTGTTTGTTGGGTGAGCAAAGAAAACCTGACCTTTCATATCTCTGTCTATCATGGCAAAACACATCATCGCAAATGTACTGTTCATAACCTTGTCAGCATGGCAAATGGTTAAGTGGCAAAGTATTTGGAAGTGCCTTAGTTCATACAGCAGACTCCAATTATTTCCATGAGTTCTGGTGTTCATGTGGTGAAGCAGAGCTATCCGTCCATGCACATTTACACCCCTTTACAAAAAAACCCCAACACCAGCAAAACAGAGATTTGGTACTTGGGGCTAGTACGACAACTGCAACCATAGCCCTGTAAACAGGTTGAGCAATGTGGGGCTGTGTGCTCAGGAGGGAGTCCCCTTCATGCAGGCTGAAGAGCACCAGGGGCCCAAAGTCATGGACTTTCCAAAGTCTGGGCATTTGATGTAGCTGCAGACCTACCCAAAGTAGTGTGTGTACAGCCCTGCCATTCATTTTACATAATCCAAGATGTGGAAATGAGTCGTATGTTTGTGCAGCTGCTAATACAAGATGCTGGATGCCCAAGGAAGATGCTGTGGAGACATCCTTGCTTCCCAAGCAGAAGTAGACATTTCAAAGAGGAAAAAAAAGTAACACCTGTTCAAAAAGGCCAGTGGAGACTAGAGCAGGATTCAATAATCTGAAGTGAAAAAAATGCAAAATTCTAAGATACTGCTTCCTGAACATATTTTATCAACAGATGGTTTTAAAAATTTCTTTCTCCATATATGAATTTAAACATTTCAGGAAGCTAATCTCTTTCTTTTTACTCTCTCTATCTTTCTTTTTTTTTTTTTTTTTTTTGACACATTCATTTTCTCACAGTCTCTCAGCTGTGATTTTTAACTTAGCTACTCATACAGATTTGATCTGTGAAATATCTGGTGGAGCTGTGCAAGTTACTCCTATTGACACTATACCACAATTTCATTTTCAGCTTGGAAAACATCTGTATGGAAGTATTTGGATATTTGTTTTTAAAAAGATAAAAAAATACTGATGGGCATAAGGGTGACCTATTCAAAGCACTCCTAGAAGCATCTGATACATCCAGAATTCCTAATACTGCCTTATTCTGAACAACCTAGTAATGATCTGCTTAGTCAATTGTTCTCCTTTCAGTTTAGAATTGAAGCAGTCACATTGTTTGACTAAAAGAAAAACAAAAAAGGATTACGAAAATGTATGGATGTTTTCAGTAATTGTTAATTCAGTATAGCTTTTATCAAAAATCCCAGTGAAGTTTACAGAACATCTTTCCTTTAGTTTCAACAGTCGATAGAACAAAGTGTTTTATCATATTTTTGGGGAAATGCAAATACATTGTTCCTTACCGCTTCTCATTTTACCATCTCTTCACATCTGCTCTGGTTTTCTCGTTTTGAAATATGGAAAAACAGAAAGTTGGAAACGGATGACGGGCATCCTGATCACACAAGTGCCTTATGGAATGCCCTTTGGGAAAAAAAAAAACATACTAAAATTTTTATTCAAAGTAGGTACTAGAGACAGAAAGGGAAGTGTCATAAATCAAAGCAGTCATCTGGTTTTGTGTCCTGTGGATGGTCAACAGCAGATGGCATCACTTGCCTGCAGCAGAGTTCTTTCTAAATCCAGTATGTTAGTAGTTGTGACCTAGATCCTACAGCACCCAATACCCAAAGCATTTCACTCATTTTCAAGGCTTTCTGGAAAGTCTGACCCTACTTCACCACACTGCACAGATTTCACAACTATCGCACATGAGATACTTGTTCTGATAGTTACCAAACATTCTCTTTCCAGCTAATAACTAAAGGGACTACACAGGAGCATAGCTATGAATTCTTACCATTTAAGTTTTGCAGACTTTTAAAAGACAGAATTTATAAATGATTTATTAATGAGTAAGAAGTGATTAAGGGATGTTTTAAAGAGCTTAGTAGCTTAACTAAAATCAAGAGGAAATGCACAGGCAGCGTGAGTTTCAGCTGTCTGCCGTCAAGTTATAAGAGGCAATATGGAGGTATACCGGGCTTGAGCCTGTTGGCTCGCACAGACCTGCATGTGCTCTTGCTACTGGTTTATAAGAGAAAGTAATTTGAGAGCAACTTGCAGATGCTGTCAAGGCAGGGTGCTGAATAGGAATTTTGGGGGAAAACTTAAAAATTGTTGCATGTACAATTAATCTGACTGCCTCCTCGGTTAGCATAGATCTTTTCTGGAAGGTCTGTGTGATGGTTTGGGTTTATTCAGTATCATAGAGTTTGAGGAGGTGAGATTTTTTTGTCCCGCTGAGGCTAGAGCTAAGCAAAGCTGACATGAGAGCTCACCCAAAGATTTATTTTGTCTAATTGGACACCACCTTTTCTCAACAGGGAGCCTGATAATGTTCAGATGGAGTTCAGCTCATCTTTGGCTAGTGCAGAAGTTGTAGGAGTTTCCCTAAAGTAAAGGCAAGGAACAGCCAGCTGTAGGACAGAATGTCAGAAAAGGGGCTTCCAGTTAGTTTCTGCTAAGATTTGGTGGTCAAGCCCTACTTTATTTTTTTTAAATCTTAGAGTAACTCAAAAGCGTAATTACACATGTGCAATTTAACTTGGATTCTGAGTGCTCAGAAGTATCCTGTCAGGGATTTTAAGCTTAGCCAGTGTGGTGGTTTAGCCTTGGCCAACAGCCAAACTCCCACCCAGCTGCTTGCTCACTCTCTCCTCAGCAGGACATGGGGAGAAAACAGGAAGAATGGGAATGAGAAAACTGAGGAGGGGGAATAAAGAAAGGGACATTGCTAACCAGCTATTGTTGTGGGCAAAGCAGGCTTGACTTGGGAATGATTAACCTAATTTATTGCCAGTTAAAATAAAAATAATCACTAATTTGGGCAATGGGAAGCAAAAAGACAAACATTGAAACCTTTTTTGCCCCCTTTCCCATGCTTAACTTAACTCTCGGAATCCCCGACCTACTCCACCACCCCAAGCGGTGCAGGAAGGGTGGGGAATGGGAGGTTACATTCAGTCCATAATAATTCCACTTTGCCTCTCCTTCCTTCTCACACTTTTCTTCTGCTCTGGCATAGGCTCCTCCACAGGCTGCACTCCTGTCAGGAAAATCTGCTCCAGTATAGGCTCTCCACAGGTGGGAGTTCCTTCAGGAATATCCATCTGTTCTGGTGTGTTCCACTCTGCAGGCTGCAGGGAAGATCTGCTCTGCCATGGAGAACTTCCTCCTCCTTTCTCTGACCTTGTTGCTCCCTCTCTTGTTTCTCTTTTTGTTCCCTCTTCCTCCTGATAACATAAAGTTAGGGCTGTGGAAGAAGCACAGTACTAATTAATTAGTAATTAATCAATCCATTTTAAAGGTAAGGTTACTGCATCTCTATCTCGTATAGTGAGTTTCCTAAAGAATTTTAGAACTTCAGCATAAAAAAAATTTAGAACACTTTAATAATGTAAGTGATGCTATGTTTTTTCCTTTCGATGTATTTCTCTAAGAGGGAAGCCCACCAGAAAAAGGAAACAACAACATATTCAAAATTACTGTAATTTGCAAACCATACATGGCCTTTGGTTTATCAAGTAACTTCTATAGAAGTCAGATTTTCTTGAAGGGATAAGGAAAATGTATTTCCTACTGTTATAGTTGTAACTAAATTGATCTAGCGTGGAAATACCTGGACTGCCATGAACCTGGGAGTTGGAAATGTCTCTACAACGTGAGTTACTGCATTGTGTTTTTATTCCACCTGTACTACCATATACCCAGATTGACTCCATCAGTCTTATCAGAGTAATTGGAGATTTACTCTAAGCAAAATCTGATGACATGTCTTCTGTTATTGAGAGCACTGTTGTAACTGCTTAAAAACATTTAATAAAAACAACATTGCAACCGTTTATGGGTCTCCTAGAAGGAACTAGCTCTGGTTTTCCTCTGGCTGGATTGGGGTTTTCTGTGGCAGTTGTATTACATTATTAGAGCATGTAAATAGAGAACAAAAAACCAACCCGATACTGAAACTGACAGCAGTTTGTGTGAAACACGTACATTTAAAAAACAAATAACCCCAGCAGATGGGAGGAACAAAAATAGGAATCTGTTTTCTCAAGATCTCTTTAGAAAAAAACATTGTAATTGGATGACTTTTCTACTTGTATTCAAATTTAATCAGCAAGTCTTTTGTTATCTTTTAAGATGAATGGTTAAGTGATAAAGAAATAAACACTGTGCTTAAGATACAAAAGCAGAGGCAGGTTTAGTGTTGCACCTGAGCCATAATCAGAGGGTCCTCTTACCCCAGTATCTAAGGGGATTAAGCATATCTCCTCTGCAGTATTGGTCATCTTTTTCATTCTAACAAAACCATAATGTCTGAGGTAGATCTTGTTTCCAGGTCATCTTTGTAGCTGCTATATATTTATAAGCCGCAGTGTTTCTGATACTAAATTCAAAAACAATCTGCAGGGTAATACTTGTGGACAGTGATTTTCCATAGCTTACCAAGCCTATTTACAGTGTTTTTTATGGGAAGTATATATGGGGCATAAGGCAGAATTTGATAAAGTCATTTTCACTCCTGATTTGCTAGAGATTTATTTTCCTTTAGCTTGCAAACACAAGCAGTATTCATTATATATCTAGATAGTTCTTTCAGCTTATTATATTTTAGAAGTATTGATACTGTTCACAAAAATGATGCTTTTCCTTAGAGCTAAGGCCTAGAATCTGTCAAAACAATACTTTTACAAGAATCGATATCAAACCCTTCATATAACTTAGCTACTCTTTTAACCAGAGATAATAATGTTTATTCTTGTATTTTAAAATTATTATCCGGAGAACTTTCACTTTTCTTAGGTACACTGGGAGCTATATGCTTGGTGTAAGAGCTCCCTCTATAGGTTTTATCTTTAATATCAGCTTAGGAAAATGGAAAGTAAATTCCACCTCTTGTCGGTGCTTTATAAACATACTCAGTCGAACAACATGTCCTGATTTTACCAGTGGTTATAGATTTATTTAAGTGGTGTTTAAAAAATTTATACTTTTAATAGCAGCCTGATAAACTGTGTAACTTAAGCTACTGTTACATAAAGGAATAAGTAGGATTTTCTCTTTTGTAACTACTTCTATTGCATGTAGATATCAGAGCTCTCAAACTGCAGAAGCATGGCTCACACAGTAGCATGAGTTTCTCATCAGCTGAGAAGCCATCTGGCATTCTTTCATACAGAGTTTTTATAATTAAAACCAAAACCGAAACCTCTCTGTATGAAGGAACCTGTTCTCTTAGTTCCATTTGAAATTCAAAGCCTACTGTTTTCTAGTGAAGAACAGGCAGAAATGAAGCCTGACAGTTTTTAAGCAATACGTCAGCTTAAATGGACCTATAAACTTTACCCTACATGCAAAATATTTGCATAAGCACATGTACACCTATCATCTCATCATTGCCCCTTCCTCCTGTATGGGAACGTGTGTTTGCTGCTTCACTGACAAGAGGTTTTCTCAGTGCAGTACAATTCCATGAATTCTACTTTTGGTCCCTTTGTACATGGGCCATTCATTGCATTCATCCTGTGAAAGGTGGCAGTGCCCTCATCAGATGAAGTGTCCCCAAGAACTCACAAACTATGTCTCCAAATCCCATAAAGGTTATCACTACCTCTTTATCTCATGTAAGTGGATAGGGAAAAGCAAGAGAATTTGTGCTGCACAATGGATGCAGGAAGTGAGCACAATTCCTATTCACGGCTTTGTGGCAGCTGTGCTGGGAAACCAGTGATGAGGAACTGGTCTTTGGCTTATGGGCAGGTGCTCAGTGCAGTACTAGCACTCATGCGCCCAGCTGCAAATGAGCTCCATTGAGAAAACACTTAGCACAGTAGTTGTATAAGATTGTCTTATACCTCTTGAATGTCTGAGTGGTCTTCCTAAAGACTTGAGCTGGACTAAGTGAAACAGGTAGCTGACTTTGGGGGATAATAATACAAGTTTGTATGAACTTTTCTTTGTAAATAAATATGAGTTTGGTATATAGCTATTTAATAATAAATGTGGCATAATCAGCATTTTGAAAGTTGTGTCTATACTAGTCCCCTGTTCAATATTTCTCATGGAGTGACACTGAATACATAGAAAATTACTGAGAGAAGTTAAATGGATGACACTTTAAAGGCAAATTTTAAGCCCATGAAACAGAACGTACTTCAGGGATTGTAAAAGAAGTCTTCATGTGCATTGGCATCAGAGCATGTGGCCTTCAGAGATGAAAATGAGGCCTATATATGCTTATATATAGGAGAAAATTGGTTGCAAGCTAATGGAATTCTTATGGTCATTATTGCAATTAAGCACTAATTAAACAGTTTGAGACAATCAGTGATGGTAGTGGCCTGGAAATAATTCTTAATATATAAACTTCGGATAATTAAAAATACTTTTCTTAAACGTCACTGCTTTACTCTGGATTTGCATGAGAGAATTTTACCTGCAGTCTAATTACAGGTACTCCATATTGAAGAAACAAGCACAGGTCAAAATATGCATATATCATAGATGTTTATAGTTCTTATTCTCTCGCTATTCATAAATATAATTTACAAGAAAAATACCTTGTATTTACAACAACAACAAAAAAGTCTATTAAAATACCTATTACTGCGCTTTCTGATTACTCTTTCAGCTCATTTGTGGTTAGGAAGCTGCTGATAAATTCAAATTGGCTTGTGAACCATTCATCTGCTACATAATTGCTGCTTTTTTTAGTCTGCAGAATTAGAATTTGGTCAGTAATGCCATTTCCCCATTTTTGCTTCTTAGAAATTAAATAGCTATATGAAGGAAGTACTATTTTCTTACACCTGTGTGCAGACCTTCAGTCTTTTTGACGGTGACAGCTGGAAAGGAATACATACATTCAGACACGGTAAATAAAGTTCCTGTAATGGCTGTGACTTCTAAAAAGTCTAAGGATTTCTAACACTTGAAACAATGCAGAGAAAAACAGGACAACCATAATCCAGTTTTGCTTAAATCTGCTACAAGGAAATTACCCTCTCATGATGAGAGAGACTTTCCATACTGCTCTTGGTGACAGACTTGACGTTAAAGAATCCCAGCTTTCAGAAGACCTAGACAGATTCCATTTTGCTTGCATAAGAGAGTGGTGCAGATCTCTATATCCCTATCAGAAAGAGGTCATCACTGAGCAGAAAAAGATCATCGTTACCATCTGTGGTGGCTCTTTTTTTTGCAGGTTCCACATTCCACAGGAAGGTTTATGGGGCAGTGCCCTGCAGGTGGAATAGGTAAATCAGTGATTCATTTATCCATTATTAGTTGTGTAACGGTTCATCTTCAGGACAATGGAAACTGTGCTCAGAAAGAAAAGTTTAAGGACTGAGAAAACTCAAGCAGAAACTGAGGGAGCTTGTGTGTATATTGGTGGGGCTCCAGGACTTAGGTATTACATGAAATAAGCACTAATTCTGAAGAACTAAATTCTGGCCCTGGGTGCTGAATATGGAAAGCAAACAGAATCTACACTCCTAAATCTTTTTGTAATGCCTCTATTGGTAAGGATAGCTCAAAGGCATTACTGTATGTGTGCTGACAGGGAAACGTGCTGCAACAGTAGGTGATGCAGACGATGGGGAGGAAAAAAAGAGGAGGAAAAAGAAGGCTGTATCTCCATCTACTGCAGTGGTTCTGTGACGCTGAAGTTGGCAACAGTGTTCAATGCATGCTTACGAATACCTGACACTAAGGGGCATTAAAAAAATCTCATCTGTAAACTAAAAGGTAGGAGATAATCAGGAGAGTAAAAGCCTCCAAGAGGCCATGTATTATCTAAATAGGAACGGCATGGTTCTTAAATTTAGCTATCAGAGTAATAAAAACAGGTATACAAGACCAAAACTTCAGAATGTTAAAATACTATTCCAGAGGAAGAAGACATGGTGTGCCGTACTCTTGCTGTATTTGCCTAGTTGCATGTTTGTACTGTATTTGGTTGGATGAATTCTGTAAGGTTACCTTTACTCCCGAAACTGCCTCCTATGTCAAACATCAGAATCCTATTCTGCTCTAAGATTCATCCAATTTTACAGTAACTCTTTTACAGAAAATGATGAAATCATTAGAAGCAGTGCATGCAAAATATAGGACTAGATGCTGAAAATGGTGGTATGACTTAGAAATAACGGTCTACTTCTGATGAACTGCTCCTGATCTATACTAAAATAAATGAAATTTATGTCTGCGCTGTATGTGTTTTATCTTCTTTGGTTAATACCAATGTGATTATATTAAAAGCCCTTCTTGCCATCTGCCAATTTGAAAATAAATGCTATTGAATTTATGGTTATTGCTTATGCAGAGAGAATAGTCTATTTATAATCAGCTAAGTGATCACAGACCTAACAGCTGCAATTCATATAACAAATAGATTGGTTAAAATGAAAGAAACAGGAAACACAACGTCAGAGAACATTAAAATTTAACTCTTGTTAAATCAGGACTAGATACTATGGATTAATGAAAGATTAAAAGTAATAGATACTTAACAGAACGTTAAAAAGTATAAAATACTGTAATATACAAAGTAGAACTTCTAAGTGTCTGAGGAGTCGGCAATTAAGTTTTGTTTTTAAAAAATCAAATTCAGTTTATCCCAAAACAATTTTGTGTGCATGTATGTGTGTTATAGTGCTGTGTGTCTTCTAAGCATAATTCTCAGCATTTCAGAACTAGCTTTCTTTATTTTATTACACTACTGCTTATGCAGTCACTAAAAATACTTATGCTCCTATCCTTTGAAAAGAATGTGAGATGTCAACATGGACCTGTCTCTGGGAAATACCTGTTTTCATATGCAGTCAAGGACTTGACTCTCAATTAAAAAAAAAAATCCTGTCAGGTAACTAATTTTGCAGGAAAATTTTTCAGGATCTTATGGCTGTCACAAGTCTTCTGAGTTGGAATCCCTGAGCATAGGAAGAAATTTAGGAAGCATCTGAAAAGACATCTGCAGAGTATTGAGGGTGAACCCTTTTTGTTCTGCCACTATAGCTTTATTCTATATTTATGATAAGATGCAGGAAATACCATACTGTGCACAGTGTAATTTTTCAGCAAAAGCAGACTTCACTTTAAAAGTACAAACACAGATCTGGCTTAAGAGAAATGTGCGTATTGTAGTTTAGGCAAAAGAATTAAAGCTCCTAGGATGGGCAGGTCTGTTATTATGTGTATAGTATTGCTCCTGAAGTAACACAGACCACCGCAACTGTAATTTGTACTCCAGTCATTCCCTGCCTTTTTGATGATGCCTACATTGTAATGGATTGGTAGGTGGGACCAATCTTCCTTTCTCCCTTCTGACTAAGTGCAGCATGATTTCTTTTCAATCTTGAGTCTTTTTGAACCTTGTCTTTTATCTTTTTTGGCTGCATTTTTTGCTTGTTTAGGCATTCTTGATTGTACAGCTTACCGCTACTGTTATTAACTGTTTTCATTGGCATGTACGAACACCAGTAGTGCTCTTTCATATGCTGTGGAGGTGCTAAAGTTGCTCTTTCCTTTTGGGAAGGTTCTCACCAATTCAGTAAAACCTTCATGGTCCCATTTGGGTTCTGATGTCACTTGGAGGGACAGGAACCCTTAAGGATCTTGAAAAACCACGCAGTTTCTTCCTCATTGGAGGCAGATTATGGCAAGTCTTTGCATCAAATATTCCTTTGAGATTGCTCCTTTCTTCCGCTCACTGAGCCACATGTATGAGGACCTAGCCTGTACTGGGCCTATTTTCTTACCCCAGGATGTGAGTAAGTGTTCCTTGGTGTCACTGCAGTCAGGGGCAGAAGGAGCACACCTTCTAGACAATGTGTGGTCTCCTGTGTTAGAATTCAAGGTGAATCTGAAATACAAGTATTAGCAGGTTTTAGTATGCAGTATTCATTTGAACAGACTTCAGTAAGATTGGGTCAGCACAAAGTGATAAGATTTTTCTTAAAACACGGTTTTTAAGCTTTGTTCTTGACAAACGAGCTGGACTTAGCTTTTTGACTGGACCTTGGATCTAGGTATAAATAATGACCTCTTACCTTGGGTCAGAAGTAACATATTTTACTAGTTTAAATAGACATCGTCTGCTGTAGGTCTCAAAGCCTTTGGCCTGGATTGGTATTAAGAAATTACTTGATCATAGCAGCCCAATCTAGTGTTGCTGCAAATAAATTATCAGGCAAGTTGGTTTGGTACGCGTGAGGAAATCCACAAGTCTACTTTTATTTCATACTCAGAAGGGTCTTCTGAAGCATCAGTTTAACTGCAGCAAATTCAATCACTGTAAAGAATACTAGCAATCTTTCTATCGTGAAAGCTTCATTAATATTGTTCATAGGCTAGAAATCCGGAAGTGTGATGAAAATTTTTTTATTTCTTAGCAGTAGTATTCAGAAATGCCATTAGGTTCAGGTTATTTAGAAAAGAAGGTTGATCTAGTTGTTACAAAGTCCAGTTTTGAGAGTTATCTTACCATTTAACATCACAAAGCAGCAAAAACAGTAGCAAGAATTTCTGAACATGGAATGGCTAAAATCCTAACTCTGCAATCTTACCTCGTACTGCCCTATTGAAAGTACCTTTGGAAGCAGCATTGAAAACCTATTTGTCAGGTATGACTGGGTAAACCACTTCTTTAGCACTTACAGAAACAATTTTAAAAGTATTTTTATGCCCATGCAGTGAGATTTAATGTCTGATTTTTCAGCCAGACATGAGAATGGTTTTCTGGATTTGGATAAATTATTTTCTGACTGTCCTAAGCAGTTAATTGGAGGTATAAGTTTACTCTTTATTTCCATTTTTTTTTTCAAGATTGTTACTACTTTTCTGAAAAAAATCCTCAACATCCCATTCTCCTCACAGTGCACTATCATGACAATATAAACATGGGGCAGGGTTGGGGGGGAAGGAGGGTGTAGAGGAGGAGGAAATTCAGGCAGAAACTGTAGAACCAAAAGACTAGTACAGAAACTGACTTGTTTCTGATGAGGATGTCTTCAGAGTAGGGTTGAATATGCCTGGTCCAGGACTTGGAACCTGAACAGTGCCAGTGAAAGTGGCCTTGCAACCTCCTGCAGCCAGGACCAAGGGTAACTTAAACTGGATGGCAGAAGAACACTTCAATATACCAGAAAATGTTTATCCAAAGCTTTTAAAGAGGAGAAAAGATCTCATTCACTTATTTACCCCTTTTCCAAAAATATCCAGAGCAGAAAATAAGGACATGCAATCTTAGCAAAGACAACCCAAGTTTAGCTGGTTTATATCTAGAGCTTTATAGAGCTTGTAAATACAAATAATTGTTTGGTAGAAACAGGGTTATTTTATCATATAAAGTCACATTTTATGAAGCAGATTATGATGCTGGGAAAGTGGATTTTGATGACCCTCATGTCCTTCCAGTCCCATTCCTAACTAATTTTTTTCTCTTTTACTACAGCCCAGAAGATGGTGAAATTCATCCTGAAATCTGTAGACTATACATCCAGTTGCAGTGTTGCTTAGAAATGTATACAACAGAAATGCTTAAGTCCATATGTCTGCTAGGATCACTGCAGTTTCATCGGAAAGGTATTGAATTGCACAAGTATACAGATGTTCATTTAAAAAACCAGAACAGTCTTTTTGGGCTATGTACAGGTCTTGATGAAAGACAGAGCACCAAACTGCAAAATGAACGATACCACTGAAACATTTTAGCTACTGGGAAAAAAAATCTATATTTGTGTTTCATTATCATCATTCTCACAGAAGTGTGTGATGTCTGGCATGTATCACTAGTGTCCTCGCAGTTCAGAAGTCTGAAAAATTTTTTGAAAGAGTGGTCCCAAAAGTTTTAGATGATGTTATTCAGATCAATGGAAAAACTATCTTAGTCATTTTATTAGATATTTGTTTGATATGATAATTGAGGACTAGTGTTTGGAGAAGCATAGTTTTAGTATTAAACTGATCCGTTACTATCCCTGGTGTTATCTATCCAGCAATGACAGCTTATAGCTAAAGATGCATAAATATGGTTATACAGCTGCCCACCTTCATAAAACTAGGTACTAGTTTCAGAACTGAAATCTACCTCATAGATTTTTTTTTTTTTTACACACAAAGGAGATGTCCTTGCGTCAGTGAAAATGTATCTCTCTAGTGATTGTACATTTGATTAGCCATCTACTGACAGGATAATTTACTGAATAGGTTACTTAGTAACGTCATTACTCAGTGATGGCACACACTGATTGGGATGGTATCTGTGCTGATGGTAACTACCCTTTCCCCAGATAATATCTTAGCAGAATATATTAAGTAAAGACAAGACAAAGTTCTGTAATGAACTGTAATGAAGGTGTTTTAATGAACCTTATGTATTTCCTGTCATGCTGAAAGATCCTATAATGTATTTTTCACATCTAGATATAGGATATAGCTAAAGCCAGTGATACTTTTATTATGAAAGAATGAGAGGTTTATAACTGCTCAGTTGAGCTTCTCAGTGATTTTCTCAAGTCAAAAAGAAATATATAAAACAGGAGGAGACAGAATTAACCAAGCCATAATATAACAAGAGGCCAGTAGCTGCTAAAATGAATCATCATTTTTTAATACAGAGTGTACTGCATTTCCTAGCATGGCTACAGCTGTCAAACCATCTTCTGTAACTGTAGAAGGAAAGTAGCTTGAGGTGACCTAAGTAACCCTGATTTGTTTTTGTCTCTCCCTTTTGCCTCTGGATGGAATCTACATTAATAACTGAAACTATCAGGTGTCTAATATCAAACTATTAGATGTCTAAAGTTGGTTAAGATGAATTACAGGATTATAGTATCGGCCAGCTAAGTTCCTATCTGGAGGTACTTGGTTCCTCATCTCACCACAGAGAAATTCATGGTTGCTGTTCTGGCATTGTTAAATAGAGTAACGTTTGTCCCATATCCATATAGAGATAACCACAGTAACTTGGATCTGTGACGTTCTTTGAGAAAAATTCATAATAGGCAAAAATCATATAATCACAACGGTTCAAATAATGTGAATTTTTAAATTTAGCCAATGGAACATTGCTCTTGTATATTAAGTACTTGGTATTTACAACACCTGGAAGTATTATAAAGACATCACGCATCAAGGGAAATTCTAGCTACTTGTTAAGTATCTTTTCATAGTGAAGGTAGTCATATACTAGATCAGGCACCCGAGGAGGCTGTGAAATCTCCATCCTTGAAGATACTGATAACTCGAATAGCCCTGACCAATCTGATGCAAGTTGGCTCTTCTTTCAGTAGGGTGTTAGACTAGGTGACCTTGCAACCTATTTATTCTGTGTTCTGACAAAACATACGATTTTTCAAGGAGTGTGGTTCTTCAGTGTAGGCAAAGCGCATAAAGTTATCTCTAGGAATGAAAGAGTGAGAGTTTCACCATTATAAAATCTATTGTGCTGTTGCTAGTATGTAACTTTTTTACTTTTTTTGCCTCTTTAGTTTTTAACCCGTTTTCCACCATCTGAGTGACTGTACTAAAACAAAAAATTGTTTTCCTTGTGTATGTAGAGTACTACACTTAGAAACTTCGCTTAATTTATAAATGTGCATGTCTGATGTTCTTTTTGTGTCTTGAAGCTCATTTTTGAAAGTAGTATTTTCCATTTGGATGTAACATTTTCCATTTTCTAGTCCTCTTAGGTGTTTCATAAGTGGTTTGTTAGGTTTTTAAATTTCCATGAGATTTCACCAATTTATTTTCTTACTTGGGAGCCAGCAGATATTCAAGTAGAATGACATGCAGGCTCTTCTCAGCAACCTGCAGCTAATAAATAATCATGTGGGTACTGGTATCTTGATCAGACGTCATCAAAGAAACTATAGAACTGATAAATCTAAGGCAGTGGGCTGATGCTGGAGCTCTTTTCCCAAGAGAAACTTGGCCAATGCTCCCTGCTGGGAAACAGATGCTCTTTAATGAAACACCACACTACAACTTGAAGGGCTGAAGTAGTTGACGTAATTTCTGTCCGAGGAAGCTACTGGATGTGATTATCCTTTTTTCAAATTAATACTGAGGTTGTCAAGGTCCCTCATTGAGAAAACCCAGAACTACCTCGGAGTTCTTAAATACACCTCAGCATATATTGGTGTATTCAGCCACAAATATTTTGGGGTCAAAGGTTTTCACTGATACCTTTCAAGGAACTTCATTGCATTATTAATATGTAAACATAACATAAAAGAGCTTTGCTGATGCATATATCCACAACAATAATATATTGCTTTCATTGCTAGGAACTGTAAAATATTATTATTATCACTGGATTGTTACAGCATGTCACTGTGGAAGTGCACATTACCAAAGTTTAATGTCTATGCACATTTACATAGAAACCATTAATATCTTAGGATGATCTACAGATATAATTGATGTGTTTGGTTATAGAATTAGATATATTAGAAAATATTTTTTAAAGCCTTATGTTGCAGATTGCAATCATTTTATTAGCTAGCTATGCAGAGTTTGAGCAAGGCATTCATTTTATTAATGAAGGGAGTAAGCCCATAAAACAAATCAAAGGCAAGAGGGGACAGTTAAAAAGAACTGGAGATGTTTTCCAGAGTTCAAAACATGCTGTAAAAATAGTTCAAGCTACCTTATGAAAGATTTGAAACTGGTAGCCATTTATGCTGAGTTTGAACAAAATAAGTCACTGCTCATGTGTAGTTATATGAAGATAGTATTCTTATGGTCCAGAATCAGTTCAGCCTGCTGTATTGTTTGTAACTTGTTAAAAAAGAAATGTACACACATGGAGAGGTAATTCCTGCTGTCAGTTATTTGCACATAGCTCTACTCATTTTAATAGAATTTCAATACCTGTGGGACAAAATGAGTCCAGGATACATGAGATTCCCAGAATCTTACAGTTTCTTGTATGAAATGGTCTGAAAGTCTTATTTTTGCTTGTGTCTTTTTTTGTAAATTATGTGTTTATACATTAATTTCTCAGAATAAGATGCAAAATACTTCAATGCTTATAACCTACATATTATTTATTCTTACCACAAGCCTATTTGAAAGCTCTGAAGAAAAAATCACAGTTCTGTCACTGTAATTGAGATGTGTGGGCCCTGTCTGACTTGTATAAACATAGCTGAGGGCAGAGTGATACTAGCACTAACCAAGTGGTAGGTACCTGAATATTTAGGTAAAAAACAAAAGAACTGAGTCTTGTGGGAAGATCATGTGTGCGTACTATGGACAGAAAACATTAGGCTTTTGTGATGTGAATTTAGGCTGAACTCATTCTTGTATTGTTGGTACCTCAAATACCAAATCACAGATAACTGTGTATTGTGTACCCCACAAGAAATTCATAATTGTTGCTTTTCCAGTATGTATTTTGTGATAACAACGTATATTTCCTTAAAATAGTACCTAAAAGCCTGTTACAGTTTATATTACAGATTACAAAAATAAACCTTCAATTCAGTGAAGGGATTTTTGGTTTATTTGACTTCATTTAAATTATGTGCTATTAGATAGTTTTGAAGGAGAAAGGAAGGATTATTTAATAGACATTCTATTGTCCATTGTTTAATGGGCATTCTGCTGAAAGACTGATATGTGTTATTACTCACACATACTACTTACACAAGAGGAGTAAGATTTGAGAGAAAAGAGAAGCACACACGTGTGGAGAAACAAGCACTTAAAAAATCTGGAGAATCACCCATTCTCATGTGGACACTGTAAGAGGCCAAAATGAATAACACAACAGGCATGGAAGGCGGACAGCAGAAACTGTGTATTTGCCACATTTCTTTTTTACTTCCTACACAGTTCTTTCCTATTGCCCTTTTTATGTTTTTCTTTTCATTTACTTTATCTGTGATCTATAGCTTGTGCATTTATGTGTTATTGCCAGGTTAGAAGCCTGATGAAAATGCTGCTGCCTTCTTGTGAGAAGGCATCTTTCAGCTTTGCTAAATTCTGCCATTCCCCTCAAAGATCTTTCCAATTCATCTGCAGTGAAATATAACTAGCTTTATTCATTGTGTAAGTTTCTCTGCTAAGCAGGTGATGTCTAAAGCTTAGGAGCATAGGGTAGCACAACAGAAGCAAACAGAAGTTGCCACAGAAGCAGTAAGGAGCAGAACAGGTGAGACACATAAAGCACAGTGGTCAGAGATGATGTATGTAACCTTACTGAACTGATCATTTTCTACTCTGTTATTTATCCTCACTCAAGTATGATTTCAGCATTATTTAATTCAATTAATTTAATTTCATACCAAAGGGATTTTCTGCTTCTTAAAGAAAAAAAAAAATGCTGAATTAGAGGGTAGAAGGCAAAGAATTCATCATGTTTTATATTAAAATGTCACAGTAAAAAGAGCCTCTGTCTAGTTAACTGGCAAGAACAGCAAGTGTATGTGGACATCTCTGACAAGACTCTGTGCATGATGAAGCTCCAACTGAAATTAATGAAAGCCTTTCCACTGACTAAATTGAAAGTAAAATTTAGGGTTCACATCCCTTTTTTAAGAATGTGTAATACAACCACTAGAAGGATGAGAAGATTAAAGAGCTTCTGTTTCTCTACAGGCTGTGCTATGTAGTAGAAATGTTAAGCCTGAGTCATACATGTTATTCAAGCAAAGTCTTTATTATTAGCTGACTCTTTAAGTGTTTTGAAGTGATTGAGCAGATGCTCTGCAATTCAAGAAAGGCTTCATGAATTGTTCACAATTTCAACAATTACTGGTAAAGAGCTCTTTTCTGTTGAAAAGAAATCTATGCTGTTCGTTCTGCTAAATCTGCAAGAGCTTGCCTTTGTGCTAACAAAAAGAACATAACAGTCATAGTGCTTCTGTTCTAAATTTGTGAAAAAGAACTTTTACTGTTACTTTCAACTAGCATTGTTATTGTTTCCATTGAAACACCTTTCACATCCCTGAAGGATGCATTTGTAGACAGGGTTGTTCTTGATGGCATGTCACCAAAGGTCAGGTCAGAGTTCAACATAACACTTCAAAATAATGGGAGAATTAACTACCCAGAAGTAACATCTTGTGATTTCAGTAGGAAATTAGGTGTTTCCCTGGGGCAACCCTCTTTTACAAAGTGCTCAGTGAGATAGTTGTAACAGTATGTTGTGTTAGGGGCTTCTTGTAAGGGCAAAAATAATGAATAATAAAGTTTACACAAACGAACAATTAAAATTGTACAATATAAACGATCTTAACAGCATAAGCTGCAGTTAAGAACTAGAGAAAACTGACAGTTTTACCTACGATACAGAGGAGAACATAATCTGCGAAGTAGGCTTGGGCTTCTGTTCCACAAGGAATTGAGTCATCATAATAACTTGTTACCACCTGAAAGATCTTGGTCCCTTCCTCTTTATCTTCCTTCCCTTATTCATGCCTTCACTTCTTCCTCCCTTTCATTGCTTATGGCCATATGATCATCCTCCTTTGGCACTTGCTCTTGAGCATGTAGGGTTGTTCTTTACTGACCTGACTTAAATCACTGCAATGTCAGAAAAATTCACATTTTATTTTTACTTTTATTGGGATACTCTTCTATGATTCAATGGGTTAAAGTGGCTCTCAGGGGGATCTGGAAAAGCACAAGTTGGCAGTGGTTGCCAAAGTAAGCAGCAGAGAAAGGATGCAGTACATCACTCTTTTATAAATTGTAAACTTGTTAGGTTAAGCAATCTCTTGAAATCATAGTTAGATGACTTAGTTGAGGGCGAAGCAGGGAAAAGGGCTTCCTGACTTTAAAGGGTAATGAAAACAATAAGCAAGTATCTTTTGTAGTGTAACTAATGTCTAGGTTGACATTCAGACAAGTAGCTAAGAATTGGGGTTTTTTTTTCAGCAAAGGAATAACTTATCTCTAAATACCACAATTTAGAGAACCTGCCCAAAAAGATTTTCTTAAGAAAGAGAAAAAAAACAAGGTTATAAGCCTGATAGCAGAGATACGTATTTGTGACGTGGAAGAGCAATATAACATGTGCTGCAGCCTTGGTCTCTAGTGTCCCAGAAAAAATGCTCTAAATGACCACTACTCTATTAGCTGTTCTTGTTCTTCCTGCTCTTTGTCAAACCTAAAGGAATTACTCAGGTTTGTCCTGATGTGAAAATTTTTCAAATTGCAAAAATCGTGAGATGAAAAGCCATTTCCTACTCAACTACTCATACAACTGGTTTAAACATTGATTTTTTTTTTCCCTCTATTTTTTTTCCCCCCCTCAGAGAGGGAAAAACTTTAATTTCTCAGTGACATGTCTGGGATGCATTCCAATTTGAATTTTCTCATTTAAATGTACTTGGTGCCTGGACTGTACTCGCCACTACAGAAAAAGAATACCATCAGAAGTCCACAGGAGGTTTGCAAGGATGTCAAAAAAAAACCCCGCCAGTACTTAACTCTCTTGCTTCTCCACTATTATGGTCCACATCCTTTATCCCATTCTCTCCCTGACAAAAGCCCTGGCAGATCTGACATGAAGCCTAACACTGCATTTCATTTTCATATAGTGAGGATGAATTAGGCAAGAGTAAGCATGGAAATTCAGAATATAATACATATTGGGCTGTGCGTGGTGGCAGCTATGTATTGCTTTTAAAATCACCAAGTACAAAATGGCACATTTTTGTCTTTTGTTTTCCCTTAGTATTGCTGTAATACTAGGAGACATGGATTGCCATGTTCTTTAGTGTCAAAGTTCTTGAAGTTGCTTTCAGAATATATGCTGTAGTTTTCTTGCTTATTTTGTTCTGTTTTGCCCTCTGGGTCTTATTTTGTGTCACATGTGAGCCACTGGAGTTTAACTGAAACCCTTCATAATACTCACTGTGTAAAATTCTAAGCTCCACACATGCCTGCATGGGACTTCCCTTATTTTCGTTTGGTAGGAGTAACATACTGCCGCACTCTGATCAGCAGATTGGTGCTGCAGATTGGTGTGGTCTGCTCTCTTTCTGAACAGTTCTTACTCAGAGTTTGCATTGACCACTGTCTCTTTTCATTTATACTGTGCAAGATCAAGCTCAAAATATCAATGACATAATCTTGAGTATACATTTTAATTAATGGGGATATATGTTTTGTTTAAATGTTTTAAAGGAAAGGAACTTTGTGCCCCACCCAAGATCCTAGATACTAAAGTGGAAGAGAGTTCTGAAGTACCTATTTTAGAAGACACGTCATCATCACCAACAGATATTCAGCAGCATTTATGGCAGGTTTCCACAGATATTGAAAACACTGAAAGGTATGTGTAGCACTATCGTTCCTAAACAAAAAAAATTTCTGACTAGGGTGTATTTAGTCTTTTCCAATTAGGCAGCCAGTGTTGCTACTATGAAAAGTATTAGTAAAATAATAAACTGTTAACATTTCCATTACAGTTAACACATCTGAGAGCAACTTCTAGAAGAAGGGCAGGGAGAAGTGACATCTTTAATTAGGCTAATTACCAGAGGGTAATTGTCAAAAACAAAGGGTGGGTGTCGCTGCGGTTTACACAATCCTCATGCCGGAACGGAGCAGACCCAGACTCCAATATGGTGTGCAGAAAGCTCCGTTTATTAAGTGCGACAAAGTTATATTTATAGGCACAGAGTTTCCGTACATGCACTGATCACGCGCTTCAAGGTTACAGTTAATTGGCTCGTTAGTGAAATTCACGTGTCTATCCTAACACTGTAATTGGCTAGTTAGCTTCACTCTGAGTACATGTCCGTACCTGTCCATTCATGTCCATCCTTGTTTACAAATCTGACAGCAACAAGTCCTGCTGCTCCTTAAAGTCTCCCACAGGTGGGAAATGATGTTGCTAGTGGGAGAGATTCTCTAAAGTGCAGCTTTTATCTCCGCTTGAGTGGTTTCTGATTTTGTACCTGAAATCTGCTGGCCTCTGGTTCTAGCACAGAATCTAGTTTGTTTCAGTTGATTCTGCCCCTATTTATGAATGTGGAAGCCTTAAGAGGGGAAGAGAACTTTGTCCACAGGTTTATCGAAGTGGACTTGTCTTACCCTCTTAAGTATGCAGTTGAAAGACAGAGAGACCCTTTAATAGCGAGCAATCCTGATGGCCAACATTTCTTTGCTAAAATACTTATTTTGATGGCCTTATATGTTAAACTCCTGCTGAGATTTTAATGATTGTTTATTTATATAAAACTAAGTTCTGTTCTACTGAGCGATTACTTATTGGGAATGCTGCTTCATTTCTAAGAACCATTTTATATGTAGGTGAATGAGGAAAGACCACATTGTTTTTAAATCCTGAAAGGCTTAAGACATTACAAACCTGCACACAAAGTTGCTGGCCTGCCATCTCTCTGTAAAAGGGGGACCTTTTTGCCGCTTCTGGACTCTCTCAGAACATATCCAAATGTAACTTGCTTTGTGAGGTGATATTTTATCACATTTTGCATCTTCTGCCTTTATAAAAAATTTTATGCCAGAGTCCTCCTGAGAGGGAGAGTGACAGCCTTGTTTCTAAAATTTTCACTTAATGTGTAGGGAGCTGAAGTGAGGTGGATTAGCTGTGTGTATTATAATTTCTTTCTGAACAATGAAACATATTCATGGCCCAAGCTACAGAATGCTGATAAGGGGCATTAAGTTGACATTAGTACTAGCTTGTGCTAATTTTAAGGCATATTGTGTATTTTGCCATTAGGATCACGTTGTGCCCACTAACTCATTTAATATGGAATACTCAAGTGTCAGAACAGATGGACCAACACAACTAATTAGTATCAGATTGGCTAAAAAGGGCTCCTTTGTTAAATCTGCTTCCCTTTATTTTGGTATGCATCTTCTAATACATGTGTGTGAACCAAACGCTTGGCCAGGAATAGATTTTTTTATTTATTACTCCATTATTTAAGCATATAAAGCTGTATTGTGAGCCATTCCATATTCAGTCTTTAACTGCTGTTCGATTGTATCTCTTTCAACTTGTTTCCACAGAGATATAAGAGAAATGAAAAACCTTTTAAGTAAACTCAGGGAGACTATGCCTTTACCACTGAAAAATCAAGGTAGGTTTTGTATTTTCTTCATGGAAGGAAAATTAATTAAAGGGTTTGCCTTCTGAAAAATCCAGGGGTTTTTATACAAATTACGAAAAGAGAAATCCGGGTGAAGTCTCTTCCCTGCTTATTAAGTGGATCCAGAATTTAGTATGTGAACTCTGGCCTCTCGAGTTTCACGTGAGGTATTCTGGAATTTTATAGATTTGGTATCCATAGATGAAATAACAGACTTTTTCCTGGTGACATGAAGGCAGCAGCACAACTGATTCCCTGTGTCAGGAGGCTTTCTTTTTCAAAGGTAATGAAGGTATAAATTGCACAGACTGTGATAGGGGTCCTATTGAGTGATGGAGTGTGCTTTACCCCTGCAAGGCTTGTAGCCTCTGTGACGTGACACTGACCTGTGCAGAAACGGTACTTGGCTTGAGTCTGCTGACAGCCTGCGTTTCCCGCTAGCCAACTATAATGCATCCCTTACAAACGCAAAGGGGCCAGGATCTCCATCCTATGCAGGTATTTAGCAATAGGCCTTTGTTTTGTGGCCCAGCAGTGTTAAATATTCCACATCTACAAGGACTCTCTTTCTTCATGTGCGCAACATTAAAAAGATAATAATTCTCCTTTTTTATTTCTTCTTGATAATGTGTATTTCTTAAATGGTGTGTAGTCTTTGCACAGAGGCAGCTGATGAAGTATGCCTAATGTATCCTGGACCTTGTCCCAAGTAACTAAGCAGTCTAGCATTCATCATAATATGGTGAGAGATGAATATTGAATAGATGGATCCATTATTCAAGTAAGAGATTATGGCAGGATGACTTAATGAAAAATACATGAAAGGAGAAAGGCAATTGCTTATGATACTGCTATGCCATTGCAGAGACTGGAAAAATGCTGTAAAGTCTATGCCTAACCTAGAAGAAAGGAGTGTGGTGGCAATAAGGAAAAGACAAATTTGGGGGATATAAAGCATATAGAATCTTGAATTCAGACCAAGAGATAAAGGCGGACAGAATTCTTTTCTGCTGACTATTGTGTCTACATTGCCTTTCAACACTGGCCAGAAAATCAGTGATCCACCTGTGCAGCAGGATGGGAAACATGCCAGCTAGAGCTTAAAAGCCCTGAGACATGCCCCAGGATCAGGTAATCATAAATGGTGTTTTTGCAGGTCCCACAGACTCCAACTGTGACCATAGTTTACAGATAACTGCTGAGAATGGATGCTGCAGCAATGGACAGTCATACTCATTATTCATACAGCACTTAAAATTTTTAAAATATTCCAAGACCTTTCATTAATTAGAGCCAGACAACAGTATAAGTAAATAGAACAAATAAACAACAACATACGTAATAGCAGGAAGGTATAGTGTTATTGATCAGTGGTATTACAGGTAATTCACAAGAAGGACTTGAACATGTTAGAGCGGGTCTAGAGGAGGGTCGCAAAAATGATCAGAGGGCTAGCAGACTTCTCCTATGAAGAAAGGCTGAGAGAGTTGAGATTGTTCAGCCTGGAGAAGAGAATGCTCCGGGGACATCTTATTGCAGCCTTCCAGTACTTAAATGGAGCTTATAAGAAGAATGGGAACAGTCTTTTTAGCAGAGCCTGTTGGAACAGGACAAGGGATAATGGTTTTATACTAAAAGAGAGGAGATTTAGACTAGATATAAGGAAGAAATTTTTTACAATGAGGGTGGCGAAACACTGGAACGAGTTGCCCGGAGAGGTGGTAGATGCCCCATCCCTGGAAATATTCAAGGTCAGGTTGGGTGGGGCTCTAGGCAACCCGATCTAGTTGAAGATGTCCCTGCTAACTGCAGGGGTGGTTGTACTACATGACCCTTGAAGGTCCCTTCCAACCCAAAGCATTCTATGAGTCTATAATTAATATGTTCTGGACTGTAATCTTGACATGCATATTATTACAAGCAGTGTTTAAGGGAATGATTATGAGATGAATTAATAACATTGAATGAGTGGATCTTTATAAAACCCAATCCTTCTTTCACTAAATGAGTGAGGGTTTTGCTGTTGATTTCAGTGACAGCCAGAACAGAATTGCTATTGCAAGCCCATGAAAGCTTTACATAATGTTAATGACTGCTCACAAACCAGGGGTTTTTTTTAAAATGGAATTTTCTTAAGTGACAGCAGGAAAGTCACTATGCTTAGCAGTTTAGTTGATGTGTTTTTAAGCTTGAGTTGCAATATTAAAGGATCTCTTACCTACGTTCTTAATAGTTAAGTATTTTTATTACAGTTGTTTCTAGAGCCTACAATCAAAACTAGGTCCCCGATGTAACCAGAACATTAATGAGGCATAGCTCTTAACCCTGAAACCATGCCTGACAATGGTTCAAAAGCAAAGTGAATTCTAAAGGTTTTGTGAGACAGCTCACTGCCTGTGCATGAGTTAACATAAGTATAGGAACTAATAAATACATTTTGTGTGAGTTTAGAAGGAGTTAATATAAAAGGTAGAAAGCTAACCAGGAACAGAGTGAGCATATCATGCTAATTTTCCCAGACAAGTACTTTTTCTCGTGATGTGCCAAGATGTTCCAGTGTTGCAGTTTTAAATGGAAATTCTCTCTGATGTGCTCAAACAGCCACCCAATAATGGTTTCTTTTATGTTTAAATTAATCCAGAATTTAACCTTAAGACCGACATTTCCAAACTTGTATGTCTGCAAGATCTCAACAAACTTATCTTTATGTTTTATTTGGAACCCTAACATTATTCATACATGCAGGAATATTGTGGCTTATTATTGTGGCTCCCAGTATGGGAGGTCTGATGTTATTTAGGTTTCACCATTGAGCTGGTATTCTTCTTGCCAAAATTTCTATTGCATTATCATGGAGATCTTGATCATTAGCATTGTAAGATTCTCATATACAAAATTCAGATTATTACTTGCTGTATGCCTAGAACAGTGGGATCTATTGATCAAGTAGGTGCTGTTAGGACACATAAATGACAAACTCTTTTGTGTGTGTACATATGTACATATTTGTATTAAAATGTGGGGTTTTTCATCACAGATGACAGCAGCCTCCTAAACTTGACTCCATATCCATTGGTAAGAAGACGGAAGCGAAGATTCTTTGGACTGTGTTGTCTTGTCTCAAGTTAGAAGATGAAACACAGGAGCACCAAGAAAACCATAACTTTGATTAAACCATTATTATTTGACCACTGAAAAGATGAACATTGCTACTCTTGATTATAAAGTACATTTTCTACACTATCCTATTCTTTCTTCTCTTCTGCTCCAACCCCCTTTTCAAAGTAAGGGTTTTAATAGTTTAAAGATACATTGGTCAAAGAAAAGCTGTGGAATAGATATAGCATAATTGTTTTTAAAACTTTTTAAAGTTTTGCATGCTCACTTTCAACTACTCAGAGAAAAGACACATGAATTATGGTTAATAGATAATTTAAAAGTTTTTTTTATTGTTTGAACTGCAGCTAAAAGTTTGTGCATAGTACAGTACTCTTTCTAGTATCATATTAAAAGACTTGATCATATTCTAACAGTCTTTAAGCATAGAAAACTATTTAAGAGCAAAAGTATTAAAAGTTGTAAAACATTTAAACAATATTGTAACAGAATTTGCACAAAATCTCCAGTTGCTTTTCATGCTCTTTCATATTTAGTCTTCCACTATATCTCAATTTAAAAGCTTCTTAAAAACTTAATTTATGATACACAAACCATATATGAAAATACTTAGAACTTGTAAATACAGAGAAAGCATAATATCTTCATATGGTGCAATGCATAGAAGCAACAGATTTCCTTTTAAGCTGATAGTATCTCTACAACCTTTAAAAAAAAATATTAAACAATGTAAAACACAACACCAACCCATTTTGTTTCCAGTGGAATTCAAAGCATGGTATCTGCTTATCACTAAGTAACAACTCTTATAGGGCATGCCAGAATTATCTGAGACTGTAAGATATTAAACGTTTTACATTGTTAATAAAATTTTTTATTTAAATTAAATGTTATGTTTCTAGTTATGTTGCTGGAATATGTCTTTTTTCTAATTTTGTTATCAGTGTATTACACAAAGTGTTGATACTTTTTCTATTTCGAGAAGTATTTTTACAAAGACAGATGAACACTTGTGGGTAATGTATAAATGCTAAAAGGACAGCTAGTAGCACCAATAGGTATGAATAGGTCAGACTCATTTCAGGATGATAGGCAAGACATCAGAACTGAACTTGTGCTCAACTGCAATGCTGTGAAACCCATAACAATCTGTAACTACTGTACAGAGCAGGTCACTATAGCCTTGTAGTAAGTAAAGTAATATCTGACAAAGGTGACTGTGAGCCCTTCTGTCATTGCACCATGACCCAGCATGTCAACAGGAACGAAATTCCTTCTTCCTGTGTAAGGGTTTAGTGGTGGGTAAGGAGATACCGTTTCCTTGTCACAGGAAGCACCCATACAGATAAATTCTCTGAGGTTTTTTGGTAGGCTATTAGTACACTTCCCACAGAAGTTCGTTAAGGATAGCTATTCACTGAACTATGTCTGACACCTACAAAGTTTAATTTGACTCATTTGTCGTCCAATTTTTTCTCCTGGAATGAAAGTAAGAAAACACCCACATTGTCAGAAGTATTAGTGTAGTGTCTATAGCAAGGATCAGAAATGCAGCAGTAATTCCCAAGAGTCTGAGGCAGGAAGTTTTCTTCCTGAAGAGCTGCACCACTTATGTTTTAGGCATTCATGTAACTGAGCTTCCAGCATTTCTCTGGAAGAATGTTTTTCTTTTCACTCAGATAAAGCAGAGTATCTTGGTTTTTTCCGGATGGGACTAATCTGTTCCCCTTTCAATCTCCCAGACAGAAAATACACTTTTGAATAATCAAGCCCCCAATTAAGACTTTAAATGCAACGAGGAAACCTTAAGCTAAAATGCCCTCATGGAAATGGTGTGTTTCCATAAGCAAAATTAATTCCATCTGAGGAATGCATGACGAAATTCTTTATAAAGCGCAGAAAAATTTAACTGCAATGATTTTTAAGATTGCGGGTCACAAACTGTTCTTCAGTGTACATGGTATTTAATGCGGGGAGATTGTGCATGTGAGCACAAATGCGTTTTTAAAAAGAATAGAATGAAATTCTACAGCAGGATTTTTTCTCGAAGTTAATTCTTTGATGTTTCCCCCACATGCCTCATGAACAATATTTCCTTTAATCAGGTCATAGTTTTCTGTAATAAATAAAGAATGTCCAAAAGATGGCAGCACTTACATGTTTTCATGAAAAGTCTACAAACCAACAGGCTTGGTTTATGACTCCATCCCCACAGATATAATAGGTTTTGCAACTGTTAAAACTTCGGAGAAACGATTTCTGATGTCTAATGCCTATTAAAAAACATTTTCTGGGAAGACAATCTGTGATTACAATTAACCAATTAATTTTGGTTCAGTCTAAGTTAAAAGACTGATACTATTTTATTAATCCTGTAGACATTAATTCCAAAAAAACCAGTGTATGAGCACAAGACTGAATATGCAGTGATGCTATGAGACAGCAGGAGAAAGAAAATTTCAAGCAAACTCTGTTAGTTCTTTTAAAATCTTGTTACATTGGTACACACAGAAACCGTTGTGTCGGGTCAGTGTGGTTCACTTTTTAACAACTACTTTCAAAGGAAGATGGGCAGATTAAGCAGTAAGTGTGTATAATGCAGTACCTGCCTGCATGTCATCGCATGGAAGTTAACATGCCAGCTTATGTGAAAGCTCATATCTCTCTATTTTTACCACATCTATTGCAGTGGAATATACATTAGTGAGACAAATGTATACGTTAGTTATGCAAAGCTCTTGACATCAGTCATATCACCATATGTTGCACACCTTTAGCACAATCTGTGATGGAAATGGGTTTACATATGTTCTTTAAAGTCCTTTTTGTTTGCACAGTTTGAAAGTGTACAGAAATTTGCACATACTTGTACATTTTGTTATTCCAGAAACTAGATGTGTCTCTTCTTCCTGAAGACTACTAAAATTTCAGGGTTTGCTCATATTGAAGCCCTCCCATACTTCTAAGAAATTTGCAGCTTTTCTCAAACCCCTTGTATTTATTATACCTTTTACTAATCCTAATGGTCACATGCTTTAATTTCCAAGCTTTACGGCCACTTAAGGAATATTGGTGATCAAGGGTGAATCTTTTAATAGATAAGTGTCCATGAACCAAGGCCTGGTAAGTATCTGAACTGAAGAGGTGTTAAGAGATAAATTGGCTTAGTTAAAATTCAAAAGGAAACAATTATTTTTAATCCAATAAACATCATGTAGGTCCAAGAAGGATAAATTATATTACTACATTTTACTTTAGTGGAATAGTACATGGTGGGATCAAAGATAAAAAGTTCCCACAACAAAATTATATACAAATCAATTAGAGATTATTAAGAGCCATTCTTCTATTTGTTTTCCAAGTATTACAAAAAAAAAGAATACATTGATAAATGCCTGAATGCATGGATACAAGCAATTTGGGAAAATACTGAGGAAAACAGTACTTCATTTCTATGTCCTGAACGAGGTTTGAACATTTTAGTTGAAAATGCTATAGGTTAAAGGCACCACAACTCTTTTGCAGGATAAGAAACCAGAAATAAAGTTTCTGTACCCACCAAATATGTCAAGTTCCACCACCTCTTTTACTAAAATTTTGTGTGGCTCCAGCTTTTCAGAGCAAAACCCAATTCTGGTCCACCATTAACCTCCAAGGGCTACAGGGGGACAGTCTGCCTCACCATGGTTTTCACCATGGCCTGCAGAGGAATCTGCTCTGGCATCTGGATCACGTCATCCCCGTCTTTCTTCACTGACCTTGATGTCTGCAGAGCTGTTCCTCTCACATATTGTCCTCTCACCCTGCTGCTGTTGCACAGCAGTTTTCACTCTTTCTGAAATATGTTACCACAGAGGCACTACCACCATCACTGATGAGCTCAGCTTTGGCCAACAGCAGATCTGTCTTGGAGCCAGCTGGAATTGGCTGTATTGGACATGGGAGCAGCTTCTGGCATCTTCTTACACAAGCCCCCCCTGTAAACCCCCTGCTACTAGAGCCTGGCCACACAAACCCAATAAAAGCACCCACATCATGCTTATTTAAACCTTTGAGGCTAATGTATTGTGCAAGCATGGAAAATTCAACCTGCAATGAGGCATTGGCTTCACACACAAGCACCATCAACATAAAAGGGTCAAGCTTTGAATTTAGTGGGACTGTAGTAGAAAAGTGGGTAATAGCAGGGGGAAAAAAGATAAGCTGTGAGGATTTCATAAGATCCAAATAATTTGAATAATACTTTAAAGAAATAATGCTTTCACTCTCCCACCATGTCAGAAAAAAGCAGTAGTCAGCAAAAGGTAAATACTTCAATGATTTATAAGTGCCTAGTGAAGTTCTGTAAATACTGACAAGAAAATTTTAAATACGATGTATTTTTTATGCAACCTGGCAGGTACCTCTAGAAGTAGAACTATACTAGCTTTATATCAGTATTCTATAAATGCAGGTACCGCTGAGTCTAAATTTATTTACATGTCATTTATGAGAGGGACATATACTCCAGAAACACATCATAGAATTATTCATGATTGAAAGCATGAAATGAAGAGATGCTTTTGAAACAGTACACAAAGTCTTTGTCAAATGCATATTGCCTTAAAAAGCCCTGAATAAATTTTAAAGTATGGATATGTTTTACATTTACATTTACATTATAAGTAGAACCAGAGTCAGCTAAATGTCCCGGCATTCATTGATATTAGTAATCCAGGAAAAATGTTGTGCTAATGTAGAAGTGCCTATAAATGGTCTTTTGGAATATGAAGAATGGTGGAATCCCAGCTACAGACTGGGGAATGGTGAAGCAGAGAAGAGGCAGCTGGGAAATATTGGGCAAACTCTAATTGCAGTAAATAAAAAGAAACCATTAACTTCAAGGGAGGGTGGGTAGAGGCCTTTAAGAAAGCGAAGAACAAGTGACAGTGTTTTCAACAGGACTCAGTGAAACCTTCATTTGCTTCCTTTTTAAAAGCACTTAACCTGACTTTCTTCCATGGGACTAGAGACAAAAAGAGCCAGGTTTCTCATGGTACTGTGTATTGCAATACCCACTCAAAACCTGTGGCTCCGAAAGCAGAATCTGGAATCCTAGAAATAATTACTTAGGTGCCCTGTAAGATAGGCTGAGCTTCAAAGCATGAAGGTAGCACGAAAGAGGAGTTGCTTAATCCTATCACTTACAGGCATGGACAGAAGCGGAACGTAAGACACTTGGGAAGTGGCTTAAGACTGCAGACTCAGGTGCCTGATCAGTGATCATGCTCAGAACTAAAGCTTTGGTCTATGGCACCTAAATTTGCCTAAGACGCAATAGATATTTTTTTGGATCTGGTCTAGACACCAGAGAATGGAGCAAATGTCTTATGCTCTGATTTAGGATTGTTTGGGACTAATTGACTGAACAGGTTTCTGGGAACAACGGCAAATACAGGGGGTTGTTAATTCGACTCAGCTTCGTCTCGCACTTCGCATTATCTGTGCACAGATGACTTGGGGGGCTGTGGAAAACGGCTTAGCCCAGAGTTATCTGAATACTGCATCGTACTCAGAAGAGAAATGAACTGAAGCCTTAAAATCCCTTAACAAATAAAATGTCCTGAGCCCCATTCAACCCTTATTCAGTACTAGACATCACCAAATTAGCAAAAGAACAAGTACAGGCTAAACCTTGCTCAGGATAGGATAAGGGCTATCACACCACCAAAGAAACGTTCCAGATAGTATAATCCTCTCAGTCATAGCCTTCCAAACGTCACATAGAACAGGGGATAAAAACCATGAGTTTTGGGTAGGAAAATTGGGAGTGTATGGAGACCCTTCCCCCTTGGTCAGTACCAGCCAAGGTTGCTCTTCTGGGATTCAGAACCCTTACCTGGAGGGGTAAGTGAATATTTAGCATGCTGTAAGTTTGTAAATGCTAGTGATTGACTAACGTGTAATCTTTAGTGATTTTGGGTCATAATAGTGTATTACTGCTTTTTAAAGTACTATTAATGCATTCTTGCATTGTATCTGTGAAATCCTGCAATACTGGTGTAGTAAACCTGTAAGTGAAGTTCCAATAAATAATTTGCTTGAACCTTGCAGTCTGATAAACCTGTAAGTGAAGTTCAATTGAGTAGTCTTCTTGAACCTTGCAGTCACTTTTTGTCTAAGAGTCACTTCTAGATATAGATTAGATTTAATAGATGTCAGATGAAAATTGCAAAGCAACTGCCAGAAGTGTGATTTCCTCTGTAAGCAGTGCTCAGCTCAGCCATTCGATACCTGATTGTCCATAACCCAGTCAAGGTTGATCAAGATATTACAAAAAAAAAAACCAAACCCCTCCAGAAATGCCCTCTTAACCCATAGAGAGCTTAAGAATGGGGAAAATCAACTGCAACAGATTCTAGATCTTTGTCAAGAACCAAGCAGGAGTATATTATTAGTCTTTCCTGGTCATGACAGACAGTACAGCAGCACATTGAATTTTACTGAAGTATTTGATTCACTGGCCAGGAGAGACAGCATAACCCTTTATGAATGTTGCAGGCATCCTAACTTGGAAACCAGAATATGCTGTTGATGTGTGAATTCATTATAAAGAGAATACCACCCAAATGTAACAGCTCAGTTTACCTGAATTTAAAAAAACCACATCAATTTGCCCCCTCTCTTACTCCTAAAGCTTCTGGTCTGAATAGAAGAAGTATTCCAATTGGCATCACTTGATTTTTCAGTGGTGCTGTGAAACACAAACATGGCTGCCTTTCAGAGATGGAAAGACTAGCTAAAGGTTGCAGCTAGATGTTTGTAGAGCTTCATCACTGAGTCCATCCTCCCATTCCAAGTGGCTTTTTCTAGCTGAGTCCTGAAAACCTCCGAAGATGGAAATTGTGCAGCTCCTCTGGACAACTTGCCCTAGTGCTGCACTAATATCCGAGTGAAGAACTATCAGATATAATAGATTTCTAATTTTGTGTCATCTCTCAAGGACAAAATCTAATTTTAAGATTGCTGTATTATTCCTCAATACTTTCAACCTCCTTATCAGTTTTTGTGTGAAAAAAAACGAGATTAATTCTCTTCTTTCAGTGCAAGTGGAAGGTAATAGGTAGCCACACACAGAAACCCCCCACAGTTGTTAGTAAATGATACTATAATCCTTATTGCTGATTTCCCGTATTTCATTTCTATATGACAATTTAAGCATTTCTGTGACTGAAGGAAGGTCTTTCTGCTTGACTTGCATACAACTTCCAAAAGCAGACAACAGGGCATTGGAGAATTGAGTGGTTTTTCTCCATAAAGTTCCTACCAACTCATGTTTTTTGACAATTTTTAAGGAAGGCTACCATCTGATTCCCTATGTATGAAACATTTGAACACCTATTTAAAAAGACTGCAGAAATCATGTCTGCTGATGACTTGTTCCAAATTTGTTTCTGATAGAAGAGGAATCGTTTGTAACATTTGATGCTGGTTGGTGCAGCAGTCTTCTTCTATTTGAGTATTTCTGTGTTCTTAAACCACAGGATTTTTATGCACTCTCTATCATTCTTCTAATCATGGCAACCTCTGGATGCAGAATTTGGCTAGCTATTTAAGTTTGAAAAAAAAACCTACCTGGGATCAGGTCTTCTCTTGCATAAAATGGAAACAATTTAGGAGTGATTCTCTTTTATCATCCAGCCCAGATCACATCACTGTTCTACCACATTTACATTTTTCTTGGATGACAGAATGAATAAGAACAAACGTATTACTAACAAACCTCATGGCCACCGTGATACATCCTTTTAGGCTGATATGGAACGCTATTTTGTGTGATCTTGAAAAAGCCTTAAAAAAAAAAACCTATTACAAACACATTTTTGTGGAAGAGAAATATCCACATAACAAGGAAAGCAGTGCACATTATGAGGAAGAGTGAGTAGTAAAACAATTAGTGAAATACATTGTTTCAACAATCACATTGCAGAAGTTTGAGTAACTCAGGAGTTCTATGAAACAGGCCAATGGGCAAAATCTTGTGTACTGTCAAGATTTTAACCCATATTTGGATACTTGAGGTACATTCAATTCCCTGAGAATCACCACACTGCTCAGGCACAGGTGGGAGGAGCTTTGGCACCAGAACAGCAACCAGCTGCTTCACCAGCTTCCTTATATAGAACAACAGCATCCCTTAATTGACTATGACAGTAATATAAGTAACTTATGACTGCATCCTACAATAAAGGAGGATCCTAGAGCAAGGAAGCAAAATGCTCAGCATCCCAATACAAATCGAACTTTCCCCCAGTCACAGCTTCCCCACGAATAAACCCCCTCAGGAGCCACAGTCAGAGAAGAGCCAGCAGCTTTTACAGAGGGAAACACACCGCGAACGCCCCAGCACCGCGACCTACCCCGCCCCACTCACTGTGCTGGAGAAGCGGTGAAGAGCAGTGGGAAGGCTGGACTGGTGGCGGTGGCACCAGGGTGACCTCTGCGGGACCTACCCTCCCCTTGGTGCTCGTCCCTTCCCGCTGCTTTCCTCTTCCCACCTTTGGGGTAGGTGGCCTTCACATAGCTGATGAGGCTGTAACAAACGTCGTGCGGTTGGGGAAATGCAGCAGGAGCAGGCTTCCGTAGTGACTGAGTTTAGGAGCCTGGCAGACTTGAGCGTTGTGAGGCACACAGAAGCTGACAGCAGCACCTGTGCTGGTGAGCTCATCACAGGCTGGAGAAGGTGTGGAAGTGGAGCTTCACTTGCTGTTGGTATTCATTCTGCAGGTCATACGGTCCTTTCAGTTTTTGTCTGCCAGTCTGCAGTGCCAGGTCTTTCAGCAACTGCTTCCACAGCTTACCTAAGTGCTTCCCTGTGGGCAGAGCTGCAGTGCTGCCTTGGCTTAGCCTGGAACAGGGCTCGTCATTCAAGTGGGTCACATGCAGCTGTTCGGGACTTCAGTGCTATTGTATTACTGCTGATTGCATTTAGATTTAAAAACAGTGGTATAGTTCATCCGGAACTAGGTGTGGTATTTGTTTTATATCCAATCACATCTGTTGTTATCTCGAACCCTTCAAGACCCACACTGGGTGCCAAAAAAGACTGCTGTGGTCACACATCTAAAACATAGCATCATGTGAGCTACTATGAAAAAATTTACCCCAGCCCAAACCAATACTTTTATCTTGATTTGATGTCCAACTTCGAAAATCTGTGTAAGAAAATGGGAAAAATACAAAAACTAGCTTTTATCCCATTTCAGAAATAAATGCACTGTGATGCGCTGATACCCCTTTTTAAAATGCCTGCTGGTCTGAAGTCAGTGTGAGGGTAAGGTTCCTTATTATCTGTGTAAGACGTATCCTACCTATTGTCCAGCTTCACGGACAAGAGGCAAGAGAAGCTAAGGAGACATCTTCTGCTTCTGCTCAGTCCTGAGTTGCTTCAGGCACTGAAGAGATTTGTAGCATTATTTTGGGAAGTTTGTGGTCCTGTTCATGTTCCAGGCTGTTGAAGACACTGACTGACGGGCAGCAAAACTTACTCTTTACCAGCAAAACCTTCCTTTTCTGCTTCACAAAGAACTGAGACAGGCTAAGTGGAGGTGGACAGGAGACATTTTCTAAGGATTAGTGTGGCAAAGGTTAAAACACTGACTTTAAATTGTTCCGCAGCTGAATCATTTATATTAAATCTATAAATCTTTTTCCTGAGATTCTATTTCCTTGTAGTATTTTTACAATCTCAACTACTGCCTCGATCATCTCAAGTAAGAGGTATACCTTTACACCTTAGTTGGTGGCTGTACTTTCAAATGTTTTTTTAACGTAACCTATTCCAAGCACATGCAGAATCTGCTGTCCAGCCTCATGTTGCCAGTCTTAGACATTTTTCAATCTGAACTTGCCTAGCTTTGAACTATTAGTCTCCTCCTTACCAGTGCTTGAGACTTCACCTCATAATTTCGTACATTTTCTTGGTGTAGTATTTATATCCCTTCCATTCTTTTTAAATGTGTTTAAGTACCAGTAATAATGGGAATTCTGGAGTCCAAAAGAGCACCCGTTTCTACATGCCCAGGCTGTTGCTGTCTCATGCAATGACATCTTCATTTGAGCCATTACACGTACTAAGCTCCCTCTTGTTCTTCTGGGACTATGGTTCTTTGATGTATAGAAAGTTTCTGCCAATTTCCAACCTAAATACTGTCCTAGACAACTAATACCAATTTGTTTGTATACTTATACTATCCTTTAAGTGCTTTCTTTGCTGTTATTTACATCTTATCCCCTAGTATTTAGGGAAGACTATACCCTTATCGATTTGCATTTTGCTAATTGGAAAGTCAAGTTTTCCTACTGTCCCGTAAACATTCCTACAGAAATGTATTTAGTCTGAAATTTCCTTTCTCCTCAAACACTGAGTAAATACCAGTTATTGTCTTCTATTTGAGTTTTGTCAGTAAGTTTACTGAAACAAGACTTAATACAATGTACTCATCAAATTTAAAAGGGAAAAAACTTAGTAAATGAAGGCTTTGTTTAGGAGTAGAAAAGATCTGTTTAAAGCACCCAGAAAAGTTTACATTCTTTAATTTAAACATCTTTTAATTTAGTAATACGAAGTGATTTTTTTTCACTCATATTAGGAATATTCATTTTTAGCCATCAAACGAAAAATAATCTACAGATACACTCATTTCACAACAGAACATAAGCCTTTACTCTTCTCTGCTTTTTCTTCCTTTCTCAGCTCCTGTATTCTCTGCATGAACTTCAAAAATTGAGACTGTCACAAGCACTGTGACAGATTCATTACTCATGATACTCCTCGAGGTGATCTGCAGCTATGACTTGCTTTCTTGTTTTTTGCTTATAGTTGTCAACTATAAAAGCACAGAATAAATAAAGCGCTAATATGCATGTTTATCTCAGCAGTTTCGACTGCCTTAAAGATCAAACTGCAAGGTCATTCAAACCATTCCAAGTTCATAGCTAGACACTGCTATTTTTTCTAGCTGTAATTGCCTTGTTGCAGTTCTTAGCTGTATTATGGTTCTTCACTAAAATTTATTGCTGAAAGAAAAAAAGACAAAACCCCTCAGCTGTAGAACTGTAATAATAATGTATTAACTTGGAACTTATTTTTCTTTCATTTTTAATTCCACCTCTTGGGTACCTATGGCTAACACTCCTGTTTGTCCTTCATTTATACTCCAACGCAGAACTGCACAAGAACCAATGTAGACCATTGAAGAGAGCTCAGAATACAACAATGTATCTGACTGACCTGCCGAAAATACTCAGGAAAAAATCCTGGAAACGCCACAAGCTGACACTACCAAATACCATAATCTAAAAAATGTAAACTTAACAAGTTATGGTGTAATATGCATACAAATTCTGATGGTAAAGGAGCATGTAATGGTAAAACAGAAAACTAATATTAAATTGTTAAACTACCAGTGATGTACACATCACTTTTCTCAGACTGCAAACTGATGCTAGTATCAACTAAATTGTTTCAGAAGTTTGAGAGATTATGAAGATAGCAAATATGTTCATATTGATAAAATGCCTCTAAAGATCATGAAAACTTCAGCAAAGTCTACAAACAAAAAGATTATTATGGTGGTGTTCAACCACGCTGCCAATTCGATACATATTCAAATTAAGTTAAAATACATTATACAAACCTATTCGATTGTGCTGAAAATAACTTTCCAAAACTCCAAGTACTTAAAACATTTATATACTCTACATCATAAAAGACATGAGGGTTTCCCATTGTGTGTCATATGCTGCAGAGAATGAAGAAGCTGTGTGCTGTGAATGTGTATTACCTTTAGCTTTTTGTCAAACAGTAACTTAATTCACCTTTGATTCAGTGATTCCAGCCTTTGGTGCACTTCATAGCACAGTCTGTTCGCCAGCTAGCAAGTAGGTTGTGGATGTGCACGTTTTTCTTCCACTGTCTGGGAAAGCAGACTGAAGTAAATGCTAAGTTTCTGCTTTGTTTCCTCTGCCTACTGATAGAAGTTGACTTGCATTTCAGAACTTACTGTAAGGCGTATGGAGTTTGTTGACTCTTCATTATTCTATCCATTTGGCATGCCCTTGCCTTCATTTATCTTCTTCATCCCACCCCATATGCTACTCACATGTATTACTTTCCTCTTTCTTTCTGAAAATAGGCATTTAATTCTGTAACTGAGATAAGCTGACAGGGAAAAACAGTCCTTGTTTGTACTAGCATCACCTTCATTCATTTGGTGCTTGATGAGTAGCAGGCATATACAATCAGTATCTTGGGCCTGTACAACAGCAGCAGTTAGGTCAGGCATTGCTCTTGCAAGTGTGATGCATGTAGTAACACTCGATAGGAGTGAAGAAATAGCTGACTTTTAATATTAGAAATCTTGTTTTGATACTTAAGCCTGCTGAATGTCACTTCTTTTTCTGGAACCTATGCATGCATTTTGGTTCAAGCTGAGAATCAAGTGAAACATTCGTTACAACACAACAGACTCACAAAAATTATGGCTAAATCAAATAAGAAAAACAATAATATTTATTTTTATATCACTTTTAAAGACTAGCAACTATTAGCAGAGAACTGTTCATTGCAGCATCTCCTTGATACACCAGTTAATATACCTGAAATCTCAAGCACTTCTGTGGCAAAATTTGACTTTAATGTACATCTTTGTAAATAAAATGGGAATGTGTGCTGAAAAATAAGCTGACATGTGATAGTCTCTGTTACATAAATGCATGAATTGAGAGAACAGTGATATTTAAATTGTTCAAATTATAAAAGCCTTTTCCAATATGAAAATCTAAGTATGCTAGGGACAAGTGCCGAAACATGAACATTGAAATTCATGCCTTACAATGGTATTTTGTACAACAGTGTAACTACCATAGCTAGCTGCTGTAATACTACATGGAAGGTAATAGCACTACCATTTAAATAGCTAATCTTTCGATTTCACCAATTAGAACTAGAATCTAAAATAGCTTTTTGAAACTACACAAAAGTATAAGGAACACTAGTAAAATATATACCAGTTGCTTTCTTGAATTTTACGCCTCCATCCTTCCTCTAATTTGTCATCAAATATAGTTTTATGGAATAAATTATACATAGAAAACACTAACTCTAACAAGCGTTGTTTAATAAACTCTTCAGCCATTCTGGTATAGAAAGCTCAGTAAATTTCCCTTCAGTTCCTTACTTCAAATGAAACTCTCAAAAAAATCAAGAAACAAATAGCATGCAAACTCCCACTCCTCAGGGTTGGCATCATGGGATCATCAGGAGATCACAGCACGACCATGGGAGAATTCCCTTAACTCAAATAATCCTTCCAATTTCATTAAGTAAGGAATATCCTGGGGAGGGGAAGGGGGAGTAATTGCAGTGTGTTTTGTCTTAAACTGTGACAGATTTCTTTCTCATGAAATAATTGTTCCTTATACTATGCACAGGTATCAGCCAACTAGAGTCCAGTCTCTCTTCAGTTATATTATCCAAGCCCATCCCAGAAATCATGACATATGACATGAAAAGTTAGATTGGACAAAGTCAGTAAGAAAAAGAGCAGATGCAAGGACTCCCGTCATCTTCTACTGAGAGGCGTACATAGAAGGCTACAGATTATTTCTCTTTGCTCTGTGGTGTCCATGAGTATTTTGATCTTTAATGTTTCCTAGCACAGCACCTACAGCACAAGTTGCCCAATAATAAGCGTACCAATCTGAGACACAGAAGTCTGAAAGAGTTAGATCTAGGTATCTCACTTTCAGGCCAAATGCAGTAACTATTAAAATACCCTAAAATATTTTGTACTGACTCAATGTTCTAACTCACTGTAGAAAACACAGGCAATGAATATTGTTAAGAAAGCTTAGGCATTGATCTTCTCATATTTTGACTCACACGAGATTTACACTGCAGCTGTATGCCAAGCTACTCAGGTGAAAGCAGTTCTGTGCCTAAAAAAAGAAAAAAAACCCTGAAACCACAGACATTAAGAGAATTTTCAAGCTGTAAATGTAGGCACTTTGAGGTTTGGGCATTTCTGGGGTAGGATTATACACCTAAAATCTGCTCAACTCAAAAGATCCAGTCTGTCTTGAACCTGTACCCTACCACAGTACAAAATATGAATTGGATACCCCAGAACCCAGTTATGACATTGACATGCTGAACATTGCTTCCAATAGCAAATGGTAAATTTTGCTAGAAGCTTCCCCATTATAGATTGCTTACACTCCATAAAAGGTTTAACTTTTCAATGGGAGATTAATTAGAATGAATGGAGGCTTCGTGATTGTTGTCAATTGTCAGTCTTTGAATTTTCCCTTTTGGTTCATGTAGGCATTAATCACCACACACTGTATTAACATGGTTCTTAGAACTTTGTAAACAATCTTGCCAGACAGTCATCTAGTGTTAGGAACTTTATGTCAAAGATGAAATGGCCATAATTGTAAAAGAACAAAACCTAGGCAGAAAAAAATGACTTTGGAAAATTTTGTTTGCTTTTGTTTGTTTTCATCTTGCTCACAGTGATCCTGCCAAAACAATGTGTAATCACGTTTCACAGCCTATGACTAGATCAATTTTAGAAGATAATTTTGAAGGAACATCTCTTTTAGCTTCTCATTGTACATTATGTCCCTTTTCCAGACCCAAACACTATTTCCTATTTGCACTTACTGATTAACATATTAAGTAGACAATGTTACACAAAGCATACATTTAAAGGGTAACATAACAGAAAATCTCACTTGGATTGCCAAATTTGATTTAACCATTCTGACACTAAGCGTATTTCAGTCTAAATCTTCCTATACAAAGAATTCCAAACTGAAGTTTACCATATGCTAGTGCAAAGGATTCCAAACACAACTAATCACAACTGAACGATGAGTAACAATAAAGAACTATGTAAACTTGCATGGTTTAGTACTAATAAACTTGAAATAGAAGAGCCGATCTTTTTCCCCAAATGGTCCATTTAAGAGTTTGAAGCACTGATATCTGCAAACAGATTTCTTAAAAATATATATATCTCATTTTAAAACAACAGCATTGCAAAGCATAAATAAATTTGATTTGAAAGGAAAATCATCTTCTCTGCAGAAATGAACGCAAAAATAGACCAGCACCTCAGTCACTATTAGAACTGTCTGAACTATCAGAAGATGAACTTTTCTCCTTTCGTCTCTTCTTTTTCTCCTTTTTATGATGTTTTCCTTTCTTAGATTTATTCTTTTTTTCCTTTTCCCTTTCTCTTTTGTGTGATTTTTGTTTTTTTGACTTTGGCCCATCCTCTTCAGCTGCACTTGATGAGGAAGATCTGTTAAAAAAAAAAATATACATATTGACATGTAGTTAAAGAAGAAAAATGCCGTAAGAATAATGTTGGGGTTTTAGTTTCAGTATTTATATTATCTTGCAAATCAAATTTGATGTATAATTCATACAATAGCATCCACTGGAAAGCTTACGATATCTTAGTCTGCATATTCAACTGAACAACAACATTTCTAATTAGACTACTGTACCAGAAAAGCAGCACATATATAATACAGATTAATTAACAATGGAATAGACAGGTTGTGTGTATTTCAACTTTCAATACCAAAAAGAGTACAGACCAACAGAAAACTGGAAGTATGACAGTAAGTTAGAGCTTCTAGGTTTTAAAATATCACATGATCAATAACAATGCTACAGTAATGCCTTCAGACAAATCTTCAGGCATTTCTCTCAAGCAATAATGTAAGAGAAATGCATTTGACAAATTTACATGCTCTTGTAGCTGGCAATATTGGTCTCTAACCAGCAGTGACAAGTGATTACATGTATACGAGAATTAAGATGAAAATAAAAGTCACAATTGTTATACTCAAGAGGGCAGTTTTGTACTTTTCTTTACATGATTAACTATTAATTACTTGCATGTAAAGAGTACACCCAGCAGACTGACTGTTTTCTACTGTCTTCATGGAAGTTAGAGATACTCTATGTAAATACGGAGAAAATGCCAATACAACCAGTGTTAAATCCTGTTTTGTTATTTCTGAAAAACATCTTATTGTGGCCTCCAAATACACTATACATTTCCTAGCTCTCAGTGTAGTTCCTGGGATATTGTCTCATCAACACTCCTAATGATTAACCAGTCTATAGTCTCATGTACAAAAAAAAAAAAAAAAAAAAAAAAAAAAAAAAAAAAAAATCAGTCAGCAGGCCAAAACAGATTGACAATAAATTTGGGTATTACGACATTTTCCTTTGAAACTGGAGTAACGCTTTTTTTAGGCTTCTACAATAACAGGAGCATTAGAACTCAACACGTGCTAAGGAAAACTACAGAAGCTTTCATTTTTATAGTTACATGTTACTCAGAGTGTGTGTCCACACATGCATGGAACTGCATGAAGGCTTCTCCATGCAAGCTAAGCTGGGGACCAACCCTATAATTCTCCTGACTCCTTGTTCTTTTCCCACCACATCTTGTCTATTGTTGGAAAATCAGTGAGAGCACTGCTTTCTCAAACCTGCAGACCTCCAGCTTGCTAGAGCTTTCTAGACTTCCACAGCCCTAACTCCACAGCAGAAAGCTTGTGGCTTTAACACTACTCAAAGAACGAACAAGTTCTCACTACAAAAAGGGAAGATTTTCAAACCAAAAATGAACATGCAAATAAAGCCACATCAGATGAAGCAAAGTTTTCTGAGAAATCACCCAAACATCAGAAATATTCCTAAAGTTCTGTTTTGAAATTACAGTAGGTATGTAATAAGAGTTACCTTTTCCTTGGTCTCTTTAATTTTGTTCTTTCTTTGCTTTTTCTTTTTTGTTTCTTTTTTTCTTCTTCTTCATTTAAATCTATGGATAAAAAGTTACAGTTCATGAAACACTTGTCTGATTTACGATGAGCATTAGAAGAGTGGATTCAATAGAACTGTAAAGTTGCTACAAACTTCTTGTCAAAAGTTTTTCTTTTCCTTCCTCCAAATTCTATTCTTGTATAGTAATTTCAGAAATATTTTGCAGAGTAGCAGAACTTTTTATACAACTTACATTATAATGACTTCGATGTAAGCACTAAGAACGAAGGAAGGCCATAAAACATAGCAAAATGTTGTGACATCCCACATGTTTACATCAGCTTTAGGTTTTCATGTCCTTCTGTACTTTAAAAGACTTGCCCAACTCTGAAAACAGGTCATTTAACTAGAATGTATGAAAAAAGAATACTCCTTTAGGATTACGTGAATTACATTCACACATGCTCGTTTCACACATCACAAATAGCTATGCCGTAACTAAGATAAATTTGAGCTAACTGTTGATATATAGTCTAAAAAATTGGCAGAAGAGTCACCCCTCATCTGGTCACGTTTGTTTCCTGCCCTAACACTGTATGGTATTGTATAGTAACTTCACATTTCACTTACAAACAATATTTTTATCACACTGGATGAAATTTCTGACCTTAGACTTTCCTATTCCAGGTCAAAAGGTATTTCTGAATTCTCCAAAAATGCAAATCCACTACATAAATACACATTACAATGTCAGCTAACAGGAAAATATTGGCTTTACAATTTATCATTAAAACAATTTTGAGCATTTCATCTTATTTATATCATTCCATATAACTGCACTAGCATGCAGACTCTTCATTTGCTAATGCACAAATAGCAATTACTGGTCTGTATGTTGTGGAGCGAAATTTGAATTCAATGTGAGTTACAAAATGCAAATTAATTTTGGACCAGTTAAAAACCATGAACAAGAATGTGTGAACAAGCATTCAGTATTTTTTTAAAAAACAGTGCAAAAATCTAAGTGTGAATAGTGCAAAAATCTTGACAAGATGAACTTTTTCCACTTGAAAATGGAAAAAATCCTGCCTAAATTATTGACAGTTAAAGATATGTATCTCCTTACAGTACACACAGTAGCCACAGATTAAAAAAAGAACATATGATAAACAAGGATATTACAAGAGCAAGTAAACAGTTGTTTTTCTGCAGATATCCATCTTCAATCCATTTAGGGCCAAAACACCCCCTTATATTCCAAAGTACCTAGTAAGTGCAAACAAGTTTTTCCAAAGAGACTTGTTCCAATAAAGGCCTGTCGCAGTACCAGTTCAGCACTCCTGCCAAGCAGACTATCCATTTCTTTTGAAGTGTTCCAGGAAATTACAGGGTTCTATCTACGCTTTTCCCCCCCTAAAACGCATTTTTAGTAGGAACTGGATGTCAAGCTTGGAATGCGACAGCAACAGAACAAAACATGATGTTTCAAGGGGCAGAGGAGAAGACGACTCATTCATTTAAAACATACTGTGGTGGAACAACCTCCACTTCTTTAGAGAACAGCCTCTTTGGAGTCCAAATTCAAATAAACTCAAATATCTGCTAAATAACCCATTTATTCTCTCTGACAAATGGTTGATGCCCAGACCTTCCAAACAGAGAAGAGTTCTTGTTCAAATATGAATGTTTAAATGCAATTCACTGGCAGTTTCAGTCAAAACACCTCCTAGACACCAGAGAGAAATTCAGTTGCCATGTTTGTCATTAATTTTAAGAGTTACTGTCAACTTTAAAATGTTTAAACTACATGTCTTAATCAAAAGATGAACTCAGAACATCCATGTCATTTTCTCCTAAGGAGCTTCTCAGTAACAGTCTTACAATCTTTAGTATTTAGGAGCCATTTTTGAGATGTTCCAAATGGGTACATTATTAATTTCCTATGACAGGAATTAATAATAGTAAAAAAAGATGTAGGTGGATCAAATTTGAAGACTCAACACATGAAGTAAAAGACCCACTTTTACAGCACAGGCTAAAAGAACTAATAATAGTTATCAAAAAGAATAAAATGAGAGTTCCATTACTTCAGAAGACCATTAACCAGTTTACTCTTTAAGGAAAAAACCAAAACACCTTACCCTTTTTTTCACGCATGGCTTGCAATCTCTGTAGTTCTTCTTCCTCACTGTCTTCACTGCTAGTGCTGCTAACATCTAAAACAATATCTCTTTGAGGATCTACTCGGAGGAAGTTTCGACATTCAAATGTCAGATGACCAGCTGAACAAAACAAATATTCAGAAAGAATAATTAGAATTTACCAAAAAATATCAGAAACTAAAGAACATCCATTTTAGTTTTCAACATTCAGTTTTGAGAAGTGAAAAGGCTAGGCTACAATCTGTGATTGAGGAGGAAGAAGGCTTACCTTGAAAGAGCCTCAAACAATTTTGACAGGTTGTGCAATGTTATTCCACTTAGTGGTTTATGACCTCTCTCTTATTTCTGTTAAAGATTTTGTTCAATCTTTACTTTCTATTTTTTAATGGTCTCAGATTCTTCCTGAAGAAATTACCTACAAGCGTGAAGTGAAATATTAAAAAAACTACAGCCAAGTGTTTTAAATTGCTGGGTTTGTCTCCCTCTAGTGAAATAGAAACAACCCATTCGCTTATGAGACATAATCTTTAACAACCAGTAAATAAGACTAAGCTACTAGTTCACTAGTATTTTTAGTTTGCTAAGTTACATCTCAATAATTGTGCCAAGAGTTAGAAACCTTGTTAGAGTTAGAAACACCCATTGGAGCAATAAAGAGAAATAAACCAAACTGAAGATATGGTTGGTGAAAAACTAAGCCAAGCACAAAGGAATTCAAGTAGCTATTGAAATAAACTCATCTTCTTCTTATCAAAATACCTACATCTTGAAGACAGAGATTCTAGGAACATAAATACAGTTTGTGTGATTTGAAGTTTCCTTCTTTTCCAGAAAGCTTCTGATAATTATTGCATGTAGAAATTAAGCACTAAATCTGTACTGGTACCCATGTTGCTTTGAAAGAACAGATATACAATATGGACAAAATTTGTGGGAGACAAAGTCTATAGTGAAAGAACGAAGCAAGCTTTTTTCTCCCTCATCCTACATAACTCTCATTAAAAATAGATTAAAACTCTGTTAAAAGTTCAACACAATTTGTTGTCCTGAATATGGGTTCTTTCACCAAGTGCATAAAAACCAATCTACACACATTGAGTCAAAGCAGGAGTTATCACACAGCACCCATGTCAATTAGTTTTTGTGCACTCCGTGAAAGAACCCATACTTGGGACAATATTTTTGCGACCCAGATGGGACAGCCATAAAGCCTTGCCTGAATCGTCTTGCATTTCCTGACAGCAGAGAAGTGGGCCAGATAGGACTCCTGTGTGCCCTGACCTTTTGACTGGGGACTCCTCCAGCTCCCCTCTGGTGCCGGGCAGCGAGTGACCCAACAGTGCAACATCAGAAAATCATACTGAATAAAGGGTGAAAGAGGAAAGAACTCACAGAATGGTGAGAATTGATCCCATACAAGTCAGGTAAACGCCATACAGGTAATGCTCCACTTCAGCCATACTGTAAAGCACGCAGAGGTACCATATGAAATTGCGCAAGTAGAGACTTGCTAATTGGTGGGGGACCAACTACCTTTATTGACGGGGTCAGAGCTGAGTGCACAGGCATGTGTGAAAAGTGGGTAAGAAAATTCTTTTTCAGAAACGCAGATCGAGCCAATCCTTGACTACTTCCCCTTGCTCTCCTTTAGGCTGTACTGTTGTCCCTTTCTTAAGTATCGTCTTCCCTGCACAGGTATCTCAACCCACGAGCTCCCTTCCACTGGATGCCCCAGTCCTTGACTTCCAGCCTGGCACTCTGGTATACATCCAGACTTGGAAGGATGACCCACAAAAAGAAAAATGGAAAGGACCCTTCCCAGTGCTCTTGGCTACATACACAGTGGTGAAGGCGGAAAGAGTAGCTCCAGCTCCTGGATCCACTACACTAAAGAGGTGTCTCCAGAAGAACAGTGGACCTTGATCTCTACTGTGGACTTAAAACTGAAGATCTCCAGAAATAATTTGCATTGATGAACTGTACCTGGAGTTCAGAAAATGCACATGCAGAACTAGATTGTCCTCAAGGGCAGTTGATATTATTTTTATATTAACCCCTGTAATCTTGCTTTACAGAAGTTCAAATTTGTTTGGTAACAATGGTTGTTCTAGTAAAGAGGGAAGTTATGATTTTGTTAAGCTTAGCAATGTCAATGAGTGATGTAAAGTTTCGCAGCATTTTGGTGCAAGCTACACCTTAGGGAGAAAACACACGTCAGCTTGCCTTATAAGATAGTTACAGCTACCAATAACACCAATTGCTGGATTTGTAACCATTTTCCAGAACATTCAGAGAAAGGGATACCTCTGATTGGCATTCCTATTCCTTCTAATATATCCTAGACCAAATTATGGGTAAATGGAATCTTTGATATATAGATAAAGAATTAGAAATCCAGGAATGAGAAATAAGTGACCCGGTGTTAAATGAAAAATATTGCACATATATACAAAGGTACAACTTCCAAAACGCTTCAAACTAAACTGTTTAAAAGGTAACATTTTTGTAGGAAATTATTCAGGGTGTGCCCAAACCACACCACTTGGAACCCCGACTGTAGAAAGGAAATACATCAGTTAGCCAGTGCCAGAAGGGAAAGGTTGGTGTTGGATATGTGGAACTAAAACTAGGAAGGTATTACTCCTAAACTGGTCAGGAATTTGCACCCTAAGAGCTGTAGTCCTCAATATGACTATTATCAACAAGTTGGAAAGTGAGGAACAAATACGGCTCAGGAACTTTAAGACAAAGGCAAAAGAAATAACCCTTTGATTGAAAGGAACACTGCATTTCACCTTTTGCCAGATGGTTCATTCCTTGGTTAGGAGAAAGCAAACTGGAAAAAACAGTAATACATATCTCTGCAATGATTGAAACAATTGGAAATAATACTGCTGATGCAATCACTGCCCTCCAGGAGGGGATTACACAATTTGCAAAAATCACTAGAGAGGATAGGATGGCTTAGGATATACTTTTACCATCCAAAAGAAGTGTGTGTATGGTGATTACCACAAGCTGATCTGTATATGTGGATGAGAGTGGAAGGTTATCTACAGATTTGAATGAAATCTGGCATCAAACTCTGATTTTGCATGAAATACAAAAAGGTGATACCTCTGTTGGGTTTGCTGAAGTATGGAATTGGCTTACTACATGGTTTCCAAATTTAGGAAGTTGGTTTAGGAAAACTATGAGTTTAATAGTTACTGAGATTGTAATATTTGTGTGCATTTATGTTATGGCTTAATATGGTATAGGATGCTGCACCAAAATGCTCCAAGACAATCATAAATATTTTCAACAAGAGAAACTATGCTAATCAAATTATAAGAGCAGAGACAAGATAATGAAAGACATTGAATTATTAAAGAAATACAGAAGTGAGACTCAAAAGAAAAGTTACAGTTTTAAGTCTCAAAGGGAGGAAATGCTTGCAGAAGTGTTCCCCAAGCCACTTTCTGTCATTTATCTGCAGTCCTGGCTGACCAGGGAGGTACCAGTCGACTGGAGGTTAGCAAATATGACACCCATCTACAAGAAGGGCCAGAAGGAGGATCCAGGGAACTACAAGCCTGCCAGTCTGACCTCAGTGGTGAGGAAGGTTATGGACCAGATCATCTTCAATGCCATCACGTGGCGCATGCAGAACAATCAGGCAATCAGGTGAGGTCAGCATGGGTTTATGAAAGGCATATCCTGCTTTATCAACCAGATCTCCTTCTAAGACAAGACTGCTTAGTGGATAAGGGAAGAGCTGTGGACATCGTCTACTTAAGACTTTAGTAAAGCCTTCGAGACTGTTTCCCACAACATTCTTCTGGAGAAATGGACTGCTTATGGCTTGGATGAGTGTGCTCTTCACTGGATAAAAAAACCTGTCTGTATGGCCAAGCCCAAAGAGTCGTGGTGAATAGAATTCAATCCAGTTGGCGACCAGTCACAAGCAGTGTTCCCCAGGGCTCAGTATCGGGGCCTGTTCTCTTTAACATCCTTATCAATGATCTGGATGAGAGGATCGAGTGCACCTTCACTAAGTTTGCAAATGCCACCCAGTTGGGCAGGAGTGTTGAGCTGCTGGAGGGTAGGGAGGCTCTACAGAGGCATCTGGACAGGCTGGATCGATGGGCCAAGGCCAATTGTATGAGTTTCAACAAAGCCAAGTGCTGGGTCTTGCGCCTGGGTCACAACAACCCCCTGCAACACCGCAAGCTTGGGGAAGAGTGGCTGGAAAGCTGCGCAGTGAAAGGGTACCTGGGAGTGCTGGTCGACAGCCGACTGAATATGAGCCAGCAGTGTGCCCAGGAGGCCAAGAAGGCCAACAGCAACGTGGCTTGTATCAGCAATAGTGTGGCCAGCAGGAGGAGGGAAGGGATTGTCCCCCTGTACTTGGCACTGGTGAGGCTGTACCTTGAATACTGTGTCCAGTTTTGGGTCCCTCACTACAACAAGGACATTGAGGTCCAAGAGTGTGTCCAGAGAAGGGCAACGGAGCTGGTGAAGGGTTTAGAGAACTTGTCTTATGAGGAGTGGCTGAGGGAACTGGGGCTGTTTAGTCTGGTGAAAAGGAGGCTGAGGGGAGACCTTATCATGCTCTACAAGTACCTGAAAGGAGGTTGTAGCGAGGTGGAGGTCGGTCTCTTCTCCCATATAACAAGTGATAGGATAAGAGGAAACGGCCTCAAGATGCTCCAGGGGAGGCTTGGGTGGGATATTTGCAAAAATTTCTTCCCTGAAAGGGTTGTAAAGCACTGGAACAGACTGCCCAGGGAGGTGATGGAGTCCCCATCCCTGAAAGTATTTTAAAGATGTGTAAATGTGGTACTGAGGGACATGATTTAGGGACCCCAGCAGTGCAGGGTGAACAGCTGAACTCGATCTTAAATGTCTCTTCCAACCAAAATGATTTTGTGGAATAATGTCAAGAAAGACAGGCAAGCCTGGGATGTCTGTTGAAGCGTAGCCTTCATACTGAAAGAGACAGGTCAGCATGACCACTGCAAGAGAGTGTTTACTGAAGCTTATCTTGGTATGAAGAGTTGTTGAACAAACCATACAAACCACAAGAGTCTTTAATGTTCAGCATTAATCATAAGCAGTGATTAAGAAGTAGAAATATTATTAGGAAGCACTGACTACTTGAACTGACTGTGAACGTACCTCATTAACATACTAAAATACCCTCCCTTACGCTAGAAGGACCCCCGTACTCATGAAAGCCCCTACCCACTGAGCTCACATAATAAAAAATGGGTGCGCTACCCTTTTAAATGGAAGCAAAGGACTAATTAGCCAGTCATGCAGGCGGATGATAGCAGTATGCTTAAAGATAAGGTGAATTTACATTCTTTGATCTATAAAAGAAATCTTATGGTACAGGCAAGGTGTGCTAGCTTAATGCAGTTACCACCTAGCACAAATTAAAATCTTCATTAAGTCTGGTCTCCACTCATCAGGAGAGTAACCACAGACATGCTTATATGATCATAATGTAAAGCATGAGCTAAACACTAACTACATAACTTCTAAGTAACAAAATTAACTGTTTCTTGAAATATAGAATGCACAAAGGAATATGTTTTCTTAGCATACAAGGTCATACAGATTTTAAATTATTTTTTCTTTTAAAACAGACTGGACTTAACTTGAGCTGAAATGGCTGCCTAATTTGCAGTGAGACTGAGAAGAAACACAAATTCTAACCAAAGGCGATACTTTCAAATCAATGTTTCTCAAGTAATTGCATTGCAAATGTAGTATACCTGAATACAACGCAATAGCAAACTTTTTTTTTCTGAGAAACTCAAGGGTTTTCAAAAGCCACAACAGATGTGAGGAGCCATAGAATTAATAGACAATAAATAAATTAAAATATGGAAATTGGCAATTTAAACTGACAAATGTCTGGGCAACAGGAGAGAACACTTTTAAAAAAAATTTTTCCCCCTCCTCAAAACATAGTTCCAACATCATAAACCGAAGAAATCATTGTCACTTTATACTGCTTACTACAGACTTACGGTAGCCACACTTCTTGCATCCTGCTCTGATGTTATCCTTATTTCCACCTGAAAGAAAATTTCATTAGTTAAGTGTTGCTAAACTAAACTCTCAAGTTTCTTTTAAACCTGGCTTGATAATGTCAATACACAGGCAGGAGTGGTCACTCCTCACAGTATTAAGTACACTCAGATATCTTGAAAAAAAAAAATTAAAGGAAAGCAAAACAGTGAATTTCTAAGTCACTTTTCAGTGCAGTGATCTATCAGAAAGAATTTGGCTAGTATAAACTGCTATGGATGATTTAGTTTCACATAACTGATTATCAAATCCTCATCTATAATTATTATTTCCATTACAATTTTAATAATTATTACACTTCTCTGAAAGCTTATGCATTTGTTTAGTTACAGTGTGAACATGGTAATAGCTATCTGACATTCCAGTGATCCATAAGAGCACAATATAAGTTTGCTTATAAATTCTAACAGTGCATGGATGTTGACAGACATCACTGGAAACTCTGAAGTAATTCATATTTCAGTTATAAGAACTGTCTTTAAAAGGCAATTAAAAGAAGAGAGATGAACAATCACTCCTGAAATGTGACAAAGGAATGACCAAAAAAAAAACCAAACCCAAGCTAAACAAATTGTTAAACGATTCTGAATCCAGGCAACATGGCACTAAATTCAGAGAATTAATGGGTGCAAGAAAGCAAATGTGGAATAAAGTGAAGAGACTAACAGAAAAGTCTGCAGAAAGTAGGATCAGAACAGTGCAAATTTTGGGGTTAGAAAGTGCATTATTTTCCCCTCTGTGCCACAGTTAAATAGACATAATGGGACATGACTCAGAAAAGAAACACTAGAGACCCACCCCTCAAAAACAGCTGAGTATTATTTTTAATCATCTGAGCTTATTCATAAGGAAAGTCACAACTGAATTTCCAAAATCAAAGGTCACACTTCTATCTTCCAACTGAATAGAATATGAAAAAAACCAGCAACTTAAACAGTTATATACAGTTTTCTAAATAACTAGGTCATTTAAATAAATAATTAAGCAAATATAACAAGAAATCCCTGGTAGAAATTAAAAGAACCAGTACATTGCCTCCATGATTTTAAACTTTAATGTACTGAGACAAGCACCATATTTAGAAATTTCTACTCAAAATAACAAGAGAAACCTTCAAAACCCACGTCAAAAAACTAATTTGGACAACTCCCTGGTCTATACCCTGAAGAATACTGAAAAGCTAAGCAATAAAGATACATACATTCCATTTATGACACATGGTTTTCTACAGATCCCGAAGCCCTAGTATTACACATGCAATTCAAGGTCTATAAACTCAGCAGTGTTTAGATGCCTGTTTTATGACTATCTTTCAAGGGAAACGCTTGAGAGGTAAGGAGGTAGGGAACATGGAAGAAAGTGTCAAGTAACAAAAGTATAACTGTATCATGCAATGAGCTGTCAAAAAAATACTCAAAACAGCATCTGCTTTTTCACTACACCTTGGGACCAGAAAGTAAGATCACCTAAACTACCTACTTTCAGCTTTCTGAAATACTCAGTAAGCTTCATACCTACTGCATAACTGACCTGTAGGTAAAGAAAGATTTGGTATCCCACGCAAGGGAGCTGGGTACAGTCACGCACATGCTACAAAATCTTCTGTAATATCTGCAGGTGCCATTTGTCAGGTTTTCCAATAGAAAAAACTAGCAAATGACAGGAATACTCTCACCAATCCCTGAGACTGAAATTTAATTGTTATTTTTGGCTTTAAATAACGATGTTAGAAGCAGAGGTTTAGACTAGCTGAAGTTTTAGCTGATTAAAAGCGAACAAATTACTAGAAGCTTCCTTTTCTCACTCCCTTCTTCACAGGTCTTAATCCTCAAGAAAATAACCAACAAGAACAGCAGCAACCATCACTAAGGACTCGTTCATTCAGTGGAGCACAAGATGGCAGAAAAAGTTTTGAAAACCTTTGAACGCAGACATATCTACCTCAATAACCCCTTCTAGAATGGGTGCAAGCTTATTAAGGTCTTCTCTTTTCCTAGGGAAAACATCTTACCAAAGCTCAGGCTTGTTCAGTTTTTCTCCAATCAATCTCTCCTCTTGTGTCAGAATCAAGAAAAAATCATGAAGCAACAGCTATATGTTTGCCTAAAACAGATGTAAATACCTTGCAAATAGCACAAGCGTTTCTGCTTGTCCCGTCCCACCATCACTCTCCACCGTATGTAAACAATAATCTAGTGGGGCATGAACGTTAAGTCAGAGCAAAAGACGAGGAGGAAAACCAAATCTGACAACAACCATTCTTTGGATCTAACTTTACATAAGGTGGCTTATACTAACAGACAGTAAGAACATGACACTTGGTCATCACTCATCCAAAACGTCGGGGATTGGCCCCGCAGGCCTGGAAGGACGCGACTGCATGGCTGCGCTCATCAACGTGGGCTATCATGCCTGATATCCCCGCCCGGCCAAACCCTTCCGTCTGCCGCAATGCCAGCAAGTTCAGAACACTGGCTGTGCAGACCAGAACAGCGTTTCTCCACTGGCAGCCCCTGAGGCTCTGGGCAGACGCTTTTCCCCGCCACAACCCTCCCACCCCCACCCCGCACTTCCCACTGCGACGCGCGGTCCCGCGCCCTCCCCGAATTATTTCCCAACCCGCCGCTTTTCTGCTCTTCCCAAGATGCCGGCCCTGGGGTGGGTCGGCCAGCTATTGCACCGCCTCTCCCCGCAGACCCGGCTGGGAGGCCCTTACCCGGCAGAGCCATAGTGCCTCCCGCCGCCCTCTTCGCCGGCCCGGCCCGCAGCGGCGCCTCTCCCCGCCGGAAGGCTTTGCCCGCCGCGCTCTCGGACCGTGCCACTCGTAAGGAGGACGGGGGACCTCAGTACAGGGCAGGAGCCATGAGGAGGGGCGGCAGGTGTCTGGAGAAGCTTCCAGTCTTTCTGAAAGGATTGCTTTCCTCAGCGACTCCCCTAGAGACTCTGACTGGCGGCTCATCCCTTCGTCCTTCCTCCTGGCTTGGGCAACCTCCTCCCCGCCTCCCTGGGCTCCGTGGCGTCGTCCAAGATGGCGGGAGGTCCGAGGCCGTAGGGAGCGTTAAGAGGCGCAGCGTAGCCGACTGTCGAGCCCAGGCGGTTGATCACCTGCCGGGACGCTCCTTTTCCGACCATGAGCAACATCTACATCCAGGAGCCCCCCACAAACGGCAAGGTGAGGCTCGCCGCGGGCGGGGGCTGCGGTGGGCGAGAGGCAGCCCGGGCCGGGCCAGGCCAGGCCAGGCCGTCGGTGCAGGGGAGCTGTGCTGTGCTGTGCTGCGCTGCAGGGTGGGTCGGGGGGCCGCGCGCGGTGTCGGGGCGGGGAGCTGCCGCCGAGGGAGGTGTGCGGCCCGGGGCCTGCGGGTGAGGAAACCCTGTGCCCCGTGGGGGCTTGGCAGGCGCTGCGCCATGTGGGTGTGGGGGTATTCGCTGGGGAGGGGCGTGCGTAGCCTGCGGTGTGTGTGTGTGCACGGCGGTTGGTTTTAAATCGGGGGTGTGAAGAAGTTGTGTGTTGCGGGTGGTGAGGGAGGGTTGAGGAGGATATGCGCTTATGTGTGTGGTGGTGCTGGTTTGGTTAAAGTCAGTTTGGTGATACAGCCCTTAAAGACGTTATCTGAGTTAAAGCATGACATGCGCTGTGTGGATGCGTAACACAGAGCAGTCCTTGAAGCGTTTCCTTTAATTTCCCCGATTCTTGACTGTATTTTAGGTTTTTAATTCTATCATGATCTGTTACTGAATGTAATGGTATTACTTTTAAGAGAGGTATGTGCTTTGGAGATTTATGGCATAATTTTTTCCATGTTGTTTCATTATTGAAGTGATAAAGGGTATGTATCACTAATAGTATTTATCACTTGTGTTGGGTACTTGAAGGTTTCGTATAGATATCGGTTCAGAACTATATCTTACGTTTTGGCAATAATATCTAGAATTAACAGTAACTACCTGGCACATTTGAATGTCTAACACCATTAATAATTTTTAAGTATTTTTTTTTAACTTGGCAATGATATTCTTTGATCAGTGACTGAGTTACAATAAAACTAATGCTGTATTTGTATTATTTTTATAGGTTTTGCTGAGAACAACAGCAGGAGATATAGATATAGAATTATGGTCAAAAGAAGCACCAAAAGCGTGTCGAAATTTCATCCAGCTTTGTATGGAGGGTAATGAATGAATGGGACAGAAGTTACTGAAGTTATTTTATGTGCAATCTTTGTGTCTTATTTGTAAAATAGAGTTCATAACTATGTTTTCACTTTAATATATTAATGAATTTATTTGTATTTAGAAATATTAATTAACACTTAAGATAATGATTTTTAATGTTATTAAGGAACCTGGTGAGGAAAGAAAAAAATGCTAAATGGTTTTCCCAGGTGTAGCAGATGACATAGAGTTACTGAAAAGTTGTTTAACTACTTCTTTAATGTATGTACGAAATGGCAATGTGCAGCATTGGACATCCTCTAAAATTCTTATTGCTGTATCACTGTGTTTACTACCTTTTCATTTTTTTTCATGACTCTTTCTAATGTTTCATTTGCTCTAGTTTTTTGTTGGTGGAAGCTCTATAATGCTCTTCACTGAAATAATGGGTATCAGAATGAGAAACTCCCTATTGGGAAAACTTTACAAAGAATTTGTAAAGGACCGTTGCCTTTACGTGTTTTCTAGCTGCCGCTATTATCCCATTTATGCATTTATAGAGTGGTTAAGAGTTCTTTTAGCCCTCCTCTGTTAAAGAAAAATAGCAGTGAGGATTTGTGCCTGCAGCATGGATCCAGCCTGGCCCATGTTCTTACACCTGATGTGGAGGTTTCTTGCAATGGTAAATCAATTTGTTAGCCCTTGATAAATCCTAGGCCTTCCCTTATCTTCACTGTTCAAGAACTGGGCTTTGTGTCTTTGTTTCCCTTCCAAATTTGTCCAATTGCTCTGTAGGATCCTATCCTTTTTATAATAAATTTGAATATTTCCCTTGTGAGTTTCCTAGTATATAAACATCCATGAACATTCTAGCTATGCTGCAATATTTGCAGATACTGCTTTGTCTTGCAGCATGCTGCAGATTTATTTATTTAAAAAAAAATCAACTGAAAATGTATGTCAAGTAAAGTTATCATTCCTTTTGTTTTTTTATGATCTCATGATCCTTATCTGATAGGTAGATATAAATAGATAAAATGAGATAACTTAGGGATCAAAATGTACCACATATTTCATCGTGTGAAAATGGTCAGTTTGGATACAGTGTGGGTGGTGAAAGGGGTGACAGCTGTATTCCATGCTGGTGAATGAAAATGCTAATCATTTGTGGTATAGATATGACTAAGGATGTATGTTAGATGTTGACTGGGACAGAGCATAACAGTTTTAGCTCTCCTTCTAAATTGATGTACATGGGAGAGTATATAAGAAAGCCTGTAAGAAAGACGGAGACAATCTTTTCAGCAGAGTCTGTAGTGACAGGACAAGGGGTAATGGTTTTAAACTAATTGGGAAGGTAGATTCAAACTAGATGTAAGGAAGAAATTTTTTACAGTGAGGGTGGTGAAGCACTGGCACAGGTTGCCCACAGAGGTGGTAGATGCCTCATCCCTGGAAATATTCAAGGTCAGGTTGGACAGGGCTCTGGGCAACCTGATCTGATTGCAGGTGTCCCTGCTCACTGCAGGGAGGGGTTAGACTAGATGGCCGTTGAAGGTCCCTTCCAATCCAAACCCATTCTGTGATTCTATGATTGTGTCATTCCAGTGATAAAACATAAAAGCTGAAAAGAAAATAATTCATCAGTATCATCTTGTTGGTGATGTGCAGTGTCTTTTGCAACAGAAACATATGACAAGACCGTTTTTCACGAATGTCATCAGCCACACTTTGTAGCTGAGGTTCAGTCACCCTGAGCGGGGCAATGGAAGAGGATGGGACCCAGTGGAGATAACAGAATCCAGTTACAGTACTTGCTTTCTGTAACTTCAGTCTCTGGACATCTCTGCATAATCTATGTGCAAGTTTGATTTTGAGAGCGCTTGTGTGTATCTAATATCCTTTTCTTTTTCTTTTCTTTTTCTTTTTTTAGAGTATTACAATAACACAATATTTCACAGAGTAGTGCCTGGCTTTATAGTGCAGGGAGGTGATCCCACTGGTACTGGATCAGGTGGAGATTCAATCTATGGAGCTCCCTTCAAGGTAGGTATCTGTGTATCTCATGCATTAATTTTTTGTTACTGTGTCTCAGTTGTTTTTCTTACCATGTTAGGTCATGAGAAAACAAACGTTATAGTTGAAATGCAACATTATACACATATGGTAATTGTTTTCACAGGTTACTTCAATATTTTTGAATGTGCCTTTTTGAATTGAGAGTTCTGAAATCTAGCTGTTCTGATATTATGGTAAATGTATAACCTTACTAGCATGAACTTTGCCAGGAAAAACGACTAGGTGTTGATTTGTGGCAAACGCAGAAACATTGTTAACACACACGGTATCTCATTTAGCAAAGGTCTCTGCATGTCATATCGGCATGTTCGTTGGTATTAGTGATACCAACATGGCTCATCTCTTAAGCAGGAGGCTCATGTCCTAAGTGAGGCTACACATTCACAGCAGCTGTGTTCTGTTCTGCCTGATTGCTTTATTTCAGATGGGGCAGGCATGTTTAACTCATGAAGCTGCATAGCCTGTCTCTAGGACTTCCATGGCCCTGCTGCTAGAGTAGGCTCATACATATTGCATGAACTGAAGTTTGTGGAAGGGATTGGTACCTGAGCAGAGAACAAAATAAATATTACCAGTGTTGTAGTAGCACTGCTGCTTAAAATTAGTGGTATCTCAATATCGCAGTGTTTAGAATTGCGATACTACCATAGTATTGGTATATTACTCATCGCTTTCACCTTGCTTTAAAAGTAGTCCTGTTCTGACTTCTTACAGTCCAGAAAATGTTCTTACCATGAATCTTTGCAGTATTGTATTATTACAACCTGTTACTGAGCTTCCAACTATTTTACATGAATTAGGACTTTTCTCCTAAATACAGTGGTTAACAAGAATAAGAGTTTTACAAGAACTGTATGAATTGCAGCTACATTTAGAAATGCTTTGGATTTTCTTAATGTGGGGGAGGTAATAAATTCCAACAAAAATAATGAATTGCAATTATTATCAGACAGTGATTGGAAAAAGAAAAAGTTAACAAGACAGAACTTAAAGAGTTTTTTTTAAATCATGTGTCTGTTATTGATATAGTAGTTTCTAATTTTTTTCTTTTGGTGTTGTTTCTTTGTGGTTTCTTTCAAAAGAAGATTGTTCACTTGTTTGCACTATTATAGGCACTAAGCAGGAAAACTTTTGACTAAAAATAACCTTTTCTGCTGAAAATGGAAGCATTTAAATACAATTGTGGCATTAGGTTTCAAAAGACTTATTATAGTCTGCATTTAAAAGAAAACAGCACATTTTCTGTGTGAGCATATTGATGTAGATAAGCTGTAGCTGAAGAAGTAGAAAAAATAGTTACCTACTTAACTGTGTTCTTTTCTCTTCTTTGTCAGGATGAGTTCCACTCACGATTGCGATTTAATCGCAGAGGACTTGTCGCTATGGCAAATGCTGGGCCCCATGATAACGGGAGTCAATTTTTCTTTACGTTGGGTCGTGCAGATGAACTCAATAACAAGCACACGATCTTTGGAAAGGTGTGCTACTAGAGTCCCAGTTTGACAGAAGCTACTATAATTTTTTCTGTATTCAAAGGCTATTTTAGTGTCATTTGCTGCTATGCAGTGGAATTTATTTCACTGCTTTCTAAGCTGTCTCAGTTCTCATTTCCCATGTCTGATAGAAATATCTCTAGCTTCTTTCCATAATTGTCTACCTTGCTGTTGTTATTCTTCTCAGTTATATTTTTGTGTTGTGCTTCCCTTGGATACTCTTACTCTTACAGCTCTGTCTTCAGTTTATCTAATATTAGTGATAGTTTAGAAAATTCTGTTTGTAAATTCTAATTATTCATGAAGAATCAGGAAAATTAAAAACATAAGATGAATTTGCCACCTTTGTGATTTACTTGAAAGAAAATAAAACAACTTTTTTTATTTCACAGTGTGAAATATTTTTATTTTCCTGTTTCACAACTCAGAGTTAAGAATTTCACATTTTCGCCTGCATATGCTCTCAAAATGCAGCTTTAGCTACCTGTATTTCTTCAACTTTTCCTCCAGCTTTTTTAAATTCAAAATAAAAGAAGCCTGTGTACATTTTACTCGCTGGCTTTTAGAAGACTTACATGGTTATAGTATTTCCCATTTAATTTTTATTTTCAAAATTCTTTACATAGTAATTGCCTTGCATTTTGCAGAACAATTATGAGCGAGGACTTTCAAACCTCTTTTTATAAATTTAACAGGTTACAGGGGATACAATATATAACATGTTGCGCCTAGCTGAAGTAGAAGTTGACAAGGAAGAGAGGCCTCTCAGTCCACACAAAATAAGGAGTTGTGAGGTGAGTATTCTCCGATTTGAAATTTTAAATTTCCTGTGTTCATAGTGTTCAGAAAACTGTTCTAGTATGAAAACTGGCATGTCTTTTTATATAATGTTTTAAAATAGTAATTACATTAAAATACTTATGTGTCTAAAATACTTTTTTAACAGGTTTTATTTAATCCTTTTGATGACATTGTTCCAAGACCAAACAGAAAGCTGAAGAAAGACAAACCAGAAGAAGAACCTAAAAAGTCAAAAGTAAAAGGCACAAAGTAAATATGTGCAACATAAATGGTGGTTAAGTTTCTTTCGCCTTTAATTTGCAGCTTGGTGATTTTCTATTTCTGATTTTGAAACACAAGGCTTTACCAAACTGCACCGAAAACCTGCCTCTGTGTTTCTGAACTGATCATAGAAATGGCATTGCTCTAAGTGGTTACTTTGCATCAGCTGAGCTGTAACTGTTTTGTGCATGCTGATAGTTTGTTGTGAAGGAGTGGTAAAAGGTGGCTTAAGCTTTTCCCATGTGCAGTCATTCTTTTCTGACTGAGGTGATGCTGAAATTAATATATGCTAGTAACTAGGTCATAGCTCAGTCGTTTGAGGTTTTTGAACTTATTGTAGCAGCTACCACTTCTCTCCCACTAAAATACTTGTCAAAAGGCAGGCATTTTTACATGGGAAATTTTAGTTTCTGTGAATGAAATTTGGGGGTCATAAACATGCAATAAAAACTAACAGGAAACCCAAAGTGTGTCTATGCTGTTAGTTCAGTTGAAGAGAAATACATGTTGCAACTGACTGGTTCCAACATAATGTAAACAATTAATTTTGAGAAAAGCAAAAAGTAAAGATAGTTAATTCTCTTAATTGCATTCTGTGACTGTATGTGCATTTGATGCCTTTCTGAGCTGGCATATCTTGAAAATTTTGTTTGGTACTTGAATGTTGCTCTTTTGGGAAAAAATATGAAAAAATGTAATTCTTCTGTTTTCAGAGCTTTTAAGTGTCAGCATTTAAAAGTCTGTGAAACTTAGTCAAGGCAGAATTTCTTAAATTCTGTCTTACTGCTTTTTAAGTGATGCTTAGCTATCCTGATTGTTTTGGCTCAGGAATAGAACAGAAGATGCTTTTCTGAATATTCAAGATTTATGGCAAACCAACATGTTGTAGTTGTTTGAAATTGGTACATTTAGCAGGACAAAATTTTTTAGAAAATTGCATACAACATGAAAGCAGTATGTTTAAAGTTTATGGAAGGTTAATAAGGCAGTATTTCAAATTATACTAGAATATGTGTTTTCTCTCTTGAAGAAATTTTAACCTGCTTTCCTTTGGGGAAGAAGCTGAAGAAGAGGAAGAGGAAGTCAGTAGAGTTAGTCAGGTACTGTACCAAATCACCCCCATTTTTCTTTTCAAATTAAAATTACCTTTTTTCATGTTTGTGAAAAGCTTTGAAGTTCAGTCTTGCTCTTGTGTTTGAGTTTTGAACAATAAAACTAGAAATTACTTCTGTTTTTATAATTCTACAATTAACATGTTGAAGAAACAGTAGTTTTAAACTTTTCTAACTTCGAAGGTGCCTTCAGTTACTCTGTGACATTTTTACATTTTCATAAAGTTTCATACTTCATAGTGTATATCTATGTCTGCTGTTTAAAATTCATGGATGTGATATGTACTCTTATTCTTCTTCACTTCCTTAGTTATAAGAGCATGATTTCATGGGAGAATAGTTGAGGTTTGAAGTAGATCAACTTGTTCATTGCCAGTGTATTCCTAGCTCCATTTTCTTACATACATCCATTCTGTGTGCAAAATGAAGAGGGGTTATTGTGGGGAAAGTAGTGAATTTTTGTAATTAAATATGGCACTATTGTGTACTGTCCGCATTCACAGAACTACGGTTGCATAGGTAGTCTTTGATCTAACATTTCCTTACCTGACTTTGCCACTTAAATAAGGTTAGTTTGAAAATTTTTGTAACAAGTTGTCATTCTACTGCTGACCAAATTATTTCTCCAGAGCCTTAGACTTTCTTACTTGTGTGGTTTGTGTACCTACCTGCCTCAGTTAGTAGTCAGACTACATGGTCATGAGTCCTGTATCACGTCAGTTGAAAAAATGGTCCTCAGGGTTTAGTTAAAATACAAAGGACAACAGTGAATAATAATGGGTAATGTTACAGTCATATGGTGTCAGTCAGGATGATATTAAAGGTTTATCTCAATAATGGGTTTAACTACTTTTGTATTTCAACTTACCAGTCAGACTAGCTATGCTTGTTTACCTTAACATGCTCATTTGCAGTTCTGCTCTTGGTATATGTCTGGTTTTTAATATTACATTTAACTCTGTTGTAGTGATGTTCTTCCCTTTCACACCAAATACTTGCTTTTCAGTTTAAAATTATCTAAGTAGAACACCTTTTTCATGACAAGCCCAGTTTTCAGTGTTGTCATGATGTCTTCACCTCAGTCTTAAAATCTCATCCTCTTATTTGTCCCAGCTAAATTCTACACTAGCTATAGCTGGGAAAATGATCAAATCAACTGTTTATGAGAATTTCTATTCCTTCTTTACAACAGAATGGAACTTCTTTTTTCAAACCTCATTGCTTGTTTCTAATAGGTCTAATCAGTATCTCTATAGTTCTGGATGTTATCTTAATCTTGAATTGAAGTGTGTGAACTTCAGCACCAAATTTCATTCTCTGTTTTCAATAAGAAAAATTGAAAGGTCAAAGTTAATAATGGGATTCTTTGACATCTACAAATTCAGAATCCTTCTGTGAAGTTTTTTTGGTTGCTAGATGCAGTAAGTCTTGCTTTTTTCAACGTAAGAAGGATATACTTTTGAGGACTGAGGTAGAGAGAAAAATGTGCAAGTAACTAAGGAATCCTCTAACAGATCTGGGAAAAGGGAGCATTTTCTATTAATTTTTATTGCAGTGAGGTTGAGGCTAAAATTATGTAAAAAGCAAATGAAAACACAATGTAACAGGATGAAATTTTTGCAGTATTTAATTGTTTCATATTTACTTGTGAAAAATAAGAATTCTTGTCTTAGTGACATAATATTAACCAAGTACTGAATTTAAGAATGCTCCCTAAGTCTTTTGTCCATCTTCCATGAACAATTTTCTCCTCTGGACTCATTTAGTCTGCAGTACACTTAGTTTAAGTGAGGGAATATATTTTGCCTTTGCTGCAGTGCATCACCAGGCTCTTGTTCCTGTACAAAGGAGACTGTACAAAGAAGGTCCATAGGGATATAGATCATGGTAACTTTAAAATTTAAAAAAAAAAAGAGGGAGGAAATTATGAGAATGCATTTTCCCTATTTCTTACAATATCAAAGTTGAGATACAAAGGTAAATGAGTAAATAAATATACAAAGAAAAAGTATTTTTTCCCCTTGGAATAAGTTGTGAACATTTATGCCACAGAACATGATTAAAGTGAGAAGTACAAATATTTCAAAAAGAGATTAAGCAAGTGATTAGGACCATTGGTGTCTTTTAAATGCTACAGGTTACATTGTGTCTTCTGTATTACAAGAGTCTCTAAATGGTTGTGTTATAAAGAGTATGAATCTTAAAAAGAAAATCTGTGTGCCCTAGGAGGTTATAGAACGCAGAGATCACAGGATTAGGGCAGTTTGTGTCAAGAGCAGAATGGCTGCATGAGGGAGGGTGAGCGAGTGAGCGAGTGAGCAGGTGAGAGTGATTCCAACAATCAGTGCACTCACCAACAGGTGCACAGTCCACAGGGATACAACAGGCAGAGTTGGTTGCCATTAACAGGGTCCATCAACAGTCCTGGAAACAGTAAGCGATAACTAAGATCAAGGTCCCAATCCAGGGAGTCCAGTTAGGAGCAGCAAGAGATGGGGCAGGAAACAGGGCTGGAGAGAAGTCTACAATGAGAGTTAACAGGCCTATCCAGAAGATGATGTTAGACACAGGTAGACCTCTGACATAGCTCAGGCAGTGACTGGATTGTCAGGCCTGAGCTGAAATGGTGCTCATGGGCAGAGGAGCTCCAGGTAAAAACCCTAAAGACTACTAAAGCACTCAGCTTTAGTGCACTCAAGCCCCCTGATAGTGGTTGTTGATCAGTGTTGGAACTGAAGCTTTCAGTGACCAAACTGCTCGTTTAATTGTCTGTGCTTGTTTGGAGCAGTTTAAAATGGTGATAAGCACTTGCCTTATGTTTCATCTAGCTCTTGAACACACAGATACACACACACTCACACACACAAATAACTTCTTGAAGGAAGTAATTTTTCACGTTGCCGAGTGTGTTAGTCTTGGAGTTGTGTTTAAACGAGTAGTATTTTATTATCCACACAACTACTGCCTTTCTGAAAGGATTACAAAATGTGGCTGAAATGGAAACATGCAGGTCATAACAGACTGTTTCTGGATTAGCATGGGGAATGCTTTCTTACTGCAGTCTTGAAGTTCTGCTTGAAGATCTTGTGTGTTAGATTTATTTGACTGCTTGCTTCAGTACATGGTTCCTTGCATAATACATTGCAGGTAGATGTATTGCAGGTTGTTAATTTATCTTTTTCTGGGGGGTGTTGTTTCTTGGTTTTGTCTTGGTTTGGTTTTGGTTTTTTTGTTTTCTAGGGGTCTAATTGGTGTTCTGCTATTTGATAAATACTGCGTTATATGTGATAGTTCTTCAAGTTGTCATATGCCATTATTCATTAGTTCCTACCTATTCATTGACTCAAGTATATATGTTTTATACCATGTATCTTCATGATGTGTAATAATTGTGATGATTAAACAATTTCCTTTTTTTTTTTTCTCCCCTCTTTATCTTGAAGTTAAGTGCATTGCTATTGCATTTGTATTACAAAAATACTTTATAAATCCATGGGGTCAGTTTGATGCTCCTCTTTCTGGAATGCCTTCTTTATTATTCTGCTATTAAAAGAGTGGTTGGTTGGTTGGTTTTGGGTTGGTTTTCTTTTTTTCTGGTTAGGCTAAAGCTAATAAGAAACAAGTTACCTTTTTTTACCATTATCCTTTTTGACCATCTATTCTCTCAAACACTGAAATTCATAATACCTTTTTTCTTTTTTTTTTTTTTAACAGAGCATGAAGGGAAAAAGTAAAAGTAGTCATGATCTACTGAAGGATGATCCACATCTAAGCTCGGTTCCTGCTGTCAAAAGGTTAATATGTGATTTCCAATTTCCAGAACAGATTTACCTTCAAGATGTTAGACCTGATTAGCATCATGTATAATCATCATTTGTCTGTAACTTTTTAAGAAATTAAAAATGACAATGCTGGATTGGACCACATGTTCCTCTAAGCCAGTATGCCGTCACCGACATTGGCCATCATTGGGTGCCCAACAAAGACTAAAAGCAAGGCAAGCATAATATTTACTTGAGTGGTCTCCCAGCCTCCATCTACTTTCAGCTCAGAGGACTGTCAAGAGTTTGATGCGGTTCATCTGTTTAGTAACCCTTAATTAGGTCTCATCAAAGTACTTTTTCAGTCTCTTGTAATTTTGCTTACATTCACAATCTCCTGTCCTGCCTGCTACTGTTGTCATTTGATGATTTCTAACTCTTAGGCTGGAATGAGCAGTCAGTCCCTTTTACACTTCTCTTCACCACAATCCCTTCTTAGGCCATCTCTTTTCTAGCTTAAACTTTTAAAGTCTACTCAACTTTTCTACACACAGAAGTTATTCTATACCTGTGGTTATTCTTGTTGCTCTTACCAACCCTGGTTCTGTTCTAAAATATCTTTTTTTTTCCCAGATTTAAACAACATATTAAAAAGAAGGTGAATCATAAATATGTAAACTTGCATAAATATGGTCTCTGTTTTCATCTCTTTCTTTTTTAATATTTCTTAACTTCTGATTTGCTTTTTTAACCTTTTCACTGAGTATTGAGCTCAGGCAATGAAAATTTATCAACTCAATTTGCATATCACAGAATGGTTTGGGTTGGAAGGGACCTTTAAAGGTCGTCTAATCCAACACTCCTGCAGTGAGCAGAGACGTCTTTAACGAGATCAGGTTGCTCTGAGCCCTGTCCAACCTGACATTAAGTGTTTCTAGAGATAGGGCATCCACCACCTCTCTGGGCAAGCTGTTCCCTCATTTCATCACCCTCATTTTAAAAAACTTCTTCCTTATATCTAGTCTAAATCTACCCCTGTTCTAGTTTAAAACTGTTACCCCTTGACCTGTTGCAGCAGGCCCTGCTGAAAACACTGTCCCCATCTTTCTTATAGGCCCCCTGTAAGTACTCAAAGGCTTCAATAAGATCTCTCTGGAGCCTTCTCCAGGCTGAACAACTCTAATTCTCTCAGGCTGTCCTCAGAGGTGTTTCATCCCTCTGATCATTTTTGTGGCCCTCCTTAGGACCTCTTGGAGCAAGTCATTGCCTTTCATGTGCTGAGGACTCCAGAGCTGGATGCAGTACTCCAGGTGGGATCTCACCAGCGCGGAGTAGAGTGGCCACGCTGCTTTTGATGCAGCCCAGGATACGGTTGGCCTGTGTGTGCACATTGCTGGCTCATGTCCAGCTTTTTATTCACCGATATCCCCAAGTTCTCCACAGGGTTGCTCTCTATCCACTCATCGCCCAGTCTATATTGATATTGAGGATTGTCCTGGCCCAGGTGCAGGACCTTGCACTTGGCCTTGTTGAACCTCATGAGGTTCACATGGGCCAACTTCTCCAGCTGGTCCAGGTCCCTCTGTATGGTGTTCCGTCCCTCAGGAGTGTCAACCACACCACTCAGCTTGGTGTCATCTGCATTCGATCCCACTGTCTGTGTCATTGATGAAGATATTAAGCAGTACTGGTCCCAGTACGGACCCTGAGGGACACATCATGATCAGTGATGGTCAGCTGAGAGCTACTCGTTCTTTATGAGGAACTCCTTTTTCTCATGTGCATAGCTTTACTTTTATCTACATGAGATTTCACCTATCATTTTGTTGTCTCATCGTTCAGGTCCTTCTTCAATCTGACGTGGCTGTTTGCTTACTTTCTTACTGAGCTCCTGAACAGCTCAAGCCCCAGTGCAGACTACTGTGGCTATACACTAGTGATTTTCCTCCATTGGAAGAAGTGATTTGCTGCTTCTAACTTATTTCCTGTTTTTTAACCATCTATTTATTCATTTGTGGACTTTCCCATCACCCCAGGACTATTTGTTTCCTTAAAAACCTTTTTCTTCAGAGATTCTATGTGAATCCAGATATACCAGAGAGATTATCCACAACCATGTGTAGCTCCTTCAAAATACTCCCAGACAGAGGTTGCTAAGGCAGTTCCCTTTACAGCCATGCCACAAATCCAAGTAGGCTATTATACCTCTTACTGTAATTTGTACTTGTTCAGAACTGACATCAGCATTACAGACCTAGGTGGATTCTAAATATTTTATTTAATACACATAAAGGTGGTTTGTATTTTTGTTAAATTGTAATCTTGTATTAACAAATACTTCCACAGAGAGTTTTCTGGATTAATTTTTAAAATTAAATTAATGTTATCATTTACAACAAATTTACAGTATCTTTGATCTTGATTACCTATTGATGGCTTAGAGCACACCTCAAAGACTTGACTTTGGGGACTTCCTTAATATTCCTTGCTTTGTTTTTCTAACGTAACTTCTTTTTTTAAATTGTGTGATGGAAAATCTTCAAAGGTCTTTATTACTAGTTTGTGACAGTTAGTGGTGGATATGTTAGCCTTAATATATTCAAATAGATTCTGTTTTTAAAACACTGAACTTGTAGCTATATAACAAATGAAACTTCCGATGTTAAGCTTAATTGCCAGTATAGTGTATGTGAAATTGTTTGGTATATAAGACCAGAAACGTCCATCTTGAGTTCTGGGTTTGTTTTTTTTTTTCTTTTAACTGTATACATTACTGTTTCGCCTGGATAGCTCAAGATACGTTCAGAATTTATCTGTTGTATGGAAGTCTGTGGTTTTACCCTGTGTTTTTAAACATTCCTAATTAGAAATGATTATGACAAATTATAGAAAATATTATTGATACTTTTAAGATGAATGTGAGGATGATATAAATGACTAAAATTTCAAGTAGCTAACCAACTAATTCTTTTATTTAGGAACTATGTTTTTTAATAGTATTTTAAATCTCTGGTACTTCAAAGTAGTTATGATTATTTTTCTTCTTTTAGTGAAGCAGCAAATGAAGAAAGAGATTTGAGTGAGGTAAGTAACACTTTTTTACAAGTAAGTCTTTGGTTTTTACTGCATGTAAATTAGATTTTCTTAGGGGAACAAATGCTGCTTTAGAGGTTTTCAAAAACCAGCTCAAGTCAGATTTCCAGCAAAAAGCTGAAGGCTCTTTCAGAGCTCTAAGGTTTGGCCATTGTGAACATTCACAGCAGCGTAGAGTTACTACTGCATGCTGCCTACTGCATTTTATAAATATATAAATAAATATAAATATATATAAATACCATATATTTCGGTCAGTAGATTAGGTATATGTGAGGTTAAGCACCACAGAGTTGCAAGCCATTAATAAAAGCCCTGAAACTGCTTTTTTTTAAAAAAAAAAAAAGTTAAGATTAGTTCGTTGTGAATAATGATGGAAGTGGGGTCAGTCTCTTCTCCCATGTTACAAATGACAGGATGAGAGGAAATGGCCTTAAGTTGTGTCAGGGGAAATTTACGTTTGATATCAGGAAAAATTTCTTTACACAGAGGGTCACTGAGCATTGGAACAGGCTGCCCAGGAAGGTGGTGGAGTCCCCATCCCTGGAAGTGATTAAAAAACGTATAGATGTGGTGCTGAGGGACATGATTTGGGGACCCTGGAAGTGCAGGGTGAATGGTTGGACTCGATAATCTTAAAGGTCTCTTCTAACCAGATGATTCTGTGATGATGTAACTTCAGTGTCTCAGGGGAAATCTGTGTATGGGTGAGAGTCCTGTGGGAAATCAAGAAAACAAAACTTCAGTGAATATTTATTACTTAAATAGTAGTGAAGACACTCACCTCTGAAAGACAGGAAATCTGAATAACTAAGCAGTGACATTCAACCAAACATGAAGAATATTTTAATTACAACAAAATTGTAGTACATGATGCAGAGTAACGTTCCTAGCTGAAGTATATGTCTTTGCCTCCAGCCATAGGTGATGAGGGTTCCCTTTTTTGTTGCTGTTGAGACAAGGATGTAATATTTGACTAGGAATGTAAACCCCCATTCTCCAACTGAATCCTGCGAAGTACTGTTTTCCGTATCTATCCACCATGCACAGGTCCTGCACTGTTAGTTGATGCACTGTGGAAGTGAAGGAAGGACACAATCTATAAAATTTTTGTGCCTAAAAACCAGAAATCAGTCTGCTTCCACCCTGTCTCCTCTTGTTTTTTCTACAAGGCATAGTATGAGTTTACGTTTTTGGACTGCTCCTTTGTAATTCTGCTGTGCAGGAGCATTTAAGTGTTAGAAGGCTTCTGAGAATGGTATTTAATTAGTCCTTCAGCTGTTCAAATAGCCCTTTAAGTGAACTGGATTTGGGGAATATAGAACAGAGACATTTAAGGTGTATTTAAATTTTTATTTTTCACCGTGGTTAATCTGAATGCTGTTATAATAATGTCATGCAGTAGGAAATAGGAAGGCTTGTTTTTCTTTCCTGCAGGTGCTCTCCTTAGATTTCATTTCATCGAAAGATCTTAGCTAGAATCTATCATTTCAGGTAGTTACCTGAGCCTTGTAAAATGGTACTAGTATTTTATCATCACTCTTGGATTTATTTCAGTAAACACATCACAGGATCACTTTAACATTTACGTGGCTGCAACACGTTGTTAGTTTTATAGCCATCCTGTGAGTAAGTAATTCTTCCCGTTTTCCCTACCTCCCCCAAATAAGAAGTCCCTAGTGTGCAAGAGAAAGTCTGTTAGTATTCCCTAAGCACCTGACCTTGCTGTTCATACTGTTAAATATCATCCTGTTTCTCCTATTGCAGTCCTCTAGGTCATACGTTTCATGGTTCAAGAGTTGGATACGTTGTATTAACAGTACCTCACTGCTATTCCTTGAACCTCTTTTTGTGCCTAAGTCACTAATGAAAACATTGTATGAAGTGTTTTTTCCCACCAGTGACATTCCTCTGTTTCTCCTTTCTGCACAATTTGTCTTCCTCTCTCTATTTGTCAGTTAGTTACTGAACAGTAAGTTTTGTGTAGTACTATGGAGAGATAAAGCTTGATATCAGCATACAAATTTGATAGTCTCCTCAAATGGCTGAATCATGTTACATACAGTAGCCATTAGTCATTCTGACACAAAATCTCTTCTTGTGTTTTTATTTCCAGAGCAAAAAGAAGAATAGGGCAACTCCACCCAGCTAACAAGAGCAGCAAAAACTAGTACATGTTCCAGGAGATAATGAGACAGAAGAGGGACTGAAGTAGGAGGCTGGGCAGTATAAAAGAGCAGAGTTGCAGGAGGGAAGGGGTTGAGGGGAAAGGTTACATCCTATTTTGTCAGTGCTTTTCTAGAAGAAAAACTGGTGAAATCCTGCGCAGAGTGAGGGGAATGGAAGGTTCAGGAAGTAGGGGATTCAGCAGAGTTAAACAAGTTGAACCATTTTGCCTCTCCTGTTTTAAAATACCATCCATGAAAGCCCCCTCCTGTTTCTCAGATTTCTGTAATTTTTAATTACTTACTACTTAGCAATTGCGATTTGTCTAGAGTTGTCCATTTTTATTACAGAAATGCTCCTATCCGACTCTTTGTATTTCAGTGAAATGCTCTTACCTACACCCTACCCAAATCTCCACCAGGAGTGTCTTTATCATTGACTGTTAAACACCTTGAACATAGTCCTGTCTCATTCCTTTTCTGGATTCTGCTCCCTGCCATTGAGGTCTGTTATTGTCCCATCTCCTTGATAACTTATCAAGTAACCAAATCCTTCAGAAAGTTTCATAATCTCCTCTGTCAGACAATAACCTTCTGGGAAATTAAGTGAAATTCTGGTCCTGTTACGCTTTTTTCTTTCCCCTACTTAAAAAGAACAGACAACCCCCCCACAACAAGCTTTCAGTTATTTCATCAACAAACTATTCAGGTATTTTACTGTGCTGATTGTACACAGATTTTGTTTTATACTGGTCTTCTCTTGTCTAAATCTAAAATCTAAGCATGGTAGTCTGAAGATTCCTAAACAGTGACTCAAATACAACATCTGAAATCCAGCTCTTGATTTTTCTCTTGTATTCCCAAATTTGTGCCTCTCACTGGCTTTTTTTTTTTTCTCCCCCTCTATGTTTATGGACATAGTCTTCATGCTACTCTTCCCCCTACCTGTCAGTCACAGCCAGGACATGTACATTGTCTTCAGAGTGTTCTTCTGCAAGTGCAGACATCCTGGCAGTCTCCTGTATACAGTACAGTCTTCTGGAATACAATTTCTCAGTCTGCCTTCTTTCTCTGTGTGATTAAAATTGAAATCATGTAGTATCATTTGAACAGGCTGCCCAGGGAGGTGGTGGAGGCCCCATCCCTGGAAGCATTTAAAAGACATGTAGATGTGGTGCTGGGGGACATAGTTTAGGGACCCTGGCAGTGCAGGGTGAATGGTTGGACTCGATGATCTTAAAGGTTGCTTCCAACTGGATGATTCTATGATCTTATGCTTTTTCTTTACCTAATTAGTATCGCTCCAAAATAAATACAAAAAGATGTGCCATCTAGTCTTTGAGCTGGCATTCTTCCATGAAGACTCATGCAGGCTTCCTTATTCAAGGAGGGAAGAAGTCAAACTTAGATCCCTTCATCCAGTCAGGCTGCTTCTTCATTACCCAAAGGAATGACTTATTTCTCCCTCCAAATGTCTTTCAGCCAAGGTGATTTATCCCCTTTTGTGTTCCTCTGCTAGGCCTCAAAGCATATTACCTCTGTAGCAAGTTGAGATGATTGATTCCACAGGTTTTCATAGCCTCTTTTAATCAACATGGTATTTGTAAATTCCATCACAGATACCGATGGGCAAACCTCTTGCATCCCATCATGACTCTAGTATAACTAGACAGGTTAACTGGCAGGAAGTTCTTAATTAGTTTTGTTTTCCTTTTAGTGGAAAATTAAATATATCCTTTATGTGCTGCATTGATCAAATTCTAGATTAATGAACAATGACTAGGCTAATACCACATTGCTTTGAGGTCTTCTGCAGACCTGTAAGTGTTTACAGAGTAGACTGTTTACTAGAGCAGACTGTTTTGTTTTTTAAAGCCATACAAAAAGGATGTAATTTCTATATGAAAAAATATTTAATTTTTCTAATTTTTTGTGCCTTTGAAGCAAATAAGGACTTCTTTTTAAAAGAAATGTTTGCTTTGAAATTAAGGTGGATTTTTTTGTAAGAGACAATCTTTGTAAGAAGTATTTTTCGTATTCCATAATCTGTAGTAAAAATAAGCTAAAGGAGAAGTTTTATCATTTTAAATCAATAAAGGAGGAAGAAGAACATGATGAAGATGCTGATAGTGTAGAAGGTGAAGCTGCTAGCAATGAGAGATCTCAAATAAAAGAACGTATTGCCAAGAAGTTGAAAATTGATACAAGTGAAAATGCTAAACAGCAACTTCAAGAGGAAGAAACGAAGACAGAAAAGAAATCAACTAGTCGCAGGTAAGTATTATGGTTTGTTTTGTTTTTTTTTAATTAAGCTTGTTTACAGTTACATTTTCTGCTTAATACCAGTTTTGCAGTTACTGCATTGATAGGTTAGTATTACATTAAAATTATTCCCCCCTGCCTATCTCCAGCTGCGGAAGATGAAGTTGCCCATTGCTTTCTCATTTCTTTGTGTCATTTGGCAGTTTGAGATGAATAGTTAAGTTACATTTTGTTTCTCTGAGCACTTTCTGATACCTTGTGTGGGAGTTTTATTTTTTCCCTGCGAGTTATGAATGAAGATTATTTATATGCATTTATCATGCTTTACTTAATCTTTCTACACAGTGGTAAGATTGAGTTTTGTAGCTTTTTTATCTATGACAACACATGACGGTCATCCACCACTGAGACTGAAAGAAAATAAAGGCTTCCTAGTCAGTCACCCGTTAAAGTCTGGTTTAACACAGTAGTCATTCTTGCAGTGTACCAGTTTTTCAACACTGCAATTGATACATCAGTTTTTAAATCCCATCTAGGCTGTCCTTAGAGGGTTGGAATATGACTGTGTTTAGAGGTGTAACACTCTATTTGAATTATTAAACTAGCTCTCGATAAATTTTTATGTTTCTATAGCAGTATTCAGCTCTTTACAGACATGTAAGCATGGGTTCCAGTTGCATATTACAGCTGTGCCAGCCTTTGTGAACATCTGTACTGGTTAGCACTCAATTTTCAGTGAGTTAATTTGTTTTCTTGGAACCCTGTGTCTTGGCAGTCTTTCTTCCAGAGCTAGTCTGGGAATTTCTGTGTAATATATATTTATATTGCATAAAAATATTAATCTTGAATGCAACTAATGTGTAGTAGACCTGATGGCAAACTTACTAGGAATTATTGTTCAGTATTTCAATAAACGTGGGCTCTAGAAGTTACTGAACAGTTAAGTATTGCAGTTATAAAATTCTATGTGCAAATTTACTTATTCAGTGAAGCTTACGGAGGGGTAGAGGGAGGAAGCATCAGAAAAGTAATTTAGATTTTGTGCTTCAGCTCTGCGTAGTTGTCATAAATAATGTCTGATGAAATTATTCAGGCTTTGCCTATACTAAATTCTGCATATGTAGTAGCTTAGACTCTTTCCCACAAGTTTCCTCTGAACTGAACCATTCCTCCTCTATTTTTTCCTATTTTTTCTGTTTCCTATTCTTTTTTTTCTTTTTTTCTTTTTTTTCTTCTTTTTCCTTTTGTTTACCCCCACTGCAGATACAGTTTTATATGTAATGGCCCAGACATATTGCCAAGAATCCATGACAGTCTGTTTATGATTGTTTGGTAAATTAAAATAAAAGATGACCTGGTAGTCAATATAAACACTTCACAAGTTCTATAGCAATTACTATCCTTATTAATAATGGGGAAGTAAAGGTTTTTGCATCGACATATGAACATAAATCTGTTGTAATAATAATCCTCTTTGAGGTAAAATACATATTGAAACTGTACCTGGAAAACAAAAAGAATAACTGAAACAAAATCAATTATTGTTTTACAGTCAACAGAAATACACATATCTGACTTGCACCCCTTTCAGGTTATTCAAGTTTTATATGACTATATATACCTGTTAAAAACAAAAACAACTATATCTTACTGAACAAGGACATGTTGTCAGTTATGGTGTGCATTCAATCATTACCTTAATTGTAATACAAAACTAATTATTAAGAGAAAACGGAAATCCCACCCTGTCATTTGCAACTGGATGGATATCAATCTCATTAATTTTACTGGAAGACTTTGACGTGATTTTAAAAATAAGAGTAGTTAGTTTTGAGCATTCCACATGAAGTAGTATTTTTAACTGTGTTGCCTATGTGTTTAGAAGGAAATCATACTTTTAGAGTTGTAGTGACACTTGAGTTATTTTGGATAATCTTTATTATCTCTATTTATTATATTTAATATTTGTTACTATTAAAATAATCTATATTGTGTTAAAATATGCCAACTGCAAGTGTTGGTGTTCGACTACCTTTTTTTGAACAGTGAAAAAAAGAAAATAATTGTCAAGAAAACAATTTTTATTAACCACTTTAAGTTTGAATAGCTCAATAAAATAAAATATTCATGGGCTTTAAGCAGGAAATTCAGTGTCCTTTTCTATATCTTCTGCAGTATTGATTTACATCCGAGAAGCACACCAGGTACAGCACAGAAGCCTTTGTGATTTGAGCAAATCTGAGTAGGTTCCAGTCAGTGCTTTTTCGGGCCTAGGTGATGTTATTTCCAAAGTTACTCATAATTTTTTGTCTATTAAAGAGGAGAGCCAATATACTTAATAGCTGGAGATAAATAAGCAAAAACATTTGATATCAAAAATCCAGCCCAATAACATAAAAGGATAGAGTAAAAAAATTCTGTAATTTAAATGGGCATTAGTTTTTCCTCTCGTATGATTTTAATTTTAGTTAGAGGCAACTAACTTGCATGCTTTGGCAAACTTCATGTACTCGACAAGATTTGTGTGGTCAGATCTGTAAACTGATGTTAATCCATTTCTTTTGGAACTGTACGTAAATCTGATGTCTTTGTCGAACGGTGTAGTGTTACGTACTCGGGCGTAAAACTTACAAGCATTGACTTTCTTTTTTTCCATTCTTTTTTTTTCTCTGTCACCTGAATCACGGTACCTAAAATTGAATGCCATGTTTACATGGCTGTGCTAGATATAACTAGATATAGGTATTGTTTCAGAGGCCATATACAAGACCTCTTCTAAAAAACCTATTCTGTTTTTTCTTGTGCTGTGTGGCTGCTTTGGAAATCGGTGGCTGTACTATTCTCTGTTGTAGACAGATGGTCCACAAGAAGTATACTGAGATAAAGGAGGATGATGGATAACTTGGATACCAAAATCTGGTTACTAGTCTTATGGTTGAGATCGATGCTTGATCCCAGTGGTAAATTACATGAATATTTATATTGTGTCGATTAAAATGGTTATATGTCAGTATAATGAGGTGGCTTTCTGTCTCAAATCTTGCAGAAACATTGTGCTGAAGCAGTTTCCTTACTTTAGAAGGAAGTAATTCCTGGTCTTCAGCACTCTGCCTGCAGTAATTGATTGATCCTGCACCCTAATAATGTTTGTGATAATAACGACAGTATTCCCCAATACAGAATAATTGCAAGCTTCTTGGAATCAATGAACTGTTCTTGATCATGGAGATTGGACAAATACAGATTAATGTTAGATAGCCATATTGGATAGCAGAAGTTAGGATTCAGAAATTCAAAAGTTCTCCAAAAAAAAGCTTCTTCTGAAAAAATACTTTCAGAAGTTACTCACAGGGCAGTCAAGTACCATATTTAAAATAACAAAAGACATTGGACTCTGTGCATACTTACTACCTACCTATCTGTCCAGCAACCTGTTCACCAATCTGTTGAACTGTCTGTTGGTTTTTACAGGGATGGCTGCTAGAAACAAATTTGCCTAAGATGTATCAGCAAGCTTGTAGCATGAAAGGAACACAAAGCTAGAGCATAACCTTAGGAATGAGGTACTGTATGCCCAAGCTTGCATGATGACTTAATCCCATTTTCAGAGACATTTGTGCAGGCATTCCATAAGGTGCTGTATTTACACGTGGGTGGTCAGTGTGCTGTGTTTGTGGTCATTGCGCTCTTTCAGGGCAATAGCAGTAGTAGTATAGCCAAATGGGTTATCTTAACTCAGAAGGGGGTTTTATTGGATGTGTTTTTAGCAGGTGGGAGCCATAGCCTTGGGATACACTGCTTAGTACCACAGTAACATCAATTTCTAGATTTACTGTTTTCCAGATAATTGTCTGGTGTTTAACTTCAAGGTCTGATGAGATAAAGCAAGATAAACATTATCGGTTTCTTTGTGTGGAATAGTGACTTTTTTGTAAGTGTACTGGAGATTATTGATGATATTCTCATGGGACTTCATTACCCGCTGTAGTCCAAGTGTGTGTTGTAGAACCCTCGGAGCAGACATGTGGAAGGTGCAAATATCACACAAAAAGTTGAATGTACCGTACATAGCTTGAATATGTCTACCAACTGGTATGTCTACTAACATATCAGAGGCCCAAGAAACATCCAATACTATCAGAACTGTTAATCTCATCAGATATTTAACTGTGTTAATAGAATAATTGAACTTCTAAAAATATTTTTTCAGAGTACTGTCTTTTAACATGCATGACTTTCTACAGATTTGTATTCATTTGTATCAGTCCTGTTTCTTTTAGTACAAATCCATTTATGAAGTCAGAATTTTGCACATCTGTTTCAGAGAAACAATATGGAAACAATAGACACCTTCTCAAATTCATGGTACTGAGATCCAATAAAACTTCTAAATGCAATCATACTTGGAGTGCTCAAATGGTGAAGTTAATTTTAGTCATTTCAGTGTGCATTTGAACCTTTTGTGTCTGTTTTAAAAAATAACTTGAGACACTTTCCAATTTTCTATTAGGAAACCTTGGCAAAATGAATTTCCCACTCATTCTGGCAAGTCATTGGAGAAATTCCACGTCTGTTGTTTTTTATTAGAAAGCTTAAACCTAAACTTCAAAGTATAGAACACCTGTTTACATGAAGGAATGTGTACATTTTACCATCATTGCAATAGTAATCAAATTATCAGCATTACACTGAGTTTGTAAAATGGCAGTGGCTTGACATGATCATCTGAAGGCTTCAGAGTAAAGGGACCTCTTCTACTTTAGTAATTAAAAATAAACAAATGTTTTTACATTTGTTTTTCCTGTAGGTGGAGCTCGGGTGCTACATGTTTCTGGTTACCAGTTTTTAAAAACTTACACTGCTTCTTGTTTGCAAGACATGCAGTGTGCAAGTAGAGTACTGTTGACTGTACAGTTTTTCATTGCACAGTCAACAATTTCAGTTGCATCCTTACAATGGATGGGATATTAAATAGCAAATGAAATAGGAGTCTAGAATAGCTGAACTACTGAGAAGGAAAAGCTGACTAGCTTCATGTTAGCATCATGTGAATTTAACTCCATGTTTGTATGTTCTGTTGTATATTTTTCTCCTAATAATCCTGTAAACTGCAGTTGAACTCAATCACATTGCTCTTATAAGCCATCACTGAGTATCATAAGGAGATGAAGAATAATAGTAGTAGTTAATTACTATTGTAATTAATAGTGGCTATATTGCCACTCCTTTTCATTTCTAGTTTTTCTTACATGCATGTTGCTTGTCATGGATAAAATCATTTCATGAAGCTTTAGACATCTACTGTATGTATATATAAGAAATTACCTGCATCATCCTCAAAAGAGTAGACCACTTTTAAAGGTTTAATTCCTCTGACTTCTTTTTCTTCATTTAAAAGACAAGGTGAAATTACCAGTTTACTTACAGATACCTGCACTTGGTCAAATTACTTGCATCCTCACTGTCATTTTGTCATCTAGGCACAATAGTAATAAAAGTAGTGAATAATGCTAGGCAGACATCCTCAAGTTCATGCTAAGTGCATTTCAGACGATGCAGTAAAAATTGCATACGGTTAAGACACCATAACATTTTCTTAGCATCTGAATAAACATTGACACACTGAGCATGCAAGATTGTTTTCCTGAAGTGCTGTCATAGTATTGCGGTGTAGAACAGCCAAAGGTAATTTAATATGGAAATTAAATTATGGATCTTACGGAAATCTTTTAGAAGACATTTAAATCAAACCTTCTTTTTCTCTTGTTAACTCTGCTATTGTTATAAATGAAGAATTGGATAATTTTTTGTTCATAAATTAATAGTATACAGTAGAATATCTTGTTCTAAGTGCAATTACTGTACACTTGTTACATTTCACGTATAATGCAGGTCTTGGAAAGAAATGCGAATAATTATGGAGATTCGCATAATTCTGCAACAGAAGAATTCTTGTCATTGTACTTGTTGAAAATCTTTACTCTTTGCTATTTATAACAGTTACATTTCTGTGCATCTATTGAATGTGTTCGAGATGCTGTCTGTAATAGCCTTGGCAAGGTGGCTGATTTCATTGCAAGGCTGCTGCCTGTAATCTTTGAAACACTCTGGAAATGCACTGACTGGGGGATATTGCACATGTGCACACATTTTCAAAAAACGCAGTCATCACAGGGATGAGGTTAGCCTCATTTTGGTCAGGTATGGGCATGAGGCTAGAGGAAATGAATTTCTGAGCTTCCTGCCAACCTGAATGCCTCTGTGATTTTTTTTTTTTTTAATTTATTTTTTAAAATTTGTAGATATCCCCCCCCCTTTAGATTCTGCTCATCTGGAATGACAAGCCCAGCAGCTATTTAGTTGTTTGGGTCATTTTTAAGTTGTTTTTGAGTTATATGTATTTAGGTATATTAGTTAGTTATGCTTCTACTTATTTAAACTTAATCAAGTGTCTCATCTTGTGTTCAGGAAACCTACCTCTATACTCTTTTATAGACGTTGTTTGTTTTTAAGTAGTGGCAATGTGATGTGAATACAGTATACTTAAATCTACTTACTCACTTTGGAACATGAACTTTGTCTGCAACTGTAGTAGTCTTTCTTCACAACAATTACTACTTCCAATTTATTCACTGCATTCTAATCCTATTACCATTTTCTTAAACCAGGTATAACTGTTATTATCAGGCTTTGTCCAAAAATGCAGCTTGTTTCTTGCTTTTCAGTTTAGCACCAGGAAATATAAATTCTATGGTAACAGAACTGCCTTTTGAGTTCTTGAGTACAAACGCTCTACCTTCAAACTTGACTATACCTAAAGAACTGTCCTGGTTTAATATAAAACCAGTTGACATATGAAACAAACCAGTTAAGACGTTCCTCCCCCTGCACGTCACTGCACCTCATTGTCTGTGGAGCTCCTTGGCGGGACGATGGCTCTGTAAGAAACTGCGTACAGAGAGTGTCAGAGCTCCTGCCCTGGCCGTGCCGGCCCTGCCCCGGCTGCAGACGGTGTTAGAGCTGCAGCAGCTGCAGCAGCTGCCTCTGCGGCAGCCGTTGTGTCTGCCCCGAGGGCTGCTCTGGTGCTCGAAGGCAGACCGGGCTGTTGCTGTCTGCGGCTCTCTGGGGTGATCTGGCTGCCGCTCGCTCCTGTCTGCCGGCCGGTATCTCTAGCTGCTGGTCGGACTGCTGCTTTTCACCCCAGAGCCGTCCTGCTTGTGTTTGTTACTGCCCTGACTGACTGTTACTGCCCTGACTGACTGTTACTGCCCTGACTGACTGTTACTGCCCTGACTGACTGTTACTGCCCTGACTGACTGTTACTGCCCTGACTGACTGTTACTGCCCTGACTGACTGTTACTGCCCTGACTGACTGTTACTGCCCTGACTGACTGTTACTGCCCTGACTGACTGTTACTGCCCTGACTGACTGTTACTGCCCTGACTGACTGTTACTGCCCTGACTGACTGTTACTGCCCTGACTGACTGTTACTGCCCTGACTGACTGTTACTGCCCTGACTGACTGTTACTGCCCTGACTGACTGTTACTGCCCTGACTGACTGTTACTGCCCTGACTGACTGTTACTGCCCTGACTGACTGTTACTGCCCTGACTGACTGTTACTGCCCTGACTGACTGTTACTGCCCTGACTGACTGTTACTGCCCTGACTGACTGTTACTGCCCTGACTGACTGTTACTGCCCTGACTGACTGTTACTGCCCTGACTGACTGTTACTGCCCTGACTGACTGTTACTGCCCTGACTGACTGTTACTGCCCTGACTGACTGTTACTGCCCTGACTGACTGTTACTGCCCTGACTGACTGTTACTGCCCTGACTGACTGTTACTGCCCTGACTGACTGTTACTGCCCTGACTGCCGGCTCCAACTCCAGCCCTGCAGTCCCTGCCGGGGGCAGCCCCGGCCCCTGCCGGAGGCTGCTGGCCGCGGCCATCTGCTGGGAGTTTGCCTGCGGTTTGACCCTCGCCGCACCATCCCTGTATATATTTGTTAACCCCTTGTTGTTGTTTGTTAGTATAATATCAGTTCTGTTGTTATTACAATAGTTTCAGTTTCCAAAACTCAGCTGAGGCCTTGCCCACTTTATCTTTTCCCTTTGATCTCTCCCCTGACCCTTTCCTCCTGGAGCAGAGAGGGGGCTGATTGGAGAGAGAGAGAATTTGTCCCGTGGTTTGGCCCCGCCTCAGCCAACCCGGTGACAAGAACTGCTGCTGTTTTCCTATAGCAGTTTCAGATATTCTGTTAGTAGTGCTTTAAGCCAAAGGAGACCATTAGACAATAATTTACTGTCAGTTGCACTTGTATTGAGCTCACTATTTGGCTACAGCTGGACAGGAAAGGTGTTCAAACATAATTTGTAGATACCAAGAGAGTGTAATTTGGTCCGTATTTAGTCAGTGAGTGTAATCTATGCTAGTATTTAGATACCTTACCCCTAACAGTACCTCATCCAGTTTTTACGTTTTAATTTCTCTGGGTTCAACTTGTAGCCAACACACTTTTTTTGCTGAGCCTTTTTCTGAAGTTCATTGTAGTATGCTGTATTTTCTCTTACTTGAACTGCTTAAATTCTCATTGAGTTCTTTCTGTCTTTTCGATAAGCTATATCCGCTGAGTTCTTACACTCCTTCACAGTAAGACATTTTTTCCAGTCATCAAATCACTTTGTGGCTTTTTTTTGTTCCTTCTTCAATTTTTCAACATTCTTTAAAAGGCTTTGATCAGTAATCTCTTATTACCCTTACTAGTGCTGTATACAGAGAGCAACAACTTTTGCTTAGTTCCATATCCCTGTTTATTAGTACAGTGCCCACATCAGCCCTTCGTACCAATACTGCACTGAGATTGCTTATGTTGCTAGGCCTTTCCAGATTATTTTCAGTCACCACTCTCCAAGAACTACCTTCCCATTTTGTATGCTTATTCTGTTTTTTACCTCCTAGATTTTGGCAATTAGTTGTCTTTGGCTGTTGCTTTACTTAGCAAGCCCAGGTTGCCAGCATTCCTGATAGGAGAATTTGCTATTCTTCTATTGGGTGATTCACTAGTACTGGATTTAATACTGAGCTCCCTGGAGTGAATAGGTATATTTCCAGTCAGTGGTTAATGTCTCATTGGCAGCTATATTAAGCAACATCTTTGTAACCTAATTTGTGCTTAATTAAGATGTTCTTTTGGCCTGTTTTGTGTTACTAATTTTTTTTTTATGGACTTCCTTTCTTGAAAATGCTAAAAAGCAAGTTTTCCGGATTTCATATAATAAGACGGATTATTTTGATTGACTCTATGAGCCAAGTTAGCAACCAGTCAGGAACTCATGTTGAATTCTACTAAAACTCTGGTAGTGTTATGTCAGGCTTGATACGATACTCTGAAAAATTTTTGGTTTCTACTAGTATATTTCTTCCATGGGAAAGTTTTATTGGAATATTGTATTCTATCTTGATTCAAGAAGTACTTTGTGTGTATGTAATACAGGACCAGATTTTTTTTTTTAAAGAGTCATTACTAATAATATTGATGTAAAATTCATTTAACTGTTGAGATGACTGTCTGTAAACTGATGACTTTTCATCTTCTAATATGTAATAGAGCTAATAGCATAGGCTGCAGCTCGTTACAACACAGACAAACCTATTGCCCTGTTGTCATGACCTCCTAACTTTGCATCCAAGTCTTTGCTGAAGTATATAAAGTGCCAGGTTTTAGAATAATGGGAAACATCTATTAGGTGTGAAAAGAATAAAAGAAAAAAAAAAACCCAGCACTGTCAAGTGGAATGAAAGAAAGATTAAAATCTATCCTAGATATACTTTATTACTACAAAAGATTATTGCATGAGATTGCCTTGACATTTGCAGTCTTTCCTGCTCTTGTATTCTTTCATGTTATGGTACCTCCAGGTCTTTGTTAGTATGCTGCTTACATTTTTAATTTAATTTTCTTAGAACTTCTGAATTCTTACATATTTAACTGTTAAGAGTAATGCATGTGTTTGGTCCGACACTGGAAACTTAATTCTAAATATTCCTATTTTATTCAAAATCATTAATTCCGTACTTCAAAAAATATGAGTTTGCCGTATGATTGCCATGCTCCATTTATACGTGGGGTTTTTTTAAAACAAAGAACCGTAGTTGTAAACCAGAAAACCAGCTTACGTTGTTTCATTTTAACTTGCTTGTAATGGGCCATTTGTGCTCCACCCTAAGATAAGTGTCCAAAGCTATTTTAAACAATTTCATAGATTAAGTTGAGAAATTCCAATTTTAAGCAAAAGTAGCTGTTTAATCGTACACTGAAACAGAACAACTAACTAAGTGGTGACATGAAATTAGACTTTTTTCAGTCTCTGCTTTGCTGGATACAGACATGTGTTTGAAGTACATCGTCTTGATTTGAAAATGGAGTGGCTATTGATGATTACATAAAACATGAGAAAGTTAGATATCTATCTATGTAATATAGCTGCCATTTCATAGCAGTGTCAAGTTAACATCACTTTTCGTTTGACTTCATTGTGCTCTATATAGCCTGTATTTCAAATAGAATGGTGATTAGAGATCTGTAATCTTTTCTTGGGGCAGGCTGAGAAAGTATTTTATGATCAAAAAAACCCCAGCTTCTAATTTGTTCTTCAGCGCTTCCTTGTATTAAGATCCTCTGTACTGTGCTTTGCAAAACTATGTTAAACGTAAAACTTCCACAGCGTAGTGTCTAGCATTCCTCACCCTGCCCTTTGAGTTCTGATTTTTAGGTATAGTGTAATCATCATAACATTTCTGAAATTATGCTGAGTACTTAGAGTTTACCATCAGCATCCCCAGAGCTCCATCTGTTAAGAGTACTATATATTGTATATTAAAATATAGTCTAATATATAAAATACTCTAATGTATAATGTATAGAGTGAAAGCTAGATACTGAGAGGCTATCTATATATTCTTGACCTTATAGCTCTTCTGGCTTGCAAGACACTGAAAAGTGTTACGGGAGAATCCTATATACTGAGATTGCAATAAGAGGTCAAAGAATTTATGTGTTCTCTTCTGTAATCCTGAATCTCACCTCCTTTTATGCAGTTTTGTCCTGTAATATGCTGACAGAAAGATCTGAAATTATTGTCTGGAAAACAAAGCCTATAAACTTCCTTCAGAAGAACTTATTTTGCCCTGCTGGACTGTCCCACAGTTTATCTCAAGTAGAATGCAGCACCTGTGTCATAATTCATAAAATTGTAACCATATTTCTGGAAAAGTGCAAGAAAACTTGTAAAGCTGAATTACAGAGGAGCATGTAAGCAGCAAATCTTTCCTAATAGTCCTGTTTCAATGCAGAGCAGCAAAATGTTTCTCTTAAATCCTAACCTTCAGTGGCCTCTGTTACACTAAATACACTTTGCACTGTTGAAAATCTTCTACTGTTTGGTCTTTCGTAGTTAGATTTGGATTTCTATTTCTACTCTTTCATTCTTGGCTTGAAATGTCATTTGAGAAGCTCTTTGGAGAAGCAGCATCTCTCTGATGGGAAGTACTAGGCATATGAAATACGCTGATGTACATACAGAGCAGTATGGCAGCATTTCAGTCTTCCTGGTTTTCTGCATCCTGATTGATCTGTGTCCAATCAGAATTTCATTGGGTCAGTCATTTGTCTTAGATATGGTACATCATGAACATCATGAATTAGACAATTTTGTTTGTTCAACCTTTGAATTCTTAATTCAAGCATGTGAACTTTGCTGCAAAGATCTGGCAAGGTCGTAGGAGATATGATTTCTATATTACACAGGTAGTACCTACCTAGATATTTTCAGTATACGAGGACAGTGTTCTTTCACTCGAGGAGCACTTGGTGGGAATCTGGACAAGACTCAGCCTGAAAGAAGAGGTAAAGAGTTTGGAGTATTAGCTGTGAGGAAGGGATCAAGTTATTCCATTAATCATGAATTTACTTCACAGCACAATACAGAAAGCTGCTGCCACGTGTCAAGATGAACAAATTTTCCTAGTTCCTCTCTACTTTCCTAGTTACTGTCTAAGTGTAGGTGCTTCTACATACACTGCTTGCCACACATATATGCTAAACTCAGCTCAAACTCAGAGTTGTGACATGCTTTAAGTAGGGCTGTGCCTTTGAAGAACTTAGAGATTATGTCAGAAATACAATAGACAAAGTAATGATCTGTGAAATATTATTGTACAGCATAATACCTAGTTGATACTGAAAGTTGACCCTGTTTCTGGTTTACGCATGCCTCATGTAGTTTGCTGGTGAAACTATCTTGAATCCTAAATATGTCTAAGTCTGTGTTACCTTAGAGAACATGTCTGTTGGGCCTTATTGCCACAGCTATGGTAAGCATCTGTGTTTGAGCTGGAGCTAACTAATAGAAAAGAGAAAACTATTTTTTTTTCATCAACGAACACCCGACACCTGTCGTGTTGGGGGAAAAAAGCACATTCACAAATTGTGGGAATTAATTGTCTAGGTATCTAAAAACAGTGGGAGTGGTGTTGGTGCAAGCTAAGTCGATAGGACTTTCATGAAGAAATCCGGAAGGGGAACTTATTTTCATGTATTCTTTTAAATAGGTGCTTAAAAGAATAAAATCTTTAGAATTCCAGTTTTGGTTGAGCATGTGTCTGATTAATGTAGTAGCTGTTTTAAGCTTCTGCCTTTTGAAATGTATAGGCATACAAACTTTCCACATCTTCGTAATTTAGAAACTAAAGGTTTTTGGTTGGTTGGGTTTTTTTTTTTCCCCCTGCATCTGTTTGTGAAGGTATCTTTATAAATTAGATCCTCAGAAAAAGAATATTAAGCATTTTTATGCTGCCTTCCTTTATCTTGACCATGGCTAATGTTAAACTAGAAAACTTACTTTAGGTCTAGGAAGAAGAAGAAAGAAAGAGATTTAGTCCTACATATATATCAAGAATGTCTAAAAGAAGAGAAGTGGCTTCTGAATCTTTTGATTTGATATTGGTATCCTAATATTGTACTGATACCATACACAGACTCACCCACAGGCCATACAAAATCTAACAGTCATACCTACCTACATGTTATATGTTAGGTTTGGTAGGCTTGGACATTAATTTGCATGTGTTATGTATTATTTGAGTGACTTATCACGGCATATAAATTCTAGATGGATTTGAAACCAAAGTGCTAATTTATAAATTGCCATTTATCCACAGTCATATGGAAATTGCTCACTCCTGCAAATGTTTAGATAACTCAATAATTCCAGTGAAATTGTTAATGTAGGTAAAAGTTCATAGAAATAAGCCTGAAAACCACTGAAATTCCTTTGGACTGGAATTTGACAAATCATTTTATGGTATTCAGCATAAAGGAGAGGAAGGAATATTTTAGCTACAATGACAGGAAAAGTCCTCCCCCTTGGGATTAAGTTTTTTTGGGGTGGGGTGAGGGGAAGTTACTATCTCAAGAGATTATCATCTTCCTTTCCTGACACCTTGGCCACTTTTTGTTGCCAGTTTTTCCTCAATTAGAGTGTTACAGTTGCTTATGGAGTTTCTTGTAAAATAAATCCCTTGTACAATCCCAGTAAATCAAATTAAAAATTTAAGTCAGCTACAAAGCCAGACATGAGACTTCTGAGTAAGTTTTAGTGCTGTAGAAAGTGTACATGACGTTCTGCCCACAGCTCTCTGCACAGAAGGTACAGACATCAATCTTAGGCAGAAATGGGGATGATGTCTTGCTGGGCCTAGAACCTTTAATGACTCACTTTTGTTTTAATCCTTATATGTTCTATCAAGTTCTTCAGTTATTAGGATTCTTCTCGTCTTCTCAAGTAATATCATAGAACTAATGCTTTTAAAGTACACTTAAGTGTTATTTTCTTTTGCTTTATGTACATCTTTTCCTCAGTGCATGAGGGATCACTTACTTCAGTCTGACTAATTTTCTTTAAGGAAAGCAATAATATTTGACTTAGCTAAGTGTAGTGTTTTAAATTTTATCCGTTCTTCGTAAAAACTGTTGATTGGTTACTTTTTGACTGATAGGTTCTCTTTTTAATTATCTCAGAAAATGAAAATAATTATTTTCTTTTCCTTTGGTAAAAATTAATCCTTAAGTTATCCATAAGTTTAAGAAACTAGTGTGTTCCTTTTCATTTGCATTTTTATATTTTGTTCAAGAAATTTAATATTTCAGACGTATAACTGACATACAGGAAAGAAAGATTAATTCAGAATTGATTTTAGAAATACTTTATTTTTCTGAATAAGACCATTTATTTAGTGCTAAGAATTGCGTGATTCATTTATTCTTTTCTAAGTAATGTAGATTTTTCTGTATTCTTTACCTTAGTAACATTCATTGTAAAGAAAAAATCTCAGACATACTCTTTGTAGAGTTGATGATTGTCAGTAACTTAAAAGCAGACTATACTATATTAAACACAAACCCAGATTGTTTGGGCACAAAACCCAGAATCCCAGCACTGAGATTTTTCTTGGCTAAGCATCAAAGCGTGTTAATAGGTATAGTGTTAGCCTGGGACAAAGACAGGATTGTTACTGTGGTATATTTCATCCTGCTGCTACTTGGCAAGAGTCAGTGTATTTTAGGTGAAGTTTGTGTGTGCATTTGTCTAGTCACCTGGAAAAAAGGATACGTAGATGACCCGTGAAAATGCAGTTAGTATGATGGAAGGTGAGAATGTGTAATCCTTATTATTCAGTGAATTGTTAGCACTATATCGTGGGTAAGATATCGTTTCAAAGGGCTGGAGTGTTCCCAGTTGTTTAGCTGCACATGTGATTTTTTTTTTTTTTTTTTTTTTCCCCCCCTGACATAGCAAGACGGATTTAACAGTGGTATAGCCATCTACTTTTTAATTGCTAAATGTTCATGCTCCATTTCCTTTCTTTGTTTCAACAGAGTTGAGTAGCATGGGAAGAGACATTTTGAGGTTTTTGTTTCTATTATAGAATACATTTTTTGCAAATATGAGCAGTACCTCTTAAAGTGGTACTGCAGTGAAGAATGACTAGAGTATGTTCAAACGTTTTCTTTATTGATCACATCTGCTGTTTGTTAATTTGTGGTATAATTCGATATTTTTATTATTTTGCATGGCTTACTGCAGACCCAAATACGTAATAGCTATTTTTAATATAGCATAGAGGAAGTGATGTCGGTTATCAGATTCTGGTTGTGGAATCTTTGTAATTAATAATGTTTCATGAATAAAAAAATTAAATTCAATTCGTGCCTAAAAAGTAGTTCTATTAAATTTTTGATCGTTAGTAGTAGTATTTGATAATTTGGTAATAACAAATTCGGTTACAAACTTGGTGAGCTGAGCAGATCTGGAAATCTTTCAGATAGTAAAGATAACTGCTACTAAACTGATTACTACTTTTTACCTCCAACATTGTAGCTACTGCACTGTCTCAGATAAAAAGCCATATTTCATTTTACTCATGTCCTATTTCATAACACTGAACATGCTGGCAATTTTTTTTGAATGCAGGTCTTAACTGAGTTGTCTGCAAGGCCACCCATCACTTTTGCTGTCACGTGGATAAATAGATTTTCTGTCATGTTTTTATGGTGAAGAATCTTAACAAATTATTGCTTTTCTAAGCTCTTCTCTTTGTTCTGAAACATCTGATTTCTAATCAAAGCATCATCAGCATTACAGTGTTATCTTAGTGATGAACTTGATGTAAACGCCTTTATAAATCAGTGGTGGTATTCGAAGTTTCATTTATCTTCCACATTGGTCAACAGGGGAGCTGAGCGCTCTTTCTCTGACTGCTGTGCGTTGTAGGGTGATTCACTCTTTTGCATCCTTTATCTTCGTTGTTTTGGAATATTTTTTTTCCTGAAAGTATTCCTTCTGTGTTCTTCTATAGGTACATATGCAACCTTTCCAAAGCAAACCACTGTACAGGACCTTTTCCAGAAGGACATTTTCTTTACTGCTCTATATGTACAGCATTATAATTTTCTTATTTTTGCCACTAGCTGAATTTTAATCAACAAAATTTTTAGCCCTCTCCCTGCTATTGTTAGGCTTTTACTCTATTTTCATTCCACTGTCACTTTGCTTTAACAGCTGGGCCTACTGAAGATCACTTGCATTCCCTTTTCCTTTGCAGAATTTTCATTTTTGGTTTTCTTTGCTAGCTATTCCTCACATTAGTTTACATTATTTGGGGCTGCGATTGCTGCTGGCAGTCTGTTACTAAATTAGAGGTGAATTACACTGCAGAATATTTGTTCACATTAAAAGATTTTTGCATAGTAAAATGACCATTATTTCATTTGTAATACATCAACACTTAAATCAGTTCGAATTTTTTAAGTTAAATGGTGTCTGTCCTTAAGTACAATAATAATTTGATTTTCTGTATAGAAATGTTTAATTTTTGTGAATACAAAATATTCCATTGTAGATAATTTACCTTCTTAGTTTTATATTTTTCTTATATTTCTTCTGAATGTGGGCATAGAATAGTTGAAGAAATTTTGAAGGATTTTTGTGCCAGTATGCTCACGTTTAAATCGATGTTTTCTTTGAAAATGGTAAAGGAAATAATTTGAGAGTATCTTCAGTAGCTGATGATGGTTGTTACATTTAGTCTGCTGCATTTATTTCAAGGGGGCATTTTTAAGGTTTTTCACAGATGCATTTGTATTAATTATAGTTTGTTGGCTGTATCGCTGCCTGCATAGTTATGGTGGATATTGTATGAATCTTACGGATGTGATTTCACGAGTGCTGTTTCAGATTAAACAATTCTTCGTGCATCTTTCTTCAGTGTTTCTAGCGAACAAATTCAAAAATTCAAGTCATTTATTCTTCTAGTTTAATCAACAACTTGTTATTTATATTTAAAAGCAAAAAAGCAGTGGTATTCTCTAGAGCTGAACACCAGAACATACTACATTTTCCAAGCAGATGCTTTGAAGAAGGTGCATTTTTACTCTTGGAAATCTTTTTTCTATTGTTAATATTGCTGAGGGGAAAGAACGGGAGAGGAACAAACCAAACCCTGGGCATTGCACTGTTCTTTTGGTCTTAATCTTTAACTCTTCAGGTATTCCTGAATGGATCATTGTGGACTTGTATTTATAGGTTAGCATTCCTGGACTAAGTTCTCCAGTGAACTTTACAAATCTCATCTTGCAAAAGTCTTTCAGTTGTTCTTTCTGACTTCTTGTGTGATAATAGTACTGCTTCCTCACAGTTGTGAAATCCTAGAGCGTGTGTTCTGTTTCTCCCATCATCGGCCTAAATTTTGTTGTAAATTGTAGTAGTTGCAATTTCAGTCTGTGTTTTGTTGATATTTCATTACTAGTTGATGAATTTTTCACAAACATTTTGTTAAATATTTATGTGCTGCTTCTGCAAAGTCTCTCAAAGAAATTCAAGTTACTCAATTCAGGTTTGTTTCGGGTTTTTGTTGCATTGGGTTTTTTTGTAAAGGGTGAATGTGATTATATGACATGGTGTTTTGCTTTCTGCATGAACTATTTGAACCTTTATATAGGTAGCTGAGAAAATAATATTCTTCAGATTTGATCATTTTAGCATTATTTGTTAAACTTTAACAGTTCCACATTTATTTTTGGTGTAAGTGACAACTCTCTGGTCGCATACTGTCCCAGTTAAGATTACATATACTTAAGCGTTTAACTATCTCAGTTAAGAATACACATACTGCACTTAAGCAGTGAAGCATTTTACGTGCAATAATTATTTTATCTATTAGTGAATCAACTGCATTTATAACAGACACCCTCCCAGTGATGTTATGTATTGGTTTCTGCCTCTTTGAGCTACCTCTTGAATTTTATATTCAATGACAGTAGTGTAAATAGTATTAGATCTCAACATACAGCACTGGAATTTATGGTCATAGAGACAATAAAAATTACAGCCTTTTGAAAATATGCCTGTATTGAAGGGCAGCCTTACTGAGAACATCAATATGGCTAACATTCTGCTATAATCTCATATAGTGGTATTTTTACATTTATGAATTACATGATCATAAACACAGTTCAGTGCCCTGTGTGCTTGTGAGTGTTGTCTATATTTGTCATCGATATTTATGCAAAATACTTAAATGATTTTAAGATTTCTGTGTGCAAATGTATCTTTACATTTTTAATATGGAATTTGGAATTTGTCATCTTTATCCCTCCATTTTCTTTCTGTGAGATTACTTGCTTGAAATGAGGGTAAGTTGGATAAATTCTTGCAGCTCAAATTTTTGTCTTTTGGAAGATACAGGAGTTTGGTTGAGAACAAGGAAGCATAACATGGTAGTTACAAGGTAGATCCTCCAAACTTTTGCTGGAAGTGCCATGATTTCTGTAATTAATAGTTCACTGAGTCTGAAATCAGTAAAACTGACTCAACATGGTAAGTATATGTTTTGAGGAATGAATTTTTGAGGTTCATTTCTGGGCAGACTTTTTATTGGTCAAGAATATGTACAGGCTGAAATACTCCTTTTTTGATCAGAATGCTTTGCGCATAATTAAGGCAAAGCTATGCAAATAAATGAATTGGTTTTGAGAAAAAACACTTTTATTTAGCAACTGTAGCTTTGCTGAATTTCAATGCATATGTTCATAAAAAGTGTATGCAAGCTGATTTCTGTTTCTTATGATCACTTAACTTCAAGTTTAAGCATGGAAATCATAGTAGAGTTTCCTAATAGTTTTTCATGCTTTTAATTATTTTACATGTTTTATAAGAAATATGCTTCATGTAAATTAAAAAAAAAAACCCACTGGCATTGATTATTTCTGCAGAAAGGTCGAAGGTGTATTAATCAAGATTCTGAGTAGAATTTATGTCAGCAGGAATAAAGAAAACCGAACTTGAGTCCTTATAAGGGTATATCTGCTTCTAATGAGGAGCTGTTTATCTAATAAAAATGGAAAACATCCAGAAAGCCTGGACTTTGAGGGGATAAGGCAGAAAAGACTGCTATGACCATTTAATCCAGTGTTTTACCCAGTAGAGCACACAAGACTCTCTTAAATTCTTTTATTTCACTCTTACATTTTGGTGGAAAAAACCCTCCCATTTTAATGTAGAGGTTTATGCTGAAGTATACCCCTCTAAAATTTTTTTAAGTGCTTTTCTTGTTAGATAAGTAATAATAAGGCTCCTTTTTGCTATGCCTTTTGTCTTGTCTTAGAGACATTAGACCCTTATTCACTTGTCTGCTAGCCTTCTGTTAGCGCATTCATCTTTGTTTGCAAATTGTGACCAAATCACCCTTGAACTTTGGTAAATTAAGTAGACTGAGCATTAACCTTCCTTTTGTGGCATTTTACTGTTTCCCCACTCTTTGTCATGTGTAAACTTGGTTAGAAATTATGCTGTTTTCTTCCCTTACTCAAGGCAGTTTGACAGTTTCCTTTATGTCTGCAAGTAGCAGAAATAAAGTATTTTTTTCATGGTTCTAATTTAATGTTTTTTTTATTTTTGCTCAAGAAGAGTTTGTCAATGTCAGGCTTGTAATTATCTGAATAATGTTTTCTCTTTTTATAATGAGTGATACAACATTATGGTTCCCCCTTTCTTTCTTCCCCTGCATCTCTAGAATAAAACCACTGGTATGCAAATTGCATGGCCCTGTTGCTTTTTTGTACTGCTTAATTTTCAGTAGCTGTTCTTTCTATTTCGTGATAACTCAAGAAGACAGAGAAAGATATCTTCAGATGTCATATCTGGCTTTCTCAGGTAACAGGAAGAGCTTTTGAATATCTTTTTTTCCTACATTGAAGTCAACCCTCCAGAATGCGAAGGCTTTATTGTAACATACTTAGCCTAAGTGGGATTTTTGTATTTACCTGGGGAAAAAAACACAAAAAAACCCAAACAAACAAATCCCCAAAACCCATGAACCATGAGAAACCCTCCCAAAATATGGGGGAATATAATACCAAGGTATGCAAGTGTCTTTTTGGGTGCCATCCTTGCCCCAATCTATTTGATGCTGAGTTAGACTGGTAGATCATGTGGGACCTTGACAGCTGATAACCATGAAGTTAGCCGTCTTTGCTCCAAGTTTGTGTCGTTGGCACACAAGGGAGGGATGGCAGACTCAGCCTGGGAAAGAACTAGTTATTGTTAGAGTTTACGTCTGGCTTTATGTTTCATTAAAGCCATCTTTGCCCTTTTCAGACTTGATCTGTCTTTGAGATGACTGTCACAGGTGAGGCTTGTCAGCCTGCTGTCTTCGCACACATATGTCTGGCTAGACACTTTCTGTTCTGCTGCTGGATTCATATGGTTTTTCAGGTCAACAGTGGCTGATGCTGGGTTGGACTAGTAAGTCACACCATGCTCACTCAGTACTGAGTGTCTGTATGGTCTTCTGTTGCATCTGTGTGATAAATAAGGGTGGATTTTGTGGCATGTCTCTTCCTAAGCCAGGACACAAAGAGTATGTATCTGCAGCTTGTTGCCACTGTGACTCTAAGGGTGATCTCAAAACACCATCTGTTCCTCTTTACTGAACTGACTGTACCACTCTGCGTTATAACTGAGTTGTTCCAAGTTGTTATTTATTGACTGCTATGAGCTCTTATAAGTAATTCATGGAATGACATACTTTCTTTAGTGTATTCAGTTAGAAGCATGATGACAATGTGTTTGTAGTCTACAATTAACCAGAGGGGTTGTTCATGGTCCAGAAAGATCTGGTAACGCTATCTAGGCACTTTATATGGCAGTATTATTTTTTTGTGAAAAGTAATGGATAAATAAAATAAGTATTAACCTCAAAGAAGTTACAGTTTAATATATACTAATACATTAAATAGACATAAGACATTAAATAGACATCATCATCATCATCATCATGGCTTGGCTTCGCGGACGAAGATTTGGGAAGGGCTTTGCCCACGCTTATTGCAAGCGCGTTGATGGCTGAAAAGGCCAATGCGGGATAGGCAAGACCGGTTGCAAAGAGCACACCGGAGGGTCTCCTTGGGTGGTATAGTCGAGGCACGGTTCTTTCTGCGCTGTCTTTTCTCCTCGAGCTTGATTCTACGCGTGCTCTCAAAGGAGACAGCAGCGTTATGTATGGTGTGTCTCCAAATCTCCCGATTGGAGGCCAGGGTGGACCACTGATGGTGGTCAATATGGCCTAGGCTGAGGTGTTGTTTCAGGGAGTCCTTATATCTCCTCTTTGGAGCTCTTCTCTTGCGGCAGCCGGTGGCAAGTTCACCATAGAACACGATCTTAGGGAGGCGGTGATCCGCCATCCTGGAGACGTGCCCTGCCCAACGCAGCTGCGTTTTCAGCAACATGGCCTCAATACTGGTGACGTCTGCCTGTTCAAGGACAGCAACGTTAGTCACGTAGTCAGTCCAGTGGATGTTTAGGATTGTGCGGAGGCAGCGCTGATGGAAGCGTTCGAGGAGTCGCAGATGGTGGCGGTAGATGACCCATGATTCAGACCCGTACAGAAGAGTAGTCAGTACCACGGCTCTGTAGACACTGATCTTTGTACTTTTCTTCAGGTGTTTATTGCACCAGACTCTTTTATGGAGTTTTCCGAAAGCTCTGTTTGCCTTTGCTATTCTGTTGTCGATCTCTTTGTCGATCGTGGCATCTGAGGAGATGATGCTACCCAGATAGCTGAACTGCTGGACTGGCTGAAGCTCTGACTCGCCAATGGTGATGTGGGGATGATGGTAATCATCTTGTGGTGCTGGTTGGTAGAGAACTACTGTCTTCTTCAAGCTGACTTCCAGCCCAAAAAGCTCAGCCGCCTCTGCAAAGCAGGATGTTAAGCGCTGCAGAGCTGCTTCTGTGTGGGCAACAAGGGCGGCATCGTCAGCAAAAAGCAGCTCGCGGACAAGGTGATTCAGGGTCTTGGTGTGGGCCTTCAGTCGCCTTAGGTTGAAAAGGCTCCCATCGGTACGATATCGGATAGAAATGCCGTCTTGTTCGTCGAGGTCTGCCGTGGCCCTTTGGAGCATCATGCTGAAGAAAATTGTGAATAAAGTTGGTGCGAGAACGCAACCTTGTTTCACACCATTGGCTATTGGGAAGGGCTCAGAGAGTGCATCGCCATATCTGACTTGGCCGCGCTGCCCCTCATGTAACAGGATTATCATTTTGAGGAACTTGGGGGGACATCCTAATCGTTCCACGATCTGCCACAGACCTTTTCTGCTCACAGTGTCAAAGGCTTTGGTGAGATCAACGAAAGTTACATAGAGACCCTTGTTCTGTTCCCTACACTTCTCTTGCAGTTGTCTGAGAACGAATACCATGTCTGTGGTACTTCTGTTGGCTCTGAAACCACACTGACTTTCAGGTAGAAGTTCTTCTGCGATAGCGGGTACCAATCTGTTCAATAATATTCTTGCGAGAATTTTTCCAGCAATGGAGAGCAGAGTTATGCCTCGGTAGTTTGAGCAGTCTGACTTTACTCCTTTTTTCTTGTACAGGGTGATGATGATTGCATCACGGAGATCTGGTGGTAGTTCGCTTTGTTCCCAACAGCGCACAACTAGCTCGTGAAATTTAGCATGGAGCGTTTGGCCTCCATGTTTCCAGATTTCAGGCGGGATTCCGTCGACCCCAGCTGCCTTGCCGGTTTTCATCTGCTGTATGGCCTTAAGGGTCTCTCCCATAGTAGGGGCTATATCCAATTCATTTTTCACCGTTTGTTTTGGGATGAGCTGGATTCCTGAGTCTTGGACTACACGGTTGGCACTGAAGAGAGTTTGAAAGTGTTCAGACCATCGATTCAGGATGGAGGTTTTATCTGTGAGAAGCGTTTGGCCATCTGCGCTGAGTAGGGGGCTTTGAACTTGGTGTGTGGGTCCGTACGCTGCTTTCAGAGCCTCATAGAATCCTCTGTGGTCACCCAAATCTGCGCATAGTTGAGTCTTTTTTGCTAGGTTGAGCCACCACTTGTTCTGGATGTCTCGAAGTTTCTGTTGGAGTTTACTGCATGCAAGACGAAAGGCTGCTTTTCTTACATGGCAAGATGGTTGAGCGAGGTGTGCTTGGTGAGCAGATCTCTTCTTTGCCAGCAATTCCTGGATCTCTGGATTGTTTTCATCAAACCAGTCTTTGTTCTTCTTTGTGGAGAACCCTAAAAATTCTTCGGAGGACTGCAGGATGCTATTTTTAATATGTTGCCAAAGCGCTTCAGGAGAAGAGTCTATGGGACAGTCTTCAAGCCTAGTTTGAAGGTTTGCCTGGAAGCTGTCTCTCACTGCAGCTGTTTGAAGATTGTTAACTTGGAGCCTCCTCCTCAGAATGCCGCCCCTCTTAGGTTTGGGCTTAAAATGGAGGTTAAGTTTGCAGCGCACAAGGCGGTGGTCTGTTTGACATTCTGCACTAGGCATCACTCGGGTGTGACAGACATCGCGAACATTTCTCTGGCGCACTAAGATATAGTCAATGAGGTGCCAGTGTTTAGATCGAGGATGCATCCAGGTTGTCTTCAGGCTGTCTTTCTGCTGGAAGATAGTGTTGGTGATGGTAAGCTGCTGCTCAGCACAAAACTCTAGCAAGAGGCGACCGTTGTCATTGCAGTTTCCAACTCCATGCTTGCCTAGTACTCCTTTCCAGGCTTCAGAGTTCTTACCTACTCGGGCGTTGAAGTCACCAAGGATTATGATCTTATCATCTGCAGGAACCTTTTGAGTAAGGCGGCGCAGATCGGTGTAGAATTTGTCTTTTTCTGTAGGGTCAGCTTGGAGAGTTGGGGCATATACGCTGAAGAGAACAACATGTTGCTTGTTGTGTAGCGGGAGGCGTAAGGAGATAATGCGATCGGAATGACCTGTTGGCAAATTTTCAAGTTTAGAGGCGATGGAGTTTTTAATCATGAAGCCAACTCCGGAATGATGACTTTCGGTTTTGGGTTTGCCTGACCAATACAGTGTGTAGCCGGCACCATGTTCTTTAAGGCTGCCTTCCTCATGAAGGCGAACTTCACTGAGAGCAGCAATGTCGATGTTGAGTCGTGACAGTTCGTGAGCAATTATAGCAGAACGGCGTTCAGGACGCCCACTGTCTGCTGTATCGAGCATGGTTCTGATGTTCCAACATGCGAGTGTCAATCTGGACACACCTTTGGAGGCAGGTGTATGCCTTTGTCTCTTTGTCTTTGGTTGACCGCAGAAGAAGATGTCCGTTGGCCGCGGCTAGCCAACCGGATTGGAAGGGAGATGAGCTTTGGTTAGGCCACCTTTTCTAGGCCCCTCTCCATGTGGAGCAAGCAGTGCTCTCCTTGAAAAAGGCTGCTTGGTCATTCAGGATGCTGCCGAACGAGACTGTCATCTCCCGGGTCAGTCTCAAGCGACCAATGTCCTGAACCGCCTGCATGCAGGGTTGGGTCTGCGGCTTCCAGTGACATCTTTCCACCTGCCGTTTCGTCCCTTGCCTGTCGCTACAGGGCTTTGCAAACGTGAGTACACCCTTCAAGCCTGCGCGGTGGATTTTTTAGGTGAGGCGCAGCGTGCGCGAGACTGGCCCCACCCTTTACACCTGAGGTTCATCTGCCAGGGCCTAGCGAGCTTGGACGGTGACAGCAAAGTCCTCAGGTCGTAGGTTTGGTTAGAGTATCCTTCTCTTAGATGGATGGCCTTACAGGGCTAAACGAGCTCCATCTGCCCGGGTTTGGAGTTAGAGTTGTCCTTCTCCTAGGATGGTTGCCCGAAGGCTAGTGAGCCCATCCTGCCCGTGGACACACTTTGTCTGACCCTTCAGTTGAGACCTGTCTGGCTTGGGAGAGCCTACCGGAGGCATATGCCACCACCAGCATAGCTCTCAACTTCGCAAGGGCACGCAAGCTCTTTCCCCACGGCAAGGGGGTGCCCATGAAAGAGAAATAATAGACATAATCCCATGTTAAAATGAGACAGGCCAATTTGATGGTGGAGCGCATCCTCAGGTAAGCAGACCTTTAATGTTTTCCTACACATTCTGCCTCAAACTGTGACAGAAAAGACAAACCTGGGAAAATTTTGATCACTATTGATTGTGTGGTAACTATTGTTAGGAAAGGACTACTGATAGGATTATAGATTAGTTTAGTTTTGATGTATTTCTGAAAATGGTTTGGACCATCACGAGGAACTGAAGGTGAGCAAACACTGTATTCTGAGTTGTGATATCAAAATATTTTGTTCATACTCATTGCTTGGCAGTATCTCAACTACTTGGTTTCTTATATCTTTTTTTGAGAGATCTCAACGGATGTGCAATTCTTACTACTTTTTTTGTTAGTTCTCATTTTGTCTCAACGTGTACTTAAAACTTTGTGGTACTCTCAGTAAAAGGGTTAATGCACATTGTTTGACAACTTCCAAATTGGAGAACAGCAAAGCATACCATAGTCACAGTTGGATAATTTCACAGCAAAATCACTTTTTAATGAGAGGTATATCAGCAGTACAGACCTTTTGAAGTTGTTCTTAAGTTTGGCTGATAAGCAGCCATACTGAGCTCACTGATGGAAAAGCGTCATTTGCTGAACATGCCTCATGCTTAAGACTGGAAGTCACAGTTACGTCATTGCTTGGTTAATTGGCTGCACCTGTCACTTGTTAACAGCTCTAATCCAGTGGTCTCTGAACCACGTGTTGAAAGGTCAGCAGGAGCAGGAGAGTCTGGTGCACTGGGAAATGTTGTTAGATGTAATATTGGTCTGGCAACCTGTTGTGCTTGTTAAATTCAAATTGTCACTTTTCAGCTCATGACATGACTTCTCAAAATGAGAATGTTGCAGATAACTTGAAAATCAAGAACAAGGTTCTTTTCCTTCAAGGCAATACTTAATTAACACTTTTTTTTTTTTACAGAATGTATTAAATTTGTGTGTTTGTAATGAAAAATTCTTTACAACTTTGTTCTTCTGGAAGTCAGAGAGTATAATTAAAAATATAAATATAAAATTCATATGTAGCCAGGAAAAATATATCTAGGTATCTATACACACATATGTATTTGTTGGTATTTAGATGTCCCTTCCAGAGTTTGAGTCCTCATCTGTCTCATGTGCTTTCCAATGTGCTGCCTTTTATCACATAATCCTATTTGGGGGATTGAATTTTCAGTTGTTGATATGAGTAATTATGTTGGTGTTTCCTACTATTTATATACTTAAACTATCTTTTAGTTCTACTGTGGTTTTCTGCTACTTAAATAGTTTAGAGTTCTTGAATAAGTCTTGAAAATACTTGCTTTCTATATATATTAATCTTGTATATGAATTTTAATCTGAGTGTCTTGGGCACTAGAATTTCAGGTAACCTGTATGCTTTGTGATTTTTGTAACTTTTATAATGAGTTGCTAAACATGTTCAGACAAGTTGAATTAGCTACATAAGCGCAGCATACTGGTGACCTGTCATCCTTGCTTCAGAGGAGCAATTCTTATACCATTAAACTGAGCTTAGAAATTTAGAAATGCTCCAAGCATAACATTTTGTGTTATAAGTATTTTGCTATTTATTCTTTTATAAATTTCAGAAGACTACAAGTATACAGAAGATGTGATAAAACAAGATTTTGTTATGGATGGTTGTTGCTAAGGTATTAATTTAGCAAGTGGTATTTTGCATTACTTGACTGATTTTCTTGTAAAATTCTTTATCAACTAAAAGTGTTCTTGCTAAAAATTATGGTACCATAGAATGACCACTACCCTCTGGATGTAAACATCCAACCAATTCTTCATCCACCTAACAGTCCACCCATGCAATCCATATCTCTCCAATGTAGAGAGAAGGATGTTGTGGGGGACCATGTCAAAGGCTTTACAGAAGTCCAGGTAGATGATATCTGCAGCTCTTCCCTTGTCCTCTGATGCAGTCACTTCCATCATAGAAGGCCACTAGGTTGGCCCACCAGGACTTGCCCTTGCTGAAGCCATGCTGACTGTCTTGAATCACCTGCCTGTCCCCCATGTGCCTTAGCACAGCTTCTAGCAGGATCTGTTGTTCCATGATCTTCCCAGGCGCAGAGGTAAAGATGACAGGATGGCTGGTAGTCCCCAGGGCCCTCCTTTCTATCCTTTTTAGAATGGCTGCAATGTTTCCCTTTTTGCAGTCACCAGGGACTCCACCTGACTGCCAGGACTTTTCATATATCATGGGGAGTGGCTTGGCAACTACCTCAGCCAATTCCCTCAGGACTCTGGGATGCACCTCATCAGGTCCCATTGATTTATGTATGTTCAGATTCCTCAGGTAGTCACGAACCTGATCTTCTCTTACAGTGGGGGGGATTTTGTTCTCCCAGTCCCTGTCTTGTGGTCCATCTACCTGAGGAGTTGTGGGAAGGGAGGTTGCCGGTGAAGAGCGAGGCAAAGAAATTATTGGAGTACTGCAGTCATCTGCTCATCTGTTGCTACCAGTTTGCCAGTCATGTTCATCAGAGGGGTGCACTTTCTTTGACCTTCCTCTTCTGGTTAACATACCTGTCAAAGCCCTTTATTATTATTTTTTGCATCCCTTGCCAAGTTCAGCTTCAGCTGTGCCTTGGCCTTCCTGACCCCATCCCTACACAACTGAGCAACATCCTTATAGTCTTCCCCAGATACCTGTCCCTGCTTTCACTGCCTATGGCAAGGAAAGGAAGTGTCAGAAGAATATGGTAGAGAAAACCAGAAAGATTGAGGACATGAAAAAAATATGAAGACCAGATCAGCAAGGAGCATGTAAGAATGGCAGGATTAGACTGTGGTGGGTAGGGGCTTGTGAGAGAATGAGAAAGGAAATTCAAGTGACTGGAAGGGTAGAGTGATAAGGGGTAGATAATGGATAATTTGACTGAAGGGAGCATGATTTTATTCTCATTCTCATATGAACAGTTCTGAGATAAGTTTCATGGCCCCATGGGGCACAAGAATCATATTTCTTCATAGAAGGGTTTAAGTTGGTAGGGTTTTCATGATGGAGTTAACATTAGAGTATTAGTTGTGAGATCATAACATCTAATTTGGAAGAGGTTGGTTGTATATGGAATGGAGAATATTTCTGAATGCATGTGCATTAAATACTATCCTTGTACCAGTGTATTCTGAAAAAATTTGGCAAGAAATAGCAATGACTTTAAATATAGCATGTGATTGTTACAGAAATGGCAGTATGGTAATATTATTTTCAAAAATATATAGTGAATAAAGCATTTATTGGGGCTTTTGTTGTGGTAGAAGATAGAGTCCATGCTAATGTTTCATGAATATATTTGCCCTCTTTAAGATGGCATTCTCAAACAAAACACAAAATAGAAAAAAATACTTTTATTGTGAATTGAGATCAGCAGTTGCATAATCACGTCCAGGAAAAGAGGATGGAATTAATATGTGCAGCTTGTTCAGAACTGCCTTTTTTTTATGTAATGTGCATATTATCTGTGAAACACTCAAGCTGACAGCTTCTTCAAGGCTTACTTAGGGATATTAATTACAATTCACTTTGGAATATTCTGATATATTTTTTTAAAGAGATATGATCCAAGTTTCAGATTGTTTCATAAATGCTTTATGTAGTCATTATTTTTTCTTACAATTCAACACTAAGCAATTCACTTTTTATTCACAATAGCTTACTAAATAGTTACTAAACTATTTCTTAGGAATGTTCAGGTTGCTAGCTGTTTTGATGACAAGGTATGGTATCTGGAACTAGCCATTTTGTTAAATTGCCCAAAGAAAAACAGATTGTAATGTAAGCAAACAAATCACTTGAGCCCTCTAAAATGCAAATTTGTATATCAGGATTATAATATGTTTGAAGTTAACCTAACCTTTCATTAACAAAGAATGTATTTCTCATTTGCAAATTCACTGCATAAATGAAAAATAAATCCTGACTACTTAAAATAGCTGTATTTTTGTCATAGTCTCTCTTGTATTTCATGCTGAGGATAATATCTTTATGATAAGTATTTTTAACAGAAAATGTCATATAATTACATGTGGCAATAATCTTCAATTGCTATGGAGGTGTAGAAATGTAATTAAAAGCAAGTTATTATTTTAAAAAACAAATGCATGATCCAGGGAGAACAATATTTTTAATTGAAGCTGTTGAGTTTTTTAATACCAACTCTGCCCAGAAAAAAGAATTGGTTTTGCTGGAATTTTGTCAGGATTTTAAAGCAACATTGAGACACCATCTGATACTCTTCCTGTATAACTGAATTCAAACCTCTTTGAAAGAAGACCTATCCCTACCAAGAAAACAGTATTTTATGTATATGTCAAAATCCAATGATACTTTTACAAGATTACTATTATTACTACAAAAACAGTTGGTTTTTTTTTAATTCTTCAACAAAGATTATAAAAATAATATGATAAACCTTAATAGGATATGGTTTTTTTATTTACATAATATATATTGCTCTCCAGGTCCGTTTTATGGTCTACCCCTCAAATCCTGTCTGTAGTTTCTATAACTAGGAATTCTCCTGCGAAATTTCCGGTGGCCAGACAAAAGAGGAACTTCTAGTGACTGTTAACTAAATAGTTTAACTTGTTCAAAAGCATAGAAAAGAGTCTATTTTGCATCTACAGAATTGTATCTGCAGTCTGTCCGTTGTAGATATATTAATATAAGATTATAGCAAAGCTTTAGAGTTGTAGTTACAGCCATTTTCTGATGGGAAGTTTAAAGGATTAAGCAGCTGTTTTCATAGCTGTGTAACCAATACAGTTGTAGAATATTGGTGGGGGAAAAATGCATTCATGGGTGTCTGTTTTCATTCAAGCACTTCCTGCACAAATTCACTGCCCAGTGGCCTTTAGGCTCACTGTGGTGGTTTTTTTTTTTTTCTCATTGACTGCTGAAATGGTAGTTGCAGCCTGTTGGCAGAAAAGGATGGTTTTGAATGGTGGCTATTGTTCTATTAACGCTAGAGCCCTCTGGCTAGAGGATCAGCAAGAATGTGTGGTAAGATAAAGTGACAGTGTTGTCTCCTGTTGGTGGGAATAACTTGCTGATAAAGTACAACAGTTCAAAAAGACCTAAGGGCTGAGGGTGGGAAAAGCCATAGTAAACTTCCCCTATTGCTCAGCAGAATTCTTATTTACAAATTAATTCATGCATTAGTACCAATTAGGAAGTATGAATTTTAAGTACATCTTGCACAATAATCCTTACTTACTTGTATTGTTACGGTTTACAAAATAATTCTTGAAACAGTTACAGATCATGAGGTTCTATTTGTGTCTCTGCTTTCATGGTTTTTTTGATGCCAGAACATTTAAGGCATCATCTATCCTTTACAGGGCAAGGAGTTATGTAATGTTTATTAAACAAGTATATTTCCAGTACTCTTGCTGGAATTTGGATGCCAAAAGGCTAAATAATAAGTTTCTCTCTCATACCTCCTAGTCTTTGAGTAATTCTTACATTCAGGCTAACTCGAGATAGGGATTGGTGCCATCATTGTTTCATCTGGCTCTGCTAGAATACTCCAAAAGATACTCTGCTTGATTTAAATATATTTATAACAAGTAGTATTTGTGATTAATACAGTGTTATAAAAATGCATGCTCCTAAATGTTTCTGAAATTAAAACATTCTGTGGTTCCTGAAACCTTTTAGAATGTACTGAAGATTGGAATTCTCAAAGACTGATCCTTTCAGGAATGTATGCTTATAGAGATTTTATAACAAATGTTGACACTGAAAACTTAGAATCGTAGAATCATTTAGGTTGGGAAAGACCTTTAAGATCTTCAAATCCAACCATAAATCTAACACTACCAAGTCCACCACTAAACCATGTCCCCAAGCATCACATCTACATACCTTGCCCATAAATACAATGAGCATGAGGTAAAAATCCGACTTCCTAGGAACTAAGATTTTAACAGCATTCTTGAAGATGTATTTCTAGGATTCCTATGTATTTGAAGAGGAAAGTTTGGTAAATAACTTTTTATTTCCCTGTTTTCTGTCTTGAGTGATGTTCACGTAAGATCATTACATGTAGTTAAGAGTTCATTCATTTCTGTCATCATAAATGTTAGGTGTATATTGTTTTGCTCTTTCTCACTTCTGTTTCCTCCTTCTCGCCAGTTGGTAGTAAGTTATATTATACATGGCCTAGACTGATTTAAGATTTTAAATGTGTGCTACTACGATTTCTAAATACTTTCATTGTTTTATTTTTAAAGCCTTGTGTTTTTTTTATAGCAGGACATTTTAAAACCTGGTTTGTTTCATACTGATTTATTGGAAAATATGCTAAAATGGAATTCATGTGCACCCAATGGTCTTTTTAGGCTTTAAGTGCTCTGCTAATAAAACAGGGAAGAATGTCTATAGTGTGAAATGAACCATATTATGCCCTTCAACTCACCCTCCGCAGAAGAATCTATGGTTACATAAACATTTGCTGACCCATCAATAAACTGCATTTTTGTCATGGCTGTCATAAGAGTTATGGATACCATGATTTTCATGAAAATTGAAAAATGTGTATGACTTTTGACATTGTGGGTTTTTGCATGTGTGTGGGAGGATGCGATGGTAAATAGTTTGAACCGCTTTCAGTGAGAACTTTCAGCGCTGCCAAGTTAAGCTTTGAGCTCCATGGGAAGCAAGTGGAGAACAGGAGCTCAGCAGCAGTTCTGCAGTGACACACAGGATTAGGCATGCAAACTCTCAGTGAGAACTTCTAGTTCTTCCAGAGGTAGTTATGCTTCCGCTTCCTCAGGAGGGTGGGGGTTTTTTTATAGTGTTACTTAGAAAGGTCAATAACTATTTGGCGATTCCTATTTGAGATCATGGTGTGGTTCTCAGCACAAACTCCACTTTGGTTTTTTGCCTTTTTTGGCAGAGTCAAGTACATGAACTTATTGGTAAAAGAAACCATGGTTTATGACACTTTGCACTACATTTCTATAATCTTTAACCTTTTATTTCAGCTGATGGTCTTAGCTTTTAAAAATATTTAAGGAAGAGATCTTACACATGGTTGTTGACAACACTTGCATCAATTTCGATAAATGCTGTTTTCTGTTTTGCCTTCAAAATATGATAAATTAAAATAGCAAAACCACTCAGTTTGTGGGTTTTGTGGTTCCTAAATTTGGCTGGGACAAAGGTTTGTGAATAGCTTCAGGGACATAAATTAAAACTGGATTGGATTAAATAATGGTTTAGAAATTTAATCTGTTTTTTACCTTAAATGCCTCCATCTTTCCCACTTGTCTATATGCATGTGCCAGTGCCTCAGAATTTGATACCTAACAGATTTTTGGATGACAGATTGGCTGAAAATCACAGCTAAAAAAGCACAAAAAAATAATATGCCACTAAACTTTGTGTTACAGTTTGAAGAGAGGTATTTACATTCATGTATGAAATGCTTGTGTTGAACACTGTTTACACTTGATAACCGGTGGCACTTTGTAATCTGTTTCACATGATCTAACCTTATGATTGAAAAGGCATGCAAAACCAGTTACGCTTAATCAGGAAGTATTTTAACCCATGCATGCTTTCTCTTAATAAAGGGATCTGTTTTGATTTTTTTTTTTTGTCTGTCTGTCTAGGTAAGCTAAGTTTTGCAACTGCATTGCATAGCAGAGTACAGTGAGCTTAGGCCAGGCTATCTTCTACTTGATAAATAGACCCAATATCATTGAAGCACCATGTTCATTCAGAGAAGACTACTGTTTGCAAATTCTAATTTTGTAAGTCCATCTTTTTCTCTTCAGTGTATTAAACTAATGGGATTTTATTTCAATTTTTCTATCACTACAGCATGTGTAATTAAAGTAACTCATTCACTTCCCCAGTTGCCCAATACTGAAACTATTTCATGTTTTAGTCATTAAGCAGTTATTATTAGTAAATTATTTTACCCTTGAGTTAAGTGCCACAGCCAGAAGGTTCTAGTGAAAGATATAACACCAGTACTCAAAACACAGGCTACTAGATTATAGGATGCCCATACTAGTGGGCAATCTGTAGCGAGGTGGTGAACTGCCAGAATGTCATGTCAGCTTGACCTGAGGAGAAAGTCCTTTGTGATACCCAAGTAGACATTTTGAGTCTTTATCTCAAGATTTTACAGGATTTTTCTAAACCACCTGAGAATAGTTACATAGCCTCTCTGATACTTCATCCCCATTCTTTTTCAATCACTGATTCTATAAAGGAAAGAAGAGAACTCCAAAAATTGTATAGAAAAGGGGTAAGAATCTTTCTTGTCTAGTTTGTGCAGTATCATATATGATTAACATTACTGACTTAATTTGGAATTGTGAATGTTGTGACTGTGTTAGAAGAACTACAAACCTTATGCTTTTCACCGTAAACTGTAATGTATGTTCGGGGAAAATGGGGCAGTTTGTTTGTTAATAAGTATTAAAAATAGATCAGAGACAAATGATATATTCTTAAGATGGAAAGAGTGTGCTGTTTTCTTCCTATATTTAGATACGTACTACCATGTACGTATATTTTCACTGTTACATTTAGATCATAGAATGGCTTGGGTTGGAAGAGACCTTAAAGATCATGTGAAGATCATACTGAGGGCAGGGATCCTGTCCATTAGATCAGATTGCTCACAGCCTTGTCCAACCTGGCCTTGATCAATTTCAAGGAGGAGACATCCACAGCTTCTCTGGTAAACCTGTGCCAGTGTCTTACCACTCTCACAGTAAAGAATTTCTTCCTGATATCTAGTCTAAATCTACTCTCCTTCAGTTTGAAGCCATTACCCTGTGTCCTGTCACTACATGCCCTTGTAAAAAGTCCCCCTCCAACATTCCTGTAGGCTCCCTTTAGGTACTGGAAGGCTTCTATAGGGTCTCCCCAGAGCCTTCTCTTCTCCATGCTGAACAACCCGAACTCTCTCAGGCTGTCCTCACAGGAGAGATGCTCCAGACCCCTGATCATCTTTGTGGCCCTCCTTTGGTCCACTTGAGCAGGTCCATGTCTTTCTTATGCTGGGGGCCCCAGAGCTGAAAACAGTACTCCATGTGGGTCTCATAAGAGAACTTGCCAGGCGTGGAGGTGAAACTGACTGGCCTCTGTGGTTCCCTGGGTCTTCTTTTTTTTCCTTTTTAAAACTGGGGGCTGTTTCCCCTTTTTTGGTCGGTGGGAACTTCACCAGACAGCTACGGCTTCTCAACTAGAACATTTTTCTTTTTGTCATGTTAGAGTTTTACAGGACATGATTTTCTGGAAAAATGTTAGACTACTGTCAGAACCTAGTTATTTTATATAATTAGGCTTTTTTTGAGTTTTTAATCTAGAAAAGTAACTGCTGGCTACATTCCCTTTACCTAATGTTCTTACAAAGCTGTCTTATATTCTGCTGCTTCTCTCTTCACTTCTTTACTGTATGTGCTTTTCTAAATACATCCTTTACTACCATGCTGCCTAGATGTATACAGTTTTCCCCAGAATATCTGAAAAAAATAGACTAGGGTTTTAATCCATCCTTGTCATTATAGCCTTCGTTTATATGACTGATGTCTACTCTAGAGATATCATAAGAACAAAAAGAAGAAAAATAAAAGCAGACATATTTTCTTCTGAATTTGCTGCTTACAAGTTGGAGATTATCTTAATTACTTTTTTTACATATACAATGGCTGTTCTGTTTTCATAAAGTCCAGCAGTTCTCTTTGATTCAAAGTTATGATGACACAGGAATATTTCTCCCATGAAACACATCAGATTTGTGCAGAAGAGGATAGAAGAAGTAACAGATAAACATTTTTACCTGTTTATTAAAATAATTTGTCTTTTTAAAAGTCTTAACATGCATTCATATAATGTGTAGAATCAGGAATGAGATCTAACCATTTAATTTAAGAAAATGAAATTTACTTGCAGTCATCATTGTAAAGTCAAATATTTTTCACATATCCTTCATAGATTACGCAGTACCTGAAAAAGACTGAGAAGATACTATTTCCTTGTTGATCTGCATGATTCTGGTATTAACTCAAGTAGCCAGGGGGTTTATTAAATTTGCCCAAATACTTGAGCTCAAATATTCTAAAACATGTTTGGAAAGTACAGCAGATCCAAAAGATTTTCGCTGTATTTTCTTTCCAGTTCTTTGTAGGTAACTATCAGAATTACAGTGTTAAAGTAGACCCTGCTGTCTGCATGTATAAGTGAGTACATGGTGCCTGATTCTGTCACCTTGATACTAATGATTGTTCAAAGACATTAGTACGTGATGGAGACTTTGGTCAGAAATCTACGATTTGCACATTGCATTTTTATACCAATGTCTATGAATCTTAGTTAACTTGGGGCGCTATAGATTATTGAATGCTTGGCAAAAAAGTATGTTTATTTTGGCTGTAAGAGTGTGGAAACATAAGAAACTTTCCTTTTTTCCATCAAAACTAGAAATAGAAAAAGATAGTGTTGTTTTTGGGGGCTAATAGATCATCTAGTCTGACCTTTCATATACCATGATTTGTCCCACTTACCCTTATTGTAAGCCTAGTAATCCATGGGTTTTGAAGGCAGAACTGTTTTTCAGTTGTAAAATATATTTTGGAGAAGTGGCTATCTTGATGTGAAGACAAGAAAATGTGGAGAATGTACTGCTTCTATTGATATTTTTTTCTAGTGATTTGGTTTACCTCCTGTGAAATACTTGTGCCCCGTTCAGTTCCAGCAAATAATGTCTTTTTGCTTTTCTCTGCTAAGGTTAGGTCGTTCTCAATTCTCAGTATTATTTCCTCTGATTTAATTTTCAGATATATAGTGTTATTTTTTTCCTTGCAATGACAGAAATGTAGTCTTGCACTCTACACAAGGTATTTTCTCCAGTAGCTGAGCAGTTTTTTGGATCAATTCTGTGATACCTATGCTAGCTATGAAATTGCACCTCTTACGTAAGACCTACTTTCCATAAACTTCTTTAATAATTGAAATTTTACCACTTACTATTTACAAAATACTTTTTTTTCCCCCTCATTTTTTTTCTTGTATTTAGTAGTTTGTTGATACCAAACTAACTGGCTAATAAAACCCCTGGATAATCCTAAATTCACTTGGCAAAGATTGGCATAATATTCTCAGTCTTCTAATGCTCATATGATAAATTGAAAGATGATGAGACAGAGCGTCTCTCAACCAAACCTTTTAGAAATTTAAATAGTAGTTGACAGATTTAAATGTATTTATTATTTCATTAGGTGAGATCTAACAACTTCCTTTACATCTGATGGCCTGAACAATACTGCAGCATTTTGTGTGGTATGATAAGGCACTTCTTTTGCCTAACAGAGAAATATTTATTTAAGTGTTCATCTCTCTCATTGTTACTATATAGTGTTTTCTAATTCTAGTTGCTGCCTTAACTTTGACAGTGAACCTGGCTGGGTTTCCTACCAGTAACGTCTTCTCTTTGTTGCAGATTTTTGATTTTGGGCCAACTACATTGCTGTCCTTAAGGACATTCAATTGCAATCACAACTTCTTTGCATTTTAGTATTCTGAGTATTGTAGTAATTCCACAGTCCTCCTAAAATTTTTATCAGTATTGGAAAACTGGCTCAAATGTCACAGTTCTGATATGGTTGTGAGTCAGTTTGCTCTTATTTTCTTTTTTATTTTTGTTTGTAATCAGTGGTCTCTAAGCATTCGCTCACAATTTAGTAAACTACTAACCTTCATCTCTTGTAGTTCAGTCTAAAATACTTACTTTGTGCTGGATGCAGTATCAATGACGTGAAAAGGTCATGTGATACTCCTTAAACTTTCTTTCAGTGGAACTCCCAGTATAATTTCTGGGTTTTGTCTCCATTTCTTATTAACAGGTAGCTTTCAAGTATTGTGCCTTTTTTGTTTAGATTTTTGTTTGATTTCTTCTTTGTTTTATAGACAACATCTATAACTATTCTTTTTTTCAGTATCTTCATTTTTTATTGGTTATCAGACTGGTCTGCAGGGCTAAGATTTCTTCATCTCCAAAAGTATTTTTAAACTAATTTCACCTTCCTAAACTTTTTTTTTCTCTGCACTATCTTTCTTAACTAGAATTCTAGTTGCTAATGTCTACCCAGAGTTTTCAACACTCCAAAACTGTGCATATGGACCCAGTAGGTTTCCATAAATCAATTTATATCAGTTAGCCAATTATACCAATTAGTGTCATCTCACTAAGTACTTGGAATGTGGGATCATTCCTATTAGAAATGAGGGCATTATAATAAATAGATGCAGTCTAAACACAGAGGGGATGTATTAGGTCATTTAGTCTGTCACCTCATCAGTGAGGGATTATACTCTTTCATGCTTTTCTAAAATTGTGTAGAGGACAAAATGTTCAGAGTAATGGTACTTCCATTGCTTCTCTTAATTACTGCACAGGCAAAATTCCTTTCCTTTTTGTGTTTCCTACTAGATTATTAAGTAACTGAACTTTAAGGTACCAGCAATTTTCTTTGTCAAGCAGAACTGTTTCAGAAGTATGCTTGCATTTTTGTTATTTTTGTACTCTATTCTTTTGTTAGATCAGTGTACTCTTTCCTAAAACCTAGCCTTCTTCTAACAGGAATCTTTTGTGCAATTCTGACAGCTTTTTCTGGTTTTATGAATAGTGCTTCCATAAGTAAGTTCGTGTGTCTTAGCCACAATGTTTTCCACTAGAATGTCGAACTGTACTAATTTCATTGCGTCTTACTGTTGATCCATAATTATCTGAATTTTTACACCAATATGTAATCATAGTTCTAGAGAGGAAGAAGAGGGTCATGAACCCGTCAGAAATACTGTTTAATTAAAAAGTTAGTGGTTTAATGTGGCGCAGTTTTTCTAATTAGTTAAATCCCTGTGTGTGTGTGTATAAAATTTTTTCATATACCTGTCTTTGGAATGTTTTTTCCTCTCTGTTTTCCCTGCAGTCAAATAATAATTTCCACATTTAGTAGCTGATCCAAACTGGTTTTATTTATTTAAAAAACCTGAACAATTACAGATTTTATTATTTTAAAATTATTAGGGATTAATCATGAATGGTTCAGTTCAAATCCTTGGTATCTTGTAATGAAGAAGTTACATGGGTGGTCATTATAATTTTCTGTCCTTTGGTGCTAGGCATTGAATTTGCTTAAAGCTGGCAGTTTCTGTGTGTGGTTTATCACTAGCTTAGACCCTGGTAGCAGGTAAAAAATGACAATAGTACAGCTGGAGTAATCTAAGTTCTAAAAATGAGGAGAAAGTTCACAAAATTGTTTAAAATATTTGTTGAGCTTAAATGGAAATAGATAATGACTTTATTTGCTTTTTTTTATTTTAGTTTTGTTTCAACATGTAGTGTATGCAGTTTGCCTTTTGGTGGAGATCTAGAATGCTCTGCAAACTTTGCTGGAAGGTAAAAGCTGCTGACTCATTGAATTCAAGAGACTAGGCTCTGGGTTATGTGGTAAGAGGAGAGGCTTGTTAAGACTGTGAAACCGGAGACAGACAAAACATTGTCCAAGGCTTAGAACTTCTTACGAAATACATAAACATGTAGCATAGAATGGAGGTGGGAGAAGGAGTTTGGAGGTATCTCAAGGAAATGAAGTTACAGGGAAAAGATGCATTTTACTGAAAACTCACTATGTGTGCTGGAAATGTCTTTTATATGCCCCCCCAAGCAGATGAAAGGGTGCTTTTTTATTTTAATGAATTGAGACCAAAACATAACATCACTATGCCACTAGAGACTCCTGTGGGACAGGTGTGGTCAGAAAAAGACTGCTAATGCTGTCTGAAGGGAGGGACTCTGAGTGAGCAATGCTGTGAGACAGTTAACATTCACTGTTCTGTAACAAGTTTTTGCACACACTTCCAGACCATTTTTTGTAAAGCTTACTTAAACAGTGAACAAAATGGTTTTTGTATTTTCCCAAAGTCGTCAGAGTTTTAGGTTTGCAATGAAGTTGAATTATATACAGAGAACCTGGAGTTCTTCATAGGTAATTCTTGTCTATCTGTAGTGAAACATAGCGTGTGATATTGAGTTAGGCTAATAATGGCATGAAAAGAAATATGGTCAACCCAGAAGATACCAATTACAAGTAGTTTGATCACCAAGAGAGGCAAAGGAGCATTTACTCTGACCAAGAAAATAAGTATTTCAGAATCACAGATGGGTTGTTGAGCACAGTGAGCTATATGTCTCTAATGTAATAGAGTTTTACGTATATTATTCTGTGGGACTGTGCAATGACATTTGAATGTTATGTCTTTAATTCTGTGGTGATACAGTATATATTACCTATCATACAGTATATATTACCTGGGGTTTTTTTAATTATCATTTATGTTAAATATTTAACATACAAAGGGTAAGCTACTTCTGTAGCAAATACAAGGACAAGTATGCATTCAATAGGAAAGGTCTTGAAGAACTTGCATTTAGTTGGCTAACTTGCAATGTGGTCATAAGCCTATTATTGTAATAGGAAGAATACATCACACCAAATATACAGAGGTACAAATATAATAAAGTTTTTTGTTACTAGATCCAACTATTTCAACTGTACCAGATTATTCTCTTCTATGGGAGAATAAAAGAACTGTCAGAGAATACATTAAAATGTCACTGAAATCAGCCTTTTATTTATCCTTCTTCCTTCTTATCCTTCTTGGTTAGAAAAATTGTAGCTCTCAGGAAATCCTGTATTTCTGGGTGTAGAGCAGCGGACAGGCATACCATTTTGACAAAGCTCTTTTCTTCTGATTTTTCTTTCCATATATGTAAAATACTAATTCATGCATGAAGCAGATAAACATACAAAAAATACCAAACTTCCTGCAAAACTTGCAATCCTAAGAGAAAACCTTTGAAGTTGCATTGAGAAGATCATTTGATTAAACCTCAAACATAGAACAACCTAGAATTTTATTTTCATGTCAAAATGCTTTTAAGTTATATCATTGTTTCTCAAGCCACAAAATGAGATTGTTCAGTTCTAAATGGTTTAACGTCGCTAGCTGATTCATGCAATGTTAAAAATGTCAGAGCATCACAAACTTCCATTTCAGTGTGATACCAGAGATACTTCTGACTTTGATGTTTGATTTTTTTTTTTTTTTTTGAGTGGGGATGAAAAGAATCACCTGTACATCCAACAGGTGACTCTTCCTTTGATCTCAGCACTTCGCATGCTACTAATGTATACAGTAGTGGTGCACCTTCCCAGCTAACAACTGGTGCTAATCACTTTTTAAATGTTCCCAATGTGTCTTTTGGGGACTTCAAAATATAGTGAACAACCGAACAGCAAATGGTTTTTCTGTTGTTTCTATACTTAAAAATATTAAATATGTAAAGTGATTTAATTCAGTTTAAGGTTTAGTTTCTGAGTTCAAGAACAGAGAACACACCAAGCAGTAAAAATTGCCTGCAAGTTGTGTCATGGATTATGAATTATTCATGCATGTATAAAAAAAGCCACCCAAACAAAGCCCTGAAACATGATTGAAAAACCATGCATAGCAATATTCTCAAAATATTTTATAGAATCTGTTCTCCATGAGTATTTAAAACTTAGACTATTCAGTTAGGAAATACTAATGAATTACTACCTTTTCTCCTTAATTTCCTCGGTCCATCACTTAATATGTAAACATTTGCAATTGCTAAGTATATATGAGAGAGCAGGTGGATGGGGCAGTGAGCAACCTGATCTAGTGGAAGATGTCACTGCCCGTGGCAGGGAGATTGGGACTAGATGACCTTTGAAGTTCCCTTCCAACCCGAACCGTTTTGTGATTCTGTATGATCTCTTCTTGATCTTCTGGCCACTAGTCTGTCTGATGGGTTGTCGAGCTCTTAACTAACCACCCTGGCAACTGATAGTTTAACAAGCAAAATGATTACTGAATTTCTCAGCATAGCAAGTGTGTCTCCCTCCTAACTCTCCTAGAGGCTCTGAAAAATATTCTGAAGGAAATCAGTATTTTAAGGTTAAAGGAATAGTATCTTTTAGCAAGGGTGCTGCAGTTGTGCACCATGTGCACTCTTAATACACCTGAAGGATGTTTTCCCTGCTGCAGATCTCTGGCAGTGTCATAAATCCTGATCAGGATGTATACAGCAGCGTAGGAATGAACAGCTAAAGAAAGAGTACCATCAATTTGGTTTGACTGGGGTCTAGGCAAAGCAGGATGCAGATGGGTTTTGTTGGTGAGTAGAGTAGCTCACCAGGCTGGAAAAAGAGTTAGAAGAGAAGGGGGGAGGGGAAACATAAGAACTGAGTGATATATATGATATCATTCACAGTTTTAAACTGTTTTAATCAATGTTTACAGGTTTTGCTATTTAATTTCTGGTTATGATTGCATGCTGCAATTGCCATGGCTGAAACCTGGTTCCTGTGGTTCAAGTGAAGAAGGTTCAAGGGCTCAAGAGACCCTGGGTACTGAGGTGTAAGACGTTCTGTATGTATTTACCACTCTCAGACTGGATTCTGTGTTAGCATAGAAAGGATACAATCTTCACTAGAGTGCTTCCAAGCAATGGGCAAGCAGAAAAGGGGGAATTAGAGGGTATAGATATGACATATGAATACCGAGCACCAAATCAGAAGATTGTCTTTAGAAAGTAATGTAGTTTATCACTTCTTGTTTACCGTATTGATAGTAGGAGTAGAGAAAGACAGTGGGTAAAGAGGGCAGAAGGTGGCTATAGACTGACATCTGTTTACCTGTGGTATCAGTCAGGGGTTTGTGGATATTTTGGCAGAGGATGAGTAACACAGAAGGCTTTTGAAGAAGAAGTGTTAGTCCCTGTCTGGATTTTATCATGGAATTTCAACCCAGACAAAAGAGGCAGTATAAGAGAAAGCAAAATAATATTATGGGAAGGAGCTGACAAGTATTTATATAGAGAGCTAGAGACAGCTATTACAGCAAACCTGGAAGAAAGGGGCTAACTGTATCATTTTACACCATAGTAGACTACAGGAAAAGCAGGTGCCTGAAGTCTTTTTACTTCTCTGTAGTAAACCCAAAGTTTCATGTTCGTGATGCTCGTATAGTCTTATTGGAGTCAAAACACGGCAGTTGTATAGGCTTGATCTCCTTTTGTACAAATGTAGTTAACAGTAAATCTGTGCTGTTGCCATATTCAATTTATGAGTACTGAAAAGCTGCCAGGGCAGCATTTTGAGCTAGCAGTTTGTATCACCTATACCCAAGGCAATCTCTGTGTTTCTGTAATATCAGCGCATCCTTGGGAAGAAAATCAGTAAGAAATACATTAATTCCTCATGTCATATGTTGTCCTTTTTAACACAAAGGAAGACAAGATTTTAATCATCACTCAGTGTAAACTTTACTTTGCTATTCTTTCACTTCTTTCAAATCTAATATAATGTTTCTGTAGACCTTGGTTATTTCAAGGTATCAATCCTCTCCAGAAACAGTAAATTCCATTCTTTAAATTGTAATAAATTTTCTGTTTTAAGGAGGCATCTCTTAAGATGTAAAAAAATATGTATTTAGATTCGAATATAACCACTCTGCTTTTCTTTCCTGAATGCTCTAGAATATGTTTCTGGAGAGCTATGAACCTAGGCCATAGTTCTGCAGCAGGTTATAAATAAATAGTCTGCTGAACCTGAAGGTAGTACCTTACCAGATACTATCAGAGGTGTGAGATGCAGTTAATACTCTATGCTTTTTTCGAAATACATTCATTCACTAGTTTGTTTTGGTTTTGGATAGATCAGATACTTTATTTTGGTAGGATTTGTGTGACATCTGTTCCTGATTTAGCCCTCACTACCTTTCTCAGCTTGCCTGAGAAGCTTACCTCCTGCATTTTTAAGGCAATGTTCACTGTTAGTATCAAATCCTTTATGTAGAAAATGCTCGATATCATAAACTGCAGGAAAAAGACTGCTGCTTTTCTAATTCTATACTTTATGAAATGTAGCTAAGAAATTATATTTAAATATCTTTCTAAAAAAAAGTATTTAGTAATTTTGCATTAACTCCTTTAACAGTTTTACTGCTTTCTCCAGAATGTTAAAGAAATCACTTTCATTTCTCATAGGCGTCTGGCATATCTGGTTATTGTCAGGGGTGGGTAGGAAGGGCAGATGCAAAGCCTGGCAAGGGAAAGGCATGGCTGTACTTCAGTAGGACTCCCTGCTGATCCTGCTGTTTTCGCTCTTCCACATACCTTAAACTAGTTGTGAAAAAAGTTGTTCTTAATGAATTACCCTTCTTTTTAACCTTTAAAGTAGTTTTAGTAAAGGCATTGATAAAAGTGTAAGCAATATGGCTCTTCAATACCTCATATACCAATCATAAATGTTAAATAAAAGCATGTTCTTTTTTCTTGTATTTTATAAAACACCACAAATTATGCAATAAATTTTGAATTTAAGATTGCACCATTCTTTGTGATAAGTGCTTAGTCTTCTTGCAAGAAAAATAAAGCAAATAGACAGAGGTCAGTATTTGGCAATAGTTTACGTAAGGATGAATTGTTAAAAGGAAAATGTAGATAGCAGAACAATCTGAAAATAAAAATAACTGATAGAAAAGCAGGAAAAACTGTTGCAAGAGTAACTACTGGAAAACTAGTGAGTCACAAGCCAAAACTGGTGTCAAACACATTAATGCTTGACTGTGATGAATAACCAAGTAAATATTAAGCACTTTTGTATCTAAAATAAATGCTAGAGCCAAGTTAACTCAATATTTTTAGACTCTGGAATATTTATGTCAAAAATGTCTGGTTCATGTTTTTCTTGTAACACAGTGAGATGGAAGAGTTAGGCAGTTTCTTGCAGTTGCACTGACACAGATGACAGGCTGTGAAGGACAAGACAATCAATGTTGCTCTTTTGAGGAAGACAGGATAGGTTTTTTTTCTGCATCCAAGCTATACAAAGCTGTTGTTAAGTACCTATAGAAAGAGTGCATGAAGGTAGCTGACTAGCAGCCAGCCTAGAGCAGGGTTCATTATCAGGAAAAAATACATTTTTGAGGAAAGAAAGCCTGCAAAATAGTTTGTGAACAAACTTTAAAAACAAAAGAACAGGAGCAGGTGGAGGCAACCTACATTAAAAAATGAATTTGTACATCTGTGGGACATAAACACATCAGCACAGCAGCTTCCATATAAGTCTGCAGGGTTTTTTTCTTTATTTTCTATATCTGTTTTTTTATGTGGAGTGTACTTTAAAAATTCTGTGAATGTCCAATTAGCGGTTCCATGTTTTTATGGTTTGGGGGGTACTTTGAACATGTTATGTATACCAGGATCCAGTAAACTGTTGTTTTTTAAACAATAGTAGTTTAAAAAAAAATACTTGCCAGGTTTTAACTTAGAGATTTCTTATTAGTGCTTTTTGTCTATTACAGTATTGACTTTACTGTGTCACTAGGAAACAGTATTGGCTGTTATGTATCTGCATTGTTGAGCAAGATTCTAAAGTAGAGAAATTCTTTGGAAAGTAATGAGTTGTAAGAAAGTTTCTGCATGTATTGCTTGCTTTTTTAGTAAAATTCTGTTTAACACAGTTTGGTTTTACTAATTGTAAAATTTCCTGCAATATAAATGTCAGCAATATATATCATTATTTATCCTTCCTTTCTATATTTTGTTCTTGCAAGACTTGTTTTAAACAAATGTGCTATAGTTCATGACTGTTTGGTCATTTCTGAGAGCAGATATGCAGGCGAGATTATTCTTTTACACAGGGCACTTAGAAAATATGTATAATATTTTACTGGTGAAACAATTATAGGCCTGTAGTCAGTTTATTAATACATTACTTCAGAATACCATGAATACTAACGGTTTTTCTCACCTGAATTGTATGAAATATGGACACCAGCCTTGTTTTGAAACTGAGAATTTTAAGGATGTGATGACAATAGTAAAGTTTAGGAGTATGTTTTGAAAGGCATTTATATAGAATGTTAGCCAGCTACTTGCGGAATACTAGACTTATAGGTATGTGATTCTGTATTACTGGTTTCATCTTCCATTGGCCATAACCACCCGAAATTGCACATCATGAAACTGCTCTTTTTATTCACTAGAAATATTAATTGCTTTATAACCTCAGGAAAACAACTGTCTAGCTTTTCTTTACAAACTGCATTATTTATTTCTTTTTTCTTCTTTTAGAGGTACAGTACCTGCTAAGGGATAAGGAAACCTCAAAAGGAGCCAGTTATCCATTTGAATTATGTCATGCATTTTAAGTGCTAATATGTCTAAAAATTTGTTTTAAAAGTACCTGTGCATTTTTGGATTCCATTCAGTTTAAAAATATAGTTGAGTATAGTTTTAACCAAGCACATTGTTTATGGCTTGGCTGACCAAAAATGTTAAGAATGGTGCAACTACATGATTGATTACCTCAAGTAGCTATAATTGACAATTTAATTTTAAGGTAATATGCTGTATTTTGTATTTGTGATTGCCTGAGTGTATGTGCAGTTATAACTGGTCAGTAGACACAACTAAAATTACTACTCATGTCTGAGGATGTAAAAGACCATGTTACTTATGAGAGTTTTAAAAGAACAAGAACAGAAAAGGTTCAGGATGCTGAAAGGAAGGAGGAATCAAAATATTTGAACTGGATATCAGAAATATTGTCCAAATTATGAAACATAAGGAAATTACTGTTTCAGATATGTAATGTAAGAGCACCGAAAAATGGTATGTGTCTTGTAGAAATGAGGAAGCAGATAAACTCAGCTAGTAGATCTTTTGTATTTTCTTCCTCCAGTTTTAAAGCCGTTTGCTACAAATTTTGAAGTATCCCTTTTTAGCTGTTCCAAAAACCAGTTTAACAGTTGTCCTATCATTCCTTACAGGGAAATTTCAGCCAGGATTGTTATGACCAGAATATTAATTCCACCATATTTTTTAAAAGCAACTGTGAATGTAACCACAATGCTGGCTTTAATTAAGTTTGTTTTCATTGTCTGTGGATTTCATGTTACTACTTAGTTCTTCCCATTTACTATCTGTACTTTTAAGTATTTTTCCCATATGTTTTTCCTTGCACTTTTCAAGACAGAGTTCATTTCTGTCTGTATTTTAATTTTTATAAGTCTGTTAAAGCATTCCTGTTTTCTTACTGGAGTTAACAATTATTTAGTGCCTGCAGAATTTATTAATGTGCTGTTTACTGTCTGATTCATAATTTAGCCAAGTCAGTTCACCCATCTCTAATAGATAGTAAAGAAACACAGTGGTGAGTGACACCAACAAAGTCAAAACACAGGTGATCACTGAAAGGTAAGGTTTGTGGTATTAGAAGCATGGCACACTGTGTTAAAAAAAAAAAAAAAAAAAAAAACAACAAAAACCCAAAAAAACCCCAAAAGAGCAAAATCAAATATTTCTGAAGTAATCCGGCCACGTGAAAGAAGCTTATCTCGTGTATTGCATCAGTATAACTCCATTTCAGTCATAATGTGAAATGAAACACTTTTTACGTTAATAGTATTTAGTCTGAGCATAAATGGAATTCAGTTTGTGGAAGTGCAATGCATCTGTGTTAGCAGACACACAATGATTTTAACATTAAAAAAAAAAAATCTGCTAGCAGATGGTGTCCAACAAAGACCATTATTGTTTCAGTGTGAGATGCTTCAAATGTTCTGGGCATTTAGCCCAGCAGCCATTTTTTCTATAGCATGTGACCAGGCAATAACAAAAAGAATGAAAATAGAGGTGTCAGTCTGTATAAAAATATTTTTATAACTTAATATATCTAATAAGTCAGTGGCAATTATTAAACCAAGTTAAATTAACAAAACTGATAAGATAATTCTTTTTACATTTTCATGTCCTCCAAGCAGCGATTTGGCATTCTACTTTCTAGGAAAAATGAGTTTGGAAAGTTAAGCTACCTGCTGGTACTGTTTAAATGCCCACAGATAACATAACTCAAGTTGCCTGGTGCCTGAAAGTGAGTGTTAGGGTAATCAACAGGACCAGTAAAAATCTATTCAAATAGAAAATCCTCAAATCCCAAGGATTTGGAGTCTCCCTATGGATTTTCCACAAATTTTGCTGTTTTCAGCAGAATCTAGGCTTTTATTTTAAAGGTGAACTGCAGAGCTGAAAAGAAAATTGGGTTAATAAAATACATGCTGAATCCCCTGCTCTCCTTTTGTAACATCCTAACGGGGGCTGTCTGCCACATATGTTTTAAGTTTTTATTAAAAAAAAACAAAACAAAACAGCAAACTCCCTCTTTGAATATCATCTAATACCTACTTGTTAACTTCAAGAATAAACTTTGATTCTTCTTAGTAATCTATTAAGTCTGAAGTATTTCTTAAATCCATGAATTTGTTTTCTTCAAGTCAAATGACTGCCATCCCTCAGCTTGATCTTATCCACTTCTTTGTCTGCATTTAACTCTTCAGAATGCAAACTCCTGAGCATACAGCTGCATCCTTCCATTTGTATCTGACATCTTTTTTCAGAAGAATGAGATTAAGTGTTTTGTAGAAAAATGCAAGGACATAACAGATTTTAAGTATGTTTAGGATAACATTTTGATACAGATAGCTTGAATGAGGAGTGACTGTTGATTTTTAGTTTACAACAGTCCAAGTATTTTCAGTTTTAAAAAATAAAAATCAGATGAACTCTCACAACTCTTGTGAGAACTTGATTTCTGGTAACTTAACAGACATGAAAGAGTTTTATATATTTCAACTGGCATTCCTTATTTGAGAATATTTAGTGATAATCATTAGTAGTTCAGTGAAATCAGGAATGAGATTATACTGACTAATCAACAAATGAATACCAGATCCCAAAAGCTGATAGTTCTAAAGGTAACTAATACTCCTGTTAGTAGCTATGAATTTTTCAAGTAGGAAAATCCAAATTACTGTACAGGTATTATTGCATTTATTTTATTATAAATGCAATTCATGATAGAAAGGGGAAATCCTGTTAAAAATGCTTTTTTTCTTCTTGTATATGGGAATAGTGTTGAAGACTATGGGCCCCATTCTTTGTGTTCCAGTGACCTTTGTTATTCCAGCAGTGAATAACTGGTGCAATATTAAAACTAAACCAAAAGATGCACTCTAGTGAAAAGAGTATTGGCAAATTTTTAATTTTATATTGTTCCAATAAGACTAGTTCTTGCTATGATCTCTTCATATTTTTCTTTATAGTATTCTTTTTCTGCATTGATCTTGACTGACAATAAAAGTTCTTTGCGAGGAATTTTACTAAGAAAATGAACACTTTTTAAAAGGAAAAGGATGTCTTAGATTTCTAAGTGCAGATGTCATCATTATTTCAACTGTCTGTCTGACTTCTTAAGCACTGAATTTTATTGGTTTGTTGGTAGACTTTAATGTTTTTAGCTGATTAAATAAATGTAAATTCAAAGCAGATTGAAAGATAATGTATAGTTTGATGCTAAGAGCTTTTTGGACAAATGGGCTTCTATCAACTCTAAGAATTTCTAACGAAACAAAGTTCACCGTTAATGTTACATATTTAATGAAAAACACCATTGAAAGTGTTGTTTATGATGCCATGCACCTATTGTGCTCCACAGGTAGGGATGCACTTGTCCAGTTACTAACTTTTTGTTTCACAACCCAAATGAACACTGTCTTCAGCAGGTCATAGAAATATTTAAAAAAAAAAAAAACCAGCTGAACTGGTTCTCTTGTCTGTTTAATGGAACTCATTATTCTTAGAAATAATAATTTGTATTACTTTATAGAGTGTAAAACATATTTAAAAGTTGATAGTGTAGGAGGATTATTATGCATTGATATTATATGAGGTATATTATATACTATATTATTTAAGCAGTAGTAAAGCAGTTGTATAATTCAGAAGATTTTTTTATCAAGTACTATATTTACACATGATAAAAATATTACTTTACTTACACAACCAAATGTTTGTATTTGACAAATAAGTGCCCTTTACAGCACTGATCAAATTAATGACAGAGTTGGCATTGTTACAAAAACTATTCTTGTAATACTCAATGTAAAAACATTATCTATGACTGCTTAAATACAAAATTTAGACAACTATTTTATAATTAAATTAGACTAGTAAGGACAAAAAATTAGTTGACTGAAACCTAAAAAGGTGAAAATTGCAGGATACTTTTTGATTGAAGCCGTTGTACAGGGGATGAAATGCATGTCAACTTGCACCTGTCTTACAAATGCTCAAACACAAACTTTAGGTCACTTGTGTTCTTATAGCTTATTGTCTGGAAGTGTTTGGGCCTTAGCATTTTAAGTCTATGTGATACACAATTAATAGTCTTACCAAATTTTTTTTTAGCATTCTGTTTCGTTTTGAGATACAGATATAATAAATTAAATTGTGCTTTGAATAACATATAAAGCAATGCACAAAAGTGCAGGATTGAAGACTGTACTTATAACAGAAATCATTCCTTTGGTGAAATGTGCCAATCTGTTATCTCTTGTGTTTTGGCTCCTAGAATGAAAAACAATGTTAGGCATCGTAAAACAGATTTTATACAAATAATTTTTATTATTATAAATCAATAATAAAAATTTAAAATAAGAATAAATCTTTTCAATTACACCTGGAGGTGAGATGAAGTGGACTTTATATGAATCATAATATGATTCAAGTCCAGTTTGAGACCTACTGCAAAAATAAAACACCTTTGCTATTTGATTTGAATTTTTGAAACTTGCTTTAGCTCAATTTAAAAATACTTTTTATTCAGTCTAAAGAAGTCTCAAAATGTTTTTTCTGGTTCACATACAGTCCATACTTAATTGATATACTGATATGGGATAATAATATAAGAAACATTTTGGAGCCATTCTTTCTTAACTTGAGAAGGAAATGTGTAAAGGGGAAGAGATTAGAGATGGAGCTATTTCATAAGAATGTGAAATCCATCTGAAGTAGGGAGCAAACCAGCTCAAATATTCTGCTGTGAAATAACTTAGAGTTCAGATTCCACAATTCTTTGACTTAATGTACCTAACTTTCTGCTCTTCACAGATTTTAATAGTTGCTATAGGAACTTTAATTTGCTGAATTCTTTTTAGTGAAGTTAATATGTTAGTGATTTTTGTGACTAATTTTATAGTTGAAATAAAAAAAATTCAGATCCACAGAATGCACTAGGTACACTGAATTACATGCTTGATCACACTATGGGAAGCTGGGTGCGTTTTTCTGATTGTGCATACATCAGTGTAATTAATTGTATAGTCTTCAGTCATTTGCTGGGATAACTACATCATCATAACAGTCGTGTGTTAACTTTTCAATATAAAAGATGTTCACACAGGTCCTAAATAATGATTTGGGCTTTAATTATGCTTCGAAATCCATCTAATCATTATTAAAGTCCGTCCTTACTTAAGCATTCATGTATTACATAAGAATAAGAAACTTCTTTCTTTTATTTTTACCTTTATATATCTCACAGTTGTTGCTTTCAAAGTTATATCAAACTTTTCCAGTTACATAAAAATAATGATGATCTTTCTTAGAGCTGTGAAAAAGCTTACTTTCCCTCCGTTCAAAACCAGAAAATGACAGATTGCTTTCTCTGAGGAATATGTTTACATAAAAGATATTTCATCTGAAAATCAAGCAAAAAATCAAATATATTTGTGCACCTTTTGACGTGGACCTCTTCCATATGGGAAATATCACTCCACGCTTATATGCTTTTAAGTCAAAGTACTAAATGTCAGGTTTTTAGAAGTGATAACTGATTTAAGTATAAACTATGCTGAATTAGACCAAAGATCCATTCGGCCAAATATCTTGTCTCTGGCAGTGGCCAGAATCAGGGTAACTTTTCCTGTTTCCAACAATCTCAAGTTTAAGGCTTATTTAGTCAGAAAGCTCATTCAGCCTGTTGTGTTTAATGCTTTTTAGTGTATTTTTCTTCTGTGAATGGATCTGTCTGCTTTGAACACATTCATGCTTTAGTCTGTATAGTGTCTTGTGGCAATACATTCCTCAATTTAACTGTAAGCATTGTGTACAATATTTCCTTTTGTTTATTTTAAATCTACTGTCTTGCAGTTTCATTTTATACCCGCAAGTCCTTGTCATATGAAAAATAGTGAATAATACCTGTAGTTTACATTCTGTTGAAGATATTTCTGTCCCATATTTATTTGGATATCATTTTCAGGCTTGTTCAAATCTCTATTTACATTCTAATTCATCTTCCAAATGAAACATCCATATCCAGCATCTCTAATCGCATCCTGTCTCTAATGGCTGGATTCTGAACAATGAACAAACTTTGGAAGTGGTGAGACATGAAGGATCTCTTCTTTCACTTGTCAGACGGAGGCACTTGATGGCCCATTCTCACTGAAATCCCACTTGCAAGTCCTCTGCTCCTTCTGTCAGCATATTTAGGCAGACGGGATCATAAAAAGAAGACAAGGGGTTCTTAAAAGGTCCCCTTAACCACACTTGTGTTCTGATACAGCAGCAGTTGTAGACTGAGCTGTGATGCTTGACTGGTGAGTGAGCTACCTAGTTTCTCTAGAGATAGAGAATTCCCAAAATATTAATTGGCTTATTCAAATGCTTTGTACAGTGCATCTCTGAAGAATAGTTCCCTGAAGTGCTGTATTTACCATGTATGCCTATGTTTTCTGCCTTAAACAGGAAAAGGGAAACAGGATTAGGATGCTACTACCAGAGCATCTCATCCAGACCCTACCTAGAACTCTTTATCTTCAGGAGCCCGTCATACCTGGACAAAACATATGATGTAAGCCGGACAAATTACTCTGACAGTGGAAATCCTGGCTTTTGGCTTTCCCAGAGAGTCTTGCATCCCTCCCCTGTTGCATCATGTACCTGTGGTCCCTTCATGTGACGAAAGAGGGCTTGGGAAAGGCAGTGCTCCAGCTACGTTTTTCTTCTTGCTGCCAGAAAAAAAAAATCTTTCCAATCTGTTGTCAGAGGAGCCCCTAGAAGAGGGGGCAGCCAGGAAGGGTCCTCAGGCTGGATGAATCACCCTGTTAGATCCTTTGAGGCTCAAACAGTACCATTGGAAAGAGGAGGGGTTTGTTAGCTTTGAGTGAGGCTCAGTGATTGCTTCTAGTCTTGAAACATTCTACAAATCAGTCTTTAAACTGACATTAAGTTGATGACATTTTTATGTATAGAAAAGCAATTTTATGTAATATTGAGGTTTTAGAAGAATTAAGGTACTTTGTTTCTCTTCAGAGATCTGCTTGTTTTGAGTCTTAGTGAAAAAGAGTCTGTACTTGTTTGTGGAGAAATACAATAGGTAGATTGAATAGAATGTTTAGCTCGTTTTTTCTGACAGTTTGGCACTGATCCTGCAAACACCTCAGCACATGCTTAAGTTTGAGCCTTTTTTTTGTGTTATTAGAACTAGTAACCACTGTGTCCTCAGTGCACTCAGTTGTAGTTTGCAGTAGCAGAGCATTTGAATATGATTTGTTTAAAACATGCATTGTATAGAGACTGCAGAGCAGTCTCACTTGGGAATAATGTTGCCATTTCATAATAGGGAAGAATGCTAAAATCTAGAAGTGTCTAGGCCAGCTAACTCCATGAAACATTTTTTGGCAAGATTGTCTTTTTTGAATCTGGCTTTTCAATATAACTACAAATCAAGTAAAGTTCACTATTTGTTTTATTTAAGGCTGCTCCTATGACAGAACTTACTATTTTGTATAGACAGGTGATATGGCAGGTCAGAAAAGGATTCTGTATGTCTGTGGTGACTCTTTTACAGTGTCTGATAGGTTATGGAAGCGATTTGGTGATCTCATCAACAAGTCTATTGTTTCATTACTATCAGATTCAGTGTGTTTGTGATTAAATCAGCAGAATGGAGAACATGAAGGGAATGCTGTTCACTTTGCAATCATTTCCATCTGTTATAAATTTTTATCAGATGTTGGGAAACAGCAGGCAAAACTCAGAGCAAGTGTTTTATCCAGTTTCCAAGAAACAGTGATATTTAATTGGCATATGTTGTGGTCTGAGTTTAATCTCTCCATTTAGATATTTAAAATGTCCTATGGTATACCGGTATTTATACAGTATATAGAAAACTATTTACATCATTCCTTGCATTATTTTCTTTTGAAGGCTCTGATGCTTTTTTGTCTCAGTGTTCACTGATAACCTCTCTGCTTACAACTCCTGAGCTGATGGACTGAACTATGGGGAACAGGGGACAAAGTCCCTCACACTGTAAGAGAAGATCAGGTTCGTGACTACTTGAGGAACCTGAACATACATAAGTCTATGGGACCTGATGAGGTGCATCCCAGAGTCCTGAGGGAATTGGCTGAGGTAGTTGCCAAGCCACTCCCCATGATATATGAAAAGTCCTGGCAGTCAGGTGGAGTCCCTGGTGACTGCAAAAAGGGAAACATTGCAGCCATTCTAAAAAGGATAGAAAGGAGGGCCCTGGGGACTACCAGCCATCCTGTCATCTTTACCTCTGCGCCTGGGAAGATCATGGAACAACAGATCCTGCTAGAAGCTGTGCTAAGGCACATAGGGGACAGGCAGGTGATTCAAGACAGTCAGCATGGCTTCAGCAAGGGCAAGTCCTGGTGGGCCAACCTAGTGGCCTTCTATGATGGAAGTGACTGCATCAGAGGACAAGGGAAGAGCTGCGGATATCATCTACCTGGACTTCTGTAAAGCCTTTGACATGGTCCCCCACAACATCCTTCTCTCTACATTGGAGAGATATGGATTGCATGGGTGGACTGTTCAGTAGATAAGTGGGCCCATATGAACCTCACGAGGTGGTTCAGCAAGGCCAAGTGCAAAGTCCTGCACATGGGTCAGGGCAGTCCTCAATATCAGTACAGGCTGGGCAATGAGTGGATTGAGGACAGCCCTGCAGAGAAGAACTTGGCGGTACCGGTGGATTGAAAACTGGACATGAGCCAACAATGTGCCCTCGCAGCCCAGAAAGCCAACCATATGCTGGTCTGCATCAAAAGAAGCATGGCCAGCAGGTTGAGGGAAGAGATTCTGCTGCTCTGCTCCACCCTGATGAGACTTCACCTGGAGTACTGAATCCACCTCTGGAGTCCTCAGCACAGGAAAGACATGAATGTGTTGGAGTGGATCCAGAGGAGGGTCACAAAAATGGTCAGAGGGCTGGAGCACCTCTGCTATGAGGACAAGCTGAGAGAGTTGGGGTTGTTCAGCATGGAGAAGGCAAGGCTCAGGGAGACTTTATTGCAGCCTTCCAGTACTTACAGGGAGCCTCTAAGAAAGATGGGGACAATCTTTTTAGGAGGGCCTGCTGCGACAGGACAAGGGGTGATGTTTTTAAACTAAAAGAGGGGAGATTTAGATTAGATAGAGGAAGAATTTTTTTACAATGAGGGTGGTGAAATGCTGGACCCAGGCGGTGGACCCAAAGGCTTTACAGAAGTCCAGGTAGATGACATCTGTAGCTCTTCCTCTGTCCAGTGATATAGTCACTCTATCATGTCTTCTATTGACATCTGTATCTCTGGTCTTGACTCATCTTTTTATCCAAATCATATGAGATTCTTAGAGAGTTACCTCACTGGCATCTTCCTTTGAGAAAACTGACATAAATCAATCATTTTTCTTACCAGCAGTAGTTATGTTTTACCTTACTCTTCCCTTTAAGCCCATGTGACCTAGTGACCTCTTCCTTCTTTTATGTGTTCTTGTTTAGTTAATTAAATCACTCTAGCATTGATACCTTCAGCTGTTATCTCTTTAGATCTCATCATAACCCCTTTTATGCCTCTTGTAACACAGTCTATTCTGACAACCCTATCTCTAGGTTTACAGATACAAAATTTCTTGGTTTTATTAACGTCTTAAACCTTGTTTACTTACATTACACTCTTTAATGGCTTGCCTTTATGGTCTCTTTTTTGTGAGCTTTGCATTGTGTCTAATACTGCTTTTGTTTTACAGGAAGCATCCATGCTACTTTTAAGGCATTCAGTACTTTTATCTTGAGAGGATACCTGGTGGAAACCACCCTTCTAAATTTTCAGAATGTCTTATGGATTTGGTTTGCTTTTTCTAAAATGGTAGAACAGTAATACAATGGTCTAGATTTCAAAGTAAGAATACTTAAAGACAACAGTTAGTGGCTAATAGAATAATATGTTGACTTGGTTATTAAAAGAGATGATGCTAAACTGACTTTTCTTTAGGTATTTCCTGAGCAAAAGTAAACTTTTTGCTAGGGTAAATGAATATCGTACAACTTACTCTGGATTAATCTTTTGGAAACAGTCAAAATGAATGAGAGGAAAATATAGAACAAGAACTGTAAAGTTGGTTGAAAAATAAAATAATGTTGAAAGAGCAGCTATTGTTTTGGCTCAAATTTATTAGGATAGTTCTTATTTCTAGTTTTCAGTAGCACTTTAAATATGAAAAAAACCCCTGAAGTTGGTTAAAAGAACAGATAGATAGTACAAAGTGGGAAAGTAATGTTAATGAAATAGGAGTAACATAGATAGGAATTTCCTAATGGAAAATTTTATGATCTCAAAAGCTTGAATGATAGAAATGGGGTGAAACTTAACAGTCATAGGATCATGAGTAAGGAACTAAACCAGAAATTTATCCTGTAAGCCTTCACTCAGAAGTGACAGAGGAGGAGGAAAGCCTCTTAATTACGACCGCTGTGAATGACCAATGTGGTGTGCTATTACATGAAAGAAGAAAAGGCAAATGCATTTCTATGAAGCATTAAGCTACGCATTTGCAATCCAGATAGACAGACTATTGATCTGGATGAGATATGCTGGCGGTCTTCTCTAGTTTTTCTGTTCATTTGTTTTAGTTTAACAGTGTTGCCTATCTTACATTATCTCAAGTTAGGTTCTTCTCTTACATTCTGTTCCACAATCTGCTGTGAACATAGAAGTACAGATAGTGCGTAAAATCAGCCTTAAGTGAAAACTATGATATATGCTTCCATACATGCCCTAATGCATACATCTGCAGTTTCTGGCAGTGTAACTGGTGGCTGAACAATGTAAGCGAAGAAAGTTTGTAGGGTAAGCTAATACCTTTTATTAAGCAAACTGTGGAAGAAAAATAAATGAGCTAAAGAAGAGCGCATGTGCTCTGGAACATGTGGGGTTTTTTCCCCTCTCTAGCTGTCTTAGTTGCTGTAAAAAAATATATATTGCCTTCTGCCTTAATATCTTTTCTTCTTGCACAAGTTTATACTTCATGCTCAGTTAGTGGGCCCTGCTGTTTTGCTAAGCTTCCTTCAACAGAGTAAAATGGTAACATTATTCATCAGTCTCAGCCTCTGAGAATTCATTGCTCAGTACTAAGACTGCTGACTTACAGTGTACTTTGTATTCCAATGTGCAAAATTACATTAAAATAGAGTGCCAGTTGTCTGATGCTTTAATTATGTGATCCACTTATTTCCACTGAGGTTTATAGAAATGTAAAGACAGTAATACTATGTAGTCTTTAATAAACATAGCAGTCCTATTATAGACTTCAGCAGTGAAATCTCTCAGTAGTCCTAGGTAAAATATATGAACACTGCAAATTCATCCATATATTCTTTCAGTGCAGAAGTTTTTTTTTAAACAGAGTTACAGTACTAATTGCAAACTATAATATATACCAAGTACTGTTAAAGTCAAAACCATCATTAACTGTTAGCATTAGCACAGGTGTCCATACATGGCCCAGCAGCTATATTAAAATATTTAATTTACAGGTTTCCAGTGTCAAGACCTGCTGAATATGCCTTCCATCATTTTTATATCATCATCATCTTATTTGAGATAAACTGCAATGTACCATTTGCAGAAGACAAGCAGACATATGTCTGATTCCTACAGCAAAACCAGGCTGGCAAAAAGACACAGTGCATACTCCAAACCCATAATTTTTGTTCTCGTTTTTACAGTTGTAAAATTCTTGCAGTGCCAGAGATGAACAGTAATGTAATCCAGACAAAAATAAGATTCTTGAACCCTAGAAAAGTCTTAGATGTGAGCGCCAGTTGGGGGAATTTGCTGTTCGTTCCAAGAATTGTGTGTTCTGCAGGTACCCCAAGGAGCAGAAGAGGGAATATCAGAAAAGGCTTCAAAACTGATATTGTAGAGCAGACATTTTCCTTGGTTCTCCTACACATTCTGCAAATCAGTCAGTTGTACAAATACGACATTGTATATTGTTTTATCATCAGAATTCTCTATTTGGAAATACTGTATGTATTTTAACTTAAATTGAAGTTCTCAAATGGAATATTACACATTTTTCAAGATAATCTACCAGAAACAGAAAGCTATTATCTGAGTAGGGATTATTCCTTTGTCCCTGATATTATTAAGGTGTCCTCTTGTCAGTTCTTAGAATGACCTTTCCATATAAATCATGGTTGCTAATGATATAATATGCATTGAAAATTACAAATTTAGGAAAGATAATATGGAATGTGCTTTTTACAGAATTAAAAAATTTGGGAAAAGAAATGTGGCTGCCTGTAATAGGAGGGGATTAAATCCAGGACTTCTTTCCAGGCTATTAGCTTACATTATGAAGGCATGATATTGTACTACAGCTTGATTTTTTTTTTTTTTTTTATTTGATTTATCTGAACTATATTAGAATCATCTGTTCTTCTGTGAAATTAACAAGAGAGTGTTAAAGTACTTCAGCATTCATTTTATTTTATTAAGATGTTAAAGGACGCTGCTTATGTAGAAATGAAACTTATGCGACAATTGTGACATGCTTTTATTATTTATAACATTTTGAAATTACTTTGTAAAATTTTTTTTTCTTGTTGTGATGTGTTTACTTTGAACAACACTTACTAAATAATGTTACCATCTGAGGATAGCCAGTTAATAATTTTCCTCTCATACTGCTAAATGAGAAGAGAATAAAAGCAAATGAAAGGAAATGTCCTCTAAAAAAAAAATTCCAGTGTAATTATAATACCATAAAAAGAGGAAAGGAAATAACATGATATGCCATCAAAAATAATAATGTAATCTAATACTGATTATTACAGAAAACAGCACTTCCCTGAATTAGTTCTTATTTCAACTGCAACATACCTTTTAGAAAAACACCAGTTCCAGTGATGCAGAATACACCATAATCTTTAATTCTGTCACTGAATTCTTCCTCCATTATAAATTTACATTTATCAGAGTGAATCTTCTTTGAGGTTACCTGCATAGTTTTAGGACCCCCTAAGTATTAAGATTTGAAAGAATGTGGCCTTGTTTAGTATTGTTTGTTCCAGGATTGGTGAATGACTGTGTGCTAAGGTAACCTCAAGCAGTTTGGGCCCCTCTAGGGGCTTAGGTGGAGTTTAAAGAGGTAAGGGTGAATACTCTGAATCATAGTGAAGTCTAGACTGGAGCTAGGATAAATTTGGAAATGCATAGATGGCAAAGTTTCCAGGTATTCTGTGATCAAAATGTAGGCATCCAATGGATTTTAGCATCTACTGAGCTTGTTATCAATGGATGGGGAATATCTAAATTACAGTTTTGAATATGTGCAAATACCTTTTCCCTAAATCACGGTTGAATAAAGTACTGTGCCTCTCAGGGTCTTATATGTATCTGTGTATCATATATATTTTACTAGTTACTGATTATATATGCTTAAATAAATACAGCCAGTTTTGGTTTATATATATGTGTGCATGAGTGTAGAAGTACAAAGAGACACATACATGTATATAGAGAAAGAGGGGTGGTTTGTGTTTGTGCATAGCAAGTATAATCATATGGTTACCTACAACAAAGTCATAATTAGTGTTTATTTCTATAATCAGTACTCTTTTCTTCTGCCAAAGTGAAGTTGAATAGAGAGCTTCTCCTTTTTGAATTAAGTTGTTTTGTAAATTCAGAAGACCCATTATTACTTGCAGCAAGACACCTTCAGTACATGGCACTTAGAAGAGAGTTTATTTATTTAACTTAGCCTATTTGACTAGATTTCCAAATTATTTTATTCCTTATTAACTAAGTATTAATTCCTGCTTTAAAATACAAAAGAAAAATAACAGATTTATTGGAGAGATGAAACATGGAATATATGATGTTACAAATATAACTGCAGAAAACCCTACTATTATGATAAAAGTATATTGAAATACAGAGTTTTAATACTGGTACAGATAAAGGCTGAGAGATGGGAGATCTGCTGTAGTAAACAAGCATTATAAACGGGGTTTGCAGAGACTTTTAACTAAGCCGAAAAAACAACTGAGCTTGAATCTTGTGAAATGGCTGAGGTACTGAAACTCCATACCATAGCAATACCGTAATGAGGTTTTCGATCTACGCTTACTTACAGCTCATCAACTAGGGGCACAGTGTAGCAAGTGTGTGCTTGCTCACTTGTGGGTTAGATCCTTAGTGACAGATCCAAGAGTTGTGTTATTAAGCTTTAGTCTTGTGTTCAAGCCACTGCTTCCTATTGCATTTAGTAGGGATGGAATCTTGATCCACCAAAATCTGCTTTCTTTCAAATTCAGTAGGAGGATTAAGATCAAGCAGTCTCCATCAGATTGTGTGTGGAGTTTGTCCAGCCGTATGGATGCCGTATGGATGTCTCTATGCTTCTGTGGTATTCTAACTTCATATAACTTGTGACATTAATCTCTGAAACAGTCTTAGACTTGGAGACAAGAAACTTTGTAGTTTGCGTGTTGAAACAATCAATGGAAATAATCTTTAATCTTGGCGTCTTAGAAAATAGAGGAAAATTTTCCAGACTAGTACTTCTGCATGTCTGAGGCCTGCTTCACCATGAAATATCTGAAACTGCAAATAAATAATGAAGTTACTTCTCCTGAGAAAAGGTACTTCTCAATCATAAGGCCCAAGCTGAATTGTTTGAGATAAGTTGATCCACTTTATTGCTATCTTAAGAGATAGCACTCAAATAGTGCTAATGACTGAATCGCAGAATCATAGAATGTTTTGGGCAGGAAGGGACCTTTAAGGTCATCTAGTCCAATCCGCCTGCAGTGAGCAGGGACCTTTTAAGCTAGACCAGTTTGCTCAGAAACCCATCCAGCCTGACCTTGAATGTTTCCAGGGATGGGGCATCTACCACCTCTCTACAGGGCAACTTGTTCCAGCATTTCACCACCCTCATTGTAAAAAAATTCTTCCTCTATCTAATCTAAATCTCCCCTCTTTTAGTTTAAAAACATCACCCCTTGTCCTGTCGCAGCAGGCCCTCCTAAAAAGATTGTCCCCATCTTTCTTAGAGGCTCCCTGTAAGTACTGGAAGGCTGCAATAAAGTCTCCCTGAGCCTTGCCTTCTCCATGCTGAACAACCCCAACTCTCTCAGCTTGTCCTCATAGCAGAGGTGCTCCAGCCCTCTGACCATTTTTGTGACCCTCCTCTGGATCCACTCCAACACATTCATGTCTTTCCTGTGCTGAGGACTCCAGAGGTGGATTCAGTACTCCAGGTGAAGTCTCATCAGGGTGGAGCAGAGCAGCAGAATCTCTTCCCTCAACCTGCTGGCCATGCTTCTTTTGATGCAGACCAGCATATGGTTGGCTTTCTGGGCTGCGAGGGCACATTGTTGGCTCATGTCCAGTTTTCAATCCACCGGTACCGCCAAGTTCTTCTCTGCAGGGCTGTCCTCAATCCACTCATTGCCCAGCCTGTACTGATATTGAGGACTGCCCTGACCCATGTGCAGGACTTTGCACTTGGCCTTGCTGAACCACCTCGTGAGGTTCACATAAGCTCACTTCTCCAGCTTGTCCAAGTCCTTCTGGATGGCATCATGTCTCTCAGGCTTATCACACTGGGAAGAAAACATCCTGGTTTAAAAGAAATGTGAAATAATGCGAAAAAGGGTATGGCTATGTGTCAAATTAAAATGCAGATATCAAAAAGTGTGGTGAAATGAGTCAATGAAATAGTGATGACCTTATCATGATGCTTAAAGTAAGTAAGGAGTCATTTCTTAGAGTTTAGATTGAAAAGGAAGTGGAAAAAAACCCTGAGGTCTATTAATGTATTAAGTCATCTCCTATGTTAAGATCGTAAAATCATTATATATAAACCAAGAAGTTATTCAATAGGTATTTATTTTCTGTGTGTGGAAGAGTGGAATAAAAAGTTCACATCCATTAAAAGCAGTAAGTTGGACAGCCTATTTTAAGATGAAGCGCTTTCAGATAACAAGCCTAGCTAACTTAAGTCTTAAGAACTTTGGTGAAAATTCAATGCTTTCTGCGCTACTGGTGTTCATTTTTAATAAAAATTTGAGAACTATGAGAATTCCAAATAATAGAACTATTATTTCAGAGTCTAATCTGATTAAAAGGTATGATGTAGAGAAATTAAGACAGGTTTAGCCTTGCTTCACTCCTAACCACATATAACAGAATGCTTTGTTTGGTAAATTTTTCAGAAAAATAGTAGACTAAAGTTGTAACTAAGGCTGTTTAGCAGGATTTTGTAGGTAGTAGATAACTGTGTTGCCTTTTGGGGAAACTGCAGGGAGGGGATGATACAAGTGTAGAACTTTTTTGATTTATAATAATATATGATTTATAATAATAACTTGATTTATATATGATTTATATATATAATATATATGATTTTTATTTAAATAACTTGATTTATAATAATAACTGAGTTGGTATTGTGTTTATAGTACAGGTAGATTTGTATCAAAAATTTGTTTAAAAATCACTGACATTTTTATATTTAAAAAATCTTTATGTGAAAATAATAGGGTACATGAGAACAGACAGTTACAAATAATTTTAATTGAATACCTAAGTAGCGACAATGCAATTAAAACCACCTTGTAATACAGCTAAGTCCCAGGTTATACAACTGGAAATCAAATGCAGGTTGTAGCTGCAGGATAGTACAACTGCTGAATGACGTTTTGGAAAGAAGTGGCTAAGGGGTGGGTTTAGAATCATTGTGGAAAGCAATGTGAGTGCTCAGTGCAGTGATGATCCTGTGTTTCTTGGTTAGTTAAAACTAAGGTGCTAAGTACACCATCAGCAGAGCCTTAAAGGAATGCTGGAGCTATCAGTACGTCTGATTCCGAAGCCCACCTTCGAAAGGATTGCGGAAATAATGCAGGGAATTCTGAAGTAGACAGAAGTGATCAAAGCTAGGAGAATATCCTTTCTTTTAAAAATAGCTCTTAAATAAATGTGAATTACTTAGTCTGCTAAAGAGAAGCCCAAGTGGTGCCAAGATAACAGTGTAGCGGTGTTTGTTTATCATGCATTCAAATAGTTCAGTAGGAAAGCTGATGCCTCCACCATGCGTAGGGTCTTTAGGATGTAAGCCTGAAGTTACCCAAGTTCTTGTAGCTCCCAGGTTCTGGAGTTCCTGTCAGTCCTATCAAACTGATGCACAGTCCTATCAAACCAAGCCTCGGCTAAGGCAGAAATTCAAAGAGATTCCTAGATTTGCTTTCACTAGAAATTTTCTAGACAAAAGAATTTTATTTATTCTGAGGAAGTAATCTGAAAATTCTGCAATTTGTTCAGTTTGTTCTGAAATTGTTTGGCTAGATTTTTTTCAGTTTTCTACAGAATGAATATTCTAGTTTCAGTCAACTCTATGAGGGAAAATAAATTATTTTGATATTGCTGTTTCTTTCTAGTTTTCGAATTCAACAGGCAGTTTTTGAGTTTTCTTTTTTCTCATAGTGCTTCTTGGACTAAGTCTCCTAGAGAGTTTTGGCAGTGTTACTTAGAGAAAAAAAAATATGATCTATTGTTCTTGTCTTTGGAAACATTAAATATAATTTATTTTATGCATGCATATATACACACATATACACATTGATCTTGAACAGTGAACAGATGGTTGAGACAGTTATGACCATTGTGCCTGGCACTAGAATAGTATAAGACTGTTGGTAAAGTTGTTCAACAGGTGTTATCTTCCAGGATGTTCCAACTTCAGTCAGAAAAAGATAATGAAGGTTATGTAGTTAAGAGACTGTAGTAATTATAGAAAAATAATTAGGCTAAGCTCCTTCAGATAAAAGGTTAAAAGCTGTTGTTTACATATAAGCTAGTGTTAGCCAGTGTTTGGAAAGATATGGCTTTCATTTCCTATAAAATGTAGTTTACTTTTCAAAGCTATTTTAAAAATAACTGGTAGTAGGAAATTTGGTCCATGTTATCTAGTTTTAGAAGAAATTTCTGCAAGGTGGAATGCAGCTTGGTACTTCAGCAATTTCACTGAAACATTCACAAACTGTGGAGATAAAAGATGAGCATTTTAAAGGATGAGCTACTTTTCTGTTTTCAAAAGAGGAAGTTTAGGAAGGAAATACTTTTTGATCTTGTATGCAACATTAACAATGCCATTGCAGAGAAAGAAAAAGCATGTCACTTGTTTGTTTTCCATTTGTGCATTTTGGCCTTCAAAGTGATGGTAAATAGGCAGAGGAGAAGATTATACCTACTTTGGAAGTACCTCTGTGTGTTAAGGTAGGGTGAACAGCTTCCAGGATTCAGGAAGCAGCAAGAAGAGGAAGAAGCAGGGAGCAAGAATAAGATGAAAGCCTCCAGTGTAGTAGATGGACTGAGAGAGCAGTGAGACAAGCATGGAGCAGACAGAGCTGTGCCTATGTAGCAACAGAAACTTTCCAGGGACAGGAGGCAACTGCATAATTGATTACAAGCGAACAGCTATGTCATAGGAAACCTGAGTGAAAATTTCCTGCATGCACAAACCTGTGCTTCAAAGATATGGGCAGCAGGCACAGACTGTTCTGTAGTCCCTTATTTTAATTCTGCTCTGCCTTATCAAAACTTTCCTATTCACAAAAAGTCAGTTATTTTTATTTCTGTTCCAATAAATCTGGCTTGCAAGTATAGCCTGGCTTTCAGTTCTTGTGGCTTCCTCTTTAGCATGCAGGCTTTTTGGGTTACAGTTCTCATCAATCTAACTTGGTGAAGAGAGCCTAGGAATAAAAAATATCACAAGTATGTTGTCTAAACGGAGCTGAGTATCAAAGTCCTTTATTGACCTAGTACAAATCATAGAAGGAACTTGAAAAAAAGTTTTTAATTAGGCTCTCTAGGAGTTAGGACCTTCTGTGTTCTGTGCAAAACCCTCTTTCCATTGGAAAAAAACAATGTGGAGATGGGGTAGGCTGGCTAGTTGTCACCAGCTAGTTCATTCTTCATTCCACAATGTCTTAAAATAACTAAGAGAAAAAGTGTAGTTTTATGTAAAAGCTGTTAATCTAGCTTAGTGTAGTTTCTGCCATGGTGTTGAAAATTGCAACGTACTACTGTAGTTGATTAAGTACATTTACAATGGCATTGTTCTTTTTCTGCTGCTTTTCATAAGCTCTGTATTTGTGCATACATACAAATGAGAATGAGGTTCAAAAGAAGTCATCACCCCACAATTCCAAGTCTTTGCTTAAAAAAGGCTGACTTACTGTATTACAGATGAGAACTGAAGTACATAGAACAGCTGGAGGAAGATGCTTGCATGCTGCATTCCTGCATTGTAATAATTTCTGCTATTCATTGACTTTGAATACTAAATCAATCAGAATTTAACTTTTTGTTTTTCCCTAAGAGATGGGAAATACAAATTCTCACACCAGAAACATCTCAAGCAGTTTTCTGTTCTTTTCCACTGATAACCATTAGACTGGGAGAAATAGGCACGAGCTAAAATTCAATAAATTCTATTTAAACATAGAAAAGATTGAGATAGGTCAAGCAGTTGTTGCCCAGAGAGGTTGTGGAGTTTCCGTCTTTGGATATTCAAAACCTGACTGGACAATGCTCTCTGCAATCTACTCTGTTTCGACCTGCTTTGAGCGGGGAAGCTGGACTGGCTGATCTTCAGAGGTATCTTAAAACCTGTGATTCTATGAAGACAGATACTTTGTTTGATGTTGGCACAATGGCTTGCATATTTTTCTTTCTTCTTTCTGGTGTTATCACCTGTTTTTTTTTTCTAATTTGTAAAATTAAATGGATTTTCATGTGTAATAGTTTATGCTTACATACATTCCAAGTCTTAGTCAGTTAACAACTACATTGCTTGTCCATCTAAGAAATCCAGGATGCTGATTTGTTACTTCAGAAAATGGAATTTTATAACACGTGTAATATTTATTTGGCAATGCCTCTGTTTCAAGTTCTCTTTGTGGTGTTCTCATGATAAAATATTAAAATATTAATTTAAAGACATAAAGGGGGGTTCTTTGTTTTGTTATTTAGATCCTTGACATATTTCTAATTGGGTCTTAAAACAAGTCATCTGTTATGTTCTTTTGCTGTCTCTGCTCATGAAAATAGGAACTTTCTTAGGTTAATTGATTTTTAAGCCGTATTCCTAGCATTAGTGAGTCAGTACCTTCGCTTGGTTTATATCAGAGATTTACTGCCCATTAACTTTGATTCTGTTTCTCTTAAGTGGCTTTACATTCCCAGAAGATTAAATTCTTGTAAATATTTTACTCTTTGCAGTGAGGAGCTACGGAAGGAAGCACGACAGCTGAAACGTGAACTGCTGGAAGCAAAGCAGAAAAAAGAAGAAAGAGCTTTAAAACCCAAAGAAAAGGAAGGTAAGAGTATATTATAGGAGGTGTTGTGTAGATCTCCAGTTAACATTTCATTCTTGAAGTTTTTTATTAGTTTTGTGTTTCAGGTGGATAAACGTGGACACTGTATTGTTGAAATGTTGATTTTATTTTTTTCCCAAGAAAATGAGTTTTCTTGAAGAATGGTCGTAATGTAAGGATGCCGGTGTATAATAAATCATATATACCTCTTTCAAATGAGGTAGTATTTGTCCTTCCAAAAGTTCTTCAGTTCCATCTGTGTAGTTGAGGAAGCTCGGAATATCATGGCATATGATTGAATTCTTTGATGGGGACTTACCTGTTCTGACCTGTCGCCGGTTGGCTGAGGCAAGCCAATCATGGGGACGTGCCCTTTCCTATCCCTGAACCCCTCTCCTCCAGGAGAGAAAAGGGTTCAAAAGCAGAGATACGGAAAGGAAAAGAAAGATTTTGTGAGACCTCTGAACGTTTGGAAAACTGAAACAAACTTTATTAAAACTAGAACAAAATATATAATATGCAGGGAAAAACCAATGCAAAATCTGAGGGTTTGTACAGGATGGAAAGGCGAGGGTTAAACGCGAGAAAAGAGAGAAAGGGGGACGGTGCCACGTGGAGTCCGAAAATGGCACTGGCCACGTGTGCGCTTTCGTGGAGTAAACAAAGGGAAACCGTGGCTGTTACGAACGCGGGGCTCCAACGTGCAAAGCGCTGTTCCTACCAGTTTCTCGTTGTGCAGTTTGTAGAAGCGAAGCAGCAAGAAGCGGCAGCACTGGCGGCAGAGAGGGTACGCCGTTACAGCAGCCAGCAAAGAGCAGCCTCGGGGCGCGGGTCTCCCGGCGGCGCGATCAGTCTGTCCCAGGCAGCGCGGCGGGGGCTTCCCCGGCGCACAGCCTCGCTCCACTCCGGCAGCGCTGGGGAGCCGTAGCCGCAAGTCTGGAGAAAGCCTCTTCCCGGAGCGAAGCTGCAAGGTTCTGCAGCGCCTCTCGCAGCGCAGAGCCGGGAGTGTCCGGAGAGCAGAAAGACGCAAAAAGCCCCGAAAGAAGCCAAAAAAGCCCCCGAGCCCGCAGCTCTTAAAGGCACAGTACGCTCGCGAGAAACTTTCTCAGCCAATGAGATGTGCGATCGTAGCATGGAAGGGAATAGTTAATTGGTCAGTTTAAAACAAAAGCTTTCAAGCAGGTTTTTTTTTCCTTCAAACTGCCACATGACCTCTGACTTGGAAAGTCTTGACATTCTGACTTGGAAAGAAACTTAAATGCAGATGGTTAACTTTGAATTCAAAGCTACTGACTCCAGACTTCTATGCATCTTATGACACCAGTGGAACTCAAGTTCAAAAAGATGGTTGCACTTGTATTTTCCTTAAACTTCAGCAAAATGGGATTTTCAGAGGCCCACTTCTTTGTCAAACAAATTTTATATTCTATTTCTTTATAAATGTACATAAATTTCTAATGGTCTGTAAGGCATGAGTTTCAGTGCAGGTGGATGTAACACCCTTTGTAAGTTGTACTGAAGAAAAACAAAGACTTTTTGAAGCACAGTGTTGTTGCTGGACATATTTCTTGAGTGGATTCTTGGTCAATGTTTCAATATCACAAGAAATGTGGGAGGAAATACTGAATTACTCAAAAAATTTCAGATAACACACAAGTAAATTGGTAGAAAGTATGACATCATTTTTAGAAAAATATACAGGCTCTCTTGAATAACAGGTGAGCTTCATCAGCCACCAGATGGACAAAATAAAAAAGAAAGTATCTTGAACTTGTATATGAAATCTGGAACTTCTACAAAGTAGTAGCTCTGAAAAGTTTAGGATTCATGCTCAATCACTAAATATAAGCTCTCATCAGCACAGTACTGAATGATGTCACTGGCCACGTAAGAAAAGAGATGCAAGTAGAAGTGTAGGAAAGGTAAAGAGTATGTATGATAAGTTATATTGAATAATGCTATGTGTGGTATTTGTAATACTATCACTTAAACATTATACCCCTGTTCTGGTGCAAGTCAGAAGACTTACTGTGGAGTATTTGAGTAAATCCATCTTTGCAGTGACAGACTAAATACTTGGGTAATACTCATAGTACCGTGGTACAGTTTTGAAGGATACATTTTATTCAAGGAGTGAACCTTATGTACCAGAGTTGTTGGGGTTTTTTTTACTTTCTTTGAATTACTCTTTAATAGTAGGAGATAAACCTGTAGAAAATCTGTAGGTTACAGCTGATGGTTAGAATGATCTTCAATAAGCTTGGTTTCCTTTTTGTGATTATTGTCAGAGCACAGGAAGAGGTCTGTCCCAGTACCTGTTGAGAAAGATATATAGCAGAAAAGAATATATTCAAGAGATTCTTGGATTACCTAACTAAAAATTCTAAAAATAAGCATGTTTTGAGATTTAAGACAAAACTAAAAAGGCATTAAATGAGGTGCAAATGGTGAAGGATTAATGAAAATACAGTTACAGGAGATGAGCGAATGAGAAGAGACTCAGCTGTCTTTGGCTAAATGAAGAGGATATAAGTTTGAATGCTTGTTTTCACTCTGTCTTTAGTATAGCGGTCAACTCTGATCCTAGAAAGAACCAGCTTAGGTGCTAAGGTTGCATTTTCACATGCAGTTGTTAAAGTGAAGATCTGAGTGGCTCGCTGTCTTCCCTTCCACTGGTCCATGGTGGAGCTTTTACTGATCTAATTCAGTTTAAATTGGAAGAAAAATGTTCCTTTTTTCTTTTGGTAGAATAGATTTGTGCTGGGTTGGTAGATTTAGTCAGTTCATAGAAGTTGAAAGGTCAAGGTAAAGAAATTATGTTTACTTTGGGACATCTCTAGGGAGAAAAAGAGTATTATAGTAAGTGTTTTATATGTCTCTCACAAATTACAAGTTGCACAAACACGAGATGTTAGGTAGCACTTAGGCAGCTTAAAATCTAGGAAGCATAATAAGGAGAAAGCTGAGAGCAAGTTGATAGTACCATGTCATTGAAAAAGACGGAAGTGTGCTGTAAGACATATAAAATGGACTATTGTATGCAAGACAGACTAATTTTCTATTCAGCCTGAGCAGATGTTCAGCCTGAATCCTTTGCCCAGTTTTGGCAATTGCATCTGAAAAAGAGGTTGCAAGGCATCCTAGGGAGCACAGAGGAGAGTAAGAAAGGTGATTGGTGATCTGGAAAGCGTAGTATTTGAAGACTGTAAGGAAGAGGTGACTTTGTAAAGGGAGACATATCAGTGATCATCAAGAATGTTAAAGGCTACCATGGAGAGGAAATTATTCTGTGTAATCCGTGCAAAGAGGACAGAAGATAATAGGCTTCAACGACAGCTAAAGAGATTTGGGTTGAATGTTAGGGAGAACTTCCTAAAGATAAGTATTGGGATAGGAGACCTACAAAGTTGAACTTCTCAAGATGAGGCAAATACTTCTTAGGACTGATGTAGAAAAGGTTGATCCTGCCTTTTGGAAGTGATGGGCTTAGATGGTCTGTTTTTTTAAGATTCTGTGAACCACAACTCAATCAAAAGAAAGGTAAGATGTGACCTGGAAGAAGGTTTTGATGAGGCAGAAAACTAAGCATCTTGTTAATGATGATAGCAGTCAGGTGTAAGCATTACCAATAGCATTGTATTTGCCATCACCATTGAGTCTTCAAGGCTTGGTTGTAGGTCTGCCCAAATAATTCAGTATGGCAGTATTGTCTTTACATTTTTTGCTTTCTCTTCAAATAACTTACTCTGGTTACCTAGTGAGTTATTTTGTCTATAACTTGAAAGGAGAAAGTCAGTGTCCAAATGATGTTTCCCTTCTTGAGGACGTCTTGCACAAAGAAATGTAATTCACTTCATTATCAAAAGGAAGTAAAAAATTTTCTGGTGGTAGAGGATCTACCATTACAAAATCCACACCCAAAGAATGAATTGAAAAACCCATTGAACATAATTGTTGTGGTCTTGAAAGACTGGAAACTGTTCCAACATTTACCTAGAATGAACATGTAGTGCTTAAAGGTGATGACTGAAAGGCAGATAGGAAATTTACTGTATAACTGGCATATAGTTTCATTTATAAAGGATTCTGCATTAATTATAAGAACAGGTTTAATTAAGACATAAGTTTATGATGCCAGACATTTAAAAGTGATCAAATCACCATTGCGAAATCAGAGTGTACTGAGCATTACCACATGGTCTTGTCATTAGACTTTTAATTGAAAAATACATTAATGGTTCTCTGTCTAGCTGTGGATGCCTGTTGACACTGATAGCATAAAATAGCCATAAAGTTGCCATAAATACTGTGTATTTTGATATCAGAATTTAGTGAAACCAATATAACAAATGCAAAAATGTTAATCATTGAGGAAAAGAATGTAAACAAAATGTGTATTTTTAATCTTATTCTCCTCTGTGAATAGGTAGTTTTGCCAAAAGGCATGGCCCTGTAGGATAACAATAAATAGTCTTTGCAAAAAGGGTTTTTTTAATAAATAAATAAAATTTGTAATCTCCCCTTCCTGCTTCTAAGGGATTTCTGTGGTATCTAATAAAATGCATATTAATAGCTAGGTAAATAATAAAAAAAAATTCCTTTTTTTTGTTTTCCTCATCCAATCCTTAATGGTTTTTCTGCCTCTGAATCCTTTTCCAGCCCTCATTTTGAGTATTTTTCTCAGAGCCAGCAGCAATCAGAATAGAACAAGGTAGAGATCCAGGCTGAAGTAAATTTTTTTAATCTGTCCTTAAAGGTTCAGGAGTCAGATTGTCTTTGCTAACTTGTCAGGACAACAGTTCACTTGGCAATATTGCCAAAATTCAGACTAAGAGGGAGGAACTGAGCTTTTAAATAAAGGAGAGATTTTAAGACATAGAGTCAGTGTTTTTTGCATCATTTTGCAGGTCACGTGTATGTCATTTAAAGTTTCATTTACTGTCTTTGGTAAGTAGTTTATTTAGTCATGAAGTAGATTTATTTAGTAAATAAGCTTACTGTCTGAATTCATTTAGTAAGGAAGCTTTATGTCTTTATGGAATCAACAATAGCATATTCTATGCCTTGGGACATTTGTGAGATAGGAAAAACAGATTCTAGAAATAACATTCTCAATTTTTCAGGGAAAAGGACAGTGTATTGTTTTTCATATTTAAAAGTAATAAAATGTATCAAAGTATCAGCTACATCCACCCACCTAACGTTCTCAAACATTAACACTGCCTGATTAAATAACATGCTTAAATTATTTGTAGTACAAAAATAATTAGGTGATGAAACTGTCTAATGTTTTCCTGTTGGCTGCCTTTGTTGTGACTTCAGCTGATGTCAAAATATCAAAATACTGGTAGCATCACCTGGCAGTTACTAAATATCTCTTCTAATAATGCTGTCTATCTAATTAGTTACTATATAAAGTTTGTTAGTATGAGGTTTTAAATGGTCGATTTTCACTTCTGAATTCTACCCACTGCCTTTTAGAAATCATTCTCCAGATGTCCTTCAGAAGCCTATCAATTTTTTGTCATTTGAATTGTACAAAATTTCTCGTCTGTAGAACAAGTACAGATGCGTGATAGGTACATTTCTGGTAAAGGATGAAGGAACTTGCAGACTTCAGGAATACCCAGGGAAAGTTGAAATTTTAATAGGAATTTTAAGTAAAAGGTTATAGCTACATTAGTGTCTTACCGCAGACCAGATGCACACTTTTGGATGAAGCCAAGCTGAAAGATGCATTCCAGGAGCACACCTGATGAGCCCCAACTGGTGGTCTAAAATATAACAGCTCCCAAAATACATAGCGAGCATATCACAGCCTCAGCATGACCATTTTCTTAATGTTTCAAGGCATTGTTGGATAGTGTTGAAGTAGACAAAGTTTTCCTGTCTGCATTGTTGGATAGTGTTGAAGTAGACAAAGTTTTCCTGTCTTTTGTGAATTTCATCCTTAAAACTAGAGGTGACCCAAAGACACAGGAGTGATCCAGAGATAACTGCCGAAATGTTTAAAATGTTTGAGTCTGTATGCACTTACGACAAAGCTTTTGTTTTCATCATCATTTGTACTGAGCTAAAAGCAGTTTTCTAAAGTTTCCCTTTTTCACTCTAGCCAGATACTCCTGTTTTTTTCTCTGAAGTCTGTTGAAACATTTCCATTCTGAAGCATCAGCTTTGAAGAAGATACAGATTAAAATTTAGAATATATGTTAGAGAGATTAATTAGCAGCTTGTAACTGCCAAGCTAATAATACTACTGCCTTGTAGCAATGTTGGAATAGTAATTTAAGAAGCATAATGTCATTGAGCAAAGGCCTCTAAACTATCTTAATATCAATTATGAAAACTCTTAGAGTTGTAAATACTTGTAAGTTTTTGTAAAATTAGCATGGTGTTGTATCTTAAATTTTACTTTGGTCTGTGTGATGTCACCTAACTATATTGTACTTTATGGTTGCTGTGTTACTAAAATTGAAACAGGGCTGAGTATTTACAGTGGATATTATGAGTATAGGAAAAACATTGTTAGAAAACTATTAATTTGTTGATCATCAAGAAATAAAAGTAAATGTCACTAGATTCTAGTACAGGAAGTAGTAGACTGGGGGAGGGAAGAAAAGGTGTGCAAAATATCAATAAATTGAGAGTTGTGTCAGGATGTTAAATGATTATTTCCTTAGTATTAAGGAAAAATAATTTCACACACAAACTCATAAAATAAAGAAATTATGAAAGCCACAATAGTGAAAGTTATTTCAGGTTTGTACTAGAAAACAAACTGAACATGAATTTATATTGTGAGGTGGCTGTGATTGTGTGGTCATTGCTACGCAGGCCTTAACTGTAAAAGCACAGTTGTATTGTTGCACTTGGTTCCAAGTATAGTACCACCAAAAAAGATAATGAACAATTGGGTGATACAAATGGACAAAAAATCCCCCCAAACTAGCAGAAGATTAGGTAAGCTAATTTATTAGGAGATAGTTGAATGTATATATGTTCAATTTAGGTAGGGAGTGGGATAGAAAAGTGGAATCTTAAGTATTTAAAGATGGTAAGTGGCCCTTCACTATGATACAGCCATTTACAACTGAAGAATGACTAAAGAGACTTTAGAAACACTTCAGTTTGAATAAAATTAAATCCAACAGCAGTAAAACAGAGTTGTACCTGTGCAAGTAGCTTTGCCCCTAACCTGTTTAACACTAGTTTATATATAAGATATTACGTATATTTAAAACAGACTACTATCAGGAAATCAGTGTGTAGCAGGAGTATTTTCCATTGTTCTCTTCTGATCATCTTTGGGAACATGGAATAGAGAGTGAGAGTGAGTTGTGTCGTGTTCTATCAGGTATGTCTATACAGATGGTGCAGACACTTGCACAGTGTCTCCCTTAGGTCTGAGCTGGCTGCATTAGCAAAAAAATGCTAGTTCAGAGGCTATGTAACTGCATTAATATGATTCTGTGCTTGATTAATAAACACTGCAGCTCAGCAAAATCTTGCAGCTGTAGTGGGAGAAATTCACTGAAGACCACAGAACTCTGAGAATAAGGCTTAGGTCATACTGGATTTTTTGTAGGATCAGGGCTAATTCTGAGAGGATGCTAATGAATGGGCAACAGCACAACATATCTATTTTACATCCACTGGCAGATCTTTATTAGTATCGGTATCACATATAGCATCGCTATTTCAAATTGTTATGTTACATATTATGTCTACCCAATCTTTTTCTGTATTCAGAGATTAGAGTAATTAAGGAATAGTGGGGGTTGTGAAAATTTAAGGGTTTACATTGTTTCAAGAGGACAGAGCAAAAGAAATAATTCCCTTTGGACATGTTTGATTATAACCAGCCTTCCAATTTCTGAATAAGATTGTTGACTATGCCAGACTGCTGTCAAGACCTTACTTTAAATAAGATGTTTTTCTTTTATGTGACATTTGCTGTAGTGATACCAGAAATTACATCAAACACTATAATTTGAGTGCTGAATTATTTCAACGTTTTGAAGTACTTAAATATTCAAAAAAGATACACTTTTCAAACTTCTGTAGTGTAACCCTGTGAATATACTTCAAATAAGTTTGCTTTAGATAAATGCCACTTGCCTAGTTGTTTAACTATGCATTGGTTTTAAATAGTATTATTTAAGAAGTACTGTTTTAGTTTTTCTTGTTAGAACATTTTTGTAAACTGTCTGAAAAATCTGTGGATGGTGAAATTTAATTGTCACACATGAGAAAATAGCAAACCAACAAAATACTATCTGAGCAGAGAAACCTAACAACTGATCTAAAAACCAGCATTCAAGAGTAAAAATTTCACTGAGACATGAAGTATTTTCTGCTTTGTTTATAATTGTGGTTCAGTAATCAAATGATTGAAGTGTTTAGAAAACTCTCAATATCTAGCAGGGGTGTCAATTTAAGGTTACATTTTATTTCAGCTTTATTGTTTGGGTAGTCAGTGGCACTTAAAGATTTAAGTCCTGTCTTACATGGAAAGATGCTTTCTTGAAGTCTGAGACTGTAACAGAATTGTGCACCTTTAAGAACATCCAGAAAACCACAAAATCCAAATTTTGGTGGTGTGGGAATTATGCAGCATAAATACATTGAGTATGAAGATTTTGCAGTACATACTGTATAGCTCTATCGTATCAAAGTATGCATCTGAAATGTGTCGCTTTTGTGAACTTTTGCGTTTCCTTCCACTGTTCACATTCTTTTTTCCATTTAATCTCATCAAATACTACCGAGGATCCCTGTTCAGTTTCTTCCCTGCTAAAGTGAATGCTTTTTCCTCTTACCTCTCTGTTTAAAGAGGACAAAAACCTCACTGTGAGCCACCTTTGATTTTAGTAGTAATCTTAACCATGTGCTCAAAATCAACAGACATTATGAGAAAATTAACCACGTTTTAGACTGGGACAGCGTGCCTGAAAGCTACTAAAGTTCAGAATAGATTCACTGGAAACTTCCACTGTTGCGTATTGAAGCTTACACAGTTTTACAAATCAGTGGGATCTGCTTTTTCAAAGAAGTGTTTTGAAGCTCTAGGAATAACTTCTAAGATTTTATTATTTGACTTGGCTAAATGAACTAGCAAGTTTGTTCTAGAACTGTTGCTTTTTTCTCTGTAGTGAACTGAAAATGCAATAGTCAATCCAACCCTGGTTGTTCATTCTGTAAGCAAATCTATTCAGTTACTCACAGTTACTAAATTTCCTGACTCTTAACTAACTTGTAAGCAAACAGTGGCTGGCTCTTCAGGAACTTATGCAGGCTAGAGCTATAGTAACAGTAACTCATTAGCAGTTAAAAGGTGCAAAGAAAACCACCAGTAGAATTAGTCTCAAACAAATGGATAATGGAGAGTATGTTATAAATTCTTTCAACTGTGACAGTATTTCGTATTGTATTTTCTAGTATATTCATTTTTATACTACTTCACAGTGTGTTTTTATTTTCTTAGACATAGTATTTAATGCTGGAAGAAAAGGTTTTCCTGGATTCTGGAAGAAGTGTGTTATCAGTCTTAGACCTTAGTTATAGAAAGGGATTTTATGTTCTCCATCTGTCACTTCTGATAGGAATTCCATTTTAATTCATGAAATATTAAGGCGTATCCAAATTTCTTTTGTAATTCATAAGAGTTTTGTTTGTTTTGGAACAAAAACAGTTTTTCTTTTCAAGATTTGAATCTCATTAAGATTTTTAAAATCAATACTGCATATCTCTATAATTCCACAATAATGCAATACAAACTGAACACTGATGAATAGCTGAAAGTGAAAGGTACTGCACAAATACAGGAATCTGTTCTAGACTTCTTATTTTAATGCACAAAAACATTCAGTCAGAAGTTCATTCATTTCAAACAAGGAGTTGTCCAGGCTTTTTCAGTTTTTTTGTTTTCCTCTTTGGTATTTAAACTAACTATACCATGAGTTTCTTCAAATTTCTGTCTAGTACATCTTTTATTATATGAAATGTGTCATTTGAGTTGCTAAAGAATGCATTTGAAACACTGATGAAAATTAACGACTCCAACATATTTAAAACATAAAACCCCTGCTAAGTAAACTGGGATGCCTTCTAATACAGTTTTGTTTGTACACTCTCTTTGTTATCTTACCTTGGTTCTGCATGAACTTGTTATATATGCAAAGTGCATTACAAGAGTTAAAGGGATGGCTTTTGTGAAGTTCAGCATATCAGGAATGTTTTGTAATGTAAGATACTTAAGTCTATTTGTATAAAAATCTTCATCCTAGCTGTTCCTTGACAAAGAAAAAGATAAACCAAAATTCTTTCATTGATCCTTGTCAGCACTGTACGTTCTTTTTTATAGTGACGTTAAAACTTCAGAAACAGCATGTATTTTTCTCTATTACAATACGTATTTCTTCTACCCTTCTGAATATTAGTGTGTTTCTGGTAATACTTTCAGCAAACCAAACTGCTTCCTTTTCCAGCACATGTTTTATGTGCAGCTTCATTATTTCTTTTTTAAAAAGAAAACAAATCTCTGGATTTTTAACAGATTTTACCTCCTTAATTACAAGGACAGTCATTATTACGAAGTTTGTCCAGACTGATACAAATAACAAAATGATAAAATAATTAAGTTCGTACTGTGGAAAATTTTATGCATGCTGTCAGAGATACATTTGTCTCAAATTGTTCCTTATCTGTGCTGCAGTTGGTGTACACGCTAAGCCAAAGTTACACTACCTGCAATGCTAGAAATGAAGCCTAGTCATTAAGGCCAATATGAATGTGAGCGTAAGCAGTGATTTTACTTTTCTGATCTACCACAGTCAGTAGAGCTACAAGTTTTTTTCAAGGTGTTTTTATAAACAAATAATTTGTAATCTCCCATTCCTGCTTCTAAGGGATTTCTGTGGTGACTAATAAAATCCATGTATTAATAGCTAGTTAAATAATAAAAAACTTCTTTTTTTGTTTTATTCATCCAATCCTTAATATTTAAAAATCAGTAGGTCTTTCAACTTTCATAAAGTGAAAGATAAAAGTCAGTTGCAATTTCTGAAATAGAGTGTGTGTCTGATACAACTTTTGCTGAGTGTTTATGATACTGTTAATTTTACCAGTTGCTTTAGGAATTAAGCTTAAAACCATCAAACTTCCTCTTCTGGTCCACTCCATTTATGGATTGATCCAAAACATGCAGACTGCCATTCAGTTCTGTTCAACACTCTTGGATCAAGTTCTCATGACTTCGTTATACTTCTGCAATTTTGTAGGTAAAAACTGACATCATTTGAACTGTTCCTAGTTTAAGTGTGAGCAAAATAAACCCTTCTGTGTTTTTTTTAATCACTCTCTCTCTCTCTGGTTTAAAGACTTACGAATCTCCTCCTTAGTTTCAGGCTATCATTGGAAACCACGTTCCAAAACCAAAGCTTTATGTTAGATTATGCCATCAGGTTGGCATGTGTTACTCCTTAAAGCAGTATTTCAGAATAGAAGAATCTACCTGAAAGAAAATAAATTACTTAAACGTTGCAGTTTTTGTCACAGTAAGATGGACACTCTTCAAAGTAACTCAGGCTAGCTGAGGTTAAGTAGCAACATACTTACAAATCCTGTTAAGGTAGGATGAAGTGTATTTTCAATAAGGAAGGTTGTCTTTTTTTATTGTTATTTCACTGCTGTGCATCCATGTCATGTTTCCTTCATTTTTGTCTGAATAAATCCTTTTAGATTAAGGAGTTTCATGCTTAAATATTTTAATAGCAATGTAATGATCCTTATACTTCTGCTGGATCAGCAAGCTGGGCCTAAGTTTGTCAAGCTTAAGGTAAAGGTCAAGTCGATCATACAGTCCTGTGGTTCCTCTTTTTGCAACTCTGTTGCGAAAGATTTGGAGGGATTTTGGAATGCTGACTGGGAAGTATGAAGTAGTAGACAGCAATCTATTTTTACATTTTAAAAGGGATTTTACATTTCAAAGGCATTCTCACCAACAAATCGCTCTTCTAGATGTTTTCTTTTGCTTGCTAATTACAAGAGTTTATTCAAGCAGATACAAAATAATTTTATCAAAGAATTACTACTAATCAAAACTGAATATTTTATATTAAAAAATAGGCACTAACATTTTGAGATTATTAGAGTTTTCACAAGTTTTATAATGTGTTAGAAACTCATTGACTTAGGGGCTCTTGAAAATTTTACCTGTTGTATTACTTGCTTTTAATGTAGAGTAAGAGATTGTAAGACCTTGTGGAGAAATATAAGCATGCCTTTAAGTCATTTTAATGAAAGGCGCAGAAATAAGATGCAATAAGTGCATAACTGTTTTGATTGACTCACTCCAAAGTTAGTTCAGGTGGATCTGATTATCTTTTGTCCAACTTATGAAAAGGCTTTCCTAGGAGGCAGAGAGTGAAGTTGAGGATTAGAAAAACTCTTGACAGGCAAAGACCCAAGAAAACAATAATCTCAAGAGAAAGCTTAATCTGAAATTTAAATAATTTGTGTTAGCAGTAAGTGACAACCATATATGAGTGTGATAAAAATATACAAACACACAACTGCAGGGCAATTTAACCTATTTGTATGAGAATTATATTTGAGCTGCACTAGGTTAAACTAAAATCTTAGTCAAAAGACATGTATGACTAAGGATCACATGATCCTTAAATTCAATATCTATATATCAAAGTTTGGTTTACAAAGTTTGGCTTATAATGTTTATGGCCACCTTAAGATAGGCATTTTCCTAAGTTTTCAAGAACATTCTTCTCAGTTCTTTTGCTTTTCATAAATGGGCAGTTATACTTTTTATCAGGTAAATGGAATTCATTTCGAAGGACTCCTTTAGGTAGTTGTCACCTGAAATGTGTTCTGTAAGAAAGATGTGTTTTTGTAGTCCAAGTTCTTTATCTAGAAGCTAAATGTTAGTAAAACAAGGCAAAATGTTGTTTCACACAGTCAACAAGTTTGCTTGGATATATGCATCTATGTAAAAAAGTGTTTCGTCTTCACAAGGTGTTGGTCTTGAATTTAAAATGGAGGTTTTTATTAGCAGAAGAAACTAAGGTAATGGGGGAAAGATGGAGGCAAGCCATTATGATTTGTAGTTTTATACTGTATTTTGATATTTTCTTAAGTTTACCTGCTATTATGCTGCATGAGATTTTATGGCAGATTTGATTTCATTCATTCATTCAGCTGTTTAAGCATCCCTAAATGTCTGTGTATATGCTTGTATCTTTTTTTTGGTTGTTCTAGAAGACAGCTTTTTCTTTCTTTATCTTGCTGGTACCTGTAATCCTCTGTTCTTCGTTATATCCAACACGTCAACTAGAAAACGGGAAAAAACCAGCTCTGAAAGGGATTGTTTTCCCAATACTCTTTACACTCATACATGCAATGTATAAATTAGGATAAAAAGGAAATAAGGTATTTTATATGTAGAAATATATAAACAAATAAACTTTATAGAAAACTTAAGGTGAGAGAGAAATTTAGCTTGGAATCAGAAATTTTCTCGGTATAGCTGTCAGCAGTCACCTGAAAAAAACTAATACAGAGTTTGATTTAGATTAACAGTTCATCAGGTGGTATATCCTTAAATTTGTTGAAAACATTTCCTCCATAAATATTTTCTGTTCATTATTTGCAATGGACATCTGGAGGTTTTTTTCTTCTGTTCCTTATCAGGAATAACAGTCCTGTAAATAAGTGTAGATAAATGTCAAGTATGCTAAATCAATATGTGAAGTGTCTTAATGCTATTCAAGAGGAAGAAAATGTGAAAGGATGGTGTTGATCAATTTTTGAATTGAGTTTTTGTACTGTTAAATTATTAATTTGTCATGTCAGTGGATATTCTGTGGAGGAACTTATGAAAAGACAAAGGAGAGTAGCTGTTGACTAGTCCAGATATTACTATGTTATTACAGATTTCTTTTCCTGATTGACAAGATGGACTCTGTTTAAAGTAAAAATGTTATGGGTTTTTTCCCTATTGCAAGATCAAGGACTTAATTTATAGCTACTTCAGCCTACAAAACAGGAAAATCGTGAATTTGTCTGTAGGCAATATGTGTCTATATTTGTCTGCTCTGGAACAATCACAGAATATTAATATACATAATGGTTTGGCTCATTAAGAAATATCTTCAGAAGTGAAGGTAAGCTTGTTAAACGAATTTCAAGTTTTCATTTCTCATCTTAACATCAGAGTTTTTATTTCTATTACCCTGCTTTCCCTGGCTGAATAGTAAAATAAAATTGAAACAAAAATTTTTGGACTCGTTGTCTGCCCAGTACAGTATTGTGTTTTTCATTTCAGCAAGTAGCAAATCATTCTACTTGCTGAGAAAGCAATACAACTGAAACATTTTATGGAAGTGTTTTGCTTGGTATTTCAGAAGTCATAAATGTTCTCCAAAATGACACTAAATCATAAACCCAAATTTAATTTGTTTAACCAACTATGTTTCGTTATTCAGATGAGGAACCTGCTCCAAACAGTGTTGTTGAAGAATACCTTCAGGAGAAGAGAAAATATGAAGACAAGCGGAAGCAGCAGCCAAAGAAGGGAGTTTCTCGAGAAGATCAGGTAATAGTTTAAAAACCTGGGAGGAAAAAAACCCAGAAAAAGTTCTCCATTTGTGTAAAAATAGAAGTTTAAAAATACATTATGATTCATTTTCCTTTAAAGGAATCTTATTTTCTGTAAAAATAAATATATACTCTTTGATCCCTATTTTGTATACCCAGACAGACAGGTAGGTGAAGTTTCAATGTGTATTTGAAAGTGCTATAGATTTATTCACTAAAATCTTCCAAAAGGAAATGCTGCCCAGGCAGAGAGGTATCCTTGATTGCATTTACAAGAGTTTGCATGTCTATACAGTGCTTTCTTTGGCTCTGCAGCTTGCCATAAGATAACATTGGGACAGGAGTTTGCATACTTGGCATCTGTCCAAGCTGGATTCTTTAACATTTTAAATTATGTTTTAAAAAGATTAAATTCATCCATACTTCCTGGTGTTGTGAAATGAAGAGAAATAGTTATTTAACTGTACTGTGAAAAGAAAACCCTTTTTAAATATAATGAAAATTAGTTTTCAAAGTTAGTTAGGATGTTATGTAGATTTTAGTGTGCAAATATGAGCAAAGTAAATTTTGACATAAATATTTGTTTTTTCTAAAATAAGAAAGTTTGAAACTGTTAAATGCATGAAACTGCCTGCGAAGTGGAAAATACCATTAACTTAAAATCTCTGCATTGATTTATAAGTGCATGTCAATTCAGCTACAAAGATGTTCATATTCAACTGTTGAAGCTAGGAGAGATTGGAAACTTGAGGCTTAGTATCTTCAAAGCAGCAGCTGGCAAACCTTTGTATTTGCAGCAAACTGATTTATCACTAAACTAAGAAGTTTATGGAAACTTTGTACATTCAAAAGCCCATTAACTTTGAATCAAAGAGTTCTAAAGCTCTTGTTGGAGATGTGGATCAAGGAACTTAAAAACACTTCTAATGAATTTATATCAGCCCTGTCCTGGACACCACAGGAAAACATGATGAGATGACAGGGATGTGTATTTTAGTAGATCTCAATTTTTATTTATGTAACCCTGCTGGGAATTATTCAACAAAAATTAATCAAGTTCTTTGTAATCCATTTCACTTTTGGAGAACCTTGAATCCTTCCTACCTGGTCCTACAGCACAACAGCATTTTCTATCCTCGGTACAAGAGTTAAAGAAGAGGGGGAAAGATATGTGTCTCCTTAAGAACTAGATACTGGTAATCCTAACCTTATAATTCTACAAGGGTCAATTTATGAAGTTAATTTATCCACAGCATGGCATCTAATCACTCACTGCAAAAATGCCTACTAAGATATTTAATCATTTCTGTCACCAGGTCTATTCACAGGAATACTGGCACCAGAGAAAATTAGACAAAACACAAGGAATCTGGCTTTGGTTGGTCCCAATTTCATGTAAAAAGAGTTAGTTTGTACTCTTCTGATGGCCTAGGCACAGATTTGCTGTCTCAGTTGTTGCAAGTACAGGGATTGTTTGCAATAGTGTGGAAAGCTATGGTACTTGAATGATTTGCAGGCCCAAATATCTTCAAAATTTTCCTCTCTCCCATCTAAAACAGAAGATTAAACAGAAAATAAAGAAAATAAATGCAGAAAACCTACCAAAATCTGCCTTTGGCAGTGCTAAAATATGTTTTTGAAAGAATTCAAAAGCCAGGAAACTCCTAAACTTAAGATTGCTCCCAGAAGGAAATTTGATTCCAGTGAACACTTCTGGTATTTCCTATTTCTGTTTTCTGTTCTTGTTTAGTTTTTATTCTTTTAAATTTGAAAAACTTGACCAAACAAAACTAAACAGCTATACAGAGGTGTTTTACAACATAGGCGGCCAACCTATCACCCGCAGATCAAATGAAAGCCTGTCACATAAATTCAGTCAAGTGCTTATTCCCTGATGCTTTTCTTTCCAGGAATGTCTCAATTATCAGCAAGAAACAAGCTGTTGGCTATGCAAATATTTCTTTCGGTCTGCCCTTGTTTTGAAGAGCCCCATCTCCCATCACAAGGCTCAGGCATGCAATTCTTGTATAATCAAAATCTCATTTCAGGTGATCAGAAACAAGACCTGTGGTACAATCTTCAGGGATCACCCGATATTTGGTGACTCTGTTGTAGCTGAAAGACTAGGCACTGTCAGCTGGAAAATAAAATACCAAATATAAATCAGTATGAGCTTAATATATGCAGTATAAGAACCTGTACCTGTAGAATTAGTTAGGGTGGTTCATTGTATTTGAATGAAAAGCTTTGCATTTTTTTCAATGTCAGTACATAATTTAAAAGATCAACAATGTAAAGTATTTAAATATCAACCACACTGGATCTTAAAAGCTTGAATTATCTGTAATTTATACAATGGATTGCATTACCAGAAGAAAATAGCATGTTCAAACAGTAGAATTTGTTGTCAGCAGTGTGTTGTTTAATCAGCTGTTGTATTCTGTAGGTAGCCACAAGTTTTTGTTCTTTAAATGTGCTTTTTGATTTCATTAGATGGCCAAACAAGTGCTCACTCATACCTGTGGGGCACCCTCCCTTCTTGCTCCTCCTGCCTCAACATTGCGCTCTCGCTCACTGGGTACTCTAATGCATTGTTACTCTCCTCCCCCTATTCCACCTCTTGCTCTCTCACTTGCCTCTCTACAGTGTTTTTTTCAGATTCATATGTAAGATCTCTCTTCCATCGCGTTGTACTATTTCTCAAAATGTTAATAGTTTAAAGATGTTGTATATTCCTGTTATTTTGTATAAATTCATATAACTTCTCTAAAACCATGTATTTTATTTCAGACATTGGCACTATTGGACAGATTTAAGTCAAAGTTAACCCAGGCAATTGAAGAAACTCCTGAAAATGAGGTTTCTGAACCTGAAGTAGATAACGATGAAGGATGGTGAGTTTTTCGGATTTGGGTGTCTGTGTTTACTGCTGGAATTCCTACTGCACTAGTATATTCTCAGTGTTAACGATGAATTTAGGGAGTAGCAGAAGCCGGTGCTTGTTTTCTGGTGCTGCAGCAGGAGTCAGCAAAAATGCACTGGTTTAGCACTCTGGAAAATAAGGTGGGAGAATAGAACACATTTTGCTTTGTAGTTCTAAGTCCTGTATTGGGGGTGGTATGTATTTTAAAAACTGATGGATGAGATGCAGATAGACTGATAGAGTCATCTGAAGGGTAGTGTGACCCCAAGAAAGTGGGGTGGTACTGGAGTTGATAAAGCACTGCAGAAGTTATGACCTCAACACCTCCCAGGCAAGGAAGCAACGTGTTGTCTCATGTTTGTTTTCCATCCAAAGAACACACCTTACATAGGGAAGGGGATAACAATCAGCGTGGTTTGAAGTGTGATCCTGAAGTCCTAGTATGCAGACTGTAGATGGAAGTAAAATAACCTACATAAAATTATAGAGAAAAAAAAAGAAAAAAACCATAGCAAAAAATGTTTTGTAAGGACAGGTCATCTTTTTTTATTAGGCAAGCAATATGACTGGTCTAGTACAATAGGCTATCTCTGCCTAGAACCTTTTCCTTAGTTGTATGCATTAGCCTTCACAGCTATAACAAAGCTACCACTGAAACAGAAACTTTAAGAAAGTTCTTTGGCAAATGTTTTAATAGAATAATATTTCTGTATCGTGGATAATTTAAAATTATTAAGTGAAAATTATGTCAGGTGTATGCTTATTATCTTCCTAAAGGCTCCCTTCTTGGGAGGGGGAAACCAATAGAATACCTACCTGCCCCAAAGTCTCCAAGCTAGCACCAGTAACTAGACCTGAAAAAAATTTAATTACAATAAGAAGTAAAAGTAAAATTTACAAACATGTACATTAAACACCCTTTTTAAATAGAAAATAAAGGATGTAACTGAGTGTGATGAAAGCATCCTGCATCTGTTTTGAGAGGACTCACACAAAACTGTAAGATAACCACATTAAAGAAGTTGTTTTTCTCAGATAAGAAGACAGTTAGTATTGGTAGGAAATGCTGACTGTCTGGATAACTTATTTTTACTGTCATTCTACAGTTGAAAAAGATGTACATGCTGAAGTGAGAAAAGACATGTAAAAAAGACTGTGAGGGAAGATAATGTATGGAAGAAGAAATGGTTTTTACATCTTAACTTACATTTTTTCCTACATGTTGATAAATTCTTCAACTATCTGTGAGCTGCACATTCAGGTTACATTCCATTAAAATTAAAAAAAAAAAATCTAAAAACCATAGGTCATGAAACATAAGCTGAGTAGCCAATTCTGAAACCAGTTAATATTGATCAGATCAAAATTTTAGATCACTCTGTCATGGTTTAGACCCACTGGTGACTAAGCACCACGTTCTATTTCTCCAGCTACTTAAGGGTCAAGACAAGGGCACCACTTATGGTCATGGGCAAAAGACAGTCTCAACCTGGGGAAACAAAATCAATTTAATTCAAAACACCAAAACCACAACCAAATCACCAATTAAATTACAGTAGGACAGAAAGAGAGCAACAAGATATTAAATACATCTTCCTCCCAACCGTCCCTTTTTCCGAGGCCCAGCTTTACTACCTCACCACCCCCATACTCGGCACAAGGGGAAACACAGGATGAGAGGTGCAGTCAATCTTAGCTCTCTCCGTGCTGTTCCTCCCACTTGTTCTTCACAGGAAACACTCCTTACAGTTCCTTGCAGCCACGTGGCATCCCCCCCACTGGAGACAGTCCATGAACATCTCCAGCTCTTGTGAGGGTCTCCTGCCAGGATTGACTCTCCCGGCACTGAACCAACCCAGCAGCAATCTTCCTCAAAGTCACAGCCTCTTAGAAAATATCTGGCTCTCAGCAACATGGGTCTCTGCCTGGCTCTCTGTCCCCAGCTCGCTGCAGCCCATCCATTTTTCCCACCAGTGGTCTTCGAGGATTGCAGGGTTTCAGCCTGCCAACTCGCCGTGGGCCAAAGGAAAATGGCTGCACCAGCATGTCTTCCCAGCCTTCTCCTCAGATACCTGGGTGACCACATGGTCACTTTTTCTTCTCCACTACCCCCTCCAAAACAAACGAGTGCTCCAAAAAACAAAAGCCATTCCCAAAGGCATTCCCCTTTTTAAATATGTTTATTTGCAGAGGCACTGATAGGCTCAGCCTTGGCCAGAGGCAGGACCAAATTGGAGCTGGAGGAGCTCTTTTCAAGAAGCTTCTTACAGGGACCATGCCAGCAGCCCCATTCCCCACTACCAAAACCATGCTAAATCCTAAACCACCACACACTCTTAGATAACTTTTACTTTCTTGTTTTTATCATATACGTAATGAATTGTTGCATAGATTTTATTTTAGTATGATAAAGCTCATAGATTCTGCAGCTTTTACCTTCACATGTTCTCGCTTTTCACTTAATCAAGCTGAGACCTCACAAGGGAAATTCTAGGATTTGCAGAAAACATGAGGCATATGTACTGGCAGAAAGTGTAATAGAGCATTTAGTAGAATTCTTGCAGTCTATAAAACAACATTTTTACGTAAGTAGTGTGTAATGAGTGCATTTATTTTTCCTTTTGGGCATTAGTGTCACCTGCTTTCATCTTAACATATATCTTGGCATTTTCATCACTGAAAATATACTTAGGTATTACTAAGTAGGCTGTTAAAATTCCTGTGATTCAAACATTTTGCTTTTTATTTTATTGATTATATTATTTATTATTTCTTTTTCAAGGACAAACTGAGCATTTCTCATACCTTTAGAATCTAGCCAAACACTCTCTCTCTCTTCCTCGCTCTCTCTCTCTTCCTCGCTCTCTCTCTCTTCCTCGCTCTCTCTCTCTTCCTCGCTCTCTCTCTCTTCCTCGCTCTCTCTCTCTTCCTCGCTCTCTCTCTCTTCCTCGCTCTCTCTCTTTCTTCCTCGCTCTCTCTCTCTTCCTCGCTCTCTCTCTTTCTTCCTCGCTCTCTCTCTTTCTTCCTCGCTCTCTCTCTTTCTTCCTCGCTCTCTCTCTTTCTTCCTCGCTCTCTCTCTTTCTTCCTCGCTCTCTCTCTTTCTTCCTCGCTCTCTCTCTTTCTTCCTCGCTCTCTCTCTTTCTTCCTCGCTCTCTCTCTTTCTTCCTCGCTCTCTCTCTTCCTCTTCGCCCTGCCATCCCTTCTCAAGAAGAACAGAACATGGTATTTTAAAATATAAATGCAGGTTAGGTTCCTGAGGTGTAAGTTTTCTTTCTACTTCTAATGTTAATTTGATTATCTGGAAACACAGCCTTGCTTTCTTTGCTTATATTACTTGTCTATTTTAACAGATAAATCAACACAAACATCTTGGCTTTGGACTATTGTTTTTGAAACAATAGGAAAATAATTTCCTAAATCTTGCCCATTTCAGGATAACTCTTATGACGAACTTGCTATTATTTTGCATTTTCTCTTGTCACCATCTATTTGGTTGCTTCTTCAAACCACATAGAGTTTGCTCATTATGTCTTTTCCTATCTCAGGATCTTTGAGGATGAGGGATGACATACAGCATAAATTTCGAGGTCCTTGGATTTCACTGATATTTTGAGATCCTTCTGAGCTACCAATGTGCTTCTAAGTTCTCCCAAGAATTCTAGAATACACTATTTCTGTTGGAAGAGACCTATAATGATCATCTAGTCCAATTGCTTCTTAAGCACTGACAGGCTTGGGGTATGAACCACCTCTCTAGGAATCCCATTCCAGTGTTTGACCACCCTGTTGATAAAGAAATGTTTCCTAATGTCACAGAATCACAGAATCGTGGTTGGAAGAGACCTTTAAGATCATAGAGTCCAGTCTGAACTGCCCTTATGCTGTCTTTCCATGAACCTGAAGCACTGGTCTTCATGTTTGATGTTTTCTTATCACAGTGATATAACCAGTCTTTTGAAGACTTTTATTTATAAGAGTCCAATCACTATCTTTCCTATTCTTTTCTGAGTAACTTCTGACATCTAATTGGCACTAATTCTTTTCTATGTAAGTAATTTATACTGAATGAAGAAGAGTGTTGCAATTTCAGATTATTAAGTTGTATTTTTGTTCAGAACCACAGAATCACCTAGTTGGAAGAGACCTTTAAGATGATCAAGTCCAACCTTTCACCCTGCACTGCCAGGGTCCCTAAACCGTATCCCACAGCGCCACATCTACACATCTCTTAAACACCTCTAGGGAAGGGGACTCCACCACCTCCCTGGGCAGCCTGTTCCAATGTTTAATGACGCTCTCTGTAAAGAAATTTTTCCTGATATCCAACCTAAATCTCCCCTGACACAACTGAAGGCCATTTCCTCTCGTCCTGTCATTCATAACGTGGGAGAAGAGACTGACCTCCACCTCACTACAACCTCCTTTCAGGTAGTTGTAGAGAACAATAAGGTCTCCCCTGAGCCTCCTCTTCTCCAGACTAAGCATTCCCAGTTCCCTCAGCCGCTCCTCATAAGACAAGTTCTCTAAACCCTTCACTAGTTTCGTTGCCCTTCTCTGAACCTGCTCCAGCACCTCAACGTCCTTCTTGAAGTGAGGGGCCCAAAACTGGACGCAGTGCTCAAGGTGTGGTCTGACCATTGTCAAGTACAGGGGGACAATCTCTTCCCTGCTCCTGCTGGCCACAGTATTGCTGATACAAGCCAGGATGCCGTTGGCCTTCTTGTCCGCCTGGGCACACTGCTGGCTCATCTTCAGCCAGCTGTTGACCAACACCCCCAGGTCCTTTTCTGCTGTGCAACTTTCCACCCACTCCTCCCCAGGCATGTAACATTGCAGGGGGTTGTTGTGGCCCAAATGCAGGACCCGGCACTTGGTCTTGTTGAATTTCATACAACTGGCCTCAGCCCATCGATCCAGCCTGTCCAGATCCCTCTGTAGAGCCTCCCAACCCTCAGGCAGATCAACACTACCTCCCAACTTGGTGTCATCTGCGAACTTGCTGAGGGTGCACTCAATCCCCTCATCCAGATCATTGATAAAGATGTTGAAGAGAACAGGCCCCAATACCGAGCCCTGAGGAACACCACCAGTGACCGGCCGCCAGCTGGATTTAACTCCACTCACCCCCACGCTCTGGGCCCGGCCATTCAGCCTAATAATACTGCATCCAAATAATATTGCATTCAGAATTGCACTAAAACGAAGACTTAGAATAATATAAAACTGCATAAAAGAATAAAAATTAAAATTAATTTTGCAGCACGGTAAATATGCTTTACATATGCTTTACAGACAGATGAGACAGTCTGTTTTTGAAGAATTTACTTTGAAGCTAAATAAATTGTGAAATGTACGTGTTACACAAATTGGCTGTAAACACAACATTAACAAAGCAATGAAGTCTTCTAAAAGCTACTAATGGTTGTTAGACTTGCTTGGAAAGTTAAGTGTCATATTTGGGGATAAGAGTTTACATTTTCATTGTTGTATTGGAGTATTTGAGATAACTATAGTGACTTTACATTTTAAAGTTCTTAATTCCAATCTACTCCTCTAAAGACAGTAATTCTACTTTATTTTGTTTTTATAAAATATAGTTGGTGTATATGGCGTATGCATATGTGATATGCACAAATTATGTGATTCCTCCAGGCCATTTTATAGGTCATGGTTCCTGTTTTTATGGGAAGTGAAAGCCTGCCAGTATGCTTTGCTCTACTGTCAGGGTGTGTTATCTGAGGTAAAATGATTGTCTCTAAGACATTTTTATGTGTCCACATGAGTGGCCACACACTGAGGTATAATTTTGATTTTCTGTCAAGATATAAACCATTACCAATTTGTTATGTTTTCTTTTATTTGGAAAACTTCTCTTTGCATATTTGGCTGAGCTGCTGTATTGGCATGGAGCATAGCAGACGTTTGGGCACTTTTCAGCAGTGTTCTACTTTTTATGCAAGAAAAAGAAAGAAATATGACTCTATTGTAAACAGTGTGTATGGTGTTTGATAATTATTACCAGATTTTACTGTCTAAGAAGGCATCTGAGGAAGTGCTGTGAAAAGAGTAGAAGAGAAATGAATAATACTAAGCTTTAACATGAACTACCAGAATCTTTGCTGAGAAGTTCTATTGCAAACTTTACTGCTATGTGAGAACGATTATATAGGTCTGTCTGCAGCAATCAAAGTCCAATATCCCCTTTAGAATTCAAAAGTATCAAAATAAACATGGTATGTACTGCCAGAAAGTGTACTCATAACAATAAAAATGTCTGCAAACAAGTAGACAGACACATTTTTACAGCATCTGGGTACCTCAGGAAGACATGCTTGATCCTAGATCTTCCAAAGGCACAAACGTTATTGTCCCTATGGTTCCATTTGAGAACTATTGCTTATGCTTTTCTTTTAATGATTTGTCAGATATCTTCAGTACTATTTGATTGTTAGTTGTTCTTTGTTTGCTTACAGTCCAAATAAGAAAGAGTCAGATGCATGACTTCCTTCCTCTCCTTCAAAAGGTTGCACAGAGTGCAGCAGTGCTCTGTAGAGATGATCTGACAGAACTCAGTTGCTCATTCTGGGCTTAAAGTCTTACCCAAGAAGACATTTTCCCAAAATGTAGATGAGATTCATCACAGCAGCAGTGAGGTGTCATCTGCTTAGAGACTAGTAGTATGAAAACTAAATATGTCACAGTAGAAGACCTAGCTGGAATAATTCATCTACCTGATACTTCCCATCTAGATTACTGGGTAGGCCTGAATTTGAAAGTGAAAACACTGCACAGGCTAATCTTTATATAGAACACTGCTGCTCCTTATCTTCTTTAGGACTTGGACCACTGTATACTTACAGTTACATGCATGTGACACCCAGCCAGGCTGTAGTGCCACTTCAGGGTACTGATTATAATACCAAATAATTGCAGCTGTAGTAAACCCCAAATTTCAGTCCACAAAGTGTTATGACAACTGCAGATAATGAAACTGATGATGCAGATCTTGTAAGCACAACATATTTTCCATAGACAGAAGCCATCTATGGAAGGAAAAAAATTGGATGCAATCAAGTATATTCAAAGATTGATTGTTTTAGTTAATCTGTGCAAAATATTTCTCTTCAAATAGGATAAGATACTTGGTATCTTGTAGGATAAGGTACTTAGTACTCCAAAACACCCTCCCATCAAGTCATTCCTAGAGTTCTGAGTGGTTCATCTCTCTTTCAAAGTGTGAAATCCAAGACTAGATACAACACTCAGCTAAGTCTTTGTCAGTGTTGAGTGGAAGAATTACATTATTTGTTGTTTCTTTCATGCTTAGTTTCCAATTCCTTCTAAGCCACAAATCCTTTCCTACTGAACAGTTGCCTGAATGAGCTCGGTCCTGTATGCATGCTGTTGATTGCTCTTACTGAAATTCAGCCATTGTACTTTCTGAATTGTATCCTATTTTTCATAGTATTACTCCTGTTTGCCAAAATCACATAAATGCTAAATAATTCAATAAACTTTCAAAACACTTCTTGACAAAAAATCGTATTATACCTATTTTCTGTAATTATATTCTTCTCCAATAAAGCCATTAGTGGAAGTGAACTAACCAACCCTATCATATTAATCTTTTCACTTTGACATTAAGCTATGGCTGTGTACACCTAAAAATAGGGATCTCCAGCTGAATTTTTACCAGCCTTACACCCTTATGAAATGTAAGAAATATATTTCTACACTATTGCAGATGGAATACTGGTCTTTGTGGAAGGAACAGATTCTCTGCTACGAAAATCCACCTAATCCATCCTTAACCAAAATTCCACTCTTCTCTCTCTGAAAACAAGCACCAGCTTCCTGGAACTGCTAGATCTATTTACATGCTGAAGTATTTCTATTCCTATGAGAAGCTTTACAGTCCTGATGATTTTTGAGCTGATGGAATTTTCTGCAGAAAATAACCCACCATTTTCTTCCCTAAAGCTCACCTGGTTGCCAAGTCAACTTCACATATTTCTCTGAAGGGTCCCCATTGTTTGTGCATTCTCACACGTAAAATGCACAAGAGGTTGGTTTATGAACCAACTCCTGTACCATTCTTGAATTTAAACCTTAATTGTCATGATCAAGTAACCCAAAACTTGACAGGAGCAGCAGTCCCTACCACTATAATCAAATGCATTGCACACTAAACCAAAAGTTTACAGTACATTTACGTGGAAGACACATAGGCTAGCCAATCATGGTGATTTTTTTTTGTGAATTGATTGAAAAGACGTGCCCATCCATTCACGTCTAAACTAAGTTCTTAGTTGAAGTAGCTAATGATAGCTAAGAGGCAGCAAATACTAGGAGAGCACCAGAACGTAATGGTATATGAACATTGCATTGAGACAATATTCTGTTCTTGCTTGAAAACTGTTTCCATGATGGTAATCTGAGTCCTGGTGAGTATCGTTTTACATTATTGTTCCTTATTCAGTTTGGATTTGATGGAAGATGCCAAATTCGTACTGCTGGAGCTTTAATATTCAGTGTGGAACTGGAATATTAACATGTGAAAGCTGTTCCTTACCAGATTAACATTTGTGAAGTGCTTTTAAACTACCGATGCCGCTAGAGAGGGAGCCAAGGTTTGTATCATCCCCATTAGAGAAGTTTGGTCTATTATTAATCCCATCAATTCACAAGTCAGGGCTGCAAGTAGACCTCCAGTTGATTTTAGAGTTTGTCTTACAGTGGAGCCCAGTAATTTTTCATTCGTTCTGCACCTGGCTGGAAGTTTAGGATTTCATCTTCTGGATTTAGACGTCATCACTGGCGTCTATCTGCTCTCAGTAATCCACTCTGCAACCATTTAGAATTTGACTGTAACTGCCAGCATGCTACACAGTTCATTTAATTAATACCATGTGATGCCAGTGCTTCCTAACTGAACACGGTGGTGTTTCCTGGGTGATATGTAAGATGTTGGATGTGAACTACAAAGCTTCTTTAGAAGAGATCAACTTCTTCCTTCCCTGTGGAATGCTATCATAGCTGTAACTAAGTGACAAATGTAAATGAGACAGTCAATTAAGTACTTTTGGGAGGATGTCTAGTGCCTGAAACTTATCCTTTCTTTTTTATATGAAATAACATAAATCCATTCAGCTTTCAGATATACTGTGAGACAAGAAAGAATGGGTAAAATGGTAATTTGGAATGAGGTTTTTCACATGGTTTTTCAGTTTAAAATTCATACGGTTAGTTACCTATGTTGAGTTTGAGCTATTCTAAATGTTGGTTAATTTGAGGCATAGGAAAATAGGTATTTTTTTAATTCAAAGTGACTAAGTCAATGCCTGAAAATACCTTTCACACCTTACAGTCAAAAGGTTGTTGTGAAAATTATGTGGGAGTAAAGGTCTTCCATCTCAAAAAAAAAGGCATTTCAGATCTGAGTTCATAGATTGTTTCGTATGCATGTTGTGTAATTACTGATGTTGGTGTGACTGTTGTCATCTTATTTATTTGTGACAAACCTCATTTAAGAGAGCAAGGATTAAAAACAATTCAAGTGGGGATTTAATGTCACTAATTGCTTAAATGGACTGTTTAAAATCTTGCGGCTCTTAAAAAGATTTTAAAGATTTCTTCTTGGTCACAAAATATTATTTTGATTGGCACAGTGATGCTTTGCATAGATCTGATCACCTGATCATGGCAGAAAATAAAGGATTTAGTCTGTTTTTATTAATTTGTTGCTTCATTGGACAAAAACCTCACTGAAGTTCAATGCTAACCATGTAAAGTGCAGCCTGGTTTATATACGTCAAATTCTGTAATCAGTTCCTAGTTCTGAGTTTTGCAGAACTACCGCTGCGGCCAGTTAAATATTGTGACAACATTGAGTGCTAATGCTAAGCCCTGTCTGCCCAGACATTCATTGCAATTTGACTGTAAAATTTTTTACCTAGTTTGTAGAGATAGTTTTATCTTACTCCAGAACAAACAAAAATTAATCTCTATATTCAATGAAGTTACTCTGTATCCAGCATCAATAGTTATGTCTTTTATCTTCTTTAAAAAAATGTTTTTGTTGACAATACAAGGAAAACTTCTCTCAGGATATTTAGCATTGGCTTCAGTGAGAGATCTGGTGCAGTTAGGAATGGGAACACATAGTATTTCATTTGTTTTGTATGCTGCCAGTAAAAAGACTTTGTGGCTGAGAGAAGGAGATTTGGGTCTATTAAAAAAGCATCAAGTCACCACCTTTCCAATGTGTGGTGTAGAAAGGAGGCTAGAACTGTTTCGGGTTTGGGGTTTTTTTTAATCGAAGTAGCAGTATCAGAATTGGGTAAATGTTAAAGTTAGCCAGACTGTTTTCATATTGCAAGATTTCATTTATATTAAGAACTAAATCACAATGCACACTGCTAGTATCTACTCCATATAAATTTTACAATGTCTTCCATATTTTGTTTCCAGGATTTCCTATTTAATACAGCAACTACTATTAAACTTTGAATAGTGAAATTCTTCTGGATAAACTCCTAAAAATATTGGTTATATTTCTTTCCTAGACCTACCTTTATACACGTTTTTTTAAAATGCAGCCTCTTTCTTTGCTATAATACCTCAGACTGTGGATTATGAAATATGGCTTCCTTGAGATTAGCACCAGTCTTCACAGATTCAATTGCAGAAGCTTAACTGTGACAAACACAGTAAGCTCCTGAAAACTAAGCAGCAGTCTTTTTCACATGCTGATGCTAGCATGGGGAACGAAAGAAAAAGTGCTGCTGTAATTTATGCCAGTGAGGCTCAAAGATGGATTAAAGCCATGTTTGCTCCCCTCCTCCTATCCAGACATGAGCCAATGTTCCTCCACTAGTGTGGAAAAACTGGCTCTGTATTAGGTCTCTCCTGCTAAGGCCATTGATTTGCTCAACTACACTTTAAAAAAAGTTGACAAAATACTTACTTGATGGTTACAAAGGGTAAATGAATGCCAGAGATCTGTATTAGAAACACATTGGAAAGAAGGGTTCCTTTGCTGTTTGGCAAAAAATAAGTGTTTGTTTGGGACGAACAACAAAAAAAAAACCTTCTGCTGTAAATCTTTTTTTTTTCCTTCATCCCTCTACTGCTAGAATGCAGTCAAACCTTAATATGTAAATGCTAGCTGCTAGCCCACTGCTTCAATCAGTAATTTTGTATTAACAAATTGTTCTGCTGAAGATGTGTATTTATTGGTTCTAGCTGTTCGGCATGCCTGAGAAACTCAGAGCATTTGGTGTGGGTTTTTTGTTTGTTTATTTTTTGTTAATTTCTCTATGTCTAAGTTTATTTAGACTAAACATCTGGGCCTGGAATTAACTACTGTTTGACTTAAATTCAGAGATGATCCATTCTTTACTCAAGGGATATCTACTATTACATTTACTGTCTGGAAATCTTACATGTTATTTATTGCCAACAAACTTAGTGAGGAATGAAGAGATAATCTTTTAAACTTTTAATTGCCTAGCTTAAGCTTCCTGCATATTTACACACCTTTTCAAGCACCCCAACTTCATCTCATTCAATGACGTGTTTAAACAGCAAGGATTTGGACATTCTTCAGAAGGCGGAGAGAAAGGAAGATGTTCAGAGAGTGTTGAATGTTACAAAAACCTGAGTGTTCTTGTGGTAGAATGCTCTCCTCTCCTTCCCCTCACTCCAGCCCTGTGCTCTGGTGATAGAATACTGCCTGACTGCTTGTCTTAACTTGGATTTGCTGAGTTTTAAAGTATCAGATATTGCACAAGCTGTTGCCAGAGACAGGATGCTAGACTGGATGGATCATTGGTCTATTCTGGTATGGTGGTTCCCATGTCCTATAGTAAATGCTGTGTAAAGTTTTTCTACACTGGTACACTGTCTGGAGCAACATCTGTAATTTGCATTATAGTCTTCCACACCAATCTACTCTACCAGGAGCAATTGTCTATTTAAAGCACCCAGCTTCTTTCATCAATCTACTTAACATTTTTGTGAAGAGGGTATGGTTATAATGAAAATATGTTATGTATGGATTGTTACTGAACAGATCCAATATAAAAATAGGATAACTGAATTTTTCACAGGAAAACATTTATTGCTTAAAACTGTAGGTCATCTCAGTTTTAGATATTTCTAATTCTGATGCTATGAGAACTGATCACATTTTGCCCTAGTGCTTTGATTATCTTTTCAGCTGGATGAGCGTTTTTGTAGTCACATTGATTTTCTCTTTCTCTTAGAGGGTTACTTGCAACTAAATCTTCTTTCAAGAGAAAAAAAAAGATGCTTACTACTATCTCGAACAGTGGAAGGGTACTCTATTACATTAGTCTTTACCAGGAATAGTTTACTTTGTTCTTAAGTGTTGCAAAAACTCAAGTGTCTTTTGTTTGTTTTTTTAACTTCGATATCCCATACTTAATGAAACTATTACTTTCTTAATATTTTTGCAGTGAATATTTTGGGGTAAAACTGAGCCTACAGCATTGGAATAGAATATCTCAAAAAAGTATCTATCATGTTAGAAATATCTGCAAAAGTTCTGTTCTGAACATTTTATCCTGTAGGCCTACACCCAGAAGAAATATAAACAATTCATTCTTTGGCCTATGAAGGACCCACAGCTTGCTGGTTATTCTGAAGAGTTTAAACCAATTTCTTCATCCTCCAGTACTTCTAATATGATTTCAAAGGGCTAGTCAAAGTTAACAGAAGTACACAGTCTGACTTTGTATAATATTTTTTAAAGCACATTTTTATCAGTTTTGCTTGCTTAGTATTGGGGGAATTTTTGCTCTGTGCAAGAGCAGCATTGATACGTTATTGTCATTCTAACAACCAAATGCTAAAATATTATAGGCTAATAGCACTCCATTCATCTGAAAGCTAGACCACTTTTGGGTCTTGTAGAAATGAAATCTGCTAGGGCATGGGGCTATTTATCTTAATGAAACCTTAAATTTCAGTCTAAAATTGGTGCTCTGTGCCATATTCACTAATTTGAATTGAAAGAGTCTTAATTTATATAGAATTAAATACTTAACCTGTGAAGTTGACTGCAATATGGAAAATACCTGGATTTATAGTAATTTTCTAACTACTCTTCTAAGCATTTTTTTTTGTTAGAAACTTCTATGGAATGACTGATTTGAGTTTGGCTAGTCCTAAATGCAAATCTTGTTTCTCTTTTTAAATAGGAAGTCAATAACTCTGAAAAATACAGAAATAACTCTGAAAATATACAGAAATAACTCTGAAAATATACAGTCAATAACTCTGAAAAATACAAGGTTTTACAAAAGTGTTAAAAATTGGAGGGACAAGTGGTCTGATCATTAGGAAAGGAGATTGGGAAAGAGGAACAAAGGAATGTGGAACAGTGGAAACAAGCAGTGAAACAAGAAAGAGTGAAATCTTAGCAGTAACAGTCGCAGCAGAAACCTATGACCATAGATTATTACTAGGAGGCGTTATAAACTTTGTTAAAGTGAAATCAAACCAAATTTTGCAGACTCGACTCAAACAGGATGAGCATGTGATAGAGGCAGATTTAATACCAAGTGCTACAGAAGAGTACCTGCTTTCACAGGTAATTCAGCGCAGCTCCGATACTATGATGTAATAAACCAAAACATACTTAAAGAAACTTGTCTCCTGCACACATCTTTTTTGTGCTAGTGGTGGCTGTGTGAAACAGTGAGAATTGAAGAGATGAATCCAGGTTTAAGACTGTGTCTATAGCAGGACTTCTGCTATCAACCCTCATTGCTGTAAGAACCGGAACCTACTACAAGTACTTGGAAAAAGAATATTTTGCTTTCATCATCTGTAAGAGAGAAAAACTTGGATTACAGGACTCCTTTGCATGAAAAGAGGGGTGATGTGTTATCTCTGCATGAAAAGATAAAGGAAGCTGGATGGTGAGATAGGGCAGACAGAAACCAGGGAACTTGACTGCAAGAGTTGTGTTACACAGAGCGCTTAGTGATAGTTGCAGGTTTCATTACAGACATATTTCCTCTCCTGCTGCATTGTGTTTACAAAATTATTTGTAAAGCTCTTGGACACTCTTATGCAAGGAATGGTGACAGCAGCCTGAGCCAAGGGGCTTCTTTTGGTTGAAGCATCTCGATTATGAAAAAAGGTGGAAACAAGATAAGATGTTATATTACATAGATGTGTTATTTTCTCCTTCAAAATTCCCATGGTTCCCTATGGTTCTGACATTCTTTTTGTCTTGTTCGAACTCTTGCTCTCTTGCCTTGTTCAAAATTTTTGCTTGTTTTCAGTTGACATTTGGCATTTTTCTTCATCTTATTTACATGTTTGTCAATCTCTTCTCTGTTTTTATTTCTCATTCCTGTCCTTATTTTAGTCTTTACCTTCCTCTATTTTTTCTTTTTGGTATCTCGACTGTCTCTCAGTGTTTCTCAACTGACTCTCCTCTTCCTGTGCCACCCACTACTCTGCTAGAAGTGAAGAGTACCAGTGAATTCATTCTTCTAGAACAGCCAATTTTTTTTTCCTTGGGAGTGAGATCTCATTTGCTTTGATCTGTGGATTCACTCGTATGTTTTCTCATCTGTTCACCTGAGCATAATAATATATAATATAATGTTTCCTATGTTAATGTTTATAGTTTAACATACATATTTATAATATTTGAAGGAAAATGTTAGTGGCAGATTGAGTATACTTTAAGGGAAGAGGTAGTGCTTGCGTATCATTATTTTCTTTTAAATATATGGTGCATTGGTGATAATTGAGAAAAGTAGGTAGAATGTCACTTACAAGCAATGTTGATCTCTGAAATGAATGGTAGTACTAGTAGTTATGGTCCATATTGATCTCTTTCTTTTTTTTTGTCAGCCTATAAAATGCAAGAAGCAGCACTGAGTTTCTTGACACTGATACTTACTCCTGCTTTGTTCATTTTAAGCATCCTGATGGAGAGAACCAATAACTTTCACAAAATGCAGCAACAATTTGCAAGATTCTGATTTTTTTGAGTTTTATAGCAACATGATTAGTTGCTTAATTCATTTAATCTGCATTTAGAAGCAGTATGTAATTTTTGCTAATGTTTGGAGCACCTGTTTCCATATACTGTCTGTAAATAGTGTACTTCTAGTAACACAGTTCTGCATCTGGAAAGTGGAAAGATATGTGTAACTTTTTTTTGGTGCCTCCTGAATGCAGAAACAAAGGATATATCACCAGCTGCCATGTTTTATGCAGGCACCTCCAAACAAATCCTGGCTAACGCTGCCTAAGAAGTTACTGCCTCTCTGACAAAAGCTAGTACCCTCACAACAGGATTGGCAGAACTTAACTTTTGTCCACACCTGCTGATGATTTACAGTAAATCTCAGCTGTTTAAAATGCTGACATAGGTGAGTGCAAGATAATGTCTGAGGCTCTCCCAGTGAAGTGGCAGATGCACCAGCAGCAGATGAGCTGGTAACAGCCAACAGCTCCATCAATTTGATAAGCAAGTGTGGAATTAAGCAAAGCAGCCTTGCACTTTCATTCAGTTAGTGTAAAAATCACTAATGCATGCATCGCATTTGTACCTGGAGATCTGAGCTTCATAATTAGTGCAAAAGCATAGTACTTTTTTTTTCTTGCTGAGATTAAAATGATTCCTTTCACTGACTGCTGCCTTGTTTTCTCTCGGAGGGCACTTCTGGAAAGGCCAGAGCTGTTGTGATACCAGAATTCTGTTTATGCTACACTTAACATGGCTGCCACCTGTCAGCAGCTGGCATATGATTCAGATCCAGTGCATGGCTCACACATCTCAATATCAGAGGGATTACTGTATATCATATCTTTTCTTACAAGTACCATTTCACTAGAGAAGTTCAAAAGAACATGATCTGTCTCCTGAATAAACTGATTGAGTCTGCCTGGAGAGCACTGGATAGGTGGGGTTCATTCTTTGATGCACAGCTGGCAAATGTGGTGTTGCTTCTGCTAGACTATTGGACACACAGCTTAATTGTACTGTAACAGATCTTGAATGCTTTCTGGTGTGCTGAAGTTTCTTTTTTAACTTCAGTTGCAGCCAACATTCTCCCACTTGTTACTTCCTAGAAAGTAATCAAACCAATCACCAAGATAATGTATTAGTTACCACGGCTTAAGGATCTGTAGGAGCTGCTCTGGTAGTAACTGTGAAGAATCAGCCTTGTTTGCTGACCACTGCAAAAGTCGTTATCTGAGAATGTCACTCAGTCATGAGACTGCCCACGTACCTTCGAAATCCTCCACTGTCTCTGAAACAGTCTTAAGTGAATTCAGGTTTTTCAGTCTAATGTTTCAAGATGTTTTGGTTTTGGAATCCAGGAGAGAGCAGAGTACTGAATGTCCTTTAGGAACACTGAAGGAAAGAAATGCAGTAAGCGGAACAGCTGCGCCCCCATTACATGAGGCAGGACAACAATTCAACTGTAGGATGCTGTCATCTGGCTGGGGTAAAAATCAACCTTCTCCAGCAATAAGTCCATGCTAAGATAGCTGGTTCTGATTTGCAGCACTATCTTAATGAAAGAGGTTAAGAAAATAATTTTGTGGTTACTTTTTCTTCTAAAGAAAGTCAACAATTTGCACACTTAGATTTTTTTAAACCCAGAATTATCAGTTTTTGCAAGCTATTTTATTAAAACCTACTTTTGAGCTGCAAAACTTTTTTTTTCCTTTTGAATAGTCCATAGGTGAACTGACAACCTTTCATTCTGTACATTTTGAAAAAGTGTGTTTTAAAGTTGTGTGTCTCACTCATTTAAAATGAACTGTTAACAAGCAGTGGTAAGTACAAGTTAGTAGGTTCCTGAAGACCAAAGATGAAGAGATGAAGTTAGAGCTTTCAGCAGTGACTGCAGAAGGATGACTGGGCAGCCAGATCCCCAATCAACCCAGGAGCATGCGAAAGGGAAGAGAGCTATCAACCAAAGAAAAAAAAAGTCTTGTGCAGCCTGTGTTTGTGGAATTGCAGCCTTGTCTGCACACCTGGAAAATAACCCAAGTGCGAAATTTTGTTGGAGAAGCTCGAGGAAGATTACTGAAAGTTAAAATAATTCATATAGAAATAATTATTAAATACTTCCCATGTTCCTTAGAAAAGAAAACAATTTGAATTGGTTTTGGAAAATAGTATTAAGTGTGATCTACCATTTACATAGATGCAAAACAGTTCTACCTGTGAAGATGTATGACTTGCAAAAATAAGCATAAATTCACATCAGGAAAATATTTTTTAAAATCTCCACCTCAGTCTGTGTTTATTCTGCTTTACCTATGAGATACTCCATCTGAAATTGATTCTGGGAATATCAAAAAGTTTCTTAATATTGGCTTATTTTTAATCACAGCTGGGAATATCTCATTGGAAAGTTATGAGTAGGAGTCAGAGACTATGACTTCTTTCAGCTCTTGGACAGAAGTAAACATTGCTTAGTCTGAATCTACTGCATCTGATTTGCAGACTACCTGGGATGGAGTATGGCCTGACTCAAGAACTAGAGATGTATTTATTTTTAATTCCTGTAAGTTGTATCCTGCAAGTATGCTGTGGCGTTCTTTGAAAACCTGAGTTGATGAAATGACTGAGTGTGTCTACACTTCTACATGCACTCATATAACACACTCCAAAATGGCTCATCAAAGGATGACTCCATCTCTTTAGGCTTATATTTTAATTCAGACTAGAGTAGTATGATTTGATATGTGTTTTTTAAAAAAATTCAAATGCTCATCTTTAATAAGTTGAGAAGAATATGACAAATGCAGAAAGCATGTTAACTAAAATAAATTACTTCAGTCCCTCCACTGTGAGACAATGTTTTTATAATTAAACTACAAATATGCAATCATGAGTCACTCTGATGGTACATTATGTTATTCTGAATTGTAGATATGACTAAAAAAATAAGTTTTGCTGTTAGTAGTGTGTACAGGATTATAAACTACTAAAGTTTTATACACTGGAATAAGTATTATAAGTATACACTGGCTTAGGCATTTCCAAAGGACAGGGTGATATGCAGGCATGCTGACAGTGCAGGACAATAAGAGATTTATGAAACCCACGTATCAAGAATCAGTTTTGATGAGAAGTCTCAGGTTTTGTTTTTAAGATTTTTCTAAAGCATTCAAACAGATCCCATATAGCCTGTAGCTTTTAATTTTGTCTGATTTCTTTAATAAGAAAAAATGGTTAGTGAGCTGCTTCTCTCTCCCCCTCTCTCTGTATGTATGGAGATCTGTATGAGAGCTCTTTCAAAAACCTGTTTAATTCAGGACCTCATACATGTTGCGAGAGACTGATAAAGCAATATTGCACTGGCCACAAAACTTTCATTCTGATACTGACTTGTTTTTCCAGGATTTTCTGTCACAAAGACTGTAGATAAAGACATCTAATGCTATAAGATTTATATGCTTAGATTCAGTTTGATGTAGCTCTTACGATTTTAAGTTGTCTCATCAAAGTCAAAGACGCTTTTGCAGTTGATTAATACAAATCCAAATGTAAGTGGGTTTTTTTGCCTAGGCATGTTTTTTTGCAATGAAGAATCTTTTAATTCTTTTTTTTTTTTTTTAATTGAACATATTAACTTTATACTTGTTTTCATCATCTAGTCCCTGCAATGAGCAGGGACATCTTCAGCTCAGTTTGCTCTGAGCCCAGTCAACCTGACCTTGAATGTTTCCAGGGATGGGGCACTTCTCACCTCTCTACAGGCAGCCTGTTCCAGTGTTTCACCACCCTCGTCATACAGAATTTCTTCCTTACATGTAGTCTAAATCTCCCCTCTTTTAGTTTAAAACCATTACCCCTTGTCCTGTCAAAGCCGGCCCTGCTAAAAAGATTGTCCCCATCTTTATTATAGGCCCACTTTATGTACTGGAAGGCCACAATAAGGTCTCCCTGGAGCCTTCTCCAGGGTGAACAACCTCAACTCTCTCAGCCTGTCCTCATAGCAGAGGTGATCCAGCCCTCTAATCATTTTTGTGGCCATCCTCTGGAACAGCTGCAACACATCCATGTCTTTACTATACTGAGGACCTTGACACAGTACTCCAGGTGAGGTCTCACCAGGCCAGAGTAGAGCATCAGAATCTCCTCCCTCGACCTGCTGGCCATGGTTCTTTTGATGCAGCCCAGGATATGTTTGGCTTTCTGGGCTGTGAGCACACGTTGCCAGCTCATGTCCAGCTTTTCATCCACCAGTACCCCCAAGTTCTTTTCTGCAGGGCTGTCCTCAATCCACTCATCACCCAGCCTGTCTTGATGTTGAGGATTACCCTGATCCAGGTGCAGGACCTTGCGCTTGGCCTTGTTGAACCTCCTGGTATTCACCTGGGTCACTTCTTGAGTTTGTAATGGTGATGTTTTCAGATTACTGGGAATTTGCTGAAATGGGGAAACAGCTAAGGGGGGGGGGGATGGGAATCCTAATCAACAGTAGGAAAAATTGGATTGAACAAAGTGTTAATTTAGTCTGGTATTAATTAAAAAGCATGATATGAACGAGGGTAAGGTGGAACAGCAGGATGTGAAGCATTCCCTTTTTGATCTTCGGTGTACCTACTTCAAGCGTTTTCCATGCAAACTCTTCCTCTTTTGTATAACTAATGGTTAAAGGAAGTTCAAAGTGACTAATAGGAAAACTTTAGAAACACTCTGCGTTCTTAGGAAAATTGTTTGGTACATTTGGGAAGATATGTTGAATGGAAAAAGACATGACAAGAGACTTCAGTACGTGAAATAAAATCCAGCAGAGCAAACTCTAGCAGAATTTTTCAAAACACATCTTCACAAAAGTAGTTACCTTATAATATTAGGGTCAGTTAAGAAAGGAAAAAAGAAACAAACTTTTTTGCCATACCCAAAAATAAGTCATGTTGCTAAAATCTTGTGATGCATATCATAATTAGAAATCATAACTTTCCATTCTTTCACTGAGTTTGAGCTATGTTTTATTTTCATAGGATGTCACATGTACTTCAGTTTGAAGATAGAAGCAGAAAGGTGAAAGATGCAAGCATGCAGGATGAAGACACTTTTGAGATCTATGATCCACGGAATCCTGTAACTAAGAGGAGAAGAGAAGAAAGCAAGAAGATAATGAGAGAAAAAAAAGAAAGGAGATAAAAATAATGGAAAGCTAGCCAGAGCGGCCTTGAAAGGTGACTGCAATAAAGCACTGGCTCTTTTGTAAGCTGTAGTTCCTAAAAATATCATTGGACATGTGTGAAAAGGAATCTCTCAAGAACCTGTTGTGCAGTTTTGAAGCAGAGCTGTCATTTGTTTCTTCAGTTGTGCAGTCAAGTTCTCTCAGTGCATTCATTATCCGACCTCTGTGTTTTATAATTATATATTTAATAAAACAGCTGATTTGACTTTTGTCTGTACTTTAATTATGAAAGTCACCATCATTGTTTAATCAACATGTGGTGATCAAAAAGTTTTCGACATAATGAATGGGAATTTGTCTAAGAAAGAGTGAAATTAGAAGATAGAAACCCCATATGCAGACTTTTAAGATTTTCTGAAAGTAAAATTTTAGTAATTATTATTTTTTGAAAAGGCATATGAACATTACAGTAGTAAATGCTGCCTGCTTGAGCCACTCTGTGGCAGAATTAAGTTTATGCACTTGCAGAACTCCTTAGAATGGTCCCAGCTTTCTTGAAGCAAACTAATTTTGATTCGAGAATATTATTATTTTCTCCTTTTGAAGTACCTATTCCAGTACAGGTCCCAGCTTATGAAACTCGGATAATACAAAATCTGAGGAGTGGTATTTCACTATTACTATCTGTACTGCATGGGAAAAAAAAAAAGGTAATCCAATTGTAATGTAGTGGTTGCAACACCAGAAACATCCCTCTGGTAGAATTTTCACTGTGAAGTAGCTGGTAATGAAGACTGATTTGTTAATTAGTGCAGTACTGAAACGAAAACAATGTCTTCTTACATAACCCTGTTTTTAACAATTATTTTGCCATCTAAAAATGAACAGCTCAAGTTTCTAGCTTACAAACTTTTCACAGATTTCTCCACCCCCACCCCCCCGCCCCGGGTGGTACTATTTTTTCCGAGAAATGGGTATTTTCAGTGCTCCTTCCTAACAGCATTTCTGATGCCACAGAAGCATGGACTGTCCCTATGGGCGATAGCTAAAGAATAGTGAGCACAAGTGAGCAAGGTCATTAAAAAGTACAACAGGAGAAGTGTTTTGTTGATGTTGTTTTTAGAACAAGTTCAGTAAGGTATGGTGTCCTTATCAAGCTGCCACTTCCAAATTTCTGGATAGAGTCTGAGGTGTGAGATACATAAACCTGCATTGGTGGGTTAATATGGCCCAAATGTCAGAGGTTAGATTAATACAGACTATTGCTTTAATGCGCGGTGCAACCTTTGAGATAAGAAGAAAACTTGGAGGTGTTATGAGAGATCCTGTATACAGCTGTCATTATCCTCCACTTAGGCTGAGTGATTTATACTGTACTATGGTGTGAACGAGGTAAGAGGGGTTACATTCTTAAACAGAGCCATTCACAAATCAGTGAGTCAAAGTTTTTTAATCATTAAGTCATTTTCTGTTGAGCTGCTATTGGCAAAATAGAAAACATCTGATGTCACGTGCTGTTATCTCTCTTCATTGCTTTGTGGAGAAAATTTTGAAACACTTACTACGGGAAATGAACATATCAAACCCCCATTCTGATGGGGACAGGATGGAGGAGCAGAGGGAGTATGTGTGCATAGGAGGTAGAGGAGGTCAGCGTGGAGAAAGTGAGGGCTAGATCTAGTAAGAAACTTGGGCATCAATTCCTGGAGGCAGCTACTGCCCCTGTAATAGAAAAACGTTCTAATTACATATTTTTCCTGTAAGCTAAAGTAGGATGTATGAGTCAATGAATGGGCAAGGTGACTAACGCCTCTTTTATCTGAATCTCTTTGCTGACTACCTGCAGCAGTTCTCTGTGTGCTGTGTTAAGTGATTCTCATTTTTAAGCACTAGACAAGCACGAGGAGAAAAGCTTAACTCGGGATTTAAGGCTCTGGTCACTAGGAAGAAGTCTGAAAGGCTAAACTGCATACACAGGGCTCATAATGTCATAAGAACAAGAGAGTAACTATGCTAACATTTTCTTGGTAAGTCAAGTGTGTATTGAAAATTGGTAAATGTTTTTCCAGAGATAATACATAATTAATGCTACAGTTGAAACCAAGTGTGTGGCCTGTTTAAGCTAATTCTAAGTACTACCCTGTTATGCTTTGTGCTGGGAGAGCACAAGGGCTGGCTCCGGTGGGAGGATGCTTACCCCAAGGAGCCGTTTTTTTATGTCTAATGAATATCACTTCAGATGTAATGGACTCACTGCGTTAAGCCCAGGTTCCCAGTAGTAAGCCACCATGCAGTTTGCACAAAGGCTGGCGATCTGGATACAAAAGGGTATGGTGTTTTTAAAAAGAGAGTTGGGATGAACTTCTCTGGCAGTTTGTGTTTTGCTGTGTACCAAACCCGTACATAAGGGTAAAGATCTTTGAATCTAAATCCTTCATGAATACTTTGTGAAGATAATTGGACTACTCGTCTCTAAAATCAGTCCTTAATCTACAGGGTCTTGGCACAGAGCCTTGTGCAAGCAGAACGCTCCATGAGGGAACATCAATGAGAAATGCTGAAGTAAATGAATTCAAACATTTTTTGGTTATCAATTCTATATGATAAATATATTTTCTAAAACTTATTTCCCAGAAATGTAGAGCCTGTAAGCACTTTTTAGTAATTACAAGTGATTGTTACAAGTGATACTCATCTTCAGAGCTAATCAGCCTTGCATAGTATTTCACACTGTTTATTGAATAAGCTTGTCTCAGAGTTCTCAATTCAGCTGTATTAATGCCTATCAGTATTTCGTCAAGAAAAGATAAAGATCTGCCTTTCTTCCTTCCCTAGGGAAAGAACAAAACTATGCTTGCAGGGAAGAAACACCACCTATACAGTAAATTTACATTCTGTTTTTACAGAAAGCAATTTTAATAGGCATCCCCGTTCTTACGTTGTCTTCATTCAACCCAGTGACAAAACTTTTCTAGGTCTAAGGACTGACTGACACTACGCTATGAGAACATTAGCAATATGTTAAAACTAGCAGACAGATGATCTCAGCTAATCAGCAGAGAATAACTTAGAAATGGGCTAAGGTGGAAAGTAGTTCTGCATTTCATTTAGGAGTTGTCTGGGGCAGTTATGAATAGCTGATGTCAGAAGCACACTGTAAGAGTAAGAACCTCAAAGAAAGAGGTGGAAATAATGACGGTTCTCTGAAACAACTAGTTTGCAATGTCACAGCTAGCTCCCAAACTGCCAGTAGCAAATCCTGTTTCCCATACTGCTAGGCTAGCAGAAGCGTCTTTGAATTCAAACATTTCATTCATCACCTGGTTGCTGTAGTTACATGAAATGTTGGATGCAGTTTTTTTATAGACTGCGAAATACGTATGCTCAGAGTTACACCTTTTATTTGTCAATGCTGAAAAGCAACTGGGAAATGCAGTGTGGGCAGGCGTCTCCCTCTCCATGAAGCAGAAGTCTTGTGCTAGGTTAGTGGCTGAAAACTGAAGAAACAATTGGGTTTGTGGCTGTAGAAAGAACCTGTTCTATGGTAGTGAAATTTTTCACTGAGTATGGTTTCTTGACTCTATGATAAGCAGCAACCATGTTGCACCCTGTTGGCTACCACCTCACCTATCTGTATAAATATGTGAGCATAATTTCTGCATGAGGAGTTAGGAGCATTTGTCTATGTTCCACTAATACAAAAGCAGTGTTTTGACACTTGTGAAGTTTTCCATCCTAAAAGATGCTAATTATGTGCACAGATCACCCAGCTTGAAGATGCACAATGTAATGCTGTTATGTGAATTAATTTCTGTTTAAAAAGTTACTGTTTAATTCTCTGCTCCCCCACCACCACCACCACCACCTGTTTTTTTAATTACTCATTTTAATAAGGTAAAAATAGTGTTAAGTCGAAACTATGACTGAATTTTGAGTTAGAGCACAAAGGTCAGGGCTACCTATTTTTAGAGGCAGTGAAATTGCAATTTCAATACATTTGCTTTGCTGCCAACTCAGTCGGCCAATGCCGACAAACAGTCTGTGAGACAGAGACCTTCCAGTCATGCCTGCCTTCCATGTAATGGGGCCTTTCCTGATGAAAAGAAGGGTGAGGGAAAAGTCTTATGTCCCTGCACAGAGCATTCCGTTGGTACAGTTGACTTTTTTTTTTTCCAGACCATCTGGTTTTCAAGTAGATAAGGCCCTTCTAAGTCACATCTGGTAATAACAAGAGCCTCAAGAACAGCTTAAAGGTTTGCCTCATGAATCCTGTCAGTGATGCCAACAACTAGTACACTATGCCCTTTCTGCTTTGCAGCTAAAAAAACCCTGAAGTACAACTGAAGCTAGTTTATTTCTGCCAAATAGCCTCTTCACCCAGGCTGCTAGGGGTGTAGTCTGCAATGCCACATTACATAGCTTTCCCTGAGCTGCTGGCTTGCAGCATGAGCCAGTTGGGGAAAAGGTTGTTCCCATACTGTCTCCCCAGTAGAAATATCTGAACTCTAATGGTTAAAATCACTGCACTCCAATGGTGTCTGCTTTCGTCTAGAGGACCTCAAATTTGCAGGAGACACAGTTATGTTTTGGCAACATAAAAACTAGACTCAGACAGAATGGGTAGCTCCAGACTCTGCCTCATTCTGGCAGAGACATATGCATCTGTCCTTACTTAAATGATGACAGACTTAGGCCGTTAGATGAGGGGACTCCTATGCGTGCATTCTCACTAAAACATGCAGATACTTGCTTACATCTTTCACTGTAACAAAACATGAGCTGATCATACCGCAGCTACACTTAAAAGGTTCCTGCTAAAGTATATACAGCACAGAGGGCGTAAACTGAAAAGTGAGACCACATCTGATGTTTTTCATCCTGGTGTAGAGTGTTAGACCAAGCAGGAATATCTGCCAAATGTTGCCAGTTAAACACAAGAGGCTGAGTGCATTGTATAGCCAGGATGTACATTGGAAAGAGATGACACTGAAGTTGCTTATGAAAGATTCGGAGCACTGGTGACAAGTATCCTTCACTACCCTGAAGTGCAGCCTCCAGCTCCCTGCTTCTCCGTACTACTCAGCATGCATGTGAAGTCATTCCGGCTGAGTAGGAGGAACTGCCTTACCACAGTGCTATTGCTGGTCCCGTGGCCTACTCGTCCAGCTACATTACACAGGCTCAGCTCAACAGCTAATTTACCTTCCTTGTCAGGCAGCATTTTGGAGCAAGAATCACCTGGTGACTGCATGCTCATGTCCATCAACTCCCATCCCATTTCTGAATGTAGCTGATCATCCTTTGATAGCAGACTCCTGCCCTGTGAGTACCATAAGCTTGCCATATCACAGTCTCGTGCTGTAAAGTTATTGACCTCCGGTTTTGGTGATTGGACATGCCACATTCCAGCTTGCCAGTAACAAATTCCTCATGCAGACTGATGGAAACCTCATATTCATGGTGGGGCAATGATCTTTGGTCACAAAATCTGCAAGGCACCCGGTGGTCAACAACCTGCACACCTCAGCTGCTGTGACGAAAGAGTAACTTTCTGAATTAATTTTCTTTTTCACAGTACTGTGAAAAAAAATAGTTGTTTTCTCGACAGGATTTCTCTTCCACTTCAGTATCCATCACAGATGGGATCTTCCATTTGATTTTACGTGTTTGTTTGGGGTTTTTTTTTTTTTAGAACCCTCTTACAAGTCACAAGTTTCATTGGAAAAGTTTGTTTAAAAAGCTACTGCACAATTGTGTCTTTCTTTGTGCATCTCACATAGATGTGTAAGAATTGCTTTTTGCCTCCCCAGGCTTCACCACCACACTAGCTTGTCATCATGCCTTCCCTGGCAGCCGCTATTATTGAAGGGCCAGGAGAAGGATTTGTACCCTTCTCCTCCCCCTTTTGATGGATGGCTATTACACTTATACCTGGGCTCTACCCCACAGTCCTCTCAAACTATGTCTCAGTGGTCTTGGCTTCCCAATGTAGAGCTGGAGAAAAGCCACATTTAAGCTGAAGCTGTATTTTATTTTATTACATGCATGTGTTGTTTCTGTACCTATTACAAATGCAAAAAACCTGAAGTCAAAACTTCAGTGAGCAGACTTATAATTGATATTTCAACTTCATTATGTTTAAAACACTTTCTCTATATCTCACTTGTTTTATTCCTGAAATATTGAAACATTGTACCGGAAGTGCTTTCTCCGTTCACTCTTGATCCTGCCTTTAAGTCATACATAAAGGATAAAAGATGGAAGCTGCTAGAAGTACCTAATATGGCAGCCTGGTACACCAGGCTGACATTACTTGACTGAGTATGAAGTGTCTGCTACTCAGAAAAACCTGACCACAGAATGAGGATCTTCTGAAGGTAACCTATAAGTGGAATCTGGTACTCCTCCAAAGCAGTACAAAAGTCTGAAAGATAATTTGGTGGGGGAAAAAATTCAAACTTATAATTTTCAGGTTTTTTAAATATAATTTGGTTGATAGTAACCTTCTACTCCTAAAGCACTATAAAAAAATGTACAAGGACCCTACCTTAACAATTCTAAGTTTAGAGACATGAAAGGGACCTTCTCAATTCAAAACAAAACAAAACAAAACAAAACAAAACAAAACAAAACAAAACAAAACAAAACAAAACAAAACAAAACAAAAAAACCCTCTGTTCTTAAACCTCAATGCATCAGAAAAATGTTGCATTTGTATGAATAAACTCTCCAAATCTAAATGAAGGAATTTTGCAGTATGGGGAAGGTATAGGGAAAATCTACTGTTCTTGACACAAAAGATCACATGGAAGAGGAAACAACTCCTGATAATAAGGGCATCTACTATGATTCCTATTTTTAAGTTATGAAATGGAACTGTAGAACAAAGCAAGACACAACAGTCGTATTTCTCAGTCTATGGGAGTCACGAACTTGAAAGTTAAGTGCAGTATTCGTCAGGTTATTTAGGCTGTACGCTTGCTGCCCATTATGATTTGTTTGTAATAGTAAAAGGGCAGAGTTACAGAATAGCCCTAGGATAGCCTTTAGTTTTGGCAGCTTCATATTGGCAGCAATAAAGCATTAGAAGATGAAGCTCGCTATACTGAACACAGTCTGGAAGATTAAGTTTTTTCATCAGCTATTGAAAACTTGGCTCCAAAATCAGATATGCTCTTCTTCAGCAGTAGCTTCTAAGTCAAACAGATTTTAATACAGCATTGCACTGGAAGGATACTGCTTTCACCTGCTTGGATGGAGTGCCTCTATGTTTTTGGCAAGCAGTGAGAGACACTGATTCACAAGTGACCTTGTATTTTTCCCATTTCTTCTTTTCTGCAGCTTCACTGTGTGAATGGCTTGTATGATCTGACTTGTATTATCAGCTATTGTGCCCTTCTCTCTCTAAAATTATGTCACTGAAGTGGCAGAAGATAACAGTCAGTATATGTATAGACATTTTTGAAAAGAATTCCATTAGAGCTACACTATACTCTCCCTACATTTACAGAATATACAAACCAAAAGGTTTGCATGTTAAGCACAAGAATTATTTCAAATGATAGAGCATGGGTTGGACCCTTTTGTTCTTACGAGCTGGAATAGACGTGACAACTTGCTATATTATGCATGTACATCTGAATAATGATTCATGGGTATGAGCTGGTAAATGGGAGTATCAACTATAAAATCTATCCCAGTCCTACAGGCTAGGAAGACAGTTTTTAAGACAATTGACCCTTGAGGGGAAACAGAAATATGTATGTTTTAATGGAGAGCCAGATGTTGTCATCTAGAGCACCCAAAGTATCGAGTTACCCATGAATGACATAGAAAAACATTAGAGAGAGCTGTAAAAGGGAGAGGAAAAAATAATTCTGACCCAACTATTCCAGACTTACTTGTATTTATACTGTAGGCAGAAGTACAGTGTTGCATATAATTCTATTTTATGAAGACAAAAATCATCAGACAGAAAAACCACAGTAGGCAATATTTGCCTTTGCCAAACAAAGAATTTACATAAATGTCTGCAGCTAAAAAAAAAAGAAAACACAAGCCAGCTTACTTCAACCTCTAAATCTGATGCACACTACTGTTTTTTGTTTAATTTCAGGTGGTTTCCCTGGTACAAGATGAGACTTCATGTACCAGAGGGACCAGAATATACTAACTCACTGTCATATAATTTAGGCTCAGTCATACCGCAGACAATATTTTTACAAGGTCACTTTGCAAAGGTATGTCTAGCCTATCCAAATGACAATATTATTTATGCCAAAGGTTTCACTTTAGGGATGGAAGTATTCCAACTGCTGTTTAATAGGCTATATGGAGAGGCTAAGAAAACATCATTTGTTGCACACACAGCTTATGTATATAATATAAGAACTAAAGAGTACAGACTGATCATTGGCAATACGGCCCAAAACTGGCCTCAGTGAAAAAAACCACAAAAGCAATAAGCTTTTGAGTTTTCCTCTCTGATATTATTTTTGGAATTTCTGAGCTTAACCAGAAATATGAATGCACAAGTGAGAAATACATCTGAATTCAGTAGATACCTGGACATTCAAAATGCAAAAAATATTAAAAAAAAGGGGGTGTGTGCGGTGTTTATAACACAAGAGTATGACTTTTTACAAGCAGACAGGACAGCATGTTTTCAGCTACAGCCTTAGAACGGAGATTGGACAGGAAGGGAATGGCAGAAACTGATAAAAAGCTTTTAGAAATACTCAATTTGACAATGTACTCTTCATAGCCAAAGTAGTTAGTACCAGACAAGTGTTTCAGAAGGTGAATAAAAGGTAAGGAAAAGTAAAACAAGTATGTTTCTTTCTTACCGAGCTCAGTTCTTAAAAAACAAACTTTATCCATGGACATTGTTTCTAGTCAATTTCTAACAGCTTTTCTGGTAAACTACATCTCTTCAGAGGCTGAAACTGCAAATTCATTGTTGTTACTGACTAAAATTAGGGTGAGAATGCGATATATTTTATATTATGGTGTGAAATCTATCTAGATATTAGTATTGCTTCTTGTAAGCTGTACTTTTTAAAAGGCTACTTTGTTCAGTAAGTGTGGTATTTTATTGCAATAAGAAAAGGTCTCACTGAATACTTACCTATTCACAAAGCTCATCACTTAAAAACTGGAAAAGGTGTTTGTCCCTGTGACTCTGCTGTTCTTATCAAGGACACTGGCATTATTCCTTAAAGAAAGCCACTTGCCCACTGTCAGAATCTTTTCTGTGTGCCAAGAAGTTTCCTGATTCTCATGCTTCAAGTGACTGAGAATACAAGCACTGCCATATGCACCAGAATATTACAGCACTTGAAAATCAACTCACATCCAAACAATCCCAGCGCATCTCACTCATTAGGGTAAGTAAGATCTGGAGGAACAGAAGCGCAGGAGGAGACCCCACATTCTGAGAAAAGAGCTGAAAAAATACTGCAACTGTATTACAGAAAAAATACTCTGTAGGGATGCTAGCTGGGCAACTGTGGTTCTTAGGCATGGGAAAACCCAGCCAGGCATTTTGAGTGAAAACATAAGAGGCTTTACAATAAAGAACATACCCACTACATAATAGTCTATGATTGTCTGCTTTCAGTATAGAAAATTAATGTTTATTTACCATGCAGAACTGTGGAGTAGCTGCCTTTCTTCCTCTGTTATGGTACCATTTAAGTCCATGCTTTTCAACAGTGCCAAAATATGCAGCAATTTGGGGCTTTCTACCATATGAGAACACCTACAGAAGGGTAAGCAACCGGGTTTTTTTATTTTGAGAATGCTTTCTGTGAACCGTTAGTCAAAGCAACTACATTACCAAGACTGAGAGCAGACAGTGGGGTGTTGCTTTCCCACAGCCGGCCATTCTAATGTTTAGATCTGATCTACATTTCACAAGTATCTGTTGCCCTTTCAGTTATCAGATTACAGGTTTAGTTCAAGTTCCAAACAGGAAGGGGAGAGGCAAAGAAAAAGCTTTGACAGCGACGAACTATTTGCTATTTCCACAATAATACCATGTGGATTTTGGAGTAGTGGCCTTCTGTGACCACAAAAAATCACAAGCATTCAGATCCATTTGAGCAAGCCAGTATATTACACAGCTATGGACAGACAGCATGTGGCTTCTGGTCACCGTGTGGAATGTAGTTTTAGAAGAAAAATATATTAAACTACTAGGCTGAAAGGCAAGTCCAAAGACATCTCCCACAAAGACTCAATGCCTCGAGTTATCTATTGATTTCTACCTCGAATACCTAAAGTATGCGTTTTCTGAATGGTATGAATGCATCTAAGAAGAGAGCATGGAGGCTGAAGTGGTATTTATTCACAGACTAGTGAATAAATATACACTGTAACCCCTCAAATATAGGTAACATTAGGAAGGGAGGATACAGGCAGCAACTCTAATCATGTTAAAAATGATGATATTGTACAAAGGTCAAACCTGACTGAACAGAAGTTAAGTCTAGACTGATTTAACAGTAGTGAATGAATCAAGAACCTTTAGAACCAGAGCTACACCAATAGCAAATGACACAAATATTCCTGAAGCTTCTGTTTTCATGCTCTCTTGGCTCTGTGCTTACATAAGCACTCGCTTTTTACTGAGTTTTCCAAATAACAACTGCTAGCTACCAAGTGTGTTTTCAGGTCAGACAGACAGGACGCATACATACATAATTTAAGGGAGCAGTTTGTCTAACCTCTCTCCCTCAGTACTCCACGCTTCCCCAACACAGTCTTTTCCAATGCAAGACCATTCTTGTCTTCAGAAGCATTTTCCTAAAACCTTACTCAAATCTCCCTTGCTGTAGTTAAGCCTATAACTTCTTGTACACTCTGAATGAATAACCTTTTCCTCTCTGCAGCAATGTTTTATATAATGGAAGATTTATCATGTCTCCTCTCAACTTTTTCTTCTCTAGATTAAACAATCTCAAATTTTAATTCTTTCCTTAACAGTCATGTTTTGTGTATCTCTAAATCTCCCCTACTGATCTTCTCTGGCTTTTTTCCCAGACAGCCTGCATTCTTCTCCTTTACCTGTGGTACCTAAAGAAAGCTGGACACAGCAGCCAACTAAAGCCTCACTAGTGCTAAGAAGAGAGGCAGTAATCTTAGCCTACAGCACCCCTGTTTATTCATCCAGGCATGGGTTTTTCTTCCTTTTTCTCCATTGACATGATTTTTTAAATGATGTCCAGCTTGTGAACCATTATAATTCTCAAATTATACTGGTTAGCAGTTATTGTTTTTATTTTAGAAACTGATTATTTCCAAGAGTGGTGGTTTGTATGCATCTGTATTGAAATGCACCCTATTTTGGGGGCATGTTTTTTCAACTAGTTGCAGTCGTTATAAATCCTAGTCTGTAGTTTTGCCTAGGCAATACTTCCTAGATTGCTTATCAGAATGCCATGAGACAGGTCAAAAACAGCCACACAATTAAACTTACATTACTTCTCTGTTGTCTGCAAGCCCCATTACCATACACTAGAAGGAAACTGAGTAATCAAAGAAAACTCACGCTTGCTATCAATCAAAGCAAAGCCCAATTTTGTTATGTTCTGAAGAATAATACAAAGTGAAAAAATCTACTCATTTGGAAGGAAAATATTTGCTGAAATGCAATTTATCCTTACCTGTGTAAGATAAAAATGGTTTTCATAGTTCACTAAATCTAGCGGCATGAACAAAGTTAACACAGAGTTGAGGCTTAAAGCCTGATTAGCCATTACTCACAGGCGTTTCTTTTCCCCATTTTCACGAGCAGCAGCAATATAACCTCTCACTGCAAATTGCAAGAAAATGCATACCCCAAGCCTCAAGTCCTTTAAACTGGCTGGATCAATGCATGAAAATGAATCAAAAGCCAGCACTGGGTCTGAACAGGTGGGGTAACAAAGATAAGCACTACCAAGCTTTCTCGATATTTTTATGTCAGCAAGGGTACAGAGTTCCTTCTGAAAACAGGGACTATGTAGAGGCTTCTTCCTTGTGTTGACACAGCAAATTGTATCATCTAGACACAGTAACTAAAATTGTTTCATTTCCTGTATGTCCTCATATGAACAGTTATAATTCCTCTTACTGTGGAAAAAGGTGAAAAGGCAAAGAATCAAAGTGTCAGAATAACTGTTCTTATCTGCTATTTGATAACTGATCTGCCATGTCTGCACAAAGGAAGTGAAACACCTCCAGCAATTCTTTTTAGACTGTTTTCCACGTTTTCTTCCTCTTTAGTCAAGTGTACTGCCACTGAGAGGAAGCCCACATGCTTCAAAGAAGAAAGATAAGGGAGATGCTAAGTGTGTGAAATACTTAGTGGTGAATGTGAGCATAAAACAGCATTTCATATTGGTGGCAGCCAGCTGGACTTAGGTGAAATAATGGGATGTTCTCTAACAAGACGTCCAGCCTTGCATGTGAAAACAGAATCTGTCAGTGGTCAGGCTGAGGGTGAATTTCTTGACTTTCTCTTCTGAAACGTTGGACGCATAATCAGGATGCATCTTCTGCTTGAATTGTTGTAACTAAGCAGGTCCAAGTGTATCCGTCCAGTGTACAGCAGTTTTGCTACCATCTAGGCCTTGATTCTGACACTTCAATTTTTCTCTGCACATCAGTGAGACTTTAGATAGCTTCATTTGGCTATCTTCTCAGGATCAAAGAACACATATTTGTGAATGGGGCCTGGTAGTTCTTTAAAAATAAATCCAAAAAAACCAATACATATTGTCTTGCAAAATCTGTTGAACTGAGATGCACTTGCCTTTTCTTGTTCCTGCTGGCATACCGGTATATTTTAGAGGAGTAGTGTTTCCCTATACTGCTCTGATCGTGGGAGCTGGTAGAGTGATCTGTTACAAGGTACAAGTGAAAAAGAGTGACAGCTGTTTCCTGGAAGATATTGGTATTAGAATGTGGTTACTTGTTGGTATCAACAGAGTCCTTTATGATCTGCTGTTGATGCTTTCTGTAGGACTGTACTATTCCATGCTCAAAAGATTGACTCTTCTTAAATCAGACACTTCTTGAACAGAGCCACTGCTTTCCTCAGACCCAAACACAGTATTATCTGACTAAATGAACACTTTTTTAGTTCTTCAAGAACTCTTTTTCAGTGGGCATTACTCAATCAGAACAGATGTGGCTATTATAAGAGTAGCTTGTGCCTTAGGTATCCAAATTTTTGTTCCCAGGACAATAAGAAACAGCTGGTCAAACAACAGTCAGGGATGCATCCCCTTGAAAAGGCACATACCAGAACCATTTTTCTGAAATGAGAAGGTTTTTGACATGACAAGCAAGGCGGAAACCCTCCACAGTAGGATCCAGAGAAAAGAACATCTTTTCACATCTAAAGAGAAAGATTAATTGTTCATCTTTTCATAATTGAATGAAAGCAGTTCTACATTAGGTTTGAATTGGAGTTAGTCTATACCACCAGCCTCTCCCCGTCCAAGCAGAGCTCAGAATTTGTCAGGCAAAACACGGCCACAAATAAGTGCTGCAGTCTGGGCTGTGCTTCTGAGAAGCACATTGCAGAAGCTCAGTCTGTCTTAGCCGAAAACATTCCCATCCTTCTTCAAACACAGCACTAACTTACCTCTTCTGACTGCTTTCACACCATTTCTGCTTCGATGATATACATTGAGAAAAAAATTGTTTTCTTGTTAGAGCAAAGCACTAGGTGTCAGAAATAAACAGGACTACTCCTTCATACACTGTTTGTGCCAAACCAGTTGCATCTCTTTTACCTAATATGATATTATTTTACTTACTCGATATTAGAAGTTATTGCTACCAAGTACTTATGTTTGTTTTGGGGTTTCGTTTTTGGCCAAAAACTGTCTTCGAGTAAAACCAAAATGAAAAGCATAATAATATAAACATTCCATCTTATTACGTGGATTTTACTAATGTGCCATTTTTCTCTTTACAAGTGTTTTTCCCTAGCATCCAACCCAAACTCACTCTTAGGCTGTAGAGAGGCAGAAGTCAGACAGGGACAATGCTATTTCAAAACAGTTCAACTCACCTCCAAAGTAATGCAGCTGTGGTCTCTTGCTACATTGGCCTGTGCTCACAAACCAAAATTAAATTAAGTGCTTGAACACAGCACTTCATTACCCTGGAATCTGAAGAGAACATATCCCTGCCCTGCACTCGGACCCTGATTTCTTTGACATCCAGGTAGAACCTCAGGAAGTCTCAGGTATTGAGTACTGACCGCATATTTCAAGGAGGCCAACTCTCAGGCTCAGGACTTTAGGCTAGTTAGAGACATAAAGGCCATTCTGAAGTACCTGAGAGTTTCAAAACTGACAGTCTTGAAAACTGTAAATATTAAACTATACATTTTGATCTTGAGAAAAAGTATAACCATGTGTTATTGTCGTGTTTAGAGATTGGTTTCTGAGTTCCCTTTCAAGAGAGTCCTGGGAAGATTTTTATGCAGCAAATCCATTTGATACATAAAATGGACTTAATGCAGCTACCTTTAAAATATATTAAGATGGATTTTCTTCATTCATGAACTATCTTTAAATTGTTATCAAACAAATATATTGGAGGTTGCTGAAAAACATTCTCCGGGCAGGTTAAAGAAAGCTTTTTTTTCTGCTCCCTGTGATTAACATATTATAGCAAGATCACAGAGATAGTATTGCACAAAAAATAATTCTGAACTGTAAGGCATATGAAAGTTTTCTCTCTGAAGTGAAATAAAAGCATCTTTAATGAAATAAAAACAAGTTTAAAAAGTAATGGTACAGAAAAATCCCACTAAGGACTCGTAATGTGTACTCGTGTAAATCAGTCTTCTAGCTATATTTGTGCTAATAAAAGATATTGCTTCTGTAGAAGACAGTCATTCTCTCCATCTTACTAGAAGCTGTTGAATGGAAAGTCAGCTTCCCTCAAAGAGTCACTGAGGGAAAAAAAATCATTCTTAGTCTTTAAATATAATTACTGCATGAAATAAATAAAAAATTACCATATGAAATAAGTCTTAGTCATTCTTTCAAAATAATTTTCATCATACTCTCAATTCTGGAGCCATTACTGGATTTCTTTATAGTATAAGGTCTATTTAGAGTTATAAATAGCACTCAGCAGCAAGAAAAGGAGTCAATATAAGGGAAGAAAACCCCAACAGATTACACAGTTTCTACTTCATAGGCTCTTTCTCCTTCTACCTTTCTAGAGTTTCTTTAAAAGCCCCTTTCCCCTCAGTAATCCTTATTTTCAAATAGGTTTATTTTGTTTCTTTTTTCAGACACTTCCCATTTCTGGTTAGCAGACCTGGCTAACTGGGGATGTCCCAGTAGACTGGAAGTCAGCAAATGTGACACTCATGAGAGGATTGAGTGCACTCTCCGTAAGTTTGCAGACAACGCCAAGTTGAGCAGGAATGTAGATCTGCTTGAGGGTAGGGAGGCTCTACCGAGACATCTGGACAGGCTGAATCACTGGGCTGAGGCCAATGGTATGAAGTTCAACTAGGCCAAGAGCCGGGTGGTGCACAACCACCCCCTGCAAGGCTACAGGCTTGGGAGAAAAAAAAAAAAAGAGTGGCTGGAAAGCTGCCTGGTGTGGGTGTTGGTGAGCAACCAGCTGAAGATGAGCCAGCAGTGTGCCCAGGTGGCCAAGAAGGCCAGTGGCATCCTGGCTTGTATCAGCAATGGTGTGGCCAGCAGGAGTAGGGAAGTGATTGTCCCCCTGTACTCAGCACTCGTGAGGCCACACCTTGAATACTGTGTCCAGTTTTGGGTCCCCCACTACAACAAGCACATTGAGGTGCTGGAGCGTGTCCAGAGAAGAGCAATGAAGCTGATGAAGGGTCTAGAGCACAAGTCTTATGAGAAGCAGCTGAGGGAACTGGGGTTGTTTAGCCTGGAGAAAAGGAGACTGAGGGGGAGAGCTTATCACTCTCTACAACTACCTGAAAGGAGGTTGTAGTGAGGTTGGTATCAGTCTCTTCTCCCAAGTAGCAAGCAATAGGACGAGAGGAAATGACCTCAGGTTGCTCCAGGGGACGTTTAGGTTGGACAGTAGGAAAAATTTCTTTACAGAAAGAGTTGTGAAGCACTGGAACAGGCTGTCCGTGGAAGTTGTGGAGTAACCATCCCTGGATGTGGTGCTGAGGGACATGGTTTAGTGGTGGACTGGGTAGTGTCAGGTTAATGGCTGGACTTGATGATCTTAAGGGTCTTTTTCCAAACTAATTCTCTGATTCTGTAATTCTAACATTTCTCCTTGCAAAGCCGCATGCATGTCTTCTCTTGCTGCAGTTAAATATAGCAGCTTGGCTCCAGCTGACTTCTGCGACTCCTCTGTACCTTCCCCTCTGCCTCTGCTAGGAGTCTTTTATATCTGGCTACAAAGGTAGAAAACCTCTTTATTCCTCAGCCGTAAAGAAAAAAAGAAATGTAAAAAGAGATAAAAAATCCCAGGACATTGCTTGAGCAACAATGACCCTTTGCTAGTCGTAACTGCATTCTCATATCCCACCTCACTATCTGTCAGACCTTCTCCCTTAGTTATATCACCACCGTAGCTCCTGGCCAGGAGCTGTTTCTTAAGGCAAAGCCAGCCAATACACCACATGCTACTGTTAAGGCCAAGTAAAGACCTCTGATCATTTACTCTTCCCCTGTTTCTTTGCCATACAGCCTCATCTGGCTTCTCTTCTTTGTGAGGCTCTGGGCTTGCTGCCATTTTGGGGACAAGATGAGTTGGATGTTGGATATGTCAGCGTGCAAGCATATTTAGCTTTCCTTGAAGAGAATTAAGACAAAAAATCAGACACACATTTGCACTTTGGTATGTGCCATTTTCCAAATGGTTAGGTGAAAGCTAATGGCAAAGGCCTCACACACAGCAGCTGCAAATATAATATCATTCATAATTTCATTGTGTCTGGAAAACAAACAAATTGGGAGATTTTGTACTATTTACAACTCCACCTCCTCAGTGAGATCAGGTCACACTTGTCAGAGTGAGTAGCACCATAATGCGTAAGGATAGGCCAGGTTCCTTCTAGTTAAGCCATTTCAAAATGGGAAGAATTCACAGCAAGCCACCATCCTTAGGAAGACCACCTAAGCTTATGAGGACCAGCTCAGGTTAGGTACAGTCCAGTTGCAAACACTGAGAGAAAGGACCCTTTTTATGGGATCATTTACAATCCTCCCTTATCCATCCAGAATAAAGGACCTCTACTGACCCCCTAATGGATTTGGGCAGTGAGAGACCACTCAGAAAGGACACAGAACATAAACAAGGACCATTAGACATATCTGAGAAATAAAAGATGTCCCTTTAACATCAAATGTACTACAGAAGTAAAATAAAGCATCCAGGGCCAAAAGCACTCTTTGCTTTTTAACTAGGAATCTTAAATCCAGAAGACGGGCTGTCTGCCCAAGAGCTCAGTGAAACCTGCTCATTATCACAGTATCCAGAGTGATATAAACAACAGGTTTCACTTTTGTGGAGGGGAAGCGACGACTTCTTTTTAACAATAGAAAGCAACAAAAATAGGAGACAAAAATTTGTGCCCCTTAGGGCTTCTGCAGGTTCCTGTGTCAAGCAGCTACTTGCTCCCACCATCTGCAGGTACTTGTTCAGTGACTTCACCTAGTCTATTCTGGGCTAACATAATGGATGCAGTAGGTGCCGCCTTCTCAGGTAGCATGATTGGGTTTCCAAGTGCCAATGCTGGTAGGACAGCTTGCCCTTTCAGCTGCTTAGAGGAGCTTGAACTTAAAAACAGGAGGGTGGGACAGTTCTCCAAAAGAAGAATGAAAGTATTTGACTCTCTACAAGTCCTGGGTAGTTCTTACATTCCCTACAATTTTGTGGAAGCAGCAGATTTCCTAGATAAAATGTTTAGCACAGGTTTTCTCCCTGAGATAAATAATCTCTTTTGAGAGAGATCATCAACCACAGCCCGGCTGACAGAAGCCCCTTGGAGTGGTCTGCAAGATGACTCACAGAAGAAAACATGGAAGAAGTCTGCCTTGCTGATTTTATTACTGTGCCCTTCTGGCCAAACGGCCTTCCTGCACGCACATGGAGTTGCTAGGAAAGGTAGTTTGCTGAAATGTGTAGATGGTCAGACATTCCCATGGTGGTGGCCCTGTCCCATACTTCGTCCCTACCTTAATGTCCAGCGAAAGATGAAGGTCACTGTGAAGTTCAATTCCAGGCTTAACCTCAAAACAGCATCTTCCCTGTCTGAGCTACAGCAGGATCGTTGGACTCGCCACTGAAACTCCCCAAACTCCCCATGGCAAATGCCTGGAAAATCCAGTGGAAGTCTGAGTGCTCACAGAGCGCTGCTGCCAGACAGCCCTAAAGCAGGAGCCTGTGAGTCTCTCTAGATACTTGGTGGGCTGGAACACATACCAAACACACCTAATGGGAAGAGAGGTCATCCAACCACTACCACAGAGTAATCTTATCTTAACAACCAGATCACCAGTTGCCTAAGATGCAGCAGCAAATCTCATAATCATCCATGCTGCAGGCAGCATGAGGGTGGAGGCTTGGATGTTTGCTTTGAATTACTTTTCTTCCGATCCCCAGCAGGTGACAAGGGATTTTTCTCACCCCACAAGGACAGGGTTTTTCAGAGTCGTAGAGTGAGCAGTGATGTTCTTCCTCAGCCCTCCTGATGCCATCTCAAGTCTAGGAGAAGGGCAATAAAATGTTACTATTCTCTACCTTGGAGAGACTGTTCTTCAGCAGTTCATTTTAGACTTTTTTTTCCAACAAAGTGGCCTCCAATCCCAGCTGAGCCCTCCAGGGAATGGTCTACACGCCCTCCTGAAATTGTGTACTTGCTCTCTATGGGGCCATGCTGTGTCTCTCTTTTCTCCCCACCAAGCAGCAAGCGCATGAACACAACAGGACTGGCACTTCAGTACCATACTAACCAAAGAAGAGGCCTCTGTGTTATGTCACTGTCTTTGAAGAGGCATGTTGTGAAGTGCTGGCAACATAACATGTGAGTGTGCTGGTGCTACCAATCATGAGTGCTGTACACCACAAATACAGAAAGCTCTCCAGTGAAGGCTGCGCTGATGGCGTGTGAGCAGACTTGGTATGCACAGCCTGGTTGCCAAGGCTTCATCCTTGCTCCATCCAAGCATATGGGTGCTCTCACTCTGTCCTAAGGTTGAGAACAGCATGAAACAACAGGAAGATCAAATGTCTGGGAGGCCATGTCAGTGGCCTCACAGGATGGGTCACCCATGGTCAAACTTCGGTCTCTCTTGAGGAAGAGTATAGGAATTTTTAAGATGTCAGTCCGAAGAGGTGTGTGATTACAAAAAACGTTGCAATAGAGGAATTGGAATCGGAAAAGCAAACTCTGAAAGGGTGTGGAATATATGTAGCTGCTAAGGACGAAGTGAAAGTGGATATGCTACTGAAAGTGTCTGGAAATCAAATAATTTTGTTTTGTCTGCAAGTGACAGATTACTATTCATCATTTGATAGATCTCAAAGGGAAAAGGCAAGTATAACTAAATCTTTTATAATTCATGCTTTTACCTATATTTCATTTTCATATGCCTAAATGGGATCTGATAATTTAGATTGATTTTGCATTTCCTAGTCTCCTGTGGGATTCATTTGCACGCAGCCAATTTTCATTCCATTCCCCCTCCCAGACTGAGTAATGTTCTACTATACACACAAAAAAAGCACCAGTGCCATTGTAAAATTTAAAAAACAAAACAAACCAATACTAAACAAAACACACCACACACCATCTTTAGAGCATGCAGTGAAAGCTTTTAAAATTGCAAGCAATGAGATTGACTTTTTGTGTGGATATTGACAGAAACAATAGGACTTTTGGCTAAGCCCTGAAGTTCTAGGCAATTAGTAAAGAGAGATTTTCAAATACAGCAACGATATTAACTTGGCAAGGAAATGCATATTTAGAATTACTGAAATAGCTACAGGTTAAATTTTATAGATCCCCATTCAGTTGCATGAGGAGAAGCTGCAAAAATCATGCAGCAGTGAAACATAAAATTCTGGAAAAAAGCAGAACCTGCAGGATGAGCAAGGGAGAAGGGGAGCAGGTTGTCAGAAATTTGTTATTTCCCAGAGAAGGAAATTAATAGAGATAGGAGACAAAATCAAAACAATGAAACATGTAAATAAAGACAGTGCCTAAATGGAAAAAAAAAAAAGGGGGGGGGGGCGGCGAAGGGTGCTATCAAAACAAAAAGGAAAGATACAGGAATAATACTAGAGGATCAAAGAAGAAAACTTGTGACAGATGGTTACTAAGCTGCAGGTTTAAACTTTTTTTTCACGACAGTGAAAACACAGAGAGGAAGACGATAACATCCTAGAGACTGAGGCATGTTTTCCTAGGCTTGGGGGAGTGAATTGTTGAAAGGCTTTACCTTCATCATAAAACAGATAAGAAGGCAATTAGAACTACTGAAAGCCAACAAAGCACTAAACCCAGATGACTTAAATCCCCAGCGGAAGAAAGAGGAGCTAGAAACCTTTCAGAAAAGATTTATGACAGCTTACTGAGAACAGGGTACTTCTAAAGGGCTGGAGAAAGAATTGATGCAGTTACCACATTTAATAGAGGAAAGCAGGAGTCAGTGAACAAATGTGTTCAGCTGTAGACACAGGTACAGGAAATACCAGGTAGGAAAGATAAAGAATTTGTATGAGGCTGAGATGAGAAGTGGAAATAATGAGGAGAAAGAGAGGACAAGGAAAGCACATTTGAAAAACTCATTATTTCTGGTTTCTTTAGATATCTGTTTGCCTTCAGTATTGATCACCTAACACTAGGAAAGGTCATATGTAGTAATGGCCTTTTATCTGGGTTTGAGGCAAGAATGTAATGCACAGCCAGAGACAACCTCCCCCAGATCTGCATTCACGGTCGTTAGTCGAAGAGAGCAGTTCTCCGTGATAAAGGGTCCAGCACTGGCAGCTGCATCTGTCAGCCGATCATAAACGTGTTCATTCCAGTGGCAGGCTCCAACCTCACAGCAACAGAAGTTAACTGAATAACCTGGCAGGCACGTCTGACCACTTAAGAGCAATTTCAAACGTGCCAGAAGGCATGAAGACATGTAACTAATCCTTCAGAGACTACAGAGCAGCAGCACACCAGTGAAAGACATATGAGTGACAACACTGAAGGGACACTTTCAGAAGTGCCCATAACAAGTAAGTGCTTTTGTAAGTGCAGACACCACAATTGGAGATCTGCATGGTCAAGGCAAGACAGAAGGGGAAAACATTAAAGAACTGTGTTTGGTTTAAGGTCGAAACACAAAAAGCAGTAAATGGATGCTTGTAATCTCTTCCCTTTCTCTCCTAAAACACTCTGCCAAATTCATCCCTTTAAATTACATTGTTAATTTACTCTGGACATTAATTTGTACCTTTAATTTGTACTTTTTATGTATAAAGAATTACTAGCTTGAGAGAAAGCAAAATCCCTAGGATCAGGAGGTCAAAAATGTCTATTATTTCTTTCTGTTTGTGCACTTATACTCTTGAGGGCAAAATTAAAGCTGCCAAATTTAAAAATACTCCAAACACTAGTTTTCTTACCATAATGAGATTTGACATGTGGAGCTCAGAGTCAGGTAGTAAATTAGCCCACTAAGTCCTTTAAAGATCTTCTGACATACCACTTCATGTTATAAGTTGAGGATAGTATTATACAATCAATACACTGAGGATGTTTTCCAAAACCAGAAGTATGATCATTTCCAACAAAATGAAGCTTATAAAAGTGCAACCACAGTGACAGGAAGAGGCAGAGCCAAAAGAGAACCTTTATACTTAAATAAATGTACAATCTTCAAAGGCCTTCACCTTTCTTATCAGCAAGCCTGTGCACACTCTTGTCCAGAGTTCAACACACAACTTATCTTTTCTAAGAGGAGAAAGAGTTTCTGTGGGAAGTGCTGTTAAAAAACTGGCACACTTCATTGCTGTGAAACAGTTTAAAGAAATACTACTATTTTTAGTTTCAGTGAGCTGTTTAGTTCATTAAGTGGCACTTCTAGCTGTCCTAATCACCATGTCTAACTCTTCTTATGGCCAAAGTTTCTGATCATCAGAAGACTTAAATAAGCTCTCAAGATACATGTCATCCCCAGAGTAACAACAGGAATGAGAAAGGTCTGGATTCACTGAAGAAAAGAAAATCCAAACCCAAAGAAATCTTTACCATGCAGCTCAAAATGCTCATAGGAGCACCAGGGAATTAGAACCTGGTACCACACTGGAGTTAGACATCATATTTATTTGTCTTCTAAAAACTGGCTGAAGTGTTTGTGTAGTAAATTCATGTACCAAGATCACAGCAAGAGATTTCATAATAAGGTCACACATCAGTTAATTAACACACAAAATCGGCAGAAGCACAATTACCAAAATGAATTCTTGAAATATAGGATAGCAAAGCAGCATTGGAAAAAGGATTAGTTGCACTAAATCAGGGAAGTTGTGATACATGGGTAAGAGGAATGCTAGAAGCCTAAAACAACTGATTTTTAATTGTAAAGTCTGTGAAAAGAGAAACAAAACAAACAAACAAAAAAAGCCAAAAATATTACCATTTCTGGTATTTTATTACAACAGCTCTTTTTAGGTCCACTCTGAATAGTCATCATCTGTCATTTAGTATCTGTGTATTCACAACTACAGAGTTCACATTACTAGAACATAAGAATCTAGCTCTCCACTCTTTATTCATACTATTTTCTTCACCGCCTTTCAAAGCATCAATTGGGCAACGAAATTAACACAGCTAGCATTAAAAGTGCTACGCAACAGTCATGAGCACACTTGCTGGTTATACAGAGTAAGATCAAAAATAAGACCTGTGATGTTTTTTGACTCAACACAGAATAGCTAGCTGCTAATTCAACTTCTGACACGCCTTCTCTGCACAGACAATTTCTCTTCGGTCTTTTGGTTTTGCCTGATCTTTTGACTTTTCATTTTACCAGGTCAGACCATATCTTCTTGGACAGCCTCAGGGGCCTCTGAGCAATCAATGGCACAGAGAACAAAGGTTGAAAAAGCAACTGCAGGTGCAAACTGTTGTTTCTGATCCCATTTGGTGCATTGTAATCATCCATTGCTTAAGGCTTCAAAAACTCCAAAGCTGACCCTGTGCTTTATAAATCATGCTACTTTTACAGGACTATCCCCTTCAGCTATTAAATGAATTGTTTTGTATAAATACGCATCAAATCTTATTGCTCCTTTCCAAGCTTCCAAAGTGCATAGCTCACCCCAGAGGGGAGAGAGGCTGAGATAGTCTTGGAAGGTCATAACAAAACAAACAAACAAACAAAAAAGAAACAAAAGCAGAAAAAAAAAAAAAATCAAACCAACAGCTACTATATTCTGACTAGTTAAAAACTATACAAAATGATGCTTATCCTCAGGATTTATCCCTGTCAAAATATTTTCTGGCATTATTTGAATGCTGCGTAAGTTTCCCAAGAATATTCAGCATTTCAATATGGCAAAAAAGTTTTTTTCTCATTCATAATCTCGCTTAATAAGCACAAGCACAGGAAAATGGTATAAGACTGACCTTCAGGCAAACAAACAGAAGTATTTTATGGCTACTATCAGTGCAAGGGAAGTCAATATATCAGGCTCGTAAGGAAGCTCAAGACGTGCTTCCATTCAGATGCCCATCAAAACCTACTTTCTGAACCCTCCCACCTAGTCCTGTAATTAAGTGGTTAGCAAAGTTACTAAGAAACCACGCTTAGCTTAAGGTATGTACCTAAATGCATACCAGTTTAGATGCATTAGGCAGAGGGGGGCTGAGTTATTCCTTATTTGCAGAACAGAGATGTTGAATCTTTCTCACCTGCGCTCACACCGAATGTATGTCCAAACAAGACACAAAGGAAATATCACCATTATCTCCTACCCTGTGATTAAAACAGTCAGCCAGGATGTGGGAGATCAGGGCTCAGTGCCCTTATCTGCCTTGGGGATTAGAATCCATCTCTCACCTGTGCTTTTGGTGGGATTTTTTCCGCCTAACACCAAGCTAAGGGATACCTTACACTAGTGGTGAAGACATATGCTACTAAAGGGTGATATCCCATTACACCGACACAACATCCTCTTGTGCATCTAGCCATTACATACTCATTGAAATTCCTACACCCACCCCTACTCCCCCATTGCATTTGTTTACATGGCATTTTGCAGGTAGGCACATGAAAATTCCACCCAAACTGAGCCAGCAGGACGCTTGCCAACTCTGAATGAAAAGCCATACTGTTGCATTTAGCACATCATTGAGCCTCAAATGATAAACTCTGCTCAGCAGTAAGCAACTTTAAATTCTGGCATTTCTTAACTTTTCACTGTTTAGCTATATTCAAATCAAAAATGCCTGCTTGCAATGTATTAAGTAGCAAGATTAGGAACTTTCCTCTGCAGCACTTCCCAGGACTTGAGCTAATGGTAGTAATAAAATACTGGCTTTCATTTTGTGGTCCTATCTGTAGGGGGAAAAGACACACACGTTGCCAATTTGTTTTACAGCTTTTTGCAAGACAGTAATGCAATCTGAGATCTGGGAGGAGATGTTCTGCAGGCAAGCAGGCCATAGTTAATGTGCCAGTCAAAACGATCTAGATACTTCTGAGAAAAAAGGTTAGAAAAAAATGCAAAGCTTAAAAAAAATAACGATTTAAATGAAAATATTTATCATCTTTGACTTCCCTGTTCCCTTGCTAACAACAAGATCTATGAAAACCACTGTTAAAACGTCCAAGATGCACACAGAGGACAGCAACCTACTATTGCTGCCAATTACTTGCTTACTTCAAAGGATTTGCTTTGATAGACCAAAGACTTCAGTCTATTTAGAAACAAAAAAGCACCCTAAAGAAAGTAGTATGATTTTTAAAAAGTAAAGCACTCAAAAGTAACAAAGAAATGAAACTGAGACCTGCTTATGCAACATTAATTCAACTACCTGTTTACATATGCTCAGGTCAGATCTAACAGGAAGGGGAGCTAAAAGGACACCAGCCTTTTAACCAAGACACTTCTCAAAGCCAGGGCTAGTAATATTCACTGCAAAATGATTACCATCCCATCCAGTGTACGTATGACCATCCTATCTAATTTCAGTTAAGGAGCAATCATTTGTGTCTGCTTCTGGAATTTCCAGTTTGCCTATATGAAAAATAGGTTTCAGTGCATAAAGAAATTATATGTACACTTAGAGCCAAATTCCAAACCACCAGTCCAATATTCCCCCCATAATATGTTAATAGTTTGTATATATTTCGGCAGCAGGGCAGCCATGAAAAATTTCTGTGTACTGCTGGGACTCCGAGGCTTGCCTAAGGGTCATTCTAGTTTAAGGCAGGTAGGAGTTGTGAACAATCCATCAGCAGAAATGTGAAGCCTAACATTAAAGAGAGGGGGCTGAATCTGAACAAAACCTCAGGAGAAGTTCAGTTTTACATGTATCATTTTATATCCAAGATGGATTTTGCAAAAGGATTGAATCTTCCTGTGAAAGCCCTCACCAGAAGAAAGAGGAAAAAAACCCTTCAGGGGTTCATCTAAGTTAACTTTGTAACTTTGGAGTTAATACTGAGGTCGGGAAAATAGCTATTTACTTACTTGTCTAACATTTTCTTGTGTAAATGTTGATTCCAGTCTAAGAGACCAAACACCACTGCATTCCTTTCCTGTGAACGTGGCAATTCCTAAAACTGAGGGAAGTACAACATTTCAGCAGGGAGAGCCTGAACCTCAGGACACTCCCTATGAGTCTGCAGCACTCCCTCACTCCCCTCGTCTGACCATGATGTTATGTTGCATATTTTAATGATCACAAAGCAATTTTTCTTCAATGACCTCTACCCCATTCTGTATGTTCCAGACTCGGAGGGTGAATCCCGGCTGCACATGCAGTACAAAAGTCTGTCTTCTGCAAGGACTCAGTTTGGCCAAAAAGCTGGAAGAAAAATTTGAGTGAAACCAGAACTGAAGAATGAAGAGTCTGGTTTCATAGTGAAGGTTGATAAGTGATAATCTGGACCATTTTTCTCTGGACCTGTCCCTGCATAACACTTTTATTTTAATTTCAATTAGTGGTATAAAATACAAAGTACCTGGGAAAAAAATACATGGAAAAATAATCATTCCAAGTCTTCTAAAAGTGGATGCCTGAAGTGGCTTATAGCATTGAATTGCAAGATTTAGTTCTGATCTACTAAATTGTGAAATATGGGCCCTTTGTACCTACTAAAAATGTTCTGAAAGTATTAGTTGTACCTGACAAATATTTGAGAATGCTTAGGTGCTCTTGTGGAACCTTCCACAAAAAGAAACCATCAGAAAGTTAATAAATCTGTTTACTTAGTGTAATTTTAAGGAAGCATAGTAAATATGGTCAGATTTAGACCTGAATTGCTTGTTGTTCTGATATACTGACATAGAACAGCACATAAAGGTAGCATAATATATTTGGCCCCATATGCAAAACTGCTACACCTTGCGTTAAGAAATGGTTTTAAAATGTTGAGCTTTGTTAACAACAATCCAGAATTCTGAGCAGTTTTGCCGTTGCCACAGTCACCCTGACTAGGCATAATTAAATTTCAAAAATAGAGAAGCAACAGCAGATCTGGGGATGAAGGTCTTATTTTTTTTAACCATCATCAGCAAAGTATTAGAAGACTTATTCCATGCAAGGCTTCTGGAGCTCTAAAGCACCTCAGACAATCCTCTTTATCTTAAATGCAGAAAACTACATTTACATTTTTATCTTGCTCTAGAACTTTATTAATGAAGTTGCTTATGCTAAGGAAATACTACTTGGAGCCCAGTTTCTTTTCTAAGGAGTCACAGAAAAATTCTTTAAAACTTTCTAAAATGTAAACTTTCATATAAAAGTAATAAAAGTAATGTTAAATAGAAGGAACTCAGCAGTTCGCAGTAAAGCTTATCTCTCAGGGCAGAAAGTATATTCCTTCCTTGGGGCCAGTAAAATACAGAGAACTCTGTTACAAAAACTGACAAGTAATTACAAGGTCAAGAAAAAAATGTTTTTTTCTTTGTTACAAGCTGCCTTCAGCTGATACTGGTTTGACCACAGGACTTCATATATTCCAAAATTATTGCAAAATACTGAACAATTAACTTGTGATTTTTCTCCTCTTCACAGAAATGTTGTGGACTAATCCACATGGATTAATCTTAAAATGAATTGGTTTCTTCTGCAATTTTATGCTTACTTGTCACTTCATACTTTCCTTGCTTTCTTGTTTGGACTAGATCTTGAAGAAGTAAAGTTTCTTCTCTAACACTGAACTGGAGACTGCCCATAATTCAGAAAACTCTCCCTAAAAATTGAGAGAAAGTCAACTGTGTCTTGTTTGGTTTTGTTACTCTGCCTGTTGGCGGTAATGCTTAAAGCTCCGAGAAGATTCTTGCTGAGTCTAGACTGAAGTACATCCTAATTACCATAGTTGTATCAGGAAGTGAAAAAAATCAAACCCTCATACCCATGGTCAAGTGCAACAATTTGATACATATAAGGTATATTAATTACATTTTCTGGGTGAATATCATTGCTATGGCTTAGATTGAGAGAAACATATTCTTTTAGACTGCACATAATGCCAAAGTTGTTCCAAGGTTTGTGAGTTTATTTATTATTAAGGATCTTTCTTCATTGGTCAGAAATTATCATGTACTCCAAAGCCTTTGAGCATAGGCAGAATATGACATGTAGCATGATAGTACTTAACTGGCATATATCCATATTTCATATTTGAAAGTATCTTATTTGTCATCCTTTGAAGATCTGACTTTCCAGGCAAATGGCAAATGGCAACGCACACCAATATATTTTTTTTCTTTTCCAGAAAAATCTATTTCAGCCTCTTTGTTACATATGATTTGCTTTGAAAAAGGAAATTAATTGTCTTTGTACAGATAAACTATGCACAAATCTTTAATGCTGTTTCATGCCAGCAAAAGTAGACATTTTAGCCATAGTGTGGAAATATTTTGCAGGTGCTGAGAATGAATAGTTTAACTGTTGAAAAGATCCTATTAAAAATTCAAACAAATTAATATTACAAAAAATAACATTCTGTCTCACTGAAGATTTTGTACGATCTTAGTCTTTGTCCAGATGTGTTGTCAGGAAAGGATTTCCACCATTACACAGAAACATATTCTTAGCGTCTTCAAAACCCTTTCCACTTACCGTGTGGCAATTACAGTCAGGAATTCAAGAATGTAACCTGTGTGGCATGTTTTGATGGACATACCCTGAAGCTGCAATTCCATAAGTGATTAACAGAAAGGAAACAAATGCCTCATTGTCATTTATTGCTTGAAGTAATCACCATCATGGTTGTCAGAGAAAGCAACAGCAGTTACTAAAAGGGAGAAGAAATGAGCATCCCTCTGGGCATTGAGTTTATGCTGCAATATACAGAGTAATTCAAAGTCAGGTAATTCCTCACAGCATGAAAGACTGTGTAGAATAACTTTGCACACTAAATGGATATTAACAATTTCCATAAAGTATTATTTAATACCTTATTTTTTCCTAAAGTAAAGTGTTGAGAAAAGTCTATCATTAACTAGCAGGTGATCACTTATGTGTTCTCTTGTGGCTGTTGAAAATGGAAAGGGAACACAATTTTTAATGTCTTCATCAGAATATTTTCCTTGTTATTGGTACTGATTTCTTAAAAAGGACTGACTAATCAAATGAAACATCAAAAGAAAAGGCTGAAAGGAGTTCACTTTGTGAGGGAACATTAGAAATGCTACAGATTGCAACCTCTCTTCCCACAGCTCATGAGTCAATGGACTGAAAGACAGGGACTGGGGGAGTCAAGTCCCTCCCACCTTAAGAGAAGATGAGGTTCATGACCATCTGAGGAACATAAATATGCCTATGAGACCTGATGAGATGCATCCCAGAATCCTGAGGGAATTGGCTGAGGTAGTTGCCAAGCCACTCCCCATGATATTTGAAAAGTCCTGGCAGTCAGGTGGAGTCCCTGGTGACTGCAAAAATGGGAAACATTGCAGCCATTCTTAAAAAGGGTAGAAAGGAGGGCCCTGGAAACCACCGAATTGTCATTCTCCCCTCTGTGCCTGGGAAGATCATTGAACAGATCCTCCTGGAAGCTATGCTAAGGCACAGGGAGGTGATTAGAGACAGCCCACATGGATTCCAAGGACAAGTCCTGCCTCCAGAGGGACCTGATCAATCTTGAAAAGTGGGCCTGTGTGAAGCTCAGGAGGTTCAACAAGGCCAAGTGGAAGGTCCTGCATATGGGTTAGGGCAGTCTTCGATATCAATACAGGCTGGGTGATGAATGGATTGAGAGCAGGCCTGTGGAGAAGGACTTGGGGGTACTGGTGGATGAAAAGCTGGACATGAGCCAGCAATGTGCGCTCACAGCCCAGAAAGCCAAACATATTCTGGGCTGCAGCAAAAGAAGTGTGGCAGGTGATTCTGCCTCTCTACTCCATCCTGGTGAGACCTCACCTGTACATCCAGCTCCGGGGTCCTCAGTACAGGAAAGACACAGAACTGCACCAAGTGGGGAGGGCCACAAAAATGATCAGAGGGCTGGAGCACCTCTGCTATGAGGACAGGCTGAGAGAGTTGGGGTTGTTCAGCATGGAGAAAGCTCCAGGGAGACGTTATTGTGGCCTTCCAATACATAAAGTGGGCCTATAAGAAAGATGGGGACAACCTTTTTAGCAGGGTCTACTGCAACAGGACAAGGGGTAATGTTTTACACTAAAAGAGAGGAGATTTAGACTAGTTATAAGGAAGAAATTTTTTATGATGAGGGTGGTGAAACACTGGAACAGGTTGCCCAGAGAGGTGGTAGATGCCCCATCCCTGGAAACATTCAAGGTCAGGCTGGACAGGGCTCTGGGCAACCTGCTCTAGTTGAAGATGTCCCTGCTCACTGCAGGGGGATTGGACTAGATGACCTTTAAAGATCCCTTCCAACCCAAACCATTCTTTGACTCTATGATTCTCTGTCTCCAGTAGCAGATCTAAATCCTGACTAAGGAAAGAAAGTCTGTAAATACTTTGTAATAATTTGTGATACAATACTATAGTCATTCACTCAAGCTAGACCATGAGCATTCATATTTTTGCTTTTTGCTTCTTTCACATCCTTTTCCTCAGAAGTCCACATGTGACCATTTATCGAATGTGAGTTCTAGCTCTTAGTTAAATATCCATATTGGTATAGCCCCACAGCTTGGAAAATGTAAATAGCTTTGGTCTGAACAAAATCCCAGAATTATATGTTTAACAAAACTTAAAGGCTGGTCATGTTGCTTGAGGAGCTGGAAGATTCTTTTTATAGATGTTTGTTCATAATCCTTGAGAAATTGGGTCTCTCTAGTCATTAAGGATCAGTTGTAACTGGGATCTTTCAGGTCTTCAAGGCATTTTAGGAGGCTTTTTCTACGTGATGGAACACAGTGAGATGTCTAAACATCCTGCAGCAAGAGGGAATGTTTTGCTGACTTCCTGCCCCCAAGACTCTGCTTATCAAAGATCAGATACACACAACAAGATGCAATTATGCTGAACAGACAAGGCCCACCAAATGGAGGAGGAAGTGTAGGCAAGCATCTGTTACTATGTACAAGCATTTCCACTCCCATTCCTCCTTCCTTTCCTACTTTACTTTCTCAGTTTATAAAAGAAGTAGAACAGGATACGTTTGTCATACATTCAATTATCTCTAGTGGTTTATACAAGACAGCATCTAGCAAATGAACAGTTAAATATTTTTGGCCATACCCTCAAGCTCTCTGAAGGTAATAGTAAAAAACCTGTTCTTAATTTTTTCTTCCATTTTAGCTTAAGTATTATGCAAATCCTCTTACTAAAGAGACGTGACTATCTAATTATCTCAGAGATGACAGTAGAGAGTCTAGCTGATACATCAATAAACAAATTTGGACCAGGACTTTTTATCCTTTTTAAAAATAGCAGAGTCATTGACTATCCAAATTAGACCTGAAATTCAGATTTTATTTTAAAGATAAAAGTAAAATGTATTAAATAATTTCTTTAAAATATTTGGCCACACATCTACAACATCCTGTGCTAATCAAAGAACAGGAAAGTAGACCCATTCAGAAAGTCAAGATTGCCATGTCTCGAAGCATGGAATACAGTCTGGATTCAAACTTGGAACAAAAGCATTAATAAATTACAGTTATAAGGTATTTCTTCCTTAGTCTCTTTACAGATGGAATTTCATTTAACCACTGAAAAATCTGATGCATTCTTAATGCACGTTCTTCCAAAAATAGTATTTTTATATGACTACACTTTACAGAACTTCAAAAGCTGTTTAATTGGAAAGATTGTTCCTGACTCATTGTAATCTCATTGACAGTTGCCAAATATTATTTTCCATATTAGTCAAAGCCTCAAATTGTTAGAATGTTTATATATGATCAAAAGTATATCAGTATAGTCAACGAACATATTTCACTTGTGCCAGACTAGGATGGAGGATGAAACACACCTTGCAGCCTAGACTGTAGTGAGATACAGAAAAGAAGACTCTCTGTTATAAAGCCCTTAATTTGAATAACAATAGAACTTAATCGTACTAGTCATTTTCTATCCATTGGCTTACTTTGGGATAGTGCAGCCAGAGCAAAGAAAGATAAGGGAAGGGTCAAAACTGTTTGAAGAAGAAGAGAAATCTCTGCAGTGTTGTTTACTCAGACCAGGTGGGTTATGTAGGAGACCTTTAAGGTTATTTGAGGAAGGAGTTTTCTTGTCCATTCTTAGGTACTGACATTGTTTTCCCACTAACAAGATGATTGAGGTTGGTTAGCTGAAGTACTGAATAGCTTCAGTAAAGAGCTAAATAAATGTAATGTGCATTGATTACATCCCCAAAACTAAGAGCCATCAGATTGCTGTCTAATCTGCACGGAGTTTAAAAGTCATTTGGTACTGGTATATTTTAAACTTCACCTTTACATCAAAAGACAGATATAAAAACTGGGATGTTTTACTGGGGTGCCTTAAGCCTCCAGGTTGAAGTACAGGTTAGTTGTAGTGTTGTAAGAAACTTGTACAAAGCATCCCTAAGACATGGCTCCATGACTAAGACTTGGCTCTCCATCTTTCAGTTTTTCATGCTTTGGTAATTGGTTTTAATCACAGGACTGTGTTTTATGTACAGATGTCACTTCACAGCATAGAAGTAAGTATCTGGCTAATAGGATCGTACTGGACTCCCTTTATGTTCCTTTCCATTCCTCAACGACTACCTCAACTGCCTCCCTTCCTCAAGGCATATGAAGGAAATACAGTAAACCAATACGTAAAAACCCAGATGGCTAGTTCTGAATGTAGAAAGCTGTATTTCGATAAATGCTCCTTAAATGGATGCTGGCAACAGCAGCAATACTACTGCTTTAACTTATGAAGAACAGTTCAAAATATATAGTAGACGAATCATTTGATGGTCAGTCCCATAATATGGCTTGATTTATAACACAGTGTAGTATGTTACAGAAGTATTTATTTTGGTCCAAGATAAAGAAGAAGTACAAAATAGGTACAATATTTCTCATCAATTGAGAGTATCTGCACATATGAATCACAAGGTAAAGAGAAATAAAATCAGAATAATTTTGTTTAAGTTTTGGTCTCTCATTTATAAGTGAAGTAATAATACCGCTATTTCATTGTTCTTATCCTGGGCATATCTGCATATCTTGTTTCTCCCCAACCTAGAAGACAAAGATCATTTGACAATGCTAGACCCAGATTTACAACAATTAAAGCCCATCTACATTTTTGTGACACATTTCTTACTGACTAGGTGACTACCAAGGCCACAGCAGTTAATCAAAGGCTGTACAAGCATCAGGTACAGGCATCTAGGTGGAATGCCTAGGCAGAATGCTAGGTAGTCATATAGACATCTAGGTAGAGGCCAGATGAATCTGTGTCCAAGAATCGTATTCAAACAGATCTCATCTTGCAAGGGAGCCACCTTTTTACGAGACAGCTGCTGAAAACACACCTTTGATAATTTTCACAACCCTGAAATGAAAAAACTCTCTCTCCAGTTTAAACTAAAATAAGAGAATTTTGGTTTAGCAGAAGTACAGATAATCCAGAAAAGTCCTGGGTTTCTGTCTGTCATGTCTGAACATCGAAAGTTGTGTCAAGCCAAACCACACTGTGAGACTACTCCTTACATAGTTCTGGTCCTCCCCTTCCACTTCATTTTTTCCACTTTTGGGGAGGGGACCAGACAAGGTGGTCATTCCTCAGGAGTCTTTGATTTGGTTTTCTGCCTGCCATGGGCCTTTAGTAATCTGCTGGCTTCTGTAATGGGCTTGGCAGGATATTATTTGGCCTCCCCCTCCTGACATTGTCTCTCTAGGCTGGTTTGTGGGTGTTTTATCACATAATCTACCACTTTTAGACTTAAAAATAAAGAAATAGGCAAATAATTTTGAAAAAAAATTATTTTTAAGGATGCTACTCAAAGTGACAAGCCATCTAGAAAATAGCTATTTGTAATTTAAGATTTCCATGTATTCTCACAGACTCAAACTGTAATGACTGACAATTACAAAAGCACTTATGGAACCAAAGGAAGTAAGGTGGAGAAAACAAAAGTTGCATCTGGGTTTGCACCTTTCTTTCCTTGTGCCACTCCCCCACCCCCCCTGCCCTTTTTTTTCCCCCTCAACGTAGTTCTCTCTTGCTTCAGAGGCAGAGATTAGAAGACTTATATTTTGAACACACTCTGAATTATATTTCCTCTGAGCTTATCTAATGCTTAGCTTCATCTTTTCAAAAAACATCTGCCTATTTCAACATCACAGAGCAAGTGACAGATACATGGTGATAAGTACTAGTATTAGATGGGATAAATGCACATTCTGACTGTGGGTTTCAAATACTGCCATTGTGAAACCACACTTGGACACAGAGAGTCTGATTAGAGCCAAGTGTTTAATATTTTTTCTAGAACTCAGAAGTTCTGGCACAAACAGCAGGTACCTCAGCTGCTTCTACTGCTTTTAGAATAAGACAAAGTTCAGTAACACAGTATAAATTCAGTAAATATAATACCAAAGGATTTTTGGCTTTATATTAATAGGGAGGCCAATGAACAGATTATAAACAGGCAAGGAGGGGAATCTCACTTTGCTGACTTTGGCTGAAGATTCCCTGAGATAGAGAAAGGATAAGATATAATTTCTTTTTTTCTAACCAACACAGCATAAATTTGACTGGTAGCAATGCTTGCTATTAAGATTACTAGATTTTTTCTTTTATAATGCCCTGCTCCTCAAGTGATTAGCTACTCAGCAAGGCAGCAGCTTTAAACACTTCTCAGTTTCTTTCTACCATCTGGGCTTGCAGCATCCGTAATTCTTTGACCACCAAGAATCCAACAACTAAGATTAAACGTAGCAACAAACAAGCTGCTGCTGTTCAAATTTACCACCAGCTGTTAAAAAGAAAAAAAAAAAAAAAGGAATTTCGTATCTATATGAAAGCAGAATATTAATAGTTTCTATCTCTCTAACCCCCATAACAGAGCTCAGAATAGCTAATCACATGAATGCAGGTTCTAACTTTCCTAGACTGTAATGGAAAATGATGACCATTTTCATTGCCTTTTAATGTACACACACATATAAAAAAAAAATCTCTGTGCGTATATATACATATATATATTATATATATATATATATGACACCATGGCCAGCCTGGGATCTGCCTGTATGTCTTCCTGTTTGCCCTTATGCAACTTCATTGAGTAATACAGAATGTATAGAATTGACTGAATGTGGTCACTTGCTTCTTGAGCTCCTTGAGCTCATAAGTCTCCTTGAGCACCATGGATTTGCTATTTTTCACAGCTTCAGATATCAGGCATCCCCAGGGAAATCCAAGCATCCCTATGGACTGCTTTATCACTTCAAGAAACCAACTCATGAGAGCACCACAAAGACTTTCCAAAAAAGATTCAGGAGCAACTTCCTGTTCACTGGAATTGTATGCTCCAGTCTCAAGTCACAGGAACACCATGAAGAGTTTCAGCTTTCCTTCAGACAGAATTGCTCCAGCAGTAACTTCAGAAACCCCCTTTCAAGCCACAGAGGAAGCATCAAAGAGCCTATTGACAACCCTTTTTAACCTCCTTTCCAGAAGCCTCACAATGGTGATAGCTGCCTAAAAGCAGTTTTGAGAGGAACTGTAAGAGCCATGGATCAACCCACTTCACAGCCTGGCAGTTACTTCTATTAGTTTTAGAACATGCCCATGGTTACCTAGGACTAATGGTCTCTCAAAATTCTCAGCAAAGGATTCACAAACAATTTCCAAATACTTTTAAACCTTTTCCTGTTTCCAATGCCTACCGGGATGATGAGTCATGATGAAGAAGTCAGTTACCTAATTAACCTGAAGTAGAAAAGGAAGCACCTACAGGACCTCGAGGGGAAGAAATTCTAACTCTACTTCTGTTGCACGCACAATTGGCAGTCTCTCACTTCCAAACGTACAAGTACTTGGCTTTGTTTGTATACAGTCTAAAATCTGAGTATGGCATTTCTTACAGCTGTGACGACAGCACCAAACCAGGCAGAGTAATACATCAGAGAGACTTTCAGTGCAACATCTTAAGTGCTTGCAAATTAAGAAAACACAGTACTGCATCTCACGTGTATTATCAAATCACTTTCCATATGCCTTTTCAGTTTGTCACACAGAATTACTATCTCAGAGCTTCATGAACCAGGAAAAGCTGTTTTGTGCTGAAACTCCTCTACTGTAAACCAATTCAGCAAGAGTATTGCCTCCTTTCTGAGACATCACTGCCCCTTTGACTGCCTCTGATGACTTCTAAACATAAGGAACATAGAACAAGTGTAAGAGTTATGCCTGGCCTAAAACAGAACTCTGACTTCTTCATAAAGGCAACAGAGTTGCTGTGGTGACAAAGAAGAAGAAGATGAGCTCAGTATAGATAGATACATTTTAAAGCTGCATCAAGAGTGAGATTTCTTTCTTTTTAGGGAGAATGGAAGATCCAGAGTTGAAAGCAGAGAGGAAAAAGGGTATCCAGAAGAAGAGGCAGTCCAGTGTGTGACTCACTCTGAACTTGTTTCATTGATTTGAGTACCTTGAGATACATCATGTGACACAAAGCCCAGAGCAGGTAAAGGAAAATTTTATAATCAGCTTATTCTGTGACAAAGTAGTTCTGTTAAAAAATATTTGCCAAAAAAAAAAAAAAATTCACATTAATCAGAAAGCTGTGTAAACGTAGTTTATGACACTGTATTGGAAACCTGTTAACTGGTCTGAAGAAAAGAGAATGTTAAAATAAATGTTATTACAAGAAACTTATATAAATTGGCATTTGGTTCCAGGTACCAATGGAATAAAATGCTTATAACTTCTAAGGATTAAATATGACTGCCTGTGGTCAGTTTTCAAAAAGGGAGTGACAGGCAACTTCTGGCACAAAATCACTCCCAAGCTGCTTTTCAAAAAACTCCTCGTTAACACAAAACTATACCTGTGACAAGGTAGCATAAGGAACATCCGGAAATTCCCAAAGATTGAGTATAACATGGATATAATGCTTACGTGATCATCAACGAATAAATACTTTGGTGCCTGTATGTGTTCATTTACACATGATCTTGAGAACACTGGTGAACTTTCTGAAGCATTAACTGATTTCTGTAAAATGTGACAAGATCTTCTAAAGAACAGAGTAAGCTAAGACTGAAATCAGTCAAGAGGAAGAAGGTGGCACTGAAGGGAGACCCTTCAGTGTGTCTAAGTGGGCTTTACATTTTCTGCTGTCAGTAAATGGCAATTGCATGTTAGTTATGCAATATATGGGTCATGGTGAAAAACTTTGCATTTCAAAGTTGTTTCTCTGAACAATGCTTTGTGAGTATTTTTCCTACTGCGTGTATATATTTTTAAAGGAGACTGCTAACAGATTTTAAAGGCTTACTTGTAACAGTCAGAAACACTGTTAGTGCTCTTTTTTTTTTTTTTTTTTTGGAAATTCCAAGCCATTCAGCCAGAGTCCTCACCCCCATCATTTCTTCAACAGTTACCTATTAGAAAAGTATATTCACTCTGTAACCACATGATAGGTTGCAAAAGAGTCTTAAGCAGAAGAAAAAGCAGACAAAATACTTAATTTGGGAAGATCTCTGTCATTTTGTAACTAACAGCACTGACGGAAACTCAGTCCTTTATCTAACACAATCACATATAAGATAAACTATTCAAAATACTCCTTTTTGTAAAGTTTTCAAAAAACTGTAGAAGTAAATAAGCCTTCCGAATGTTTGTTAATGATTTTGGATGAATCACAGAAGCACCCAGATACCATCATATCAGCATAGTCCTTCATCAAATACTTCCATTTGAAAATGAGTCAGACTCTGCACCCAGAAAATCATACTCTTTCTTGTATGTTTACTTCAACATTGTTATGTACTTATATGGAATTGTTAAACTAATCATATTTTTGCCAGACTGGCTATAAAATAATCCACCTACGACAGACCAACTACAGAAGAAAAATTAAACAAACGTTTTGCTGTTCTTAAACTTTTTTTCTGTGGGTTTGAGCTTCTGAAGCCAGAAGGTCACTTGGATTATGTATACAATGTTGGTAATTGCATTCCTTGAATCTACAAAATGCCACGAACTCACTATTTTCCAAAATAACTTTGCAAACAATGACAATTACTGCCCAGACATTTTCAAACACAGCAGGTTATTGGCTTAGGCAGTGATGGAAACCCTAAAAAGAAGATAAATATTTTGAAAGGCACTGTAAATCAAATTTGTGCACTGGACTACGAATGGATTATCTGCCTCTAAACAGCAAAAGATGTTTTAGTTTGACGGGCTTTTTCCATGCTTATTTACTAGAAATGATTTTACATTGTGTCTTTGTGACTTATGTATTTTTTATTTTCTCAAGATTTTTTGCAGTTGCATTGTAGTAAATACTTTGCTATAATTGAACATATTTTAGTCATTACTTTTACTGATGTCCAAGAATTCACTGTTTCTCAATCTTTTAATAAAAAGTACATTTTTCAGATTAAAAATTGATTGGGAACAATGCTGTGTTGGCTTCATGCTGCTCTGCAAGTATTTATAGCAGATGTATCTACAGTCTCAACTGGGCAAATATCTACTATGTAATTAATTGAGCCCTTGGGCAAGAATGAGTGTGTGAGGAGGAGTATTATTTCGTGATGTAATATATTCTGATACTGTGGTACCGAGACAAAGACAGCCACCTTTTGCTCCTTCATTTCAGAAGGAAAGGATCTAGACAAGAGAAAAAGAGGGAATTCATACAACTGACCCTCCAAGCAGCTTTGGCTAGTATCAACAGAGAGGAAATATTAGGAAGCCAAAGGCACCGGTTTTACGTGTGCACTCTCAAAGCTGGTTATGAATTGTCACGTTTCTGACTTTGTGCCAGACTAACATTCGCTGGCAGAGCAAGACTGTTGTAGGATGAAGACAAGATGATCTACTCTCTGAGAATTCTTCAACAGACCACAAGTTCAGGTTCGCTGGGCACCTTCATGCTAGAAGTAATATAAGACAGGATGCTGCTAGATAGTTGTTGAGGGTTTTCTAATTCGGATAGAGCTGGTACTGCATCCTTCGCTTTCCTAGCAGATCACATACGTTGGAGACAAAGGGAATGTGGGCAGAATATCCTTGGGCAGAATATCCCTGGGCTCTGGCAGTTTCCGGCTGAATCCCTTGAAATGACCCAGAAGGAAGCAGCATTACACTAAGTCATGCCATAATTTTTATGAAATGGTGATCGAAGCTTTAAATCTTACAAAACAGTTGCGTTCACTGAGAAAGACAAATGACACTTCCTAAAAGGTGTAGCGAGTGTTCCATTCTTAATCAGAATGGGATATTTATCCCACTAGCCCTTGTAATTTCATGATGTCTGTAATTGTAATTGTAATTGTGTTTTCTACTGAAAGATTACTGCAATGACATTAATCCAGCTATTGAGTTTCCTTCCTTTCCACTCACCCTTAAAAAAGTAATTTCCTAGCTTTCCTCAGTATACCGGGTGCAGGGGGTGGAAAAGTAAAATAAACCATAAGGCTTTAAAAAAGGCTAATATGAGAACAGCAACTCATAAGTTTGTGGGGTTTTTTTCCCAAAGACAGTTTCATGATATTTTTCAAAACCTGGCTCAAGACTTTTGAGCAGTAGGGCTGACTATTCATCTGTGCATCCTTTTCTGAACTTCCACAGATTAAGTCTGGGTAAGTGCATGCCATTAAAAGCAACCTCGAAGGACAAGCATGAACTTGATCAAAATAAAGATATAAAATACACACATGGTATAACAAGGAAAACACAGGCAAAACCAGGCTGACTTTTTACACGTAACCACAGCACTCCATTGCACAACTCTGGACACTCTACGCAAGGTGACTGCTTTTGTAATCAAGTTGCTCAAACCACAGAGGAATGATCAAAATTTCAGTCCAAAGTTTACCAAAACATGTTACCACTCTCTTAAGGAGATTTAAAGGAGATTCAAGGTTTATTGTTTTGAAGGCTTTAAGTCTCAGACTGTTAACAAGCAACATACTTTTGGCAGCTCCTCACTATCCTGATGACCAGCTGAGAGTCAACACACACTGTAAGCGTCTGTTCATCAGCTCAGCAGAATTACATGGGACTCAGTGAGCATCTGGCATTCGAGAGCACTGCTGTCTTTGCAGCAGGCAGATTTATGGACATCATTTTTGCAACTGCTACTTTTCGTGATCATTTGTAGTTCACTCATCTGCTAAATACTCCATAGCCAATTAAAACAGGCTATCAAAAGAGGTATAGAGCTCAGCTCACTGCTGCAAGTCACTGAGAGAGTCACGGCTTTTTTCTTTAAATAGTGTATATATCATTTCAGGAGTTCACTGAAGGGATTAAACAGACCAAGGGTCTCTCTGTCTCTGCAGTGGGCACTCCACTCTCAATCCTGAGGACTGAGCTTCTGCAAGGCAAGTCCCCTCAGCCTCTCAAAGTTCAAGGCTTTTCTGCAAGTTTGTCTCACACTCCGTCTACTCACAGGAGACATATCCTCTGCTACAGGGGCACCTCTGGCTGGGACCTGCAGTCTCCACTAATTCATCCAACCCTTGCCTTGGGATCCCCTTGCTACCTAAGATTTTCTCAGCCTTTCACACCCTCCCAGCTCACCTACTCCATCTCATGAACCCACTGTCCCTCCCCACCCCCTGGCCTCTCTGCAGCTTTCCCAGCCCAGCGGCATCCCTCCCTCACGTGAGTGGCTGTGGCTCCCCCGGCTTCACTATCAGCCTTCCACCTCAGCTTGAGCCCTTCTGCTTACATGCAAGGACTTCTTCGACTGGAGTTGTGTGGCTGCTCACTGTGGTGTACCCTTCACTTCTGCAGCTACTGTGAGCTGGAGGCCAGGCAGTGGTTGCTGCTCAGCTCAGCCCAGGCAGCCAATGAGGTCCATGGGCATTCCTTATCCAGGACACTTCCCAGACCCAGGGCTTCCCGGGGTGTAGCCAACCCATGCCTAGCTCTTGGTTTCTCCTCATGTGCCAGCTGCCTGCAGAGGTGACCCGTCATAAGAGTTCAGCAGCTCTCCACACCACACAAAAGCAATCCTCAGCCACAGCCTTGCACAGGCTTGCACACACCAGCAACCCATCCTGGCTGCGGCTCTGAGCTGCTACAGGTCACAGCTGGACTCCCCGAAAGGGCTGAGGGACATCCAGTGCCATAGGCAAGAAGGCTAAGAGAAGACCGATGGCCAAATTTGAAAGATGCCCTGGAAAGTGCAGGTTTCTTGAGTGCAGCCTGTCCCTGCCATGCGTGCCAGGTGACGGGAAGGCCACATTGCACAGAAACTGATTTGATGCACCACAAGCAGAGGCACCTGCAGCGTCTGAAGCCACATCCGCCCATTTTACTGAGCGTCTGCCTATGGTCTGGGAATGCCAAGGAGCAGCCAGCGAGACTGTGGTGCCAGAAATGTGTTCTGCTCATACTGGGGGAAAAAAGGCCACTTGGCATAGTTTCCCATCTAGAGGAGAACGGGGGTGAAGGAACACGCCCAGAGCCATGAAACCAAGGCCCCAAACCCACTGTTCTCAGTAGTTTTTCTTCCTTTAAAATTTGTGATCATCACAACTACAAGTGGCATAAACAGCATAGCAACTTCCGAAGTCTGGGGGTGGGGGAAGCAGGGTACTTTACAGAAGGATGTTTGTCTTAATGCTTAAGACGTTTCTTAGGTTGATTAGGGTAAGAAAGTAAAAAAAACCAGTCCACATTAATAGAATTCAGGCTATCCTCCTCTAGCTTTACAAACATTTTACCATGGTTGCAGTTAACAACCAAAGCTGAGCCAATTTCTTAAAGTTCACTGAAAATCCTGAGATGGAATATTCTTCCCTTGTATTTTCCTTTTGTGGCTGGTGCAAAATGCAACTTAAATTATTTTCCCTTTTTATTTAAATTTCATTTAAATAGGCTGTTCCGTACTCATTTCTCAAGGACTCTGAGCAAGGTATAGTTAATTGGTAGATGTAATTATAGCTGTCACACCTCCCGTCCTCCCTAGAAACTGATTTACTAGCCCCATCCCTGACAAAATCCTTGTGAAGAATAATATGTCTGAAGTCAAATGTTATCTGCTAGTTGACAGGATGGTTTCAACAATGTAACCTTATCTTGGGTAAATAAACTTCTAAGGAAACTTTGAGCCAGAAGGACCAAATGAGATGTTTGAGATTCCTTTTTTGCTGCGGAAGGTCTTGTTTTGATAGTGCATTTCAACAGCAAAGGCTAAACGTGAAAGAAAATCTGAAAGATGAAAACAGAGGCGCAGTTCTCTCTCTTTATATGTGCTCCTAACTCAGAGTTTTTCATAATAGGAAAAAGCACCTTGAGGGGGCCTTTAATTATTGCAGCAGAAAAAAATATGAAAAAAGATCTTGATCTGGTATCTTATTTGAAAAAAAAAAAATTAACGCACCTCTAGCATTTGTTTCTCTAAATTCCTATTCAGATTTTGTATTTATTTTAATACTAAAAAAAAGTCCCCAAACCAGCCCCAAATTAGCATTTTTAACATACAACAGTGTTAAGTTACAGATGTGAAAACTCTCAATAACATTCTCACTAAAATATCAGATCAAAGGCAGCACTACTGGACACCAAAAATGAGACCCACAGGCGTGAGAAAACAGTGAGAAAGAGGAAAAGCAGACACCAGGGATGAGAAGATGATGGAGGGAAGTCCTGTCCCAGTGTGTGGATTCTGAGGAATGAAAGAGACCAGCCTGCAAATGGACTGCAAAGTTCTCAAACACATATTGTTGGGCATGCTCCAGGCCCTGACCCTGATTCCGATCAGGATTCACAGATGTTAGAAGGCAGTGACAGTATTAAGTGCACTGCACTGCTGTAAATTATTTGCTTTATAGAACATCACTGAACTCAGAACAAATGTGGCAGTAAGAACTTAAAATGTGCTCTCAACTGAAGTTTGTCTCCTGAAATTCCAGCTAACTCAAGGGTCCATGCCTTTCCATAAAGATATAACTGGAAGGCATTTTCCCACACACGCAGAACCTCAGCTTAATTTCACACGGAGCATTACTTAGTATCAATATGCTTCCAAGGGGGAGGGAGACCTTGAATCTACCTAGAAGACTGATTTTCATTGCAAAAGATCAATCATATTGTGAGATGTCCTTTAAAATAATATGAAGATAATTTTGTTACGTTATAAACATTGCAAGAGTGTGCGCAGTTATAAGGACTTTGATGTTGAGGGAAGGTGAGGAGAAGAGTAAACAAATGCACTGATTTTGATGTGCTTAGCATCGAAGCAATCCGATTTCCAAAAGCCATGGCTTATCCCTTATCAGCCAGGCCAAATCTGATTCCTCTGGGTGGTCATAGCAACCAAAGCCTACAGCACTTTCTGGCTGAGCTTCACTGCTAACTTCCAAAACACTTCCTTTTCTATCTCAAGCTGTGATCCGATGAATTTGTTCCAAACAGGATTACTGAAGAAATGAGATTATTTATCTAGTGATCTTGTTAGGACTTCTCTGAAAAGGCCCTTCCTGTTCATAGAAACGGCATCTTCCCACTCTTACTGCAGAAATACATACTCATATCCTTTCCAGGTCAGATTTCAGTAATTTTCTGACTGGCAGCTCTATGACGTCTGAACATAAACTATGTGTCCTGTAGGCTGTCCCGCTCAATGAAAATGTCAGTCCTGTGCAGAAAGAGAAGAAAATAAATGACGTGTGGTACTTAGGTGATATGCCAGTTTAAGGGACACAATATCCTTAAATGCACACCATACCGCATACTGAGTGGCTCAGTTTCCTAAAGTGGACATGAACTCCTTCTTTAGCCGGGCCGAACAGACTTGGGAGACTCCCAAGTCATTAGTGCTGTAGTGAACCTTGTTCTGTGGCTGACTGAGCTCTTATAAATCTGTTTGGGATTCCATCCTGATTACTGCATGCAAATGCTCTTACACCATCCTGTCTAGGACAAAGACTGGATGGACCACACAGCAGCAATGATCCATACCTTCCACCTAATTGTTGTTTGTGGTAAAGGGAAGACGGCCAGATAGGGTGTCACGTCTCACAGAATGACAGCCTTGGCTTAGTAATGGCCTTCTCTTAAGACTCTTAGATTGATGACTGACTCCAGATGAGGCTCACAGGACTCATCCAAAGTCTATTGCAGTAAACCTCCTCAGAAGAGTCCTAGATATTAGTTTCTAGTAATAAAAAATAATAATAATAAAACAGTCAGCAAAATCACCAAGGCCCATTCAGCAGTCTACAGAGGATATTTAGAAGTGCTTCAGATAAGCTTCACAGAGAACAGAGAGGTGACTGAAGAAGGAACAGCTGTGGGGTATAACAAGGGAAATCAGGGAAAGGAAAAGCAAGTATCTCAGGTAAAAACGGTGTCCATTTCCTCGGGAAATAAAATGAAAAAGTGTAACAGAGAATTATAATAGCAGGGCTGGCTCCAGAAGGAAGTTCAGGCACAGGAAGAGTGCATTTTAAGAAGACTGAAGGGAATTTTGTGTGCCAGGAATTCTACGGTCAGCATGGGTGATGTCAGGTTTCAGGTAGCAGGAGCAGGGAAAGAGGGAAACACAACAGCATCTGTTTCAGTGTACCCAGTTTGTCATTACAATCCAAAACACAAACACTCCAGGGGGCAAGAATAATACTCAAAACTGAACAATAGTGAGAAACCTATCAGGTAATAACTTGTAGTGTGAATGTACGGGAAGAAAGTCAACAGAGCTTTGGAATGACAGAGAAAATTGTTATTAGACTGTGTTATTTACTGAGACTACTCCATCTATAACTTCTGATCTGTAGGTCAAAAAAACTTTGTGAGAGAGCACAGGTAGAAATATCTGTACCTTTAAAACAGGTAATTGGTTTTAGAAAACTCATTTGTATGTAGAATAAAAAAGGAATAACCAAAATGGTAATCACCTTATCAAAATACTTCAAGGTTCTGTGTACTTTCTTTAAAATCTTACTCATAATAGTAATTATTTTCATTAAATCAGAAACTAGATTTTAACTGAGAACCATGAAATATTTCACAGCACTTGATCAGAGATTTCCATAAAAGATATTTTTACTACACCAGGTAAGAAAAGAAGCATCTCTTAGCAACAGTGACCTAAGCACCAAGTCTTCCGAAATGACTTTCTTCTTTCTTTATATTTAAAACCATCATGGCTTTAGATAAACTTCAGATAAAACCTTAAAAAGCTCAATGCAAGAAGGACATTTTATTGTTATTATTGAGTGGCTGTTAATGAAATCATTCCAAGAAGTACAGGATATTTTTGCTGCCATTAATTTCACTCTTGATCTACATAATTGCTTAGGCTAAAATATTATCTAATAAGGTACATGACCAAGTTCTTGACTTTTCTTTTTCTTATTGTTTTGCTTATATATGACAAACATGACTGCTGCCAAGGACAGGATTGCAACATAACATGTAGATGTTACTCGAAAGAAAACATCTTACATAAATTTTGATGCATCCGACGAAGCAAACGTTAAGCATACAGAATTCTAGTAACTGTAAGTCAGGGAATAGACAACTGTACCATGGGTATCATTCTTAAAGCTGCAGTTTTATTTTCCTAAAATATTTTATGTTAAAAACAAATCTGTGCCTGGTGTGTAATTTCACTGCATCAAGTGTTACAATGTTGTTGTTTTCATTACAAGCAGGAGATTGCATGTAGAACAAGTGTTACGAAACATGACAATAAATTAGAATATAATTTACAAAAGCAAAAATAATAATAATAAAGTAACAGTGTACCACATTAATACTGAGTATAAAATAATACACAACTAATCACAATAATACAAAGGTAATTTCAGTCTGTATTATTAAGGATATCTATGTGACATTCACTCCATTACAAAGTTCCTAACAAAATGGACTATTTTTGGGTGTATACACCTTGAGGGGTTAATCTCTAGCTCTTTCTTTCTGTTTTGATGTTCTTCAGTTGGTGGTATTGCTCAGTGGAAGTACTGGCACCAGATTAACTTCTACATTTTGTATTCTACTATTTGATTCTAGGCCTGTCATATTTATAGCCTATACAAATAGTCCTTTTGTCACTATTTAGGAATACAACACTATTTAGCTTAGGTTATACAGATGGCTACAGTGTAGCAGCAGCAATGAACTGTGCTGTGGAAACCAATTATTTTTCTTTGAATTAGGTTTCATTTTTCAGTCTTAGTCTGAAGCGTTGCTTAGTTTGTAAATCCACTTACATTCTGTATTTTGTTCCCTTTAACAATACAATTCAATGTGGCTCCAGGGAGTTCTTCAAATTCCAACCTCAGTGCTGTTATGTTGCAGAGAAAACACCGGATTCCCTAGTGTTCTAGCACCAGTAAGAGAGCAAAATGTGTCTTTGGAAACGCCTTACAATTTTAATGTGCTAAGTGAGGTAAAAAAAAAAAAAAAAAAAAAAAAGGGTTTTCTTTGAATACGTAGAAAACCCTTTTCTTGTTAGCTGAAAAGACACATTAGGTGATAAACAAAATCATGCCCTGGAGAAAACCAGACCCTGATACAAAGAGGCCTCTTGCTTAGGGAATGCCATAGCAAACCCCTTCCCTTTCACCGTATTTTAGACCTAGCCAGGGCATGCTAGCACCAAGGTGTTTTGTCAAAAGGATATAGCAAGTCGATTCACTTAACACAGAAGGACTGCATACTGCCCTTAATCCCTATGTGCAACTCTCAGAGTGTGGGGTTTTTATCTACTGGTGTCAGTTCTAACAGGAGATGTTCACATGGTGATGAGAGCAGCAGACAAGCATATGTGAATACACGAAAGCCAACTGAAAATTAATTCCACTGGTCACAGGCACACAGAAGTGGAAATACTGGCGAGAGGTAGCAGATGACAGGAATTTGATGGTCATGAATACACAAGCTACACATAACCCCACAGATAGATAGTCAATATGTTGGGGGCATTTCATAGTATAAGCCCTGTTAACAATATCCACTGTTCCATGTTAATTCACATTAGTAAATAGCGTGCAACACATTTGGCTTGTTATTGGTAAAATACACTGATACACTTCAATCTTATGATATTTTGAAATTATTTTTCACTGAAGAGAGTACTTTTTTAAAAAAGTGCTATTTGAGTTAGATTTTGTAACACATTACTGTTCACATAACTTTAATTGCACTACAACAAAGGAGGCATAGTTGGACAAAAAAGCACATTCATCAAGTACCTGCTGCAAAATGCAAGTGTTCAAGTACAGTATCTATCTCCTTATCTCCTTGTTACTGAAGTATCTCCTTATCTCCTTGTTACCTCCTTGTCTGTTACTGAAAAGTGAAGGGGAAGAGGAACACAGCAATTAACTTTTTTATAGTAGATACTTGAATGTGAATTACCAAAGTAGTTTGGCTCCACATTTAAAAAGGCAAAGTATTTGGTGAATATTACAAGTGGGGTAATATGAAATAAGTGGAGTATGGCAGCAGAATAGTTAAGGCATCTAGCTACTAATCTAGAGGCATGAGTTTGTTTCAGTCTCATGCTGAAAGCTGCCCCTAGCTTTAAATACGGTCCAGCTTTAAATATGTATCTGGCCATTTTGGTGAAGGTGTCCAGACTTCACTCTAGCCACCCCTTTTTGAGTGTGCCTTACTCCTGATAGCCCAACAGGCCTCTTGGCTCAAGCACACTTTTGACTTCTCATTTGAACAGAAACTAGACACCTTCACAAGTTGTTTATTCTTTGGTTGTAATCCTTGCAGACTTGGGTGTCGTCTCCTGAACTGCATATTCACATACTCTTTCTCATAAGCAAATGCCCTTCTGCAACGGTATCAAAGAAGGGAGCATCTGGAATCCATTTTAACTTTCAGCTTTGCAAAGGACTGTGGCTATAACACAGCAGACTTATCTTTTGCGCTGGAATTCCTTAATTTTGGAGAATCAAAGTAACACGTAAACCTGATTTAGATGCCCACAAAGTTGCCTCTTCTTTGTGGCTGATGTTGTAAACAAATGTGAGCTGGAGTCAAAGTCTTAAGTTCTAAGCAACCTGTACAGCAGTAGTGAAGGAGCTGGCAATACGGTCTTCACCACTGTTGGAGTCTGCCTCCTCCACAATATTGAAACATGTTCCCTTTCAGTGGAAATCTCAGCTTCACTTGTACAATAGTAAGATGGCTATAAACCTGCAACACAGATTTAATTTCGTTTCATAGCACACTTGTATTTCATGCACCACTGCAATAACTGTTGCACCTCTTAAAACTAAGTAAGTCCCTCATGGTTGTTCTATTTCATATAGCTTTATATATGGCTCACAGCAGTGTTCAGGAAATACGGATTACTCCAAAGGGAATTAGGTGGGATGAAGGAAAAATACCTTTTTTCTTTTTTTTTTTTTTTAATTCTGCACCTTAAATAACATTTCCAAGTTCATTTTATAATTTAAATTGTGGTGCTGTGTTGTGAGATAAAATAGTTAACAATTTTAAGCTATGACTTAACATTTTTTTGATTCTTCTTTACTTCCATAGTAGACCAAGTTATAATAGCTACATTTTAAACAGTTTTAAACACAAATGGATTCAGTGTCATTGCTAAGTCCATAATAAAAATTATTTTAATGGTCCAAGGAGGTAAACAGACTATTGGGTTTAGTCAAAAGAACACAAGTGTTCCACAGTAAGCTATTCTATACGTGTTGTGTGGATCTTTCCAATTTGGCATGCCCTCCTTATACCGTGTCCAGCACTTTGGATTAATAAATCCCACTTCACAGAAGTTAAAATAATATTGAAATCCTGTCAGCTGGGGCTGACCAGTGGTTACGTTTTCCACAGGGTAATGCATTTGCAAGGACGTCAATTTCATTCCGCTGTGTGGCCCTCTTTGATGGACACTCTTCCCACAATGATAATAACAGGGCACATTCTTGAGCTTTCTGTGGGTCAGTGTCCTTGGCAGGTCTTGCAGCACATCTGTCTGAAGTATGCTCGACTGCAGAACTTGAACTTCAGCACCAATGGGCAATACGCCACTTTGTTCACATCTTTGCACTCTAATAATAAGAAAAAAAATCAGAAATAAAAGTACAAAGAAAAGTTGACATTTAATATGCTGCTTCTCTATCCACCCATCTTGCCCTCTCTGTAGCTACTCTTTCTAGTCCAGATTAGTGCACACAATATATTATGAAAAGCCATAAAAATGTTTGCAGGTGTTCTCTCCCAGACATTTAGAAGTGTGCCCACTTTGTCTTGGAAGAATTATCATTTATTGGGATAAATGATCACTTTAGACAGCTAGGAAATGTGAGTCATTTTTCTTACAATACTTTTACAGCTTCTTTCTCAGGAGTTGTTTTATCCATTGATGAGAGGTCATCCAAAATCTAACATGATTCGCACTATTTGGTACCATGCCTCTGCATTTGTAAGAATCCTTGAAATAGAATGTGCATTGCAGCTAACAGGGGTGGAGGAAACAATGAGTATTTATATGAATAAAGACATCAACAGCGTGAGTTCAGTGACTGGACTGAATGGTGGATTATACTTTTGGCTTGGTTCCACACATCCACAATTTCTTGGATGGGAAAGCCATTTTTACGCCTGTAATAGACATGTAAGAGCTTTTTTTCATAGCGGTGTTTTCCCTATATGCTGGGCTTACTGTCTCAGCAGTCCTTGTCATACTGGCAGGTAACTCTCCAGGAAAGGAGAACGAGAGCTCAACCACACAGAGGAAGGATTCCTTCTTTTCCATGCCACACATGTTGTATCTAAAGTGACTTGTGGGTGTACATTACAGGGGCACTGCTGGAATGTGCTATGGTTTCTCTTCTGTCTCAATTTACTTTCTGTAGAAAGAAGGTGGAAATAGGAAATGGAATAGTTTGATCCATGCCCAGTTCTTATAGTGATATAGCTGGAGATACAGCTGTATCTGAGAGCTCAGGGGTACACTCAGTTTCTATCATTCAGTTGTACCTGCTGCAGATTTCCTCTGCACTGGCATGAATATTGGGATAAGATGCCTGATAGGGATTTTTAGTTAAAAGATTTACACAACTCCTTCCATACAGATGTTAAAACAGGACTTTGGCTTCACGTATAGGTAGATGGAAGAGATGTATATGGCAAAAAGTAAACCCCACAAATGAGAATTACAAAAATTAAGTGATGGAAGAATGAAAATACATTCTTTTCTCAGAAAATCTGTCTCAAAAGAATGCTGTATTTTTTACTCTTTTAAGGATGCACTTGATACTGGCTTCCTCCTACAATCTTTCTCAAATTACAAAAGCTATAAAGAAAACATGGATAAAAAGGAGATGAATTAGCAGTACTTGGACCATTATTGTATGTTGTATTGATTTGACATCTGGAAGTGAAGACTGGAGGCCAGGATGCTGTTGCTCCACGGCCTGACAGAACAACAGTCCTTGACTCCAAGGTGTCTGTAAGCCAGATATGAAAGAGAAACAGACACGCCACACAGGTAAGAAAAGAAAAAAATAGTGAAACAAACACAGTCAGCACGTACAATCACCCAGCTACTCCTATCTGTCTTCTTTCTACATCCAATCTCCTAGTACACCATTTTCACTCTGGAACAGGTATGAATGGACAGTGTGTTTACGCTGCAAGAATACTACAGTAGCAAGTTAAATGCAGATGAGAATTTTTAGTATTTGAACATAGGAAAGCATTAGTGAGGCTGAACTTCGGGGTCTGTACTGAATGGTATTTCTGATAATGGCAATACGCATGTTTCAGCTCAATAAGGAGAGGTCATGAAATGAATTAAACTTCCATTGCATTAACACAGATATAAGTGCTTCCATTGTCGTATTTTTACTCTACTTACCCAATGTTTTCTGTACTACTTTTCTAATTTTTTTAAAATTCTCAATTTGGAAACAGAGTTGGATGCCAAGGGAAAAGACATTGGGAGTAGCTGGTTGAAACAGCAATATTTCTCTATCAGAGACCACAAAAGTCACTGTGTTTCACTTGAGTTTCAAAAATTGTTCTCAAAAGAGGTCAAATACCTTCCAGAAATATTTCAGGACCTTGTGTTTATGAAGATTGGGAATATAGGATAGACAGATGGTGAATTATAAATGAAGTGAGGAGTAAAACGGTTCACTTGATTTGACAAGATGTAAAAAGTTCAGTCAATCCCCAAAATAACCCTCACACATATTGTATTTAGTTAAATACAGGTAAAGCCACTAACTGCATTTTACTAAATGTGGGATTTGAAATTATCCTATTTCATGATTCTTTAAGTTACTCTTCCTCTTTATTAAAACTGGACCCTGTTCAGCCAATGCCGTTTGGACAGCAGTGAGATAATATTCTGGAAGTTGCCCACAACCTCTGTTTTAAAAATCAGTTTTGAAATAGATATGGTGGCTGATGAAGTACCCTATTCTTCATAGAACTGTGGTTGAATGGAAGAGGTTTAGCAGAGCCTTTTTTGTTCCTAGTAACTACTGTTAATACGATCCAGTAAGCTACATGTATTAAACTCTCCCTTCCTGAACTTTATTTCTAGATCAGACAATATTATGATATTCGGTATCACATTACAGTAATAAAATCACAATAATATCACTGTGCCTTGAGCTAAAGAGACTGCAAACACGTACCACACAAAATAGAAGGAAAACTGAAATGACATAAAAATAGATAAAGTAGTTTTTCAAATAAAGTTTCAGATGGCCTTCAGCAGTCTCGATTCAGCAGACTGTATATACTTACGAGAATAAAATAATTCTGAATACATTTCAAACTGTGTGGTACATGCTGCCTGTAGTTCACTTCCAGCAGCAAATGCAATGTTACCCTCATCAGAGGCAGCCCATCAAAACCTCATCAATATGCTAAATCATCCACAAAGAGTTTAAAGAAAATGGTGAGCTAAAGTAGATGTAAAATGTGACAACATATATCATAACTTTCTCCTACTGTTCCTGTATTCGCAAAATTTTTACTCCTATTTTATGTAAACCACCCATACTTTCCCCAAGAAAGTGCTTCCAAAGTTTACCAAGATGATTACACTGCAGAATGGCTCAAGCTTCCTCAAAACATCTATGTTCTTATCTTAAGCTAGCAAAATTAAATCATCCAGAAACTGTTGAATGGGTTCCATAGGCTGTGAGCACCAGAGTTTGGCAAGTGAAAGGTATCAGGAGTTTTGCTGGGGTTTGAAACAGAAAAGGAATCCTCTCAGCTAGTCTGACCCTGCTGCAAACCAATGACCTCTTGCTGAAGTTGCTTTCACCCCACAGTGAGGCCAAAAGCAGGCAGTGCTACTAGGTGGCATGTGAACAAAGTCTCTGTTTAAAGGTTAATACTTTTGTCTAATTTTGGGATAGATCACTTTATTTCATAGATTATAGCAAGATTCTTCTGAAAGGATGTAGGTATTTCAAATTGTTAAATGAACTCTGAGATTACATTTATTTTCAAGCCATCTGAGCCACCTAATCACTTAAAAAAATAATCAGTGGTTTCCAGTAAATACCGTCAATGTGGGACATAAGCAAAAAAGGGATGCTAAGAGGCAACTTGTTGCAAACAAGATTGAAAGAGATCTTTTTTCCCTTAGTTCTTCCCAACTGCGCTAATGAGGCTTCATGGCTGTCAGTAAGGAGCTGGCTCACGCCAGGCTCGCTCAGTACAGTGCAGGCCAAAGACCTGAAGTCCTTCTGGAATACTCTGTAAGAGATTTCCAACATTTTCTATTTGTGGATCCCAAAATTTTTCCAGGAAAGTATAAGTCCTTTAAAAACACCATTACTAACAGTTCTGCTATAGTCAAGTGCACAGCCTCCCAGTGTGCACAGATCACACAGAGAGAAAACCCCTGACTGTTTTCATCTATAGGAGATTACCCTCTTTTCCTCATAATATTGAAAAATGACAAACGTAATGACTATAAACATGACCTTGTCATCTTGACATTAAGAGGAGGCTGGGGCCAAATCATGCTGACTGATAAATACTTTATTACCTTCCTTACACTGGAAAAAGTCAACATCTGTGTCTGGAAATAAAAATGTCATTTACTTTGAGCTTGAAAGGACAGAAAGTTTCCTGGATTGATAATCATCACATAAAGATTACTTCAGAACACTAAACGTAACAATGGGAATTAAAATAACCAAGGAAAATTCTATTATGAAGAGTTTTTTCAAATGACAGCAAGGGATGATAAGCCTCTATTTAAAACAAAAACTTCTAATCAGTAAATTATGGTGCTCATACACTGAATCATTAGTGAATATCTGGGAATATTTTAGCATGCTTTGATTTCATCATGGACATCTCCATTTGACAAACTTATACGACACCTTTGACTCTATGGCGTGAAACATATGAACAATGAACAACATCGAATGAACAACAAACCTGGGTAGACTGTAGCATAAATTTACCTTTTGAAAAAAAAAATTAAAATCAGAAAGGTTGCTCTATATAAATAGGATATTAAACTCCTAGTAGTTGGAAAACCTGTGTAAAAGATGCTCCGTCACATACTGCACGAAGATTAGTTATGTTAAAAGGAGCAGTGTTAGTAACATTGTGGTCAAGTGCTCAAAATTTAGGGAATGACTTTGAGTTTTAAAAGAACTATTACTGCTGTGCAAACTTTCTTGATTTTTGAACCTGTGTGTTTTGGTGATTCTTTATTCCTTTTCCCCTTCCACATAATATTACCTATTTTTGCCACTACATTGTTATGTTAACCACTGATGAAGCAGGTAGAAGGTCACGATGAGAAGTATATCATGCACCCCCTGAGATTATCAACATTTAAATTGAACCAATGAAGCGACTGGAAAATTAATGACACAAAACAATAATATTATGTTCCATGACGTAGGCTATATATTTTTAAGGCTGTTTTTTTAAACAAAGAACTTGTATTTTGTTTTTTTATTGACTTCACCTTTGAATTACAATGACTAATTAGTAAATAATTATAAAACATTTATTCAGTCTGAATAAATGATGTCATATAGACTTTTATTAATAAATTAATGCAGTAATACTGACCATGTCACTTTACTGTTTCCAGAATAATTTATATTAAGATAACAAACTTACCTTCTGTATTGGAAATGGGAGTACTGTCACATTTACTTTCACACTGTTGCATTGATGAAGGTCTAATTGATTCTGGACACTCACTGGATGCCTGTCCGGTGTATGAGAGGCACTGTACTGTTCTCATCTGTTGCCCAAGACCACACTGTGCGGAACACTAAAAATAGGAAGGATAGAAAAGTAAAACAACTTGGATCCAATTATTAAATACAAAACAGGATTACAGGAAAGCAATCAGGAACAGTACACATGCACAAATTTTAAAGAAGACAGGCATCTGAAGAGATCTGCTTAGGACAGAAAATTATTTTCATAAAATAGTTCAGAATTTCTCTTTTTTGACAGTATATGCAAGCACTTGTCTTTCAAAGAAAATAAAACACAGTGCAATGTTGGTCCCCTGAACAGTTCAAATCTGAGGTATAAGAATACAATTCACACTACTTCATATATTGTGTCTGAATTTAAGTGCATGATTTCAAGAGAGAAATAATCACTTTAGAATAAAGAAGAAAAAACAAGGAGAACAAGAATTCAAATCTGCTACAGGACTTTTTTTAAGGAAAACAAAAACACTTTGCTGTTTTAAAACAATTTTTAGTTTTTCTAACTTAAGAGTAGTTCTATACAATATCAATTTAAGATAAATGTGCATCCATAAAAGCTGATTAGACTGTAATACCACAAATTATTGTCTCCCAGTTAGTTAAGCTAAAGTGTTTTATTTTCATTGGTGTCAAACTACTCAGCAAGCTTAGAAACTGAAACATCCATTTACTGCTTTTAAAACAGGCCATCGGTCATAATAGAGACGCAAAAACATAAAGAAGGAAGGAAACGCTGTATACCCTATTTAGAAACACTGCATAATAGCAGCATTATTCAGCCTGTTCTGTGAAAATTTAGCCTCCTGTCTGGTAATTCAGCATATTTTATGTAAAATTATATAGATCTCACAGGTTTTCTGATGGATATCTATATCTAATGTATCTATATCTATATCTAATCTATCTCTATATCTCTATATCTCTATATCTCTATCTCTATATCTCTATCTCTATATCTCTATCTCTATATCTCTATCTCTATATCTCTATATCTCTATATCTCTATCTCTATATCTCTATATCGAGATATCTTACTAATATAGGACTTGGCTTTATATTTCCCTCATGTTTCTCAAGGAAGTTAAATGTGCTTTAAAAACACTAAACCTTGCAACATTGCTATATCCCAAATTCCCTATATAATTTTTTTAAAAAATGCATACAGATACTCATCCAGTAGAAGTGAGATTGCTGTCAGCAAATTCTTTATAGTTCAGCAGCCAACTATCATTCAGAATCACATTTCAATCTGAGACAGAGGAGTTTCAGTCATGGGAAATATTTCTTATCCATCTCCAGCAACATCTTATCCTTAGAAGGTGCTAATGTGTAGGGAGACTAACAGCAATAAATACTCATATGAACTATGATACCTGTCCCCAGTCTCCAGTAACCCAGCGAGGAGGAGGACATCGGCCTAAACTACAGCGGATGCGGACTGGCGGCTTGCTTTCCTCTTGGCACTGCGTAGTTGGAAAAGTCTTCAGAAGATCGCTGCTTTTGCACAGAACAATTCTGTGTTTGAATCCTGGGCCACACTTTGGTGTGCACTGAAAAAATATTGATATAAATTAATAATTAAAATCTCAGTAGAAAATGAATAAAAGTGACAGAAATGTTATTATGGAAACAGAAGAATATATTTGTGATCTCATCATTAAGCTATAACCATGAATTTCCCAATACGATAATCTAAAAATGTTTAGAAACACAAACAAGCTGACAGATGATTGCTTTATTAAGTTCAAGTTTTTGTAAGATTTAATTCGATTAAAGGAGATTTCCTTTGCTATTTCTATTTAGGCTACAGTTTTACTATTTACTTTTACTTGTAAGAGTCTTAAGATTAGATTTAAGAGAAGCACTTCGCTAGTCTGCCACATGTAACACTATTATGAAATAAACTTTGAGTATGTATTTCAGAAATTAAAAGTAGTATTCTCTGTTCTTAATAAGACCTTAATACAGTCCTCCTCCACGTCATTTATAGACTATTAAGCTACAATGAACACACTGAACCTCAATAAACATATGGGAACATAAATGCTTTACTGGAATCCATAGAAACCAGCCTATTCAGATAGAAATACTGTACCCCCTCCTACAATGCATGCTTTTCTCTCCTTTCCTACATAGTGTCATTTTTCCTCCTTTTATCACTCCTCTGCTCACTATAGCAGCAAGCAGATAACAAAGCAGTAATCTGAAAAGAAGCAGGTCTGATGACCTCTGCTCTTCCTCCTCTTTCTTCATATTGGTCCCCTCAGGCTTCTCCTTTCTTTTTACTACTGAATATTAACTACTTTTACATCAGCACAACTGCAGAACGGAAAGAGACTAGTGCTAACAAAACTCAAGATCTTATCCAGATCCCTCTTTAACATCTGAGCACGAGATCTTACAAGTACAGTTTTAGACTTCCCTATTGGCATGTTATCCTTTACACCATAAGCATATCTGCAGTATTTGGACTAGCATCAGTTTCTGATAACGTAAACCTTACATACAGATTATGCTCCAAGAGTAGAACAGCCTTTCATATGAAAGCAGCTGTAGAGACAAAATATTATCTGGGAAACAATACTTTGTGGAACTGAAGCCATATTCAAGAGGTCACGCGTCAAAGGCCTTCCACACATCCAAAATAGGTCAGTATATAACAGGGGAAAAAAGAAAAACCCCTAAGATTCATTTTCCAAAAAATTACTTGAGTCTTCCAAACTTTACTGTTGTAGGCCTAGTTCTGAAGCATCTCTGCCTAACTTAATGTAAAAATAGTCCCACAGTACTATCTAAGGTATCAGTATTCTCTATATATACGTAAAGGTTATATATATGACTCAAAACAAGATCTTTAAGAATATATCTCAGTGGGAGCCACCTGAACTTGTCAACACAGAATGGACAGGTTTATCTTAAATCTTATCTCCGCTTAGATTTAGCATCTCAAACTGGGCTGCAAAGAAACGGGTCCTCCATTTGGAGTTTCTAATCCAGAACTGCAAAATGGGTTTATAATCACTTTCCTTAAAATTTAACCTTTCCTTTCTGATCCTATTCTGTCCTTTTCTGTCAAGGTGCTGCCTCCTTATCTATGGTAGTTCACTGTTCAGAATTCTGATACAGAATAGCCAGGTTCACTTGTCCTCATACTGAAGGGGCTTTAACCCTAAATCTTGTGAATGCTACATACCTGCCTCCTAGAAAACTAGGGGAAGGAGGGAATCAAGAGAAAAAAGATCTCTATCTCTCTGGCTGAACTGCAAAAAGTATATGAGTGCTATATGAGAACCAAAAAAAAATTACAACTACTATCTGAGGGTTTTAGCATCATGACTCCTCAGTTCTGGTCCAAAATCCATGGAACATTGTGTGTATTTTCTCCCACAAGGATTTAATGTAAAAGGCATGACTTTTAAGTAAGAACTAGAAGCAAGTGCCCCTTCCTAGCTGAGTGCTTAAAAATCACTTGCATTCAATCTCTTCTTCCCAGTGGCTGCACGTTATCTCAAAAACAAACAGAAAAGAGACGAGATTGAAAGGTTCTTGTCAAGAATGCCAAAACCCAATGTCTCTAAGCTGTTTCATAATCACTAGAATGTGTTGGCAAATAAGCAAGTGTTTGAGGATGGAAATTTGAGTTTAAGTCCCTCCATTTTCTGGTCCTGCTTGAAGACATGTTCTTTTATCTAAGCTGCCATCTGAGAAAAAAATCTTTCAGCTACTGGTACCAGAAGAAAACACCATCCACTAAAAAAACACTTTTTTGGAGTCATAGTCAAAATTCCACTAAATAAGATGGACTACAGCCGGTCACCAGAAATGAAAGTGAAGTAAAGAAATAGGTTGCCTACAATAATACTGAATCACCAGAAATAAAATGCATCAGCATAATTTAACAAAAAATGTATGTCTCCAAAGCAAATGCAAGACAAAATACCAAGGCAAGCAAAACCAGGAAAAAGTGTCTAGCATTACTAAATGCTTCTAGAATTTTTGTCTCACTCAATGGAAGTAATGACTAACAGTAATCCGAATGCAAAGTAAATGTGCTATTCTGATAAGATTCTTCTCAAGAAACCCTTAGCTTATTTTTTACCAATTTATTTTATTATCTCAAAAAATATAAAAGAATTAATTTACAGTAGGCAAAATAATTCAGTCTAAGCTCAACTATTGCAAAGTGTGAAAATTTTTATGACAAAACTGACGTTACATGAGAATGACTACATTCCACCAGGCAAGACACTGCTAGCTTTCATTAATATTTGATAAAAGCACTTTTACATTCTCCTAAGCACTTTATTTAATCTCTGTGTTTACAAAACGTTCTTTGTTTGAATTTCTTCCTAATTACCATTGACGACTAAAAAAAAAAAATGTAGCTATATTGATGCTCAACAAGAGCATTAACTTTTGAAAGAGCTCTATAATTGTTTAATTTGTGCATCACATATTGCTTGTTTCCAGCATGAAAACAAAACTTTAGAACTTGTACTCCAGAGAAAACTAGCATGGTTTGCCATCGGTTTCAATGGAAGCAGTATTCACCTCTTCACTTTTTGAGTTCACTCTTGTTTTCGTTTTCATACTTCTGTCAGAAAATCGTATACATACACATATATAAATATTCATATGTATGTTACTATAGGGATTTTAATACATTGTATTTCTGGGATCCCTGAACAGGAAAAAAAAAGCTATTTTTCTCGTTATATTAAAATGATATCATCAGCCAAAACTGTTTGCCAAGCTACACCAGGCAAAATTCATACCAGAAATAATTTGGCACTTTTTCACAATCCTGACTAAATATCATTACAACCAGAAGGTTAGGAGAGCTTGAATGTTTAGATCAGAATTATTTTGTTCAAAATCATAACTTTTTCCTGCTGTATGGAAGGCTGGATATGAAGGCTTTAAAAAGTTGTTCAAGCTTCTTATGAGGATGGCAGTGTTGATAGTTCTAAGGGTGATATATCAGTGAAAAAAGTCTTGAGGTAGTTAAAGGGCAATAGTATATAAACAATATGTATCTATGGCTCTGTATCTTGTCATATGGATACTATTTGAGTAGTTAGTTGGTTCTGAGATGAGTTAGTTCTGATATTCCAATTGGAAATAAAGTACTGTGACAATACAAGAGCTTACAAACTGTCAATGCCACAGATATGGTATGATAGAATCTTCAACTGAACATCCCTTCCCACTCATCCATTCTTTCCTTGCCACTCCTTTCTTTTCTGCTCTAAGTCTGACTCATTTTCAAAGGGCTGGAATACACTGTACATTTTTGGCCTTGATTTTGGTGCTCTACTTCTTGTGTGAAATGCTGGCTAACAGTGGGGTAAAAAAAATATTCTTCTGCATGTAGAACAATACTTTTAAGATTTACTGTGCCATTTCTATGTTTCTTGAGGTACTGATCTACACTGAGAAAAGCTGCTGAAAGAAACCGCTTCTCTACAGGTTTCAGGATATAAAGCTGACAACTTTTTATAGAACTGATTTAAAAAAATACCTGTTATCTTAAACTAAATAAAACTGGAGACAGACTGAGGTACAGTCTGAGAATGACTTACCTGTTTTAGGATAGTGGCTTATTAATAAAACCTGCTACAAATACCAGGATATTCAGAATATAAGCAAAAGCATCTGTCTGATAAATTAATGAAAACAAAACATTTCAGAAGTTCGTATTATATTTTAGGATATATTTCTTTGATATTAAAGCTCCCTAAAATAGCATTTCATTCATAACTCCTTACCGAACAAAACCAGTTGTACAATACAGCAAATTGACACATTTTTCTTTTGTTCCAAGAAAAGTGTATAATAATAATAATAATAATAATAATAATAGTAAAAAAATTGTCTACAGAATGCCTACAGAAGTAGTTTCTTCAGCTAGGAAGGATAGATGGAGATAATAGAAGCGTGAAATTCAGACAGCAAGGAGATGAACAAAAGCAGCTTCCACGGCAGCTCACAGCACTGTGATTTAACATGCAGGTATTACTATTTCTAAGTACTGCCATAATGCTTAGTCTATTACTAACTAATAGTGGATGGAGTATCTATCCTTGGAGATATTAAAAAGCTGCCTGGGCACAGTCCTGTGTAACTGGCTCTAGGTGGCCCTGCTTGAGCAGGGCAGGTTTGGGCAAGATGATCTCCAGGGGTCCCTTTCAACCTCGACCATTCTATGATTTAGTGAACTATATTACATGTATTAACAAATCATGGTAAAAGCTGTTCTGTACCGCTTCTGTGGCTGCTCACAGTGATGCTGGTACACTTCCTTCCTTATGCTTTGAATTTTTGGAGACTGTAACAACTTTTGGAGCTAAGAATATCTATGCATATAAGAGATCTGTGCAACTAGAGGCACATCAACCTTCTTTATAGTATCCAGTGATTTATCATTCACTTTGAATGAAAAGCTCTTGAAAGGCAAGCAAGTACACAGAAAATGGGCTACAATGAATCATGGGTGTTTCACTGGTAGAACACACAGTTTATTCCAATAAGTCTCCTCTCATTTTTTTTAGACAAAGTTAAGTTGATCAGCTGTAATCTACCTGGGCTTCAGTAAAGTATTTGAAAGGGGGATGACAACTGGGTAAAGGTTAGGGTTTGAGAGATGCTACCTGCAAAGACCTTCTGGGATCAGTCACAGACCTGATACATGTTTCTTTCCAGTCTACTTAATGATGTTCACAAAGGTATTTTCAGCTGTTAAGTGTTTCTAAAATTAGAGAATCACAGAATCACCTAGTTGGAAGAGACCTTTAGATCATTGAGTCCCACCGTTCACTCTGCACTGCCAGGGTACCTGAGCCAAGTGCCTCAGCTATACATCTTTTAAACACTTCCAGGGATGGGGACTCTCAGTGGGCAGACTGTTCCAGTGCTTCACAACACTTACGGTGAAGAAATTTTTCCTAATATCCAAACTGAACCTCCCCTGGCACCACTTGAGGGCATTTCCTCTTGTCCTGTCACTTCTCACATGGGAGAAGAGATCGACCCCCACCTCACTACAACGTCCTTTCAGGTAGTTGTAGAGAGCAATAAGGTCTCCCCTCAGCATCCTTTCTCCAGGCTAAACAACCCCAGTTCTCTCAGCTGCTCCTCGTAACATTTGTTCTCCAGACCCTTCACCAGCTTTGTTGTCCTTCTCTGAACACGCTCCAGCACCTCAATGTCCTTCTTGTAGTGAGGGTCCCAAAACTGGGAACAGTACTCAAGGTGTGGCCTCACCAGTGCTGAGTACAGGGGGGAAATTACTGAAACTACCAGATGCACAGGTAACTAACTGACCTTGATGTCACACAGGTATGCTCTACAGAAAGAACTGGACAATTATGTAGACATTAATAATTGAAATTGAGTTTTGGCAGTATAATGCGAAAGAGTATGCATTCCTCCCCACCCTCTACTTGCCCAAAAAAAGAAAAAAAAAAAAAAAAAGAAAAAAAGGAAGATTTAAAAAAGGTATAAACTGGCACGGAACTAGAACATTAGAACACTTCTTGCAATTCAAAGATTGAAGTTCAGGAATAGTTTTTCTAGAAGCAGTGAGACAAACCACCAAATTAACTATTTTAAAATGTAATCTATTTATGAAAGCAGTTATATGATACATCTGCATTTGACAGCACAGACGCAGACATGGAAACTTGGGAAATCCTAAATTTTAAGTACTCCAAAGGGGACTTGGAGATAAAAAGTGAGGTGAGATGGGAGTTCAGGATAGCAAGTATCTGAAAAAGCATACGGGCATTTTTGCACTCTGATTTGCATGTGATGTATTCCCATTCAAATGTATCTTGCCTTTTCCTTTCAGCTGCACTGGTTCATATTCTTCAAATTTAATATTCGAATCAGTATAAGGTACAGTATAAGCTTGGCTTATACTATAACAGATATCATCGTACTTAACAAAAGATGTCCTTTCTTTAATAAGAAGAATAGCAACTTTCAGATCTGCCTCGAGGCATATTGCTAAGAAAGGCGATACTTTACATCTGCGTGGTTACTTCAGGAAAATAACCAAATCAAAATGCTTTATTCTGGCTTTTGATATTGTAAACCCATCTTCTCTACTATCCAGCTACTTGCCTGTTGAAAAAAACAATGGAAATGGAAATTGCTGTTTTCTTTAAGACAATTATCTCATACCAAATGGCTATTCTAGGAGGTTACTACTTTACTATTCTATTTTGTATTCTACTATTTTTATACTGAGATTAATAAAACCAGGTTTTTATTAAAAAACAAGAATGAAGAAAAGACTGCTTTAATGCTGAATCGATGAGGTTTTGAATGTCTTATTAATCTTTTACTTAGCAAGCAGGAATAGAAAAGGTACTAATATTCAGTTGTCAGAGCACTTGACTCCACTATTACCAGTAAGCTAACACAGCAAAATTTCTTACTTCTGACCAGTCCAAAGCGACCCACTGTGGGGGACAGGACTGATTGTTACAGGGCTCTTTTTCAATAGGCCGGTGTGTTAAACAGTTGGTATTGTCCAGTGTCTCCTCCTCAGAAGGTCCAATCTTTCTGATACAGAGAACTGTTCGTGAACGCATTCCTCCGTCACAGGTCTTACTGCACTCTGACCAATCTCCTATAAACCACCTGGATAGAAAAAGTTAGGAGACTCAGTTAATGCATTTCAGAAACAGAGTAGATAATTACAGAAACCCAGAATCAAAATAGTTTAAATTAGTAAACCTAAATTGTGGTTAACAAAACACATATTCACAGTGAAACCAAGTAGAAACTTAAGGGTCTTTTTACTGAACAATCACTGTTTGCCTTACTGCAACCATATTTTCCAATAATAATTTTACGTTGTATTTTCCTAGAGCAGCAATTTCCAGCCTAGCATATAATACAAAGGATTGTAAAGCCTGATAAAGCTGCAGCTATTTAAGTAGATTGGTACTGGACTTAACTGAAATGATTTGTCTGAAGGTGGCTTGCAACTGAAAATGCTTGGGAAGTACTGCTGTAGATTACAGCACCAGTTAAAAGCCAAGATGATTGCCTCTCTAGCATCATTACAATAAAATAAGTTGATCTCAAAATCGAGCTAAGAGTTAATTCTCATCTGATTATGAAACAGTCCTAAACTTTTTTTATAAAAGGCCACACTGAAATGCAAAATATTTTTATTTATTTGAGTAAGTAAAACAAAGTAAAATGTGAATTCATCACATAAAAAACCTACCTCAACAAATATTTTAAAAATGTGAAGCACTACATGACAGCTGCTAGAGGGAACTTCTGAGTGTTTGCGGGTACACAGCAAGTCAGGAGTTTTACAGCATAATTGGATTACTTTATGTTGCCGCAGACATTAAAGCAGCTGTTAATCTGGCTGTAATTTTTTTTTTTTCCCACTGGAAATATCTCTTCAGATTGTTGAGCACTTTTGGTCTTCAATATTTCATATGTTGATTACATAGACTTGCCTGAATCACCCTTGCAAAAGATGAAGTCTAGTATGCTATCACATGTTGCCAATATGCCAAAGCTGCCAGCATGGCAGTCATTGTGGATGTTCCTGGAGGTATGCTCGGAGCTGCCTCATAAGATTTTTCATTTTCTGAAGCCACTGTCAAAAAAAATGTGCTGCTACCCTGTATTGCATTACAGAATGTGTAATATATTCTAATATGAACCTAGATCAATGCAGAGATGCAAACAGATATGCCATAACCTCTCATTAAATTCCTAACAAGATAATTAATTTGTGATTTTTCACCATCAAACTTACGCTTTCACCACAGTAGGGATAATTAGAAGCTGTTCAGAGCTTTGGAGAGACTGAAACATTAATTTTTAATTGGTACTATAATTTGTTCAAATGCCTTCTCAGTTACCTTTTATGTTTATACTGTATGACAATACAGTACTATTCACAGAACTATCAGGGTTACCTGTATCGTTTCGTGAAATCTGGAACTTTGAGAGGTACTGTAATAACAAACAAAATATTGTGAACAAACATAGTCTTTGCTGCTGTTCAGGGACATTAAGTATAATATAACTGGCATCCAGCTAGAGAAACATTTTCATAACTTTTGGTATACACCACAAGCAAAGTGGAATTGTGGTAATTAGAAAAGGAAATATTTGGCCACTCTATGTAAAAAGTAAGTCTTACTGGGTGATAAATCTTCCAGCCCAAAGGGTCAAACATCTTTGGGTAACTATGTGTTATTTGAACAGCCGTCTTCTAGACTACTTACAGGATCAGGAATCAAGAACCCTTCCTTAGGAAGGGCATTGACCCTCTGGGGAGCGTCAGAGTGGGTGAAGATGTGGGTTGAACCGCACTAACATATTCAAGTAGATGCTGATTAATTTACACTACCCACTTTCTGAATCTTGATGACTTGCGTTTCACCATGTTCCTTAATGTCCCTGCTGTACTGGTCGGAGAAAACAGAAGTGTCCCACTTCATGGGTTGCGGGTTTTTTTCTTGGTTTTGTTTTTTAAATAATGTCAGTGAAAAAAAAAAAAACTAACCCATTTCAAATAGCTATGTTAACACTGCGTTTTAAAGTGCTGATTTGTTAATAGTTACGCCACACAAAGGAAGGGATAGGGATGTGTATTTGGTAAAAAGGAACTGACCAAACATGACGACTCACAAGTTCTGCTCTCAGGTACACGGTGTGAGAGTTTAGTTAATGCACTTACAACCATGCTAAACTGCTATCCAGAAGGAACCCAAGTGCATTTCCTTGCAGAGTAAACACATACTTGCACATAGACTGTGGGGACAATGACTCACTTAGACCTACTTTAGACCTGTTTGTGAAACAGCACATTCACATTCAAACACGCTCAAGGTGGAGCAGTGTAATGGCTTCACTTCTGTTTACGTCAAATGAATATGGTATATGACATGGAGGCAGGAAGTGTAGAAGACACTGCTCTGCCATCTTGCACCGAGTCAACACACCAAGGAAGTAGTTGTTATTCTAGGAAGAAACTGGCTTCATGAAGACCTGCTGGGATTTTAATTCATTATAGTCTTGTCTCATTCCTCCCAGTGTTCTTCATGCCACAATTTTACAGTTTCTAAGAGACATTTAAGAGACTACAGTATTTCTTCACTGTGTAATATCTACATTTAATCAGCAGTAATGATATTCATGCCCTGTTAGAATGCCCTGTTAGAACCAAATTTAAACTAATCACAGTTTGTGAATCAATAAATTGTTGTACCTCTTTCATTTTTTCCCACAAATTTTATTTGTCTTAAAACATAAGAAGGAACTGTTTTGCATATGCTGAAACAATTTTTTACTGCTTTTGTAGCAAGACTAAGCTCTGCTATAGGTCCTTGCCAAATTTCATTTTTTAACAAATGAGCTGTTGTGGGTTTAATTATCTTTTCAATATATAGCATACAGCTACCCTTAAAAACAAAACCAAATACACGTAACCAAGCAGGCACCTAATCCTAAAGGCACACAGCATTACTGTATGACATGGAGTATCCTGGAGAGAAAGTTGTTTGACGGAACTGTTATCAGTAAATGGTTTGGCCTACTAAACAGTTTCTATATGTCATGTGGACTCTTCAACCCAAATATTAATATAATAGACTTAAAAATACGGCAAACGTTTAGTATGTAATGTAAGTATCTATGGCAAAATTAGTCTCACCTCAAGATTCTTCTGTCATTGTAGCCGTAAGAATGGTCCCCAGTTCTACTCTGAGCACTATTCGCCACATCTGGCACTTACACCTCAAGAAACTGCTTTGCTAGTATCTTTCTACTTACAATGCCTGAGCTGCTCATGTGGTTTAAACACCACTGTTCCTCAAGCAAATCAAGCTTCCACTAGGTCAAAGTACGTATTTTCCACAACTGATTTCAGAGGAACAAGAAACCATAATCGAAAACCAAAACCAAATACACTGTGTGATAAGACAGGACCCTAATACTAGATCAGAATTTTATACACACTTGGTCAACAGGATTTATAATAGATTGCAAAGACTTTTGACTTACTCAGGTGGGCAAGGCTCAGTGTTGCAGGCTCTTTGGTTTTCTGGAGGCTTACTGTCAGGGTCACAGTAATTGTTTTGTACAATGGAGTTGTCATCCAGCCTTTTACACACCAACTCTTGCTTCTGCACACCTTGGGATGAAATGAAACACCACTGCTTGTTGAGTAAAAGCATATTGCACTTATTGATTATTAATCCTACCCTCCCATATTAATTGGCTGAATGCTGCAGGAGTATGAATTCCAGTTGATTGAATGCCTCCTGACACAGAAAATCTTTAATTTCCCTTCAGTTTTAGGCCATCCCAATGAAAGACAATTTTAAATTGCTGTTATTTTCTAAAACAAAGGGAATATATTTATAGATTTAAAAATAGATTGGTTTTATTTGTTTACTACACAAAGTCCACTTTCTGTCTACCCTGCACTTCTAGTAAAAGACACTTAAATTTCCAGAGAAAACATCACCAAACAGAATGTGATCACACATCAATGCAGAGTTATTATGTGCTCTGGGTTACAATAAACCAGCAATACTGGGAACAGTGTTGCATTTTTATACATGTTATCCTATAAACATATTCTTCATAAAAATAATAGAAGTATTATTCATTATGAAAGATGCAGTTCATCTCTGTGAATGCTCATTTTGTCTGGCACTCACAGCTTCTCTTTCACTGTTAACCATCCACAAGGCAGTTTAGAATCAATTATTATTCCCAAAACATAATGATGTAGCACTGCCAAGGCAACATTATAAGTTAGTGTATTAAGCAGATTTTCTGATTTTTAAAAAACAAGATCTAAAGAAAAGCATTAAAGACACATTGATATGACAAGAATGCAGCTCAGAGTACTGCTGTAAAGAGTAGTACACATGGCCTCCTCCTCTTTTTAGAAACAGCCATATGATGTTTGCTAGCATAAAAAGACTGTAGATCTGCAATTCATATGCAGGTCTTACTGAACATGAGTAGTCATAATACTGAAATAATAGGATTATTTGTATGATAAAAGTTGCAAAAAGCCTGAGCCTTTCTTGAAAACCAAAGCAATTATTTAACTTTTTCCAAAATGTGACATGCATACAATTAAATAGGTATTAAAACATCCTGACTTCAAATACTTGCCAACTTTAATTTAACAGCTTTCTATTCATTTTAAGACAAGCTTTTTATAGGAGGTAGATGTTCAGTACTAAAATTAATCATATACCTACGTTTTTCAGATGATAAACATTCCACTAAAACCATGGGATTTCTTCCACCAAATATCTGTAGTGCTTTTGCTCATTTTAAACAAGCTAAACAACTTACCTTGCAATTGTTTCTGTTATTCATTATGGACAAGAATCAAATCTCCTACTTCGGTTCCTAAAATGTGACCTATACAGAACTCAGGTATTTAATTCCAGCAGCTTGAGACAAGCTGAACCTTGAAATGCTTCATGTTTGGCCCTCAAAGCATTCTGCTTGGCTATGAACAGAAGTCTCTCAGTTTACACACATGTGAAATGTCTTTATGAAGCTACGTGCAAACGACATGGGGAAAATGGCAACCTCCTTTTTCATGAGTCTTGAGGATGGCATGCACTCCTCCACACAGCTGCAGATGCAGGAGTGGGTATGGTCCCTTCTCACCCTGAGGGGATTCCTAATTCCCATGAGTACACTATGACTATCTGTGTCTTAGCAGCTAATTTAGCTAGGGTGGGAAAACTGTGGATTGTAGTCTGCAGATTACCTCTAGTTTTTTTTTCAATTACAGTCTGATGTAAAATGTCTAAACCATCTTGAGAGTAAGGATAAAATTCCATACCTGCCTATGTTAGATGTCTTATTTTCCTGTTACAAATAAAACCCCTTTGTTGTCTTCTTGCCATAGACCCCAGGCATCTTGCATCCCTGGCTGCACTGTGGACCAGAAAAAAATCTTCCCTTTCTCTACTCTCTTAGTGTGGTGGTGCAATCTGTGCCCTCCACATCCCCCGCCTCGCCCCGCCCCGGCCAAGAGCCACTCGATACAGAGTGCGACTCCCCTCTCTGGGCCACACAACAATACGCTGGAAAAGCCAAATGCAGATTGTGACAGGTGGCGCACCAGAGCATTAAGGTCCCCTCTTAATACTCCTGGCTCTTGATGTCCCTATTCTCTGGGGACAATTAACGAAAATTATGTCCTGCAGTGGATGAGAGCGTTGAGGCACTCCCTTGGCACAGCTGGCTCCTACTCCTCTCCCTATCCTTCTGAACCTTCTTGTGACCTGGTACGCTTGTACTTTGTCGTGGCCTGAAGAGGGGATGCTAAGACTCCAAGATCCAGCAAGTTCTGGACATGCACAGACCAAAACATTGCATCACTCAAATTAGGCTAGAGTGGAAAAGGACACGACAAAAGTTTATTATCTCGGACCCTATAAACAGCAATCCACAATGAGACCCTTGAGCTCTCCTGGATCACAGTGGGCTGCATCTGGCACATCCCCTGAGCTGGGAAACCTCTCAGGATCCTTTGGCAGCGAGGCCGACACAAGGGCTGGGTGAGGACCGTTTCTCTGAGTCTCAACCATCACTCACTGAGTAACGCCAATGTATTGTACCTACTCTGAACTCCAAGAGGAAAATGTTAGCTATAGGCTGGCCTCTTTCTCCCACCTCTCTACCCATTCAAGGTGTTCTGCTTCGGGCATTTGAGAGTGTGCTCTGGCTCCTCATGTTTCTGTTTGTTGTTTGTGTGCCGGTATGTTTTGTGTGTGTGTGTACACGTTCTGATTTAAGGCACCTTGTGGTACGTTAGTGTGATTATTGTCATTCCCAAATCTGTAATCAAGTTGCTGTTTCACTTTGCTAAATCACTTGCTAATTCTTAAATTGGTTAATCATGAAGCGCTGCTAAAATCCAACTCTTTTGATTTACTTCATACTAGTTATAAATTTTGAATTGTTTGGCAAATCAAACTGTGTTAAATATATTCATCCACGACACTTAGATTCCTCAACTTTCTAAGGCACACAGTTTAAGAGTACTCTTCTGGAGAGGTACTCCCAGCTGAAACCTCTTCACTCTGCAATAGGGAATTGCTATATAATAGACAACGGTCATGGAATCCTGCAATCCCTCATGTAAAAATAGTCATGTTAATTCCGATACCCTCATACTGATGTATGGCAAAACCTCAAGTTTTTCTATAGCTAATGTATGGCATAAATAATAAAGGGCCTAAACTTAAGTTTTTCTACAGTACTAACAGCTACTTGAAATATGCAGGATCTCACCTGTGAAACAGAATATGGCAATTGTACTTCATGTTGATTAGTTGACTGTGTAAAACCCAGTTGCTTGCGGATTGGAGCCTTGTGAAAACAAGACATGCTTTCCTCAAAGAAGTAGTAAAAGACTGATAGAAACATCTTGACCAGAAGGCACCAAAAGTTGGATCACAACTGAGACACTATGAAATCAGCAGTTTTCTGCAGTAACTAGGGAAAAGGTAAAGGCAGCAAGGGGAGACCACGACCACCAACTCAATTCAAGACCGAGAAGACTTGCCCCTGCCACCACCTACAAAGAACATGCATGCTAATTTACATAACTAGCAGAGATGTACTAACCAAGAGAAAATAGAATACTAATTAATGAGATGATTTTGCAGCTTTTAACCAATGGAAAGTAATTTATTTGTCCTCTGAAAGTTATATAGATTGATGCAGGTGTGCTAGCTTTGTGGATTACCACCTAGCACCCCATCATTTTGTGCAAAACTTGAATAGATCAGTATTTCAGTCCTGTCTGTCTGATTGACTTATTGCACACTGGGTAAACAGATCCTTGTTTTTGGGACAACATCAGCAAAACCCAGCAGTCTAGATCATAAGCATATAAAAATTTGTCCTCAACTCTAATGTTCATGCTCCTGACAAGCAGGAGAGGAGGAGTTAAGATTCATTATTCAACATACTGTGTCTTACAGGATGCCTGTTTAGCAGATGAGAACTTTGTATCAAGCCTCAAAATCACTGTCTCCTCACATCATTTCATCTCAAAATCATTAAGCAAGTTGAGACAAAAGATGCCTAATGCTGGAGTCTTCACATTACTGCAGTACCTAAATCCAGACTCCAGAGCTTTTCTGCTAGGATATCTCCTTTTTGAATATAGCTACACACAACCTTCACAAAGTAGGCACTTTAAATCATGTTATAAATCATGATACACAATTGACATCTTGGGTTATCCATAAACATCACAATCATTTTAACATAAGTTTTATGTAGGAAAAAGATACAGATTAATATGAGACATATGTCTTACAGGTGAGCCAGGTAAACCAATCAGCTTCTTCAATTTGCTCTTCTTTCTGTATGTATCTCAATGTCACCTTAGTGGGTACCACTAGTAGATACCACTAGTAGGTGGTAGGTACCACTAAGTAACACAGAAGGGTGCCAGACTGTAGCATGAATAAGGGAGAAAAATGTTTACCAGATTAGACTCTCCTTTATAATCTTTCCCTTGATTCTTGGCAAATGACTGGAAGATCTAAATATTTGAGAAGCTGTGAAAAGATGTTTCACTTTAAAATCTACAATCTATGCAAACACTGCCAATAGATGAGAATAATTAAAATCAGATCTAACAACCTGTAGGAGTATTTCTTTCACAATTTTCTACTCAAACTTCATCATGGCGAGAAATAGTATTTAACAGGTCTAGCCAAACAGCAATGCTAGTAACCTGGTGCTGCTAGTTGATACAGAATTTATATTCTGCTCCAACTGATGAATAATGATTTATTCTTTCTATCACAAGCTACCTTAATTCTCATGGTGGCTGATAAAAAAGGCTGAATGTTGCCTTCATAAATATATTCCTCTCAAATACAATTCCTTTAAAACCCCGAATGACGCATTTTAATGACATATATAATTCTTACAAATATGTTTATGGGATAGCATACATATTAATGTTATGTTTTCACTGAATTACCCACTGGCATCAGACACATTTCCTTCTAGGCTTTGGCTAAAAATTGGCAACCTCAGTAAATACATTTCTGAGGAGCTATGTAATAAGAAAACCTTCTGAAGTACTACGAACAAAAAGTATCATTGTGCTCAGTGCTCAAAAATATTTAAGTCAGACATATTATATATTGGACATTGGTCAGGTAGCATATCTGCTGTAAGACAGTATTGACCACTATTCAGTCACACAGTAAAGAATAGTTAATCCATGCCAGGTGACATCTTAATCCAATTTTAAAATGTTCTGCAGCTTCTTGCCACATAGTATGTAAACTTTACATCTTGGCTGTCTAATCACAGTGTTATTCAAAATAAAATCTCAGAAACAAAATTCAGATTCTAAGTTTAAGACAGGAAAAAGAAATGGAACAATCTAGAAGTATGGTTTTCACCCAGACAACAAGTACAACTTGGTTAAGCCCTGTGGGCCTTGAAAAAAATCTTTTTAAATTATCAACTCCTCCTGAGTATATGGTCTTGCTTAAAATAATCTAAAACGCACAGTTAAACAAGTTCATTTAAGCTCTTGGGGGACTAATTAAAAGCAGTTAGACAGAAACAATCTGCTTTCAAATCTACAGATTTATAGTTTATAACAGAAGACATAAAATGTCCTCCTGACTGGTCAATGCAATTGTAATAGAAAACAAAACTCCAGCGGTTTACTGACCATAATCTCCAGAGAACTAAGATGTTTTGCAGATTTCAATTCACAAATAGTCTGCATGACTTTCAGCAGCCAAATTTTAAATTACATGGAGCACTTTTTATTCTTAAATTAAAATTGCAGGCATCTAAATACTATACCTATTTTTAAAAGCAATACCAAAAATTGTGGTTTGCAGTTGCAACAGTTAATTATAAGGATGCCAGTACCAGTACAAAGTGAATCCTGCATCACCAAAACTAGTGCATGCTGGTTAACCCAGACATACTTTCTGAGCTCACTCATCAGATCACAAGACATTCATCACAGAGTCAAACTTAAGTTTTCCTTGATGAGGACAAGCATGTTTTGTTTGTGTAAAGATAGTTTCATAATTCGTCTGAAGGCATGAAAGAAAAACATAGCAGACACCACTCACAAGTGTGACAAGCAGCAAAGAAAACTGGATTGCAACCAATTCAATTATAATAGTATGCTGACTGCTTACTTCATAAAAAAACATTAATATCTAAGACATTTAACTCATCTAAAGATCAACTCTAACAGAATGAATGAAATCAAAACCAATGCTTAGGATACCTGGTAAATGACAGATAATGAATGCTGTCATTGCCATTTACTGCTAGAATTTATTAAGCGTGGAAGAAATTTAAAAAGGACTGTATACACTTATTGGAGTTTCTTTTTAAATGTATACAAAAATGAAAAAAACAGAGAAGGGTTTTTTCATTAACTTTGTTGGATTTTTTTTAAACAATACCACCACCAGTTCACTTCCTTGTTAAGAATACTTATGGATCTGGACAAAGTCATACACTTGCCCTTGGAAAGCTACAAGATAACAGCATGAGAGTAAATAAACTACAATTCTATGATCTGTAATATATCTGATATATATCACCCTTTCCTATTTTAGCACTTTATTCTTCTCTTTCCAGTCCTCATTTTATTATTTCCTATTTCTATGTATTCTAATTTTCTGTTTCTCAGGCTTTCTCATTAAGTAATGAAGTAATCAGGTCTTGTTGCCATCAATGTTTGCTGATGTTCAGTGAACAGTTCATCCATCCCTTCCTTCTGAATTCTCAGTGTTCTCTCCTCTCCCACTCTTCTTTGTACACATAAACTTGCACTGTACATTCTGGTACTTCCTGGCATTGTTTTCCTGTAGTTCTGTCCAAGTCTGCCACCAGCTACCTATAAGAGACAGTAACACGCTTGCCTTTTGAAAACCCTTGATTCAGAGTAGAATAGTTATCAGTGAACTCTCGGGAAAAAAGGGAATTAATATGAAGAATACATGTATCTCAGTTTTACATAATGTTCCCAGAGTGGAAGAACTGGCTCAAATACTATGAACTTGTATTTTAAATAAAAGTTTTTCAATATAGAAAATACTGGTCCTAGTGAATGAAAAGAAAAAAACTGCAATTCTGGATTTCCAAGCCTAAGAACAGATACTAAGAGATACTAAGAACGAATTAAATTATATTCTCATCCTACATACGAGTACATGAATTCAGGAAAACAAAGGAGTTGTCTGTTACCATGCATGCCCTTTTAACCACCTGGTACAGCTGAAGAACCTATTTTTAGAAAAACTTAAGAAAATACCAAAATAAACTTGATTTCTGCTTGGTTTACTGTGCAGAATGTGATGCTCACTGGCAGAGAAACTATGGAATATTTTGTTCTTTTCTCCTTTACCATAAATGACACCACTAAATACACAGTTCACTATCTCTCATGAAAGGAAGTCTTTTTAGAGGCAATCTAAACATGTAACTGGTTGTTTCACAAACTTTAATTTACCTCCTAGACCACTCTTTGAAGAATACAGGAGGAGACGAGGTATAATGTCTGTTGTGGAAAGAGTCCATTGAATTTAGGGTGTCTGGCTGAATTTTCAGAATACTTTGCTTTACACACACTTCATGCAATGATGAAATTCATTGCATGCTTCAGAGGTCAGATATTCTAGAAAGGTACCTATATTACGATGACCTGATAATTACCAAGTAAGACTATAATTTATGCTTTAAGTTGCTCAGTATCACATGAGAACCACACAAGGAAGGCAATGAATGGAATCCAGAGCTCTGGCACCACATTGAGCTGTCAAAAGCAGGAAACCCTTCTCCTTCCTACCATTCCATTTACCACACTAGTCCTATTCTACAAAACTGAGACATGTCCTTGAACAGAGGTCCTGTTTGAAAAGTTAAAAGTGCTTTTACTGTTCAGATGTGACTCATCAGCTCAGCAGAGATGAACGTGATATAGAAGTCCAGTGGAAAAGACAGCACGCTACCATCTAATTAAAGACTAAATCTTGCTCTTTGCTTGCTCCTTGGCTCCTGACTGCTCTAGTTATCCTTCTCCAACACAAGCCTACAAGCAGCTCTAGGAAGAGCTGAATGCAGTGGATTGCTCTCAAAATACTATGAAGAAGAGATGGCAAGATCACACACTTCTCCAATATACAATACTCAAAAACTAGTTAAACTTTGCACTGCCAAAATGTTGCTCTTGCCTTTGTGCTCTACTTCATGGCATTCACACATATCCTCAAGTTCACAATACAGAAACATCATTTTGGTGGGCTGTAATGCAGTTCTCACTTCTTATTTTATAGATTCTTTGAATTAAAAAACATGCATCGAGTAGTAACTATCTTCTAACAGTCACTGATTTCGTCAAATGGTACGTAATGCTGATACAGTCAGTCTGATTTGAAAAGAACTAAACTTAAGTAATGTTGAGTGGACATAAGCTAGCCTCTGACACAGCCTCAGAGAAAGGTCCCTGTTTCACATAACAGACACAACAACTACAGAAAACAATTTAAGATTTCATAGTTATCCTTAATTCTGTCGTTTCCTGGCTTCTAAACACTTGCAAATTTGATGTTCTTTATGACAGCTTTTTAAGTGTTACACACACCTAGTCAAAAAAACTGTAACATTAAAATACAGACATGTTCAGAGATGTACACAAGTTAAAAGCGTTGATTAGAACTTAGATTCGCCTACAGTTTTGATGTAAAGCCTATGCTTTGATATAAAAGTATTTCCAGCTCTATGCCCTCTAGAGCTTTCCTGGATCAGGATGGAATATCGTATGACCAAACCTTGATCAGTCCATGCACTCACTACAGGTGACCAGCTACAGTAAGAGGCAGGAAAATGTTGATGCCTCTAACTTGAACACAGTCTGCCTCAAAGTCACTATATAATTTTTAACCCCATAAATAAAAAAATAAGCCTTATTGTCCTTTTTTTACTTTCAGTGAGAAATTCTTTAACTGTTTAATACTTGGTTATCCTCTGTCGTAGAGCAAAATGTCTCTTCTAAAGACAGAGTTCAAGTAAATATAACTTCAATAACAGACATCATAGTGAACCTTTTAGAAATAACACAGCCATGCAGTGTTTACTTTCTAAGATTCCTCAACACTTCATATGTGTATTAGCCAAATTTTCCAGCTACAGTCTTTGTCTCTACAACCTTTGTCTCCCTTTTCTTTTTCACTGACTCAGCTCCTTTTTAGACTTGTGTCTTCTTTTGGCATATGGCAAAAGGTGTTTCATAAATTGGGGGCAATTGCAGGTACTTATATGGAGAAAGCAGATACAGTTTTTTAACATGAACTACAGCTACAATGAAGTATTTATTCCCTGAACACAGAGCTCAGTGAAAATAAGTGACCAGAATACATCCTCATACTAAGCTGACAGAAAGGAAAGAAAACTGCCTGGTTTAGCTAGATAAGGTACTGAAGAAAATCTCTCCCCAGTCCCCGCAAAAAGTTTCAGATTAATAAATGTACACAGTTTTCAGGGATCCACAGTTCTTACCTTAGAGGTTAATTAATGAAGTAAAAGTGTTGTAATCTAGACAAGTGCCTACTCCTTCAGAGCCAGTTATTTTTTCCATTGTATACTGTCAGATCTGTGAAATGACAATGCATGACAGAAGATCCATGGCTAAAATCTGTCTCTACTTAAATCAATGGAAGTGTTCCCAGGACTTCAAAAAGATCATTTACTTATTGCCATCATAAAAGTAGTATTTGACAGTACTTTTAAGGTTCTGATACTTGGAACTGACTTTTGTTATAAGCTAGGCACTTCCCCTCCTCAGACTTCTTTAAAATGTTCATTTTCCTACTAGACTCACCATTATTAAAATAGTAGTTAAAAAAGCAATCTCCCACCCAAGAACCCAACCAATGAACAACAGAAAAATTGGAAGAAGTTGGCACCTTCCTCTATTTTGTTTCAAGACTATTTACTAGCACAGAAGAGAATTTGTGCTGTCATTTGTGTATGGCTATACATGGCATATTACATATAGCATGTTACATATGGCTAAGCATCAGCTGTATTTAAACAGCAAACAACTAGTAACAGCCACAGCAGCTTCCAGCAGAAAGATGAGTCACGATGGCTCTAAACATGCCTCCAGTGGCCAGGAAAAAAAAAAGACAGAAGGACAAATATTTGATCCAAAGGTTCTCAAAAAATTGTGGTGTCTTCCTCTTGCTATGGGCCGTGCACACTGCAGTAGAAAACTGAAGTTCTGAGGTGGAATTAAAGGACTCTCCCGTATCTTCTGAAACAGAGGTATGTTGGGGAGATGATGCATTCAGTCTCCAGAGAGAAGAAAGATACTGTTCACACAGCACTTCTACTCACCAGTCCTTGCAGCAGCAATGGTGTTGGCTTTGAAGGAAGCCAACTGTCCTGCTCTCCCAGCCAGAGGTAAAGAATTGCATTGGTGGCCACTAGAGGGAGGATTAGGAATATAGTAAATTGTGGGCAAAAGGCACCCATGATGAATCACATGGGACAACCTACAAATCCCCCACTGCTGCCAAAGGGCAACAATTCTCAGATACTGCTATGGGCTGGGAAGTATAATCCAGTTGTTATCATTGGCTACAGAAGAGCTGCCATTATGTACCCTAAACTTTGGTGGATGGATAGGAAGGTTGACTAGAATCATGTGAAGCATACCTACAAACACACAAAGACACATCCCTTTATTTATGGTTGCCTTATTTGCCTTCTGGTCTTTAATCTCCTTACTTAAAACTTCTGATGTCCTTTATCAAGAAAGCTCCTGTGAAAAGCAAACATACCATCTTCAAGAGAATCTCAGAAGAAGCATCAGCAGAGAGAGACACTGTGCCAATATACACTGTATTTAACAAAAACATCTCAACATATTAAACGTGCTTAAAAACAATAAAATCTGTTGTGATAAAACAAATGCTCTTTCACTAAATTAAGGTTTGAGGCATGTCTGAAAGAAACGGTTTCAATTAGTTACCTAGATAATTATTGTAGTAAAGCGTATCTTGCAATTCAATTTACCCCATAGCTCGACTGCCTGGTGTCTTACCTCCAGCACAAGTGGCAGAACATTCTGACCAAGGCAAATGATTCCATGAAAAGCCAACTTCATTGTCTCCACTGCCAGTGCGAGAGATGGGAACATTGAATTTATACCTTATACCCAAATTTTGTTCCTGTAGCAGAATCTGTAGTTGAAAATAACTGGTTATACCATTAAAACATGCAAGCAGAGGGCAGCTACAGTGACATTTAATCTAGGTATGTGTTATGTCCTGTGGAAGGGAAAAAAGTAATAAAGGAAGCCATAGTAGTTCTTTTAGGTATTCCCAAAAGAATCTGGACTAACTTTTAAAATATACAAAAAAGAAAAGTATTGTAGTCTAAGGTGAGCTTTGTTCCCCCACCCCCACTCCTTAACACAACTTTAAAACTTCTGTCAGTTCATTGTTCTAAAAAGCCAGTTTTCATAAAATTGATGTCTGAATAGAAATTAACTTGACAGCTGAATAATTATGAGGTCAAAGTTGGTTAAAGACATTACTGTGCAAACATGCAGCAGCCCTCACTGAAATCTTGTCAGGAGCTACCCACATAGTAGTTATGAACCCAGCTCTGCCCTTGTTTGCACTTCTAGTGACTATAATGACAGTAATAATAGTAATGGCAACAGAACATGCTGTTCCCCTAATGCAACAGCCAATAGCATTAGCTCAGTGGAATCACACATGTGATTCCTTTAAAGGAATATCAAAACTGTCACTGCAGCCATATCACTGCAGGTGATATAGATGGAGGTGCAACAATCACCACAAGTTTTTCTCTACCCTTACACTTGAACTGCACTTCCACATAACGCCTGCCCAACACTAGCCTTTGACTCTCTACCAAACTCTTTCTTTCTGTTGCTAGTAATATGTATCATGTTAGATGCAGTAACCTGACACTTCTTAGAGCTGTTCTCATCCCCTTCTACCTCCTATGATATTTTGCAGAGGCATATCTGCCTATCTCCATTAGACAAAAGAGCAGAGATCTTTCAGTAAGAAATTCAGTGGCACTGACTGAGTCAGAAATGGCACTACAGTCATGGTGTAACTCACTCCGTATGGACTCTCTAGCTTATCCACACCTATAGAAGAAAAAACAGGGTTCCAGTGTTTGAAAATCCTGCCTAAAATGTGAATATCCAAGCAGCAATCATTCTATACACAAAAATATTGTCTGGCTCAAACAATCCCTGAACTGTAAATCTGGCAGCTGACAGAATATACTGGGCAAATATCACCTTATTCTTACACTCCTCCTCAACATAGTAGCACAACAGTAGGCTCACTATTGCCTGCTGTCAGGGTACCAGGATCCTAGTCACATCTTCTGTTACATTCTTATAGTTTGTACCCTCTGTTCAGAGCAATGTAGGTCACAGCAACATACTTTAACACAGGTCAAACCATGATACTCTGGCTCTGGTAAAAGTGTACTTCACACTCAGGCCAGGCTTAAAACCACTGAGGTCTGCAGAGGTGTCAGGAGCTGCCATGCTATATCTCAACACTTAATCTATCAGCAGTATGAAGAGATACAGTATATGCCTCATTCACAATTTTGGCTACCATTGTTCTGAACCATGTTTAACACAGATGGGGCATTTGCTGTGAGATCTCTTGGGGCTCTGCTGGCTTCATCTCTGTTTCATCACAATGTTTGCCAGGCAGTTTTGAAAGGTAAGAAAGCTGTGTTAAAACACAAATGCAAAGTCCCAGCTAGGCAAGTGTGTTTGGAAACACAACCTACTTTGATTTCATTCATGGCCTTGTCTTTTCTCAGAACATAAATACATATTTCAAATTACAGAAATATATTAATGATAACTTTACCATGACTATGAGATTTTCTGAAGTAGGGCCTAATGCTTCCAAAGACTCTGGTTCATCTGTTGGCCTCTTGTAATGGAAAGCTGTTCCAGCAACATCAAACTTTCTTGGCCAGTCAATGGTCCAGGCACCATTTATATAGTAGTCATCCTCTTCAGATTTTAAAGCTTAAAAAAAAATACAAGCCACCTAAAAATTGGAAGCAGCATTTATAATGGAGAAGCTATTGCAGATCAATCTACTAATCTGTTAGAGGAATATGAACTTCAGCTCAATATGACTAATTTTTCAAGCAATATAAAGCCTTTTCTTCAGCCCTGGTCAAAATATCCCTCATGCAGTTTGACAATATTGCCTCTGCAATAATATGCAATGTGCAAGTACCTTTGCAGATTTCAACATGCAGGTGTTAAGTGGAATGAAACAGAATGCCTCAAGCAACTTGCAATATATTTTCCACTTTAAAAGTGAGCCTGTGTGCAATGTATGCTGCTCTACATAAGATATAGGTAGCTCTGACCTGTATAATCAATTATCAGTCAAATCTTTAGATTAAGAAGTTGGTGCATGGGATAGGTATCTCAGATAATGTGCAGAGGAAAAAAAAGAGAAGTAACATAGAGTCTGATGTATGGAGCAAATCAGCTCTTGCTTTGTTGCCTTTGTCCACTGCTTTGGTTTTTTTCCTTCTTAAAGCATAAATCCAAGATACTTCTACTACAAACCCAAATAGTAGCTACTTAATCTGATATTTTATTAGTCCTAATTTACAGCCTTAAACCATAAAAGTACTGTAGATAAAACATTAATTTCTTAGTTAACCATCCAATTAGGCTGGACAAGCACATATTATTCAAGAATGTATATTTGATATTATATTAATAATATTAGATTAAGTTTCTAAATTTGAAACTGACTTTGTATCACAAGATGAATGTTCTGTTAATGAGATATTGACTTCTTGACTTAAAAGGTGAGATTTCTGTTACTTAAATATAGACTTCTTGACTTAAGGTGAAGATTACCAATTTACTCAGCATTCATATTCAGCCATATTCAGCGGGAACTGGTAACAATTTCCATCAGCACCATAAGGTCTAAAAATGAATGTCCTTCCATAGCATACATCTTACTCCACTGACTTCCCTGGATTTACTTTGGGAACACTCATGTTCTTTGAGTGAAGAAACTAGCTCTTCAAAGCTTCTTATCAAAGCAATTCAGATTCCTTATTGCCTATATAGGTTATGTAGTACAAGAAGGAGATGGTAAAACAAGTGAGTATAGGAGAACAAACCAAATTGCAAGCAGTACTGTACTAGAAGAAGGGAACAGTACTTCACTATTTACCGATTTTACAGGGGTATATGAAAGAACTATTTATAGCTGAACAGCAGTATTTGGTTTTATCAGTGGATCTGTTTCTACATAGCCAAGATTTCTATCCATCCTGCTTTTACAAAATCTAGCTTAATTAAAAGGTCACAGGGTCTTCCAAAGCTACTGAAACATATGAAAGTCCCTTTTACTGTGCCTCTCAACCCAAACATTTTCTTGTATGTCTAGTATCTACTAAGAACAAATAATGAAGTTCTTTCTTTATTGAGACAGATGAACAACGAGACGTTTAAATGAGCACAAGAGCAAACGTTCTTATACATGTTTTCATAATTAATAATTCTGAGATTATATGTTATCATTGTATGTATGCTTTATACATTTAAACTAATGTGTACCCAGAAGAAAAGCAGTTCAATTTTCACCCAACTGCCAAAGAAAAACTCATTTGCATTCTGTAAATAGCTTTGCCTAATGTCAGTTGTTACGCATAGGCGAGGGCGAAGCAGTTGTAAATAGCATTCAAATAATATAATTACATGACAATGATGAGACAGTGGCATAATGCTATTAGCGGTATCAGACAGAAGGAAGAAGTTAATGTTCTAATCAAATATTTTAAGAGAAATTGAGAATGCGGGAAGCCCACAGAAAATTGGCACACATCAAGCTGTTACATAAGGGGAATATAAAGGAAAATGTCATCCTGGATCAAGCCATTTAAGGGAAGAAAACAGCATAACTGAACACACATTTTTTCAGCAGATCTGAAAATAGGCAATTTTGTTGTTGTGGGTTATTTGTTGGTGAGTTTAAAACACTGAATTATTTATGCAGCTGCCGAAGAATGTGTTTGTTGTCACAGCACTAGGAGTGATACTGGTGCAGAAATGACCAGCCAGAGACAGAGGGAGGGAGGATGGGTGCTGATTGAGCTAAATCAGTTACCAAATGTGAGCCTAAATTTGAGACTACGGTTTGCAAAATAACTGGATCTTAGTTTAAGGAACCATGGGATGTTTGTATACGTGGTTATTTCCAACTGAATCAGTTCTCTAATTTGGTTCATGGTGTGGCCACACAAACAGCTGTCCTGGAACAACAGAGGGAACTCCAAACAGACAGGGAAGAAGCTGTGAAGTTGACACTGCCATTAATGAAATATCCATAAAACAATACCCTTGAGGTATGTATTTTAACATCAAAAATTAACTTTTAACTACCATCGTGCTTCTGTAGTTCTTTTCGGGGAGCAGACAACTTAGAGAACTTCCTTTTCCCCAGAAACTGGTTATCCTAAAATAGTGATCTGGTTCACACTCACAGGACAAAACATCCCATCACAAAATGAAATGGCCTCTGTGACTTAGTAAGACTATCTTTCATTAGGATATAATGACACATTTGAAAGTTGGAAATACAAGAAATTAGTGAAGGAGAGGAATCCCCCATTTGTGTAGTCAGAGCGTCTGTGACATGAAGCAAGGTAGTGAGGAGAGAGCCTGAAAACTCAGGAAACCCCTCTGAAATTGTGACAAGCTCATAAAAAGTCTTTATGTACCAATTTACGTTTTTAGATCTGTGACCAGATTCAATACCAATGAATGCATTTTTCATTTAAGCCAAAAAATTTAGATTTTCATTCATTTTATACAGATGGTGCAAATCTAAATGCTTTTCCAGATCACCTTCCTCTGCTTATAAAATAGAGGAATAACACACTTAATTGTACCAGCTATTTGTTCTGGTTTTCAGCTGCCCTTGGAATAATTCTTAGCAGAAAACCACCATGATAGGATGTATTGTATGCTTTTCTTCCACCACCTCTGTCTGAAATGTCAGTATGGGATATATGAGCAACCTCACTCACAGTATATTTTGACATGGGCGAGGGACCACGGGGGGTGTGATGCTGAAAGAATAATAAGGTCTCTACTGCTAGAGTAGTGGTGTTATTATTCCTGCAGAATGGAGGGAGATTGATTATCTGCTGACTTACAGAAGGGTGGGGGCAGGCAGAAAGAAAAGTAGGCATCCAACATTAAAAGGCACCATTATTATCAATATAATCAATTTAGGAATTAACGTACCTAGGAGGATAATTGCTGTTCTAACTCACACTTACAGGCATCATAATTGTTTCCAACATGTTGCTGTTACACACACACACACAGAGATATATATATATATCTCAACTACATGGAGTACAAAGTGACAAAGGGAGCCTCATCAGCTGCTGTTCAGCCTACACAGGTAATAGCTTAAGGTTTTGTTGATCTGTTAGTTTTCTGTACAACTAATCAGCTTTCTAATCTATTTTTGACTATGAAATGTGTGTTCTTGCACTACTGTGAACTGACTGCTATGCAAATCCAGGTACAGAGATTTTGAGACATGCATGTTTTCTTGAGTTCAATGAAGCCAGATTTGTACATACATTTAATTCTGCACTTTACAACAGGCTTCCTAAACAAGCTCAAATTAAGCATCTAGCTTTCTGCACCTCATTTTCCATATCTATAAAACAGGGATGGCATGTAGTCCCTACAACTCAGTAACAGAGAAACACTGTGGAACTAATACAATAAATTGTCTCAAGAAGACAGCATTGTGAGCGTTGAAGTAACTATGGCTGTTGATGAATAATCATTTCAAGGATAAAATCATGTTTTAAAACAGTAAAATCCCCCGAGATCAGAAACTTCCCAAATGGAAGACGCTACCTCAGAGTGGGAGAGTAGATCATTTGAGTGTTCCTCATCCACTTCAGCTCAAGTCTGACACTATAACTACAGCGATGTTGACTTGATTTTGCACTGAGTGGACAAGGAGGAATCACTGGATATATTTCATTAGCTCCATTCAGAAGAATACATCCTAAACCACTACTGCAACTGTCTGATCACAAGCTAATATTAACAGCTAGCAATTCCCTCTGCTGCTTTTACTATGTATACAGTCTGGCAAAACCAGAAAATGTACCTTCAAATCACAACACAAACTCTGACTTACTAACAGTGCTATTTAAATCATACTCTTACCAATGTAGTTCTTTGACATTGCCACTTCTCTTATTTCAATGTGCACAGAACCTCTTGGTATTTGAACCACTTCCATATAGCCTGTAAGACAAAGGTAAATGTTATTCATTTACATCAATCAATATCACTTATGAAACTAACCATTATTTACTAAAATTATTTACTACTAAAAATTAGTATGACATAGGGGATTCAAATGTACTAGAACACTTTCTTTCGTGTGACATAAAGGAAAACTCTTTAAATTTCATACAAAAATTCCAAGGTGATAGCAAGAATTTACCATGTAGTCAGGAATTCCTTTTCCTGAAGTTCTAATAAAGTCTTTTCAACAGTGCATCACAAGTCATTAATGTATAAAATGACTTTAGGATCATAGGACAAATCAGGTTGGAGAGGACCTCAGACAGAAATTTAGTCCAACTTACTGTTACAAGCAGGGTCAACTAGGAGATCAGACCAAGATACTCAGCGTTTTATCCTGCCATGTCATGAAAAACTCCAAAGATGGAAACTGTACAGCCTTTCTGGGTAACCTGATTCACTGCTAGACTGTCCTCCTGGGGAAAAAGTTTTCCCTTCCACATCAGTACGAGTCTTGCTCCAATTTACAGCCATCATCTCTTCTCGCACTGTGTACCACCACTCTGTCTTCTCCATAACCTCCTTATAGGTGTTGGAAGGCTGGTATTAGGTCACCACAAACCTTCTCTTTTGCAGGCTAAATAAGTCCAGTTCTGTGAGTTTCTCCTCACAGAGAGGCAAGAGCTCCAGGCCCCAATAATTTTAGTGGTCCCTCACTGAACTGAACTCACTCCAGTGCATCAATCCTTTTTCTGTTATTGAGAGGCCAAAACGGGTAACACTAAGGCTGCAACACTAATATCACTTGTTTTGAGCTAACCTTTAAAATAATTGCCTATATACATTTCCTAAGTTCTGAATAATATGAACTTAAAGAGACATTTCTGAATTCTTTCTATTCTAAAATATCACTTATGACTAAATATCAGATTCTACTGTACACATTACAATCATATATGACATTGCTCTTACTATACCACCATAAATAAATAATAATAAAAACCCCATCCACTTCTTTTTAAGTGCATTAAAGACCATAAGGACTAAGTATTCAGTAATGAAACATATTGTTATATTTGACATAAACCCAAATACAGAAAAGGAAACAAAGAGGCAAAATGAGTCAAAGTGAATGATCAGCAGCAATGCCACGCTGGAAATCAATGCAGCACTGTAATCTGCTAAAAAGTCATCTAAATGCATTGTGGAATAGAATGGGCATATAGGTGCATACCTCCTCTGGGCAATGAATCATTGAAGAAACCTTCAATGGCTTCACATGTACTCCCATCCCCTCCACAAACACGGCATCTATCTTCCTTAGCATCAGACCCCAAAATATTATCACAACCTACATGCTGAGAACAGATAAGAACAGATATTTTAACAGGATGATGGTCTCGCATTACTATATTCATAGGTTTTTTTGAAGTGTTTCTCTCAAGTTTGAGATATTCAGTTCTTCTTTTTACCTGTTCTGTTCTTGATAGCTGTTACCATAAGTGGGTTTAAATAAAATAAAAAAGAACAATACACATTTTGCGTTATTAACAAATCTTGATTGCTGAGTACTTTCTATTTCTACTGAGATGTTCAGGAAGGGATTTCACAGCATTTTACAAATGACATAATTTTTACGATTATCAATAAATTATTACTGAAGGTTTTTTCTTAATTTAATATTACAACAGCTAATGGTGTTCCACATATATTGCTTTGTTTAGGTAAACATTTGCTGTGTGTTTGTTAAACATTTATACAGTATAAATCGTATTACTGTTCCCAAAAGCATTTACAGCTCCATAGACCATATTTCCACATCCTAAAGGCAAAACTTGAAATTGTTTCTGTAAGTTTGAGTATAAAGTGTGAATGACTTCACTGTAAGAATGAGTGCAGAATGAAACTAGTGAAAGCCTGAATTACATGCTGCATTAGATAGGATTCAAAACCCTTTGGAAAAACTAACTACTAACCTTACTAACCTACTAATCATAAAAAGTATGTTACATTTCTAGTTATCTACTTGAGAAACCGATGTAGAGTGAACAATGATTAACTCCCTCTAACTTACTGATTCAACCCTATTACAAAGCTAATGAAAATAGAGACAGCTGGATCCTTGAATAAAAAAAAAGAAAAAGAGAATGAACAAGTAGTATGTAAACAGAATGAACATTGTCACATTGCAGCTTGCCAAATTTTTCTAAGATTTATACAAAAAAGGAGCTACATAGCTTTGTTTACTGTCTAGCAATATTATCTACCATCTTGTAAACAGGGACTACATAGGTCATAACAGAAGTAAACACCCTCTTATAAATACTTAAAATAATTGACAAAATAGTATTATTCTAACTATTTACATTTTAACTTTCTGATTCTCCAAGAAGAGAGAGGCCCATCTTTATTACATAGCTCATTCTCAACTTGAAATTAGTCTAATTATAATAGTTGTAAAAGATTTCTCAAAACCAGTAAAATCTTCTTCTGCATAAAGCACAACAGAATTCCACAGGAATTTCTTGTGCCTTTTTTTGTTGTTGTTGTTAGTTTATTAATATATGGCAAATGCTTTTGATCTCATCAAGTTTTTCAGTAAACATACATCTTCAGCCCACAATTTAGCAAAAAACTTCAGCATCAGGTAAAACTTTAGTTATATTAGTGGTTTCAGTGAAATCAAATAATTTTTAGCTGTTCAGCACTGTTCAGATATCTAAAGTACATAATTAAACACTTCACTAAACCGAAGAAGCAGTAGCATGTATAAAAGCAAAAACATGGCAGACCTCCAATTCTATTCAAATTCATGTAATGCAGATCTATAGGAATCTTCAAAGATAATTTTTAGTAAGTGGCAAATACTTCCATTATTATACACTTTTTCCTAGAGCTACAGAGTAATAGTGACAACTTTCTGTTTCAGTTACATTAATAGCACAATTGTTTGCAATGGGACAAACTCACTATAGGGAAACAGATAATATGTTCACATTTCTGTGATTCAGCCAGAGCGGTGTTCTAGTTGGAATAGATGGAACAGGCTGTGGAACACTGCAAGGAATCTGTTCGTCTCCTGTTGCCCTTTCCACAGATTCTTCAACAGAACCATAAACCAAGAAAGACGATGACAAAATGAGAGATTCTATAAATGCCTGAGGGAAGCTATTGAAATTAAAATGATTTGTCTGATTTATGCAATACTTTTTTATGGTTTTGTCTCAATCTTACTTTTTCATTAAGAATTTGACCTGTCAGCATTCCCATTTCATATAAGTAACAAGCAAGTACTGTTATTAAATGTAGGAGATAGCAGACACAACACAGTAATCCATAAGTACTTTATAATAAACATTCGTAACCTTGCATTCTCCATTGATACAGATATCCAACGAATCAGCATTGCACTGAGTCCCATCTATCACTGCAGGAGCACGTTCAGTGTAAAAATTATAACCTTCAGCCAAGCAGTTTAATGCACACGGTTTAACCCCACCTGGACAACAAAAACAAATAAAATAAAAACAGAAAAAAAAACCCTATAGGAATCTTGAAAAGTTAACAATTAGTTAAAAATATATATGCAAAACCAGATCTGAAATTTATAATCTTATCTCATACCTGACACATTATTTAACCTCCCTTTATTGATTTCTGTACTTGACTCTCCTTTCTTGCAAAAAAGATGACTTTGCATAGTAAGATGTGGCAAAGTTGGCTGGATCCATAATGATTTCATTATGTTGATACAACCCTAACGATTATTGAATAATTTAAAACAATAAGGGTACCACTTCAGCATTTGAAAAACCAGAATAGCAAAGGAATGTAGTGCTAGAAGTATATAAAGGTAAATTTTAAAACCAAGATTAGACAATTTCAATTACGAATTTAAACTACAGCTCAGGTCACATGGTCATAATGATCCTTTTTAGACTTTTAATCTAAAAACTAAGAGTGAAAACATTCAAGTCAACGAAATACAAGAACATAAGGAGGACTTACGCAGAGTTTCAAACAGGAAAAAACCACAATAAAAGGGCAATCTATGAACTTTGAACAACGACAGAAACATAACTAAACTTGGTTAAATTGTCTCAGAAAAAAAGAAATTACAACCCTCTTTCCCGCTGCAAAATACCGTTTTACTACACAGTGCAATTATTTGTAATTCAATTACTGAAGTAGTCTTCAGACTTAGAAACACTTTTACTTCATTCATCTTTTCCTAATATTCTGACCTTAAGAAAGGAAAATTTACTGTGAAGGTTTTTTTACATTGAACTCATCCCCGTAGCATGAAAGGCACAGATCACCTGTGGAATTTCTAATTCTATTGCAACTGCAGGTGGAGAAGGGCTCCATGGTTTTAAAGTGGAGTCCCTACAATGATGCTCGCTCCCCTTCACAGGAAAACAAAACTCTACCAGGATAGAGATGGCTCTTCTGCAACCTTTTCAGCAATTGACAGAAGTACAAGCTTAGCAAACTTACATCTTAACCAAAACTATTTACAAACATTACTCTCTATGTAACATTTATATAATTTTGAAGGCTTTACGTAAGAAAACATTTTTGCCAAGCTAACCATTACCTCCAGTGTAGGGTTTCCAGTTATAATACTTTCCCCGGAAAGGCATATTGTCAAAATCTGCACATTGCTTCTCTCGAAAATCATGGGCCCCTGAAGGACATGGCTAAAAATTAAAAAATTTAAAAAAAGGTTAATTTCTTCTTATACTGCAAACACAGCCATGATGCAAGAGACTAGGAGGTGGTTCTCTGCTTTATCTTGTGGCTTTAATTCTGAAACTTGCTTTATTGCTTTATACTTGAAGTGTCTATTTTGCAATCTTAAGCTGGTACGAAGCAACTGAAGTAATTTAATCAGAGGTGTTACATACGTTTCCATAAAACTTGACAATCAGAATCTCATCAAACTATGCTTCATAATCAACCCATCAGCTATCTCCTTATAAACACACATTAAAAACAGCTAAAAAAAATATTTTGGTAAGAGCTGTAGGCTCTGTTATACTGTTCTAAGCAGCTGTACTGAGATGTTATTAAGAAATAAAAAAAACCCATTAAAATGCTTTATAGAAAGCTGTATCGCCTCTGCTCACTTGGAACCTTGACAAAAGCATTGTGTTAAGGCTCAGAATGAGAATATATATCATGTTTGGTTCTGCTTTTTCCCAGTCTACAAATATGAAGAAATAAAACCTGCTTTTATTTCAATCTTCATTACTTTGCATTACCAATTACAAAACTGTAAAGTGTTTTTTTTTATTTAGAATAAGATTAGATATACGTGAAATTTGTCTCGGAAAGAATTATAGGAGAAACAGCATTCTTTGCTATTTCTCACATTTTTCACCAGCAGGTTCAAAAAAATGACAACTAATATTGAATACACCCACCCAGAATTTAGATAGCACATTAAACATTGTTATCAATGTTTAAGTACCTGCTGAAAATGCAAGCTTCATCAGACAAAATATTTGAAAAGAGATTAAAATAATTTTTCAACTGAAAGAGAAAGGAATTTGTTTGACAGAAATCAGAGGTGTTAATAAATATTACTATTTTATGAGCAACAGAGGAGTCCATTATATGGCTGTTTTACTTGTCTTTCTATGTATCCAAGCCAGTTAGCACTGTTCAGGAATCTGAACAGTGTTCAAGTGAATCTGAATGTGTTCAAGTGAAAGGGTGTCTATAAACACAGCCTATAAAAATTTACCACACAATGCAAATATTAACATAATAATTAAGATTCTAAGAATACATTAATCAAGCTCTTATGGCAGCCAGCGCATTGCAATACGATTCAGAAACTAGAAAAATTTTCTCCAATTTTGAGATAATGGACATAAGACAGTATTTAAATCTTAAATTTTCTCTGTAAATCACTCTATTATCTCTTTGTAATTAAAAATACATTTCTGAATATAATACATTTACTGGTGGAAAAAAAAAGTAGTGGAACTAATTTAATAATCCTTCAGATGATAACAGTGAGGATAAAAAATAACTATGTAAACAGTGAGAATTTTTTAAAGTTTTTTTTTAATAGTAACACAAATTAAATTTGCCTCTTTGCATCATATTCTTCAAGCAGTAGAAGGATCAGTCTTGACCTTCCTCAAAGCCTGAGCCTGAATCTCTCTGATACTGGTCACTACACCCTATGCTTCAGTCCAGTTGCCTAGGTACTACTTCACATGGCTGGTATTCAGTTCAAGTTCCCCTTATAAGTTAATTAAATCACTCCCTGTTAATGAAGTCCTTTTTCTAAATAGTTATATTAGGACAAAACAATAAAATACGAAGATTAGTAAAGGAGGATGAAAACTTCCATATCTATACTCTTAAAAAAAAATTCTTGAAATCTCTGAGATGTAGTCTTACTTCTCTTGTTTGATGGTGATCTTGGATGCATTTTGAGGCAACAATATCGCTTCATTAACAACCTGGATTATAGGGAAGCGTATACCTCGAACAACTTTCCTGATAACACAGAACAGGGAGGAGTGGTTGATACACCAGAGGGTTGTTCCGCCATTCAGAGGAACCTTGACAGGCTAGAAAAACAGGCCCAAAGAACCTCAAGAAGTTCAACAACGAGAAATGTAAAGACCTGCACCTGGGGAGGAACAATCCCAGGAACCTGTACATGCTGGGGGCAAACTAATTGGAAAGGAGCTTTGCAGAAAAGGTCCTGGGGGCCCTGGTGGATACCAAGTCGAACAATCAGTCAGCAATATGCTTCTTGTGGCAAAGAAGGTGAATGGTATCCTGGGCTGCAATGGGAGTGTCAACAGCAAGTCCAGGGAAGTGATTTTTCCCCTCTGCTCAGCACTGGTGAGGTTACACCTACAGTACTCTGTTCAGTCCTGGGCTTCTCAGCAGACTTTTTCCATACTGGAAAGAGTCCAGCAAAGGGCCATGAAGGGACTGGAGCATCTCTCATATGAGGAAAGGCTGCGAGAGTTGGGACTGTTCAACTCGGAGAAGAGAAGGCTCAGCAGGAATCTCATCAATATGTAAAAATATTTCAAGGGAGGGAGTAGAGGATGGATCCATGCTCTTGACAGAGGTGCCCAGTGATGAGACTGGGAGCACTGGGCACACATAGAAACACAGGTTCCTCCTGAACATCACAAAACATTTTTTTACTGTGAGGATGATGGAGCACTTGTATAGGCTGCCCAATGAGGTGGTAGAATCTCCCTCCTTAGAGATATTCAAAAGCTGTCTGGACACAGTCCTGTGCAAATGGTTTGAGCAAGAGGGTCTGTAAAAGATGATGTTCAGAGGTCCCTTGTAAGCAAGGCAAAGTTTTTCTTTTATCCTATTAAATACAGATTCAGTTTTTGCCACAATTCAAACTGCTAAAATCATTGTTTCCATCTTCTTTTCATCTTGAATACATCTTTGGCAGTCTGACAGAAAACCAGCTACACACAAGTACGCATAGCCTGCAATCTCACTGCTGACAAGAACAGCAGACAAGACTGGGTATACCTGGGAGCAGCTAAAGGCACTATGGAAGCAAAGTTCCTCATACAATGTTTCTGCTTTCTTGATATTTTATCTGGTTTTGGCAGTCCTGCAGATTAAATCCTGGTTTCCTCTGCTGCAAGTACTGTTAAATTAATTTCACAAACCTATATAAGAATGATATCAAAGCTTTTATATAACTCAGTGTCTTTGGCTCTAAAAATGCAAAGCCATCAATCCACAGGCAATTTGGTGACCTTTACAATAAGTTTCCATTTTAGTGGCTAAGTCCTGTAAGAGAATACTGAAGACTGAAGTTGCCAAATGATAGCCTGAAACCTGCAAAATTCTGTAATCTGAAGCATAAAATGCAACTTGTAAATTTGTTGTTGCTGTTGTAGCATAATTTTCCTGTCTTTTTTAGTATCTCACTAATACCTAAGAGGAAGTAAAACTAAAGGTTATGAACTCAAGAGATGAATTCAAAATCATGCTTAACAAACCTGATCGCCTATGACAAAGTAACCTGCTCGGCTGATGCACGGCAAGCAGTGGATATTGTTTACCCGAATTTCTCCAAGGTTTTCGATACAGTTCCCCACAGCATCCTCCTAGAGAACTGATGTGTTATGGTCTAGGCAAGCGGTCTTTGCGGTGGATGAGGAACTGGCTGACAAGACACACTCAGAAGGTGGCGGTAAATAGCTCCTTTTCAAACTGGCAACCTGTCACCTGTCATGTCCCCCAGGGAGCAATATCAGGCCCAGTGCTGTTTAATATCGTCATAAATGATCTGGATGATGGGATCAAGTGTACCCTGATGAAGTTTGCTGACGATACCAAACTGAGTGGGGAAGTGGGCACTTTGGAAGGGAGAGCCACCCTGCAGTAAGACCTGGATAGGCTGGAAGAGTGAGGTAACAAGAACCTTATTATGTTCATCAAAGAAAAAAGTTAAGGTCTTGCACCTGGGAAAATGTAATTCAGGGGTGCAGCACAGGTTGGGATCTACCCAGCTGGGGAGCAGCTCTGTGGAAAGGGATCTGGGGGTCCTGGTGGATGACAAGCTCAATATGAGTGAACAGTGTGCTGCAGCAGCAAAGAAAGCCAAAAGCATGCTGGATTGCATCAACAGGGGCATCACCAGTAGAGATAAAGAAGTCACTGACCCACTCTACTCAGCTCTTGTCAGGCCACACCTGGAACACTGTCTTCAGTTTTGGTCTGTGCTACACATAAAAAATGTTGTGTATAAAAATGCTGGAGAGGGTCCAGAGAGGGGCCACAAAGATGATCAAAGGACTGGGAAGGTGCCATATGAGGGAAGGCTGAGAGAGTTGGAACTGTTCAGCCTGGAGAAGAAAAGGCTTAGGGGAGACCTTATCACCATGTTCCAGTATTTAAAGGGTGGCTACAAAGAAGATGGAGACTCCCTTTTTACAAGGAGTCACAAGGGAAAGACTAAGGGTAGTGGATACAAGTTACTCCTGGGGAGATTCTGACTGGACACAAAAGGAAATTTTTTCACAGGGAGAACAATCAGACATTGGAATAATGTCTCCAGGGAAGTCGTGGATACCCCAACATTGGACACCTTTAAGATTCAGCTGGACAGGGTGCTGAACCATCTTGTCCAAACCATGCTTTTGCCAACAGATGTTGGACCACATGATCCTTGAGGTCCCTTCCAACCTGGTATTCTATGATTCTATGAAAATCACAGGTACAGAAATGCAAAAATGTTCCTGCAAGGTAAGCTACAATGTGCATTTACAAAATGTCAGCTCTTCGGCACTGTCTCTTCGTGTATGTACTCTTTTCCCAAAGTAAATGTGCAATAACTGCTTCTCTTTATTGGGTAAGATATTTCACTTTTTTCATGCAGTTATAGTACATAGGTAACTCCTGTCAACCGACAGGCTGCTTGTGTTCCCAAATGCTCTTTTAGGAGACTGCAAATCATGAGGTACGAATGTAACAAATGTTTAAGAACTTAAAATCACATCTGAAGAATGTCCTGAAAAGAATATGATGAAATAATTGAAATTTTGAGATTAAAAAAAAACATTTACTTCAGTAAGAACATAAAAAAATTTTAAGATTGAAGCAAAAATAAATCGTCTACAGAGTGTTAACATATTGCTGAACCAACCATGACAGGGCACCAAACATTTTATCTCACCAAACATCTTACCTCACAGAAAACTTTATCTCGGAGCTTAAAGTCAAGGAGACTTTTCAGTAATTGTACTCATTGTGTTTCCTGTTAACAGCCCTTAACAAAGAGCTATACCAGATCTCACAGAAGATGAGAAGCACAGCCAGAAGGCTTACAGTTGTGACTTAGATACCAAGATGTAGCTCCTCACAAGAATGCATTTTAGAAATATAGGCCTGAAAATACTAAAATTCTGAAAGCTACAAACAGTATTTGTGAAAGTATGCATAATAGAAGGAACAAACAAATACCATTTGCCTACATTCTATTAAGACTGAAGAACAAGAATCTTTTAAAGGTACATATACACACACACTTTTATACAGATAAACCATTCACAGAACTTGTAAATGAAACATTTTTAATCATATATAAAAAACTCAGAAGGCTTTTACAGTTTTAGATGTATATCAAATTAAGCATCATATCCTATACATATTTTAAATCAGTCGAGTTACTTTGAGTAATTATGTACCTTGCAATTCTATTAGCACCTTGCGGTTTCTTAGAAATAAAAATACTTTGGTTGGAAGATTACGTATATTTTTGTTAGAGATAGTGTAGTTGGTGGTAGAAAGTAAGGTTCTGGTGAGTGTCCTTTCTACCACACTTTTGTTTCCAGAACTCATTAGCTGATGTTCTTTTCTGCTGATCTCAATGTTTCCATTAACAGATGCCTTTTGAATTAAGAAGTCATACATGGCTTTGGAAGTGTTTGATGATAAATAAGCCTAGTAGGACTGTGTGCACTGTTTCCAAAGAATTCGATTGGTCAAAATAAAGGGCAACAGAACTAACTCAGCTCTGAAAGAAAAATGAAGTCAAAATGGGGTGGTTTATGAATAGCAGGAGCTTTAGGGAGTGCTACGCTGAAAATTACATATGGACAATAAATGTTGATACAGCAAAATAAATGTGAACAGAAAAGATGTAAAAAAAATGTACATTTTTCCTAAAAAAGACAGATTTGCATGCTCTTAATGCTTACATTAATCAATCGTACCATTCCATTAAATATGTCAAGCACGAAGGATTATCATAAATCTTGAAACAAAATCTACTAGTCTCAGCAATTCTTAGTTATGTAGAACCCTAAATATTACTATAAAAGAAACAGACCACAATCACCAAAACTATTAAGGCAATAAATTTCAATTTCCGTAAGTACCAATGTTTATGCACAGTAAAACCATACCCAAAAAATACGCTAAAAAAAATTACTCACAGTCAAATTGTAAGAATGGCATTTCCAAATTGCCTGGCCCAAGTGTACAGTTGTTCAAGATTTGTTTTTAAGACATGGACAATGAAATGCAAAGTTTCCTTTCCAATATCTTGTTTAAATTGTTGATTGAAATCTGAGTATAGGTAGGGAACAAACATTTTGGAACAGAAGACTATAATTTTAAAACTTTTTGATAAATTGGAGCAGTGGATTGAAATAAAACACTGGGTGCAAATTACTACACTTGAGTAGGAACAATCCATTGTGCAAGCACAAGCTAAGGAATGACTTCCTAAAGATAAGCTCTTAAGAAAGGGATTTGGGCATTACGTAACAACATGGACTAAATAAATACTGTCACTCCTGTAAGAAAAATAAACAGTATACTGAAATGAATAAACGGAATCCCACCACTAAGATGACAGACTAAGTCTGAAGTTGTATTTATCTCTGACAAGCCTCACGTAGAATCCTGTGCAGAATTTTGGGTACCACACTTCAAGAAGATGCGCACTACTGGGATACCAGAGGCTGTTAACACAGAGACTTGCCAGGCTGCCAAAGAGGGTGTAAAGACGACTAAAAGACATGATAGGAGTCTGCAAACGCAGGAAAGGATCCCATAGAGGGAATATATCAGCTGTCTACTTACTGGGGAAAAAGTAAGCAGGGGACTTAAAGGATGGGAAAAGGTACACTACATTTTATGAAAATTGTCCTGATTGTATGGATATTGAAGAATCCTAATGATATCTCCTGGACTGGAGGTATTTCAAAACACATCAGCTGCCTAGCCATCAGTTAGGAATGGTTTAATGACAGTTGATTTTGTCCTTGAACCAGAGAATAGCCTCAATGGCCTCCTCAGATACCTTATACATGTTCCTTCTGTGACTCTATAAGCTTCCTCTCAGTACTAAACAAATGAAGAGAAAATAAGGGAAGCAAAACTGACTAAGAAAAAAACTGTCTGAAAAGCGTCTGACTGCGAGAAGTAAAATATGATAAGAATAAAACAAATCCTAGCAACATTTCAATGATATCAATAGGTAGCTATGGTACAATTGGTAATAATAAAAAAGCATTTAAAAATTGTTGCATATATGTGAGGGAACAGGATACATATTACGTAACCTTTCTTTTATCTTAGTCACTGTGGCCGTTGCTAAATAATATGTATTGGAGATAAACATTTCAAATAAGTATGTCTGGACAGTTACCTCACAAGAGTTCTCAAAGAGCTAAGGGAGGAGGGGGTTCCAGTCTGCCAATGCAAACTTTGTGACAAATCTTAAGACTGTGCGCAAACTGAAACAATGCTGATGTAAAAAAATCGTTATTTGAAAAGGGCAGAGAGAATATACTAGGCTACAGTTTGCCTGATATTAATCCCAAATAAACAAAAAAGTTGACAGAAACTTGACTGATACAGGTTTAAAAGAAAGATAAATAATAATACAAATCCCTATTTGTATAAGAATAGGTTTTATCAACTAAAAGTTTTTATAGTTCCTGGTTAAATTAGAAGGATAATGGAATATACTTAGATCTTGATTAGGCACTTAACTTATTAGTACACAACATCCTGACCGAAAAAAACCAGAAACAAACCTGTACTAGTTCAGTAAAGCATACATTAAATTTATTAAATATTGGCTGACAGATTTCAACCAGGAATCATCACTTAGTTGGTGAATTCATAGGTGAATTTCCTATCAATTGTAAGAACAAGAAACACACTCAATGTTACTGAACATTTTCATTTGTGAATTAGAACTACGAAAAAATTTCATGCTTATGAAGTCTTCCAGTTACAAAAAGACCATCTAAGTGAAAATAAAGAGGAAGGTAAATTCGTTACAAGGGATCACCTCATAATCTGGATCCATTCAAATGAAAACTGCACAAAGACAGGCGAGTGCAAAGACACATCTCTAATATCTACAGGGAAAAAAACAGTCAAAGTTTCAGAATGGTGCACTGTAATTTGGAAGGCTGTATGACTGCAGAATTTTTACACTCCTGCTGGGCAAGCAGCTCAGCTTCAATTTCTCTTACAACACTGTGGCCAAAGGCCCTAACACGCTTCCTAGCTGTGTGAACACAACGGCTGTGATTAGCAGTAGGAAAGTCATTTTTAATTTAGGAACTACACTTTTAGGCACAGAGCCTCCCACTGTTACAAACTTTCTTATTTTAAAAAGAAAATTAAGATGAATTTGAAGGTAAAATAATATGAAAACATGTTTATGATTGTAGTGCTACTGACTTAGAAACTTACTAGTGAAATTTGTTATTGGCGTGTAGTTTTTTCTGGTTCAATTTTTAACTTACTTGGATTTGTAATTTAGGTTCATAACTTGATTTTGTACATTTACACTCTGCCGCACCTTCTCAGCGGTTGTTCGTTATTTGATGGGCTTGGCTCTAAAATGAAAATGCATGATCGTTCTGGTAATCAAGAACCAGCAGATAACTGGTAGCAGAAGCAAAACAGCAGGTTTAAAACACACCGAAAGCAACAGATTTTCACAGAATGTGTAAGAGGCTTGTGTTACACATTAGCACTGGAAGTTATAGAGGTATAAAAGAAGTAAGAGTGTTTAAAAGTGGATTCATAGAAGAAAATTCCACTTGTGGCAGGTAACGCGGTACAGATATGATGTGGAGCTCAAGTTTAGGCACTCAGCTTCCAGAAACTCGCACAAGTGTATTCACGGAAATGTCATGCCTTGGCTGCCAGAAGTTTGCAATTCTTCCCTAAACACCTGTTATCAGCTACTGCTGGGAGACGAGGCATTGGGCTAGACAGACCTTTGTTCTGATATGGAATGCTCCTTGCTCACCGTTAGCACAGGTGCTTAAGTTGAACTCGCTTCAGGCCTTAATACGAAGACACCAGCTGGACATCACACTGAGACAGGGATCCTAACATTTAGCAGAACACACAGAGGGCTTGCAATATAGAATTGCCCTACAGGACTGTTTGCCAATACAAAGCAGAACTCACAGCTTCTCTGAACTGCAAAAAAATGTATCTCTTGCTGCTAAAATATGAGACAGATGATTATACTTTTACGGTGGAATAAAGTTTACTTACATCAGTATTACAGGAGCGATACCGCTTCCTTTCTCCAAGACAGTATTTGCCTCCACCTGAAGGCCTGAAAAAACATGATTTATGTGTTAGTGTATTTATTAGTAAAAACCCAAAGTTCATGAGATATACTAATGCATTATTAGTATAAATAAAAGTCCAAGAGATACACTTTATATAAATAAAAATAGAAGTACACGAAGTTTTAAGGTGAAAATTTATTATCTTTCATTCAATAAGAATTGTAGCATTGACTTGAATTAGAGTAGATATAAAACAATACCAGGCACTTGAAAATCATCACCCATGTAGTATTCATCTAGTTTGCATAGATCTCAAGCAATACAGTTGTAAGAAGGCATTGTCGTAAGTTATTTGCTTACTTTGTAAAACTAGAATGGAAATATGTAAACAACCTATGTGATAATTTTTTTTTTTTAAGTTTCTCATATTACACTTGAAAATACGAAAACAATTAAGAAACACTCCCTACTAAATACTGTAGCCAGTGAAGACCGCATTTTCTAGTTCAAGGATCCGATTCTGATTTGAATTAAGCAGTATTAAATCTGAGAAAACTCCAGAGTAAGCAAGTGTCTATTAATGTGAATAAGACAGTGGCTCTTAAATTCCCAAACTGTTCAGGAACCTCATCTATCTTCCATGGAGGTCAAATAACGAATTATCATTTACTTAAATGGAAGATTAATCAGACATCAGCTCTTTGGCTCATAACTTGAAAGCAGAAAGGAATAACATTTGGTGTTTTATAATAAGGAAATAAAATAATTTACCATTAACTAAAAAAAAAAAACTATACTATTTTTCACATTACAGATATTTAACCAAGGAATTTTTTTTTTCCTGATGCAGACATACCCCCTGCAAATTAATTTGCTCCTGTACTGTTAAACATTCAAAATTTAAATCACCTTTCAACATACCAACCCATGTATGTGGTGACAGGAGTAGTCAAAAAAATCTTAGGAAATTACTCATTATCCAAACAAATATTTCACTAGCATTTTTACATACTGCTGTGAAAAAAATAATGCATTTAATTTACTATTCTCTCAGTAACATAGTCTGACACATTATCGATGCATATGGATAATTTTTGCTTTTGAATTCACTAAGTAGTGCTATTTACCAGATTTGGTAGTTCTTGACAATGATAGCAAGTGAACAGACCACCTTAAGCATCAGTAATGTGACATTATGCTGTCTGCCTTGCAGAGTGCAGTGGAAAGCTATGGAGAGCCTGGCTTGCAAAACACAGGTACAAGCAACAAAGAACCTAAGCATACAGAGAGGAGAAGACAAGAAAGGAGCGACAAAAGCCACAGAATGCATTTTCATGAAAGAGACAAAAAAGCGTAACGCTGTAAAGAAAAAGTGGTCTTAAAAACTAATAATGGTGATTGAAATAATGATTATGAGACACGATAAGCACAGAGTAATACAACTGTCCTTCTGCCAACAACTTGAGCTGTGCCCCCAGAACAGGGCAAGCAGCAACAAAGAAGAGCAGCGATTGATCCAGCAAAGAACAGCAACGGAAATAAGGAAGCATTCCTTATCTGAGAAGCACTAGTGACAGAGAGACGAGCACTTACCTGGCAGGCCTTCTCTGGAATAGTGCTCAGGACATTGGGAAGCAGGGAGATGACAAGACCAGTACAGATACAGACAACAGATCAAGATGTAGCGGAGAAGCTGGCCCCTCTTGAGAAAGATTAGATGGACCAACAGGGAGTAGTGGCAAAGAGGGAAGTTGCTGAATTGTTTTAAGAGTCAATGGGAAGTCATAACTAAGGGTTGGACATGACAGTATATAAATGTATTGTATGCAACATGATATTACTAACTATGGTTTATAAATAAGGAGTTGTATAAAAAAGCTTGGAAATACTGTGTTGGTTTTTTAATAAGTAACTGTCTATATTTATTTTATATCCTAGACAAGCATTAGAGGTAATATGTCTTAAGAAAGAAATCTAAGGCATAATTTAAATATATTTTGCATGAACAGCAAGTTGCAGAAAGAAAACCATTCTGGTCACTGCTAAATATAAATCTAGCCATCTTTACAGTATATAAAGACACATTAAAAATTTTAGAAGTATATCTAGTGAACTTCTCCTATTTAAGTGTTTCTGTCTGCTATTTTGAAGACAAATGTTGGCAAAGTAGCAAAACATTTTTACAGATAACATGTGAAACCACAGTTTTGAACAATGTCCAAATGTGTCTTTTTGTTGGCTCCGGCTTACTTTAGCTACTTACGCTGGACTGTCACAGTGTCTTATTGATGAGGAGACTCCTCCCCCGCAGGTTCTGCTGCACTCTCCCCATATTGACCACGGACCCCAACCCCCATCTATGCTCTGGGGCCAAGTGCCAAAAGGTACGCACTCTCCCTGATAACACCACTGAAAGATTTCACAGAAAAACACAAAATTAGCTTCCAGGCTGACAGAGTTATCAGGACAGAAAAATATAAGGGTCAGGCAATACCAATTATAGGCATTAGCATTCTCTGTATAGATAACAAGACTAATATTTTACTTTTTCTAGCCATGTTTAGACATTGGTGAGGGTGTGTGTGATTTGTTAATTGTCTTCACTAAGTCCTGAATTATAGGTCCCTAACACACGCTAGAAGTTAAAACAACTTAAAATAAAGATTTTCTTTCTTCTTCATACATCCTCCCTAACGTTTCACCTTAAAGGAATTGCAAGTTGCTTACATTATTTTAAACACTAAGATTCATTTCTAAGATCAGTCTAGTAAAACACCTTCACCTTCGGATTCATGTAGGGGCTTCATTAAGCAACATGAAAAATTCTCTCCAACAGTATTCTTAAGAAAGTATTCCCTTACATTTTAAAAAAGAAAATCTGTACAAAGATACAATGGAAGAAGAATTTGTTGCAGTACTTCATATATATTAACCCTACAGACATAAGAAAAGTAATGCCAAAACATTAGACATGGTACAGAAAATCATTATATAGTTGTGACTGGCCTCTTGTTGAATGAACACGTGTACTTCACTCATGCAAACACTTTAAACTTTGCAATATTGTTACTTACATCAGACATACAAAATGACAGACAACCACACAAATGGCCAGTGGTTAAAATAAGTTCATAATTTCCTTAGAAACTTTTTCTCAACCACTTAGAAATAATCCTAGAGCCCATAGTTTGACCTACATTCTGGTATCTACTGCATCACTGAGAATCTGGAGTAGCTCAGTTACATAACCCTTTCCGACTGCTACAGGAGCAGGCTGACGCATGGCCTCAGGTCTACTGTGACCTGAATCTCCATATTTCACTTCCAAAAGGTGGGCATCTGCTGTTTAGCTCCCTTGAATTCCTGTAACACACACAGTATTGACCCTTTTCAGGAAGATAGCCAGACAGCTTCTGTGTCCAAAATCAGCCATATGAATTCGACAGAAAGCACCGAGACTTACACAGAAGACGTGGACAGATAGACATGTTCCTGTCCACCTGTAAGAACTACTAGAAGATTCAGTGTTCACTTTATACTGATAGGTACAGCAAAGCCAAGTGTTCTCTTCTCCTGAGTCCTACAGCCCACCTAAGTGAGCAGACTGCTGAAAAGTGCCTGCACACCATCAAGGCTTTCTTGGTTTCTTAATCTGCCACCAAACCGAGCAGGCTGGCGTTGGGCAAGAGGCTGGGAGTGGCAGGGACAGCTAACCGAATTGAACAGAGGGATATCCCACACCCTATAACATCGTACTCAGCAGTAATACAGGGGGGCTGGGTGTGTCTCCAAAGTAGCCACGGCTCAGTGAGTGGGTGGGCAACGGTCTGCTGGTGGGAGGTAGTGAGCGATTGCCTGTGATCTCTTGTTTGCTTTTTCTTTCTTTTCCTTTCACTTACTGAACTGCCTATCTCAGTGTATGAGTTTTTCTCACTTTCGCCCTTCTGATTCTCTCCCGATCCCTGGTGTGCTAGTTCGCCAACGACTGAGGAGAGGGCCAGGCTGCTGGATGGGGTGCACCCACCACACCCTTCTTCACAAAAATAACCCCAAAGATACAAGGTCTTATGGAATTATACTGAGGAAGGGATGGTTTATCCTTTTTGTAGTTCTAAATTTACAAATAGGAGGTTCACACCGATGAGCAGGTATTCATCAGAGTGATGTCCCTTCATAAGGACCTTCTCTTAAATCCAAACTATAACTGAAGTCTGCGTAACACATAATGCAATCTGTTTAGTGAACTCACATTTTTAGCTAGTCCATATATAACCAAATGGCACAGTGTTTTGCAATGCCTCCATTGGTACAGTTATGATTAAGTCCTTATGTGAATTACATATGAGGGATTAAAATGAGGGGTTTCTTTCCATTATAGTGATAAATTAAGTGACAATGATTTTATTAACTAAAGGCAATACTCTCCTTGTAGCATTCTATTGAAGATGCTGTGCAAGTACCTGAAGATTTACTTAATGTTAAAGTGAAAAGCTAAAAATTAAAATGCTTCTAAGAGTAAAAATGTGTGCTAATAATTTAATTAAAAATACATTATATATATATTACAAACATATCAAAATCAAAATTAAGACATGAAAGACCTTCAGAGTAAAAGTTAAGCCCACAAGAATATCACATATGTAAAACAGAACAGGCCAATCATCCTAACTCTATACTATTATGACTGTATGCAATAAGCAGGTGCATTTTACCTGCTTTGTTTTTCCAAGACTGTGTAAAATCCCTATACTGTGGAGTTTCATCTGTCATGCAAACATTGCCTGCTACATTCCCCTATTCCACTGTAAAAACTCTCTAAATGCTGTTTTTTTCTCTTCTACTGAAACTAAATTTGAGGACTTATTGCTCCCTTTAATGTCTCTTCTCAATTTCCTACTGAAAATCTATCTTTCACCAGAAGCCAGTGACGCATAGGATCTCCAACAGAGTAATTCAAAATTAGCAAGATCTTCATTATTTCTAATGGGACTACAGATATATGCTTCCTCCACAAATTATAGCAACCTCATCTGCTATAATGAGGTAAGGGCTATTGAGTAATCAGTATATGAAGAAACAAGAGGAGGTGACAGCTATTTTAAAAGAAGAATCCTTCATGAAAGGTTTAGAACTGAAATGCTAACTCTTCTACAAACATTGAATAAGTAACTTCCAATTAGTTCAACTAGAAACACAGAGATGATGCAATTGAATATGTATAAAACATGCAAAAAACTCTGAACAATGTGAGAAGTCTGATATTTTTCTTATAGAGATCATTAACAAAATAAAACATGCTATTGTGGCACATTTGAGATCACTTTTATATGAATATTAGCTGTTTAACAGAACTCAGATTTACAATAAAGTGTTTTTAGAAAACTCACACAGCAAGTACTCTTGAAGAAAATTAATTTCATCTTTTGTAGGGGAACAAAAAAGGTGAATTCAATTTAAATTTGCCATCTCAATTTCAAAAAGGTATTTTCATTCATTGCTTCTACAATTATTTTGCAAGAAAACTTAATGTCCAATAATAACTTAAATCATCACACAATCTAGCTATTTAAACTGCCCTTTTCAGCACATTTTGCTTTACTTTTTGCACATTTGCCCCCCATTTATGTCCCTAATATGGATCCAAACAACGTTAGAATGTTAGACAGCAATGTTGCTGTTAGAAACAGTTACTTTAATACTTTAAATTCAAAGACACAATAAAGCATTCCTACCAGTTTTGACTGACTGCTTTATATGCACCCCTTCCTCATCAGAGTCTTTTTAAAAATCTACCAGTTAGTTTACCTTTCCGAACACATCTCTGGGTATGCCAGAGAGAAACTTCACGTATATTTAAAATTATTATTACAAAAGAGTACCTTTTTGAACCCAGCCAATACGAAAAACCCTTCACCAAAGCATGAACATGTTAAAGCTTCAAAACAGAACACATGTACAAGTTCCAGCAGTAGCAAGAAACCACTCTATTCTCTTTCCCTGTATGCAGAAAACAGCTGAGTAACTTTTAAGGAAAACACTCTAAAAACCTTCAGGCATAGGGACACATCTACCGCGGAAAAATTCAACCCAAAGAGTTAAAAGTTTGGCAGGTTTATATAAGCAACTGAAAGAAGGTTTTATAATAGAGTGTTAGGCCATTTTAACTGCAGAAATCCCTACCAACCCTGCCAGTAAGTTATTAATGAACCAAATTTTGCTTTGAGTTAATTGTTACACCAAATTTACATTAATGTAACTAAGAGCAGAAAATTACCCTCCAAATAAGACGACATACTCTGAGATCTTTTTTAGGCGTTTAGAGCAGGGAACATCATTTATTATATATTTGGACAGAGCCCAGCAAAATAGGGCCTATTCTGGCTGTGGACTTTAGGTGTGACTGCAATATAAATGTAGAAATAGTAGTAGCAGTAGTAATAATATTTTTAGAACAATGTTATAGGATTAGTTCCTCCTTAGCATGTGGTAAAGAGAACTACATATTTGGAAAGAGCGCGTGTTTTCTGGTTTGTTGCTATCAGGAGCTATTAATTTACAGGAACCTTTGAAACTGCTTTTTACAGATACAATTCTCTGCTGTTAACAGGCATGAGCTGTTTACCTTTGTAAAACAATGCGGATTCTTTCATCTCCCTCTAAAATCTAATGACGGAACAAGATAATGACTGGAAAAGATTTTTGTTTAGACACCAAACTGATTAAAGCCTCTGGCAAGTGGACACAGCAACAGCGTCTTAAAAGCATCACAACTTCTTCGTTGTAGTCTCATGGTTTAAAAAATATTAATTGAGATAAATTGCTCCTTGTCATTGACAAGGAGTGGTGGTTCCAAAATAAACCTAGACTGTTGATTTAGGAGTAGGGCTTCTAACATTTTCTATTACTCTAATAAAAGGTAAGATTTTTGTTAGAACGGAAAAGGTGTCTCTAGTTTCATTGGCTAACTCTAGGCACTATATTTTTCCAAATGACCCCTTCAATGAATTTATTTAACATGGTTTGCCAGTATTTCCAAACTCAGCATGGAAAGGCCATCAGAACGATGCTAGGTCATGGGCTCTGAATGAAGCTGTCAACAAGCATTAATTAACTGTGATGACTGCCCAAAAGCTTTCATTCTCTTTGTTTAAACATCAGTCAAAATGCAGTGTAATCTTTGCTGAAACTAGCCCAGCTAGCATGAATGAGAATAGATGCTAGCGGTCCTTGTTAGGGAAAAACTCAATCTGGAGCAGTAAATCTTATGAACAGATGCATCAACTCTTGGACAGATAACGGAAATTGTTTAATATAATAAGCTCTCTTTGCTTTGCACAAACCTGCATAAAACATGTTATCTTAAAAAAAGACATAAGGAATTGATTTTTTTCACCAGTACATGTCCTGTATATCAATAATTCAAATATTTTCCTTTCCTCTTTAAGACCTATATAGTCTTTACCTTGTAACTGAGAAACGTTCTTTTACAATACTTAATCTAAAACTTGGTTCTAAAACTGTGCCTAAAAGTACTGATATACAGAAATCATCTTAAAATCTAAATTCACATGTTCAGATAGACACAGTAGCACTAGATTTATCTATTGCAACATTGAAATTTTGTACTTTTTTGTGAGGTAGCGAGGTTATCAGACTGCACAGCAAAGTCCTTTAAACAGTTACGCAAGTATAACTGAACACTAAAAGAATAATTCAAAGTCAAAACAGAAAAGTCACTGAGAAATATGGGCTTTTAGAAAACCCTTTTAAGGCAAAATTTGCCTATATGCTTGTATGATTCTGCTTATATCTGAAAGAATAAAGGTTTTTTAATCTTCTAACAAAATACCAGAGTTCAAACTCTAGATCTACTTTACATCTTTTCAAAATCCATGCCAGACCAAGAGCTGTAACAGCCCTTTATGGAAAGGTGCTATGAAATTCAACGAAGATTAAGCTGAAGAGGTTTTTAAAAAATTATAGTATGTAACAGGTTCAGGGTTTTTTTGGTACAGGCTATAGAATTTTATAACAAGGATAGATATTTTATTCAATTACACATATAAAATAATTGTGAAATAATTCTGTAGGACACTTCTACAAGGATGCAAACGTATTCTGAAACAATAACTCTTTTTTTGCACTCTTACCACTGCTCAAAAGTACTTTAATTTTCTAGTTCTTTCTTCCTGTAGTTTTTAAACAACAAATTGCTTCTTTGAACAACAAGTTACTTGTACTCACCCCTTTTTCAATGCTTCCCGTTTGGCAAAGAGTACCTTCAGCTGCTGGAATGCTGTTGGTAACACAGCGGTTACTTTTGCTGAGGCACCAGAGCTCTCTACACACTTCCTAGGAAAGAAGGCAGAAGCAAGTTGATCAGAATAAAAACTGGTCCTCATACACACACGTATACACAAATTTGTTTTGAAGAGAGACTATTGAGAAGTGGGCTGGAGAGAAATCTGTAGATAGATGGTTGTGAAATATTTTGAAGCAATTTCAAGGCCACCATATTTTACCTAAGAATATTCCACCAAAAGAAATTCTGGAAGCATCAAATTGTAGACTACAAGAACGTATTTTTCACACCTGCCACGCAAGTAACGTTTTAGCGTTGCTTTTTTCTTGATTAGTGCTAATACTTGTCTTAGTACACTTCAGTGTTGCTGCAAAAGTAGTCTTCAGATGTGCTGTATTATCTCCGTTACTGTCATTATCTGCTTCAAAATTACGTGGTAAAAGGATACTATTCATTTTGAAACATAAACCAGCAAAAATTATTTTTGTTTCCTTTAGTTAAAATCAAAGTTTCTGAGCTCAGACTACATGCACTCCTCTTCTGTAACACTTGCTAAAACAGTACAGTGTATTTAGTACTAATTAAGCTACGCACCAAAATATTTCCTTTAGGCTTTTTAGATTTGCAGCTGATATTTCATAAATTATTTAGCCTATCCTAGTTCCCTATACTGTCAGTGTTAAAAAACCACACGTTTTTCAAATAATCTTCTTTCCTACCATATTTTCTCATGTGGTTTTGCAAATTTACTTATTTAAATTAAGCCAGTTCCGTTGACATTGGAGATTCATTGCTGCTTCTGTTGCCCTTAGATTCAGCTATGCATGCAGAATGTAATCAGAAGTGGTTGTTTTTACAGTAAATGATTTACATGATAATTTTTGTTGTATCACTTTGAGATCTGTGCAAGAGTTCAGAACCTGCTTATAGATAACACTCTATTTTCAAGTATTTTTTAAATTTGAAAGATACTCAGATCTTTAAGATTATCTTACGATAGTCATCACTATTTCATTTTGTTTAATTGCTGCCTGAAATCATATCCTACAAAAAATCCTTGTCTAGATTCTATGGCTAAACCTTAGCAGAAAGAGCAAAAAGGAAAAGACAGTGTGAGCACATTAGTTATTAGGTGCCCCCACCTGCCCCAAAGTTCACTCTTTCTCTGAGGAAATTAATGAGTATCTGACACCTAGGCTTTTCTATACACATGAACAGGGTCAACTGTTAAGTTTTACCCTAGGATTGATGTTTCTTGCATTGCACTGCATATACAAATGGATTTCTTTATCTATAAATCAAGCAGCTGCAGTAAAAGTTCAACAATATAAGCTTTTCTTGTATAATGCAAAATTCTTTTCCAAATTTAAAATCATCTGGTGCCATTCTTGGAGGATTGTTAATACAGTGTATTTAGATTCAAGGTAGAAGCAAAGTATCTTTTTGAAAATCCATTAAAAACATATCGTATTAGAATGATCTGAAATTATGAGGAATGAGTACTGATGATTTCTGGAGTTTCAAACCATTTTTTGACAATTAGGCCTAAGCTATTTTGTCCTTTTTGGTGGGTGACTCTATGAAAAGTAAATCGTTGAGCCTCTTTTTAACAGAAACATTGCCACTTGTAAAAGCGTACTGTGTAGAACTATCTTACTTCTCAGGTTAGAAATGTTTGTTGAAGAAACACAAACAGTATAAATATTTACTTACTTAAATCTCTGAATAAAACATTTGCTTTTGCCACTCCGCTGATAAAATTTTCAGATTAAATTCACACTCACAAATAAATATATGGTTTAAAATATCAAATAGTACAGGGAAAGAACAGAAGATCCATCACAAAGATTATTGAAAAATCTAACTATATCACAAGATTCACAGCCATTAAGCTGCTAAAATTCAACACTAAATCAAATGCACATCTAAATCAACCATGACAGTATGGATTTCAAAGTGAAAACCTAAAATTGGTTCCCTTCAGATACAGTATGAGGTGTTCCTGTCATAATTCTGCCTTGTTTACTTCTACATTTCATTTACTTGCTCATTTTGTTGAGCAAAATTACTGTAACTTAATTGCTCATGTTTCATGTGCGGTTTACATTGTCAAATCATAATTAAGTGTGTCTGACTGACAATTCTACTTCTGACCTTGTCTTTATCTTGCCTATGATCAAGTTCAAGCATTTAAACTAATAGCTGTGCTGATTCTGCAAGTTTGGTTCAATGTTCTGAAAAGCCAAAAATTCTATTGCATTATGAAACGAACATTTCAACCACTCCATACAGACAGGAGCTAAAAATCAGACCTGGGTAACAGTCTGGAATCGGAAAACATCTACATTTTGGAGTTATTTGAATCCAGAATTCTGGTTTGTGCTCCAGAGTTTACATGCAGAATTTCACTTTTGATATGCCTACACAAGTTTATCATCTAAGGGGAAGTAATAATTAAAACACATATTTCATTGCTAGACTGATGTGTCCATAAGTGACAATATTTGACAATTTCCTTCCAATAGGATTCTCTCTGTATAGTCAGGCTTCTTCATGGCACTAGAGTCCTCCAAATTCACTGAACTATCATCACCCAGACATTTTAATTCCAAAGAAATAATCAGATGAACCATATGAATTAAGGGATACAACACTCCAAAACTATTTTAGTCGTTCATCTGTTTGCAGGATGATTCTAAGCATGCCAGCTCACCTCCCTACTACACAAAAGGAGAATAATATTTTCCTTCCTCCTGAAGTGCTTTGGGAGACAGAATGAAAACCACTGTTATCAAAACTAGGTATTATTACTGACATGGTCTGGTAGTCCTTATTCAGACTATAATTTTAGCAGGAGTTTGCCTCAGTAAATCCCTAAAGACAAAACAAAACTAATGTAAAATTAGTATGGGCTGTGTCATACTACTAATATTTGAGCAAAAACCTCTGCTTAAATCAGAAAGGAGTTCTGTTTGAGGCAGACATACAATATTAACAGAATATTCACTTACGGAAAACACAGACAAGTTATTAAATAAAATAACACAATGTATCAATTTGTAGAAGTAATTTAGATTAAAAACAAAAATAAAAGTATTGTTGTAATTTCTTTTAAATATAGCCAAACCTATTTAAGAAGTTGTTTATTTTCCCCTGGTGTTTTGCATTTTAAAGAAAGAGTGGAATCTGAAGTATATTCTCCATTACCCTGTATATGAAATGAAAATTAATACTAATAGTCATTTGAAAACAAATAAGATAGCTACAAAGAAATGGAAAATCCATCTGTACTGTTATTTCATTAAATGAGAATGGAATTATACCAGGTAACAGTATGAATATGTCTTCTTTATTTTCAGCTGATTTTGGAGAGTTAATAGAGAAATTCTGACTAAGGTGCATGAAGTTCTCTGTTCTCCAGCTCAACACTATACCTAGTACTACCTTAGTTTCATAGTTATTGAGTTTAGCTATTTCCTTACGACCATCAGCCCATCTAAGCCACTATTTTTAATAAGCCAAGCTAAAAAAACACAGGAGGAAAGGTCAGCCCCAAAATCACTAGTAGAAAATATACTGCTTTTTTTCACTCACTAACATATACACACACGTATGCACACACACCTACTCCCACCCACCAACATAAGGTGACCCTTTAGGGTAGAATCCTTTTCATTGGTGGACACAGGATGAAGCTAACATATCTTTTGCCAACATTAAATTTGTGTGAATAATTTACTGAAGCTAAGAGAAAGAAGTATAATATGAAAATTAATCAATGACCTCAAAACCAGTCTCCAAATGTGTGGATGTAGTAACCACCAATTTGTAAAGCAAACAAGGGAAAGCATTTAAAAAATCCAGGAAACATAAACTGAAGCTGAGGCCTTTCACAAGATCAAGACAAGATAGATGACAACATGTAACGGTGTATCTTAGAGCTCCATGACTTCAGTTTGGAATTCGGATGCTTGTATTTGCAGTAAATTAAACAAAGCTGAACCCATCTAGAGAAAAAAACCAGCAAATCATATTATCTTCTTTTTCCCTAAGTGTTATCAAAGATGGAGCCTCCTTCTGTTGTGTCATGCAGAGTTACATACAGGCATTTCTAATTATGTAACAGCTAAGCATCCCATATCATAATCATCATAAATGGTAACAATACAGCACAGTGAAAATTCAGTAATATGAGCAAAGATCAAATTGCTGTGCTGCTCTTAGTGTTTTTAACACTAATGAAAGCCTCCAACAAAAGTTAGCAATTTGGCCCATAATACTAAAAAAAAAAAAAAAAGATGGGAAATACATTCACAACGCATATTAAATTATGACAATTTGGGGGGGGGGGGTGTCTTTAAATATTAGGATTTTGTGTTACTTCAGCACGTTTAACCTATAATACGCTGCACCTCTTGATGAGCATTTGCTAAAATAGAGCATAAAAATAATTAGCTTAAATTGCAACTTACAATTTGGATCTGAAAGGCATCAACCTAGAGTATTTTCAGCCTCAGTCCCAAAATACTGCTGGCAACACAATAAAAACTAGAAGGCTATAAATATGGGTGAACTTCAGAAGGTTCAAAGTTTAGTTCAGATAAGCACTTAAAAGTTACCTTTTTAGTGCTCCTCTACAAGTGGTGCAGCATGTTGTGAATCACAACATGCTTAAAGAACGTGAACTAGAATTCAAAGCTTAAGTTGTATATTCAAGTTACCAGCACTCTACCCTAAGTATTGGGTGCTTATGTGAACCTTATGGAAAGTACAGACGCCCCACAAGTCCAATCAGCTCCAAGTAGCATCCTCCCTTTCAAACCCATGTGACCTATTCCACCTTTATTCAAACAACACTCCAGTATCTGGAATCTCATCTACTATCATCTAACACACTATTCCACCTTTGATCACTAGCTTCCCCTTGCACTTTCGAAACACCTTTCATAAGATCCAGGCATACTGGTGAGAGAGAGAGAGAGAGAGAGAAAGGGAGAAGGAAGGTTGGAGACAAGGTAGTCCTAGGAAAGAAGAAAGGGGACAACAGGAACTTCCTGAAGGATGTAAAACTGCTTCAGGATTCAGAAAGAGGAAACCTTCTGAAATTTCCCTTGGCTATACACATCCCAATATTAAAAAACAAGGAGGAACAAAATTCACTTTAAGAATAAAGCTGAAATGTTCCAAGTGTTCTTAATGACAGCATGATCCTGTAAGTCTTTCCACAAGTAAAGCTTGAAACTTTAATAATTCTAAATGCAAAAGGCCTGCACAATAGTGATGACAGGTTTTGCACGTGACCGGAAAGACCTGAAGAAATAAAAAATAATGGAAAGGTTGATAAAAATGACAGACTGTAATAACAGGATCTTCAATTCCACTCTTTCCCTACAGATACTTCTAATATCCATTTGTGAGCAACACAATACAAATCCATCTGACTGAACTACTTATGCTTTTGTACCAAACACCAAATATAAAGCAACTTAGCCATAGTTATGACCTATGAAGCTGGAGGGAAAAAAAAAAAAAGTCACTTTTCAGTGAGTTACTAAGTACTATCTACTAAGTTACTATCTGCTCTCTATCTAACTGAATGCAAATCCTAGTCATAGTATCAACAGGTGAGTAAACAAAAGAGAACTGGTAGTTCTGGTGCAGATATACCAGTGGCTTCTCCGCCTTCTGGAAAAAACAGCTTCCAGCATCTGCTTCCACCTTCCTATGAAAACCCTACATGAAGCTTAATACCTTTATTTATGTAACTGGAGTAAATCACATCAGCATTTCATGAAAAACGTAACAGTTTAATGCACTAACATTGAAGTTTGTATCACCCAATTACAACGGTCAATTGTAATTCGGGCTACTTTGCCTTAGAAGAAATACTGTAGAACCGCTGTGTATAGCAATTTGTTTACTCTCTTGGATTTGAAAGTTATCTGACAAATATTTTGGTCATTACTAACTAATTTGGCTAAACTATCCTTCTCTGAACTGGCATGTGGGAAACTAGGAAGCAGTTAAGGTATGACAGCTCCATGTCCTGTATTTCTATAGTCCACACATTCCAAGCAACTTTCCATTAATGGTAATTAACTTTATGGCCACTCCCCATAACTCACTAAAAACTTTCTAGAGACAATTAAGGCAAGGGAGCTATTGAAGACAGTGGGGCATCTCCTTATTCTAAGAATATACCTTCATTCTGGCTGTTTACAAGCAGTAAATTCATAGCTTGAACTCTATGTGTCTCCAAAAATGCACTAACAAAATGCGATTTGGTATTCAAGTTTAAAGCTATTTTTGATGGCAAACTAACTGGAAAACCTAACTGCAAACATAGGACCATGATGAAGAAGAGAGCTACATGTCATCAGCTAAACTACACTACCTGATGAATTGAACTCTAGCATGAAGTCCAAAGAGTGGTCCTGCTGATTTCAGTGAAGCCATGCTTGTACAAAAAAAAAGGAGAGTTTGTCCCCTTTTCCCTCTAATATAAATACTTACTGTCACCAGTGATGGTGGAAAAGCATAAATTGCAAAAAAAATACACCAAATAATTGCAAGGCACTATCTCTGAAACCCATGTTAGCAGCCAACAGCTTCACAGATCACAAAATTCACCAGGGCAATATCAACAATATGCATAAAGTATTATTCTTAAAATGTCTCAGGTTTTAGGCTCTGTCCTAAAAACATGGGGACCGGCTCTAAAGCAAAGCATTATTTTGAACGACAAAATCAGTACTTTACAGTCAGGCATATTCTAGGTAATTTAAACTCATAAAACAGAAATTCAAAGACAAGGCTGGAAGTCTTTCCTGATTTAACCCAGCAACAGCTCACAGCCAACTGTTACTAAGCGGATTCTCAAAGGTTAAGGAGGTAAGGAGTCAAGGAAAAAAGCTCTCCTTACACTCACCTTTAGAAAAGGATTGAAAAAGGTTCTGAACTATCAGGGAACTGGCATAAAAACAGAGCATGCTTGTCAATCAGCAGAAGAGAATTCACACAGCACCACCCTAGAAGATGTAGCATACCCAGCAGCTGCATAAATGAACAGGAACTAGCGCTGTTCCTAATAACCTCAAAACCTCCTTCTCCAGTGAATCCAATGAGACACCTGAAAGTATGTGTTGCATTTAGAAAAAAGCTAGAAGTCAGTATTATATGGCCAATTTTCCACCATATAATAATTTGCTTCACTGTAAGTCATAAATTTAATGTTCTCCTGAATCTGAAAGTCTACCCTAAAAATGAAATATTTTAAGTAGCTTGAGACAATGCCTCTCAATTCTTTATTCAAAGTATCTATTTCTTCACTCAAAGTCTCTAAATTTGCCCCTGCATTAGAAATGGTAGAAAGTACAGTATAAAGAACAATGCACATACAACATCAACTTGCTAACACATAGTTTTCAGCTCAAAGAACTAAAGAATCTTTTGAATTCTTGTCTGACTTAATGTGCTGAATAACACTGGGAAATCTGACCAATAGCCACAATGCTTTTGCCGGAACCGTTGTGTCCATAAGTGACTAAACAGTTTAATTAGGTCTAGTACTTAAAATAGTATCAAAACAACTACACAGAGCTCCTTTTAAGGCCAAATTGGCTCCTTGTCAGAAAACACACACACAGAAAGGCAGGAACTTAGAGCCCCTTTAGTACTTTGTTTCTGATGCTTAATTGTCAAACATCTCTCCATGTATTTAACTTCCAGTTCTTAAGTGAGAAAGGATGCAGGTACTTAAAAGTGCCAAATTTTTTGCAGGATTCAGACATGATCTACGATCAGAAGCAACAAACAGTTTAAAATAAACATACAGAGAGAACGGATGAGGAAACATGGGAGAAAAGACATTGAAAAGATATTAACAATGAAGTTATATGTTTGAAAGAGGTCATTTTACTAAAGGTTAATAAGACATTATAACAGAATTCCAAAGGAGAAAGAATATTAAGATTTTCCAAGTTACTTTAAAAACACCAACTATCTCAACAGCTACATCAGGGTCCAAAGGAGACTTGTAATTTTTTGGCTTTTGATTTGAGATTTTGGCAGTTTCTCTTGCCATGTCTTGCATCACAAATCAGTAAAGAACATGAGCAAAAGAAAAAGGCAATTTTCTCTGAAATTTCCCTTTGGCTTAGAATTTATTTCCTTCTGGGTCACTAATCCGCATGTTGGAATTCCTGCTCTACCCCTTTTGTAGCAGGTACTTCAGACAAAAACTAGGTCCACTGTTAACTAGGTATTTTTTACTATGTTTTTCCATCTCTAGTTGCACATTCGTCTGTTAGAGTAAGGTCAATGGACTGTTAATGGTATCTTCATGTGAATAGTACATAAAAGATTAATATCCAAGCACTGACTGTTTACTTTTGATAATGAAAGAGCTGAGCAGAGCATTCAACATAGCTTTTAATGGCATTTAAGATCTAGTTCCACTACACAGTTCTACAAACCCTTTCATATATGATTAGGTCTTTCTTGTGTGGATATTTTCTATCCGAACTACCAGCTTCCAAAGACCTCTTTTATTTCCTCACTTCAAAACTATCACTTGAAATCTGTATGATAATAATTACCACAGTTACATTTTCGGAGCATTAAGGCCACGGTGCGTATTATTTTTAAATGTAGATGCTATTTTAAATGCATATGATTTCTTAGAATAGGTATTACCAGACTTCTACAATAAACTGTTATATAATATAAGCAGTCTGAATCCTGTTAGTAAAAATAGGGAGTTTTTTCTAAGACACTTCTAAGTTATGTTCACACTGATAGCACAATGATGGAACACAAGACACTGTATCGGTTCAGAGGACTGGTAATGTCATATGAATGCTTAATTTTTTTAACTATTGCCTAAATTAAATGTCAACCTCATTCTTTTTAACTATAAGGTAATCCCAACAAAAGCTTTAAAACAAAAAGAAAGTAGAAGGCAGAAAGCCACGATTACCTACACATCTTCATTACTTCCAACTGCTTGTGGTCTAAGAAAGAAAGTGTACTGTGCAGCGTGACAGTCACAACATGATTACATAGTTTAACAGTGTATGAAAAAAAAACCCTACAAGCGGAATAGCCAGATTTTACACATTATTAACTTTCTACTTTAATTTAAAATGCAGTATATCTCCAAAGGCTGTGCCATAAATCATTAAATACCTGCAGATTTCCTTAGTCTGAAAATGAAAGAGTGTATGTGGTGAGAATTTGTATAGAAAAAAGAAAAAAAAAAAAAAAATCTGTGACTTAGATGTAGTGAGAGGAAACAGGGCCCTTAAACAACAGTGGTGGTGAGAACTTAAAGAGTAACAATAAAGGCCAAAAAAGGTTTGATGAGTGATCAGGAGTAGAAAAGCCAGTGAGCTAGCCAGCCAGCTACATACAGTTTTTAAATCCTTTGCACAATGTGATCTGCCAAAGAGGCATCCCAAGAATAATATTGTATTTATCACACCAGGGATATTAAAAATGGACTTTCTTTGTAGTTAGCCTTCAGAGAAGTAAATAGAGTAGAAATTCAATTATTACATTGTTTTATTTGAATAATCTAAAAATTAAAATATTAGTAAAACTATTTACATTTAAACCACTAGATACGGTTTCAAGGTTTATTTAATTTAGTCTCAGCTGATTATTTGATAACAAGCACAGCAGAATGAATCCTTTTACTACTTCAGGCTGCAAAATTCTAAGAATTTATAAATTTATTGTGTAATAGTCTAAGTGTGTAGGCTTTTATTTCTACTGTAAATATATTTATCTTACTTATTGTACACTGGCACTTGCAGCCTAAGCTTTGCTAGTACTCAGCTATTCAGTATTCCATTCATCTATCTAGCTTCGTGGTTCCTCTGTTCCCATAACCATAATTCATCTTTCCAAGAAAAAAAAAGATCTGAACAATGAGAGAAACAATAAACTCAATGTCAGGGGAAGGGAAAAAAAAAAAAAGAAAAAAAAAAAAACCCTAGACTTGATAAATCAATAGAAGTACAAATGTAATTCCAAAATGTAGCTTTAAATTGAAAAGTTAAAGCCAATACAAGATTTCATGTTTCAAGATTAATACAACATGAAACTGATCTCATTTAACTGAAATAAGGGAAAATTCTGTAGTACACTTGAAAAAAAGCAGGATCAAGTGTTTTGGGCTCCTTTTATTCCTAAAATTAAAGAATTCTTTCCCCAGCTCATTGTTACCCACACATTTTGGTGTACAGTACACACAAATGACTCAAGCAAAAGATGCAGCATAATGATTTAAATGTACCCTTTGCTTACGTATATGGCACCAGACATGCTATCAGAAATCTGTAACCCACTTCTGCATCTAACTAATGATTTATGTTATATAGTAAGATATACAAATGACTAAGCAGAACACTCAGCATAAGGATTAAGACTTCTTACCCCATATTTACATTGGCGGGATGTTGCTCCATACTGGAAGCGACACTGTTCATCAGCATCATACACCTGACCTGGGGCCACAGCTGGATAAAGAAAGTCACGCTTGGGAGGCTCATTATCAAGGCAAGTACCACGGCCCGAACTGTTCAACATAAAGGACCAAATCAATTAGGAATTCTACTGACTGTAAATCACAGTAATGATATCATGTATCTAGGTCTTACTTTTAACAGCACTGGGTGTGAAACAAGTATGATTGCAATAAACACACAGTAAGATGGTACACCCATAGTAAAAAGAAAAAATAATTAGAGGGAATTAAGAGATTAAAATATTCTTTTCATCAATATTATTAACAAAAATGCTTATTTTAGATTGTGAAATAGATTTCATATATTATCCTTTTTTAAAATGTGATAATTTCTGAGCCACACAAGACTGATTTTCATTTTTGTTTTAAGATTCCTATTTGTTTTCACTGAAGAATAGCTATATTTGGTCACAGAATGAAAGATAAACAAATCAAGCAAAAAGAAGAAATTCTGTTTACAATTCTTAATGAACCTTCTGATCCATCACACAACTGTATGTACGATCTTATAGATATGAGCAGCTCAGTCGGTTTATATAAAAGTAAAACACATTTAAATTTCAATATGACTAGATATTTATAGTGTTAGGACCTTAACATGTTTTTCCATTCGAGTGAACAAAATAGATACAGGGGTAAAAATTCTGTAGGATCTTCAAATTTACCTATATTACAGGGTGTGAAAAAAAATGTACGGATCCAAGATCTGTTCTATTATATCAATAATATTTAAAATACAAATTTCATGTTAGAACTACAATCATCATCTTTGAAAACTTTAACATTTTCTTCTTTTAAATTCACTGTTTTGTTTGGTGGTTGGTCTTTTTCTTCCCCCCAAAATATGGCCATATAGAACCTCAATTTTTTAGTGTAGTGGAATAAATAATAAAGAGAGCCAAATGCAGACAGAGTTCTGTTTAGAAAACTTTGTACTTTGCTAAATATAATGATTCACTTTTATTTAGATAGTGTGCATAAAAAAGGACAGATGCTTTTTTACTTTCATTTCACATGTGAACAAGTGAGGATTTTTAAAGAATTCTTATGCCAACACTTTAAATTTTTTTCCAACATTCCTACAAATTTTGCCAGCACTTAGGGTTTTTTTCCCAAATCTTTTCCATGCACATTGCCAAAGGAACATAATTTCAGAAGTGAATGTTCTACACTGTTTTTTGGAGAACTCCAATTTTCTATATTTTTCATCTGTAGATAAAAACAGAGCAAAAAGCCTCCTTTAACTACACATTTTATGTTCTCATTTTAATCCTAATTTATTCAATTCTCTGAAATTCTACAATAAACCTTTTGGAAAAAACAAAGGCACAAACAATTGCTGACCATTTCAGAAGGCGGCAAACTACAACTAAGGCAATTAACCACGAAAATACTGAAAAAAAAATGATATTCAGTTACTAATCCATGTAATTTTAGTGTGGTTCACCTGCATACGCATACATACACACACACTCCCTCAGCTGAAATCTACCTGTAAAAAACCAGCTGTATAGTTCTGGCATAAAAAAATAATAATGTACTTGCCCCTTTATACCTTTTTAATTATTGCAAGAATATACATTTTCTGGTAAGAAAAGTTGGAAAACTATCCTACATTCTTTTCTACTATTTTAGTGTTGTATTTGGCATGTATGAGAAGTACATGTTAACAATACAAAATGAAAATAACTCAAAATCAATCTGATTTTTCTGCATTGTCCAGAACAAAGTGCAGGTAGAAACTTTGCTTAAACACGCAATGTGAAGTTTAGCATTTGACATCATCTTGAGCTAGCATTGCATTTGATGGGAACATTTCCATAAATACCAGTACTGTAGAGTTTGGTCTGTGAACTGGGATCCTGTAAACAAACGGACAAGGGTGCAGCATTTAAAAAACCTCATTACCTTTGGTGACTCTCACCATAGGCATATGTAATCCTGCATGAATGACATTATAGAATTAGAACTAAATATCTAAATTCACCAAACTTGTAAATTAAAGTCTGTATCTACTCTACAAGACATATACTTGCACAAATGTAAGTCAAAATCCTGGAAGTAAATACAAAAAATAGGTCTCTTCTGCTCTAATGACAGGATTTTAACCATAATGAAATATTGTTGTAGTAGTAAAAAAGCAAGAAAATTACTACTAAGCAGTCATTCACTTGCTAGCTACATTACAACACAACCTCTCAGACTGCAAATCTGTTTCTCTCTTTCCTTCTGCTTCAGTTCTATTATTTCTCTCAAGTAATTGAACAAAATTGACAAATTTTACAAACTTAGTGAGTACCCAATACTTATTGTGTAAATTGAAGTATTTTGGACAAGAAATAGCATGTGTTACAGAACACATTAGTAAAACCAGGGTCTGTCCATGAGTAATGAAAAGCCTCACCAAAGCTCTGCAAAGGATGAACCTGAGGACCATATAACCTTTCCAGACAACTCCTACCGGACTCAGGACGGGTATAAAAAACTCTTGAGTCTATGTCCTTGTTCTTCTCCCTTTCTCTTTGCTGCAGCAAAACCCAGATACTCAAGAAAAAAATATGCTAAATCTAGGGGAATGAACCAAAAGGGTGCAAGAAGAATAATGGTATCATAACATGTTATAAACAGAGATCTAGCAATTATTATCAACCAGGCCCACAAAGGTGAATAAAGCTCTTTTTGTTGATATAAAAAAGATAGCAGGAAGGGAAAAAATGTCCAAATATCCTCATCCCTGCAACTTGCAAAAATCTCTACTCACAATCAGTTTTGTGCTTTGTGATTTTAGTTTATATAGGATACACATATAAAGTCAAAAAAACCACAGGATATTGCTGCAGACCATTTATATTTTTGAACAGCGAGTGGATAAATCTTTACTGTCTGCAATAGAAGTAAGATGATCTCAAACTCACTTCACATTCTATTCAGTCCACAAGATACTACTAGTACTTAAAAACTTTCTCATTTTCCTAATTTTAGGTTAATTTCATGAGGCTTTATGGAACACAGTTTCATCATTTCAAGCTAAGCTGGATGTAATTTCATCCCAATATCCAGTGTAGTGTCTCAACATATCTTTGTAAAACACCCTACGATATAATTTAAACATTGTTTTTTTATTTTAGTATCACAGGTTAGTCAATTAATCTTCTGTTTTGAAGGATACCAAGGGTACTACAGAAAGCTTACGCTCTCAGATATGCTATCACTGCTAACTGCTTGATCAAAGCCGCAGCAATCAGGGTTTCAATGATTCAATGTTAGAATCTTTACAGACTGACCAATACAAATTGAGGATCCTCCCCATTGTACAGACATTGCTGTTCTACCCAAGGACAATATAGAGAAAAAGCAAAAACCATGGATGTAGACCTTTCAGGTTTTATGGTCCTATTGCAGCACCTACTCCCAAATGTCTCAGCAACATATACAGTACAACACAACTCCTTCAGTGGTTGAAGAAAATATACTAGAACACTGCCACTGAAAATAGGTTTTGAATGTTACAGAATTGGTTCATTCATAATGATGTGAACTATAATGCAAGATATGATTAACAATCATAAATCAAATGTATTATAAATATTTGTAATTATCTAATATAGCTAAACCATTCTATACATAAATATATGGATAGTATACATAATATTTTATTTAATTCTGTTACCGAATTACCCATAAAAATACAGGGGGAAAAAAGTAGAATTATTAACTATAAACAGTACATTTAATGCATATACACACATATAAAACCATGAATTATTTATGTGCCTATATACAACACTTGGCTCCTAACAGAATCCTTACTTCATATTTATTACATACTTTTCCTGAGTAAAAACTTGAGATCTTTAGAGAGCACCAGGATATCTTTCTGTACAGGTTACAAAAGCTTCTTAACTTCACATTAATGATTAAACTCTGCAGATTACTCAACAGCTGACAGATAATAACATAAAAATTTGCAGAAACAGGGCAGAGGTAATGGAAGTATGACTTGGAGTGATATATTTAAAATTAAAATGAACCAGAATAGGATTACTAAATGAAAACATTCTTGAATGTTAGGGAAATTCAGATACTGATCTGGATTTACCATTCACTCTGATGATAAATTCTACTTCTTTCCAATCTTTTATGTAAGGTTGGCTCTACATCTTACTATTTCACAGCAAAGACTCTCTAATTTTGTACAATCTTTTCATAACACTCAATTTTTCTTTTATTTGGTAGGAGATTATTTGCTGTTTCTTTTATGTACACTTTCCTCCTCAATACAGTCTGCATTCCAAAGCATTCTTTCTTCGCTTGAATAATTTCCAGCATCTGTAATAGGAAAAATCTATTGATCCATCTATCAAAATGATTCACCTACCAAAATCTACTGGTATCTGGCCTTGAGAGTTTGAGAGATACTAAGCTATAAAATATAGGGCCAATTTGTTGCTCTCTATGTATGTATTTCATCAAACATTCTACACTTAAGTTAAGGGGAATCTGCTGATGATTCTGCCCTTTACAATTTCTTTAAATTTAAATAACCCAAGAGGCAAAGTCAATGCTCAAAACCATATTGCCAGCCCATGATTACAGATTTTTTTTTTTTTAAACTGGGTAGCCTTTTAAGCAAAACAAGACTTTCAAAGTTTCAGAAATTCACAGTAATTGGGGACATATGCTTTTTATTCAATCATGTTAGCTATGAAAAAACAAATCTCAGTAAACTGTAAAGAAAAAAACAAGCAAATTATAATCTGAAGTGTAGGTCAACAGATAATACTGAATGTAAATTTTCTCCACTGATTTGAGAGATAGATGAAATTTTGAGAGAATTACTGTGACCTAGTCTTGGCTTATACTTAAAAGTTCAGCTATATTTCCGGAGTACCAGGGGACTGGCCTATATGCCACAGATAGCATAGGAGGCATATAGAGCCACATCCTATATTTATCTTGCATATCCACTTGCATGTCCAAGATTTTGGGGTAGATGACATCTGGGCCCAAACACTAAATAATTTTTTATATTGTCTACATGGGCTTGCTTGGACCACACTGGTTTTGGTGACTTTCCAGACTTAGAAAGGTGTAGTCTCAGATCTAAATCCTGCTGTATGCCAATTCTAGAGACTCTCCAAGAATTTTCTGTGATAGGTCTTTATATATTCAAATAGTCTAAAGACTCTTGGTTCATTTGCATTCATCTTCAAAAGACAATCCTACCTTTGAAAGACAGAGTTGGCCATCCTGCTTCTTCTAACACCTTCTCCTATCCAATACTGGCAAGATTAACGAACTATGATTCCAGAAATCACCCAGATTTTGTTATTACAAAACACAGAAGTAACTGAATATAGAATTCTAAGCAGAAATTATCTTCTTTACGTCTAGGTATCTGCATGGCTTTGTAGGCACATTGTATAAATATATTCTGGATATAATTAAACTTACATGGTTTTTTAATATATATACATGCTGCATACAATGAAATGTATCCTAACCGTTTTTCAGTCACAAACAATATTTTTAGGCTTGGTTCATTTCTCCTACAAACAGACATTAAGGGTTTCTACTCCTCTCACAAAAATCTCTGTTCTCTGATACTGCTCTTCAAGCCTTCAATTCTGAGTGAGTATTTCTGCATTTAATTCCATAAAAAGTTCGTAAAACATAAAGCCACTGTAAAGCACTTATGAACAATGCAGTTGATGAACTGAATTCAGTTAATCTTTCACTACATAAAGCTTGACAAGACAATAGCTATTATGTGTTAGAAGAAATGTTTTCCCCAGAAAGAAATTATTTTCTTTGGCCATTCCAGAACCTGTGCTGGCTGGCCGTCCTTCTTCAGAGTTTTGATAGATATATTAGCCATACATAGCTTTGCTTTGTCTTATTGTCGTCCTTTGATCCATATTTATCCTCTATCCAGCCATCCCACAAAATAAATTGTTTTCCCAACTAGTGCCTGACTGAATTGATACCTTCCGAATGACACTTAATGGCTATTCCTCAGTAGCTTTAGCCTGAAAAGTAGTTTTAATAAAGTATTGAGGAAGGGAAGGATGAGGCTCTACTTTGAGCGTCATCATGATGACTTCTGTATCAAAATATTTCTGCCCGATGACAAAGGACAATGCAGTATCTATACTACAGCACAAAATTTTTGTAGCAAATGGTGACCCAAGCTGTTAAACTAGTAAATCCACCTTAATCTACCTTACCACATAATACTGTGAACGCATAATAAGCTTTTAGCAAAATTCATTCCAGCTACAATATCCTGGTGCCGTGACAGCCCTGACCAAATTTGTATCCAGATCCGAGCCAATAAATCTAACAGGTGGTGTGGTATGTCATAGAGACTCAGGGTCTCAGGCTTCTGCTTGAGTATCTGCATTTCACCCCATCATGTTCTATCTTTCTTGTTAGACTTAGCCAAATGAAAACTGGACATGCAAATTCAACACAGAATAAAATACTTTCTTACTTGTAGTCTACTGGGTCCTGTCCCAGCTCTTTTTCCATTCTTGAGGAAAAATGGAAAAAAAGGGGGCAGAATCTAATCTATTTGGTGACCCAGGCAGAGGCTTTTGCGGCTTTGCCTCTAAAGCTCTAAATTAGCATTTTCCTCATCTGTTACTAAGTTATGATGAGGCATGAGAAAAAAAGGAAAGAATTTTTCCTGTCTGGATGCAGACCTTTTTGCTCCTACAGGAGCAGTCAGGGAATTGCTACCACATGAAACTCCCTATTTTTATTTGCTTCTTGCTCACCCATCATTACCTGAAACAGGAAAGTATCTGCTCTTAAACCTGTTGTGCCTTAAGGAAAAGTGTGAAGAGGTAAAAAGAAGTCATCAAGACTTCTGACAGCTGTCCTGCAGCTACCTGTGTAACTCTATCTCAACAGCTTCCTGCTGTCATTGAGGAGATGACATGAAAAGCTGAGCAGAAAACCAGAAACTGGAGAAAAAAGCCTACCTATTCTTCTTTTTGAAATAATAAAACAACCTTTTTAATTAAAAAAGTATCAATTCATTTATAGGCTATTAGAACCACAAACAATAAGAAGCATATTTTTATAATGAAAAGATCACATCTGAGAAATCCACCATTTTTTAAAATAGATAGCAAAATTAGATGGAGACGTTATCTTTGGCTTTTAGTAAGTTATTTAACACAGTATCCTATAGAATTGGAAAATCTATTCATAATTGCAATGCATAAAATAATGTTTATCCAAGGTGGCTTTGGAAAAAAAAAAAAATCTGGGTTACAAAAATACAGCAAAAATATTCTTTTATTACCTTTTATATTCTTTTATTATCTTTTATTATTGAAGCTGCTAAGTGTAGATTTTTTTTTTACTCTAGCTTAAATAACACTTTATATTTTCAGTAATGAATTTTTTTATTAAATTCACAGATGGTAGCAACTAGAGTACAGTTGCAAACACTTGCAATGATAGGGAAGTATCTCAAAAAACCTGAAGCGAATAGAACATTGCAAACAGAACTCATCAGAGTACTATTCTGGCTTTATGCTAATATAACTACGATTTCACTGGCATCCCACAGACTTAAAAATGAAACTTAACAGTGAATCAAACGTAGGGAATGGAAAGCAATAATGGAGATACTAACAGTAAACAATAAAATAAATTTAAAAATGAAACATAAAGTAGAAAGGCACAAGCTAAAAATTATTTTAAATGGCAATAAAAATTTGAAAGATTATTGCATATATATCAAGTAAAGAAACAAGAAAACTTGTTCAGGCTGAAATTTAAACCTGTGCGCGAACTTTATGAACAAATATCCAGCTCTATTACATTTGCAGCATAACATAAGCCACAAAACTTTACCACGTTTCTTTCTCTAAACCCTTAGATTTCAAACAACTTAATGGCTATCTGTTGAATTACGTCTTCATCAACAGACAACTCAGAAGGACAATTACGGGATCAAAATGGAGTTCAGAGAAGAGCAACAGATAGAAGTAAATGAGACAAAGAATAGTAGAACTGTAACATTAAGAAAGAAACCCCCAAATGCTACAAGAAAATACCTGAACTGTAAGCTTACAGTCAGAAGCTGTGAAATAATCTCTCAGAAGAGATGTGAAAACTGTATTCTTTGTCATAGTTAAAACCAGGCTGCATGACATACTGGAAAGACTACTAATGGGAACAATGTTGAAGTAACAGAAATGATTGGTAATGGTAAAACCAAACTATCCTCTGTGTGTGTATATATGTATATATATTTTTTTTTTTAAGTAACACTAGTGTTAAATGGATACATATATATCTCTCCTGAGGAAATCAATTTATATTGTGAGAAACCTGTGTCACACATGTATGTAAGGATGACTTATTCAGTGTGCTTTAGTTTAGACACTCATCTTAGACACTCCAATACATAAAATTGGGTGGGTGCTCAGTTCAGTTGAGACATACAAAATACCTTAACCTGACACAGTAACGGAAGACAAGTCTTTTTGCTCTGAACAGCACCAACATTAAATGTCTGTTTCTGCCCACCAACTCTATAGCGAGCTCTAACACCGTTTCGGAACAATTCCCTGATTCTCCACATTGGGATGCTACATACGAACCAATCTAACAAAAACGTATCAGTGTTGATAGGTCCCTTCAGGTAAGATTCAGAATACAGCACCTTATTCTGATGTTAGATGCCTGAAAGGGGAGAAGTCTGTTTTGTTCTTAGTAGTCTCATGGTTATAACACTTGACTGGTTTAAGACCATGTCCTAAAATACAGTAAGAGACTGAATTATTGAACAACCTTTATTTCTCAAAGGAATGATAACACTGGTGACACTGAACCTATCAAACTTTGCCATTTGCTCCAATAAAGCCCATCTTACACCATTTAGAAAAATCCTGTTATTAATCTGTTCTCAGTGAACTCATAGTTCTGTGTTTGTCTTCCACAACATAAAACACATACAAAACCTTCATTATGCATCGTCTATACCAAAGTATACATTGATCTGAGCACATTTTTTAGACTAACATATTTAGACTGTTTAAATTTTTCATAGAGAAGTAAAATTTCAGGAAGCAAACTACTTCCAGATAAAAACACCACAGAATTATAGGTTAGCACAAATTTAAGGCATTAATATAAAGATCTATGCCATCCCCTCCTACAATCTCTATATTCTCATCAATAGTACCAAAGAATATTGATAGATAAAAACCCAGAAGACTGCATGAAAAAAAAATCTGAAAGAACAGGGCTACAACCTTGTTCCCTTCATTAGATTTCCTCACATTATCCACACATTTTAAAAAAAATACCTCCCATCATTTAGCCGAACTCCACCCTTCTCTTTCTCACCCTCGGATTAATGAAGTAATGAGATAAGATCAGGACTTCAAAATGTTTTGAATAAATTAAAACTGTAAGGTGGGGAATGAAGCAGCAGAAGCTTGTGCCGTTACATAGGAAAAGTGCTCTACAAAACAAAAATTTTAAGTCACTTGTTGTATTTCTGTTCATTCGAAAAACGTAAATCATCAGAACTGGTCACTGTATCTCCGCTATCTACCCTGAAAGGTGTCAATTTCTTGAAAACTCATGATTTTTCATGAGACATTACTTACTCTAAGAAACTGGTGATGTAATCCCGACTGCAGGCTGACCAAGAGAAAGGGTTGGTGTTTGCTGTAATATGAGCTGCCATTAGCTTTGCTGCTTCATGACCTTTGGTCCCACAGGAATTTCCAATTCCATCGTGATTCATACCAAAACTGCCCAAAAGAGAAGGAAACAGCCCATTACTTTTCTATAGCATCAGACATCTCTTAAAACTTAATGTCACCTTTATAGAAATCATGTTGGACCTAAAAGAACATACTTAGTACAGGAGAACTCCGAAGTGGAGAAATAGGATCAGTTAGGGTTGCAACAAATTAATTAACTTTCAACAAAGCTGATAGGACTGTGGAAAAAAGAAATACCGCAGAAGAATCCTTATGCCTTAGAAATCCTGCACTGCTGAAACACATCCTTGGAGCTATAGTTCATTGACATAACCATCAAATTAAAACTAGAAGTAAATTCATAGAACATCCATTTGAAGACTTTCATTACAAACTTCCTTTAGTTAAATTACTACTTTTATTCCTTAACAATCAACAAGATACACCTGACTGGCCTGATATAAATGAAGCACCAGAACAGAATATTTCTTAACAGTACATATTACCCTAAAACTCCATTTACGTAGTCTGCATTTGACTAATTTCCGTTCAATCTTTTGGGGGGAAAATCTTATTTCTTTAAATACTAACCTTTGGTCAGATTTGTTCCTTCTTCCAAACATGGCCCAAGGCTTATGAAATCAGAGGGACAGGTAGTGAGACACATATGAGCCTCCCTGACCATGAGACAGAGAAGTGGTTAAAAGGAATGCCAAAACTGAGCTTCTGCACATCCAGAGCAGCGAGACTGTCACTTGTTGGTGTATCGTACAAAGAGTTCAGTCTTTGAAGCCTTCTGTAAATGGTAAAAAGACTGACACCCTGATTTCTTATCATTTGGGACCACAAAGTTGTTGAGGCACTCTGTTTTCATTTTCTAGAAACTTTTAGGACTGGCTGCCAGAAGATACAAATGGTAGTAGATTAGAGGCTGGCCACTTATCTACTGAAATACCACTTCATGTCACTTTCTTTACTGAAAACAGTGATAGTGGTGTTACATTAATTCGAACATATTGCTCCAGAATGTGGTATAAAAATAGAAGACCTTCATGTGACTCTGAGCTTCAATACACTGGGTGCTGACTCACCTCTGCTGCTGATCATAACAAGCTACAAGCACAAGATTATAGCTAACCATTCCTTCCAAACCCCATTAATTGATGGATATAAGAAAACAAACATCAGTGAATGATGGATGTTTCCTACAGGCTGGGGAAGAACTTCATCAAAAAAGCATCACTTCCTTGCCTATGGGATGTCTCCCTATGGAACGCTTAGTCTCTAACAATTCCTGCGTATATCTAGTTCAGTGTATGATATCTCATAGATGCAGAAAGCCATATACCATATTATACATGGGAAAGGTCTGATTGACACCATAGATTAATGTATCATCAAATGAAGAATTGAAGAATACCCCTTGTGTATAAAAAATAGATTTTAAAAAAAAAAACCTCATTTGAGAAATGTATGTATTATAGTGAAACTTTCAGACCAGTGTTAACTGTTATGCTCAGTCTTCAATATTGACATGTGTATTTGGGAAAAACTTGTCCAACGCAACAAACTGAACCAGAATTTTACGATGAAAAATGCCCTAGTTCTCACTGCCATTATTTCCTACCATTAGGGGTACTCCAAACAGAAACATTTCTTTTTGAATTGTCTCTGTACCAGAGGGTTAATGGTTTTAAATTTAAAGAGCGTACATATAGATTAGATCTAAGGAAGGAGTTCTTCACTATCAGGGTGGTGAGGCACTGGAAGAAGCTGCCCACCGAGGCTGTGGATGCCCCATCCCTGGAAGTGTTCAAGGCCAAGTTGGATGGGGCTTTGAGCAATCTGGTCTAGTGGAAGGTGTCCCTGCCCATGGCAGGGGGCTTAGAACTAGATGATCTTTAAGGTCCCTTCCACCCCAAACCATTCTATGATTACAGAACCACATAGAATCACAGAATCACCTGGTTGGAAGAGACCTTTAAGATCATCAAGCCCAACTGTTCACCTGTACTGCCAGGATTCCTAAACCATGGTGTCATCTGCGAACTTACTGATGGCACCTGCACTCAATCCCCTCCTCCAGATCATTGATAAAGATGTTAAAGAGAACAGACCCCAGTACTGAGCCCTGGGGGACACCACTTGTGACCGGCCGCCAACTGGATTGAACTCCATTCTCCGCCACTCTCTGGGTCCAGCCATCCAGCCAGTTTTTTAGCTGGCAGAGAGTAAGCTCATCCAAGCCATAGACAGCCAGTTTCTGCAGGAGAATATTGTGGGAAACAGTGTCAAAGGCCTTATTAAAGTCTAAGTAGACAACATCCACAGCTCTTTCCTCATCCACCAAGCGGGCCACCTTGTCATGGGAGGGATCAAGTTGGTCAAACAGGACCTGCCTTTCATAAACCCATGCTGACTGGGCCTGATCACCTGCTTATCTTATACATGCCAAGTGATGGCACTCAAGATGATCTGCTCCATGACTTTCCCCAGCACCAAGGTCAGATCAACAGACCTGTATTTCCCTGGGTCCTCCTTCTGGCCTTTCTTGTAGATGGGCTAACCTCCAGTTGATTGGTACCTCCCCCTGACCTCCCCCCCTCCCGGGACTGCTGATAAATGATGGAAAGTGGCTTGGTGAGCACTTCTGCCAGCTCCCTCAGAACCCTTGGGTGGAACCCATCTGGCCCCATAGACTTGTGCACATATAAGTGGTGCAGTAGTTTTATGTACAATGTCTTAAAACAGAAAATCTTAGTTTTTAATAATGTCTGTGAGTGGCTCCTTTATAGAAATCGGCATTTGGAGAGGTGGGAAAGATTTGTATTGGATCACGCTGACTAACTGTATCTCATATCCAGCTTATACCTAGTTGGTGTATTCGATTTGTTAAAGAAATGACAGACTTCAACTGTCTGGGAAATGAAATTTGTATCTTTTGGTCCTATAATAAAAAGAATAAACTTGTATTTTAATAGCTCTCCTTCTTCTAACAGCTCTCCTTGTGAAAAAGGTGATGCTGATGGGGGCAGTGATATGCCTGATAAAAAGTATATCAGTGAATAGAAGCCGAGATTCCTGATGCACACAGGAATTCAATGTCTTTTCATTTTTTATAAATATTTATGCACCTAAATCATCTATTCCCTTACAAGAAGGCTCTTCTTCTTGCCCCTGCTTATGAATTTAGGAGGAAACTGATCATTAGGTGCAGGTAATTTTTTTCTGATGCTTGGAAAGGGGTTTTGCAATTACTGTCATCTATTTCCAAAGATGGTAGTGGCAGCATGCCATTACAGCCCAGTAATTTGCACTGCTATGGCCAGGATTGCAGATGAAAACACAGTTCTGTCCAAAGCACCAGTTTCATTTCCATCAGAACATGTTGGTTATATTTGGCCTCCACTACATTAAATCTATGTCTTTTACAAAAGCATGTTTGCAATTAGATCAGGATGGGAAGGCAAGGAAGACAAGAAGGAACATAAAATACTCTTTGTGGAGCCACTGTCATAATTTACATATCTTTTTCAAACTCACTAAACAGATGCAGACTGTATTTCTTTCACTGGCTCAAAAAGCCTGTCTAAAACTGCCAGTATAATTTTGTCTTTAAATGAACAGCCAGATGAGCGAGGAGAGAGTGAAAAGTCTTCTCAGGTGACACAGGAGTTCTTCTCTTAAGCTACCTTTCCACCTACCATCTTGAGGAAAGATGTTTCACCCAGCAGTTTTGGTTTTTTTTTTTTCCCCCAAGCATTACGGCTCCTCTTTTCCCAAGAGAACACTTACATTACATTTAAGAATTGTGCAAAGCAGCTACACTAAGAACTTTAAAATGATAAATGAAACTCTCATGAAACTTGTCTATAGTTTGTAGACTACTTAAAAAATACTAAGGCAGCAGCAGAATCTGACTAGTGCTATATGCCTGTTTTAGTTACTAACATCTGTAATGGAACAGATGCCTTTTCCCTTGACAATCTGCCTTTATTATATCTAGAAAAATTATCTGAGGGAATTATTTGTAATACACAACCAACTTAAGTCAGGTGAGGCAACAATGTTACAGGAACACAAGCAAGAGAAATATGGTAACATTAAGCACTTGACTGTCTTGTCCATTATCTGTGGCTGATTTACAGCTGTATAACTACATGTAACTCTTTAAGAAAAATAAACCTTTCTTTCTAAGAGAGAAAAGAAACTTTAACCTTTAGAAGTTTTATTATACTAATTATTTGCACAAGAAGAGATAAAATAAACATACAAACTACCAGCGATACGGGTCATTTTCAAGCTAAGTATCTCGACCCAGGTAAATTGCTAGAGCTTCCTCTAGTGCCTCAGCATGTTAGTTAGACACACTGCTCTCACAACATTTATGGAGAATGAAGCAAAGGCCAGGGAAGGGTCATAAAGTGCACCAGTGAAGAATATTTTAGAAATTTCTAACTGTAAATCACTACTACAGTAAGAAGATGGAAGACATGCTTGAACAAGTATTATTCTATTAGCTCTAAGACCTAAAGGGTGAATTATAATGTGCTTATAAAAACTGCCAGTTTATTAGCTACCAACTTTTTCATGAACTTTGTATTTTTTTTTTTGTAGGACAGTGTACTTATTCTCATAATTACAAAAAAGAGTCATTTAAATCTATGTATGTATTTCATATAAGCTTAGAATGTCTATTCACAGCCTAGCTTGAAAAAATAAGAAAATCGTCAGCTTCTCTATATCTGTAAATGTTAATATAGCTTCGAATTGCCCCTTTTTAGTGACATTAGAACATATATGAGGAAGGAAGAAATGGAAAACTAGCTTGTTTCAGCATTATTTTGTTCAATAAAAAGTGCATAAATGTGAATATAATCTACTATTAATGAATAAAAGACCTTACCCCCACCCTACAATATCAAAGCTATAAACTACATGTAACATGTCTACTAGCAGTGAAGTATTTGTCAATTAGTACGATATTATGGTAATATCTTTGGAGAAGGCACAGTCTTCTTATTTTATAGTTTTATAGTAGTAGGTCAGCACTTTTTCTTTACTTATTTAACCATATCCCTAATACCATGTTGTAAGAGAAAGTTCTCCTCTTTCTACAGAGCCCTCCACATATGTCTAGGAAATGGTATATAAAAGTAGCTTCATAACAACATGCAAATAGCAACTCACCCTTAAATGATATGACAAATAAAAGAAAAAAAAAAAAAATTTAAAAGTGTCTTGAAAAATCAGTTTAATTTAATTTAGGATCACAAACATTGATAGCATTTATTGAATCTACCTGATAGTGCATTGTTGCCCTCAAGGGAAGAATCAAGGTTAATTAGTTACTTCACTTTCTATTTACATGTCTTAATGTGGGTCATAACTTTAACTGCTGATTTCCTGCATTGTGAGATCATTATATGGTTTGGAGCATGCCTGATCCTTTATTATGAAGTAATGCAGAATTTAAAACTCTGCCTTCTAGAAAACGTATTACTCCCCTGAAAACTTTGGAAACAAACTAACTGAATAGTGGTAGGTTTCTAACAAGTGTATCTGCCATGAAATTAAACATAACTTTAGCATTCTTTTATCATAACATTTTCCCCATTTACTTCCTATGCATCATTATTCTCTGACTTACAGCTAATGATCAAACAGCCCATCAAATACAATTTTATATATTAGCATAATTTAGTATTGAATAATTTGAGTATGAAGCTCTTAATAACACAGCACATTCTAATTTTCTGAAAAGAAATGCAGCTTACACAGAAACCTGTACTTTTTTATGGGGAAATGACAAGACTTCTATGGAAATATTAGAAAAAGTAGAGCACAAACTTCCCCTCTTGGTTTACATTGCCAGAGCTATCCAGCTTTTATGCCACAAGAGTAACAACAAGTATGGTTTGTGTGCTACACAAAGCCGGAGTAAGAACATATCAGGTCTCTACACTGTAGGCCAAAATGGAAAGTATTGGCTCTAATCAGGAAGCAAACTTCTGAGCTCAGATTTCCTTTGGAAATTCATGATACCCTGAAGGTTATGGTAACCTTCCTATTCACCCCCATTTACTCTTCTTACACTTAAGATCTGTGAATTGTTGTTACATTCCTTTTCCTTGATTAGAATGCTTTAATGTTAGACAAATTACTTTAGAATTGTAAATTCTGAACTTCAAATAAAATTTCAAAGATACTCAGACACAAGCCTTTTTTATATTGTAAATATATACATGTCACAGAAACCAGAATTGTTTTTCTAGTCTTATGTTTATCCTTCATTTTATATGCCCAAACATCATTAAAATTGAAGTCCCAATGAAGAATTTCTTATAGAAGCATGCTTTTATACCTTCAATATTACAAACGCAGACATAGAACAATGTTCCTTTAAGAAAAAAGACCAAGGCAGGCAGGGGTGTGGGTGGGTGGGGTGAGTGAGGAGTGAGAATGTGATTTTGTATGGTGTTATATGGCTTGTCCAGCCAAAAACTGGACACAGTTACTTAAACTATCCCTAAAAATTTAAGGCATCTTTCAGTCAGTCCTAGGGGACGAGATTTAACTTGTTCTGGCTGGTGTTGAGGTGTTCATACAGGGTAGATTTTAGATGGTCTGTCAGCTCTGCTGTAGTGGAAGATGAAAGATATCATTATCAGCATATATACAACAAAGATGACAGGATCAACTGGAGATATGTTCATGGAAGAGCTGACAGGAGGAGGTGTAAGTACAATTCATCCTAGTTGTGTTTCGATTATTTTTGAAAGCTATTTTGAAATTTGGTAAATGTGTCCCTGTTACTTCAGATTGGAGTATTTTCCTTCCAGTTGTGTAACATATACATTCCTTGACATGCGTTTCTTCTGAAAAACACCTCACTCAAACTCAGGTCCTATAATGCAGCTGAGGTTTGACTGATCAAACATGAAGCTCACTGACCAGTGAAGAATGAGGAAAAGACAAACAGCTTATGGAAGTATCTATAGGATTTCCTAGAAGAGAAATATGTACTCCAGCATTGAAGATCAACTTTCTTATATGGAAAGCAGAGTATTCATGCTACTTTACTTCGCATAGGGACTAAAAAAATTTTTTTTTAAAAGTGCTAGAATTGCAGGCACGTTTTAGCTGTGTGAACTAATTCAGAACTAAATTCATGCTTTAAAATGCTGTTCCTCATCTTAAAGTCAATCTACTATATTATACTATAACTTACCTATCTTCTCATTGTTTCTTACACCTTCTTCTTTTCATCAATATATGACTGCCAAAATCCTCTGTATTTCAATTCATTACATCTTCTATAAGTCAAGACAATTCTGACTTTTCAGAAATTACTTTAGCCACCAGCCTTTTCTCCCTGCTCCTTTCATGCAGTTCTCAATAGCTGTCTGTCATTAGTAAATTCTTCTCTTACTCGAAATTTGATGGGCAGCTATCTGTTCTAAGCCTATCCCACCATCTTCATGTTTTGACATTTCCTCCCTCCCCTGCCTTTTACTTTATTTGTTCTTTTTCACTTTGATATTTAGTTTCTGGATCTGAGCTAACTCCATAGGACTGCAACAATAAATAGCACAATGCCTTTCTTTTAGGGATAGATCTCTTTCAAAGGAACCTGGAATTCCTTATCAGTTCAACTAAGCATCCTACACAGCATGCATGGGACAAGCTAGGCATTTTATAAAGCATCCAAATTAAAAAGCATAGAGCTCAAAGCCCAGTAACTCAGCTGGTAGCAAAACAGAAAATCCTAAATCTTACTACTTGTCTGAGCATAAGAGCATATTCAAACCTGCAATAGTTCCTTTCTTCACTACTAAAATGTCAAAATTTGCATGAAAATGCAGGGGATACACATTCAATTCTCACTCCTACCATGAGAAATCGCTGGCTGTGGTTTTTGCTTACCAGAAATCTTAAGTTCTTTGGTGTGAAATATATAATGGTTGGAAAGTAAGCACTCTGTAAGTCAAGCAACGTAAATCAAATTTCTGGAGACACTATTCTGAATGTGAAAGGACCCACTCTGAATTTTATCTGATTCATAGAAGCATTAAAAGTAATACAATAATGTACTCTGAACCATGCATAAGGAGGAAAAAAATCATAAAAGTATTAGTTTAACACCATTCTTTATGCCATCAAGAAGGAAAACAGAGTTAATAACAATGTATGGTCATTTTCAATTAGAACAGCTGGTTATGAGTCCCAACTCATAACTTAATGTACATAGCTTATCTGCACCAGAACTGGGTTATAGACACATAAAAACTACAGGTGGTAAGGAATGGACGTTAAAAAAAAAAAATTTTTAAAATGCTTATCAATATTTAGCAGAAGTTAGGACTAACCGTAACAATGACACTCACAGCCTCAGACTCTTTAAGTCTTCAAGACTAAGTGCTTTTCTGGATAATATTCTTCAACCAAATGGATGTTACTTGGATCAATACAAGGTTAAAAGATTATATTTAATACACTATGTTATACAGAAAGTCAGACTGAATGATCTAATGACTTGTCATCACTCTTAACTTTATAAACTACTAGTAACTAACAATAAGTTGAGCCATACTTCCATCAAGAAATCTTACAAATCCAGTTTTGGAGAAAATGTGGATAATCTATCAAAACATGGGTATTATTATGAGTACCATTACCATTCTCTTTTAATCACAAGAGAACTTTATTCTTGAGTCCAACATTTTCTTAAAAAAACTCAGTATTCCATGGCAACTATATAATTAATAAAAACACAATCTTCTGATTTAATTGAGTGCTTTTTTTGTTGTAAATTATATATTCAGTGTAGGTTTGGGAAACCTAGGGTTCAGACTGCACTTCTTTAACAGTAGGGATGTCCCTTAAATGCTTCTACTTTTAATGTGACAATGAAGCAGATTTCCTATTTCCCATCGTACGTCTGGAGAGAAAAGCAATCACCACGGTAAAGGAAATACTTTACAAGGGTCCTCAAACTGATTATTTTACTTTCATATGCAAGTACTTTCTAGTAGCTACTAGGAAGCAGGAAGATAAGAGGAAATAACAACTTCCTTGATACAGTCATAAAGGCATTAAGTCACCGTGTGAGTGAATGGGAGGTGACGTGGGGATAGAACAAATCGTTATAAATCTTGAAGATTTTTTGTTCGCATATTCTTCACAGCTTTAACAAAGGTATCTACATGGCATGTTCATTTTTAAGATCAAGCTTGCAGATTTTCTTTAATCACTGTGCATTGGATAAAAGCTAAAGGAATATAATTTCTATTTTCTTTTCAAACCAGCATTTGAGATGCCATGCCAGCTACGCGATGAGGTGAAAGCCTCCAAGAGCTGCTATTTCAGAATTTTAAATGACCTTACATATAAGAAGCCAAAAGATAAGGAATAAAAAAAAATTCCTGTGATCACAGGATACATGCTATCACTATATTGTTTTTCTTGGATTCTAACCAAAGCCTAAACTCTTCAAACCAATTCTTGTCATCATGCCATCACTGCACGATAGAATAGCTGCATATATTTAAATTATTTTCATGAATCTGTGGAATAACCTACATAAACGATGTAGTTGCATGACATATGGATTAGAATGAAGATGTGATTTTGGAAGATGGTTTTTCTTGTTAAACATGTGACAAATCCACAGCAAGGTCACCTATTACTATAAGAGATGTTATTAACAAGAATTTCAGAACTATGAGCGATGTGGAGGAGCACTTTCTTCAACAGTGGAAATATATTTTCCTTTACCATATCTTTTTCAACTCATGCAAGTGAAGGAAAAGAAGGAAGGAAATTAAGATGAGGAGAATCACATGTGTTTTAAATTAATTTTGTCCAGATCTTATACAATTGCTTTTGGATTCTAAAGTTCATCTACTTCAGTGCTACAACAGTGATTTTTTCATACATAACATAAATGAGATCATATTTGCCCAGTTATTATCTTGCATGATAGGTGGGTTGGAAATAACTGTTTACTTCCAACCCATTTTTTTTGATAAGCAGATTGAGAGCATCCATTTCAGTCTGCATTGGAACTTTTAGCAGTTGCATCAGTTAATGATTGGAACAATATGTCATCCATACTCAGCGTTGGTCAAGCCATGTAAACAAAGAAGGAAACCTCTGACTAGAAGGAGCCTAATCTTTTCAGAGAATGTACCAAGAATGCTGTCTTTTGAAGGAAGACCTGAAATATTTCCAGACCAAACTCTACTCAGATTTTATCAGTCTCATAATATCATGCTCTTGAAAATGATATACTGATGCTTAAAATGTTACAAGTGATGATATGACTGCTCTACAACTGTCTTATATACTTCTTGCTTGAGTGAAAGATGAATAAAAGTGTATGAATATTGACAACAGAATTAATGTTTTAATGAAAATAGTTTGAAATATATTCAAGACAAAATAAGAAAAAGCAAAAAAAATTACCTTTTAGCTGCTTCATAAAAAAAGGCAGAAAAACATAAGGGGCAGGAGGGGGGTGGGGGGGTGGGGGATTTTCAAAGCCAAATATTTTAAAATATGAAAGACAGTAGGAAAGCTGTGAGCCAAATCTCAAAAGCACAGATTTAAGTGGAATCTGAAATCAAAGGGTAAATAATCAGTCTCCAGTTCTAAATTTGAAGCCCTTATACTAAATAAAATGTACTGCCATTCACGAATACTATATACAGAAACATGGAGCACCAGAATAGAGATGGTACACCCATGCAGGAAAAAAAAAAAATCTATTATTAAACTACTACGAAAAAGGTGATACATTAAAAGGTATTCTTCTTTCAAACTCACTCACTTGTGGCCAATCTCATGTGCAATGGTAAAAGCTGAACCTAGGCCAATGTCTTCATTAATGCTGCAGCTCCTTTCAGGCTCACACATTCCAGCCACAGAGGCCAAGCCTGAATAAACAGAAGGAGACACAAAGGGTCATGCCAAGGTGTTTCAGTCTTGAAAGCCCTAGTTATAAATGCCTGGATTCTTTTTAATAACCTCTATGCACAGAAGGAGCAGTTGGCAAAAGGTTAACTTTCTAGTCATTTGCAAAATCACTGGGGGGAATTTCACTTTGCCGGCTAGACATTAATATTTTTTGAACTGCAGTCAGTACTGGAAAATGTCTAGACTAGGGGTTAGATTTATAAATTTTACTTCTGGTAACTTGGGACCACCTAGTAACTTGAGCCAGGAGAGGGAATTCAAGAAAGCACTTCTATTTTAACATTCTTGAGCCTGAAGAAAGCAAAATGTATCCACATTATTTTTCTAAAGAAATCTGTTTAAGTTTAGTGGGTTCATAAAAACATACAAGCAACTTTTTTAGCTATGAAAAGCCCCACATGGTATGTTAAAAAAATTTTTAAAAAACCAAAACTGAATGCATCAATGAAGAGAAAGGAGACATGTTAATATCAAACATTCATTTAACCATGTAAGTCTTTTCCATTTATCACCCATCATCTTCTGGAATTAATACCTTATCATAGTACAAGCACTTTTTAAAACTTTTTTTTAGAGAGTGAAAGCCACTGGCATTTACAGAATACGTCTCTTCTGTATCTTACATGTTCTTCAGCAACAGATTATCATGCAATGTACTGCAGTCATAATTATAGTGCCACTAAAGAAAGCTCTTAACATCAGATTTTAATATACCCTTCCCTAGAGATTTTTATTTGAAAGAAGCAGTAATCCTATCTTTAAGAACATTACCTGCACAGTTAACCACACTATAACAAAAAAACCCTGGAAAAACGCATTACTTTTTGGTTGCGAGATTGGGGGAATAAAGCAGGGAGAGGGGAAGAGGGAAATCATACTCTCTGTAAGAGCAGGCACTTCAAATTATTCTGTTTGGACTAAGAGTAAGCAAGATGACAAATGCTTCCTCAATACATCCACATTAGGACATTAATCTGAAGCCGCAGGAGTAGGTCAGCAGGGTGAGGCACTGATATTGAGGCTCCTTACGTATCTGTGTATGTGGGTTGGACATTACTTCCGACTAGTTTAATCCCATTGGCTGAACATATTCATTACACATGTTGTTCAAAGCTTTCTAAAGGAAAAAATATTACAGGCTGTCATGAGAATACATCCCATGTAGTGATTTAGACCCTAACATCTCCTCTAGACACATACGGAGCATTTGTGGAATATGTGTTCCGACTTGCTTTCTCCAAAACAAATCTAGTTTGCACACACCAAAACTACTCTGACCACCAAACTGACATGGGCAAAAGGTATGCATCTGTAGAATTTGCATCAAACAGTACTACTGCTATAAAAAAATCATCAGTGCAGACACACCCACCAAGGACACAATGAAACAGAATAAGAAAAAAGACTATGCGTGGAGAAAAATCTGTTTATTTTTGGCAGTGTGCAACCTGTAGAAAACACAATAATTAAAGTTTACCCATGGTATTCTAATGGAGTGGGACATTCTGAAGACAACATGGCCATACTTATATACCAACTTCCATGTTCCACTGCAAAGTCTACCACATTTGAACCATAAAGTCACCTCTGTCTTCAGATCTTATAACTTGAGCACTTGCTTCAGTGACTTACAGGACCAGATTAATGCAATCCTATACCATGCTTGCAGAAAGTCAAGAATTCAGTCCATGGCTCAGATTTAAAGAAGGAGCTCTCCTTCACTGGAGCCACAGACATGCTGCAAAGACATCTGAAGGCTACCTTTTCTAAGAAGTTATATGAAAGATTCCCTGTTTTAGGAAACTGGAATAGAAGAGAGATGTCTATGCCACAAGAAATCCTTTACTTCTGTTTCTTCCTAGAATACCAATGACTCAGGTTTCTTTTGACCGTTTGAGACCTCTCTAAGACTTTTGTTCACAGACTCCTTAAAAATATGCTTTAGTTTCTGGAGGTCAGTGGGACTTAAGCATATTAAATGCCTTGGAAAAGAGGGCCACAGGGCCTTGTCTCTTCTCCAATTCACTGCTTATAACGCAAATAAATTGTCATGGTTGTGTTGCCAAGGGTCCTATAACACTGAGTTAGAACTGACACCATATGTGATTTTTTTTTTTTTTAAAAATCAAGCCTTTTGTTTAACAAAACATTTGTCAAAGTCTACCCTCTGTTATGCTGGATTCAAGGGAAGCAGAATTTGCCTTTATGCCAAAGTCTGATACAGTAAGAACTAGCACACTAATGATCTGTGTTAATAATAGCTCTCCATCCTGCACCTAAGGTTGCTATGAGTGCTTCTCCATTGTCAAAGCTTTGCTTTAAAGAGTTTCAATGTTACTGTAATTTATATCACTGTGGTATTTTTCTCTGTGAAAGGAACAATCTGAAGTGTACTCCCTGTGTACAAAAGTGCAACAGCACAAATCTCAAAGCTTGTTTCTTTTGTAAGGATTTATTTCATTTGGTTGGTTGGTTTGGTTTTCAACTTCCCTGAGACCTTGTGTTTTTTTAACTAGATCATGGAAACAGGTTAAATGGAAATAAACAGCAACTTCTCTTCTGTAAGAAGTAAGTTGGAGTAATCTGCTAGATTTTATCAGAGCTACAGCTGCCAGACAAGAAATACACAGCAGCGGCTCACTTAACTTAAACTTCCAGCAATGTATCAAAGTTGAAATCCACCTAGGTTACCTTTTATTGCTCATGTTTATAAAACTGCAAGATTTTAAAAGCATAAACTTAAAAAGATCTAATCAGTCAGTAAATCAATAGCTGAGCATAAAGCACGGAAACAGCAAATACAAGCTGAAATTTCTCTTTATCATCTTACCCAGTGTTCCACAAGGCTTGTTTTTATAAGTGCAGATATCATATCTGTTAAGGAGAAAAAAAAAAGGAGAGAAAATATGTCAGAGAATCAAAGTCATAAGATATTTTGTGTATTTATCACATATCTGTATCATAGTTCAAGTTGTCAGACCGCAATCAGCTTAATTATGTGCAGCCAGCTGGTGTCGGTATTTTCTACACTCTGGTGTAAACCGCAAGCTGCAGTACACTCGCAGCCGCTGGCCTCAAGCCAGTGGGACACCTGCCAGTAAGAAAAAAACGGTTAAAGTGGATCTTTGTAATCACCAGCTCCATAAAGCAGTCTACCATGCTGCTAAGAAGTTATAGCAGTATGTTTATAGACTGCTATTGATTCAAAACACTTAACTTGTACTT